>CAMAPE010000029.1:2520000-4920000 GCA_945859875.1 Cuscuta europaea
TAAATGTAACAGTTAACTAGTATTATAGGAGAATAATAAATGTAACAATTAACTAGTTTTATAGGAGAATAATAAATGTAACAATTAACTAGTTTTATAGGAGAATAAGAAATGTAACAAGTAACTAGTTTGTGGGAAAATAATAAATGTAACAATTAACTACTATTATAGGAGATTAAGAAATGTAACAATTAACTAGTTTAACAATTAAACAATTAATTTCAAATTATTGTCTAACAAGTTTTTATGTAACTATTTCCAATAAACTAACAACTAACAATTGACTACTTTTATAGCAATGAACTAATACTAAAATGATAAGTGAAACAATTAACTAGTTTTATATTAATAAAGAATGTATGAGTGTGTAAACTAAATTAATGGGAGTGTGAGAGTGTATAAGCAATTGGATAAGTAGATAATAAGTGTATAAGTAGATATACTTAATATATATATATATATATATATATATATATATATATATATAAAAGTAGATAATAAGTAGATTAACTAGTAATATAATATATTATGTTTATAGTATATATATAATATAAGTATATTAATATAAGATGAGTAATACACTGATATATAATACTTTAATATATATAAGTATATATTAACTATTAAGTATATGTAATATGTAAATATAAGTAAATAACAATAATGTAATAATTAGATAATTAATATAAGTAGATACTAAGAAGATAATAAATTTTATAAATATAATATATGTAGTTATAAATTTGAAAAGATGAAGATGGAGAAGATTAGTAGAGAATACAGATTAGAGAGTAGGAATATTTGGAGAAGATGTGTAGTAAATTGCATAGAAAAAATGGAGTGTTTATAGATTTTTTGTACCCCCACACCCCAACCCACCCCGGGACCCCCTGACAGCCTCCCAACGGCTATAGAGCCGTTTGGGTTTGAATGCAACGGTTCTAAGGCCTTGTTTGGCTGGAAAAGCAAAAAAAAAAATAAAAAAGAGTCGTTAGGCTTGGACCGGGCCCGAACCGGCCGGGCTGGTTCGCTTTTTTCCTGACCCATGCCCGAACCGCCCTACCCGATCAGGCCGGTTCAAAGCCCGAACCGCCCAACACATACCCGGTCGGGCCGGGGCCGCACATTAGCGGGCCGGGCCGGGCCGGGGCCGCACATTAGCGGGCCGGGCCGGGGCCGCACAGTAGTGGGCCGGGCCGGGCCGGTTTCGGGCTAGTTGGATCCATCCCTACACACACACGAGGTTCAAATACAAAGTGGTCTTACCATGCAAAGTGATATTGTACTATGTATGAAGCAAAAATGAACTATGTCTTGTCTTGTCTAACCATTGCAAGACAAGACTCTCTTTCAATTCAAACCCAAACCCTCTAACATCTCTCATACATAGTTCATTTTGGCTCCACACCATCTTGTCTTGCAATGGTTAGTTCAATTCCTTCACATCTTTCATAAGTGGTTCATTTTTGTTCCCCACTATAGAAAAGTGATGAGATAAAAAGTTTGTGTAAGCCATGTTTTAATAAGAGACAACTTCTTTCCCTTTTATAGGATAAGAGTATTGTTTCTAATACAAAAAGGATTGTATTCCTGTTGATAAAAGTTTGAATAAAAATAATTTAACTACTATCGACAAATGTACATAGAACCAATTAGCAAACTAAATTCCTAAATCAAAGATTCTTCAAATCCTCCTGAGATTTTTCAATACTCCCTCGAGCTTTGAGCGAAAATGTTGATGAGACCAAGATTGTTACAGAAAAATTCAAGATTGTTTTCACACAACCATTTAGTAAGAAGATCAATAAACTAGACTAAAGTTGGAACATACTCAAGTTGAATAATTTGCTTATTTAATTTCTTTTTAATAAAGTGTCTATCTACTTAAACACGTTTTGTTGTGTCATGATAAACAGAGCGAATACTGGACTTGATATCATGGTAAAATACCATTGGTTCTTCCAAGTGTAATCTCTAGCGTGTAGAAGTACCTTCAACACGCGTGACAAAAGTACATTCAAATTATTAGGGATGGTTCTCTTAGACTTTTAGAGGTAACATACATTTGAGTGAATTAATTTGTATATATTGTTTGAATTGTGACACCAAATATTACATTAAAAATTCAGGGTTCTCAGCAAAAAATCCTTCTTGCTTATGTTATTATTGGTAGTAGTTAGGGGTGGACCGGTTCCGGTTCGGGCCCGGTTCGGGCCTGGGCCCAGCCGGGCCTCAGTTCAAGAAGGGGAAGCCCGAAACCGGCCCGGGTAACCCCCGGGTCCGGGCCGGGCCTCGGTTCTATTTTTTTTTTTTTGGCTTTTCCTAGTTAACCCCCAACCCTCCCACACACCCTCAAACCAACCGTAACCACCTCAAATGGCCCAAAATGCCCAGCCCAACCCAAAAACTTAAAAAAAAAATCAAAAAAAAAAAAAAAAAAATTGGCCCAGCCCGGGCCCGAACCGGCCGGGCCGGTTCACCTTTTGAAGGGCCCGAGCCCAAACCGCCATCCCAGCGGGCCGGTCCGGTTCCGGGCCGGTTGGCCCGGCCCGAGTCCACCCCTAGTAGTAGTTATTATTATTATTATTAGTTACTATAAATTATGGTTGAATGAAAACAAACTATGTGCCGGACCACAACACACGACAGAAAACACATAATTGGCAAATATTTGAGTAACACAAAATTAACTCAACACATGGACTAATTAAAATGTTGCAATTGAACAATTTAAATATAAATAAATGATAACTTGGACCAATCATATGCACGATTGGTACTTTATTCTGTCTTTTTTAGGGCACCCTATATCACTCACCAAAAACTATAATGTAACAAAAAGATAAGACCATATGAAGTTGCATTTAAAAAGTCAGAGAGAGCGGCTCAATTCTACTGCTGACATTCAGCTTCCCTCTTCTCAACTAATCTGATAAAATTCTGAACTATTGTTTTCCCTTCATTGGTTATAATGCTTTCAGGATGAAATTGTACCCCCTGGCGTTTCATCCCATTGACAAAATAAACAAAACAAAAAACAGTTAGTCCAAAATAAAACAGCAACAATCTCAATTCTCCACAACAAAAAACGCCAAAGAACATCAATGGCATATTTGCCGTTTACTAAAAAATATTGCATTTACTGGATAATGTTTCAAAAAATAGAAGATATACAAATGGTAATTGAACACCTACATTATTGTTTCGAGAAATACGAACTTAAAGTTTTCTTCTGTTTTTTTTATATATAAAAAACGTAGGTCGTTTACTTAAAGTTTTCTTCTGTATTCTTCAAGGTTAAACCAAACATTTAAAAAGCGAAAAAACTTTAACTCTAATAATCTTCCCCGTTGCCTACTATTTTCCTCATTGCAGACATGGTGTAAGAGTCTTTCCTAATTCCAATACAAGAAAGAAACTAGAAAAGGAGGCTTAAAATACGTTCTAAAAAATGCAAACGTTCAACATCATCATATAAATTAGAACACGTATATCCATGTAAATTTTAGGATGTTTTTATTTGGACTGAAATTTTATGGTATGCTCTGGTCTGATCGGGTAAATGTCTGGTCTCTGTGTATTTTACGACTGTCAAAGTCTGGTCTAGTGAGATCTGATCTGAATTAGTGTAAACTGATCTTAAAAACATCCTTAAAGCTCCATACCGTCCAATTGCATGAATCATCATTTTTAATTATAGTATATAATATATCAAGCAAAGCAAGGCAGAGTGTGCAAATTGACATCATTATGTCCATGATATCAGTTGACTTTTTGGTTCTTAATGACATATGCTGAAATAGTTGGAAACTGGGGACCATAAAAACATGAATGCCAGGTGTGGTAACCATTAGTACATTTATGGGTCTACTCATAAGTACTTTCCATTTAAGCACTTGGTGCTTTTCTGATAAAAGATACTAATACGAATTCTTTACTTTCTGGATAAACTGATAAATCTCAATTCTCAACAACAACTAAAAGGCTGCTAGAAGTCTACAACAACACATAATATAACCTATATATGTATAACACAATTACGTAACTCATTATAGCACTTTAAAAACAAAAACAGGAAATGGATGATTCATAGATGTGGGTAAAATGACAGGTTCAAACATCTGAGGAACGAGACCTCAACCTGTTACGGACGCGGTTGGAAGATGAAAAAGAAAAGAACGAAAATTATGATAATTGAAAAAATAACACAGCTTCCCGTCCTAGGCAAGGAAGTGTCCACCGGTTCCACCGAGTGCACAAAGAATTATTTCTCCAAAAGATTAATGATCTTATTAATGAATATGCTACCTCTATTTATACTCATCTAAGAGTCTTGGTGGCCTAGTATTACAATACTTCTATTAGGAAATTAATAACTAAAATAGAATATGTATACTAATAGGAAACTACAAGTAATAATAACATTAGGAAACTAACACTAATACTTGAGGAAACTAATAATCATAATGAATAATAATAGTAATAATAATGATATTAATAGTAATAATAATAGGCTTCTTCTGTCCATATTACAACCATTACGAATGCACTACAATAGTACAAAATACAAATGCATCTAATTTTCAAAGCATGTATTTCCTTGCATAGAGATGACATAGAAAAAATTACCATGACGTATAGATGAAAAAAACAGTCTTGTGGAAAAATTCTAACAGAAAAGAGACATTACCTGCAGGTAACGATACACTTTGTGACGAGCAGCCATTACCAGTCCATCCTCTGTCCATGCTGTTATCTCAAGTTCATCTGTAGGGAAACTATCCTTATCAATCACAAGGCTATGATATCTACCTGCAGTGAATGGGCTGAAAGCAAATACAAAAAAAATCACTAATGGGATCAGAGTCAGACCTTTCAAATTAAAATAAAAACTAACAAAAGATCAATTATATTTTCAAATGAAAGCAATATTGAAACAGAAATGAATAGTGAAATTCATCAACTTCAAGGTCCAAAAGGTCAACTTCAATAGTTGAAATTCATCAACTAATGGGATCAGAGTCTAGAGTAGGTAGGGGTACTGGGTAGCCAGCAGTGGAGACTGCCCGGTCCTATAGAGTGCCCAAAATTGGCTCTAGAGCTACTAAAGCTTCTGGCTAGTATTCCTAGTAATACTGTATTTCTATAACACGGGTGTCCTGGACTACAGGTCTGAGTAACCCCGCAGGCCCTTGATTTAATGCTACTGTTTTAATGTTACCCTCCCGGCTACAGTCATTCCTCTTCTTATCTGTTGTAAATTTAGATGTGATTCTCATTTGGGTTGAAGAGAGCATCCTGTGATGCATGTTATTTGCACACAACCAGTGTTGTCAAAAGCACTCGCTTCTGCGCTTAAGTGCACAAGGCGCAGCGAGCTACACCCCTAGCGCCTGAGAAAGGTAGAAGCGCACAACCCTGGGCAAGGCGCAGCCTAAGCGCTAGAAGCGCATGAAGCGCGGAAGCGCTATAGGCGCGCGCCTGCGTCGCCTGAGACGGAAAAGGCTGACAGCCCTTTTTTGGTTTAAAACTTTGAAAAACAATTAGCCCATATCTTTAATAGTCCTCAGCCCATGAAAACAATAGGGTAAAGAAAGTTAAACCTATGTAAAACTAAGACTGTAAGTACGTAAAAACGTAAACTTGCGCAAGACACTACAAAGCTTAATCGCTAGCCATCCTCTTCACTCTCCTTGCTTTCCTCACTCAACACTCAAGCTGCATATTAGTATCATAGCACTCTGCTTTGTGATTTTTAGTATATTAGTATGCATATAATACTCAGTCTCATAGCTGCTTTGTGATTTTTTAGTATATTAGTATGCATATAATACTCATAGTATTCTGCTTTTTTATTTTTTAGTATATTACTATGTATATAATACTCATACTCTCATAGTACTCTGCTTTGTAATATACATATATAGTACTCTACATTGTATATAATACTAATATACATACTAAAGATATATGTTCTTATATGTTCTTAACTTGAAATATATTACTTTAATATATGTAGCTATGTAGTAAAGATATATGTTCTTAACTTTAAATATATTAAAGTTATATGTACCTAATGTACTAAAGATATATGTTCTTAACTTTAAATATATTCATAGTAGTCACGGCACACGACGACCGACATGGCGCAGGGTAATTTCACGCGGCGATGGCGATGGCGCAAAAATGGTGCACAAATGGCGCACCAGTAAAACACAACTTTAAAAAACTTTAAACATAACATATAGACAATATAGGTGTATGACTTAACCACCAATTAAAGAGTGAAATTGTTAAATAATCCAAATCAAACCAACTTAATATCAACCAAAGTATTTTTTAGTTCATGTCTAAAAAATTGAATTTAAAGTATGATCTTTACGATCTGTTGACTAATACTCTTTGGCAACATATAGTTCATTGTTGCCATGCCTCCATATTAAGTTCATTGTTCCATAAAAAAGAAAACTTTAAGAGGAATAAGACATTAATTCCCTTTCTTTTAAGCACTGACCATAACATACAAAAACAAAAACAAAAGACAATAACATACATAATACATCATACGAAATATGGTAAGGAACACAATCACACTTACTTAAACAGAGGTATAAGCTCAAACTCAAAAATAATGTCGGGGAGGAATTTCCTGGGAGGTCGCCGGAGGCTAGGGGGTGGTTGGATGGGTGCCGGGTGGTCGCCGGAGGCTAGGTGGTTGTTGGATGAGCGCTGGGTGGTCGCTGCTATCTGGCCGCTCCGTCCACACTCCAGTGCTCCACGCACAGTAGCGCAGATACAGAGATAAGAATGCTTCTTGGTATTATTAGCCGTCGTTTGTTTTTACTGAAATAGGGCTGGGAAGTCGACCCACGTACGCAGAGTCCATAATTATTCTGGGCCTATTTTTTTTAAAATTAGCGCCATTTTTGGCGCATCAAAGCGAAAGCGAGGCGATAGCGCAGAGTTGGTGACGCCAACTGTATCCCCTGCGCAATAGCCATATTTCCTGGCGCCAACGTTCTGAATCGCCAAAGGCGCTAAATGGCGATCGCCAAATGCGCTATTGACTACTATGAATATATTAAAGTCGTATGTACTATAGATGTATGTTCTTTATATATCAAACTGATTCCATATAGTAACTTTATGTATCAATTAACAAACTGATTCCATTATATATGTAGTAAAGATATATATCTTAACTTTATATGTACTAAAGAGTAAAGATATATGTTTTTTAATATATGTTTATTTATGGTTTCCCATGTATTAACTAATTCCAGCTTTGATCTTTTAGTTTTAGTTTTAGTATTAAAGCCATGAATTCTAAATTTGGACTTCTATTTTTGTGAATCATGACTTAATTTTGGTGAATCCTAGCTTTTTTATGCATTTGGTTCAATATGATGTTACATACATCATATTTGGTAATTATAGAATAGTATATGTGACTTTATATAAGTAATGCGCTTCACCCGAGTCAGGCGAGCGCTTTTTCGCGCTTTGCGCCTCAGGCGCTAGAAAACTCCTAGCGCTTCAGGTGCGCCTTATGACTTTGACAACATTGCACACAACATTGGCATTTGTAGCTGACATGAAGTGATGAACACAAATTTGGAGTGAGGGCAGTTTTGGAAGCACAGTGCCTCTTTAGCAGGAAGCATGATGAGGAAGGGGGGGTTAGCATTGAAAGCATAGGACATCACAAAAAGACACTTTCCAGATTCTGCATACTATCATCCAGAAAGAGGGAGAGACCGAGGACGATGACAAACACCGTATAAATGAAGGTGGATAAAGTGGAGGAATGGAGTAGGACAAGACCGTCCCCTTAAAACTGAATGAATAACTTCTATACAATAGCCATCCGACCAGCTGTGATGCATAGTTTGAGTGTTGGAGGATAAAAAAAGGCACTGAAACAAAAGTTGGACGTTGGAAGTTGCAAAAATGAGGATGTAGCAGTGCACATATGTACAAAGTTGAACAGAATATCGGCTGAAGTTTTACGGGTTGAGCCAAGAGCCACGTCTATTTCCAGCAAATAAAGGGTAGACCACAATAGATTGGCAACGTCTGCGAGACAGATGTGATATCACAGATGAGGAGAGTGGAGAATGTTTTAGTCAAGGGAGCGAGGAGGAGAGAAAGGCCTCAAAGCATGTGGGATGAGCAGCGCTTGACATGGCCTCCTTATTCCTTAAAATCTGAAAGAACTTGACATTTGATAGGGGTTCCTGGAGAAGCTATATCAGGGTAACGGATTTCTTGTAGGATTTGAGGGCAACTCTTATTGGCAGGCTGGGGCTCTTTTTCGCACTGCAGTTACGGGTGTGTTGGAGCTTTGCTTATTTTCCTATCTTCTTTCTTAACTACTAGTACTTATTTACTACCTACCTTTCTATATGTCCTTTACAAAGTTGTTGTGTGCTATTTTTATATTTTGTTCATTCCCTAATTGAGAAACATTTTATATACGCACCAACTTGTATACTAGCATACCAAGGATGCACCTAGCAATTTGATATGGACACATATAATGCACATGGACAAAAATAACTTTGTGGACAAAATAATTCTCTATCCATGCCTGGTGTACAAATTGGTGTACATAAAGCATTACTCAATACAAATCACTCATCCTTTCATTGTGGATGACTTTTTTTAATTCAAAATTTTACAGAAGATTTCAAATTTTCCAACTCTCCTATTTTTGACATCTTTCATAACTTTCTAATTTTTCCTTTGCCGAGCTTCTTCACAGAAACTGCCTCTCAACTCCCAGGGATAGTGATAAGGTCTGCGTACACCTCACCCTCTAATACACCTTACTTCCAAGTAGGACATAATTGGTAGGTTTCTTTCAGTGCAATTTTGAGGTGTATAGATCCAGTTACGAAAAAACATGCTTACAAGCCAGCATATGAATACAGACTAGCTATTTGTTAGACTGTTGTGGTAATCATAACTCAGCTAGAAGTGTTTTCATCAGCCTATCAGCACACTGAAAATCTATTGGAGGATTACAAATCCAGTAGAGTAGTAGATGAATAGCAAATACTCAGTATAACATAGATTACAACCTATAAACTATTCACGACCTGCCATAAAATTATTGAATAAATTGTAAGAGCTTACTTTGGCAGCCCTGTAAACAAGCCATCTTCTCCACCCTCATTGTAATACACAGGAGAACTTTTCCCATGCATCACACCATACGGAGAACGCACTACTTTTCCTGGAAACAAAGAAAAATAACAATAAGCACTACATCTTTAACCTAAAAATTAAAATGCAAACTATGATGGGAGAAATGTAGATGACAGCCAGATGGTAATGGTGAGCAACTTTAGGGTGTTATATGTGGATTTGTCATCGAGACATAGATACTGAGATGCCATTAGAAATTGCAAGCAAGATGATATATATAGCAGTGCAACTTGCCCACATCTGTTACTAATATCTATTGAAAATCATCTACATACAATATCTAGATGATTTTATCAAAACAAGCTTCACCCCTGCATTCATGTTTTCGCTACATTACAGCTAACTTTCTTCTGCATGCTTTTAAATTATGATCTTTAAGCCACAATTCCATTTCGTATGTGCATCCAGTTATGATGGTGAAACATCAGATATTTCAAGCTAGCACTACAGCAGTAGGATAACCAATTATATCTTCACAATTTGCTAAAGTCTAAATAGACTTCTGTAGCACTATTGTCTGTATTACTGGGAGTTTGGTCCATACATTTCACCTCTTTAACCCCACATCTGAGAGAGTGTAACATTTCAGATTAAGAATACTTTCAGATATGTAGCATGTAGCATCAAATTAAGAGAGAATAATGGTGCATTCCTCCCAAAAATCAACCCCCAATTTTTATCTACCACCTGTAGGGCAATACTATTTTCAACTCTGTTATATTTTCAGGTCTTAAGTGCTGCTGCAGGTCAAGGGAGGCAGCACACAAGCAGCAATGCCAACACCTGGAAGGGAGCCCCAAGTTTTACTTAGATTCAGATTAGGGTTGCTGTATAATCACATCACATTAATACATTATAAGCTTTGTAGCCAATCTATAATAGTTATTATAAATTCCTTATTAGCCCAGAATTCCTCTTGGTATATGGATTCCATAATAGGTTCATACTAGTTCATTTGTTTCCTAGTTAGAATTTTTATGCTCCCAGTATGGTAGCATAAGTTTTATCCGAGGACCCCTGGGACTTCAACCACACCCTGCCTACCTTGTTCTACCTAAACTCTTTCCTCTTCTTAATAAGAAGGTGACCTTTAACCTTAACATGTGCCTCATTGCCAGCATCATGGGTGATAACTCCGATAAGCCAACAGACTTCTCAGCAAGGCAATCCTGATATACAAAACTTGAGTTCATGGCTTTCACTGGGAGGAAAGATCCTTTAATCTGGCTCCAACATTATGATCTTTATTTTCGAACACCCATACACCACATCAACAAGAATGGATTGGTGACCTTTTACTATGATGGGCTAAGCTTGATTCTAGCATCATTGTGTTTCATGGCAAACTGTAATTAATGGAGATGAATCCTACTTGCCCTCATATGAGACAGCCTTCTCTGTGGCTTGGTAATCACATCGTAAGTGTCACAACACCTCAGCGACAGCCACAACAACCAGACGTTCCAGGACAACCACCCATTTGCTGCTCATCCCCAGACAAACAGGAAGCTTTCAGAGTGGTTATGTTTCAATTGTGATGACATTTGGTTTCAGCCTTTCAGGAACACTGAAACAGGGACAGGCCAACTCAATTGTGTCTCTTGTATCATAACATGACCCCAATTCCGGAGTATGTGAGCAAGTACCAACCAAGCAGGAAGGGGTCCATTTCTGGTGGATTCATTGGTCATCACACTCATCATATCATCCTTGGAGTAAAATGGCCTAATACACTGGGATCAATTAAGTGGAATTTCAGTCCTAGGGGATGCAGTTCAAACTCCATGCAGAGCAGCCCATGGCATTTTCACTCCATTGCTACCCTTTCTCTAATCATGAGTCCTTGATAGTAAACTGGGTGTGATCTTGAGTTTCTTAGGCAGATTTAACGCTGCTCTGGTTGTGATCTTGTGATCACCACATTGTCCTCATAGCAGCACCAAATCAATAGTTGTTTGGCCGTATTAGTACCCTCAATTATTGTAAGATGATAGGAATATAGTTTAGTAGGCTAATAATAAGAAATAATAATAATAGTAAGGGTACATTTAGTAGTATAAATAGAAGGGGAAGGGGAGGAATAAGGGATCTAATAATAAGTACCTTGTGGGCTAGTAGCCTTATTAATCCCTGCGTGGATAATACTATAAATAGAAGGGGGGATATCAAAAGAAGGAGGCTGTTATTTGATTTGGGTGTTGCCTTTGGAGAGTGGGCTTCTCGAACAGTCCCGTTGCTTTGTTACCTACATTGATCCCTTTTCATTCAATAAACACTATCATCTATCTCTTCTAGCTAGATCTGTGTGTTTCCTCACTGTTTTGCTTTGATTAATACCACTGATCTATCAACGGTATCAGAGCAGTTCTCCTGGGGATCGGATTGAAGTGGCGACTTATCATCTGTAGTGCTCTAGATTATTAACTTCCTGGAGCTATGGAAGAAGTCTGGACACCAGAAATGGAGGCTCGCATGGATAAGTTGGAACAGGAGATGAAAGTGACTTTTGCAAACCTCTTGACAACGATGAGTGAACAGATTCAGAACAGCGTCGCGACTTCTATGGCAGCGATTTCAGCTTCTGTTGCCGCGAAGAAGGAACAAAGGGGAAGATCACGATCATCGCATCGTCCGGCTTCTAACAGTTCGCAGATGCGAACTAAGTATTCCAGTGCATCGCGAAGTGCGCAGGTTCCGTCGCGAGCAACTTCTCACAGTTCGCAATCGCGATTCTCTTCTTTGCAATTGCGAACTTCATCATCGTCGCCAACAGCTCTTCCCAGTTCGCAAGCGTCGCCGCAAGCAGATGTCCTCAGTTCACCGGCCCCGCCGCGTACAGCCTCTCATAGATCGCAGACTCCATATAAATCGCCAGCATCTTCTTCCACTACGCCGGTCAATTCTCACTTTTCGCCTTCTTCATCATCGCAGACTCTGACACACGCTGTTTCTCAGAGTACGCAGGTTTTGTCATCATCAGATTCTCCTGGTTCACAGCTTAAGTCTGTTCATCAACGGCAACCTCAGCTTAAGTCTCATAATTCGTCTCCAGATCCTCGACGGCAGACTTCTGCGTTCGTCTATCCTCACAGTTCGCAGACTTCCTCTCTATCTGTTGTTCTGAGTTCTCAGGATGAGACACATTCGGCTTCTCCCAGTACGCCAGCGTCTTTTCAAATCGCTTCTCACAGTCCACAAGTTCTATCACTCGGTCTGGAGCTGGTTAGCCGGCAGCAAACTCACTCTGAAGATACTTTCATCTATGGTGACGAAGGAAGAGAGGAGAAATCTTCTGTGGTGACTCAATCCTCAACGGCCATGAAAAATGAATCTGCTGATGATAATTATAAAGTGGGGAATAAGGTGGTTCCTGAAATCTCTATAGGTGGTGAATATTCAGCGGCACCTACTAGTATGGGAAAGCTGGTTGGAACTATAGAAGTGGAACACTGCCTGCTGGGAAAGATGGTTTACGCTTCTATCTCCTCACTGGGGCTAATAAGGTTGGGGGCAAATCAAGACAGGGAAGCAAGGAGGTTTCAGGAATCCTTCTGTAATGGAATGTTGGGAAAACAGCTTACGCGCACATCAGACCATAATTCTGAATGGTTGTACATTGATTGGAATGGAATTCCTCCCTCTATTTCTGCTGTGGAATATGAACATAAAAATGCTTGGCATAATGCTGAGTTGTTTGAAGCTAACAGGTGGAATGGTTTTCGCCATAGAAATGATTTGGATGCAATAGGTACTGATTATATAGAACAAATCCACAGAGCCAATATATCAGCGGATAGTAATAGTGTGAGGGGTATGGTTGTGGTTGCTATCCGATCAGGAAGAGTCTGTTCTAAATTGGAAGCTGTTATGGGTTCATCCTCTTGAATCCCATTCGAAGGAAGCACTGAAGAGGCCCCATCTACATATTCATCTGATGATGACTACATCCAGAAACAGAACCTTCTTAAGTGGCCTGGCAGTCCCACTTTTGATGCTAAAAAGGAAAAAGTTTGTGATAATATAAGCACTGTGTGTGGAAATATACCTCAAAAGGATCCCAGCAATATCCAGCAACATAGTAGATGGATTATATACATGGTAAAGGCTGTCCAGTGGACTAGCATTCAGTTTAGAAACACAGTAATTGAGATAGTTTTCAACGACTCTACTGCTCCAAGGTTTTTCAATTTTGTAACCCAAAATGATGCAAAGGGTATTGGCAGCTTGATTATTACAAACAGAGATAAATCAATGTCTCCAAAAAAAGTACAGAGACAAGACCAACACTATTTCGTTGGTTGATCAACGTGTTGCATTGGAAGTGGTTGAAATCTATAAGGCAAGTTCGCAGAGAAAAGAGAATACTAACTCTCAGTACTTGATGATTCTTAACACACATGCTGGAAGATCTTACAATGATTTAACTCAGAGTTTGGTAATTCCTGGGGTTCTGGCTGATTATTCAGCAAGGAATTTTTTGTACTCAGGTGATCCTTTTCGTAGCTGCAAACCAAAAATGCTTTCAGAGAATCTATTCGAGTGCAGATCAACCATTTTGGATAGCAAGAGGTTTGTAAAGATTCACACTTGGTTGATGGATGCTAATCCATTCCTTGCTGGTGAGGAGGATAAGATTCAAAGTTGGCAAGATTCTGGGGCATTGTTACTGGAAGAAGTGATAAATTCTAGTGGTGCAGAAGGAGTGATCCTCAAAGACAATGACCGCAATGAGATGCAGGAATTACTTGGAGGGTATGAAAATAATCGGATGAAGAACATGAAGATGAAGGTTCAGGTGATGTACTGGGAAGGTAGAGGCGTAAGACTGAAGATGAAGTCGAAGCTCAGGGCTGTATCATATCACCCACCTTGAGGACAAGGTGGTTGTTTAGGGGGGAGTATTGATAGGAATATAGCTTAGTAGGCTAATAATAAGAAATAATAATAATAGTAAGGGTACATTTAGTAGTATAAATAGAAGGGAAAGGGGAGGAATAAGGGATCTAACAATAAGTAACTTGTGGGCTAGTAGCCTTATTAATCCCTGCGTGGATAATACTATAAATAGAAGGGGGGATATCAAAAGAAGGAGGCTGTTATTTGATTTGGGTGTTGCCTTTGGAGAGTGGGCTTCTCGAACAGTCCTGTTGCTTTGTTACCTACGTTGATCCCTTTTCATTCAATAAACACTATCATCTATCTCTTCTAGCTAGATCTGTGTGTTTCCTCACTGTTATGCTTTGATTAATACCACTGATCTATCATAAGATGAGATTAAAACTCACTGCAAGGACATGCTTAACAATAGCATTATTCAGTGTAGTTGTTCACCCTTATTGTCTCGGTAATGTTGGTCCCAAGACTCACAAAAAACAATGGCACCTAGAGTTTTGGGTAGAATATCGAGAACTCAACGCCCATGGCGTCAAAGATAAATTCTCAATTTGGGTCATTAATTCACTTTTGGCTGAATTACAGGGAGCTGTTTTTTATTTACCAAACTCAATATACACTCCACATACCACCCAATTTGGATGCACTCAGGCAACATGCCAAAACAAGATTGCATGTAAGGGTCACTTGACTCACTTCACCACTTCTTTGCTTCTTCCATATTAGAATTGTGTTGGCTTGGCAAGTTAATTTGTTACACATTTTTTCCCAGCACAAAGGCACAAACAAATTGAACTCCACCTTTCCCTTCACTAGCAATGGTCAGGGCTCTTGATCCAGGCTGCTAAAATTATATAAATAATAGATGCCGTTCTCAATGCCACGATAAGGTGTGAATGTGGGGCTAAAAAATTGTGAAAATAACACAAGTATTTCATATTTACGAAAAATGTGGATGAATTTGGGAGACGTGCAATCATCTATGATTAAATATACAGTTGCAAATACCAAATTAATAAAACAAATGTTTGACCACATCAAGATACCAGCAAGTTGGGTAAGAATAAATATACTTTACATTAAAGCTCACCTCCAAAAGCCTCTCCAATGCATTGCAGCCCCATGCAGACACCAAATAATGGAACAATAGGTCCCAATTCCAGTACAGTTTGTAATGATATTCCTGAATCTTTAGGAGCTCCTGTGATTGTTACAATTGGAGGAAGAAAACATAAATTTGTGCTCGAATAATAAAGAAGCATGAAAATAACAAGGGAATGAAAGGACTGTTGAACACTTGAACATTCTCTTCAGCATCCTTACCTGGGCCTGGTGAAATGACAATTCCCCTTGGTTTTTTCCTGAAAAGATTGAAACATGTCATATATTTACCTACTGGAAGGAACACAATGTCTATTTCTCTGATGTTAGTTTCATTTGAAATTCAAATCATTTCATTTTCATTTTCATTTACCCCAGTGCCGCAAAGGCTCCCACCTACGATGGGGTAAGGGGGGGTCGGATGTACGCAGTCTTACCCCTGTACTGGACTGACTGCTTCCGGATGACCCATAGTGAAAATCGCGTCCAAAATTGCATGGACTGACCGCTTCTCCATAACAAAGAAGCGCAGACAGTTTAGTGAGCTATTTTGCTTTATTCCATCATAATCTCAAGCCAAAAAATAATGAATCTTTGGCTCCATTGCAAATGATGGAAATAAATAAATAAATAAATAAATAAATAAATAAATAAATAAATAAATAAATAAATAAATGAAACAAATGTAATTCATATAGCAACACAAAGTTCTACAAGAATAAATGAAGCATAAGAATCCAAATTTATTTTTATTAAAAAAACTCAAAGCCATTAGTTTTATAATAAATACTATCTATAACCATTGCAGTAAGCCAGTAGTTTTATCTTTAACTTTACATTACATTCAAATTGTGAAATTCTGAATGCCACATAATTTAGTCTGGATCACTCATGACCCTTACTTTCCAGCATGAATACGAAGTGGAAGAAACCACTACTCCCCACTTTACCTTTTGATGATTAGAAAATGAACAAAATAATATTCATCAAATTAAATTAACACACAATAACAGAAAGCAGATTCATTTTCAATGGGTCAACCCAGCACACATAAGGCTTCTTTAAAAAGTGTCATTATGTGATTATCTGGTCCAAAGAGCTACTACATTAAAATATCATACATAGCATCAAATTCCAACACTTCTAGGAGTATAAAAATTACTCCCCAGTTTCCCTTACTTCTTCAGTTCATCCACCGTGAGATCGTCATTCCTATAAACCTCGAAACTGCATCCCAGCTCTCCCATATACTTCAAACAACAAGCAAAGTAATGCTAATTAAAGAAAGAACAGAATCGTATACAGTAACTTTTAAAAGATACTGACTTGGCATAAGTTGTAAGTGAAGCTATCATAATTGTCGATAACGACGATTGAACTTTTTTCTTGCTTAGCCCTTTCTGAGGAAGCTTCAACTGATAGCACGGAAGAATGCTGCGAAAAAGCCACATGTGCTGTACTAAAGTTCCTCTTGATGCCAAATCCAGCAACTGATGGTCTGTAATTAGGAAATGCAAGGGATTTGGGCGTGTGTAAACCTGAAAGGAAAATATTGGTTTTCAAATGAAAGGCGGAAGATTGGGAGGGTGGGGGCGGTGCAACGGCGGCCATGGCGGATAAAGGGTACGACTTCGTTGGTCTCTACTTCGCGGTAGCTGGAAGTTGGAGACGGTTACTTCTGAGAGTCGGTAGGGTGGGGCTCTTGGCCCATCATTTTAAATACTAGCTTGGTCTCATTCAAAAAGCTTCAGTTGAATGCCATGTGGGGTGTTCTCTAAAATCAAGAAAATTAATTAAAATTAATTAAAACAGGCAAAGAAAAACAGAAAAGTGATGGAACGGAAAATAGTCAAAGCTTGTGCTAAGCACAATGTTTTTAAAACGTATTTGTTGCCTCCCACGATGCTAAGAGCGTTGCAACGATCGTTTTCCAGGATATGATGACTACGAACAATCATTGAACACACAATAGATTGTTCCGGTGAACGGAAACAAGGACTGAACACTCAGGAATTCTTCAGAGAGAACTGGAGGTGTTTTTAGCTCTAAAATGACGTGAGGAATGTGTAAGTTCGTGTGTTGTTGCAAAGCACTTACCAGCTTACTTATAGGAAAGAATTTGTTGTGTGTTAAGTGTGTCTTAATGGACCTGATCTTTGGACATCAATGAGCAGAAACGTTAGCCATTGATTCGTCCAAAAACTGTCCATTTAAGGGTGCATTAAAAGAGAACGGTGTTGGGCAATAACTGATGTAACGTTTCAGAAGAGTTCTGTCTGAAGCCTTCTGATTCGGAACAGAAGCGTTCTGATGCGGAGCAGAAGGGTTCTGGTCCGAACAGTTCTAATGCGGAGGAAAAAGGAACGTTACGGGAGGACACAAAAATTAAATCGTATCTTTCAAAGATAGAATTTGCGGACCACATTCGTGCCCGCAGGTCGCCCGCGCACGCAAGTCGTGGTTTTCTTCTCCATTTTCGAAACTTGTTCGGCACCCCGTGCGCATCAAGAGAGAGAATCTTAACTTCTTCAAAGAGGGTTCCCTTTATAAGGAGGTGAAAATCTCCTTCGTTTTCCGGTGTGGGAAGTATCACACTAGAAACCCATCATTTCCTAGTTTTTCCCATTCCAACGAGTGAACTTCGAGAATCAATTTCTCATTCACCCGTTATCCGTTTTGAGTGTACCATATATCAAATTGTAGCCCTTAACAAGGAGAATCTGAAACCAATTTGACCCAACCAAAATCAGAAGTGGACCCCACTCAAAATATTGCCTCAAATTGACCATTTAATGCAATTGTTAACACAGTTTTCCAACATGCCACCACAAGGTGTTTTCAAAACCTAGAACATTCAAATCTGGGGAAAATCGTGGTCGAAGATTTTATGGTTGTGCGTTATGGCTAGTAAGTTGGACTGATTTACGAATTATATATGAATTTCTTGAATGAAATTATGTTTGAATTATGGACCTTTTTTAGAAAGCAGATTGCTTGTTTTTTCAATGGGTTGCGGACTATCCACCTATGGGAGTAGATGGTGACAAGAAGGGAAAAGGATAGACCAATTGACCATCTTGATGATGAGAGAAAGGATTTGGAAGAGAAAATTGCAAAGTTGAAAAAGAAGAAAAAAAGCTGAGAGCAAAAAATGAAGAGTTGTTGGGATTAGTTTGCAAGCATGCAAAAGGAGAAAAGTATTCATTTATGGCTTTGCTTGTCTCCTGGATTGTGTTTGTTGTTGTTTTGTATGGGAAATAAAAGTGATAAATGTGTTAGTGTTGCTGGTTTGGGTGTTATTACTTATTAGAGTATTAATAGTGTGTCAAGTGTTGTTTAGGAACCAGGGTGTTGTGTTTGTAGTTTAATTGTGTTGGGTGTTGTAACCGAATTTGGGATCCATTCCTGTGATTTGTATAAGACCAGTTGGTGTTTCTAATACTATTACCAATGGAAAATATATGTGTTATCACCACTCTTAAATCTGAAATTAGCACATTCAAAACAAACTGAATATTTATGTGCTCTCACCACTCTTAATCTGAAATTATCACACCCAAAACCAACCAAGAAGTATGTGTTCTCACAACTCTTAAATCTGAATTTACCACACTCAAAAGCAGCTGAAAATGTATAAGTTATGACCACTCTTAAATATGAAATTACCCCACTCAAAACCAACTGAAAATGTATGGATTATAACTACTCAAAACCAACTGAAAAGGTTTATGAAAATGTGTTAATCACCACTCCAAAGTAAACCTAGTCACTTTCAAAAATGGAAAGCAAACCCGATGCTCATTGTTTCATATTAAGCGTGATGGTCCCTGATAGCGGTAAAAGTCTAGAGAGGGGGCTGGATACACTTTTAAATCTTTTTCAACTTTAAAACGTTTCTCCCTCTAAAGAGTTGATCTATAATCTTTTAGGAGATTTATAGATGCACAGTGGAAGTCTTTAACCTTTTAGATAAATAGTGTATTACACTTTCTTTGATGGATGAAGTTTGGACTTGATAAGGTGAGCAATTGGCTTGGCAGTTGGCTAGAAAGCAGGGAACTGCTGAGGCAACTGCTAGCGAAGTACTCAGTTATGATAACGGTGCACTCAGAATCTTTCTTAGAGTGGGAAGAGCTTTCTGATGATATAACAAGGTAGATTAATAATCAATCTTAATGAGAGCAGTGGTCTCAGCAATTGGATGGTAACCAGGGGACTGCTGAGGCACCTGCTTAAGTAAGGGTGAAGGTATGGAAATATTGATTATGTGGAGTTTCTCAGGATGATGTGGGCTTTCTGAAGATGTGCATTAGTCCAAGTAAGTGGGAGTTTTACTGGAGCAGTGGTCTCAGCAGTTGGGTGATAGTGAGGGAACTGATGAGGCAACTGCTGAGTTACCACTTTGAATTAGAGTGATTAGTTTGAACAGACTTCTTGGAGATAGAGTTTTGAAGGTCTGGTGAAGTGGAGATGTTCAAAGGAAACACTTTTGCATGAGCAGTGGGCTTAGCAGTTGGGTAGTCACCAGGGGACTGCAGAGGCAACTGTTATGCCTTCTTGTTTCTGCTGCTTTCTTTGCTGCTATTGATCTCTTAAGGGAGGGGCCTGCTTGTGTTGAACCTTCCCCCTTTTTGGCATCATGAGCAGGGGTCTTGCTTTCATCAAACTGTGCTTTTATCTCTGGATCAGAAACAACTTCGTCTTGTCCTCTCTTTGTTGGGTCTAAACCATATACCTTAATAGATAATGCTTTGATGTAGTTGTTGCCGTCCAGCAGATCTGTTCTTACCTCATCTCTGACTTCATTTTCGAGCCCTTGAACCCTTTGGTTAGTTGTTTCCAAATTATGGCCCAGTCTGTGAAGGTCACTTCCATGTTTTAGGAATGCCTCTTGTGTGGCTTTGTGAAGGTCATTGAGGTGTTTGGAAACATCAGCTCGTGTTTGACCGATTGCCTCAGAGTGTTCAACTTGCTTTGTGACCAACTTTTGTGAGAGATGGAGAATGGCAGGAAGCTCCTTGATCTTGAGGTGTTGTATGAACTCCTCATGTGCCTGTATTGTTGGAAGGGTCTGCTCAAGGTTGGGAGGAAGATTAGGAAGAGCAGGTACCTGAGAAGAGACCTCTGTTGTTTGCTGGAGGCACCTGCTTGACCGGAGGCAACTGCTAGCTCTTGTGTTCTTAGTTCTTTGAGGGATTCTACGATTTGATCTTCTAGCTCTTCATCCCTGGCTTTCAGAGCTTCAAGCTCTTTGTGAATCGCCTCCATTTGAGCTGGTTGGTTTGAGAGTTGGATGTTGAGCTGTGCTTTTTGCTCTGAGTTGAATACTTGTTGTATCATCAAGTTGCTCTTTAGATGGCAGTGTACTTCAGCGAATCTCATTTCTAGCAGCTCATCAAAATGCTTCTTCATTTTGATCAGTCTCTTGTGCAGGTGAACCTCAGCATTACTTATGAATTTTATGGTTGCTCTTCTTTCGTTGATGAAGACCTCTGTCAGTGTAGGAGCATCTTCTTCATCATCATGCTGAATTTGATCTCTAATTTCATTTGATGTGGCAGGCTGCTCAGGTGTTGTATCTTGGTGGGGTTCCAAGTTGAGATCTATCAGAGCAGTCCCCTGCTGGATGGTGGCAACTAGCAGCTTCTGGGGAGGTTTGGAGGATTCCCCTCCTCCTTGAGTTTCCATTCTGGATTTCTCAAGGGTTTGCCTGAGTTCTTTATCACTTGAAGAGGAGTGAATGATTTGCTTACCTCTTGAGATTGGTGGACCTTTAGGTGCATCATCTTCATTTTCACTGGAGTCATCCATTGTGTCTTTGGCAGTGAGCTCCTTCTTCTTCCTGGCATAAACTTCATTGATTTTGTGCAACCTTGTAGCATCTGCCATGTCTTCAGTCCCAAGCCACTCTACTACAACATCGCACACTTCATTGAAGTGTGCGATGGTTTCAACTTGATGTAGGATTCTTGAGAGCTTCCATGATCGCCATGCTTTGATTCTGGCGAATCCAGCATCTAATCGCTCTAGAGGAGTCAGGACAGGTGAGGCCACTGCTGGTGATTGAGGCCCCTGCTCGGCTTCAAGGGGAGCCGCCTGCTCGCTGAGTTGAGGGGTATGCTATGCTTCTGGTGGAGCCGCCTGCTCGTTGATTAGAGTGGCCTACTCCGTTTCTATGGGAGCCACCTGCTCTCCATGTTGAGTTATTCTGGGGATGAGTATAGATAGGGGACGGCAGAGTTGTTGCTCGCATTTGAAGAGTTGAATGAGGATTCTGCTTCTTCTTGGATGATGGCTAGAGGAGAGGTCACTGCTGCCTCTTGAATGATGTTGAGAGGGGAGGCTACTGTTTGTTTATGGGTGTGGTGTGTGGATGAGGCTGCTTCTTCAAGTTCATCTTGTAGATTTCTGGTTGCCGTCCTTGGCTTCTTTGATTGAATTGTCTTGCACCCAGACCGAATTCTCTTTGCAGTCTTTGTCTTGATTTTGTCAAATGTGATTTGAAGAGGCTCATGAGATAGTAGAGTAGCATCTTCCTTATGAATCTATGGTGCTCCAGTCTATGATGTTTGGAAGAGAAATTTCCTCCAGTTTATATCTTCCTTAACAGTTACCTGTATCCCTTTCTTCTTTAGCAATTCTCCAATGAGGAATCTGTAGCCTATCAGTGGTAGCGAACCATCCTTTCTTCTATCTTTGTGAGATTTATTGGCATACTGTATTAGCTCTTTGTAAACGTATCTTGACCAATTGTACGGAGTGCCGGAGATAATTGCGGTCAATGGTTTTGCTCGTTGTGCATTTACCTCGTCCAATGCTGTGGTTCTGCAGTCAATGCATTTGTAGAGAATATCCAGTAGCACATTGTACTCTTTAACCATCAGCTTCTTCTTTATCTTCAGGGTATTGAGGTTTTGAGCTCTAGGGAGGAAGACGAGTTCTTTGAAGTTCTCCTCGTCCACGTTGAGGTCTTCTACGTCTGGGGCTTCATCTCTAGGTAGGGAGAGAAGATCTTTGATTTCTTCTTCCTGAATTTCCACTTCGAATCCTTGAACTACAGATTGTATTGTGTTGGGGGTTGAGTTGACGTAAAATTCTGCCACTACCTCAGGGTAGAAGCAGGGATATGGGTAGGTAGCCATCTTGATGAGGCCAGTTGCTTCAAGTTTTCTCAGGAGTTCCCTCATTAGGTCATTGTTGTTTGCTCTTTCAAGAGCTTTAGGTGTGTTTAGAATTGACCCAGTGAAGATGGATTTAGAGATTTCAATGAGGGAGGCCATATTGTGTTTGGAGATTTGAGAGTGCAATGAACAAAAAATGGGGTGGAGATTTGATGATTGAGAGCTTTAGCTTTGGTAAGAGATAGATTGCAAAGTAGAAAGTGTCAAGAATTTGTACGGAGGGAGTATTTATAGGCTATTGGGAACTAGCCGTTGGAATATAGCCGTTGGAGAATACAGCTGGCCTTTTCAGCATTAACTGTGTTCACACTGGTAGCAGGGGGCTCATTTTTGAGTAGATTTCTGATGATTTTTGAGAACAAGATGTACCTTTTTGGAATCCTTGATATGAGGTGATCAAGATGATATAAGCTATGTGCTGGGATTCCATGTACTTTTGTCAGAAATTGAGCCAACTGCTGGCCTGAAGCAGTGACCTGCTCCTGAGGCAGTCACCTGCTGGCAGGCAACTGCACGAATTTGTGAACCAGTGCCTTTACCTCCAAAGTTCTTTCCTTATTCCAAGATTGTCCTCCATTTTAAGAACTTTATTGATGCAAGTTCTCTCATTATGTAAGTAGCAGTGGACTAGTAGCCAGTCACCTGCTGAGCCTACTGCTGCTAGATAGCAGTCAACTGTTGAGCCATTTGCTCGGATTCTTACTCCTTTTGTTCTTTCTAGAGTTTCTGGTGCACCATGACTAGTTCTCCTTTTGAAAGTCTCCTTCTTTTATCCAGAACGTTGACCGGTCTCTGCCATATTGATTTGTTTTTATTGACCAAATCCCACCTGATCCTCAAAGTTAGTCAAGTCATCTGGTTTTTGGATTTTGTCAATTGGAGTTAACTAGTTTGCAAGTGAAGCATAGAATACGATTGGAAGAATAAGTAGTATTTAAGCAATCATTTCTTTGTAGCTCAATCATCATGTGAGCTTGTTTGGTAGTCACCCTGCCGAGTTATTGCAAGTATCAAGAAGTTGTAGCATTGGGCTTCTATGTTAGGCACCTGCTGGGCCTAGTGCTGCTGAAATCCAGTCACATGATGTGTTCACTGCTCATATATTGATTTCTTCTTCATTGGAAGTCTGGGATAGACTTTCTTGGATCTTGATGCTTTATTTTTTGTTGATTCTAGGTAGCTTACCTTTGGCAGGTGGCTACCCCTGAGAGTTCCCCCTCAGCAGGTGGCAGGAAATTCCCCTTTGATTTTGTAATCAAGTTCCCCCATGCTCTTGGAGTTTGCTTGATCTTCCTCTCTATTGATTTTAGGTCCGGGAGGCTGCTCCATGTAGACCTCCTTTTCTAGTAGATAGTTATTAGGAAGACATTCTTCACATCCATTTGATAGATTGTGAGTTGCTCATGGGCATCATATGCTAAGAATATCTTTAGTTTCAAATGTGCAACTGTGGCAAGGGTTTCATCAAAATCTATTGTAGTACCCTTTGTCCACTAATTTTGCTTTCTTCTTAACAATGATGCCTTCCTTAGTCACCCTTTTTGTTCCTATCATATGTTGATGATAGGGTCTGTATACAAGCTTCAGGGATTGTTCCTTTTGAATTTGTTTGTATCCAGTAAGATGTTTGTAGGGCTTCTTCAGTCCTTTTGGGTTTTGTTTGAGAGAAGAAGCAAATATTGCTTCTTTCTGGATTGATGATCTTGTACGAACCCTTTGGATCAATATTTTGATGAGGAGGATGTTGGTTGAATCATCTTGTGTCAGATGTTTGAATGAATTGAGTTACCTGCTCATCCTCCTCTTTTTCTTTACTGTCTTCTGGTAGAGTAAGAGGATTGGGATTATTAAGCCTTGTGCTTATTTCGGCTGGAGTGTCTTGGAGAGTTGATTTTAGAATGAGTCAGCAGCTCGTAGTATCCTCTATTTTGAGTCAACTGTTGGCAGTGATCTGCTCTTTGAGCCACCTGCTCGCAGTTGGCTACCATTTGAGTTCACTGCTGGCAGTGGGCTGCCATTTGAGTCAACTGCTGCTTCCATACTCCAGTCTTTTGTTGATTTTTGCTGGGAAGGCAGCTTGGAGCCTTTCCAATATCCTTCTTTCTTCTACTAGTTAGCATAATTTTGTTGCTTTGGACATCTCTGATCAAGCAGATGTCCATGGAGAATGTCACATTATGAATGTTATCGCGGAGCTGGCTTGTGCTTTATGAGTTTGAACTTCAATCCCATATGATGTGTTTTGGATTGAAGGACTGCATTTGATTGGATTTTCCAGCTCCTTTAGATTCTCCTCTTTCTTTCTCATTCCCAAAGGTTTGGGTCCTTCTGCAGATCTAGTATTGACAGTAGCCACCTGCTGCCTGTCATGTGCATGGAGCAGCTTGAATATCTTATGTAATTCTTGACTGCTCCATCACCTTCCCATTTTTGTCAATTTTGAGCAGTGACCCACAAGTTAGTGGGCATCTTCATTTGGATGGGTTTGGGCATCCATACCAATTTAGGGTCATTTGTATTTGAGCTGATGGGTCTGTGGCCACTCGAATTTTTGTAATCAACAGGAGTGGCTGTATATTTATGAACATTGTTCCTTGTGTGGGGTTGGGAAGGAAAATGAGCATTAGGAGTGATCAGCCTTTTCTGTGGAACGTAGTTGGTCCTCTTGATTGGTTGCCAACCAAGTCTTTGATTGGATTGGTTATTATGGAAGTTGGCTTGGTAAGGAAGTTTGGTTTTGGATCTGGGAGAGGACTGGTTCCTTTTATTTGACAAAGTTTGGGAGTGGGATTTTTGTTGGTTTGGTTTTCTTATTTCTTGTAGATCTGTGGTGGGTTTTGTGATAGGAGAGAATTTGGGAGAGTCTTTCAATGATTGGGATAAAGGTGTGTATCCTGATCCTGTGTTCTTCCAGTTTTGAACTTCCTCAACAATAGGGGTAGTGAGGGAGCTCAGCCTTTCTTTTAAACTGATGTTTTCGACTTCAAGAAGATTTTTTATTTTAATTACTTCACCCATTTGAGCCTTGGCTATAATTAAGTTTTCTTGAAGCCTACGATTCTCGTTCATTAAAAGAAGGTGATCCTTTTGAAAATTTTCAAGTTGATGGAGTAGAGCTTCCATATCAACACTGGAACTGCTAGAATCATACGAGCTACTTGAAGAACAAGATAATACCTCATCATTGTCATTTTCATTCAATCTAGCCATGGGATGATTGTGGAAGGAGCTATCAGCTCGGTGCATTCCAAAGAGGCAAAGCAGGGCCTCTTTCTTACTTTCAGATGAGCTGCCTTCATCACTTGTACTGCTTTGATCATCTTCAGATTGGGTCATTGTGAGCTCATCCCAGATAATCTTGATAATCCGGTCATCAGACTTGTTCTGTTTGAACAATAGATTCTTTGTATGCTGCCTATCCATTCTTAGAAAGTGTTTGGGAAGAATAGTGGTTTGGGATCTTTAGTTCAAATTAGTCAGAAACTGACTCTAGGAACACTCAACTTTGATACCACTTGATGGTCCCTGATAGAGGTAAAAGTCTAGAGGGGGGGGGGGTGAATAGACTTTTAAAGCTTTTTCAACTTTAAAACGTTTCTCCCTCTAAAGAGTTGATCTATAATCTTTTGAGAGATTTATAGATGCACAGCGGAAGTCTTTAACCTTTTAGATAAATAGTGTATAACACTTTCTTTGATGGATGAAGTTTGGACTTGATAAGGTGAGCAGTTGGCTTGGCAGTTGGCTAGAAAACAGGGAACTGCTGAGGCAACTGCTAAAGAAGTACTCAGTTATGATAACGGTGCACTCAGAATCTTTCTTAGAGTGGGAAGAGCTTTCTGATGATATAACAAGGTAGATTAATAATCAATCTTAATGAAAGCAGTGGTCTCAGCAGTTGGATGGTAACCAGGGAACTGCTGAGGCACGTGCTTAAGTAAGGGTGAAGGTATGGAAAGATTGATTATTTGGAGTTTCTCAGGATGATGTGGGCTTTCTGAAGATGTGCATTAGTCCAAGTAAGTGGGAGTTTTACTGGAGCAGTGGCCTTAGCCGTTGGGTGATAGTGAGGGAACTGCTGAGGCAACTGCTGAGTTACCACTTTGAATTACAGTGATTAGTTTAAACAGACTTCTTGGAGATAGAGTTGTGAAGATCTGGTGAAGTGGAGATGTTCAAAGGAAACACTTTTGCGTGAGCAGTGGGCTTAGCAGTTAGGTAGTCACTAGGGGACTGCTGAGGCAACTGCTATGCCTTAAGTGGGATTTCCTGAAATTTAATGCAACAGACCTTATAGTTGTGACATTGTAAAGCTCTTGTATCTCAAAGAAAGTGAGTTATTAAGCAGTAGGATAAGCAGTAGGGTCAAGTTAAGACTACTGCTTAGGATTCTGCTGGCAAACTACAATCTTTTATGAGAAGTGTTCAGTGTGTGCTTTGTTGACTGAAAATAAATCAACACATAGTATATCCTGGTTCAGAGGTGGTGTAATCCTCCTACATCCAGTCCCATCCTATTTCAAATGGATTTCACTAATGTATTAAGCCCAATACACTTAGTGCCAATCTAGCCTTGACAACTCTGGCCTAGATTGAAGGTGTTTCACGAGGAGTACAACACCACTCCAAGTTACTCAATCCTTTAGGTTTTTATCAATTGATCTAGTGGGGATCAAAAGGTACTCCTGAAGTGTTTACAACAATATCTGATCGGTTTACAAGAAAGTTCTAACCTCCAACTAGGAACTAAACTTTTAGGATTTAACAATGAACACTTGATACTAAGAAGTTTAGTGAAGCAAGAGTCTAAGTAGAGAGTCGTGGGTAGAATAGCACTTTTTCTTTTGCTAGATATTTCTTGAATGCTCAATAGAAGTATCTCTCTACTTAGGATGCTCAAGCTTATTTAGAAACTTTCGTTTCAGCCTATATTTATAGGCTTCTCCAGTTGTTTAATCTCATCCGTTGGTTAGGATGGATTAATCATGTTCGTTGATGGTTGACACGGATGACTTGTACATTCGTCTTCTTGTGTTGGAGCTATTAATGCGGCTGTCTTCAATAATCTTTTAGCCGCTGGAACATCTCTTCAAGATAATCTCATGTGTGTGTCTTTAATGCTAAGGACCCCAGTACAAATTTAGCATTCAATGCTAGTCAATTTTGTCTTCAATCATATACATTCGATGTATATGTTTTTCGAGGTTTTTCTTCAAAACATGTGACGTTTAATTAATATTTGAGCTAAATAATATATGTCGGTTGGATCTAAATATCCTATTAAGGTAAATAAAAATTACCTTATTGCATTTTTACTTTTCCGGTAATATTTCTTTAGTCTAAAAAATTGTACATTTATTTTTGTCACTCAGATTTAAATGCTATTTTATAAGACACAATGTACACGTGCAAAGTATAGTGGCATCATCAAAATCTATCAAAATTGGGTACTAACAATTTCCCCCTTTTTGATGATGCCAAAACTATACAACACAAGAATAAAATATTTTTATTGATTTTTCATTTGAGTTTTGTACATTGTTGTTCTAGCTTCCAAGGTACAATAGTTTATAGTCGATTTCGGACTCATGATCTATCCTAGTCTTGTTTGTCTTCTTGTGACTTCTTCTTGGCTTCCTCCTTTGCCTTTGCTTCTTCTACCTTTCTTCTTCTCATCTCAGATTCTTCTTTGTAGACTTGGTTCTTCCTTCTTGTTTCTGCAGCTTTCTTTGCTGCTATTGATCTCTTGAGGGAGGGGCCTGCTTGTGTTGAACCTTCCTCCTTTTTGGCATCATGAGCAGGGGTCTTGTTTTCATCAAACAGTGCTTCTATCTCTGGATCAGAAACAGCTTCTTCTTGTGCTCTCTTTGTTGGGTCTAAACCATATACCTTGATAGATAATGCTTTGATGTAGTTGTTGACGTCCAGCAGATCTGTTCTTACCTCATCCCTGACTTCATTTTCGAGCCCTTGAACCCTTTGGTTAGTTGTTTCCAAATAACCAACTTAAAACCAAATGAAAATCAATTGAAAAACAACTGTATTAACTCTGAAATAACCACATTGAAAACCAATTGAAAATCCATTGAATCAAATCTGAAATAACCACATTGAAAACCAACTTAAAACCACCTCAAACCCATGTGAAAACCAAATAAAAACCACCTGAAAACGAATAGGGCAACATCATACTATCATGCTAGGAAGAGTGAAGAGTTGACTTAAAACCACCTAAAAACCTGATGCCCATTGTTTCATATTAACCACACACAAACTTTTGTACAATAAACATTTGTATTTCAATTTACTCCAACACAAACATGAAATCATGATCATTATCCATAGAAATATCCATCATTATCCTTACATGATACAAACGTGAAACACAACAAATATCCATACAAGGTACATTATCCTTGCAACATTATCCTTACAATACCACAAATACAGAAACATGACAGAGATGAAATACAACTTCATCATTATCCTTACAAACACAATAACAGTTAACACAACATTAGTCTACTTAAACACAACATTCCTCTTCACTCCTACATCTTCGAATAGCCATTTCATGTTTGTGACAGATTTGTTGGCCCTTCTTGTTATCCAGGACTCTATGAATAAGTATGTGAAGTTAGTCCAAACACATACTCCGTATATGTTATTGTAATATAATGCATGTATAAAGTATTGGTCTTTCTTACATTCATCCAAGTATGCCCTCTTCATCAACAATTACGCCATATCCCACGGGAAATTGCCCTCTTCCTTTTCCTCTTCCACCCCTAACCACTTTGATCCCGCCTCTAGTCACCCCTCTACCATGAATTACCCTTTCTCCTCTGCCAATTCTTGATGGAACAGCTGTTGTTGTGTGACTGCTAGACGTAGCTGCATCCTGGATCTGTTTTCTTGGTCTTCCCCTAGTCCTCTTGGGTTGAGGCTCCATAGACTTGTTTTTTTAGGGTACCTTCCCTTATTGTGGGTCTTCTTTTGCAAATACTACATGACATTTCAACTCCATGCCTAGTTAATTTTGCAGGTTTCTTTGGGTTTTCATGGGCAGGTTTAGTCCTATTTTTTCTTGGTCTGTCAGGACCAATTTTTATGGGTGGGGGTCCAAAGGGATATCCACTTTTTGTCAGTGCCTTTTTCTCCAGTTAATGGGGCAATTCCACCAGAGTACATTTTCAGATATGCCTCTCTACTATAGTACTCATGAACATAATCCTTAGGGGCTGCATTGATAAAGAACATACAAGACACTGGATGACATCATGGAATACCACTAAGGTCCCATTTTCTGCAAGTACAACTCCCACTTTCTAAGTTCACAGTCAACGTATCTAAATAATGGCTAACCTGAAAACACACTTCACTAGATGATAGAGGAGTACATTAGGATGCGTGATGTTTTTCTTTCTCTAGTCTGCTCATAATTCTAGGACAGATCACTGCGCAGCCACAGTTTTTTCCATATCCTACCTTTTCATGACCATTCTTCGCATCAAGGCACCCCTAATATCTTCTAGCATAAATATAATATGCTTGGCTCTAGCATTGATTATGTAGCCATTAAATGTTTCAGCCATGTTGCTGACAATGACATCACACTTACTGTTTCTTATAACATAGGCTCTACAAAGTACATGGGGATTACATGCCTTAAAGGCAACCACAGCACTTGGACTTACCTTTTTCATTTCATCTGGTGCATCATGTAAATCAGCTTCATTGTAGGCCTTCACTGCTTTCCGGAATATCATCTTCAAATCATCTCCCTTGTGTGTCTTGTGCCAATTAGCAAAAACATGGCATGCACAGTGTCTATGCTCTGTCTGTGGAAACTCTACTGACACTGCATGCAATATAGACTGCCACATAAAACAAGCATTAGATCACTTCCATGTAAAATGAATGAAAAGTAAAAACTGTACAAAGATTGCCTGGTGTTCATCTGAAATAAAAGTAAGGTCAGAACCATCAGACTCTCATACATTTTTCATTAGCTCTGACATAAACCACTCCCAACTACAGTTGTTTTCAACTTCTACTACTGCCCATGTTAATGGGAACATCTGCTCATTGGAATCTCTCCCAACAGCTGACAGAAGCATCCCTCCTAAAAATGTTTTGATGAAGCACCCATCCACACACAAAACTTTCCTACCAGCACTCAACCACCCATCTTTAATCCCATTGAAGCATACAATGAAGCAGTAGAAGTGTCACGCCCTAGACCGCATCAAAGCGTATGACCAAGTGACGTCACTCGCAAGTCAACGTGACTTAGTCATACAAGCCGTCCATGAACATAGTCCATCCATACTCAGTAGTAAACATACATAACAACATCACATTTAAACAAATGAATATCAGAAATATTCAACGGTAAAGCATGGGCCACAACCGGCCAAAACATGGGCTCACAAGCCCAAAATAGTTTATAGTATACCAAATATGCATGAGCAAATGTTTGGTAGTTTGAAAGGAAATAAGGAAGCACGAACCACGTCTTCCTTGACTTGACTTCACCCGTAGGAAGGTACAGGTAGCAAGCCCTAGCTTCAACCTGAAAATGGTGAGCCCCCCCCCCCCCCCCCCCCCCCCCGAAGGGGTCAGTACAAGTACCGAGCGAGTAGCAAGCTAAATGTAGAGTAACTAATGTTTCAAGTATAAGACCTAAACATAGGGTGATACATACACGTATAATCATTTCCCCCAAATTATGGAATACATATCAATATATATATACACTTGGAAATACCTGACACGTAGGTCATCGTTTAATTGGGAAAATAGTAGTAGTCAATATCCTTGACTCAAAACCCAACCCGCCCATATACCTATGAGTGTGTAGGACTCCTCCTGGCCCTAATCAATTCATATTCCGAGTTTTGAGGACAGTATCGTCATCCTTGGGTTCTCAACCATTCATATACCGAGGTTTGAGGACAGTACCGTCATCCTTGGGTCTCCACCATTTATACATTTGAGTTTTGAGGACTATACTGTCATCCTTGGGTTCTCCACCATCTAAACATATGAGTTTTGAGGACAGCACCATCGTCCCTAGGTTCTCCACCATCTTACTTTCATTTCTATGATCTACCGCTTATCATGCATAGATATGGTCTATATCATAATTGTTTATCAGGACTAAACCAAGTCTTAGTGTTTAATCATTAGGTGTCAAACTTGCCATTTAATTATCATATTCCATGCACAATATACTTATATAGGATGTCCGGGGTGGATACCTCCTTCGAACCGGGCCCGAACCGCATTTTTGACAAATTCGAAACCTGGTGGCAGCAGCTTACACGGCGCCGGTTAATCCCTATACCCGGCACCAGGTATGTGTCAATTTTTCTAGACCGGCCAGGCAGCAGCATAACCGGCGCCGGTTCAGCCTTATGGCCGGCGGTGGTCCGTTGACCCCTCGAATGATCTATGATCGGTCCGAAACCGTTATACAACACGTATTGGGTCTTAAACCACCATAAAATTCCATTTTAACCATTCAAAACATCACATATGTTTTATACTCATTTTATACTTTTAACATGCATAATCATGTAGTATTATTCACATAAGCCTAATTACCTTGGTAAATCACATGTTTAAACTCATTTAAACATCATTATAAATACTTATAATATTTCTTTAGGTAATCCTATACTTAACCCAAGAGTTACAAGACATTAAGCCATCCAGTCACCTCGAATGAGCTTTATGAAGTTCTACCCTTCTCGGTTGAACTCCGGTGAAACTCCGGCGAACTTTGTCTAGCTCCGACGATTACTCAGGCGACTCTTTCAACTCCTTGAAAGTATTAGGAACACCTTAGACACGTTCCTAACAAGGTTTTATCATCACAAAACCCATATCATTACAAATAACCTCTAAAAACTTATTTTCCGGCGAACCAGACACTTTGGCTTCTAAGTTCGTTCTTGGACTTAGAACTATCTTCTGACCCCTCATTCTACATTTCTAAACATGTAGATATTTTCCAGGGGTTCCTCATATGCTATATAAGTCGTATGAAATCCAAATGAAGGAAGAAAGTTACTAAATAGCTTCTTACCTCTATCCTCAAAGTTTTTCTCTTCTTTTGCAACTTTTTCTTCTTCCTTGACCTCCTTGTTGTTTGAGCTTGCCTTGGATATGGAGGATACTATTTGCAGATATTATTTCCCTTGCTTGGAGAGTGATTTGTCGAAAATGAAGGAGAGAGGTGTTCCACATAGTCCTTTTTGTCTCAATAGACCAATGAGTGTGGGTGTAAGGCCCACCTCAAGTCTATTCTCACCCCCTCCCCCCTCAAATCCACAACACATAACCCTCCTTTATAGCATAATTGGTTGTCTCAAATTGACTTTGAGCACACAAAAACGTGGGGTGGCCCACACTCATGTGGGAGGTCATCCATTTATGTCTTGATGTGTACAACCGGCCCCGAAAGTCATATTTCTTGGACTGTTTTAATTTTATTTTATTTTATCAGGCCAAATCAAATATATCATGTGTTCCAATTCATTATAGGCCTCTAGAATGAATATACATTTCCCAACTTTAATTTAGAAGTCTCTGAAATCCATTTCGGACTGTTATCCGATAAATTACCAATACTGGTAATTGGACCTTGTTTGACCAATCAGTGTACCCTATGCCTTTTCCATGGCCCAACTAAAATATCCAACACCATATACATATTGTCTAGATCAAGATAAATATAATATGTGGTCTCGAGAATATAGGGTGGTCCCCACTCCCGATGTGGTCCTCACGTGCAATTCACTATTCACGCAAAAGAAATAACAAAAATTTACAACCTCGTAAATTCATTAACCATTTCATAAGGTTCAATACATGATCTACATAAAATTAATTATTATTGGGGACGGTGTTACAAGTTCACCCCCTTATTTGGGATTTCGTCTCCGAAATTCACGTGTCTAGTAAAAAAGAAACGGGTATTGCTCCTTCATTGAGACCTCGGTCTCCCATGTTTCTTCTTCAAATCGATCACTCCTCCATAGAAACTTCACCATAGGAATCTTTTTGTTCCTCAATTTCTTTACCTGTTGACCAACAATCTTCACCGGTTCTACTGCATACTGCAAGTCCTCACGGATCTCTACCGGTGGTTTCTCAAGAATATGAGATAGATCTCGTACATACTTCTTGAGCATGGATACATGAAATACGTCATGTATCTTCTCAAGTTCAGGTGTCACCTTGAGTCGGTAAGCCACAACTCCCATCCTTTCGAGGATCTCAAACGGACCAATGTATTGGGGGTTAAGCTTACCCCTCGATATGAATCGGATGATTCCTTTCCAAGGAGAAATCCTTAGAAACATGATAAGTCTGTATTTAGACACGCATTTGATGCATGTTTAGATCGAAGTTTGATGGTTTCCCTAATTGTTTTGTGTCACAAGTCTCATTTTTGGCTCAAGTCATAGTTATCGGGCGTTGGTTCGAGTTTTGTGTCATTTGGAGTCAAAATGAGGATTTTGGAGTTCGGCACCGGCGCTTGAGAAGTTATCAGGATGAGTTGAGAAGCATTCGAGAGTGAATTGAGAGCTATGGAGGTCACCGGGAGGTTCACGATGAAAATTTGAAGGAAAAAGAGCTCTAGGATTGGCTACGGGATCAAAAGAAGATGAATGGAGCTTGAAATCGGCGATCAGGATGACCTTCTATCAATCGTTCAAGCATATCTCTTTGTAGAAACATTCAATGTAGACGATTCAAAGTTCATATGAAAGATAACGTCAAGTACTACAAATAATATTAAGACACCTTTGCTAGAATCTGATAGAAAGAACGTGAAAACAGACGATGAAGTCAGATGATCTCTGCTGCGATTTCATAATGATACCTTCCACCGTTTTGATCATATCTCATGAAGGAAGAAGTGTCAAATTCGGAGGTTAAATAGGCACGATCGTGCCCTCAAATTCAGGCACGGTCGTGCGTGAAGAGAAAGCATTGCGGAGCTACTGCCAGGAAGGCACGATCGTTCCTGTAGGGAGGCACGATCGTGCCTGCCCAAAATGTGCGTTTTTGCTCTGGAGGCAAGATCGAAGGCACGATCGTGCCTGGCACCGTGACTGCCTATAGAAATCCCAATTCAGCTCAAATTTTACCCGATTTTTCTATTTAAACAGCCTATAAACCCCCGTTTTCAAGGGGGAGCTTAGAGAGAGTGCCTAGCACGAAATTTAGAGAGCTTTTCAGCCCTGTTCATCAATCTTTTGGGATTCTTTGTAAGTTCCATCTTTTTAATTAATGACAATTAATTCTATTCTTCCCAATTCTGTTAATTCTTCAATTATGAGTTGTGAGTATTTTTAATTAGGGATTTGGGATTGATGAAGGGGTTAATCATGATGTATGGTTAGTTTCTTGATGGTTTAATTGCATGAATGCAGTTTAATTTGTGTTTGAATAATTTAACTGATATCTCTTGTAACCTAGATGGTCACTAGGATTATAATTGCATGTAGAATAAATTAAGAGAGTTTTAGTTTATTCTAAGACACATTCACACACACTTAATCATTCGCTAAGATATTAGTAACGATTATGGGGCCGTAAGCTCGCTCGTCTTGGCAATAATTTAGGATCATGTCACATGAGAGATCAGCCTGGTCCCCTAAATTATTGTACTCTACGTCGCGAGAGTGGTAAGAACTTAGTAATGATTAGTTAGGCTCAATTAAATTAATTTCATGCGATTAAGCCTGATATGCCAGAAATCTAATTATCCCGGAATCAATCCTTGTTCCCTTCGTCATTAATTAGAAAGAACCCATTAGTTTAATTTCTTTATTCGCAATTTAATTTTCCCAATCAATCAATCTCGCACAATTGATTTTATTTTATTTCTTTTTCTTCGCTGAATTTAATTAATTCTTGATTCCCTTTTGTCCGTCCCTGTGGAGACGATACTCGTACTTACACCACTATATTATGATCTATTTTAAGTGCGAGAAAACTCACATCAGTTTTTGGCGCCGTTGCTGGGGACGGTGTCGGTTTTAAGGGTTAATTAATTTCAATGAGATTTTTTTAGTTAGTTTTCTTTTTGTCTATCCCTGTGGAGACGATACTCGTACTTACACCACTATATTACGATCTATTTTAAGTGCGAGAAAACTCACATCAGTTTTTGGCGCCGTTGCGGGGGACGGTGTCGGTTTTGGAGGTCTTCATTCTTCGGTATACATATATGATTCTTAAACACAATAGACCATCCTAACGTACCCGTAAATCCTCAACGGGTCCTGAACTGATCCGTTCACGGATCTTCTAACATTCTTCATCACTGCCCTGACATCGGCTGATCTCATCCATCAAGGTAGGTCTAACCTCGAATCTCGCTATGAGGGCGCCGCTCTTGGTCACCTCCACGCGCGCCCTCAATGCTTGTAGGCATGTGAGTAACGTCCCCGACGTACTCTTCCTGCTCAGTGCATCGGCCACCACGATTGCCTTACCTGGATGATAGTCGATGATCAAGTCATAGTCCTTGATCAACTCCATTCATCTCCTTTGCCTCATATTCAAATCTTTCTGAGTGAATACATACTTCAAGCTATTATGATCAGTGTAGATGTGACATGTCTCCCCATAGAGATAATGCCTCCAAATCTTTAGTGCAAACACTACCGCTCCCAACTCTAGGTCATGGGTAGGGTAGTTCACCTCGTGTTTCCTCAATTGCCTAGAAGCATAGGCAATCACCTTACCCTTTTGCATTAGTACACATCCAATCCCTTGGATGCTAGCATCACTATAGATATCATACCCTATACCTTGTATGGTTAAAGCAAGAACTGGTGCTTCGGTAAGTCGTTTCTTTAGCTCAAGAAATCCTTTCTCACATTTGTCGTCCCATACGAACTTAGCCCCCTTCTTCGTGAGCTTCGTAAGTGGTGACGCCAACACAGAGAACTTCTCAACAAATTTACGATAGTAACCCGCTAAGCCAAGGAAACTATGTATCTCTTTCACATTCTTGGGTTGTTCCCAATTCATAATAGCTTCCATCTTTGCATTGTCCACCGCAATGTCTGATCCAGATATGACATGCCCGAGAAAGCCAATCTCTTTGATCCAAAATTCACATTTAGAGAACTTGGCAAAGAGTTGCTTCCCCCTTAGTCTTTCAAGCACAAGTCTCAGGTGATGCTCATGTTCTTCTTCGTTCTTCGAGTATATCAAGATGTCATCAATGAATACAATCACAAACTGATCTAAGTACTAACTAAACACATGGTTCATTAAGTCCATGAATGCCGCTGGTGCATTGGTTAACCCAAATGACATCACAAGGAACTCGTAGTGACCATATCTAGTGCGAAATGCACTCTTAGGTATGTCGCTCTCTTTGATCTATAGGTATGTCGCTCTCTTTGATCTTCAACTGATGATAGCCCGACCTCAAATCAATCTTTGAGAACACTATCGCCCCCCGAAGTTGATCAAACAAGTCATCAATCCTCGGTAAAGGATACCTATTCTTGATTGTGACTTTGTTCAACTGTCGGTAGTCAATATACATTCTTAGTGTACCACCTTTCTTCTTCACAAAGAGTACTGGTGCTCCCCACGGTGAATGACTAGGTCTAATGAACCCGTTGTCCAATAGTTCTTGTAATTGGACCTTCAACTCTTCAAGTTTCGCCGGTGCCATTCGATAAGGGGGAATCGGAATGGGTTTGGTCCCCGGCTCTACTTCGATCACAAATTCGATGTCTCTATCGGGTGGAAGCCCCAGTAAGTCTTTGGGGAAGACGTCCGGATACTTACACACGACACGTACATCATTGATGTCGACCTCTTTCTTTGTCTCATCCACCACGTAAGCAAGGTACGCGTGACATCCTTTCTTCATCATCTTCCGTGCTCTCGTCACGGATATGATACAACTATGAGATCTTCCCCGATCTACCTTGAAAAGTAAGACGTTTCCCTCATCATCCTCTAGTTCCAAAACATTGTCATAGCAATCCACTCGAGCACGATGCTTCTCAAGCCAATCCATCCCTATGATCGCATCAAACTCCAACATGCTTAGAGGTACGAAGTCACAAGTCGAAGGATAGTAGTGTCTCCTCTCCACATCATCTCCCAACGGTGTAGAGACCAACAAGGGTTGTTTCATTGCTATCAACGGTACGTCTAAACTTTCGGCGAACGCTTCACTCACAAACGAGCGTTGTGCCCCAGTATCAAAGAGAACTCTTGTGTTTCTACCATTGATCTTTAGTGTTCCTACATATATAAGTCATGTAAGACACACTACCCATCGTACCGTATCAAAACGGGGCCAAACGAGATTTTTTTGGCCAAAAACATACTGGACCGGCGCCGGTTCAGGCCTAACCCGATGCCGGTTAAGCTACTGGAATCGAAATTTCTTAAAAAATAACTGGGTCGGTGTCGGGTTACCCCCTTGGCCGGCGCCGGGTATGCCACTCCCAGCCCCCTTTGTGCGCCTTTTTGCACTAGACCGGCGCTGGTTCAAGCCTAGACTGGCGGCGGTTCACATCTGGGTAACCTTATCTTCGTTTTTCGCTCGAAAACGAGCCGAAAATGCCATCGGTCGGCCCGTACATGCTCAATAAAGCTTTTAATACTTATGTACATGAAAAATACAAGTGTAAACAAGGGATTACCTTCCACGGAGTCGAGGTTGGCCCGAGCATCAGCCTTGGTCATCGTGTAGACCCTTGCTTGGGCCCCGCCTTGGTTGACGGACGCGGCATTGCTTGTTGATGCGCTGCCTCTTCCCATGCTGTCATGGTTCCTTCTCCGGCTCCCGAGGCTCCCTCTCTCCCCAATTATGGGCAATTGGCCTTCATGTGACCCGTATTCCAACATTGGTAGCACCTCGGGGGTGCATTGCACTTTCTGAAGTGGTTCTTTGAACAGTTGGCACACTTAGGCAGCCCTGACTTGTGAGAAGGGGACGAATGTCATCTAGAGTCCATGTTCTTCTTCACCGGTGGTGCCGGAGCCTTGAACGACCCACCCCCTCCGTGGTTGTTCTTCATCGAATGATCGGGCGGCCCCGAATTATTCCACTTTCTTTTCTTCGCCTCCTCGGCGTCTCTTTCTTTCCTTTCATTCCATTGGGTTTCCCCAAGCATACCTTGTTCCACCACCTCATTAGAAGTCATGTGACGTGAGTATGTGGCCCGATCACGGATGTCCAACAATAAGGTATCCCAAAAGTATTCGGTCATGCGGTCCTCATCGGCCGCATACTCCGGTAAGAACCTTGCCAAGTTTCTAAAATCCTATTCTAGTTGCTTCACGGTGCCACCTTCCTTCTGCCTCAGGTTGGTATACTCCCTCCGCTTTACATTAACTTCATAATCGGAGTAGTTTTGAGCATAGAACTCGTGCTCAAAGTTTCCCCATGAGACTTTCCCACGGTACTTCCCTTCTACACCTTCCCACCATGTAGAAGTCATTCCTTCAAGCAAGCGTGAAGCAATAGTCAGCTTCACGTCAGGGGTGATTTGCATACCTCTGGCTGCATCCTTCACCTTTTTAATCCAATCGGTGGCAACGGTAATATCACCGGTACCGTCAAAGGACTTACACCCCAAGGCCTTAACCTCCTGGAGGTATTTGGAGATTCTTACGCAAAAATCTCCTCCATGTCCACCCTGAGACGTCCCTGAAACGGCTCTTGAAGCTCCCCGACTTCCATGACCCGAGCCCCCTTGTGAGGCACGCCTCGCTTGGTGCCTAAGATCCCTCCTTAGCTTCTCTTTTTTATACCACTCCAACAACTCTCCCATTTTAGCGAATCGGGAATCACTCTCATCATTGTTTTCCTCATCAGTGTGGAAGTCACCCCCGTCATATGGGGGTCTTCTCATGCTCCATTTCGGGAACAAAAGTCAAGTCATAGTTCTCGACGTTAGTCTCATACACCGAGCTTACGTGGCCATCGCTCACTGTTTGGGCTCGGTGGCCCCCACGACCTCCTCTTCTCCCCTAGAACCACGGGATGTGGCCCGGCTAGCTCCTACGGAGGCTCCAGCAACAAGTCCTCTAGGGTTGTTCCTCGTCGGTATACGTTTACCCTCCATTTCTACAAGGACATTTGAATGAGTCGTTAGACTCCAATCAATGTCAATTGACGGAACACGTTATAGACACATATTGGCCCAAGTCACCGTTATACCAATTGTTAAGGGTATCATCTTAACAACTAGAGATATTGCAACCTAGGTAACAATAGTTCTATGAACATCAGAATACAATGCTCATGGTTTTCGATAAAAATTCTTTTTGCAAAATCTCTTGTGAGAGGTTGATTACATAATTTACAACTAAGATGGTTCTGATACCACTTAATTGTCACGCCCCAGACCACATCAAAGCGCGCGTGTACAACCGCCGCATGACCAAGTGACGTCACTCGCAAGTCAATGTGACTTAGTCTATAAACACAGTTCATCCATACTCAGTAGTAAACATACATAACAACATGACATTTAAACCAATGAATAGCGGAAATATTCAATGGTAAAGCATGGGCCTCAACCGGGCAAAACATGGGCTCACAAGCCCAAAATAGTTTATAGTAAACCAAATATCCATGAACAAGTGTTTGGTAGTTCGAAAGGAAATAAGGAAGCATGAACCACGTCATCCTTGAGTTGATTTCACCCGTAAGAAGGTGCAGGTAGCAAGCCCTGGCTTCAACCTGAAAATGGTGCCCCCCCCCCCCCCCCCCGAAAGGGTCAGTACAAGTACTGAGCGAGTAGCAAGTTAAATGTAGAGTAACTAATGTTTCAAGTATAAGACCCAAACATAGGGTGATACATACACGTACAATATTTTCCCCCAAGTTATGGAATACATATCAGTATATATATACAATTGGAAATACCCGACCCGTAGGTCATCGTTTAATTGGGAAAATAGTAGTAGTCAATATCCTTGACTCATAACCCAACCCACCCATATACCTATGAGTGTGTAGGACTCCTCCTGACCCTAATCAATTCATATTCCGAGTTTTGAGGACAGTATCGTCGTCCTTGGGTTCTCCACCATTCATATACCGAGGTCTGAGGACAGTACTGTCATCCTTGGGTCTCCACCATTTATACATTTGAGTTTTGAGGGTTGTACCATCGTCCTTGGATTCTCCACCATCTAAACATATGAGTTTTAAAGACAGTACCGTCGTCCCTAGGTTTTCCACCATCTTACTTTCACTTCTATGATCTACCGCTTATCATGCATACATAGGGTCTATATCATAATCGTTTGTCAAGACTAAACCAAGTCTTTGAGTTTAATCATTAGGTGTCAAACATGTCATTTAAATATTTAATCCCATGAAATTCCATGCACAATATACTTATATAGGATGTTCGGGGTGGATACCCCCTTCGAACCGGGCCCAAACCGCATTTTTGGTGAAATCGGATCCTGGTGGCAGCAGCTTACCCGACGCCGGTTAAGACCTATACCCGGCGCCGGGTATGTGTCAATTTTTCCAGACCGACCAGGCAGCAGCATAACCGGCACCGATTCAGCCCTATGGTCGGCGCCAGTTCACCGTGTGCCCAACGGCGGCGGTCCGTTGACCCCCCGGATGATCTCCGATCGGTCCGAAACTTTTATACAACATGTATTGGGTCTTAAACCACCATAACATTCCATTTTAACCATTCAAAACATCACATATGTTTTTACACACATTTTATACTTTTAACATGCATAATCATGTAGTATTATTCACATAAGCCTAATTACCTTGGTAAATCACATGCTTAAACTCATTTAAACATCATTATAAATACTTATAATATTTCTATAGGTAATCCTATACTTAACCCAAGAGTTACAAGACATTAAGCCATCCACTCACCTCGAATGAGCTTTATGAAGTTCTACCCTTCTCGGTTGAACTCCGGCAAAACTCCGGCGAACTTTATCTAGCTCCGACGATTACTCAGGCGACTCTTTCAACTCCGTGAAAGTAATAAGAACACCTTATACATGTTCCTAACAAGGTTTTATCATCACAAAACCCATATCAATACAAATAACCTCTAAAAGGTTATTTTCCGGTGAACCAGTCACTTTGGCTTCTAAGTCCGTTCTTGGACTTAGAACTATCTTCTGACCCCTCATTCTACATTTCTAAACATGTAGAGATTTTCCAGGGGTTCCTCATATGCTATATAAGTCGTATGAAATCCAAATGAAGGAAGAAAGTTACTAAATAGCTTCTTACCTCTATCCTCAAAGTTTTTCTCTTCTTTTGCAACTTCTTCTTCTTCCTTGACCTCCTTGTTGTTTGAGCTTGCCTTGACTATGGAGGATACTATTTGCAGAGCTTATTTGCCTTGCTTGGGGAGTGCTTGGTCTAAAATAAAGGAGAGAGGGGTTGCACATAGTCCTTTTTGTCTCAAGTCTATTCTTACCCTCCCTTCAAATTAAATCCACAGCACATAACCCTCCTTTCTAGCATAATTGGTTGTCTCAAATTGACTTTGAGCACACAAAAACGTGGGGTGGCCCCCACTCATGTGGGAGGTCATCCATTTATGTCTCAATGTGTACAATCGACCCCGAAAGTCATATTTCTCGGACTGTTTTAATTTTATTTTATTTTATCGAGCCAAATCAAATATATTATGCGTTCCAATTCATTATAGGCCTCTAGAATGAATATACATTTCCCAAATTTAATTTAGAAGTCTCTGAAATCCATTTCGGACTATTATCTGATAAATTACCAATACTGGTAATTGGGCCTTGTTTGATCAACCGGTCAACCCTATGACTTTTCCATGGTCCAAATAAAATATCCAACACCTTATACATATTATCTAGACCAAGATGAATATTATATGTGGTCTCGGGAATATAGGGTAGTCCCCGCTCCCGATGTGGTCCTCACATGCAATTCACTATTCACGCAAAAGAAATAACAATAATTTACAACCTCGTAAATTCATTAACCATTTCATAAGGTTCAATACATGATCTACATAAAAGTAAATATTATTGGGGACGGTGTTACAAGAAGGTGGGGGAAAGTTTTGAGGTTTAGGGTCTGTGAGCAATTTGAAGTGGCTTGGTTTAAGGCTTCCAGATATCTGTCGAGATTATTATAGTGATCTTTCATGCTACCATGGAGATTCCTATGTGCACGGTATTTGAATTTGTATGCATAGTCCCTCTAAACAAGAACTTTGTAACCTCTCCTAATGGTCTCAATTATTTCCTTTTCTGGCTAGTGAGGTCTATACTTAAACACTTCTACGAATTGCCTTGCCACCCATGAAGCCTTCAATTGCCTATTCTTTTTCATGTTATTATTACAAGTATGCTCCCATTGGACAGACTTCACCATAAAACTTGCCCTCCTACTGTCCCAGCTGGCATACAATCTAAAAGGACAACCATCAACACATTTAGCACCAACCCTTTGTTGTCTACCCTTCCTATCGACATTAATCTTCAGATTCCTGCCTTGAGATATTTCAAACCTAGCAATTTCATCCTTAAATTTCTCTCTGTTTTCAAACCGCATACCAACCGTCCACACCAACTTATTGAAATCTGTATGTGCATCCACCACAGCAACTTTATCTTTTCTCTTTCTTGGGAGACTATCTTCATTATCGTTGTCCACGGGTCTGTGGATATCTTCTTCAGATTCTTCATACTCACTCACAAAATCATTCTGATCTGAACAACCTTCATCAGTACACCCTGTAGATGATGCATTTTTACCCCCTCCACGCCCTTAACAACTTCCTTTTCAAGTTGTTTTGCCATGTCAACAACCTTTCCAGGTTTGTTCTAGGATAGTATCTAACTTTTACATCAATAAAATAACCTTCTCAAGAACATATTCTACACTTGTAATAGTTTATAATAGTCTCCTCAATCATTCATATGATTTAGATAATGAAAAGAAAGGTTTTGGATTCAAACTCACTTTAGAGAAGAAAAACAGTCCTGCGAGTTTGTGTTTGTCTATGCCGATTTGGAGACCTTCCACTACTCCATTCGGTGAAATCTGAACCTTCCCAGAATCCGCGTCTTGATATCTTTCTTTAGACACCTCACACGCCTAATTTGGGTAAGTGATTCTCGAGATATGGAGTGAATAATCAACCTTATACACTGGTATGAATCATGCGGCAGTTTTCCCTTTTCAACTTGCTCTCTTTAATCTGTGTAACTTTATTCCTCTCTAATCTTTGAGAGCTCGTATGGGAGGCTCTAAGAAGGTTATATTGCCTCTCTCTTACCCTCACAAGTCAAATGATGGAGAGTGAGTGGGCATGTGGGATGATTGATCAAAATATCTTCTAATCAATTGGGAAGAGGGTCCCTTTGCTTCTCAATTATGTCTTGTTCAGCCCTCTTCCCTTTTGTTCACCCAAAGTAAGTTTTCTAATTTATCTTCTTTATTTAAGGTGCTAAGAAGGTATGGGACGCCCCTCATTGGTCCCAAATTAATTTGGAAACAAATATCTACTGATACATCCAAAAATAGAAGATATGGATCCTATTGTTTTGTACTTTTGTCATGTGATGTCTTTTTGTATTCTTTTGAATTTATTTAGACAAAGTTAATCTTTTACATCATATTATTGGTCTCTAATATGTGTAGGATGGCCCCAATAATTCATATGATGTACAATTATAGGAGAAACCCCTACTCCCATCATTTAGCTCAATAATGCCAAAGATGAGACCATATAAGTTTGTTTTTGTCTCTAGGGGTTCCCTCACCCATTTATTCGTATATATAAATTATTATAGTCCTCCTAATATTTATTTGGAGTCTATAATAGGTGTGGGATACCCTCAAGTAGTTCTAGGATATCCCTTTCCATCCAATTTGCTATTTTTAGCAGGTTGCCCAAAGTAACACTTAGGCTGCCCAACCTTCCTTATTTTGTTTAGAAGGGTTATGAATCTTTCTTTACATAGTATTGAGCTCTTATATATAATAAGATAGCCCAATTAAGAATTTGGAAGCACATCCTTGTAATATGGGCGCAAACGATAGTACGATTAATCATACATTACATAAAGCAGTAATCATTTTACAAATGTTTGATAATAGGGAAATCAATTCATCAACTTTGAATTTCAAATTCTAATTTCAAGAACGTCCGGGTGCGGTGTCACACTACAAGTTTAGGTGTACTTATTCCATGTTTAATGTACAAATCTATAGTACTACATTGCATTACTACATTATACATTTCCCTCACCTCGACATCAAACTTAACACTTCTCAAACCTGTCTCCAAAGTCTTACCAGGGAGACGGTAATAGATTTCATCTATGCTACTATATTCCCCACACTTGCCAGCTAAGTCCTCTAACCAAAACCAACATAGTTCATCAACATCCACATCAAAACATCTGAACTGAACACCAACATACTCTTAATTTCCTTTACAATCCTTCTTAAATGTACCTCCATTCCACATCTTCAAAGTAACCACAGTATTTAAACCAATTCTTTTTTCTTTAATTTACAACTTAAAATTAGAACAGAAAAAGGAAATACATTTAAAATAGTAGAATCAAATAAATGAGCCTTCTACTAACAAAAACACCTTGTCTGTGTAAATAAAACCCTAAAAATCACATAACTCCAATCATGTACATTTGTAAGTAATTTCCCTAAATCGATTAAGATATATAACTCCAATTAGATAGGATCTAGCAACCCGTTTTATTTATCATACAACGACTCAGTACCTCATATATCTACCAAATTTCTTGGGAAAAAAATCAAAATTTGCACCTTTCCGATTTTGCTTGCCCCGTACCTTTCAGCAACTTCCCTATCAAAAGAAACGGATTACATGCGCGAAAATGTAGACTACATTCACGGTGAACATATTGAAAGATTACACGACATTAATGGTGGTGCAAAGAAAATGAAGACCCATATGTTATCGTTGCCCAGACGCAATCATTGTTAGCGAAGTGAGGAGGATGAGGATAAGGTGTACGTGATGCATTCGTTTTTTGTTTTTTAAAATATGATTGACTCAGCTATTTGGCACAGGATTTGTAATGTTAATCGATTATCCAGTGAGCTAATTTCTATTGATTCATCTGGAGGAGTTATTTGGAATCTGGAAGAAAATGGGAAATTTTCTTTTCGACCTGACTGCAATTTTGTTAGGGAGGGTACCAATGCTTCTTTCGTCTCTAGACATATTTGGCATCCTCATCAGCCTCTGAAAATCAAACTATTTCAGTGAAAACTGCTTAATAGGGTTCTTCCTACTATAGATAATCTAAGTAGGTTCCAATTGACTTTGTTCCCTTCAATGTGCCCTCTGTAGAAAACAGGGGGAATCTACAGACCACCTATTCTTCTATTGCTCCTATGTACATCCTATTTGGGCTTATTTCATGGGTATTCTGAGAATACCCACCCCAAAACCAAAGAGTACAATTCGACCGATTTTTGTTTCTTGGCGGCTAAAGGCAAGGAGTAAAAATCTAGAGGATATATTCAGACACAATCTACCTGGTATTATATGTTTGTTTGTTTGGAAAATATACACGGGCTTGATTTGGGGATCTAATGTGAATATCCCTCCATTCATAGATACGATTCAACAAATCTAGCTATATACGCAGCAGTGGGCAATTCCATTGAATAATCTTAAAATGCGGTCAATTGGAAGTATCTTATTCGAAGAGCAGCTTATCCCAAAAAACTTCAAGCTTACAAGAACAATTTTTAAGTTAGTAAGATGGAACAGACCAAAATTGGGATTCAAGCTAAACACTGATGTTTCTTACTAACCTGGATCGAAGAAGCGCTGGGGGAGCTATCATGCGAAATCAGAGGGGAGGGAGATGCTCTTCGCCCTTAGCTTTCCGGTTGAATCCGACTCGTCGCTGGAGGCTGAATTGAAAGCTCTTTTTATGCTTTTGTATGGGCGATGAATGCTGGGTATGAATTTTTCCAGGTGGAGTTTGATTCGCCATTGGTTATAGATTGTTTGTTTGAAGGTGGTTAGATTTGTCATGACCTGAGGGAAGCTAATGCAACAGCCCATTACTTGGCTAAAGAGTCTCCAGGACAATTGATTATTTATGTTGGAGTGGGCAGTCTCCCTTGATTGGCAAGACGGGCCTATCTGATGGATTGTTTTGGCATTCCCTCCTTTAGATTAAATGATTAATTGCTTAATTTCTTGTTTAATATGTATGGTATTGGATCAGGTCTAGCCCCCTCAATACTATTTTTATTTATCTTTGACGTTGGCTTTCTTGTTTTCCTGGAGGTATGCCTCCATGGCTCCGTGGAGAGGTTTTGGTCTGGCCCCTTTAGCTTCTCTATTTGTACTCAGTTTTTTGCAATAAAACCTGGTAAATATTCCTAGGCATTCACTACAAGAAAAGTGTTCATTTGTGACAGGATGTACCGTAGTTAAAAGATGAAAATCTATCATAGAAGAGTTTTAACTAGGGGAAATCTCCCGTCACTATAGCTTCCGCGGTTAAAAGTAAACAATGGGGGTATATGACTCCCGTCATTAATGAGTATGCAATGAGAGTCTATTTACCCTCATTAAAAGGTTGTTTTTTATAGAAGCAGTAAGTATAAGATTTTTTTATATTCTTTTTACGATAGGAAATACCATCATTAATATATTTACACACACATGCATATATATATATATATATATATATATATATATATATATGTTGTGTATAAAGGTACTGATATGCTTGAACGAGAAGACAAAGTAATATGCATTAATATTTCCAACATAACTGTTAACTACTAAACTAACATTACAAAACAAAGATGTATACAATATTTGTCATTCCCCTAACTCAAACATTGTCCAGCAGAAAGTGATAACTATCAAAGTGAAAAATATCACTTAGTAAACACTAACAAAAAACTGTTAACAAATGAGTATCAAAATAGTCTTTAATTCTTCACCCCCTCCCCTATTTTTCCAGTTTTCATAATAGAGTAGTTCCAACTTCTTGTCACATCATCTTCTTTTACTTCAGCGATGAACTTCAATTGTATGATACTAAGCCCCTGCATTATACAACGATCAAACTAATCAAGAAGTTATCTAATCAACTTAATATGTTAATAACTCAAAGAATAAAAAAATGTTGTGCTCTATTTTTCAATCATTAATTAACCAAAAAGCTCTTATTGTAATGAATTAAATGTATACCTATACTGATGACTAGCAATGGACCGGAATGTCTAAACCGATCTGAATGCATACATAAAGGTATAATTGTTGCACTTATAATTTTGAGTGATTTAACTATGAAGTACAGGGGTACTTAAAAACACAGAGGCTTCAAATAAAAACTAAACCAATTACCTTTCATGAAAATTTTATGCAAAACACACAAACATTTCGTGCTGATCTCCAAGTTGACCATAAGATGCACATACGTTCCAAGATCATCCTGATAATTCAACATTGGGATTGTTAAACAACCCGTACAATAGGTTGAAGGATAAGACTATCATTCAGTGTGGTAAACTCATATTGTGGTTCAAGTATTCAAGAAGAATAAATAAGATCACAATACAAAATGTAAACTAACTACTAGTTAACTTGGCATTACTGTCTCTAAAACATTTTAGTATTGCGCAATTGTAATACAAAGCACATTACTACAAATAACAAACATTTACAATAATCATTTCCGGAAACTCTGAAAGAATACAAACAAGTAAATATCATACCTTGTAGTGTACATCAAGTGTAAACTGGGCTGATGTGAGTGATAACTAATCTTCGCCAAGTTATTTGACATTGCAAAGCTATTAAATTATACTTAACTAGTGCTAAGCTTCCAAATAAGAACGCAACGCTTTGCAATAGCAGGTGAAGTAACCTGCAAATTTACACAATTATGTTTAACGTGCTGTGTTCATTTCACATAAGTATAGAAACGGAGAAGCCCAAATAAATATCAATTTCTCAAGTAAGATGTTTTAAGTTTTAGTTCCATTTAGTACAATCTTCTATGATCTTTTTCATATTTTACAAATGAAAGAGGTGATTAGTTAACTTAAAACCTAATTTCACAAATAATAAGGACACACATAAATCGTAATTAAGAGAAAAATATCATACTCATTGACATTATCACTTCAAGAGAAGAAATTTTGATAGCATGCTGCTATATATCTATACTCTTGAGTCCCTTCATATGACAACTGAACCCAAGTTCAAGGTCAATCATCTGACTTTGCTCATACAAAAAGAACTAATCTAACAAATCCTCCGGGTACACACTCTCACCAAGCTAGAGAATAATAAGCATAAACACCAACACTAAGAAATGCCAGTTTTGAATTCTCCAACATATTCGAATTCCTCGATCCACTACATGCCCTGTATCGCAGCTTGACCTTTCTACATAGAAGCTTGCCGATGATTTACCGCTCTTTCCTACCACCAACAAAATAAGTTTGTAAGACTAGTACAACTAGTTATTCAAAATAGAAACTAGCTCTACAAACTCATGTATTTAATACTACATAGTTGCTAAATATAGTCTATATATTTAACAAAAAATCAAACAACCAGCAAATCAACAATTTTCCTATATCCAGAATTAAATATCTCTATACTATTGAATACAATTTGTTAGTACCCAATTTTGATAGATTTTGATGATGCCACTATACTTCGCACGTGTACATTGTGTCTCATATAATAGCATTCAAATTTAAGTGACAAAAACAAATGTACAATTTTTGAGACTAAAGAAATATTACCGGAAAAGTAAAAATGCAATAAGGTAATTTTACTTACCTTAATAGGATATTTAGATCCTACCGGCAAATATTATTTAGCTCAAAGATTAATTAAATGTCACGTTTTAAAGAAAAGAAGCTCGAAAATCATACTCATTCAATGTGTATGATTGGAAGACAATACTTGACCGGTATTTAATACCAAATCAAGTACTAGGGGCCAGATGCACACAAAGAAGATGCTTCAGCGGCCAAAATAATTGGAGACAAAAATAGACCTGCGTTAAATGCAAAAACAGGTACATGGACCTACAGCATGGGACGCACAATTCCAGCGGCTAAAAGATTATTGAAGCCAGTCGCATTAAAAGCTCCAGCACAAGAAGGCGAATGTACAATTCGTCCTTGCCAAATCTTCAACGAACAGGATTAATCCATCCTAACCAACGGATGAGATTAATCAACTAGAGAAGCCTACAAATATAGGCTAAAACAAAAGTTTCTAACTAAGCTTTGAGCATCCAAAGTAGAGAAAAATATCCTTCGAGCATTCAAGAGCTATCTAGCAAAAGAGAAAGTGCAAACTTAACTTTACTCTCTGCTTGGACTCATGCTTCAATAAACTTCCAGTTTATAAGCTATTCATGGCTAAATCATAGAAGTTTAGTTCCTAGTTGGAGGTTAGAACTTTCTTGTAACCAAATCAGATATTGTTGTAAACACTTCAGAAGGACAGTTGTTCCCGACCTGAGTGTGGTTAGATAGGTCAGGAGTACCTTTTGATCCCCACTGGATCAATTGAGAAAAACCTAAAGGATTGAGTAGCTTGGAGTGGTGTTGTACTCCTCGTGAAACACCTTCAATCTAGGCAAGAGATGTTAAGGCTAGATTGGCACTAAGTGTATTGAGCTTAATACATTAGCGAAATCCATTTGAAATAGGATGGGACTGGATGTAGGAGGATTACACCACCTCTGAACCAGGATATATTATGTGTTGATTTATTTTCAGTCAACAAAGCACATACTGAACACTTCTCATAAAAGATTGTAGTTTGCCAACAACATCCTAAGCAGTAGTCTTAATTGACCCTATTGCTTATCCTACTGCTTAATAACTCACTTTCTTTGAGATACAAGAGCTTTACAAAATCACAACTATAAGGTGTGTTCCATTACATTTCAGGAATTTACTTAAGGCATAGCAGTTGCCTCAGCAGTCCCCTGGTAATTACCCAACTGCTGAGCCCACTGCTCACACAAAAGTATTTCCTTTGAACATCTCAAGCTCACCAGACCTTCACAACTCTATCTCTAAGAAGTCTGTTCAAACTGATCTCTGTAATTCAAAGTGGTAACCCAGCAGGTGCCTCAGCAGTCCCCTCATTATCACCCAACTGCCGAGACCACTGCTCCATTAAAACTCCCACTTACTTGGACTAATGCACATCTTCAGAAAGCCCACATCATCCTGAGCAACACCATATAATCAATCTTCCCATACCTTCACCTTTACTTAAGCAGGTGCCTCGGCAGTTTCCTAGTTACCACCCAACTGCTAAGACCACTGCTCTCATTAAAGGTGATTATCAATCTACCTTGTTATATCATCAGAAAGATCTTCCCACTCTAAGAAAGATTCTGAGTGCACTATCATCATACACTGAGTATTTCGTTAGCAGTTGCCTCAGCAGTTCCCTGCTTTCTAGCCAACTGTCAAGCCAATTGCTCACCTAATAAAGCCCAAACTTCATCCATCATAGAAAGTTGTTTTACACAATTTATCTAAGAGGTTAAGGACTTCCGTTGTGCATCTACAAATCTCCCAAAAGATTATAGATCAACTCATCTAGAAGGAAAAAGTTTTTAAAGTTGAAAACCCTTTAAAAGTCTATTCACCCCCCCCCCTCCCCCTCTAGACTTTTACCTCTATCCGGGACCATCAAGTGGTATCAGAGCAAGGTTGTTCCTAGAGTCAGTTTCTGACTAATTCGAACTAAAGATCCCAAACCACTATACTTCCCAAACACTTTCTAAAAATGGATAGTCAGCTTGCAAAGAATCTTTTGTTCAAACAGAACAAGTCTGATGATTGGAAAATCAAGGATATCTGGGATGAGCTCACAATGACCAAATCAGAAGATGATCAAAGCAGTACAAGTGATGAAGGCAGCTCATTATAAAGTAAGGAAGAGGCCCTGATTTGCCTCTTTTGAATGCACCAAGTTGATAGCTCCTCCCACAACTATCCCATGGCCAGATTGAATGAAAATGACAATGATGAGGTATTTTCCTGTTCTTCAAACAACTCATTTGATTCCAGCTGTTCCAGTGTTGATATGGAAGCATTGCTCCATCAATTTGAAAACTTTCAAAAAGATCACCTCTTTTAATGAACGAAAACTGTAGACTTCAAGAAAATCTAATAGTAGCCCAAGCTTAAATGGGTGAAGTAATAAAAATGAAAGATTTTCTTGAACTTGAAAACATCAGTTTAAAAGAAAGGCTGAGTTCTCTCTCTCTCCTTATTACTGAGAAAGTTCAACACAACTGGAAGAACACAGGATTAGGATACACACATTTATCCCAACAATTGAAAGACTCTCCCAAATGCTCTCCTATCACAAAACACACCACAGATCAACAAGAAATAAGAAAACCAAACCAACAGAATCCCCACTCTCAAACTCTTTCAATTAAAAGGAACCAGTCCTCTCCCAGATCCAAAACCAAACTTCCTTGCAAACCCAACTTCCAGAATAACCAACCAAATCAAAGACTTGGTTGGCAATCAATCAAGAGGACCGACTACATTCCATAGAAAAAGTTGATCACTCCTAATACACATATTCCTTCCCCTTTCATAAGGAATAATGTTCACAAATATATATCCATTCCTTATGATTACAATACTCTGAATGGCTATAGATCCATCAGCTTAAATCCAAATGGTCATAAAAGGGCATGGATGCCCAAACCTATTCAAAGGAAGATGCCCACTAACTTGTGTGCTGTTACTCAAAACTGACAAAATGGGAAGGTGCTGGAGCAGCCAACTTGCAAGAATGATATAAAATATTCAAGTTGCTCCATGCACATGACAGGCAGCAGGAGGCTACTGTCAATGCTATAGATCTGGAGAAGGACCCAAAGCAACCTTTGGGAATAAGGAAGAAAGAGGAGAAAGTAAAGGAGCTGGAAAATCCAATCAACTGCAGTCCTTCAATCCAAAACATATCATATGGGATTGAAGATTCAAACTCATAAAGCACAAGCCAGCTCTGCGATAACATCTACAATGTGACATTCTCCATGGACATCTGCTTGATCAGAGATGTCCAAAACAACAAAGTTGTGCTAACTGGTAGAAGAAAGAAGGATACTAGAAAGGCTCCAAGCTGCCTTCCCAGCAAAAATCAACAAAAAGAATGACTGGAGTCTGGAAGCAGCAGGTGGCTCAAAGAGCAGACCACTGCCAGCAGGTGACTCAAATGAAAGATCACTCCCAGCCGTTGACCCAAAATATAGGACACTACGAATTGCTGACTCATTCTAAAATCAACTCTTTAAGATGCTCCAGCTGAAATAAGCACAAGGCTTAATACTCTCAATCCTCTTACTCTACCAGAAGACAGTAAAGAAGAAGAGGAGGATGAGCAGGTAACTCAATTCATTCAAAACATCTGACACAAGATGATTCAACCAGCATCCTCCTCATCAAAATACTGATGACATCATCCAAAGGGTTCGTACAAAATCATCAATCCAGAAAGAAGCAACATTTGCCTCTTCTCTCAAACAGAACCCAAAAGGACTGAAAAAGCCCTACAAACTTCTGACTAGATACAAGCTAGTTCAACAGGAACAATCCTTGAAGCTTGTATACAGACCCTATCATCAACATATGACAGGAACAGAAAGGGTGACTCAGGAAGGCACCATTGTTAAGAAGAAAGCAAAATTGGTGGACAAAGGGTACTGATGGAGTATATGGCCCAGGGACCCCCGACCCACATACTTCCTCTACTACAATCAGGCCCAACAGGCCCAAACAGACCAAGCCTAGAAAAATGGAGCTCTAAGCAGCCCACAATACGCAAAGGGGTGCCTTCGGCCCCATGGCCGAAGGCTACCAGTGACGGAATCGAGCTCAGAAACATCACAGGAGAACAAGGCTTGAAAACCAAGCCTTCGGCAACTGCAGCCCTCGACAGGTAGGAGCCCTCGGTTAGAAGAGGCATCACAGGAGAACAAGGCTTGAAAACCAAGCCTTCGGCACCTGCAGCCCTCGGCAGGTAGGAGCCCTCGGTTAGAAGAGCCTTCAGCCCAGCACCCTTCAGCCGAATGCATCCACCTCGACAGAATATCCTCTTCACATGCGCTTGGATCACCGTACCAAGTACAAACGTCACATCCAACCACCGCATTTAATGCGGCCACATGCGAGTGCCAGTGCCACCCCGGTCGAGGTGACCCCTCGACCACCAGAAAACTGACATGTGTCCTTATCTAGCATTTATTACTACTATAAATAGCACCCCTTTCCCCCATTGTAAACCACGCTTAATACATATCGAATATACACACTCTCTCTTACTTATTTGCTCTGACTTTTCTCTAGTTATTCTCCACAATAACCCCTCGGATAAGCTACCCCCGGGTACACTATCCATCATTTGGTGCTCTCGTTGAGAGCTTGAACAATCAAGTAAGAAACCCTCCCCCTCGACCAAACACAAAACACCTAGCTAAAATGGTGAGAACAACTCGTGCCAACTCCAAGAATGTAGAGGACAGGAACCTGGCCCTCGGCGAGGTCGACGTCCCCGAAGCCTCCAACAGGGCTCCCGGGGGCGGCGTCATCGCCGGGTTGGACCAGACGGCTGTCGACCTACGCCATCAAATTCAACAGAATGCCCCCGATGCCCACCTCGGCATCGAGGCCAAGAAGAAGGACCGGGGCGAGAATCAAATTAGCCCTCCAGTCATCACAATCGACGTACAATCGGCGCTCTCCGCCTTCATCCAGACGCTCACCCAGAACCCGGGTGCCTTTGGCACTTTGGTTCCCCTCCAACCTGAGGTCGGGAGAATATTATGCCTCCCCCTCAACCACACCCCCTTGGGAACCCGGTCCTCCGGATTGGGAACTCCGAGGGGGTCGTGGCCCAAGATACGGCCTCCCAGGAAGTCCAATCCCGGGACCGCCACAACGTAAACAAAGAACAACTCTGGACCTCCGCCCTCGAGAGACTCGGAGGGGCGCAAGATCGCCGAGGGGTCCAAGACCGCCTCGGGGGGAAGGCGTTCCAGAGGCCTCAGGAAAGTGGCGGATCCGTCTCCAGGGCCAATGAAAGGCGTCCCCCTCAGGACAAAGGCAAGGCACCTCTCCATGTCAACGACGCCCGCCATCAAATCAATCAGGCCCACTCGGCCCGCGTCCATTTGCAGGGGGCGGAGGCCCTCCCGAAGGACCCCCGGGACGAAATCATTGCGGCCCTCCAGCGCCGGCTCGACGAGATGGAGGCCACCAAAGCACACGTCACCACTTCTGCCCCTCATACAGACCTCAAGTATGAGGCAATGTTGGCCAAAATGGAGGAGATGTAAAGGAAATTTGCCGAAGGCTCCGGGGAACCCGTCATCCAACTCCGAACTAGGACGCCATTTACCCCAAGGGTATTGGCGGCCCAAATTCCGGAAAAGTACCGAGGGCAACTCATCAAGCCCTATGAAGGAAAAACTGACCCCCAGGAGCACTACAACAGGTATCAAAACAACATGATGATGATGGGGGCATCAGATGAATACTTATGTCGTTGGTTCCTTTCCACCTTGGAGGGACCAACATACGAATGGTTCAACCGATTGCCCGAGGGCAGCATTGACTCTTGGCAAGATCTTGCCCGACGCTTCCTCACCCATTTTGCCGGAAGGAAGCGCGTGAGAAAGCACTTCTCCCACCTCCTCTCCGTCAAGCAACAGCCTGACGAAGCACTTCGGTCCTTCATTGACCGGTGGATGAAGGAGACAGACGAGGTCGAGGGCGCCGACGAGCGTACCCTCCTCGTCCTCTTCCAGGGGGTTCTCCGCAGCAGCCACTACGCACGGAGCCTCATCACCGACCCCCCAAGATCATACCTCAGAGCACTCCAGCGGGGGAGCCTATACGCCGACGCCGACGACCTCCACTCCTTCAAGAAAAATGAGGGCCAGCCCTCGAAGAAGACAAACAACACGCCGGCCCCAAATACGCCCTCGGCCGGAGGCCGAGACCATGGAAGTCACACCCAGCAAGGCCGTAACCAACGCCAATGGCGCCCTCGGTTGGACATGCCGAGGACTCCCCTCACGCACCCGGTGAGCACTATCCTCAACTATGCGGAAGAGCACGACCTTTTCCCCAGGGACCCTCGGTCGGTGAGGGAGATCTACGCCATCCACCAAGGCGGCACATATTGCCGTTACCACAAAAGCACCTCCCACAATACAGACGATTGTGTCTCGTTAAAGAAGGCTATTGAACTCTTAATTCAACGGGGTGAGCTCCACCAATTCATCAAAAATTCCCCAGGGAAAAATGCCGGGGAGAACACCGATAAAAAAGAAGGGGACATCGCAACGAAGAAACATGAAATTGGGAGGTTCAGCGACGACGAGGAGTTCGAGGAGCCCCAGTTGAAGAAGCGCCACCTCCGATAGTCGTGTTCCTCGCCTTCGCCGTCGGTCACAGCCTTGGGCCCTCGACCTCGAGGCACATTATCATCCCCTCGGCCTAGAGCCCTCGGCCTCGAGCCGTGTATCTTAACAAAGCCGTTGTCAAACAACGCACCCCTTGTATTCTTCTTGTTTCTATGAATTTAAGTAAACTACAACACAATCCAGACATCTTATCGGCCCCTTCGAGGCCAAATGCCCAGGTATGGCCGATGGTGTCTAAAGATGAGGGGCCTGCAAAAGGCCCACGTTTTTGGAGCGGGACGCTTGCCGCGTCGCCGGCGCGCAACGCACGGCGACAGGTCTGAAAGAATGGCTGAGGTGACGAAATCCCCAAACTTGGGGGTGAAACGGAAGTTGTCGGAAACCGACCAAGCCTAGCCCGCGCCGTAAATAGACGATGGGACCCCCCAAGGTCAAGGGACGGTTCAGCGCCGGGGGACTAACAGATGAACCCCCGGACGTATCACTTGGACCCCCTTCCGGTCGAGGCGAGGAAGCAACCCCTTCGGCCGAAGCCTGGAAGAAGGAACACACATCAGGAGGACTAACATACGACATCCTGGCACAATCAAGGGACGGCCCAGCGCCGGGGGACTAACAAACGAACCCCCGGACGGATCACTTGGACCCCCCTTTCGGCCGAGGCGGGGAATCACCCCCCTCGGTCGATGCCTGAAAGAAAGAACATACACCCGAAGGACTCCCGGAACTATCAAGGAAAGGCCCTCGGCCTCAATTCGATTCTACATCACCAATGGCCCTCGGCCTTGGCATGATTCAACATCAGAACGGCCCTCGGCCTCAACATCACCAATGGCCCTCGGCCTTGGCATAACGGTTTTGGCCTTAGCGTGATCTCACATCACCAACGGCCCTCGGCCTCAGCGCGATTCCACATCACAATGGCCCTCGGCCTCAACATCAGAACGGCCCTCGGCCTCAACATCAGAACGGCCCTCGACCTCAACATAAGGACGACCCTCGGCCTCAACATCAACAACGGCCCTCGGCCTCAACATCAGACAGCCCTCGGCCTCAACATGACTCTATGTCATAACGGTTTTGGCCTTAACGTGATCTCACCTCCCCAACGGTTTCGGCCTCAGCGTTATTCCACATCACAATGGCCCTCGGCCTCAACATCAACAACGGCCCTCGACCTCAGCATCAGAACGGCCCTCGGCCTCAACATCAACAACGGTCCTCGGCCTCAACATCAGACGGCCCTCGGCCTCAACGTGACTCTATGTCATAACGGTTTTGGCCTTAGCGTGATCTCACATCACCAATGGCCCTCGGCCTCAGCGTGATTCCACATCACAACGGCCCTCGGCCTCAACATCAGAACGACCCTCGGTCTCAAAATCAACAACGGCCCTCGGCCTCAACATCAATGACGGACCTCGGCCTCAACATCAGAACGGCCCTCGGCCTCAACATCAACAACGGCCCTCGGCCTCAGCGTGATTCCACATCACAATGGCCCTCGGCCTCAACATCATACGGCCCTCGGCCTCAACATGACTCTATGTCATAACTGTTTTTGCCTTACATGATTTCACATCACCAAAGGCCCTCGGCCTCAACGTGATTCAACATCAACAACGGCCCTCGGCCTCAGCGTGATTCCACATCACAACGGCCCTCGGCCTCAACATCAGAACGGCCTTCGGCCTCAACATCAACAACGACCCTCGACCTCAGCATCAGAACGGCCCTCGGCCTCAACATCACCAAAGGCACTCGGCCTCAACGTGATTCAACATCAACAACGGCCCTCGGCCTCAGCGTGATTCCGCATCACAACGGCCCTCGGCCTCAGCGTGATTCCGCATCACAACGGCCCTCGGCCTCAACATCAGAACGGCCCATCGGCCTTCATCCCTCCGGCATCTTTATTTGATGTCGGGGGCAATCACACAGGTCCCTCGGCCTTCATCCCTCCGGCATCTTTATTTGATGTCAGGGCTATCATACAGACCCATCGGCCTTCATCCCTCCGGCATCTTTATTTGAAGTCGAGGGACATCACACAGGCCCATTGGCCTTCATCCCTCCGACATCTTTATTTGCTGCTGGGGGCTATCATACAGGCACATCGACCTTCATCCCTCCGGCATCTTTATTTGATGTCGGGGGCAATCACACAGGTCCCTCGGCCTTCATCCCTCCGGCATCTTTATTTGATGCCAGGGGCTATCATACAGGCCCTCGGCCTTCATCCCTCCGGCATCTTTATTCGATGTCGGGGGCAATCATACAGCTCCCTCGGCCTTCATCCCTCCGACATCTTTATTTGATGTCAGGGGCAATCATACAGGTCCTTCGGCCTTCATCCCTCCAGCATCTTTATTTGATGCTAGGGGCTATCATATAGGCCCTCAGCCTTCATCCCTCCGGCATCCTTATTTGATGTCGGGGGCTATCATACAGGCCCCTCGGCCTAGCCTTCATCCCTCCGGCATCTTTATTCGATGCCAGGGGCTATCATACATGCCCTCGGCCTTCCTCCCTCCGACATCTTTATTTGATGTCGCGGGCAATCACACAAGCCCCTCGGTCTCCATCCCTCCCGCATCTGTATTTGATGCCAGGGGCTCTCACACAGGCCCACCTGGCCTTGCACCCCTCCGTCACCTTTATTTGATAACGGGGGGTCCTTACAAGCTCCTCAGCTTTTTCATGCAGGATCTAAGGCTGGTCTTCGATATCCCCTCAGCAGACGGACACAACCACCGCTCAAAAATCTAGGCCGAAGGGTGCATTCCTTTTGCTTCATTCTGGGGGCATCCGGTGTACTCTTTTTCCCTCATTAGGATTTTTTCCCGCAGGGTTTTTTCCTAATGAGGTTTTTAACGAGGCATCTCCCCATTGTGGAACAAAAGGCGTCACCCCTCGGCAGCTCCTGCTGAAGGCATGCATCACTCTACTCCTGTTTCCCTCGAGAAACTCTCGGTAAAAGGAGTGGGGGAGGGGACTCCCCTCGGCAAAACACGCAAATGTTAAAAATTTTCTATTTCTCAGCTACAACAAGCTGAGGTAAGATCACAACGGAAATCTACTGCCCTCGACATGATGCCTTCGGCTTACAGAATGCCTCCGGCCACACAATGCCTTCGGCCACATGATGCCTCCGGTCACACAATGCCTTCGGCCACATGATGTCTTCAACCACGCAAAGCCTTCAGTCAACAAATGCCCTCGGCAAAGCACACAAATGCAGATCTCTCATTACTTTACAAACTACAACAAAGAAACACATACGAGCAACACAGTTACACTCCCTTCAGGAAGCTCTCAGCCCTCGACATATGGGGGAATTGAGAAAATGAGGCACCCAACAGAACAGGGAACCCTTCGGGGCAATCACCACAACTACTCCTTTTCCCTCAAATACCTTTCGACAAAAGGAGTGGGGGACTCGTGATGGAGTATATGGCCCAGGGACCCCCGTCCCACATACTTCCTCTACTACAATCAGGCCCAACAGGCCCAAACGGACCAAGCCCAGCAAAATGGAGCTCTAACCAGTGACGGAATCGAGCTCAGAAACATCACAGGAGAACAAGGCTTGAAAACCAAGCCTTCGGCAACTGCAGCCCTCGGCAGGTAGGAGCCCTCGGTTAGAAGAGGCATCACAGGAGAACAAGGCTTGAAAACCAAGCCTTCGGCACCTGCAGCCCTCGGCAGGTAGGAGCCCTCGGTTAGAAGAGCCTTCAGCCCAGCACCCTTCAGCCGAATGCATCCACCTCGACAGAATATCCTCTTCACATGCGCTTGGATCACCGTACCAAGTACAAACGTCACATCCAACCACCGCATTTAATGCGGCCACATGCGAGTGCCAGTGCCACCCCGGTCGAGGTGACCCCTCGACCACCAGAAAACTGACACGTGTCCTTATCTAGCATTTATTACTACTATAATTAGCACTCCTTTCCCCCATTGTAAACCACGCTTAATACATATCGAATATACACTCTCTCTCTTACTTATTTGCTCTGACTTCTCTCTAGTTATTCTCCGCAATAACCCCTCGGATAAGCTACCCCCCGGGTACACTATCCATCAGGTACTACAAAGAAGAATGAATAGATTTTGATGAAACCCTTGTCACAATTGCATATTTGAATCTCTAAAGATATTCTTAGCATATGCTGCCCATGAGCAACTCACAATATATCAAATGGATGTGAAGGATGCCTTCCTAAGAACTGTCTACTAGAAAAGGAGGTCTACGTGGAGAGGCCTCCTAGATCCTAAATCAATAGAGAGGAAGATCAGGTGCTCAATTAAACAAAGCGCTCTATGGAATCAAGCAAACTCCAAAAGCATGGTATGACACTCTCCCTCTAAACATTTAGTGAAATATGGGTTCACTAAAGACAAAGTAAAAAAACATGTTATTCAAGGTGAAGAAATCCCTCTCATACTGCTTGTATTTGAAAACTCAAAACAAACGTTATGTAAGAAATTTTCAACTCTCAAGAAAAATTGAAATAAGCCTAATAAGAGAGTTGAACTATTTCTTGGGACTACAAATGAAGCATGACTCCACAAAGGTTCGACATACTCACCAAGCCACTAAATGAAGCAAGATTCAATGCACTAAAGCAACAACTTGGTATGTTAGATGATGTTGATCAAGGGCAGGAATACCCATGCACCTATTCAGGGGGAACTTAATTCCAAATACATGGGGGAATTCCTAGCCACCTGCTGAGGGGGAACTTTCAGGGGTAGCCACCTGCTAAAGGTAAGCTACCCAGAATCAACAAGAAATGAAGCATCAAGATCCAAGAAAGTCTATTTCAAACTTTCAAGGAAGAATAAATCAATATCCGAGCAGTGAGCACAGCAGGTGACTAAATTTCAGCAGCACTAGGCTCAACAGGTGTCTAACAAAGAAGTCCACTGCTACAACTTCTTGATAATTGCAATAACTCGGCAGGGTGTACCAAACGAGCTCACAAGATGATTGAGCTACAAAGAAATGATTGCTAAAATACTACTTATTCTTCCAAGAGTATTCTATGCTTCATTTGCAAACTAGTTAACTCCAATTGACAAAGTCCGGAAACCAGATGACTTGACTAACTCTGAGAATAAGGTGGGATTTGTTCAATAAAAACAAATCAATATGGCAGAGATCGGTCAACGTTCTGGATAACATAAGGAGAATTAGTTATGATTCACCAGAAACTCTAGAAAGAAGAAAAAGAGTAAGAATCTGAGCAAATAGCTCAGCAGGTGACTGCGCACTAGCAGCAGTTGGCTCAGCAGGTGACTACTAACCAGCCCACTGCTACCCAATCAAAGAGAGAAACTTTCACCAATACTTTCATAGAAGGATTAAACATGGACTAGAAAGAGAAGGAAAGCAAATGGAGGTAAAGACACTGGTTCAAAAAATCGCGCAGGTGCCTGCCAGCAGGTGACTGCCTCAGGAGCAGGTCACTGCTTCAAGCCAGGAGTTGGCTCAATTTCTGACAAATGTACATAGAATCTCAGCACATAGCTTATATCATCTTGATCACGTCATATCAAGGATTCCAAAAAGGTACCTCTCGTTCTCAGAAGTCATCAAAAATCTAAAACTGAGCCCCCTGCTACCAGTATGAACGCCGTTAATGCTAAAAGGAACCAGCCGTATTCTCCAACGGCTATATTCCAACGGCTAGTTCCCGATAGCCTATAAATACTCCCTCCGTACAAATCCTTCACACTTTCTACTTTGAAATCTATATCTTACCAACTCTAAAGCTCTCAAGCACTCTCAACGATCTCAAAAAGCTCTCAACCATCAAATCTCCACCCCATTTTTTTCCTTCTCTTCATCGCACTCTCAAATCTCCAAACACAACATGGCCTCCCTCATTGAAATCTCTAAATCCATCTTCACTAGGTCAATTCTAAACACACCTAAAGCTCTTGAAAAAGCAAACAACAGTGACCTAATGAGGGAGCTCCTGAGAAAACTTGAAACAACTGGCCTCCTCAAGATGGCTACCTACCCATATCCCTGCTTCTACCCTGAGGTAGTGGCAGAATTTTACATCAACTCAACCCCCAACACACTAAAATCTGTAGTTCTGGGATTCGAAGTGGAAATCCAAGAAGATAAAATCAAAGATCTTCTCTCCCTACCTGGAGATGAAGCCCCGGACGTAGAAGATCTCAACGTGGACGAGGAGAACTTCAAAGAAACCGCCTTCCTCCCTAGAGCTCAAAACCTCAATACCCTGAAGATAAAGAAAAATTTGATGGTTAAAGAGTATGATGTGCTACTGGATATTCTCTACAAATGCATCGACTGCAGAACCACAACATTGGACGAGGTAAATGCACAACGAGCAAAACCATTGACCGCAATTATCTCCGGCACTCCATACAATTGGTCAAGGTACATTTACAAAGAACTAATACGGTATGTCAATAAATCTCACAAAGACAGAAGAGATGATGGTTCTCTACCACTGCTAGGCTACGGATTCCTCACTGGAGAATTACTAAAGAAGAAAGGGATAAAGGTAACTATTAAGGAGGATACCAACTGGAGGAAGTTTCTCTTCCAAACATCAAAGACTGGAGCACCAGAGATTCATAAGGAAGATGCTACCCTACTATTTCATGAGCCTCTTCAAATCACATTTGACAAGATCAAGGCAAAGACTGCAAAGAGAATTCGGTCTGGGTGCAAGGCAATTCAATCAAAGAAGCCAAGGACGGCAACCAAAAATTTAAAAGACGAACTTGAAGAAGCAGCCTCTTCCACACAACAAGCCCTTGAAGAAGCAGTGGCCTCTCCTCTCATCATCATTCAAGAAGCAGCAGTGGCCTCTCCTCTAGCCATCATCCAAGAAGAAGCAGAGTCCTCATCCAACTCTTCAAATGCGAGCAACAGCTCAGCAGTCGCTCTCTCAATTCTTATTCCCAGAATAAAGCAACACGGGGAGCAGAGGACTCAACAAGAAGAGCAGGCAACTCAAATTCTAGAGCAGGTGCCTCCTCAATCTCCAGCAGGCAACTCACCCAGTTTGACACCTCTAGAGCAGCTGGATGCAGACTACGCAAGAGTAAAACTCTGGAGAACATGGAAGCTAACCAAAATCAGAGATCAAGCAGAAACTCTATTCAATTTTATTGATGAAGAAGACTTTGTACTGGAGTGGATTGGAACAGAGGATCTGGCTATAACAACCACTCTCTACAAAATCAACCAAGTATATGCCCTAAGGAGAAAGGAGTTGACTGCCAAAGATGAAATTGAGGATTCCAGCGATGATGATGGTGATGATGATGATGCTGACAATGCACCGAAGGGACCTCCTAGTTCAAGAGGTAAGCAAATTATCCATTCCTCCTCCTCTAGTGATAAAGAAACCAGGAGGGTCATGAAGAAATCAAGAATGGAAATTCAAGGAGGAGGAGAGTCCTTTAAGGCTCATCAAGGGCAGTTGGCTGCCACCTTAGAGCAGGGGACTCAACTGCTAGATCTCAACCTGGAGCCTCACCAAGAAGAAGTTCCAGAGCTACAAGCTACAACTTCAAATGAGATCAAGGATCAAATTCTGCATGATAGTGAAGAAGACACTCCTACACTAGCAGAGGTCTTCATCAATGAAAGAAGAGCTACAATCAAATTCATCAGCAATGCTGAAGTCAGGCTGCACAAGAGACTGATCAAAATGCAAAAGCATTTTGACAAGCTACTAGAGGCCAGATTTGCAGAGGTTCACTGCCACATCAAAAGCAACCTCATGATCCAGCAGGTGTTCAACTCAGAACAAAAGGCCAAGCTGAAGATGCAACTTTCTCAGCAGCCCGCTCAAATTGAAGACATTCACAAAGAACTAGCAGCTCAAAGAGCAAAGGACTGGGAGCTTGAACTTCAGATTCAAACTTACATCAAGCAACTGCATGATCAAGAACAAATAAGTGACCCAAGACGGAGGCCTCTAGACGAAGCTGGCTCAGACCCTGAACTTGAAGAACTCTTCCAGAATATCAAGACCCCTGTTGATGCTAAAAAGGGGGGAGAGTCAACACAAGCAGGCCCCTCCTCCAGCAGGTCCCTGGCAGCCAAGAAAGGAGCTGAAACCAGAAAGAAGAACAAGCGGCTGCAAGAAGAAATGGAGATAAGAAGAAGAAAAGTTGAAGAAGCAAAAGCGAAAGAAGAGGCAAAGAAGAAAGAGGAAGACAAGTAGATTAGATCTAAAGTCCGAAAATAACTAAAAACTATTGTACCTTAGAAGCAAGAACAATGTACAAAAATTCAATGAAAATTCAATAAAAATATCTATTCCTTGTGTTGTAAAGTTTTGGCATCATCAAAAAGGGGGAAATTGTTAGTACCCAATTTTGATAGATTTTGATGATGCCACTATACTTCGCACATGTACATTGTGTCTCATATAATAGCATTCAAATTTAAGTGACAAAAACAAATGTACAATTTTTGAGACTAAAGAAATATTACCGGAAAAGTAAAAATGCAATAAGGTAATTTTACTTACCTTAATAGGATATTTAGATCCTACCGGCAAATATTATTTAGCTCAAAGATTAATTAAATGTCACGTTTTAAAGAAAAGAAGCTCGAAAATCATACTCATTCAATGTCTATGATTGGAAGACAATACTTGACCGGTATTTAATACCGAATCAAGTACTAGGGGCCGGATGCACACAAAGAAGATGCTTCAGCGGCCAAAATAATTGGAGACAAAAATAGACTTCCGTTAAATGCAAAAACAGGTACATGGACCTACAGCATGGGACGCACACTTCCAGCGGCTAAAAGATTATTGAAGCCAGCCGCATTAAAAGCTCCAGCACAAGAAGGCGAATGTACAATTCGTCCTTTCCAAATCTTCAACGAACAGGATTAATCCATCCTAACCAACGGATGAGATTAATCAACTTGAGAAGCCTATAAATATAGGCTGAAACGAAAGTTTCTAACTAAGCTTTGAGCATCCAAAGTAGAGAAAAATATCCTTCGAGCATTCAAGAGCTATCTAGCAAAAGAGAAAGTGCAAACTTAACTTTACTCTCTGCTTGGACTCATGCTTCACTAAACTTCCAGTTTATAAGCTATTCATTGCTAAATCATAGAAGTTTAGTTCCTAGTTGGAGGTTAGAACTTTCTTGTAACCAAATCAGATATTGTTGTAAACACTTCAGAAGGATAGTTGTTCCCAGCTTGAGTGTGGTTAGATAGGTCAGGGGTACCTTTTGATCCCCACTGGATCAATTGAGAAAAACCTAAAAGATTGAGTAGCTTGGAGTGGTGTTGTACTCCTCGTGAAACACCTTCAATCTAGGCCAAAGGTGTTAAGGCTAGATTGACACTAAGTGTATTGGGCTTAATACGTTAGTGAAATCAATTTGAAATAGGATGAGACTGAATGTAGGAGGATTACACCGCCTCTGAACCAGGATATACTGTGTGTTGATTTATTTTCAGTCAACAAAGCACGTACTGAACACTTCTATAAAAGATTGTAGTTTGCCAGCAACATCCTAAGCAGTAGTCTTAATTGACCCTACTACTTATCCTACTGCTTAATAACTCACTTTCTTTGAGATACAAGAGTTTTACAAAATCACAACTATAAGGTCTGTTCCATTACATTTCAGGAATCTTACTTAAGGCATAGCAGTTGCCTCAGCAGTCCCCTAGTAATTACCCAACTGCTGAGTCCACTGCTCACACAAAAGTATTTCCTTTAAACATCTCAAGCTCACCAGACCTTCACAACTCTACCTCTAAGAAGTCTGTTCAAACTGATCTTTGTAATTCAAAGTGGTAACCCAGCAGGTGCCTCAGCAGTCCCCTCACTATCACCCAACTGCCGAGACCACAGCTCCATTATTAAAACTCCCACTTACTTGAACTAATGCACATCTTCAGAAAGCCCACATCATCCTGAGCAACACCATATAATCAATCTTCCCATACCTCCACCTTTACTTAAGCAGGTGCCTCAGCAGTTTCCTAGTTACCACCCAACTGCTAAGACCACTGCTCTCATTAAAGGTGATTATCAATCTACCTTGTTATATCATCAGAAAGCTCTTCCCACTCTAAGAAAGATTCTGAGTGCACTATCATCATACACTGAGTATTTCACTAGCAGTTGCCTCAACAGTTCCCTGCTTTCTAGCGAACTGCCAAGCCAACTGCTCACCTAATAAAGCCCAAACTTCATCCATCATAGAAAGTTGTTTTACACAATTTATCTAAGAGGTTAAAGACTTCCGTTGTGCATCTATAAATCTCTCAAAAGATTATAGATCAACTCATCTAGAAAGAAAAAAATTTTAAAATTGAAAAACCTATAAAAGTCTATTCACCCTTCCCCTCCCTCTAGACTTTTACCTCTATCCAGGACCATCACAATTAATTTACTTAATCAGACGAATACATTTAATTAAAAAAATGACCTAAGTTATATTATGAGTTGTAGGTCTATAATGCAAAAAACCACGAGATTAAAAGGGAAAAGAGGCAAAAGAACCCCTAAAGTTCACACTATAGAACATTAAGGTCCAAAAATTATTTTTTACAAAAAGTCTATACCACCGTTGAAAAGGGGTGATAACTTCCCTATAAATCATTCAAAGCAGCCCTAGCTTGCAGCCGCCATTTTTGGAAACTTTCTCCAACATAATAATAGCATAGACAACTTTTAAAATATGCCTACTCAAGAAAAATTTATGTCAGTATTTAAGTGCCTTGGTGTTGCTTACCATTCACCGATTTTTAGTCACAAGTAGAAGTAATTCCAGGACTAAAAATGTGTTTAAGAGTAACTAATAATGACTGCAGCGACCCAATATATCATTAGCCATTTCTTTTCAAATATATATGGTACAGGCTGAGTTTATTAGCCATTTAAGGCTGAGTTAACTTTTAGTTACTGAATTGTCTTTTATCAATATAATAACCACACAGAGAGTGAACAGTTAAGACGTATCATCTTTAGTCTTATGAAGCATTACAGTGAATCCAATAGCCATGCAAGAAATAAGCTAAGGACATAATGTTAAAAACTAGTTTAAGAACTTACATAAACTTCATAAAATACTAAAAGTGTAAATGAATTTCAATTTTCAGTCTTAGAATCATAATTGGCCAAATAAATAAAATGATAAAAATTGAAACAAACACAAAACTCCGACCTCAACGACAGAGATTGTAGTCATTAGCGAATTAATTTCAAAATCGAAATGAAACTCAAAACATCAATTATGCATCAGAAAAGTGTAAAATCAATAAAAACAAACAGATAAAACTTGGTGATTGACGACTCATTGACTGGTTAGGTCACAGGATAATATGAGAATCAGAAAATCAGAGATGAATCCAAGAACCGACGAATCGAAGAAGTATGCTGGAAGCGGTTAATTCAAGAACCGACTGAGGGAATCCAGATTGTAATTGTAGAGATGGTTAGAATCGAAAAGAGAATGAGGCTAATGGTTCCCGCGTGACAACGATGGCCGCTTCATGGCGAAGAGATGTAGGGAGGAAAGACGGCTACGATGTGAATATTGGAGATGGCGAGGCGGATTGTTTTAGTCGGCTGGAAAAAATCTAAATTCTAGGGCTCAGGTTAAGCAGATCTATCAATTATCAATTTAATGTGTAAACTATTAAACGAGCCCCAGAAATAAAATATAGAATATATCATTACTTCAAAAATCAAATTAACTTGTAACATTAACAATCACAATTATACTTTATGAAACAGCCATGTTCGTTGACATATTTTACTTGTTTTTGAAATCTTACATCGGTATCACATACTCTGTAATAAGCATGGGCGGAGTTAGGGACCATGTTAGGACATGGCTCATCTTAATTTTAAAAAATAATTCACATGTTAGTGTATACATATTTTGGGAAAAATGTCATTATTAATACTATATTTACAAAGAAATAATATTTTTTTGCTTAAAAAAAGTAACAATATTTTCATCTTAATACAAAAAAAAATCTCATTAGAATAGCAATTACTACAACTTCTGATTCAATAGAGAAAACTGAAAAATTACAAAATATTGTTTGAAACCAAAACTCAAAAACTATATTCTATATTGTAAAATATAAATGAAATATCAAAAACAACAAAAGCTAAACAAGATTGAAAGAAAGAACAAAAAAGCAATAACAAAATCGGACAAAAAAATCTAGAATAAAATAGATCTCGAAAGAAAAAAGAAAATTAAAGCAAAAAAAAAGTGTTTTGAAATCAAGCAGCGAAATTAACTTCACCCAACCTCAAACCAAAAGGGTCATTGTCACCGCTGGGCAAATTAAAGAAAATAAAAGGGGGAGAAGAATGAAACAGAGGAGAAGAAGATAAAACTTACCTAAGTGATTGCCGCCGCTCGCCGGTGCCGGAATTGGGAAGAAAACTCACCATTCAAGAGTACTGTATAACCGGCGGAAATGGATAAGTGGTAGAAAAAGCTAGATCTAAAAAGTAAAAACAAACTCAAGTAGATGGGGAGGAGGGAGATGAAAGGAGAGAGAAGGGAGAGAGGTGTACTGGTGTTGTGTGAAAACAGAGAGAAGAAGGGGATACGGTTGTTGCCTAAATAAGGAAGTGGGGTCTGACAGAAGGAAAAGTAAATTAATTAATTATACGAAGGGTATAATTGATAAATGAAACTGATCGGTCAACTAATAGCTCTTATGTAGAGAATAAATCAACAAGCATTCCTATTTTAGAATTTTGTTAATGTTTTGCTCCCATCTAGAGTAATTACTTTTAATTTTTTAATTAGAGGATTTTGTCCCCTCACAAAAGGTCTTCAAATGGATCATTAATGAGAGGATTTTCTGACCCGTCACTAATTTTCGTAGTTAAAAGTTAATTTTCTTGTAATGATTTACCCTCACTGATTTAGATGGTTTGCCTTACGGGTTAAAAAAATCTGACTCAAAAGGGTACCAGGTCACCACAGTCTAATTACGGAAGACAATCCACTAAGTTCGGATTAAACATAAATAACACATAGTTCGGATTAATAGAAGCGAACCGTCCATAGTTCGGATTATTCCAGTCAATTTTTAAATGAATCTATTCGTTTTCTTTTACGTTGTAGTTGATTATCAACAATAGTTTCCCTCTCGCAATGCAACATTTTGCTAACTTTCTTTATTTTACCGTCTCAAACAATTGTCAATTCTATTTAAAGTAATAAATATATGATTAATGTTTTTCTTTCCTCTGCATAAATCTACATCACACGATTTTTACTTTCTCATTCAATATTCAAGTTAATTTTGATCAAGTTTTATGGGGGTGCTGTTTAACATCATTTTACTTTATACCATGTTTGTAACGTGGTTAATTAATCACACTTTAATACAATGTAGTACTATATTTTATATTTCAATTTAGAACATTTCATTTTTCAAGTTCTATTATGTTATATACTATCTACGTATGTTTCTTAATTAATTTTGCATGTGTATGTTTGTAATAGTTTTCTAATAATTTTATTTACACTTATTGTCTTTATCCTCACTTTTCTAATGTTTTGTTAATAATATACAACTATTGATTAGATTTGTAGTTAATAATTATTTTTTATTAATTACTAATTATTTAATAAATAAATAAATAAATAATGCTTCATTAACTATGACAATAAATTTTCACTTCTTTTGGCATCAAATGAATTTATATTTGGATTTTTCATCATGTTATTTTTATATATAAAAAGATTAATTAGATTTGTACTTAGTCATTTATTTTTATTAGTAATTGAGTAATTAAATAATGCTTCATCAATCATGATGACAACTTTTCACTTCTTATGGATTCAAATAGATTTCTTTTTGAATTTTCATCATGTTCTCTTTATATGTATATATAAAGATAAAATTATCATGTTTCCTTCATCATGTTTTTTTAAAATGAATTCATTAAAATTAAAGATTCGGTTATCATATAGGAGGTACTTATTACCAAATGTTTAATCATCATATTATTACCTTGTCAAAACTTTGAGTTGGATTACATATTTATTTGGCATTTTAAAAATGTCGCTACGATCCGTATACAAAGATAGGTATGCATATTTACTTCAATAACAAATTTCACATGCCTCATGCATTCACAAATATTGTATACATGGATATTCCATAACCGGATAATATATGTACCTAATATATACTCCCTCCATCCCTTAAAATTTTGCCATCTTTCCTTTTTGGGACGTCCCAAAAAACTTTGACATTTTCCTTTTTAATCAATTATTTTGTGGTATCTGTTATTTCTCTCCTCTGCACAAATCTCAACCACACAGTTTTTACTTTATTATTCTCTGTGCCGGTCAACTTTGGCAAAGTTTTAAGGGACGGATGTAGTATGATTTATGTCATTTTGAGTTGTTTATTACTAAGTGCTTGTGTGGGATCTAGGTTGCAATTTATTACATTTTACTATTACTATTGTTAATACATGAGATACAAAAACCATTAATAAATTGAGATATTATGTAACACCGTCCCCAAGTGTATTTACTTTTTAGTAAATAATGTAATAAACCTTGAAGGATGATTTATGAATTTACGTGATTGTAAATTTTTATTAGTTCTTTTGCGTGAATAGTAAATTGCACGTGGGGCCCACACCGGGAACGGGGGTCATCCGATATTTTCGAGACCTCATATTATATTCATCTTGATCTAGATAATATGTATAAGGTGATGGATATCCTATTTGGGCCGTAGCAAAGGCATAGGGTTGACCGGTTGGTCAAACGAGGCCCAACTATCAGTATTGACAATTTATCAAATAACAGCCCGAAAATGAATTTCGAGGACTTCTAAATTAAATTTGAGAAAATTATATTCATTCTAAGGTCCAATAAGGATTGAGAACATGTGTTATATTTTATTTGACCCAATAAAATAAAATATAATTAAAAGAGTCCGGAAAATACAACTTTCGGGGCCGAATGTACACACCGCCGGGACACAAAGGGTTGACCTCCCACATAAGTGGGGGCCAACCCACGTTTTTAGTCTTTCAAATGGCAAGGGGAGCCGCACCATTGGGCTATGGAAATAGGGTTGAGTTGATTGGGGAGACAAGGTTTGAAAGCAAAGTGGACCCTCCCCATATTATTGGTGAATAAGCCAAAAAGAGCATCTCCATCACCCCTTAACCCGTATGTTCGACCAACACACTCATTTTTTAGAGAGAAGCTCTGATAATTATCGTCTCCACCATTGTTATTCGAACAAAGCTCAAAGGAGGTCCAAGAAGGAAGTTTAAGGAGGAAAAGGGGAGGGAAAATGTGGTGGATTAAGGTAATGACCTTATAACAACTTTTTCTTTATTCTCTATCTAACATATGGCATATATATCATATGGAGGACCCCTAGGATTGTTCTACATGTTGAGAAGTGTAGAATGAGGGGTTGGAAGGTAGTTCTAAGTCCAAGAACGGACTTAGAAGCCAAAGTGACCGGCTCGCCGGAAAATAACCTTTAGAGGTTATTTGTATTAATATGGGTTTTATGACGATGAAACCTTATTAGGAACTTGTCTGAGGTATTCCTAGAGCTTTCACGGAGTTGAAAGAGTCGCCGGAATAATCGCCAAAGCTAGACAAAGTTTGCCGGAGTTTCGCCGGAGTTCAACCGGGAGGGTATAACTTCTTAAAGGCTTCACTAAGGTGAGAAGACGGCTTTATGCTTTATAAATTTTGCGTGAGGCATGAGATTACCTAAAGTAATCAAGGATATGTTTTATGGAATGATTAAAGATAATCAAGTATTTGTTTATGCCATGAATGTATATAAAACATAGTTGAAATGCATGTTATATATGTATGATGATTAAAGATGTTATAAATTATTATGTATGATGTTCCAAGGATCCAAAAAGGTATTTTTGGATCAAGGACGTCAAGAAGTACATGCGTATAAAATTTCACGTTAATCGGATTTCGTTTGGGCGGTCAAACAGGCGTTGACCGCCAAGCCAACTGTTATACCTGATCGGGTATTGGCAAATACCCGACCGGGTATTTATTGAAATTTGCCCCAGGGGCTACTGCCTCCTATATCCGACCGGGTATAGGTAGGTACCCGACCGGGTATTGGGTTTTACACTCAAACGGTCAGTTTTGAATGAGTATAATGTGGGGCTTTCGGGTGAGAACCGTCCATGTTGATTATTAAGGATTATTATATGACTATAGGGCTAGGTATTGTGCATAGTTAGAGGATTGAAAGGTTAGCCATATTCAGGTTAGGGTTTGGTAAGGAATAAGGTTGGGGTTGAGTATCCCCGGGACGGTAATAGATCCTGAAACTCGGTTGGGGTTGAGTATCCCCGAGGCGGTAAATGATCCTGAAACTCGGTTGGCGTTGAGTATCCCCGGGAAGGGTAAATGATCCTGAAACTCGGTTGGGGTTGAGTATCCCCGAGACAGTAAATGATCCTGAAACTCGGTTGGGGTTGAGCATCCCCGGGACGGTAAAGGGTCCCAAAACTCGGTAGGATATTACGAATGTAGAATGTTGCTTGTGAGCTAGGCATTCGGGAATTGAGAGAGCAAGATCCACCTTTTTCCCTATAGCATCCACGCTGGCTGTGAGCTTCTGCATCATGCTTGCTAATATATCTACTCGTGCAGAGAGAGCAGAATTATCACTGATCTCATATAGACCCGGAGCCTTTTGCTGAGGAGAACTCCTGTCGCTGTACCAAGATGAATTATTTGAAACAATCTTCTCCACTAGTTCTTCCCCAACCTCGGATGGTAAATCAGGAAAGGCTCCGCCACCCGAAACATCCAGCATCATCTTCCCTTCATTGTTGAGTCCGCTATAGAAGTAGAAAAGAACCTCACAATTAGTCAAATTTCCCTCAGGACAAGCTCTTCTCAACACCTTGAATCTCTTCCATGCTTCAGCTAGTGTTTCTAGAGATCCCTGCTTGAACTCTTGTAGTTGCTTCTTCAACTTCAGAGCCTTTGACGTAGGGAAGTACTCTTTAATAAAGGCACTATGCAGCTGGTCCCAAGTCTGGAGGTTGTTGTGAGGATGGCTGTCCAACCACCTCTACGCATCGTCCCTCAATGAGAAAGGGAAAAACATCATTCTTACCTGATCATCAGTTAACCCAGGTATCTTGAAAGTCTAGCACATCCTCAGAAAGCGTGTAATATGCGCCACTGGGTCTTCTGTAGGGCCTCCTCCAAATTGGTTATTAGACACCATGCTTATCACCGCCGGCTTGATCTCGTAATGGTTGGCAGTAATTCCCGGTACTTGAATGATATCATACTCTGAAACGTTTGGCGTAAGGAACTCTGCAATGGTCTGGCGCTGAAAGAGTGGATTATTGTGCGGTACATAATCATTTTGTGGAGGAGTCTGCTGTCTAGGCTGGAGAGCTGGTTGTTGTTGAGTAGGAGGGACTTGGGGTGGATTACGGTATTGGTTCTAGTAAGGAACTTGGTACTGCGACTGATTTTGGAATAGGTTTTGGGTGAGTGGTGGTGGATTCTGTCTGGACTGGAAGACGGGAATACTCTGCCCTACTCTTTGCATCCCATAAACTTGGTTTTGGAAATTAGTTTTAGGAGCAGTAGGGGTATTTTGAAAAAGTTGATATAACGGAGGGAGGTTAAATTGTGGTGAAGGCTGATGATGGAGTATATGGACTCCGATTACCCGATCTGCCGACTACTGGGCCTGGACAGTGGCCCACACACGTTTAGCGGATATCATTCATATTATTGTACATTATTATTATTATTCAGATGTTCTAGATTAGTTTTTGTACTATCAGTCCATTTATGTAACCGGGTCTGTCAGGCCCATATTAGAGGCCCAGACCCGGATTTCCTCTATATATACTCCTTATAGGAGGCTATTAAACCACAACCAATATTCATTCACAATAAACATATATCTCCTTCTCTATTACACTCTTGTTCCAATCTCCTTTTCATACAATATGGGTATTAATTATCCAACAATGGTGCTCTCGTTAAGGGGTTTGAACACAATCAAGTGAGAAAACTTCCCAAAAATAACCAATCATTCACCCCAATCACGGAAAGATCAGTCAAAATCATTCTGAAAATTCAGGAAAAATCAAAGAAAGAAATCTGGAATTTAGATCTGATTTTGAGCTTTGCCAGAACTGTCTTCCCCTTCCAAGCCTCCTGTCGGTGGAAGCTGTAGTCTCCGATCCCTGCTGCAAGATTTGCGCCACTGAGCTGGAGTATCACTGCCCGCGGATGCTATGAGCTAGGGTCTGTCGCCTCTGTGTCAGCGCCTTCCGCCATGCTCCACCTCTTTATTTTCATTGATTGTTGGAGCTCAACCTCGAATGACTTCCATTAATGGCCGCTCAAAGCTCAGGGAAGGACAGAATGCCCTCAGACCTGAGACTGACGTCGCGACCGGAAATCCCTGCCGCTTCTGTGCAGAACGGAGCACCGGTCGTCTAGCAACGCCGCTCATCGATGCTCGTGGCCTGTTCTTCCAGAACCATCGTGCGTCACTCGCAGCACGCTCCTCCTGCCTTACTCCTCAACCGAACAGCGTCGGCGGTTCAGTCCATTTATTCAAATTATTATTATTATTCAAATGTTCTAGATTAGTTTTTGTACTATCAGTCCATTTATGTAACCGGGTCTGTCATACCCATATTAGAGGCCCAAACCCGGATTTCCCCTATATATACTCCTTATAGGAGGCTATTAAACCACAACCAATATTCATTCACAATAAACATATATCTCCTTCTCTACTACATTCTTGTTCCAATCTCCTTTTCATACAATAAGGGTATTAATTATCCAACAGCTGATTTTGGGAAAAGATCGGAGTGCGGTAGTTTTGAAAACCTGGAGGGTTTCTAGGTGAAATTGGTGGTGAAGATTGGGGTAATGTGTTGACATAGAAATCTTGATGAGATGTGGGGTTAGAGTTACCAGACATCCCTGCAGTTCGAGATGAAGATTGATGGTCCATGGTGATTTTCTCCTTTTGGGCCTTGCGGTTCTGTCTGGCGAGCTTTTCGATCTCAAGATTAAGAGGGATTAGCGGTTCTCCCCTCTTAGAACGTGTATGCATAAACAGATCTGACCTGCAAGGTTAGCGGACAAAAAACATACGAACAACTAAAAAACGGATCACGGAGATAAATTAACCCTTAAGACCGACACCGTCCCCGGCAACGGCGCCAAAAATTGATGTTAGTTTTCTCGCACTTAAAAAGGTTGTAGAAAAGTGGTTGAAAGTACGAGTATTGTCTCCACAGGGACGGTAAAAAGAAAATTAAGGACTAACTAAAATCAGCGATAAAGAACCGAAATAAAATAAATGCAGTCGTGCGAGATTTGGTTGATTTGAAAATTAACTAATGCAAATGAGCGAATAAAAATAATTGATTGGGTTCTTCTTAATTAACGATGAAGGGAACATGGATTGATTCCGAGGTAATTAGATTTCTGGCAGATCAGGCTTAATTACATGAAATTAATTTTATTGAGCCTAGCTAATCAATACTAAGTTCTTACCGCTCTCGCGGCGTAGAGTACAATAATTTAGGGAACCAGGCTGATCTCTCATGCGACAGGATCCTAAATTATTGCCAAGACGAGCGAGCTTACGGCCCCTTAATCACTACTAATCTTTTAACGAACGATTAAGTGTGTGTGTGATGGTGTCTTAGAATAAAATTAGATCTCTCTTAATTTATTCTACAAGCAATTGTAAGTCTAGTCGCGGTTCCAGGTTACAAAAGATAGCAATTAAATTGTTCAAACACAAATTAAACGACATTCATGCAATTAAACCATCAAGAAACTAACCATACATCATGATCAACCCCGACCTTCATCAATCCCAAATCCCTAATTAAAGCTAAGCTTCTAACTAAGCTTTGAGCATCCAAAGTAGAGAAAAATATCCTTCGAGCATTCAAGAGCTATCTAGCAAAAGAGAAAGTGCAAACTTAACTTTACTCTCTGCTTGGACTCATGCTTCAATAAACTTCCAGTTTATAAGCTATTCATGGCTAAATCATAGAAGTTTAGTTCCTAGTTGGAGGTTAGAACTTTCTTGTAACCAAATCAGATATTGTTGTAAACACTTCAGAAGGACAGTTGTTCCCGACCTGAGTGTGGTTAGATAGGTCAGGAGTACCTTTTGATCCCCATTGGATCAATTGAGAAAAACCTAAAGGATTGAGTAGCTTGGAGTGGTGTTGTACTCCTCGTGAAACACCTTCAATCTAGGCAAGAGATGTTAAGGCTAGATTGGCACTAAGTGTATTGAGCTTAATACATTAGTGAAATCTATTTGAAATAGGATGGGACTGGATGTAGGAGGATTACACCACCTCTGAACCAGGATATATTATGTGTTGATTTATTTTCAGTCAACAAAGCACATACTGAACACTTCTCATAAAAGATTGTAGTTTGCCAACAACATCCTAGGCAGTAGTCTTAATTGACCCTATTGCTTATCCTACTGCTTAATAACTCACTTTCTTTGAGATACAAGAGCTTTACAAAATCACAACTATAAGGTGTGTTCCATTACATTTCAGGAATTTACTTAAGGCATAGCAGTTGCCTCAGCAGTCCCTGGTAATTACCCAACTGCTGAGCCCACTGCTCACACAAAAGTATTTCCTTTGAACATCTCAAGCTCACCAGACCTTCACAACTCTATCTCTAAGAAGTCTGTTCAAACTGATCTCTGTAATTCAAAGTGGTAACCCAGCAGGTGCCTCAACAGTCCCCTCACTATCACCCAACTGCCGAGACCACTGCTCCATTAAAACTCCCACTTACATGGACTAATGCACATCTTCAGAAAGCCCACATCATCCTGAGCAACACCATATAATCAATCTTCTCATACCTTCACCTTTACTTAAGAAGATGCCTCGGCAGTTTCCTAGTTACCACCCAACTGCTAAGACCACTGCTCTCATTAAAGGTGATTATCAATCTACCATGTTATATCATCAGAAAGATCTTCCCACTCTAAGAATGATTCTGAGTGCACTATCATCATACACTGAGTATTTCGTTAGCAGTTGCCTCAGCAGTTCCCTGCTTTCTAGCCAACTGTCAAGCCAATTGCTCACCTAATAAAGCCCAAACTTCATCCATCATAGAAAGTTGTTTTACACAATTTATCTAAGAGGTTAAGGACTTCCGTTGTGCATCTATAAATCTCCCAAAAGATTATAGATCAACTCATCTAGAAGGAAAAAGTTTTTAAAGTTGAAAACCCTTTAAAAGTCTATTCACCCCCCCTCCCCCTCTAGACTTTTACCTCTATCCGGGACCATCAAGTGGTATCAGAGCAAGGTTGTTCCTAGAGTCAGTTTCTGACTAATTCGAACTAAAGATCCCAAACCACTATACTTCCCAAACACTTTCTAAAAATGGATAGTCAGCTTGCAAAGAATCTTTTGTTCAAACAGAACAAGTCTGATGATTGGAAAATCAAGGATATCTGGGATGAGCTCACAATGACCAAATCAGAAGATGATCAAAGCAGTACAAGTGATGAAGGCAGCTCATTATAAAGTAAGGAAGATGCCCTGATTTGCCTCTTTTGAATGCACCAAGTTGATAGCTCCTCCCACAACTATCCCATGGCCAGATTGAATGAAAATGACAATGATGAGGTATTTTCCTGTTCTTCAAACAGCTCATTTGATTCCAGCTGTTCCAGTGTTGATATGGAAGCATTGCTCCATCCATTTGAAAACTTTCAAAAAGATCACCTCTTTTAATGAACGAAAACTGTAGACTTCAAGAAAATCTAATAGTAGCCCAAGCTTAAATGGGTGAAGTAATAAAAATGAAAGATTTTCTTAAACTTGAAAACATCAGTTTAAAAGAAAGGCTGAGTTCTCTCTCTCCCTATTGCTGAGAAAGTTCAACACAACTGGAAGAACACAGGATTAGGATACACACATTTATCCCAACAATTGAAAGACTCTCCCAAATGCTCTCCTATCACAAAACACACCACAGATCAACAAGAAACAAGAAAACCAAACCAACAGAATCCCCACTCTCAAACTCTTTCAATTAAAAGGAACCAGTCCTCTCCCAGATCCAAAACCAAACTTCCTTGCAAACCCAACTTCCAGAATAACCAACCAAATCAAAGACTTGGTTGGCAATCAATCAAGAGGACCGACTACATTCCATAGAAAAAGTTGATCACTCCTAATACACATATTCCTTCCCCTTTCATAAGGAATAATGTTCACAAATATATATCCATTCCTTATGATTACAATACTCTGAATGGCTATAGATCCATCAGCTTAAATCCAAATGGTCATAAAAGGGCATGGATGCCCAAACCTATTCAAAGGAAGATGCCCACTAACTTGTGTGCTGTTACTCAAAACTGACAAAATGGGAAGGTGCTGGAGCAGTCAACTTGCAAGAATGATATAAAATATTCAAGCTGCTCCATGCACATGACAGGCAGCAGGAGGCTACTGTCAATGCTATAGATCTGGAGAAGGACCCAAAGCAACCTTTGGGAATAAGGAAGAAAGAGGAGAAAGTAAAGGAGCTGGAAAATCCAATCAACTGCAGTCCTTCAATCCAAAACATATCATATGGGATTGAAAATTCAAACTCATAAAGCACAAGCCAGCTCTGCGATAACATCTACAATGTGACATTCTCCATGGACATCTGCTTGATCAGAGATGTCCAAAACAACAAAGTTGTGCTAACTGGTAGAAGAAAGAAGGATACTAGAAAGGCTCCAAGCTGCCTTCCCAGCAAAAATCAACAAAAAGAATGACTAGAGTCTGGAAGCAGCAGGTGGCTCAAAGAGCAGACCACTGCCAGCAGGTGACTCAAATGAAAGATCACTCCCAGCCGTTGACCCAAAATATAGGACACTACGAATTGCTGACTCATTCTAAAATCAACTCTCCAAGATGCTCCAGCTGAAATAAGCACAAGGCTTAATACTCTCAATCCTCTTACTCTACCAGAAGACAGTAAAGAAGAAGAGGAGGATGAGCAGGTAACTCAATTCATTCAAAACATCTGACACAAGATGATTCAACCAACATCCTCCTCATCAAAATACTGATGACATCATCCAAAGGGTTCGTACAAAATCATCAATCCAGAAAGAAGCAACATTTGCCTCTTCTCTCAAACAGAACCCAAAAGGACTGAAAAAGCCCTACAAACTTCTGACTAGATACAAGCTAGTTCAACAAGAACAATCCTTGAAGCTTGTATACAGACCCTATCATCAACATATGACAGGAACAGAAAGGGTGACTCAGGAAGGCACCATTGTTAAGAAGAAAGCAAAATTGGTGGACAAAGGGTACTGATGGAGTATATGGCCCAGGGACCCCCGACCCACATACTTCCTCTACTACAATCAGGCCCAACAGGCCCAAACGGGCCAAGCCCAGCAAAATGGAGCTCTAAGCAGCCCACAATACGCAAAGGGGTGCCTTCGGCCCCATGGCCGAAGGCTACCAGTGACGGAATCGAGCTCAGAAACATCACAGGAGAACAAAGCTTGAAAACCAAGCCTTCGGCAACTGCAGCCCTCGGCAGGTAGGAGCCCTCGGTTAGAAGAGGCATCACAGGAGAACAAGGCTTGAAAACCAAGCCTTCGGCACCTGCAGCCCTCGGCAGGTAGGAGCCCTCGGTTAGAAGAGCCTTCAGCCCAGCACCCTTCAGCCGAATGCATCCACCTCGACAGAATATCCTCTTCACATGCGCTTGGATCACCGTACCAAGTACAAACGTCACATCCAACCACCGCATTTAATGCGGCCACATGCGAGTGCCAGTGCCACCCCGGTCGAGGTGACCCCTCGACCACCAGAAAACTGACACGTGTCCTTATCTAGCATTTATTACTACTATAAATAGCACCCCTTTCCCCCATTGTAAACCACGCTTAATACATATCGAATATACACTCTCTCTCTTACTTATTTGCTCTGACTTCTCTCTAGTTATTCTCCGCAATAACCCCTCGGATAAGCTACTCCCGGGTACACTATCCATCATTTGGTGCTCTCGTTGAGAGCTTGAACAATCAAGTAAGAAACCCTCCCCCTCGACCAAACACAAAACACCTAGCTAAAATGGTGAGAACAACTCGTGCCAACTCCAAGAATGTAGAGGACAGGAACCTGGCCCTCGGCGAGGTCGACGTCCCCGAAGCCTCCAACAGGGCTCCCGGGGGCGGCGTCATCGCCGGGTTGGACCAGACGGCTGTCGACCTACGCCATCAAATTCAACAGAATGCCCCCGATGCCCGCCTCGGCATCGAGGCCAAGAAGAAGGACCGGAGCGAGAATCAAATTAGCCCTCCAGTCATCACAATTGACGTACAATCGGCGCTCTCCGCCTTCATCCAGACGCTCAACCAGAACCCGGGTGCCTTCGGCACTTTGTTCCCCTCCAACCTGAGGTCGGGAGAATATTATGCCTCCCCCTCATCCACACCCCCTTGGGAACCCGGTCCTCCGGATTAGGAACTCCGAGGGGGTCGTGGCCCAAGATACGGCCTCCCAGGAAGTCCAATCCCGGGACCGCCACAACGTAAACAAAGAACAACTCTGGACCTCCGCCCTCGAGAGACTCGGAGGGGCGCAAGATCGCCGAGGGGTCCAAGACCGCCTCGGGGGGAAGGCGTTCCAGAGGCCTCAGGAAAGTGGCGGATCCGTCTCCAGGGCCAATGAAAGGCGTCCCCCTCAGGACAAAGGCAAGGCACCTCTCCATGTCAACGACGCCCGCCATCAAATCAATCAGGCCCACTCGGCCCGCGTCCATTTGCAGGGGGCGGAGGCCCTCCCGAAGGACCCCCGGGACGAAATCATTGCGGCCCTCCAGTGCCGGCTCGACGAGATGGAGACCTCAAGTATGAGGCAATGTTGGCCAAAATGGAGGAGATGTAAAGGAAATTTGCCGAAGGCTCCGGGGAACCCGTCATCCAACTCCGAACTAGGACGCCATTTACCCCAAGGGTATTGGCGGCCCAAATTCCGGAAAAGTACCGAGGGCAACTCATCAAGCCCTATGAAGGAAAAACTGACCCCCAGGAGCACTACAACAGGTATCAAAACAACATGATGATGATGGGGGCATCAGATGAATACTTATGTCGTTGGTTCCTTTCCACCTTGGAGGGACCAGCATACGAATGGTTCAACCGATTGCCCGAGGGCAGCATTGACTCTTGGCAAGATCTTGCCCGACGCTTCCTCACCCATTTTGCCGGAAGGAAGCGCGTGAGAAAGCACTTCTCCCTCCTCCTCTCCGTCAAGCAACAGCCTGACGAAGCACTTCGGTCCTTCATTGACCGGTGGATGAAGGAGACAGACGAGGTCGAGGGCGCCGACGAGCGTACCCTCCTCGTCCTCTTCCAGGGGGTTCTCCGCAGCAGCCACTACGCACGGAGCCTCATCACCGACCCCCCAAGATCATACCTCAGAGCACTCCAGCGGGGGAGCCTATACGCCGACGCCGACGACCTCCACTCCTTCAAGAAAAATGAGGGCCAGCCCTCGAAGAAGACAAACAACACGCCGGCCCCAAATACGCCCTCGGCCGGAGGGCGAGACCATGGAAGTCACACCCAGCAAGGCCGTAACGAACGCCAATGGCGCCCTCGGTTGGACATGCCGAGGACTCCCCTCACGCACCCGGTGAGCACTATCCTCAACTATGCGGAAGAGCACGACCTTTTCCCCAGGGACCCTCGGTCGGCGAGGGAGATCTACGCCATCCACCAAGGCGGCACATATTGCCGTTACCACAAAAGCACCTCCCACAATACAGACGATTGTGTCTCGTTAAAGAAGGCTATTGAACTCTTAATTCAACGGGGTGAGCTCCACCAATTCATCAAAAATTCCCCAAGGAAAAATTCCGGGGAGAACACCGATAAAAAAGAAGGGGACATCGCAACGAAGAAACATGAAATCGGGAGGTTCAGCGACGACGAGGAGTTCGAGGAGCCCCAGTTGAAGAAGCGCCACCTCCGATAATCGTGTTCCTCGCCTTCGCCGTCGGTCACAGCCTTGGGCCCTCGACCTCGAGGCACATTATCATCCCCTCGGCCTAGAGCCCTCGGCCTCGAGCCGTGTATCTTAACAAAGCCGTTGTCAAACAACGCACCCCTTGTATTCTGCTTGTTTCTATGAATTTAAGTAAACTACAACACAATCCAGACATCTTATCGGCCCCTTCGAGGCCAAATGCCCAGGTATGGCCGATGGTGTCTAAAGATGAGGGGCCTGCAAAAGGCCCACGTTTTTGGAGCGGGACGCTTGCCGCGTCGCCGGCGCGCAACGCACGGCGACAGGCCTGAAAGAATGGCTGAGGTGACGAAATCCCCAAACTTGGGGGTGAAACGGCAGTCGTCGGAAACCGACCAAGCCTAGCCCGCGCCGTAAATAGACGATGGGACCCCCCAAGGTCAAGGGACGGTTCAGCGCCGGGGGACTAACAGACGAACCCCCGGACGGATCACTTGGACCCCCTTCCGGTCGAGGCGAGGAAGCAACCCCTTCGGCCGAAGCCTGGAAGAAGGAACACACATCAGGAGGACTAACATACGACCTCCTGGCACAATCAAGGGACGGCCCAGCGCCGGGGGACTAACAAACGAACCCCCGGACGGATCACTTGGACCCCCTTTCGGCCGAGGCGGGGAATCACCCCCCTCGGTCGATGCCTGAAAGAAAGAACATACACCCGAAGGACTCCCGGAACTATCAAGGAAAGGCCCTCGGCCTCAATTCGATTCTACATCACCAATGGCCCTCGGCCTTGGCATGATTCAACATCAGAACGGCCCTCGACCTCAACATCACCAATGGCCCTCGGCCTTGGCATAACGGTTTTGGCCTTAGCGTGATCTCACATCACCAACGGCCCTCGGCCTCAGCGCGATTCCACATCACAACGGCCCTCGGCCTCAACATCAGAACGGCCCTCGGCCTCAACATCAGAACGGCCCTCGGCCTCAACATAAGGATGACCCTCGGCCTCAACATCAACAACGGCCCTCGGCCTCAACATCAGACAGCCCTCGGCCTCAACATGACTCTATGTCATAACGGTTTTGGCCTTAACGTGATCTCACCTCACCAACGGTTTCGGCCTCAGCGTTATTCCACATCACAATGGCCCTCGGCCTCAACATCAACAACGGCCCTCGACCTCAGCATCAGAACGGCCCTCGGCCTCAACATCAACAACGGTCCTCGGCCTCAACATCAGACGGCCCTCGGCCTCAACATGACTCTATGTCATAACGGTTTTGGCCTTAGCGTGATCTCACATCACCAATGGCCCTCGGCCTCAGCGTGATTCCACATCACAACGGCCCTCGGCCTCAACATCAGAACGACCCTCGGTCTCAAAATCAACAACGGCCCTCGGCCTCAACATCAATGACGGCCCTCGGCCTCAACATCAGAACGGCCCTCGGCCTCAACATCAACAACGGCCCTCGGCCTCAGCGTGATTCCACATCACAATGGCCCTCGGCCTCAACATCATACGGCCCTCGGCCTCAACATGACTCTATGTCATAACTGTTTTTGCCTTACATGATTTCACATCACCAAAGGCCCTCGGCCTCAACGTGATTCAACATCAAAAACGCCCCTCGGCCTCAGCGTGATTCCACATCACAACGGCCCTCGGCCTCAACATCAGAACGGCCCTCGGCCTCAACATCAACAACGACCCTCGACCTCAGCATCAGAACGGCCCTCGGCCTCAACATCACCAAAGGCTCTCGGCCTCAACGTGATTCAACATCAACAACGGCCCTCGGCCTCAACGTGATTCCGCATCACAACGGCCCTCAGCCTCAGCGTGATTCCGCATCACAACGGCCCTCGGCCTCAACATCAGAACGGCCCATCGGCCTTCATCCCTCCGGCATCTTTATTTGATGTCGGGGGCAATCACACAGGTCCCTCGGCCTTCATCCCTCCGGCATCTTTATTTGATGTCAGGGCTATCATACAGACCCATCGGCCTTCATCCTTCCGGCATCTTTATTTGAAGTCGAGGGACATCACACAGGCCCATTGGCCTTCATCCCTCCGACATCTTTATTTGGTGCTGGAGGCTATCATACAGGCCCATCGACCTTCATCCCTCCGGCATCTTTATTTGATGTCGGGGGCAATCACACAGGTCCCTCGGCCTTCATCCCTCCGGCATCTTTATTTGATGCCAGGGGCTATCATACAGGCCCTCGGCCTTCATCCCTCCGGCATCTTTATTCGATGTCGGGGGCAATCATACAGCTCCCTCGGCCTTCATCCCTCCGACATCTTTATTTGATGTCAGGGGCAATCATACAGGTCCTTCAGCCTTCATCCCTCCAACATCTTTATTTGATGCTAGGGGCTATCATATAGGCCCTCAGCCTTCATCCCTCCGGCATCCTTATTTGATGTCGGGGGCTATCATACAGGCCCCTCGGCCTAGCCTTCATCCCTCCGGCATCTTTATTCGATGCCAGGGCCTATCATACATGCCCTCGGCCTTCCTCCCTCCGACATCTTTATTTGATGTCGGGGGCAATCACACAAGCCCCTCGGTCTCCATCCCTCCCGCATCTGTATTTGATGCCTGGGGCTCTCACACAGGCCCACCTGGCCTTGCACCCCTCCGTCACCTTTATTTGATAACGGGGGGTCCTTACAAGCTCCTCAGCTTTTTCATGCAGGATCTAAGGCTGGTCTTCGATATCCCCTCAGCAGACGGACACAACCACCGCTCAAAAATCTAGGCCGAAGGGTGCATTCCTTTTGCTTCATTCTGGGGGCATCCGGTGTACTCTTTTTCCCTCATTAGGATTTTTTCCCGAAGGGTTTTTTCCTAATGAGGTTTTTAACGAGACATCTCCCCATTGTGGAACAAAAGGCGTCACCCCTCGGCAGCTCCTGCTGAAGGCATGCATCACTCTACTCCTGTTTCCCTCGAGAAACTCTCGGCAAAAGGAGTGGGGGACTAGGGGACTCCCCTCGGCAAAACACGCAAATGTTAAAAATTTTCTATTTCTCAGCTACAACAAGCTGAGGTAAGATCACAACGGAAATCTACTGCCCTCGACATGATGCCTTCGGCTTACAGAATGCCTCCGGCCACACAATGCCTTCGGCCACATGATGCCTCCGGTCACACAATGCCTTCGGCCACATGATGTCTTCGGCCACATGATGTCTTCAACCACGCAAAGCCTTCAGTCAACAAATGCCCTATGCAAAGCACACAAATGCAGATCTCTCATTACTTTACAAACTACAACAAAGAAACACATACGAGCAACACAGTTACACTCCCTTCAGGAAGCTCTCAGCCCTCGACATATGGGGGAATTGAGAAAATGAGGCACCCAACAGAACAGGGAAGCCTTCGGGGCAATCACCACAGCTACTCCTTTTCCCTCAAATACCTTTCGACAAAAGGAGTGGGGGACTCCTGATGGAGTATATGGCCCAGGGACCCCCGGCCCACATACTTCCTCTACTACAATCAGGCCCAACAGGCCCAAACGGACCAAGCCCAGCAAAATGGAGCTCTAAGCAGCCCACAATACGCAAAGGGGTGCCTTCGGCCCCATGGCCGAAGGCTACTGATACATTCGTAATTTCCATTTCTATGTTTATGTTTTTAATTAGTTTTGCTTGACTTTTACTTTGGAAATTACACACTTTTGGTGTAATAGATTAGATTGTTAAATTCTTGTAAATAGGTTAGATTAGACATATTCTGAGCTTAAGCAGGTTTTGGTCACCCAATGTACAGTTGGTGAACCCAAAAAGTGAAGAGAAGGTGCAAAAGTTCAAAGACAAAAGAAGATCCTGAATTTTGGTCTATACTCGGTCGAGTATTAGCTATACTCGATCGGGTATTAGGTTGGAACTTCAAATCGGATCAGATCCGAAGACAAAGGAACATGCAGGGAAGATTTTGGCCACGATTCTATGTCTATACCCGATCGGGTAGACCGACATACCCGATCGGGTATGCCTTTAAATTGCAAACGAAGATCGGTCGAGTATAGCCCGAATACCACTTTCTAAGCATACTCGACCGGGTATTCATATATACTCGATCGGGTATACACTTAAAAACTAGCCTGAAACCGGTCGAGTATAGCCCGAATACCACTTTCTAAGCATACTCGACCGGGTATATATATATACTCGATCGGGTATACACTTAGAAAATAGCCTGAAACCGGTCGAGTATGCCTCGGATCGGGTGTTACACACATACTCGATCGGGTACCATGTATATACCCGATCGAGTACCCGAATCCCATCCCAAAAACCTATAAATACACCTCCTTTCCTTCACAAAAAGATATCCAATTCCTTTGTACATCTAAGCTCAGTATAGAATAGTTCTTTCTTTATATTTTTCATCATGTTTAGTCTCCAAATGAGGAGCTAAACTCTTCCATCTTGGTTTTGCTACTTTGAAGCTTAATGAATTTGTAAGTTGTGAGTTATTTTCTTTAATCTTCTTCCTTGAATATTAATTCTTTCTTTCAAAATACTATCTCTATATCAAAGTTGGGGAGTGTTACTAAGATGACAATTAGTTAACATCTTGACATTGATCATAGTAATAGCTATTTCTTCCTCTATGATTATATTGGGGAGTGTTGCTAAGATGACAATTAGTTAACATCTTGATATAAATCATAGTAAGATTCATATATTTTAATATTCTTCCTTGAGTATTGATTAATTCCTATTCATATTTCATGTTAATATCTTAAACATTACTTAAAGTATCAACTAGTATTGTTTCTCATATTAATTATTACTAGAATCAATCGGTTAATACGCTTGTTATTAATCCGGTTCTTTCAACGGTAGTAAACTTGGAATATTAATGCATGCATCTCATGGTTAATATGCCAAGGGGAATTAATTATATTGATTAAACCAATAAACCGCTTGTGTTGAGGTTATCAATCTCAATCGTTTTCATCTTAAGTTTATTGCTACTATCAAGTTAATATACGGCGCTTGTTCTATATTGACTCGATAGTAAGTTTTATTAATGAACACATCTCGTTATTAATAACTACCCTCGATGAACTGGATATACTCCTCGATTGAGTATTCGAGAGGAAGATAGTTAAAGATATAACCGGGATCGACGAGCATTTCATTAAGTGGATAAAAGCAAGACCAAGTCTTCATCTCATTGCATTAAACTCATATAGGTTGTTTATCTTAGTGTTGTTAAAACAAACAAATCTAAAACCCCCTTTTTGTTACTATTTATATAAAAGAAAAGTATTCCTTTCCCTGTGGATACGAACCTTACTGCACTATACTACGTATTTGTGTCGTATTGATTATTTATTTTGAGTGCACCTAACGACGAGTGCACGTCAAATTTGGCGCCGTTGCCGGGGAAGGGCAATAAATTTTTCTTTTATTTCATATCAAGAAAAATCAAAAAAAATATATATACCAAACAAAAAAAAATATAAAGAGTTCTTATTTCTTCTATTTCTGAGCTTAGTGGAGTTTATGGTTAGACATCGCTCCATAAACAAAATCATATATCAAACAAACCCAGAAATAGAACAAACTTTCGAGCGGTTGAAAAGTAAATTTTCTAATACCGACTCGGAGGAATCATCTATCAGAGATTCATCCAGCGCTAGTTCTCATTCTAGCGAGACCGAAGAGTCAATAACCATGGCTCTTGAGACAAGAACACTACGGGAGCTCACACCTCCAAATCTCAATCAACAACCGTTATGTATTACCTTCCCTACACTCGATGAAGATAATACATTTGAGCTAAAATCTGGGCTCATACATCTACTGCCATCCTTTCATGGCTTAAGAGGAGAAGATCCGAACAAACACCTTTATGAGTTCCATATTGTGTGCACAAGCATGTGCCCCAGCGGTGTCTCGGAAGAACAGATCAAATTGAGGGCTTTTCCATTCTCCCTCAAAGACACTGCAAAGGATTGGCTATTCTATCTTCCTTCGGGAAGTATAGACACATGGGCAGCAATGAAAAAATGCTTCTTGGATAGGTACTATCCCGCCTCAATCTCATCTTCTTTAAAAAAACAAATAAGCAACATTGAGCAAAAAGAAGATGAAACATTGTATGAATATTGGGAGCGCTTCAAAAAGTTGTGTGCTAGTTGCCCATATCATGGGTACACCGAGCAAGACCTCATCCTCTATTTTTATGATGGTCTTGCGGATCAAGATAGGCGCATGGTGAATGCGGCTTGTGGAGGGGGAATTGTTAACAAAACCCCTTCTCAAGCAAGGAATCTCATCTCAGAATTGGCCGAGAACTCCAGACATTACAGTGGGCGATCCTCAACTCGAAGGGTTGCCGCAGCAGAATCCAACACCTCGTTGGAAGGCCAAGTTGCCAGTTTGACTTCTCTTGTCAAAGAACTTCTTCTGAAACCTAACACTCAGGAGGTCAAAGCTTGTGGCATTTACACAGCAACCGGGCACCCCACTGATTCATGCCCATCCCTCCAAGAAGAACAAGTCAACGCCTTGGGTTTCCAAGGCCACCAACAGAAGAGGTATGATCCATTCTCAAATTCTTACAACCCTGGATTGCGGGATCATCCTAACTTGAGGTATGGAAACCCTCAACAATCCAACTCATCTTCTCAATCTGGTATGTCAACTGATGACATGATCCGGACTTTGACCTCAAGCATGGTTACCATGCAACAAAACATGGGACAATTTCAACAAACCATGGTACAATTTCAACATGAGACAAAGTCAAGCATTAAAAATTTGGAAACCCAAGTTGGTCAAATTGCAAATGCCGTGAACCAACTTCAAACAAAGGACTCGAGTAAACTCCCATCCCAAACGGAGCAAAACCCGAGACAACATGTGAATGCTATAACGTTGAGAAGTGGTGCCACGTTGAAAGAGGCAGAAGAGAATGATGAAGAGACTGAGGGTGTGGACCCTGGAAAAGTAGTCCCACCGGAGGAGGAAAACAAAGAAACCAAGCTTCCCCCACCTTCATCATATGAACAAGAAATCCCGTTTCCTGAGGCGCTGAAGGAGACAAAGAAGCTAGGAAAAGATGCCGACATCTATGAAACCTTCGCAAAGTGTGAGGTAAACATTCCGCTTCTTAACTTCATGAAAAATGTCCCTCGTTTTGCTAATTTTTTAAAAGAATTATGCAAAACAAAAAGAAAAGATAAATTGAAAGGGAAACAGGAGGTTAGAGTTAGTGAACACGTCTCGGCCATTTTTCAGAGGAAACTCCCCGAAAAATGTAACGACCCAGGCATGTTCACTATCCCTTGCAAAATAGGAAACACCACATTTCCTAAGGCCTTGTTGGATTTAGGGGCATCTATAAATGTCATCCCCTATTCTGTTTACAAAACTCTACAACTTGGCCCACTACATCAGACATGTGTAGTGATTCAATTGGCAGATCATTCTAGTACTTACCCAAGGGGTGTAGTAGAAGATGTGCTAATAGAAGTAGAAAATATGGTCTTTCCTGTTGACTTCTATGTCCTTGAAATGGGAACTGATGACCAAACAACACCCATCCTTTTGGGTAGACCCTTCATGAAGACCGCAAAAACAAAAATTGACGTTTCTAGTGGTTCACTAACTTTAGAGTTTGATGATCAAAAAGTGGAGTTCAACATCTTGGACTCTACGAAAAAACAAATGCAAAATCCAACTCTGTGTTCTTTACATGTTGTTGAACCACAAGAACCGCTGTTTTTCAAAGAAGCGGATAAAATCAGATGTCTTTTGAGAAAGAAACCCCGGCCTTACTGGAAAAGGCCGAAAAATAAAAATGAAAAATGGCCAAATAGGGCCTTAAAAAGTGAAACAAGGGATACTCATGATCCCACATAAAACAAAAAAAAAATATGAATAACGTCGTGCCACGACGTTAACTAAGGCGCTTCTTGGGAGGCAACCCAAGCAAGGTACATTTTTCTTTTATTGTTAACCCCCCTGTCAATGTTTTCAATTATGTCTTTGAGAGGTTGAGAGGGAGGGCACTAATCATGGGTTTTTGAAAAAAAAAAAAGAAATAAAAATTTTTTTGCAGGTTTTTGAACATCTGGGGACATACCCGATCGAGTATAACCTTATACTCGGTCGGGTATGAGCAAAAAGAAAAGGGACCGGGCACTACTCGATCGAGGGAGCATTCAAAATTTGAAAAATAAGCAATACCCGATCGGGTATCACTATACACCCGGTCGGGTATCGCTAGAAATGCTAAAATTGAAGGGGACTGATTCCCACACTCGACCGAGTACACGACTTCAAAAATGAAAAAAAAAAGCACATACCCGATCGAGTATGGAGGAATACTCGACCGGGTACAGGAGACAGGCTGCTCAAAAAGTTCATTTTCTAAGCATACTCGACCGGGTAACCCCACCATACCCGATCGAGTACAGGAGGCAGGCCGCTCAAAAACTTCACTTTCCAGCCATACCCGACCGAGTACCAGCACATACTCGATCGGGTATACGGGTCTTATAACCCCAAATCAGCCCCAAAACACTTCATCTTCCCCAAATTCCCAACCCCATCTCGAACAAAAAACGCCCAAACCCCATTTTTACACCTTCTCTCTACCATATCTCTTCCAAATCTTCACCAAATCCACCCATTCCAACGCCAAAACACTCCCCTCATCCTCCTCTACACATTCATACCCAACAATCCCATTCTCCCCCAACTTTCAGAGGTCCGAAAAACCCTACCCCCACCATTCCAATTTCGGTTTTCAAAGGCCAAAATCACTTCAAATGGCTCCAAGGAAAGAGAAAGGGCAGAGCTCAAGCACTAGGACAATCATCCCGGGCTACGAGGACATCCTTTTCGTGGACAACGAACAACGCACACGCTTCTTGTCCACAATTGAAAGGCAAGTCAAACCTTTCCGCTTTTTATGCCTTGATGCTCTAAAGGAATTAGGAGTATACACAATAATGAAGAAATTTTTTCATGAGTTGCATATAGATAAAATTTTCAAAATGAAATACAACTCCAATGAAAAAATTATCTATGAATTCCTAAGCTCGGTGCACTTTGAGAACAATGAGGAGGACTTTAGAGATGATAAACTCAGGTTTCGATTGTTTAATCACAATCACACCATCACGAAACTTGAGTTTGCCGAACACTTTGGTATTCCGGTCCCGTACCAAAAGTCTATATCCGACAATACCGCCTTCGGCCACACCCTATGGACCAAGATGACCGGGGAGACCAAATTTAGCTCCTCCCAACTATACATTAGTCATGTCCAACATCCAGTCCTACGCCTCTTTTTGAAATTCCTTGCCAACTCTTTGCTTGGACGTCCCAACAACCATCATACAAGGATGGGGGATGTATGCCTCATCTCGGTTGCCTTATTCCGTATCCACGTGGATTTCAACCTCTGTAATCTCATGTGGGCTCATCTAAAGAAGGAAAGTGTGGCAAAGGGTGCTATCGTAGTGGGCGGGGTGATTATGCACTTGGCCACAAAGTTCGGGTATACGGATGACTCTCCTATACCCGACTACTGTTTAATGAACATATCTTGGCTAGGCCACTCGGGCTGTACTTCTTTTTCACACACCGTTTATGGTGAAGAAAGGCCCAAAAATATGTACAACTGGCACATCCACCCAAACCCCTCAAATACTTCCTCTTGCCCAACCCAGAACTCCCCCAACTCCACTTCAAAACAGGCAGGCCGGATCAACATTACCTCTTCCCAAACGCCCTCCCACCACATCTTCAAGAACCGGAACAGGAACTCCCCCAAAACCAACCCGATGACGAGCCCTACGAGCAACTCCATAGCCATCCAAACATGAGCCATGATTTCCCAGAACAAAGCCAAAACCCTCCACCACCCGACTTCTTTCAACAACTTCTGGAGGGTCAACAACAACTTTTTACGGGAATAGCCCAAATGGACAACCGGCTCAACCGATTAGAGGAAGAGCAAAGAGCCGGTTTTCAAAGATTGGAGGATGAGCAAAGGGCCGGCTTTCAACGTTTGGAGGAGCTCCGGGAGGCCGATAGACACCGGTATGAGGAAGACCAACATAGGTTCTACGGGCCTATGTACTCGTTTATGGCACAGCAGGGATCCTTCCATACCATGGCGAACCCCCCTCCACCACCCTCATGGTATGACCCCACTCATTGGGGTAACTTTGGAGGATCTGGCTCCGGTGGTGGAGGGTACGACGGCGGAGATGGCGGGGACACTTACATGGGAGATGGTGGCCAAGGGAGCGGTTTTGGAGGGAGCTACTACGGAGGAGAAGGCGGGCACTAGGGACAGTGCGTGATTCAAGTGCGGGGGAGACACTCATGATGGTATGTAATTCTCATTTGTACCTAGCACTATGCATGTAATTCTTTTGAACTTTTACACTCAAAAAAAAAATTAAAGAAAAAAAAAATAATAAACAAAAGAAAATAAATGCTAGTTAGGTTGAAAACCCAACAAAATGGGATATCTAAGCAAAAAAGGCTTATAAAAAAAATGAGTGAGTTGGAGAGAATGGAAAATGAAAAGAGGTGCTAGGATGAAAACCTGAAAAGGCTCCTAGGCAAAATGAGAGATATGAGAGAAATGTTTGTTCTTGCAGGCACTCATTGTATCCTTATGAAGAATATGAAGATTCAAGATAAAGAAGAAGAGAGGAGGAGAAAAGAAGACAACACTAGGAGGCCATTAAACCCAAGATGCTCTTTTGTGATTTGAGTTTAAAACTCATTTTTCTTTGTAATCCTTGGTGGTCTTTGTGTTTGTATTATATTTTTGTTGAACTGTGGAACTTTTGGACAAACATTGACACTTGTAAACATTTGATCTTACTCGAGACGAGTAAAGGTTTAAGTGTGGGGGAGTTGATACGTTCGTAATTTCCATTTCTATGTTTATGTTTTTAATTAGTTTTGCTTGACTTTTACTTTGGAAATTACACACTTTTGGTGTAATAGATTAGATTGTTAAATTCTTGTAAATAGGTTAGATTAGACATATTCTGAGCTTAAGCAGGTTTTGGTCACCCAAAGTACAGTTGGTGAACCCAAAAAGTGAAGAGAAGGTGCAAAAGTTCAAAGACAAAAGAAGATCCTGAATTTTGGTCTATACTCGGTCGAGTATTAGCTATACTCGATCGGGTATTAGGTTGGAACTTCAAATCGGATCAGATCCGAAGACAAAGGAACATGCAGGGAAGATTTTGGCCACGATTCTATGTCTATACCCGATCGGGTAGACCGACATACCCGATCGGGTATGCCTTTAAATTGCAAACGAAGATCGGTCGAGTATAGCCCGAATACCACTTTCTAAGCATACTCGACCGGGTATTCATATATACTCGATCGGGTATACACTTAGAAACTAGCCTGAAACCGGTCGAGTATAGCCCGAATACCACTTTCTAAGCATACTCGACCGGGTATATATATATACTCGATCGGGTATACACTTAGAAAATAGCCTGAAACCGGTCGAGTATGCCTCGGATCGGGTGTTACACACATACTCGATCGGGTACCATGTATATACCCGATCGAGTACCCGAATCCCATCCCAAAAACCTATAAATACACCTCCTTTCCTTCACAAAAAGATATCCAATTCCTTTGTACATCTAAGCTCAGTATAGAATAGTTCTTTCTTTATATTTTTCATCATGTTTAGTCTCCAAATGAGGAGCTAAACTCTTCCATCTTGGTTTTGCTACTTTGAAGCTTAATGAATTTGTAAGTTGTGAGTTATTTTCTTTAATCTTCTTCCTTGAATATTAATTCTTTCTTTCAAAATACTATCTCTATATCAAAGTTGGGGAGTGTTACTAAGATGACAATTAGTTAACATCTTGACATTGATCATAGTAATAGCTATTTCTTCCTCTATGATTATATTGGGGAGTGTTGCTAAGATGCCAATTAGTTAACATCTTGATATAAATCATAGTAAGATTCATATATTTTAATATTCTTCCTTGAGTATTGATTAATTCCTATTCATATTTCATGTTAATATCTTAAACATTACTTAAAGTATCAACTAGTATTGTTTCTCATATTAATTATTACTAGAATCAATCGGTTAATACGCTTGTTATTAATCCGGTTCTTTCAACGGTAGTAAACTTGGAATATTAATGCATGCATCTCATGGTTAATATGCCAAGGGGAATTAATTATATTGATTAAACCAATAAACCGCTTGTGTTGAGGTTATCAATCTCAATCGTTTTCATCTTAAGTTTATTGCTACTATCAAGTTAATATACGGCGCTTGTTCTATATTCACTCGATAGTAAGTTTTATTAATGAACGCATCTCGTTATTAATAACTACCCTCGATGAACTGGATATACTCCTCGATTGAGTATTCGAGAGGAAGATAGTTAAAGATATAACCGGGATCGACGAGCATTTCATTAAGTGGATAAAAGCAAGACCAAGTCTTCATCTCATTGCATTAAACTCATATAGGTTGTTTATCTTAGTGTTGTTAAAACAAACAAATCTAAAACCCCCTTTTTGTTACTATTTATATAAAAGAAAAGTATTCCTTTCCCTGTGGATACGAACCTTACTGCACTATACTAAGTATTTGTGTCGTATTGATTATTTATTTTGAGTGCACCTAACGACGAGTGCACGTCAGCTACCAGTGACGGAATCGAGCTCAGAAACATCACAGGAGAACAAGGCTTGAAAACCAAGCCTTCGGCAACTGCAGCCCTCGGCAGGTAGGAGCCCTCGGTTAGAAGAGGCATCACAGGAGAACAAGGCTTGAAAACCAAGCCTTCGGCACCTGCAGCCCTCGGCAGGTAGGAGCCCTCGGTTAGAAGAGCCTTCAGCCCAGCACCCTTCAGCCGAATGCATCCACCTCGACAGAATATCCTCTTCACATGCGCTTGGAGCACCGTACCAAGTACAAACGTCACATCCAACCACCGCATTTAATGCGGCCACATGCGAGTGCCAGTGCCACCCCGGTCGAGGTGACCCCTCGACCACCAGAAAACTGACACGTGTCCTTATCTAGCATTTATTACTACTATAAATAGCACCCCTTTCCCCCATTGTAAACCACGCTTAATACATATCGAATATACACTCTCTCTCTTACTTATTTGCTCTGACTTCTCTCTAGTTATTCTCCGCAATAACCCCTCGGATAAGCTACCCCCCAGGTACACTATCCATCAGGTACTACAAAGAAGAATGAATAGATTTTGATGAAACCCTTGTCACAATTGCACATTTGAATCTCTAAAGATATTCTTAGCATATGCTGCCCATGAGCAACTCACAATTTATCAAATGGATGTGAAGGATGCCTTCCTAAGAACTGTCTACTAGAAAAGGAGGTCTACGTGGAGAGGCCTCCTAGATCCTAAATCAATAGAGAGGAAGATCAGGTGCTCAATTAAACAAAGCGCTCTATGGAATCAAGCAAACTCCAAAAGCATGGTATGACACTCTCCCTCTAAACATTTAGTGAAATATGGGTTCACTAAAGACAAAGTAAAAAAACATGTTATTCAAGGTGAAGAAAGCCCTCTCATACTGCTTGTATTTGAAAACTCAAAACAAACGTTATGTAAGAAATTTTCAACTCTCAAGAAAAATTGAAATAAGCTTAATAAGAGAGTTGAACTATTTCTTGGGACTACAAATGAAGCATGACTCCACAAAGGTTCGACATACTCACCAAGCCACTAAATGAAGCAAGATTCAATGCACTAAAGCAACAGCTTGGTATGTTAGATGATGTTGATCAAGGGCAGGAATACCCATGCACCTATTCAGGGGGAACTTAATTCCAAATACATGGGGGAATTCCTAGCCACCTGCTGAGGGGGAACTTTCAGGGGTAGCCACCTGCTAAAGGTAAGCTACCCAGAATCAACAAGAAATGAAGCATCAAGATCCAACAAAGTCTATTTCAAACTTTCAAGGAAGAATAAATCAATATCCGAGCAGTGAGCACAGCAGGTGACTAAATTTCAGCAGCACTAGGCTCAACAGGTGTCTAACAAAGAAGTCCACTGCTACAACTTCTTGATAATTGCAATAACTCGGCAGGGTGTACCAAACGAGCTCACAAGATGATTGAGCTACAAAGAAATGATTGCTAAAATACTACTTATTCTTCCAAGAGTATTCTATGCTTCATTTGCAAACTAGTTAACTCCAATTGACAAAGTCCAGAAACCAGATGACTTGACTAACTCTGAGAATAAGGTGGGATTTGTTCAATAAAAACAAATCAATATGGCAGAGATCGGTCAACGTTCTGGATAACATAAGGAGAATTAGTTATGATTCACCAGAAACTCTAGAAAGAAGAAAAAGAGTAAGAATCTGAGCAAATAGCTCAGCAGGTGACTGCGCACTAGCAGCAGTTGGCTCAGCAGGTGACTACTAACCAGCCCACTGCTACCCAATCAAAGAGAGAAACTTTCACCAATACTTTCATAGAAGGATTAAACATGGACTAGAAAGAGAAGGAAAGCAAATGGAGGTAAAGACACTGGTTCAAAAAATCGCGCAGGTGCCTGCCAGCAGGTGACTGCCTCAGGAGCAGGTCACTGCTTCAGGCCAGGAGTTAGCTCAATTTCTGACAAATGTACATAGAATCTCAGCACATAGCTTATATCATCTTGATCACGTCATATCAAGGATTCCAAAAAGGTACCTCTCGTTCTCAGAAGTCATCAAAAATCTAAAACTGAGCCCCCTGCTACCAGTATGAACGCCGTTAATGCTAAAAGGAACCAGCCGTATTCTCCAACGGCTATATTCCAACGGCTAGTTCCCGATAGCCTATAAATACTCCCTCCGTACAAATCCTTCACACTTTCTACTTTGAAATCTATATCTTACCAACTCTAAAGCTCTCAAGCACTCTCAACGATCTCAAAAAGCTCTCAACCATCAAATCTCCACCCCATTTTTTTTCTTCTCTTCATCGCACTCTCAAATCTCCAAACACAACATGGCCTCCCTCATTGAAATCTCTAAATCCATCTTCACTAGGTCAATTCTAAACACACCTAAAGCTCTTGAAAAAGCAAACAACAGTGACCTAATGAGGGAGCTCCTGAGAAAACTTGAAACAACTGGCCTCCTCAAGATGGCTACCTACCCATATCCCTGCTTCTACCCTGAGGTAGTGGCAGAATTTTACATCAACTCAACCCCCAACACACTAAAATCTGTAGTTCTGGGATTCGAAGTGGAAATCCAAGAAGATAAAATCAAAGATCTTCTCTCCCTACCTGGAGATGAAGCCCCGGACGTAGAAGATCTCAACGTGGACGAGGAGAACTTCAAAGAAACCGCCTTCCTCCCTAGAGCTCAAAACCTCAATACCCTGAAGATAAAGAAAAATTTGATGGTTAAAGAGTATGATGTGCTACTGGATATTCTCTACAAATGCATCGACTGCAGAATCACAACATTGGACGAGGTAAATGCACAACGAGCAAAACCATTGACCGCAATTATCTCCGGCACTCCATACAATTGGTCAAGGTACATTTACAAAGAACTAATACGGTATGTCAATAAATCTCACAAAGACAGAAGAGATGATGGTTCTCTACCACTGCTAGGCTACGGATTCCTCACTGGAGAATTACTAAAGAAGAAAGGGATAAAGGTAACTATTAAGGAGGATACCAACTGGAGGAAGTTTCTCTTCCAAACATCAAAGACTGGAGCACCAGAGATTCATAAGGAAGATGCTACCCTACTATTTCATGAGCCTCTTCAAATCACATTTGACAAGATCAAGGCAAAGACTGCAAAGAGAATTCGGTCTGGGTGCAAGGCAATTCAATCAAAGAAGCCAAGGACGGCAACCAAAAATTTAAAAGACGAACTTGAAGAAGCAGCCTCTTCCACACAACAAGCCCTTGAAGAAGTAGTGGCCTCTCCTCTCATCATCATTCAAGAAGCAGCAGTGGCCTCTCCTCTAGCCATCATCCAAGAAGAAGCAGAGTCCTCATCCAACTCTTCAAATGCGAGCAACAGCTCAGCAGTCGCTCTCTCAATTCTTATTCCCAGAATAAAGCAACACGGGGAGCAGAGGACTCAACAAGAAGAGCAGGCAACTCAAATTCTAGAGCAGGTGCCTCCTCAATCTCCAGCAGGCAACTCACCCAGTTTGACACCTCTAGAGCAGCTGGATGCAGACTACGCAAGAGTAAAACTCTGGAGAACATGGAAGCTAACCAAAATCAGAGATCAAGCAGAAACTCTATTCAATTTTATTGATGAAGAAGACTTTGCACTGGAGTGGATTGGAACAGAGGATCTGGCTATAACAACCACTCTCTACAAAATCAACCAAGTATATGCCCTAAGGAGAAAGGAGTTGACTGCCAAAGATGAAATTGAGGATTCCAGCGATGATGATGGTGATGATGATGATGCTGACAATGCACCGAAGGGACCTCCTAGTTCAAGAGGTAAGCAAATTATCCATTCCTCCTCCTCTAGTGATAAAGAAACCAGGAGGGTCATGAAGAAATCAAGAATGGAAACTCAAGGAGGAGGAGAGTCCTTTAAGGCTCATCAAGGGCAGTTGGCTGCCACCTTAGAGCAGGGGACTCAACTGCTAGATCTCAACCTGGAGCCTCACCAAGAAGAAGTTCCAGAGCTACAAGCTACAACTTCAAATGAGATCAAGGATCAAATTCTGCATGATAGTGAAGAAGACACTCCTACACTAGCAGAGGTCTTCATCAATGAAAGAAGAGCTACAATCAAATTCATCAGCAATGCTGAAGTCAGGCTGCACAAGAGACTGATCAAAATGCAAAAGCATTTTGACAAGCTACTAGAGGCCAGATTTGCAGAGGTTCACTGCCACATCAAAAGCAACCTCATGATCCAGCAGGTGTTCAACTCAGAACAAAAGGCCAAGCTGAAGATGCAACTTTCTCAGCAGCCCGCTCAAATTGAAGACATTCACAAAGAACTAGCAGCTCAAAGAGCAAAGGACTGGGAGCTTGAACTTCAGATTCAAACTTACATCAAGCAACTGCATGATCAAGAACAAATAAGTGCATCTCTACCTTCTCTGCCACCCAACCTCGAAAAGGCTCTCCAACAAATTCATGAACATGAGGCCTACATCAAGAATCAGCAAGGATAGTCAGAAGCAGTTCAAAAGGGCCTTCAGGAACTTCAAGCTCTATGTGTAGAGCTCTAAAATCAACTTCAAGCAGTCCAGCAACCACAAGTTGCAACAGAGTCCTCTGCCCAACCAGAAGCAGAGCCCTCTGCCAATGTACTCTCCAACCCTGCTTTACAAACTAACCTTGAGCAGGCCCTTCACCTGATTCATGATCATGAGGCATTCATCCAACACCTAAAGACCAACGAGCTTCCAGCCGTCCTTCAACTCTCCCAGAAGGTGGTTACCAAACAGGTAGAACATTCAGAGGCAATTGGAAAAACAAGGGAGGATGTTGCTAGGCACCTACACCAACTACACAAAGCCAATCAAGAAGCATTCCTCAAGCAAGGAGAAGAACTCCAGAAACTTGGCCTCCACCAACAAGCAACAACCCAAAAGCTCCAGAAACTTGACCAAGAAATCAAAGAAGAAGTCAAGGTCGACCTAAAGGAGCTTCACAACACCGTCATGGCTTTGTCAATTGAATTCAATGACCTACACCCAAGACGGAGGCCTCTAGACGAAGCTGGCTCAGACCCTGAACTTGAAGAACTCTTCCAGAATATCAAGACCCCTGTTGATGCTAAAAAGGGGGGAGAGTCAACACAAGCAGGCCCCTCCTCCAGCAGGTCCCTGGCAGCCAAGAAAGGAGCTGAAACCAGAAAGAAGAACAAGCGGCTGCAAGAAGAAATGGAGATAAGAAGAAGAAAAGTTGAAGAAGCAAAAGCCAAAGAAGAGGCAAAGAAGAAAGAGGAAGACAAGTAGATTAGATCTAAAGTCCGAAAATAACTAAAAACTATTGTACCTTAGAAGCAAGAACAATGTACAAAAATTCAATGAAAAATCAATAAAAATATCTATTCCTTGTGTTGTAAAGTTTTGGCATCATCAAAAAGGGGGAAATTGTTAGTACCCAATTTTGATAGATTTTGATGATGCCACTATACTTCGCACATGTACATTGTGTCTCATATAATAGCATTCAAATTTAAGTGACAAAAACAAATGTACAATTTTTGAGACTAAAGAAATATTACCGGAAAAGTAAAAATGCAATAAGGTAATTTTACTTACCTTAATAGGATATTTAGATCCTACCGGCAAATATTATTTAGCTCAAAGATTAATTAAATGTCACGTTTTAAAGAAAAGAAGCTCGAAAATCATACTCATTCAATGTCTATGATTGGAAGACAATACTTGACCTGTATTTAATACCGAATCAAGTACTAGGGGCCGGATGCACACAAAGAAGATGCTTCAGCGGCCAAAATAATTGGAGACAAAAATAGACCTCCGTTAAATGCAAAAACAGGTACATGGACCTACAGCATGGGACGCACACTTCCAGCGGCTAAAAGATTATTGAAGCCAGCCGCATTAAAAGCTCCAGCACAAGAAGGCGAATGTACAATTCGTCCTTTCCAAATCTTCAACGAACAGGATTAATCCATCCTAACCAACGGATGAGATTAATCAACTTGAGAAGCCTATAAATATAGGCTGAAACGAAAGTTTCTAACTAAGCTTTGAGCATCCAAAGTAGAGAAAAATATCCTTCGAGCATTCAAGAGCTATCTAGCAAAAGAGAAAGTGCAAACTTAACTTTACTCTCTGCTTGGACTCATGCTTCACTAAACTTCCAGTTTATAAGCTATTCATTGCTAAATCATAGAAGTTTAGTTCCTAGTTGGAGGTTAGAACTTTCTTGTAACCAAATCAGATATTGTTGTAAACACTTCAGAAGGATAGTTGTTCCCAGCTTGAGTGTGGTTAGATAGGTCAGGGGTACCTTTTGATCCCCACTGGATCCATTGAGAAAAACCTAAAAGATTGAGTAGCTTGGAGTGGTGTTGTACTCCTCGTGAAACACCTTCAATCTAGGCCAAAGGTGTTAAGGCTTGATTGACACTAAGTGTATTGGGCTTAATACGTTAGTGAAATCAATTTGAAATAGGATGAGACTGAATGTAGGAGGATTACACCGCCTCTGAACCAGGATATACTGTGTGTTGATTTATTTTCAGTCAACAAAGCACGTACTGAACACTTCTATAAAAGATTGTAGTTTGCCAGCAACATCCTAAGCAGTAGTCTTAATTGACCCTACTACTTATCCTACTGCTTAATAACTCACTTTCTTTGAGATACAAGAGTTTTACAAAATCACAACTATAAGGTCTGTTCCATTACATTTCAGGAATCTTACTTAAGGCATAGCAGTTGCCTCAGCAGTCCCCTAGTAATTACCCAACTGCTGAGTCCACTGCTCACACAAAAGTATTTCCTTTAAACATCTCAAGCTCACCAGACCTTCACAACTCTACCTCTAAGAAGTCTGTTCAAACCGATCTTTGTAATTCAAAGTGGTGACCCAGCAGGTGCCTCAGCAGTCCCCTCACTATCACCCAACTGCCGAGACCACAGCTCCATTATTAAAACTCTCACTTACTTGAACTAATGCACATCTTCAGAAAGCCCACATCATCCTGAGCAACACCATATAATCAATCTTCCCATACCTCCACCTTTACTTAAGCAGGTGCCTCAGCAGTTTCCTAGTTACCACCCAACTGCTAAGACCACTGCTCTCATTAAAGGTGATTATCAATCTACCTTGTTATATCATCAGAAAGCTCTTCCCACTCTAAGAAAGATTCTGAGTGCACTATCATCATACACTGAGTATTTCACTAGCAGTTGCCTCAACAGTTCCCTGCTTTCTAGCGAACTGTCAAGCCAACTGCTCACCTAATAAAGCCCAAACTTCATCCATCATAGAAAGTTGTTTTACACAATTTATCTAAAAGGTTAAAGACTTCCGTTGTGCATCTATAAATCTCTCAAAAGATTATAGATCAACTCATCTAGAAAGAAAAAAATTTTAAAATTGAAAAACCTTTAAAAGTCTATTCACCCTTCCCCTCCCTCTAGACTTTTACCTCTATCCAGGACTATCACAATTAATTTACTTAATCAGACGAATACATTTAATTAAAAAAATGACCTAAGTTATATTATGAGTTGTAGGTCTATAATGCAAAAAACCACGAGATTAAAAGGGAAAAGAGGCAAAAGAACCCCTAAAGTTCACACTATAGAACATTAAGGTCCAAAAATTATTTTTTACAAAAAGTCTATACCACCGTTGAAAAGGGGTGATAACTTCCCTATAAATCATTCAAAGCAGCCCTAGCTTGCAGCCGCCATTTTTGGAAACTTTCTCCAACATAATAATAGCATAGACAACTTTTAAAATATGCCTACTCAAGAAAAATTTATGTCAGTATTTAAGTGCCTTGGTGTTGCTTACCATTCACCGATTTTTAGTCACAAGTAGAAGTAATTCCAGGACTAAAAATGTGTTTAAGAGTAACTAATAATGACTGCAGCGACCCAATATATCATTAGCCATTTCTTTTCAAATATATATGGTACAGGCTGAGTTTATTAGCCATTTAAGGCTGAGTTAACTTTTAGTTACTGAATTGTCTTTTATCAATATAATAACCACACAGAGAGTGAACAGTTAAGACGTATCATCTTTAGTCTTATGAAGCATTACAGTGAATCCAATAGCCATGAAAGAAATAAGCTAAGGACATAATGTTAAAAACTAGTTTAAGAACTTACATAAACTTCATAAAATACTAAAAGTGTAAATGAATTTCAATTTTTCAGTCTTAGAATCATAATTGGCCAAATAAATAAAATGATAAAAATTGAAACAAACACAAAACTCCGACCTCAACGACAGAGATTGTAGTCATTAGCGAATTAATTTCAAAATCGAAATGAAACTCAAAACATCAATTATGCATCAGAAAAGTGTAAAATCAATAAAAACAAACAGATAAAACTTGGTGATTGACGACTCATTGACTGGTTAGGTCACAGGATAATATGAGAATCAGAAAATCAGAGATGAATCCAAGAACTGACGAATCCAAGAAGTATGCTAGAAGCGGTGAATTCAAGAACCGACTGAGGGAGTCCAGATTGTAATTGTAGAGATGGTTAGAATCGAAAAGAGAATGAGGCTAATGGTTCCCGCGTGACAACGACGGCCGCTTCATGGCGAAGAGATGTAGGGAGGAAAGACGGCTACGATGTGAATATTGGAGATGGCGAGGCGGATTGTTTTAGTCGGCTGGAAAAAATCTAAATTCTAGGGCTCAGGTTAAGCAGATCTATCAAGCCATCAAGCAGATTGTTTTAGTTTCGCGCTCTTAGAGAGAATAGGCGGCGAGAATGAATTAGTAATATGAGAGGTCTAAATTTTCAATTATCAATAATGAGAGTAAAAGTAAGAATTCCTCATTAAAAATTAACGAGTAATAATTAATTTTTGAGATAATTTCTTAAATGGGAGTAAGACATGACTAAAGTGCAAAAGTAGGAGTTCTATCTCCCGTAACATTAAATAGAACTAAAAAAAATTGAGCTGACCAAATTACCCTTAATGAAACACTTTCGATATGATTATTACATGAAATAGAATAATAAATAGAAGAAAATACAACATTGAACTGTTCCTCCGTGCAACAAATCTTACGCAACACCACCACCGCCTATACTTGCCACTGCCGCCACATATTACCACCTCCAATCTCCACCTTCGCCGGACGTCACTGCCACCGCATCTCCGTCGTTGCCGCCGATGTCGCCATCAGTCATCTATATTGCCTCCGGTGGCCGGCGTTGCCATCTCTATTACCGTCATTCATCGGCGCACAGATCTCCATTGCCGCCGGTTGCTGACGTCGCCGCCTCATACACTATCGCCGCCGGAATATGTATTGCTTGCTCCAGTCATCCTTACCTCTTCCAACTTTACCACCACCTCAGATCTGGAAGCTTTAAAATACCATTTGATAACTTGAATGCTATAATAATGACATTCATCTTACAATACAGGTTCATTACAATTGTCATTTGGACATTGTAATGACATTATGAATATTGTATTGCCAATTGTCAAATATTGCCATCTGTTATGGCAAAAAAATGACACTATGTGCAAAAACTAACATTTTTATATGAAAAATATGGCATTAATAGCCATGTGTTTGCCAAGGAGTTAGTATGACAAAAAATGACATCATGTGCCAAAACAATACTTTTACAGGGAAAAATGTCATTATTAATACTATATTTACAAAGAAATAATATTTTTTTGCTTAAAAAAAGTAACAATATTTTCATCTTAATACAAAAAAAAAAATCTCATTAGAATAACAATTACTACAACTTCTGATTCAATAGAGAAAACTGAAAAATTACAAAATATTGTTTGAAACCAAAACTCAAAAACTATATTCTATATTGTAAAATATAAATGAAATATCAAAAACAACAAAAGCTAAACAAGATTGAAAGAAAGAACAAAAAAGCAATAACAAAATCGGACAAAAAAAACTAGAATAAAATAGATCTCGAAAGAAAAAAGAAAATTAAAGCAAAAAAAAAGTGTTTTGAAATCAAGCAGCGAAATTAACTTCACCCAACCTCAAACCAAAAGGGTCATTGTCACCGCTGGGCAAATTAAAGAAAATAAAAGGGGGAGAAGAATGAAACAGAGGAGAAGAAGATAAAACTTACCTAAGTGATTGTCGCCGCTCGCCGGTGCCGGAATTGGGAAGAAAACTCACCATTCAAGAGTACTGTATAACCGGCGGAAATGGATAAGTGGTAGAAAAAGTTAGATCTAAAAAGTAAAAACAAACTCAAGTAGATGGGGAGGAGGGAGATGAAAGGAGAGAGAAGGGAGAGAGCTGTACTGGTGTTGTGTGAAAACAGAGAGAAGAAGGGGATACGGTTGTTGCCTAAATAAGGAAGTGGGGTCTGACAGAAGGAAAAGTAAATTAATTAATTATACGAAGGGTATAATTGATAAATGAAACTGATCGGTCAACTAATAGCTCTTATGTAGAGAATAAATCAACAAGCATTCCTATTTTAGAATTTTGTTAATGTTTTGCTCCCATCTAGGGTAATTACTTTTAATTTTTTAATTAGAGGATTTTGTCCCCTCACAAAAGGTCTTCAAATGGATCATTAATGAGAGGATTTTCTGACCCGTCACTAATTTTCGTAGTTAAAAGTTAATTTTCTTGTAATGATTTACCCTCACTGATTTAGATGGTTTGCCTTACGGGTTAAAAAAATCTGACTCAAAAGGGTACCAGGTCACCACAGTCTAATTACGGAAGACAATCCACTAAGTTCGGATTAAACATAAATAACACATAGTTCGGATTAATAGAAGCGAACCATCCATAGTTCGGATTATTCCAGTCAATTTTTAAATGAATCTATTCGTTTTCTTTTATGTTGTAGTTGATTATCAACAATAGTTTCCCTCTCGCACTGCAACATTTTGCTAACTTTCTTTATTTTACCGTCTCAAACAATTGTCAATTCTATTTAAAGTAATAAATATGTGATTAATGTTTTTCTTTCCTCTGCATAAATCTACATCACACGATTTTTACTTTCTCATTCAATATTCAAGTTAATTTTGATCAAGTTTTATGGGGGTGCTGTTTAACATCATTTTACTTTATACCATGTTTGTAACGTGGTTAATTAATCACACTTTAATACAATGTAGTACTATATTTTATATTTCAATTTAGAACATTTCATTTTTCAAGTTCTATTATGTTATATACTATCTACGTATGTTTCTTAATTAATTTTGCATGTGTATGTTTGTAATAGTTTTCTAATAATTTTATTTACACTTATTGTCTTTATCCTCATTTTTCTAATGTTTTGTTAATAATATACAACTATTGATTAGATTTGTAGTTAATAATTATTTTTTATTAATTACTAATTATTTAATAAATAAATAAATAAATAATGCTTCATTAACTATGACAATAAATTTTCACTTCTTTTGGCATCAAATGAATTTATATTTGGATTTTTCATCATGTTATTTTTATATATAAAAAGATTAATTAGATTTGTACTTAGTCATTTATTTTTATTAGTAATTGAGTAATTAAATAATGCTTCATCAATCATGATGACAACTTTTCACTTCTTATGGATTCAAATAGATTTCTATTTGAATTTTCATCATGTTCTCTTTATATGTATATATAAAGATAAAATTATCATGTTTCCTTCATCATGTTTTTTTAAAATGAATTCATTAAAATTAAAGATTCGGTTATCATATGGGAGGTACTTATTACCAAATGTTTAATCATCATATTATTACCTTGTCAAAACTTTGAGTTGGATTACATATTTATTTGGCATTTTAAAAATGTCGCTACAATCCGTATACAAAGATAGGTATGCATATTTACTTCAATAACAAATTTCACATGCCTCATGCATCCACAAATATTGTATACATGGATATTCCATAACCGGATAATATATGTACCTAATATATACTCCCTCCATCCCTTAAAATTTTGCCATCTTTCCTTTTTGGGACGTCCCAAAAAACTTTGACATTTTCCTTTTTAATCAATTATTTTGTGGTATCTGTTATTTCTCTCCTCTGCACAAATCTCAATCACACAGTTTTTACTTTATTATTCTCTGTGCCGGTCAACTTTGGCAAAGTTTTAAGGGACGGATGTAGTATGATTTATGTCATTTTGAGTTGTTTATTACTAAGTGCTTGTGTGGGATCTAGGTTGCAATTTATTACATTTTACTATTACTATTGTTAATACATGAGATACAAAAACCATTAATAAATTGAGATATTATGTAACACCGTCCCCAAGTGTATTTACTTTTTAGTAAATAATGTAATAAACCTTGAAGGATGATTTATGAATTTACGTGATTGTAAATTTTTATTAGTTCTTTTGCGTGAATAGTAAATTGCACGTGGGGCCTACACCGGGAACGAGGCTCATCCGATATTTTCGAGACCTCATATTATATTCATCTTGATCTAGATAATATGTATAAGGTGATGGATATCCTATTTGGGCCGTAGCAAAGGCATATGGTTGACCGGTTGGTCAAACGAGGCTCAACTATCAGTATTGACAATTTATCAAATAACAGCCCGAAAATGAATTTCGAGGACTTCTAAATTAAATTTGAGAAAACTATATTCATTCTAAGGTCCAATAAGGATTGAGAACATGTGTTATATTTTATTTGACCCAATAAAATAAAATATAATTAAAAGAGTCCGGAAAATACAACTTTCGGGGCCGAATGTACACACCGCCGGGACACAAAGGGTTGACCTCCCACATAAGTGGGGGCCAACCCACGTTTTTAGTCTTTCAAATGGCAAGGGGAGCCGCACCATTGGACTATGGAAATAGGGTTGAGTTGATTGGGGAGACAAGGTTTGAAAGCAAAGTGGACCCTCCCCATATTATTGGTGAATAAGCCAAAAAGAGCATCTCCATCACCCCTTAACCCGTATGTTCGACCAACACACTCATTTTTTAGAGAGAAGCTCTGATAATTATCGTCTCCACCATTGTTATTCGAACAAAGCTCAAAGGAGGTCCAAGAAGGAAGTTTAAGGAGGAAAAGGGGAGGGAAAATGTGGTGGATTAAGGTAATGACCTTATAACAACTTTTTCTTTATTCTCTATCTAACATATGGCATATATATCATATGGAGGACCCCTAGGATTGTTCTACATGTTGAGAAGTGTAGAATGAGGGGTTGGAAGGTAGTTCTAAGTCCAAGAACGGACTTAGAAGCCAAAGTGACCGGCTCGCCGGAAAATAACCTTTAGAGGTTATTTGTATTAATATGGGTTTTATGACGATGAAACCTTATTAGGAACTTGTCTGAGGTATTCCTAGAGCTTTCACGGAGTTGAAAGAGTCGCCGGAATAATCGCCAAAGCTAGACAAAGTTTGCCGGAGTTTCGCCGGAGTTCAACCGGGAGGGTATAACTTCTTAAAGGCTTCACTAAGGTGAGAAGACGGCTTTATGCTTTATAAATTTTGCGTGAGGCATGAGATTACCTAAAGTAATCAAGGATATGTTTTATGGAATGATTAAAGATAATCAAGTATTTGTTTATGCCATGAATGTATATAAAACATAGTTGAAATGCATGTTATATATGTATGATGATTAAAGATGTTATAAATTATTATGTATGATGTTCCAAGGATCCAAAAAGGTATTTTTGGATCAAGGACGTCAAAGAGTACATGCGTATAAAATTTCACGTTAATCGGACTTCGTTTGGGCGGTCAAACGGGCGTTGACCGCCAAGCCAACTGTTATACCTGATCGGGTATTGGCAAATACCCGACCGGGTATTTATTGAAATTTGCCCCAGGGGCTACTGCCTCCTATATCCGACCGGGTATAGGTAGGTACCCGACCGGGTATTGGGTTTTACACTCAAACGGTCAGTTTTGAATGAGTATAATGTGGGGCTTTCGGGTGAGAACCGTCCATGTTGATTATTAAGGATTATTATATGACTATAGGGCTAGGTATTGTGCATAGTTAGAGGATTGAAAGGTTAGCCATATTCAGGTTAGGGTTTGGTAAGGAATAAGGTTGGGGTTGAGTATCCCCGGGACGGTAATAGATCCTGAAACTCGGTTGGGGTTGAGTATCCCCGAGGCGGTAAATGATCCTGAAACTCGGTTGGCGTTGAGTATCCCCGGGAAGGGTAAATGATCCTGAAACTCGGTTGGGGTTGAGTATCCCCGAGAAGTAAATGATCCTGAAACTCGGTTGGGGTTGAGCATCCCCGGGACGGTAAAGGGTCCCAAAACTCGGTAGGATATTACGAATTTAGAATGTTGCTTGTGAGCTAGGCATTCGGGAATTGAGAGAGCAAGATCCACCTTTTTCCCTATAGCATCCACGCTGGCTGTGAGCTTTTGCATCATGCTTGCTAATATATCTACTCGTGCAGAGAGAGCAGAATTATCACTGATCTCATATAGACCCGGAGCCTTTTGCTGAGGAGAACTCCTGTCGCTGTACCAAGATGAATTATTTGAAACAATCTTCTCCACTAGTTCTTCCCCAACCTCGGATGGTAAATCAGGAAAGGCTCCGCCACCCGAAGCATCCAGCATCATCTTCCCTTCATTGTTGAGTCCGCTATAGAAGTAGAAAAGAACCTCACAATTAGTCAAATTTCCCTCAGGACAAGCTCTTCTCAACACCTTGAATCTCTTCCATGCTTCAGCTAGTGTTTCTAGAGATCCCTGCTTGAACTCTTGTAGTTGCTTCTTCAACTTCAGAGCCTTTGACGTAGGGAAGTACTCTTTAATAAAGGCACTATGCAGCTGGTCCCAAGTCTGGAGGTGGTTGTGAGGATGGCTGTCCAACCACCTCTACGCATCATCCCTCAATGAGAAAGGGAAAAACATCATTCTTACCTGATCATCAGTTAACCCAGGTATCTTGAAAGTCTAGCACATCCTCAGAAAGCGTGTAATATGCGCCACTGGGTCTTCTGTAGGGCCTCCTCCAAATTGGTTATTAGACACCATGCTTATCACCGCCGGCTTGATCTCGTAATGGTTGGCAGTAATTCCCGGTACTTGAATGCTATCATACTCTGAAACGTTTGGCGTAAGGAACTCTGCAATGGTCTGGCGCTGAAAGAGTGGATTATTGTGCGGTACATAATCATTTTGTGGAGGAGTCTGCTGTCTAGGCTGGAGAGCTGGTTGTTGTTGAGTAGGAGGGACTTGGGGTGGATTACGGTATTGGTTCTGGTAAGGAACTTGGTACTGCGGCTGATTTTGGAATAGGTTTTGGGTGAGTGGTGGTGGATTCTGTCTGGACTGGAAGACGGGAATACTCTGACCTACTCTTTGCATCCCATAAACTTGGTTTTGGAAATTAGTTTTAGGAGCAGTAGGGGTATTTTGAAAAAGTTGATATAACGGAGGGAGGTTAAATTGTGGTGAAGGCTGATGATGGAGTATATGGACTCCGATTACCCGATCTGCCGACTACTGGGCCTGGACAGTGGCCCACACACGTTTAGCGGATAGCATTCATATTATTGTACATTAATATTATTATTATTCAGATGTTCTAGATTAGTTTTTGTACTATCAGTCCATTTATGTAACCGGGTCTGTCAGGCCCATATTAGAGGCCCAGACCCGGATTTCCTCTATATATACTCCTTATAGGAGGCTATTAAACCACAACCAATATTCATTCACAATAAACATATATCTCCTTCTCTATTACACTCTTGTTCCAATCTCCTTTTCATACAATATGGGTATTAATTATCCAACAATGGTGCTCTCGTTAAGGGGTTTGAACACAATCAAGTGAGAAAACTTCCCAAAAATAACCAAACATTCACCCCAATCACGGAAAGATCAGTCAAAATCATTCTGAAAATTCAGGAAAAATCAAAGAAAGAAATCTGGAATTTAGATCTGATTTTGAGCTTTGCCGGAACTGTCTTCCCCTTCCAAGCCTCCTGTCGGTGGAAGCTGTAGTCTCCGATCCCTGCTGCAAGATTTGCGCCACTGAGCTGGAGTATCACCGCCCGCGGATGCTATGAGATAGGGTCTGTCGCCTCTGTGTCAGCGCCTTCCGCCATGCTCCACCTCTTTATTTTCATTGATTGTTGGAGCTCAACCTCGAATGACCTCCATTAATGGCCGCTCAAAGCTCAGGGAAGGACAGAATGCCCTCAGACCTGAGACTGACGTCGCGACCGGAAATCCCTGCCGCTTCTGTGCAGAACGGAGCACCGGTCGTCTAGCAACGCCGCTCATCGATGCTCGTGGCCTGTTCTTCCAGAACCATCGTGCGTCACTCGCAGCACGCTCCTCCTGCCTTACTCCTCAACCGAACAGCGCCGGCGGGTCATCACCTGCGGCTATGCTAAGGCTGTCCTCACCGCCATCCCCTTTGTTCCGCTGCAACTACCTTCTGTCGTTAAACGACATGGACTCCCTGCGTCTGGATTGGCAGAAGGGTGTTCCACCGACGTTTTTCTTAAAGGATATCCACCGACGTCTGCTGGATCGTGGCCAAATAATTTGCTTGGTGAATTTTTACCCAAGTCAAAATTGGGGGGCCAAATAATGGTGCTATGGTCCTAAGCTAGATCGTGGTCAAATAATTTGCTTGGAGAATTTTGACCCAAGTCAAAATTGGGGGGCCAAATAATGAAAGGTGCTTGGAGAATTTTAACCCAAGTCAAAATTGGTGAGGGATCCAATCCACGTTTACAAACTCTCAACAGCTCGGCCTCGTTTTTCCAAAGGCAACACTAATCAACAGCTCGACCTCGTTTTTCACAAATTAGAATGAGCTCAAAGGAATCAGTTGGATATTATTCTTTTCAGTCAGTCCGATATATTTCAGCCCATTAAAAGATAAGTACTCTTTAATTTTCATATTATTCATATTTATTTACATTATTTCTTTTTTCGTGCGAATGTTAAAATATCATACAATTATGATCAAATGACTGGTAGACTGTGACTTGAGACCCATCACTAGGATTTAAAGCCCTGACCAAGTCAGGCACAAAGCCCCGACCAAGTCGGACATGAAGATCGGTCTTAGTCATTCCAAAAATGGCGACTGTTGCGTACGAATGGCTCACACATCCATTCTACTAAGTATTTTATCATTACATTGACAATTCACATATCCACTTGTATCAAGTAACGAACTCCCGATCGGAAACATAAATCCTAAGAAAAATTTTTATATGTATGATAAATGTGTAGGTACAAAGATGACTTTACTCATGTTCACCTTGTCTCCACTCGCCTCAAAGAGTGGGGAGTGGGGGACTGAGGGTCAGAGTTTCTAGATGAGAAGAAAATATCACGCATGAACAGGAACGAAAGATGGGTCGGATGAAGACGAGTTGAGCTAGACAAAAGTGATTATGCCGCAGAGGGTCTACCTTCCTTGTTTCATGTTGGGGGCGCTAGGTGTACTCTTTTTCCCTTTATTAGGATTTTTCTCACTGGGTTTTTTCCTAGTAAAGGTTTGTAATGAGGCACCTCCCCATCATGGACAAGGGTGGTGGTCCCCCGGCCGGAGAGGAAGAAATCAAAGATAGAAGAACGTTGCAGATACAGTTTGGACTACTCCCTTTCGCCTCGAGTACTCTCGACTCAGGGAGTGGGGGACTCCTGATGGAGTATATGGACTCCGACCACCCGATCTGCCGACTATTGAGCCTGGACAGTGGCCCACACACGTTTAGCGGATATCATTCATTCTATTGTACATAATAATTATTATTATTCAAATGTTCTAGATTAGTTTTTGTACTATCAGTCCATTTATGTAACCGGGTCTGTCATACCCATATTAGAGGCCCAAACCCGGATTTCCCCTATATATACTCCTTATAGGAGGCTATTAAACCACAACCAATATTCATTCACAATAAACATATATCTCCTTCTCTACTACATTCTTGTTCCAATCTCCTTTTCATACAATAAGGGTATTAATTATCCAACAGCTGATTTTGGGAAAAGATCGGAGTGCGGTAGTTTTGAAAACCTGGAGGGTTTCTAGGTGAAATTGGTGGTGAAGATTGGGGTAATGTGTTGACATAGAAATCTTGATGAGATGTGGGGTTAGAGTTACCAGACATCCCTGCAGTTCGAGATGAAGATTGATGGTCCATGGTGATTTTCTCCTTTTGGGCCTTGCGGTTCTGTCTGGCGAGCTTTTCGATCTCAAGATTAAGAGGGATTAGCGGTTCTCCCCTCTTAGAACGTGTATGCATAAACAGATCTGACCTGCAAGGTTAGCAGACAAAAAACATACGAACAACTAAAAAACGGATCACGGAGATAAATTAACCCTTAAGACCGACACCGTCCCCGGCAACGGCGCCAAAAACTGATGTTAGTTTTCTCGCACTTAAAAAGGTTGTAGAAAAGTGGTTGAAAGTACGAGTATCGTCTCCACAGGGACGGTAAAAAGAAAATTAAGGACTAACTAAAATCAGCGATAAAGAACCGAAATAAAATAAATGCAGTCGTGCGAGATTTGGTTGATTTGAAAATTAACTAATGCAAATGAGCGAATAAAAATAATTGATTGGGTTCTTCTTAATTAACGATGAAGGGAACATGGATTGATTCCGAGGTAATTAGATTTCTGGCAGATCAGGCTTAATTACATGAAATTAATTTTATTGAGCCTAGCTAATCAATACTAAGTTCTTACCGCTCTCGCGGCGTAGAGTACAATAATTTAGGGAACCAGGCTGATCTCTCATGCGACATGATCCTAAATTATTGCCAAGACGAGCGAGCTTACGGCCCCTTAATCACTACTAATCTCTTAACGAACGATTAAGTGTGTGTGTGAAGGTGTCTTAGAATAAAATTAGACCTCTCTTAATTTATTCTACAAGCAATTGTAAGTCTAGTCGCGGTTCCAGGTTACAAAAGATAGCAATTAAATTGTTCAAACACAAATTAAACGACATTCATGCAATTAAACCATCAAGAAACTAACCATACATCATGATCAACCCCGACCTTCATCAATCCCAAATCCCTAATTAAAACTAAGCTTCTAACTAAGCTTTGAGTATCCAAAGTAGAGAAAAATATCCTTCGAGCATTCAAGAGCTATCTAGCAAAAGAGAAAGTGCAAACTTAACTTTACTCTCTGCTTGGACTCATGCTTCAATAAACTTCCAGTTTATAAGCTATTCATGGCTAAATCATAGAAGTTTAGTTCCTAGTTGGAGGTTAGAACTTTCTTGTAACAAAATCAGATATTGTTGTAAACACTTCAGAAGGACAGTTGTTCCCGACCTGAGTGTGGTTAGATAGGTCAGGAGTACCTTTTGATCCCCACTGGATCAATTGAGAAAAACCTAAAGGATTGAGTAGCTTGGAGTGGTGTTGTACTCCTCGTGAAACACCTTCAATCTAGGCAAGAGATGTTAAGGCTAGATTGGCACTAAGTGTATTGAGCTTAATACATTAGTGAAATCCATTTGAAATAGGATGGGACTGGATGTAGGAGGATTACACCACCTCTGAACCAGGATATATTATGTGTTGATTTATTTTCAGTCAACAAAGCACATACTGAACACTTCTCATAAAAGATTGTAGTTTGCCAACAACATCCTAAGCAGTAGTCTTAATTGACCCTATTGCTTATCCTACTGCTTAATAACTCACTTTCTTTGAGATACAAGAGATTTACAAAATCACAACTATAAGGTGTGTTCCATTACATTTCAGGAATTTACTTAAGGCATAGCAGTTGCCTCAGCAGTCCCCTGGTAATTACCCAACTGCTGAGCCCACTGCTCACACAAAAGTATTTCCTTTGAACATCTCAAGCTCACCAGACCTTCACAACTCTATCTCTAAGAAGTCTGTTCAAATTGATCTCTGTAATTCAAAGTGGTAACCCAGCAGGTGCCTCAGCAGTCCCCTCACTATCACCCAACTGCCGAGACCACTGCTCCATTAAAACTCCCACTTACTTGGACTAATGCACATCTTCAGAAAGCCCACATCATCCTGAGCAACACCATATAATCAATCTTCTCATACCTTCACCTTTACTTAAGCAGATGCCTCGGCAGTTTCCTAGTTACCACCCAACTGCTAAGACCACTGCTCTCATTAAAGGTGATTATCAATCTACCATGTTATATCATCAGAAAGATCTTCCCACTCTAAGAAAGATTCTGAGTGCACTATCATCATACACTGAGTATTTCGTTAGCAGTTGCCTCAGCAGTTCCCTGCTTTCTAGCCAACTGTCAAGCCAATTGCTCACCTAATAAAGCCCAAACTTCATCCATCATAGAAAGTTGTTTTACACAATTTATCTAAGAGGTTAAGGACTTCCGTTGTGCATCTATAAATCTCCCAAAAGATTATAGATCAACTCATCTAGAAGGAAAAAGTTTTTAAAGTTGAAAACCCTTTAAAAGTCTATTCACCCCCCCTCCCCCTCTAGACTTTTACCTCTATCCGGGACCATCAAGTGGTATCAGAGCAAGGTTGTTCCTAGAGTCAGTTTCTGACTAATTCGAACTAAAGATCCCAAACCACTATACTTCCCAAACACTTTCTAAAAATGGATAGTCAGCTTGCAAAGAATCTTTTGTTCAAACAGAACAAGTCTGATGATTGGAAAATCAAGGATATCTGGGATGAGCTCACAATGACCAAATCAGAAGATGATCAAAGCAGTACAAGTGATGAAGGCAGCTCATTATAAAGTAAGGAAGATGCCCTGATTTGCCTCTTTTGAATGCACCAAGTTGATAGCTCCTCCCACAACTATCCCATGGCCAGATTGAATGAAAATGACAATGATGAGGTATTTTCCTGTTCTTCAAACAGCTCATTTGATTCCAGCTGTTCCAGTGTTGATATGGAAGCATTGCTCCATCCATTTGAAAACTTTCAAAAAGATCACCTCTTTTAATGAACGAAAACTGTAGACTTCAAGAAAATCTAATAGTAGCCCAAGCTTAAATGGGTGAAGTAATAAAAATGAAAGATTTTCTTGAACTTGAAAACATCAGTTTAAAAGAAAGGCTGAGTTCTCTCTCTCCCTATTGCTGAGAAAGTTCAACACAACTGGAAGAACACAGGATTAGGATACACACATTTATCCCAACAATTGAAAGACTCTCCCAAATGCTCTCCTATCACAAAACACACCACAGATCAACAAGAAACAAGAAAACCAAACCAACAGAATCCCCACTCTCAAACTCTTTCAATTAAAAGGAACCAGTCCTCTCCCAGATCCAAAACCAAACTTCCTTGCAAACCCAACTTCCAGAATAACCAACCAAATCAAAGACTTGGTTGGCAATCAATCAAGAGGACCGACTACATTCCATAGAAAAAGTTGATCACTCCTAATACACATATTCCTTCCCCTTTCATAAGGAATAATGTTCACAAATATATATCCATTCCTTATGATTACAATACTCTGAATGGCTATAGATCCATCAGCTTAAATCCAAATGGTCATAAAAGGGCATGGATGCCCAAACCTATTCAAAGGAAGATGCCCACCAACTTGTGTGCTGTTACTCAAAACTGACAAAATGGGAAGGTGCTGGAGCAGCCAACTTGCAAGAATGATATAAAATATTCAAGCTGCTCCATGCACATGACAGGCAGCAGGAGGCTACTGTCAATGCTATAGATCTGGAGAAGGACCCAAAGCAACCTTTGGGAATAAGGAAGAAAGAGGAGAAAGTAAAGGAGCTGGAAAATCCAATCAACTGCAGTCCTTCAATCCAAAACATATCATATGGGATTGAAAATTCAAACTCATAAAGCACAAGCCAGCTCTGCGATAACATCTACAATGTGACATTCTCCATGGACATCTGCTTGATCAGAGATGTCCAAAACAACAAAGTTGTGCTAACTGGTAGAAGAAAGAAGGATACTAGAAAGGCTCCAAGCTGCCTTCCCAGCAAAAATCAACAAAAAGAATGACTGGAGTCTGGAAGCAGCAGGTGGCTCAAAGAGCAGACCACTGCCAGCAGGTGACTCAAATGAAAGATCACTCCCAGCCGTTGACCCAAAATATAGGACACTACGAATTGCTGACTCATTCTAAAATCAACTCTCCAAGATGCTCCAGCTGAAATAAGCACAAGGCTTAATACTCTCAATCCTCTTACTCTACCAGAAGACAGTAAAGAAGAAGAGGAGGATGAGCAGGTAACTCAATTCATTCAAAACATCTGACACAAGATGATTCAACCAGCATCCTCCTCATCAAAATACTGATGACATCATCCAAAGGGTTCGTACCAAATCATCAATCCAGAAAGAAGCAACATTTGCCTCTTCTCTCAAACAGAACCCAAAAGGACTGAAAAAGCCCTACAAACTTCTGACTAGATACAAGCTAGTTCAACAGGAACAATCCTTGAAGCTTGTATACAGACCCTATCATCAACATATGACAGGAACAGAAAGGGTGACTCAGGAAGGCACCATTGTTAAGAAGAAAGCAAAATTGGTGGACAAAGGGTACTGATGGAGTATATGGCCCAGGGACCCCCGACCCACATACTTCCTCTACTACAATCAGGCCCAACAGGCCCAAACGGGCCAAGTCCAGCAAAATGGAGCTCTAAGCAGCCCACAATACGCAAAGGGGTGCCTTCGGCCCCATGGCCGAAGGCTACCAGTGACGGAATCGAGCTCAGAAACATCACAGGAGAACAAGGCTTGAAAACCAAGCCTTCGGCAACTGCAGCCCTCGGCAGGTAGGAGCCCTCGGTTAGAAGAGGCATCACAGGAGAACAAGGCTTGAAAACCAAGCCTTCGGCACCTGCAGCCCTCGGCAGGTAGGAGCCCTCGGTTAGAAGAGCCTTCAGCCCAGCACCCTTCAGCCGAATGCATCCACCTCGACAGAATATCCTCTTCACATGCGCTTGGATCACCGTACCAAGTACAAACGTCACATCCAACCACCGCATTTAATGCGGCCACATGCGAGTGCCAGTGCCACCCCGGTCGAGGTGACCCCTCGACCACCAGAAAACTTACACGTGTCCTTATCTAGCATTTATTACTACTATAAATAGCACCCCTTTCCCCCATTGTAAACCACGCTTAATACATATCGAATATACACTCTCTCTCTTACTTATTTGCTCTGACTTCTCTCTAGTTATTCTCCACAATAACCCCTCGGATAAGCTACCCCCGGGTACACTATCCATCATTTGGTGCTCTCGTTGAGAGCTTGAACAATCAAGTAAGAAACCCTCCCCCTCGACCAAACACAAAACACCTAGCTAAAATGGTGAGAACAACTCGTGCCAACTCCAAGAATGTAGAGGACAGGAACCTGGCCCTCGGCGAGGTCGACGTCCCCGAAGCCTCCAACAGGGCTCCCGGGGGCGGCGTCATCGCCGGGTTGGACCAGACGGCTGTCAACCTACGCCATCAAATTCAACAGAATGCCCCCGATGCCCGCCTCGGCATCGAGGCCAAGAAGAAGGACCGGAGCGAGAATCAAATTAGCCCTCCAGTCATCACAATCGACGTACAATCGGCGCTCTCCGCCTTCATCCAGACGCTCACCCAGAACCCGGGTGCCTTCGGCACTTTGGTTCCCCTCCAACTTGAGGTCGGGAGAATATTATGCCTCCCCCTCATCCACACCCCCTTGGGAACCCGGTCCTCCGGATTAGGAACTCCGAGGGGGTCGTGGCCCAAGATACGGCCTCCCAGGAAGTCCAATCCCGGGACCGCCACAACGTAAACAAAGAACAACTCTGGACCTCCGCCCTCGAGAGACTCGGAGGGGCGCAAGATCGCCGAGGGGTCCAAGACCGCCTCGGGGGGAAGGCGTTCCAGAGGCCTCAGGAAAGTGGCGGATCCGTCTCCAGGGCCAATGAAAGGCGTCCCCCTCAGGACAAAGGCAAGGCACCTCTCCATGTCAACGACGCCCGCCATCAAATCAATCAGGCCCACTCGGCCCGCGTCCATTTGCAGGGGGCGGAGGCCCTCCCGAAGGACCCCCGGGACGAAATCATTGCGGCCCTCCAGTGCCGGCTCGACGAGATGGAGGCCACCAAAGCACACACCACCACTTCTGCCCCTCATACAGACCTCAAGTATGAGGCAATGTTGGCCAAAATGGAGGAGATGTAAAGGAAATTTGCCGAAGGCTCCGGGGAACCCGTCATCCAACTCCGAACTAGGACGCCATTTACCCCAAGGGTATTGGCGGCCCAAATTCCGGAAAAGTACCGAGGGCAACTCATCAAGCCCTATGAAGGAAAAACTGACCCCCAGGAGCACTACAACAGGTATCAAAACAACATGATGATGATGGGGGCATCAGATGAATACTTATGTCGTTGGTTCCTTTCCACCTTGGAGGGACCAGCATACGAATGGTTCAACCGATTGCCCGAGGGCAGCATTGACTCTTGGCAAGATCTTGCCCGACGCTTCCTCACCCATTTTGCCGGAAGGAAGCGCGTGAGAAAGCACTTCTCCCTCCTCCTCTCCGTCAAGCAACAGCCTGACGAAGCACTTCGGTCCTTCATTGACCGGTGGATGAAGGAGACAGACGAGGTCGAGGGCGCCGACGAGCGTACCCTCCTCGTCCTCTTCCAGGGGGTTCTCCGCAGCAGCCACTACGCACGGAGCCTCATCACCGACCCCCAAGATCATACCTCAGAGCACTCCAGCGGGGGAGCCTATACGCCGACGCCGACGACCTCCACTCCTTCAAGAAAAATGAGGGCCAGCCCTCGAAGAAGACAAACAACACGCCGGCCCCAAATACGCCCTCGGCCGGAGGCCGAGACCATGGAAGTCACACCCAGCAAGGCCGTAACGAACGCCAATGGCGCCCTCGGTTGGACATGCCGAGGACTCCCCTCACGCACCCGGTGAGCACTATCCTCAACTATGCGGAAGAGCACGACCTTTTCCCCAGGGACCCTCGGTCGGCGAGGGAGATCTACGCCATCCACCAAGGCGGCACATATTGCCGTTACCACAAAAGCACCTCCCACAATACAGACGATTGTGTCTCGTTAAAGAAGGCTATTGAACTCTTAATTCAACGGGGTGAGCTCCACCAATTCATCAAAAATTCCCCAAGGAAAAATGCCGGGGAGAACACCGATAAAAAAGAAGGGGACATCGCAACGAAGAAACATGAAATCGGGAGGTTCAGCGATGACGAGGAGTTCGAGGAGCCCCAGTTGAAGAAGCGCCACCTCCGATAATCGTGTTCCTCGCCTTCGCCGTCGGTCACAGCCTTGGGCCCTCGACCTCGAGGCACATTATCATCCCCTCGGCCTAGAGCCCTCGGCCTCGAGCCGTGTATCTTAACAAAGCCGTTGTCAAACAACGCACCCCTTGTATTCTGCTTATTTCTATGAATTTAAGTAAACTACAACACAATCCAGACATCTTATCGGCCCCTTCGAGGCCAAATGCCCAGGTATGGCCGATGGTGTCTAAAGATGAGGGTCCTGCAAAAGGCCCACGTTTTTGGAGCGGGACGCTTGTCGCGTCGCCGACGCGCAACGCACGGCGACAGGCCTGAAAGAATGGCTGAGGTGACGAAATCCCCAAACTTGGGGGTGAAACGGCAGTCGTCGGAAACCGACCAAGCCTAGCCCGCGCCGTAAATAGACGATGGGACCCCCCAAGGTCAAGGGACGGTTCAGCGCCGGGGGACTAACAGACGAACCCCCGGACGGATCACTTGGACCCCCTTCCGGTCGAGGCGAGGAAGCAACCCCTTCGGCCGAAGCCTGGAAGAAGGAACACACATCAGGAGGACTAACATACGACCTCCTGGCACAATCAAGGGACTGCCCAGCGCCGGGGGACTAACAAACGAACCCCCGGACGGATCACTTGGACCCCCTTTCGGCCGAGGCGGGGAATCACCCCCCTCGGTCGATGCCTGAAAGAAAGAACATACACCCGAAGGACTCCCGGAACTATCAAGGAAAGGCCCTCGGCCTCAATTCGATTCTACATCACCAATGGCCCTCGGCCTTGGCATGATTCAACATCAGAACGGCCCTCGGCCTCAACATCACCAATGGCCCTCGGCCTTGGCATAACGGTTTTGGCCTTAGCGTGATCTCACATCACCAACGGCCCTCGGCCTCAGCGCGATTCCACATCACAACGGCCCTCGGCCTCAACATCAGAACGGCCCTCGGCCTCAACATAAGGACGACCCTCGGCCTCAACATCAACAACGGCCCTCGGCCTCAACATCAGACAGCCCTCGGCCTCAACATGACTCTATGTCATAACGGTTTTGGCCTTAACGTGATCTCACCTCACCAACGGTTTCGGCCTCAGCGTTATTCCACATCACAATGGCCCTCGGCCTCAACATCAACAACGGCCCTCGACCTCAGCATCAGAACGGCCCTCGGCCTCAACATCAACAACGGTCCTCGGCCTCAACATCAGACGGCCCTCGGCCTCAACATGACTCTATGTCATAACGGTTTTGGCCTTAGCGTGATCTCACATCACCAATGGCCCTCGGCCTCAGCGTGATTCCACATCACAACGGCCCTCGGCCTCAACATCAGAACGACCCTCGGTCTCAAAATCAACAACGGCCCTCGGCCTCAACATCAATGACGGCCCTCGGCCTCAACATCAGAACGGCCCTCGGCCTCAACATCAACAACGGCCCTCGGCCTCAGCGTGATTCCACATCACAATGGCCCTCGGCCTCAACATCATACGGCCCTCGGCCTCAACATGACTCTATGTCATAACTGTTTTTGCCTTACATGATTTCACATCACCAAAGGCCCTCGGCCTCAACGTGATTCAACATCAAAAACGCCCCTCGGCCTCAGCGTGATTCCACATCACAACGGCCCTCGGCCTCAACATCAGAACGGCCCTCGGCCTCAACATCAACAACGACCCTCGACCTCAGCATCAGAACGGCCCTCGGCCTCAACATCACCAAAGGCTCTCGGCCTCAACGTGATTCAACATCAACAACGGCCCTCGGCCTCAGCGTGATTCCGCATCACAACGGCCCTCAGCCTCAGCGTGATTCCGCATCACAACGGCCCTCGGCCTCAACATCAGAACGGCCCATCGGCCTTCATCCCTCCGGCATCTTTATTTGATGTCGGGGGCAATCACACAGGTCCCTCGGCCTTCATCCCTCCGGCATCTTTATTTGATGTCAGGGCTATCATACAGACCCATCGGCCTTCATCCCTCCGGCATCTTTATTTGAAGTCGAGGGACATCACACAGGCCCATTGGCCTTCATCCCTCCGACATCTTTATTTGGTGCTGGAGGCTATCATACAGGCCCATCGACCTTCATCCCTCCGGCATCTTTATTTGATGTCGGGGGCAATCACACAGGTCCCTCGGCCTTCATCCCTCCGGCATCTTTATTTGATGCCAGGGGCTATCATACAGGCCCTCGGCCTTCATCCCTCCGGCATCTTTATTCGATGTCGGGGGCAATCATACAGCTCCCCCGGCCTTCATCCCTCCGACATCTTTATTTGATGTCAGGGGCAATCATACAGGTCCTTCAGCCTTCATCCCTCCAACATCTTTATTTGATGCTAGGGGCTATCATATAGGCCCTCAGCCTTCATCCCTCCGGCATCCTTATTTGATTTCGGGGGCTATCATACAGGCCCCTCGGCCTAGCCTTCATCCCTCCGGCATCTTTATTCGATGCCAGGGCCTATCATACATGCCCTCGGCCTTCCTCCCTCCGACATCTTTATTTGATGTCGGGGGCAATCACACAAGCCCCTCGGTCTCCATCCCTCCCGCATCTGTATTTGATGCCTGGGGCTCTCACACAGGCCCACCTGGCCTTGCACCCCTCCGTCACCTTTATTTGATAACGGGGGGTCCTTACAAGCTCCTCAGCTTTTTCATGCAGGATCTAAGGCTGGTCTTCGATATCCCCTCAGCAGACGGACACAACCACCGCTCAAAAATCTAGGCCGAAGGGTGCATTCCTTTTGCTTCATTCTGGGGGCATCCGGTGTACTCTTTTTCCCTCATTAGGATTTTTTCCCGAAGGGTTTTTTCCTAATGAGGTTTTTAACGAGACAACTCCCCATTGTGGAACAAAAGGCGTCACCCCTCGGCAGCTCCTGCTGAAGGCATGCATCACTCTACTCCTGTTTCCCTCGAGAAACTCTCGGCAAAAGGAGTGGGGGACTAGGGGACTCCCCTCGGCAAAACACGCAAATGTTAAAAATTTTCTATTTCTCAGCTACAACAAGCTGAGGTAAGATCACAACGGAAATCTACTGCCCTCGACATGATGCCTTCGGCTTACAGAATGCCTCCGGCCACACAATGCCTTCGGCCACATGATGCCTCTGGTCACACAATGCCTTCGGCCACATGATGTCTTCGGCCACATGATGTCTTCAACCACGCAAAGCCTTCAGTCAACAAATGCCCTATGCAAAGCACACAAATGCAGATCTCTCATTACTTTACAAACTACAACAAAGAAACACATACGAGCAACACAGTTACACTCCCTTCAGGAAGCTCTCAGCCCTCGACATATGGGGGAATTGAGAAAATGAGGCACCCAACAGAACAGGGAAGCCTTCGGGGCAATCACCACAGCTACTCCTTTTCCCTCAAATACCTTTCGACAAAAGGAGTGGGGGACTCCTGATGGAGTATATGGCCCAGGGACCCCCGGCCCACATACTTCCTCTACTACAATCAGGCCCAACAGGCCCAAACGGACCAAGCCCAGCAAAATGGAGCTCTAAGCAGCCCACAATACGCAAAGGGGTGCCTTCGGCCCCATGGCCGAAGGCTACTGATACGTTCGTAATTTCCATTTCTATGTTTATGTTTTTAATTAGTTTTGCTTGACTTTTACTTTGGAAATTACACACTTTTGGTGTAATAGATTAGATTGTTAAATTCTTGTAAATAGGTTAGATTAGACATATTCTGAGCTTAAGCAGGTTTTGGTCACCCAAAGTACAGTTGGTGAACCCAAAAAGTGAAGAGAAGGTGCAAAAGTTCAAAGACAAAAGAAGATCCTGAATTTTGGTCTATACTCGGTCGAGTATTAGCTATACTCGATCGGGTATTAGGTTGGAACTTCAAATCGGATCAGATCCGAAGACAAAGGAACATGCAGGGAAGATTTTGGCCACGATTCTATGTCTATACCCGATCGGGTAGACCGACATACCCGATCGGGTATGCCTTTAAATTGCAAACGAAGATCGGTCGAGTATAGCCCGAATACCACTTTCTAAGCATACTCGACCGGGTATTCATATATACTCGATCGGGTATACACTTAGAAACTAGCCTGAAACCGGTCGAGTATAGCCCGAATACCACTTTCTAAGCATACTCGACCGGGTATATATATATACTCGATCGGGTATACACTTAGAAAATAGCCTGAAACCGGTCGAGTATGCCTCGGATCGGGTGTTACACACATACTCGATCGGGTACCATGTATATACCCGATCGAGTACCCGAATCCCATCCCAAAAACCTATAAATACACCTCCTTTCCTTCACAAAAAGATATCCAATTCCTTTGTACATCTAAGCTCAGTATAGAATAGTTCTTTCTTTATATTTTTCATCATGTTTAGTCTCCAAATGAGGAGCTAAACTCTTCCATCTTGGTTTTGCTACTTTGAAGCTTAATGAATTTGTAAGTTGTGAGTTATTTTCTTTAATCTTCTTCCTTGAATATTAATTCTTTCTTTCAAAATACTATCTCTATATCAAAGTTGGGGAGTGTTACTAAGATGACAATTAGTTAACATCTTGACATTGATCATAGTAATAGCTATTTCTTCCTCTATGATTATATTGGGGAATGTTGCTAAGATGACAATTAGTTAACATCTTGATATAAATCATAGTAAGATTCATATATTTTAATATTCTTCCTTGAGTATTGATTAATTCCTATTCATATTTCATGTTAATATCTTAAACATTACTTAAAGTATCAACTAGTATTGTTTCTCATATTAATTATTACTAGAATCAATCGGTTAATACGCTTGTTATTAATCCGGTTCTTTCAACGGTAGTAAACTTGGAATATTAATGCATGCATCTCATGGTTAATATGCCAAGGGGAATTAATTATATTGATTAAACCAATAAACCGCTTGTGTTGAGGTTATCAATCTCAATCGTTTTCATCTTAAGTTTATTGCTACTATCAAGTTAATATACGGCGCTTGTTCTATATTGACTCGATAGTAAGTTTTATTAATGAACGCATCTCGTTATTAATAACTACCCTCGATGAACTGGATATACTCCTCGATTGAGTATTCGAGAGGAAGATAGTTAAAGATATAACCGGGATCGACGAGCATTTCATTAAGTGGATAAAAGCAAGACCAAGTCTTCATCTCATTGCATTAAACTCATATAGGTTGTTTATCTTAGTGTTGTTAAAACAAACAAATCTAAAACCCCCTTTTTGTTACTATTTATATAAAAGAAAAGTATTCCTTTCCCTGTGGATACGAACCTTACTACACTATACTACGTATTTGTGTCGTATTGATTATTTATTTTGAGTGCACCTAACGACGAGTGCACGTCAAATTTGGCGCCGTTGCCGGGGAAGGGCAATAAATTTTTCTTTTATTTCATATCAAGAAAAATCAAAAAAAATATATATACCAAACAAAAAAAAATATAAAGAGTTCTTATTTCTTCTATTTCTGAGCTTAGTGGAGTTTATGGTTAGACATCGCTCCATAAACAAAATCATATATCAAACAAACCCAGAAATAGAACAAACTTTCGAGCGGTTGAAAAGTAAATTTTCTAATACCGACTCGGAGGAATCATCTATCAGAGATTCATCCAGCGCTAGTTCTCATTCTAGCGAGACCGAAGAGTCAATAACCATGGCTCTTGAGACAAAAACACTACGGGAGTTCACTGCTCCAAATCTCAATCAACAACCGTTATGTATTACCTTCCCTACACTCGATGAAGGTAATACATTTGAGCTAAAATCTGGGCTCATACATCTACTGCCATCCTTTCATGGCTTAAGAGGAGAAGATCCGAACAAACACCTTTATGAGTTCCATATTGTGTGCACAAGCATGTGCCCCAGCGGTGTCTCGGAAGAACAGATCAAATTGAGGGCTTTTCCATTCTCCCTCAAAGACACTGCAAAGGATTGGCTATTCTATCTTCCTTCGGGAAGTATAGACACATGGGCAGCAATGAAAAAATGCTTCTTGGATAGGTACTATCCCGCCTCAATCTCATCTTCTTTAAAAAAACAAATAAGCAACATTGAGCAAAAAGAAGATGAAACATTGTATGAATATTGGGAGCGCTTCAAAAAGTTGTGTGCTAGTTGCCCATATCATGGGTACACCGAGCAAGACCTCATCCTCTATTTTTATGATGGTCTTGCGGATCAAGATAGGGGCATGGTGAATGCGGCTTGTGGAGGGGGAATTGTTAACAAAACCCCTTCTCAAGCAAGGAATCTCATCTCAGAATTGGCCGAGAACTCCAGACATTACAGTGGGCGATCCTCAACTCGAAGGGTTGCCGCAGCAGAATCCAACACCTCGTTGGAAGGCCAAGTTGCCAGTTTGACTTCTCTTGTCAAAGAACTTCTTCTGAAACCTAACACTCAGGAGGTCAAAGCTTGTGGCATTTGCACAGCAACCGGGCACCCCACTGATTCATGCCCATCCCTCCAAGAAGAACAAGTCAACGCCTTGGGTTTCCAAGGCCACCAACAGAAGAGGTATGATCCATTCTCAAATTCTTACAACCCTGGATTGCGGGATCATCCTAACATGAGGTATGGAAACCCTCAACAATCCAACTCATCTTCTCAATCTGGTATGTCAACTGATGACATGATCCGGACTTTGACCTCAAGCATGGTTACCATGCAACAAAACATGGGACAATTTCAACAAACCATGGTACAATTTCAACATGAGACAAAGTCAAGCATTAAAAATTTGGAAACCCAAGTTGGTCAAATTGCAAATGCCGTGAACCAACTTCAAACAAAGGACTCGAGTAAACTCCCATCCCAAACGGAGCAAAACCCGAGACAACATGTGAATGCTATAACGTTGAGAAGTGGTGCCACGTTGAAAGAGGCAGAAGAGAATGATGAAGAGACTGAGGGTGTGGACCCTGGAAAAGTAGTCCCACCGGAGGAGGAAAACAAAGAAACCAAGCTTCCCCCACCTTCATCATATGAACAAGAAATCCCGTTTCCTGAGGCGCTGAAGGAGACAAAGAAGCTAGGAAAAGATGCCGACATCTATGAAACCTTCGCAAAGTGTGAGGTAAACATTCCGCTTCTTAACTTCATGAAAAATGTCCCTCGTTTTGCTAATTTTTTAAAAGAATTATGCAAAACAAAAAGAAAAGATAAATTGAAAGGGAAACAGGAGGTTAGAGTTAGTGAACACGTCTCGGCCATTTTTCAGAGGAAACTCCCCGAAAAATGTAACGACCCAGGCATGTTCACTATCCCTTGCAAAATAGGAAACACCACATTTCCTAAGGCCTTGTTGGATTTAGGGGCATCTATAAATGTCATCCCCTATTCTGTTTACAAAACTCTACAACTTGGCCCACTACATCAGACATGTGTAGTGATTCAATTGGCAGATCATTCTAGTACTTACCCAAGGGGTGTAGTAGAAGATGTGCTAATAGAAGTAGAAAATATGGTCTTTCCTGTTGACTTCTATGTCCTTGAAATGGGAACTGATGACCAAACAACACCCATCCTTTTGGGTAGACCCTTCATGAAGACCGCAAAAACAAAAATTGACGTTTCTAGTGGTTCACTAACTTTAGAGTTTGATGATCAAAAAGTGGAGTTCAACATCTTGGACTCTACGAAAAAACAAATGCAAAATCCAACTATGTGTTCTTTACATGTTGTTGAACCACAAGAACCGCTGTTTTTCAAAGAAGCGGATAAAATCAGATGTCTTTTGAGAAAGAAACCCCGGCCTTACTGGAAAAGGCCGAAAAATAAAAATGAAAAATGGCCAAATAGGGCCTTAAAAAGTGAAACAAGGGATACTCATGATCCCACATAAAACAAAAAAAAAAAATATGAATAACGTCGTGCCACGACGTTAACTAAGGCGCTTCTTGGGAGGCAACCCAAGCAAGGTACATTTTTCTTTTATTGTTAACCCCCCTGTCAATGTTTTCAATTATGTCTTTGAGAGGTTGAGAGGGAGGGCACTAATCATGGGTTTTTGAAAAAAAAAAAAGAAATAAAAAAAAATTTGCAGGTTTTTGAACATCTGGGGACATACCCGATCGAGTATAACCTTATACTCGGTCGGGTATGAGCAAAAAGAAAAGGGACCGGGCACTACTCGATCGAGGGAGCATTCAAAATTTGAAAAATAAGCAATACCCGATCGGGTATCACTATACACCCGGTCGGGTATCGCTAGAAATGCTAAAATTGAAGGGGACTGATTCCCACACTCGACCGAGTACACGACTTCAAAAATGGAAAAAAAAAGCACATACCCGATCGAGTATGGAGGAATACTCGACCGGGTACAGGAGACAGGCTGCTCAAAAAGTTCATTTTCTAAGCATACTCGACCGGGTAACCCCACCATACCCGATCGAGTACAGGAGGCAGGCCGCTCAAAAACTTCACTTTCCAGCCATACCCGACCGAGTACCAGCACATACTCGATCAGGTATACGGGTCTTATAACCCCAAATCAGCCCCAAAACACTTCATCTTCCCCAAATTCCCAACCCCATCTCGAACAAAAAACGCCCAAACCCCATTTTTACACCTTCTCTCTACCATATCTCTTCCAAATCTTCACCAAATCCACCCATTCCAACGCCAAAACACTCCCCTCATCCTCCTCTACACATTCATACCCAACAATCCCATTCTCCCCCAACTTTCAGAGGTCCGAAAAACCCTACCCCCACCATTCCAATTTCGGTTTTCAAAGGCCAAAATCACTTCAAATGGCTCCAAGGAAAGAGAAAGGGCAGAGCTCAAGCACTAGGACAATCATCCCGGGCTACGAGGACATCTTTTTCGTGGACAACGAACAACGCACACGCTTCTTGTCCACAATTGAAAGGCAAGTCAAACCTTTCCGCTTTTTATGCCTTGATGCTCTAAAGGAATTAGGAGTATACACAATAATGAAGAAATTTTTTCATGAGTTGCATATAGATAAAATTTTCAAAATGAAATACAACTCCAATGAAAAAATTATCTATGAATTCCTAAGCTCGGTGCACTTTGAGAACAATGAGGAGGACTTTAGAGATGATAAACTCAGGTTTCGATTGTTTAATCACAATCACACCATCACGAAACTTGAGTTTGCCGAACACTTTGGTATTCCGGTCCCGTACCAAAAGTCTATATCCGACAATACCGCCTTCGGCCACACCCTATGGACCAAGATGACCGGGGAGACCAAATTTAGCTCCTCCCAACTATACATTAGTCATGTCCAACATCCAGTCCTACGCCTCTTTTTGAAATTCCTTGCCAACTCTTTGCTTGGACGTCCCAACAACCATCATACAAGGATGGGGGATGTATGCCTCATCTCGGTTGCCTTATTCCGTATCCACGTGGATTTCAACCTCTGTAATCTCATGTGGGCTCATCTAAAGAAGGAAAGTGTGGCAAAGGGTGCTATCGTAGTGGGCGGGGTGATTATGCACTTGGCCACAAAGTTCGGGTATACGGATGACTCTCCTATACCCGACTACTGTTTAATGAACATATCTTGGCTAGGCCACTCGGGCTGTACTTCTTTTTCACACACCGTTTATGGTGAAGAAAGGCCCAAAAATATGTACAACTGGCACATCCACCCAAACCCCTCAAATACTTCCTCTTGCCCAACCCAGAACTCCCCCAACTCCACTTCAAAACAGGCAGGCCGGATCAACATTACCTCTTCCCAAACGCCCTCCCACCACATCTTCAAGAACCGGAACAGGAACTCCCCCAAAACCAACCCGATGACGAGCCCTACGAGCAACTCCATAGCCATCCAAACATGAGCCATGATTTCCCAGAACAAAGCCAAAACCCTCCACCACCCGACTTCTTTCAACAACTTCTGGAGGGTCAACAACAACTTTTTACGGGAATAGCCCAAATGGACAACCGGCTCAACCGATTAGAGGAAGAGCAAAGAGCCGGTTTTCAAAGATTGGAGGATGAGCAAAGGGCCGGCTTTCAACGTTTGGAGGAGCTCCGGGAGGCCGATAGACACCGGTATGAGGAAGACCAACATAGGTTCTACGGGCCTATGTACTCGTTTATGGCACAGCAGGGATCCTTCCATACCATGGCGAACCCCCCTCCACCACCCTCATGGTATGACCCCACTCATTGGGGTAACTTTGGAGGATCTGGCTCCGGTGGTGGAGGGTACGACGGCGGAGATGGCGGGGACACTTACATGGGAGATGGTGGCCAAGGGAGCGGTTTTGGAGGGAGCTACTACGGAGGAGAAGGCGGGCACTAGGGACAGTGCGTGATTCAAGTGCGGGGGAGACACTCATGATGGTATGTAATTCTCATTTGTACCTAGCACTATGCATGTAATTCTTTTGAACTTTTACACTCAAAAAAAAAATTAAAGAAAAAAAAAATAATAAACAAAAGAAAATAAATGCTAGTTAGGTTGAAAACCCAACAAAATGGGATATCTAAGCAAAAAAGGCTTATAAAAAAAATGAGTGAGTTGGAGAGAATGGAAAATGAAAAGAGGTGCTAGGATGAAAACCTGAAAAGGCTCCTAGGCAAAATGAGAGATATGAGAGAAATGTTTGTTCTTGCAGGCACTCATTGTATCCTTATGAAGAATATGAAGATTCAAGATAAAGAAGAAGAGAGGAGGAGAAAAGAAGACAACACTAGGAGGCCATTAAACCCAAGATGCTCTTTTGTGATTTGAGTTTAAAACTCATTTTTCTTTGTAATCCTTGGTGGTCTTTGTGTTTGTATTATATTTTTGTTGAACTGTGGAACTTTTGGACAAACATTGACACTTGTAAACATTTGATCTTACTCGAGACGAGTAAAGGTTTAAGTGTGGGGGAGTTGATACGTTCGTAATTTCCATTTCTATGTTTATGTTTTTAATTAGTTTTGCTTGACTTTTACTTTGGAAATTACACACTTTTGGTGTAATAGATTAGATTGTTAAATTCTTGTAAATAGGTTAGATTAGACATATTCTGAGCTTAAGCAGGTTTTGGTCACCCAAAGTACAGTTGGTGAACCCAAAAAGTGAAGAGAAGGTGCAAAAGTTCAAAGACAAAAGAAGATCCTGAATTTTGGTCTATACTCGGTCGAGTATTAGCTATACTCGATCGGGTATTAGGTTGGAACTTCAAATCGGATCAGATCCGAAGACAAAGGAACATGCAGGGAAGATTTTGGCCACGATTCTATGTCTATACCCGATCGGGTAGACCGACATACCCGATCGGGTATGCCTTTAAATTGCAAACGAAGATCGGTCGAGTATAGCCCGAATACCACTTTCTAAGCATACTCGACCGGGTATTCATATATACTCGATCGGGTATACACTTAGAAACTAGCCTGAAACCGGTCGAGTATAGCCCGAATACCACTTTCTAAGCATACTCGACCGGGTATATATATATACTCGATCGGGTATACACTTAGAAAATAGCCTGAAACCGGTCGAGTATGCCTCGGATCGGGTGTTACACACATACTCGATCGGGTACCATGTATATACCCGATCGAGTACCCGAATCCCATCCCAAAAACCTATAAATACACCTCCTTTCCTTCACAAAAAGATATCCAATTCCTTTGTACATCTAAGCTCAGTATAGAATAGTTCTTTCTTTATATTTTTCATCATGTTTAGTCTCCAAATGAGGAGCTAAACTCTTCCATCTTGGTTTTGCTACTTTGAAGCTTAATGAATTTGTAAGTTGTGAGTTATTTTCTTTAATCTTCTTCCTTGAATATTAATTCTTTCTTTCAAAATACTATCTCTATATCAAAGTTGGGGAGTGTTACTAAGATGACAATTAGTTAACATCTTGACATTGATCATAGTAATAGCTATTTCTTCCTCTATGATTATATTGGGGAGTGTTGCTAAGATGCCAATTAGTTAACATCTTGATATAAATCATAGTAAGATTCATATATTTTAATATTCTTCCTTGAGTATTGATTAATTCCTATTCATATTTCATGTTAATATCTTAAACATTACTTAAAGTATCAACTAGTATTGTTTCTCATATTAATTATTACTAGAATCAATCGGTTAATACGCTTGTTATTAATCCGGTTCTTTCAACGGTAGTAAACTTGGAATATTAATGCATGCATCTCATGGTTAATATGCCAAGGGGAATTAATTATATTGATTAAACCAATAAACCGCTTGTGTTGAGGTTATCAATCTCAATCGTTTTCATCTTAAGTTTATTGCTACTATCAAGTTAATATACGGCGCTTGTTCTATATTGACTCGATAGTAAGTTTTATTAATGAACGCATCTCGTTATTAATAACTACCCTCGATGAACTGGATATACTCCTCGATTGAGTATTCGAGAGGAAGATAGTTAAAGATATAACCGGGATCGACGAGCATTTCATTAAGTGGATAAAAGCAAGACCAAGTCTTCATCTCATTGCATTAAACTCATATAGGTTGTTTATCTTAGTGTTGTTAAAACAAACAAATCTAAAACCCCCTTTTTGTTACTATTTATATAAAAGAAAAGTATTCCTTTCCCTGTGGATACGAACCTTACTGCACTATACTACGTATTTGTGTCGTATTGATTATTTATTTTGAGTGCACCTAACGACGAGTGCACGTCAGCTACCAGTGACGGAATCGAGCTCAGAAACATCACAGGAGAACAAGGCTTGAAAACCAAGCCTTCGGCAACTGCAGCCCTCGGCAGGTAGGAGCCCTCGGTTAGAAGAGGCATCACAGGAGAACAAGGCTTGAAAACCAAGCCTTCGGCACCTGCAGCCCTCGGCAGGTAGGAGCCCTCGGTTAGAAGAGCCTTCAGCCCAGCACCCTTCAGCCGAATGCATCCACCTCGACAGAATATCCTCTTCACATGCGCTTGGATCACCGTACCAAGTACAAACGTCACATCCAACCACCGCATTTAATGCGGCCACATGCGAGTGCCAGTGCCACCCCGGTCGAGGTGACCCCTCGACCACCAGAAAACTGACACGTGTCCTTATCTAGCATTTATTACTACTATAAATAGCACCCCTTTCCCCCATTGTAAACCACGCTTAATACATATCGAATATACACTCTCTCTCTTACTTATTTGCTCTGACTTCTCTCTAGTTATTCTCCGCAATAACCCCTCGGATAAGCTACCCCCCAGGTACACTATCCATCAGGTACTACAAAGAAGAATGAATAGATTTTGATGAAACCCTTGTCACAATTGCACATTTGAATCTCTAAAGATATTCTTAGCATATGCTGCCCATGAGCAACTCACAATTTATCAAATGGATGTGAAGGATGCCTTCCTAAGAACTGTCTACTAGAAAAGGAGGTCTACGTGGAGAGGCCTCCTAGATCCTAAATCAATAGAGAGGAAGATCAGGTGCTCAATTAAACAAAGCGCTCTATGGAATCAAGCAAACTCCAAAAGCATGGTATGACACTCTCCCTCTAAACATTTAGTGAAATATGGGTTCACTAAAGACAAAGTAAAAAAACATGTTATTCAAGGTGAAGAAAGCCCTCTCATACTGCTTGTATTTGAAAACTCAAAACAAACGTTATGTAAGAAATTTTCAACTCTCAAGAAAAATTGAAATAAGCCTAATAAGAGAGTTGAACTATTTCTTGGGACTACAAATGAAGCATGACTCCACAAAGGTTCGACATACTCACCAAGCCACTAAATGAAGCAAGATTCAATGCACTAAAGCAACAGCTTGGTATGTTAGATGATGTTGATCAAGGGCAGGAATACCCATGCACCTATTCAGGGGGAACTTAATTCCAAATACATGGGGGAATTCCTAGCCACCTGCTGAGGGGGAACTTTCAGGGGTAGCCACCTGCTAAAGGTAAGCTACCCAGAATCAACAAGAAATGAAGCATCAAGATCCAACAAAGTCTATTTCAAACTTTCAAGGAAGAATAAATCAATATCCGAGCAGTGAGCACAGCAGGTGACTAAATTTCAGCAGCACTAGGCTCAACAGGTGTCTAACAAAGAAGTCCACTGCTACAACTTCTTGATAATTGCAATAACTCGGCAGGGTGTACCAAACGAGCTCACAAGATGATTGAGCTACAAAGAAATGATTGCTAAAATACTACTTATTCTTCCAAGAGTATTCTATGCTTCATTTGCAAACTAGTTAACTCCAATTGACAAAGTCCAGAAACCAGATGACTTGACTAACTCTGAGAATAAGGTGGGATTTGTTCAATAAAAACAAATCAATATGGCAGAGATCGGTCAACGTTCTGGATAACATAAGGAGAATTAGTTATGATTCACCAGAAACTCTAGAAAGAAGAAAAAGAGTAAGAATCTGAGCAAATAGCTCAGCAGGTGACTGCGCACTAGCAGCAGTTGGCTCAGCAGGTGACTACTAACCAGCCCACTGCTACCCAATCAAAGAGAGAAACTTTCACCAATACTTTCATAGAAGGATTAAACATGGACTAGAAAGAGAAGGAAAGCAAATGGAGGTAAAGACACTGGTTCAAAAAATCGCGCAGGTGCCTGCCAGCAGGTGACTGCCTCAGGAGCAGGTCACTGCTTCAGGCCAGGAGTTGGCTCAATTTCTGACAAATGTACATAGAATCTCAGCACATAGCTTATATCATCTTGATCACGTCATATCAAGGATTCCAAAAAGGTACCTCTCGTTCTCAGAAGTCATCAAAAATCTAAAACTGAGCCCCCTGCTACCAGTATGAACGCCGTTAATGCTAAAAGGAACCAGCCGTATTCTCCAACGGCTATATTCCAACGGCTAGTTCCCGATAGCCTATAAATACTCCCTCCGTACAAATCCTTCACACTTTCTACTTTGAAATCTATATCTTACCAACTCTAAAGCTCTCAAGCACTCTCAACGATCTCAAAAAGCTCTCAACCATCAAATCTCCACCCCATTTTTTTTCTTCTCTTCATCGCACTCTCAAATCTTCAAACACAACATGGCCTCCCTCATTGAAATCTCTAAATCCATCTTCACTCGGTCAATTCTAAACACACCTAAAGCTCTTGAAAAAGCAAACAACAGTGACCTAATGAGGGAGCTCCTGAGAAAACTTGAAACAACTGGCCTCCTCAAGATGGCTACCTACCCATATCCCTGCTTCTACTCTGAGGTAGTGGCAGAATTTTACATCAACTCAACCCCCAACACACTAAAATCTGTAGTCCTGGGATTCGAAGTGGAAATCCAAGAAGATAAAATCAAAGATCTTCTCTCCCTACCTGGAGATGAAGCCCCAGACGTAGAAGATCTCAACGTGGACGAGGAGAACTTCAAAGAAACCGCCTTCCTCCCTAGAGCTCAAAACCTCAATACCCTGAAGATAAAGAAAAATTTGATGGTTAAAGAGTATGATGTGCTACTGGATATTCTCTACAAATGCATCGACTGCAGAACCACAGCATTGGACGAGGTAAATGCACAACGAGCAAAACCATTGACCGCAATTATCTCTGGCACTCCATACAATTGGTCAAGGTACATTTACAAAGAAATAATACGGTATGTCAATAAATCTCACAAAGACAGAAGAGATGATGGTTCTCTACCACTGCTAGGCTACGGATTCCTCACTGGAGAATTACTAAAGAAGAAAGGGATAAAGGTAACTATTAAGGAGGATACCAACTGGAGGAAGTTTCTCTTCCAAACATCAAAGACTGGAGCACCAGAGATTCATAAGGAAGATGCTACCCTACTATTTCATGAGCCTCTTCAAATCACATTTGACAAGATCAAGGCAAAGACTGCAAAGAGAATTCGGTCTGGGTGCAAGGCAATTCAATCAAAGAAGCCAAGGACGGCAACCAAAAATTTAAAAGACGAACTTGAAGAAGCAGCCTCTTCCACACAACAAGCCCTTGAAGAAGCAGTGGCCTCTCCTCTCATCATCATTCAAGAAGCAGCAGTGGCCTCTCCTCTAGCCATCATCCAAGAAGAAGCAAAGTCCTCATCCAACTCTTCAAATGCGAGCAACAGCTCAGCAGTCGCTCTCTCAATTCTTATTCCCAGAATAAAGCAACACGGGGAGCAGAGGACTCAACAAGAAGAGCAGGCAACTCAAATTCTAGAGCAGGTGCCTCCTCAATCTCCAGCAGGCAACTCACCCAGTTTGACACCTCTAGAGCAGCTGGATGCAGACTACGCAAGAGTAAAACTCTGGAGATCATGGAAGCTAACCAAAATCAGAGATCAAGCAGAAACTCTATTCAATTTTATTGATGAAGAAGACTTTGCACTGGAGTGGATTGGAACAGAGGATCTGGCTATAACAACCACTCTCTACAAAATCAACCAAGTATATGCCCTAAGGAGAAAGGAGTTGACTGCCAAAGATGAAATTGAGGATTCCAGCGATGATGATGGTGATGATGATGATGCTGACAATGCACCGAAGGGACCTCCTAGTTCAAGAGGTAAGCAAATTATCCATTCCTCCTCCTCTAGTGATAAAGAAACCAGGAGGGTCATGAAGAAATCAAGAATGGAAACTCAAGGAGGAGGAGAGTCCTTTAAGGCTCATCAAGGGCAGTTGGCTGCCACCTTAGAGCAGGGGACTCAACTGCTAGATCTCAACCTGGAGCCTCACCAAGAAGAAGTTCCAGAGCTACAAGCTACAACTTCAAATGAGATCAAGGATCAAATTCTGCATGATAGTGAAGAAGACACTCCTACACTAGCAGAGGTCTTCATCAATGAAAGAAGAGCTACAATCAAATTCATCAGCAATGCTGAAGTCAGGCTGCACAAGAGACTGATCAAAATGCAAAAGCATTTTGACAAGCTACTAGAGGCCAGATTTGCAGAGGTTCACTGCCACATCAAAAGCAACCTCATGATCCAGCAGGTGTTCAACTCAGAACAAAAGGCCAAGCTGAAGATGCAACTTTCTCAGCAGCCCGCTCAAATTGAAGACATTCACAAAGAACTAGCAGCTCAAAGAGCAAAGGACTGGGAGCTTGAACTTCAGATTCAAACTTACATCAAGCAACTGCATGATCAAGAACAAATAAGTGCATCTCTACCTTCTCTGCCACCCAACCTCGAAAAGGCTCTCCAACAAATTCATGAACATGAGGCCTACATCAAGAATCAGCAAGGATAGTCAGAAGCAGTTCAAAAGGGCCTTCAGGAACTTCAAGCTCTATGTGTAGAGCTCTAAAATCAACTTCAAGCAGTCCAGCAACCACAAGTTGCAACAGAGTCCTCTGCCCAACCAGAAGCAGAGCCCTCTGCCAATGTACTCTCCAACCCTGCTTTACAAACTAACCTTGAGCAGGCCCTTCACCTGATTCATGATCATGAGGCATTCATCCAACACCTAAAGACCAACGAGCTTCCAGCCGTCCTTCAACTCTCCCAGAAGGTGGTTACCAAACAGGTAGAACATTCAGAGGCAATTGGAAAAACAAGGGAGGATGTTGCTAGGCACCTACACCAACTACACAAAGCCAATCAAGAAGCATTCCTCAAGCAAGGAGAAGAACTCCAGAAACTTGGCCTCCACCAACAAGCAACAACCCAAAAGCTCCAGAAACTTGACCAAGAAATCAAAGAAGAAGTCAAGGTCGACCTAAAGGAGCTTCACAACACCGTCATGGCTTTGTCAATTGAATTCAATGACCTACACCCAAGACGGAGGCCTCTAGACGAAGCTGGCTCAGACCCTGAACTTGAAGAACTCTTCCAGAATATCAAGACCCCTGTTGATGCTAAAAAGGGGGGAGAGTCAACACAAGCAGGCCCCTCCTCCAGCAGGTCCCTGGCAGCCAAGAAAGGAGCTGAAACCAGAAAGAAGAACAAGCGGCTGCAAGAAGAAATGGAGATAAGAAGAAGAAAAGTTGAAGAAGCAAAAGCCAAAGAAGAGGCAAAGAAGAAAGAGGAAGACAAGTAGATTAGATCTAAAGTCCGAAAATAACTAAAAACTATTGTACCTTAGAAGCAAGAACAATGTACAAAAATTCAATGAAAAATCAATAAAAATATCTATTCCTTGTGTTGTAAAGTTTTGGCATCATCAAAAAGGGGGAAATTGTTAGTACCCAATTTTGATAGATTTTGATGATGCCACTATACTTCGCACATGTACATTGTGTCTCATATAATAGCATTCAAATTTAAGTGACAAAAACAAATGTACAATTTTTGAGACTAAAGAAATATTACCGGAAAAGTAAAAATGCAATAAGGTAATTTTACTTACCTTAATAGGATATTTAGATCCTACCGGCAAATATTATTTAGCTCAAAGATTAATTAAATGTCACGTTTTAAAGAAAAGAAGCTCGAAAATCATACTCATTCAATGTCTATGATTGGAAGACAATACTTGACCTGTATTTAATACCGAATCAAGTACTAGGGGCCGGATGCACACAAAGAAGATGCTTCAGCGGCCAAAATAATTGGAGACAAAAATAGACCTCCGTTAAATGCAAAAACAGGTACATGGACCTACAGCATGGGACGCACACTTCCAGCGGCTAAAAGATTATTGAAGCCAGCCGCATTAAAAGCTCCAGCACAAGAAGGCGAATGTACAATTCGTCCTTTCCAAATCTTCAACGAACAGGATTAATCCATCCTAACCAACGGATGAGATTAATCAACTTGAGAAGCCTATAAATATAGGCTGAAACGAAAGTTTCTAACTAAGCTTTGAGCATCCAAAGTAGAGAAAAATATCCTTCGAGCATTCAAGAGCTATCTAGCAAAAGAGAAAGTGCAAACTTAACTTTACTCTCTGCTTGGACTCATGCTTCACTAAACTTCCAGTTTATAAGCTATTCATTGCTAAATCATAGAAGTTTAGTTCCTAGTTGGAGGTTAGAACTTTCTTGTAACCAAATCAGATATTGTTGTAAACACTTCAGAAGGATAGTTGTTCCCAGCTTGAGTGTGGTTAGATAGGTCAGGGGTACCTTTTGATCCCCACTGGATCAATTGAGAAAAACCTAAAAGATTGAGTAGCTTGGAGTGGTGTTGTACTCCTCGTGAAACACCTTCAATCTAGGCCAAAGGTGTTAAGGCTAGATTGACACTAAGTGTATTGGGCTTAATACGTTAGTGAAATCAATTTGAAATAGGATGAGACTGAATGTAGGAGGATTACACCGCCTCTGAACCAGGATATACTGTGTGTTGATTTATTTTCAGTCAACAAAGCACGTACTGAACACTTCTATAAAAGATTGTAGTTTGCCAGCAACATCCTAAGCAGTAGTCTTAATTGACCCTACTACTTATCCTACTGCTTAATAACTCACTTTCTTTGAGATACAAGAGTTTTACAAAATCACAACTATAAGGTCTGTTCCATTACATTTCAGGAATCTTACTTAAGGCATAGCAGTTGCCTCAGCAGTCCCCTAGTAATTACCCAACTGCTGAGTCCACTGCTCACACAAAAGTATTTCCTTTAAACATCTCAAGCTCACCAGACCTTCACAACTCTACCTCTAAGAAGTCTGTTCAAACTGATCTTTGTAATTCAAAGTGGTGACCCAGCAGGTGCCTCAGCAGTCCCCTCACTATCACCCAACTGCCGAGACCACAGCTCCATTATTAAAACTCTCACTTACTTGAACTAATGCACATCTTCAGAAAGCCCACATCATCCTGAGCAACACCATATAATCAATCTTCCCATACCTCCACCTTTACTTAAGCAGGTGCCTCAGCAGTTTCCTAGTTACCACCCAACTGCTAAGACCACTGCTCTCATTAAAGGTGATTATCATTAGCCTAAAAATGTGTTTAAGAGTAAAAATGTGGTAAAAATGTGTTTATTTTTAGTCACAAGTAGAAGTAATTCCAGGACTAAAAATGTGTTTAAGAGTAACTAATAATGACTGCAGCGACCCAATATATCATTAGCCATTTCTTTTCAAATATATATGGTACAGGCTGAGTTTATTAGCCATTTAAGGCTGAGTTAACTTTTAGTTACTGAATTGTCTTTTATCAATATAATAACCACACAGAGAGTGAACAGTTAAGACGTATCATCTTTAGTCTTATGAAGCATTACGGTGAATCCAATAGCCATGAAAGAAATAAGCTAAGGACATAATGTTAAAAACTAGTTTAAGAACTTACATAAACTTCATAAAATACTAAAAGTGTAAATGAATTTCAATTTTTCAGTCTTAGAATCATAATTGGCCAAATAAATAAAATGATAAAAATTGAAACAAACACAAAACTCCGACCTCAACGACAGAGATTGTAGTCATTAGCGAATTAATTTCAAAATCGAAATGAAACTCAAAACATCAATTATGCATCAGAAAAGTGTAAAATCAATAAAAACAAACAGATAAAACTTGGTGATTGACGACTCATTGACTGGTTAGGTCACAGGATAATATGAGAATCAGAAAATCAGAGATGAATCCAAGAACTGACGAATCCAAGAAGTATGCTAGAAGCGGTGAATTCAAGAACCGACTGAGGGAGTCCAGATTGTAATTGTAGAGATGGTTAGAATCGAAAAGAGAATGAGGCTAATGGTTCCCGCGTGACAACGACGGCCGCTTCATGGCGAAGAGATGTAGGGAGGAAAGACGGCTACGATGTGAATATTGGAGATGGCGAGGCGGATTGTTTTAGTCGGCTGGAAAAAATCTAAATTCTAGGGCTCAGGTTAAGCAGATCTATCAAGCCATCAAGCAGATTGTTTTAGTTTCGCGCTCTTAGAGAGAATAGGCGGCGAGAATGAATTAGTAATATGAGAGGTCTAAATTTTCAATTATCAATAATGAGAGTAAAAGTAAGAATTCCTCATTAAAAATTAACGAGTAATAATTAATTTTTGAGATAATTTCTTAAATGGGAGTAAGACATGACTAAAGTGCAAAAGTAGGAGTTCTATCTCCCGTAACATTAAATAGAACTAAAAAAAATTGAGCTGACCAAATTACCCTTAATGAAACACTTTCGATATGATTATTACATGAAATAGAATAATAAATAGAAGAAAATACAACATTGAACTGTTCCTCCGTGCAACAAATCTTACGCAACACCACCACCGCCTATACTTGCCACTGCCACCACATATTACCACTTCCAATCTCCACCTTCGCCGGACGTCACTGCCACCGCATCTCCGTCATTGCCGCCGATGTCGCCATCAGTCATCTATATTGCCTCCGGTGGCCGGCGTTGCCATCTCTATTACCGTCATTCATCGGCGCACAGATCTCCATTGCCGCCGGTTGCTGACGTCGCCGCCTCATACCCTATCGCCGCCGGAATATGTATTGCTTGCTCCAGTCATCCTTACCTCTTCCAACTTTACCACCACCTCAGATCTGGAAGCTTTAAAATACCATTTGATAACTTGAATGCTATAATAATGACATTCATCTTACAATACAGGTTCATTACAATTGTCATTTGGACATTGTAATGACATTATGAATATTGTATTGCCAATTGTCAAATATTGCCATCTGTTATGGCAAAAAAATGACACTATGTGAAAAAACTAACATTTTTATATGAAAAATATGGCATTAATAGCCATGTGTTTGCCAAGGAGTTAGTATGACAAAAAATGACATCATGTGCCAAAACAATACTTTTACAGGGAAAAATGTCATTATTAATACTATATTTACAAAGAAATAATATTTTTTTGCTTAAAAAAAGTAACAATATTTTCATCTTAATACAAAAAATAAATCTCATTAGAATGACAATTACTACAACTTCTGATTCAATAGAGAAAACTGAAAAATTACAAAATATTGTTTGAAACCAAAACTCAAAAACTATATTCTATATTGTAAAATATAAATGAAATATCAAAAACAACAAAAGCTAAACAAGATTGAAAGAAAGAACAAAAAAGCAATAACAAAATCGGACAAAAAAATCTAGAATAAAATAGATCTCGAAAGAAAAAAGAAAATTAAAGCAAAAAAAAAGTGTTTTGAAATCAAGCAGCGAAATTAACTTCACCCAACCTCAAACCAAAAGGGTCATTGTCACCGCTGGGCAAATTAAAGAAAATAAAAGGGGGAGAAGAATGAAACAGAGGAGAAGAAGATAAAACTTACCTAAGTGATTGCCGCCGCTCGCCGGTGCCGGAATTGGGAAGAAAACTCACCATTCAAGAGTACTGTATAACCGGCGGAAATGGATAAGTGGTAGAAAAAGCTAGATCTAAAAAGTAAAAACAAACTCAAGTAGATGGGGAGGAGGGAGATGAAAGGAGAGAGAAGGGAGAGAGGTGTACTGGTGTTGTGTGAAAACAGAGAGAAGAAGGGGATACGGTTGTTGCCTAAATAAGGAAGTGGGGTCTGACAGAAGGAAAAGTAAATTAATTAATTATACGAAGGGTATAATTGATAAATGAAACTGATCGGTCAACTAATAGCTCTTATGTAGAGAATAAATCAACAAGCATTCCTATTTTAGAATTTTGTTAATGTTTTGCTCCCATCTAGAGTAATTACTTTTAATTTTTTAATTAGAGGATTTTGTCCCCTCACAAAAGGTCTTCAAATGGATCATTAATGAGAGGATTTTCTGACCCGTCACTAATTTTCGTAGTTAAAAGTTAATTTTCTTGTAATGATTTACCCTCACTGATTTAGATGGTTTGCCTTACGGGTTAAAAAAATCTGACTCAAAAGGGTACCAGGTCACCACAGTCTAATTACGGAAGACAATCCACTAAGTTCGGATTAAACATAAATAACACATAGTTCGGATTAATAGAAGCGAACCGTCCATAGTTCGGATTATTCCAGTCAATTTTTAAATGAATCTATTCGTTTTCTTTTACGTTGTAGTTGATTATCAACAATAGTTTCCCTCTCACAATGCAACATTTTGCTAACTTTCTTTATTTTACCGTCTCAAACAATTGTCAATTCTATTTAAAGTAATAAATATATGATTAATGTTTTTCTTTCCTCTGCATAAATCTACATCACACGATTTTTACTTTCTCATTCAATATTCAAGTTAATTTTGATCAAGTTTTATGGGGGTGCTGTTTAACATCATTTTACTTTATACCATGTTTGTAACGTGGTTAATTAATCACACTTTAATACAATGTAGTACTATATTTTATATTTCAATTTAGAACATTTCATTTTTCAAGTTCTATTATGTTATATACTATCTACGTATGTTTCTTAATTAATTTTGCATGTGTATGTTTGTAATAGTTTTCTAATAATTTTATTTACACTTATTGTCTTTATCCTCACTTTTCTAATGTTTTGTTAATAATATACAACTATTGATTAGATTTGTAGTTAATAATTATTTTTTATTAATTACTAATTATTTAATAAATAAATAAATAAATAATGCTTCATTAACTATGACAATAAATTTTCACTTCTTTTGGCATCAAATGAATTTATATTTGGATTTTTCATCATGTTATTTTTATATATAAAAAGATTAATTAGATTTGTACTTAGTCATTTATTTTTATTAGTAATTGAGTAATTAAATAATGCTTCATCAATCATGATGACAACTTTTCACTTCTTATGGATTCAAATAGATTTCTTTTTGAATTTTCATCATGTTCTCTTTATATGTATATATAAAGATAAAATTATCATGTTTCCTTCATCATGTTTTTTTAAAATGAATTCATTAAAATTAAAGATTCGGTTATCATATAGGAGGTACTTATTACCAAATGTTTAATCATCATATTATTACCTTGTCAAAACTTTGAGTTGGATTACATATTTATTTGGCATTTTAAAAATGTCGCTACGATCCGTATACAAAGATAGGTATGCATATTTACTTCAATAACAAATTTCACATGCCTCATGCATCCACAAATATTGTATACATGGATATTCCATAACCGGATAATATATGTACCTAATATATACTCCCTCCATCCCTTAAAATTTTGCCATCTTTCCTTTTTGGGACGTCCCAAAAAACTTTGACATTTTCCTTTTTAATCAATTATTTTGTGGTATCTGTTATTTCTCTCCTCTGCACAAATCTCAACCACACAGTTTTTACTTTATTATTCTCTGTGCCGGTCAACTTTGGCAAAGTTTTAAGGGACGGATGTAGTATGATTTATGTCATTTTGAGTTGTTTATTACTAAGTGCTTGTGTGGGATCTAGGTTGCAATTTATTACATTTTACTATTACTATTGTTAATACATGAGATACAAAAACCATTAATAAATTGAGATATTATGTAACACCGTCCCCAAGTGTATTTACTTTTTAGTAAATAATGTAATAAACCTTGAAGGATGATTTATGAATTTACGTGATTGTAAATTTTTATTAGTTCTTTTGCGTGAATAGTAAATTGCACGTGGGGCCCACACCGGGAACGGGGGTCATCCGATATTTTCGAGACCTCATATTATATTCATCTTGATCTAGATAATATGTATAAGGTGATGGATATCCTATTTGGGCCGTAGCAAAGGCATAGGGTTGACCGGTTGGTCAAACGAGGCCCAACTATCAGTATTGACAATTTATCAAATAACAGCCCGAAAATGAATTTCGAGGACTTCTAAATTAAATTTGAGAAAATTATATTCATTCTAAGGTCCAATAAGGATTGAGAACATGTGTTATATTTTATTTGACCCAATAAAATAAAATATAATTAAAAGAGTCCGGAAAATACAACTTTCAGGGCCGAATGTACACACCGCCGGGACACAAAGGGTTGACCTCCCACATAAGTGGGGGCCAACCCACGTTTTTAGTCTTTCAAATGGCAAGGGGAGCCGCACCATTGGGCTATGGAAATAGGGTTGAGTTGATTGGGGAGACAAGGTTTGAAAGCAAAGTGGACCCTCCCCATATTATTGGTGAATAAGCCAAAAAGAGCATCTCCATCACCCCTTAACCCGTATGTTCGACCAACACACTCATTTTTTAGAGAGAAGCTCTGATAATTATCGTCTCCACCATTGTTATTCGAACAAAGCTCAAAGGAGGTCCAAGAAGGAAGTTTAAGGAGGAAAAGGGGAGGGAAAATGTGGTGGATTAAGGTAATGACCTTATAACAACTTTTTCTTTATTCTCTATCTAACATATGGCATATATATCATATGGAGGACCCCTAGGATTGTTCTACATGTTGAGAAGTGTAGAATGAGGGGTTGGAAGGTAGTTCTAAGTCCAAGAACGGACTTAGAAGCCAAAGTGACCGGCTCGCCGGAAAATAACCTTTAAAGGTTATTTGTATTAATATGGGTTTTATGACGATGAAACCTTATTAGGAACTTGTCTGAGGTATTCCTAGAGCTTTCACGGAGTTGAAAGAGTCGCCGGAATAATCGCCAAAGCTAGACAAAGTTTGCCGGAGTTTCGCCGGAGTTCAACCGGGAGGGTATAACTTCTTAAAGGCTTCACTAAGGTGAGAAGACGGCTTTATGCTTTATAAATTTTGCGTGAGGCATGAGATTACCTAAAGTAATCAAGGATATGTTTTATGGAATGATTAAAGATAATCAAGTATTTGTTTATGCCATGAATGTATATAAAACATAGTTCAAATGCATGTTATATATGTATGATGATTAAAGATGTTATAAATTATTATGTATGATGTTCCAAGGATCCAAAAAGGTATTTTTGGATCAAGGACGTCAAAGAGTACATGCGTATAAAATTTCACGTTAATCGGACTTCGTTTGGGCGGTCAAACGGGCGTTGACCGCCAAGCCAACTGTTATACCTGATCGGGTATTGGCAAATACCCGACCGGGTATTTATTGAAATTTGCCCCAGGGGCTACTGCCTCCTATATCCGACCGGGTATAGGTAGGTACCCGACCGGGTATTGGGTTTTACACTCAAACGGTCAGTTTTGAATGAGTATAATGTGGGGCTTTCGGGTGAGAACCGTCCATGTTGATTATTAAGGATTATTATATGACTATAGGGCTAGGTATTGTGCATAGTTAGAGGATTGAAAGGTTAGCCATATTCAGGTTAGGGTTTGGTAAGGAATAAGGTTGGGGTTGAGTATCCCCGGGACGGTAATAGATCCTGAAACTCGGTTGGGGTTGAGTATCCCCGAGGCGGTAAATGATCCTGAAACTCGGTTGGCGTTGAGTATCCCCGGGAAGGGTAAATGATCCTGAAACTCGGTTGGGGTTGAGTATCCCCGAGACAGTAAATGATCCTGAAACTCGGTTGGGGTTGAGCATCCCCGGGACGGTAAAGGGTCCCAAAACTCGGTAGGATATTACGAATTTAGAATGTTGCTTGTGAGCTAGGCATTCGGGAATTGAGAGAGCAAGATCCACCTTTTTCCCTATAGCATCCACGCTGGCTGTGAGCTTTTGCATCATGCTTGCTAATATATCTACTCGTGCAGAGAGAGCAGAATTATCACTGATCTCATATAGACCCGGAGCCTTTTGCTGAGGAGAACTCCTGTCGCTGTACCAAGATGAATTATTTGAAACAATCTTCTCCACTAGTTCTTCCCCAACCTCGGATGGTAAATCAGGAAAGGCTCCGCCACCCGAAGCATCCAGCATCATCTTCCCTTCATTGTTGAGTCCGCTATAGAAGTAGAAAAGAACCTCACAATTAGTCAAATTTCCCTCAGGACAAGCTCTTCTCAACACCTTGAATCTCTTCCATGCTTCAGCTAGTGTTTCTAGAGATCCCTGCTTGAACTCTTGTAGTTGCTTCTTCAACTTCAGAGCCTTTGACGTAGGGAAGTACTCTTTAATAAAGGCACTATGCAGCTGGTCCCAAGTCTGGAGGTGGTTGTGAGGATGGCTGTCCAACCACCTCTACGCATCGTCCCTCAATGAGAAAGGGAAAAACATCATTCTTACCTGATCATCAGTTAACCCAGGTATCTTGAAAGTCTAGCACATCCTCAGAAAGCGTGTAATATGCGCCACTGGGTCTTCTGTAGGGCCTCCTCCAAATTGGTTATTAGACACCATGCTTATCACCGCCGGCTTGATCTCGTAATGGTTGGCAGTAATTCCCGGTACTTGAATGCTATCATACTCTGAAACGTTTGGCGTAAGGAACTCTGCAATGGTCTGGCGCTGAAAGAGTTGATTATTGTGCGGTACATAATCATTTTGTGGAGGAGTCTGCTGTCTAGGCTGGAGAGCTGGTTGTTGTTGAGTAGGAGGGACTTGGGGTGGATTACGGTATTGGTTCTGGTAAGGAACTTGGTACTGCGGCTGATTTTGGAATAGGTTTTGGGTGAGTGGTGGTGGATTCTGTCTGGACTGGAAGACGGGAATACTCTGACCTACTCTTTGCATCCCATAAACTTGGTTTTGGAAATTAGTTTTAGGAGCAGTAGGGGTATTTTGAAAAAGTTGATATAACGGAGGGAGGTTAAATTGTGGTGAAGGCTGATGATGGAGTATATGGACTCCGATTACCCGATCTGCCGACTACTGGGCCTGGACAGTGGCCCACACACGTTTAGCGGATAGCATTCATATTATTGTACATTAATATTATTATTATTCAGATGTTCTAGATTAGTTTTTGTACTATCAGTCCATTTATGTAACCGGGTCTGTCAGGCCCATATTAGAGGCCCAGACCCGGATTTCCTTTATATATACTCCTTATAGGAGGCTATTAAACCACAACCAATATTCATTCACAATAAACATATATCTCCTTCTCTATTACACTCTTGTTCCAATCTCCTTTTCATACAATATGGGTATTAATTATCCAACAATGGTGCTCTCGTTAAGGGGTTTGAACACAATCAAGTGAGAAAACTTCCCAAAAATAACCAAACATTCACCCCAATCACGGAAAGATCAGTCAAAATCATTCTGAAAATTCAGGAAAAATCAGAGAAAGAAATCTGGAATTTAGATCTGATTTTGAGCTTTGCCGGAACTGTCTTCCCCTTCCAAGCCTCCTGTCGGTGGAAGCTGTAGTCTCCGATCCCTGCTGCAAGATTTGCGCCACTGAGCTGGAGTATCACCGCCCGCGGATGCTATGAGATAGGGTCTGTCGCCTCTGTGTCAGCGCCTTCCGCCATGCTCCACCTCTTTATTTTCATTGATTGTTGGAGCTCAACCTCGAATGACCTCCATTAATGGCCGCTCAAAGCTCAGGGAAGGACAGAATGCCCTCAGACCTGAGACTGACGTCGCGACCGGAAATCCCTGCCGCTTCTGTGCAGAACGGAGCACCGGTCGTCTAGCAACGCCGCTCATCGATGCTCGTGGCCTGTTCTTCCAGAACCATCGTGCGTCACTCGCAGCACGCTCCTCCTGCCTTACTCCTCAACCGAACAGCGCCGACGGGTCATCACCTGCGGCTATGCTAAGGCTGTCCTCACCGCCATCCCCTTTGTTCCGCTGCAACTACCTTCTGTCGTTAAACGACATGGACTCCCTGCGTCTGGATTGGCAGAAGGGTGTTGCACCGACGTTTTTCTTAAAGGATATCCACCGACGTCTGCTGGATCGTGGCCAAATAATTTGCTTGGTGAATTTTTACCCAAGTCAAAATTGGGGGGCCAAATAATGGTGCTATGGTCCTAAGCTAGATCGTGGCCAAATAATTTGCTTGGAGAATTTTGACCCAAGTCAAAATTGGGGGGCCAAATAATGAAAGGTGCTTGGAGAATTTTAACCCAAGTCAAAATTGGTGAGGGATCCAATCCACGTTTACAAACTCTCAACAGCTCGGCCTCGTTTTTCCAAAGGCAACACTAATCAACAGCTCGACCTCGTTTTTCACAAATTAGAATGAGCTCAAAGGAATCAGTTGGATATTATTCTTTTCAGTCAGTCCGATATATTTCAGCCCATTAAAAGATAAGTACTCTTTAATTTTCATATTATTCATATTTATTTACATTATTTCTTTTTTCGTGCGAATGTTAAAATATCATACAATTATGATCAAATGACTGGTAGACTGTGACTTGAGACCCATCACTAGGATTTAAAGCCCTGACCAAGTCAGGCACAAAGCCCCGACCAAGTCGGACATGAAGATCGGTCTTAGTCATTCCAAAAATGGCGACTGTTGCGTACGAATGGCTCACACATCCATTCTACTAAGTATTTTATCATTACATTGACAATTCACATATCCACTTGTATCAAGTAACGAACTCCCGATCGGAAACATAAATCCTAAGAAAAATTTTTATATGTATGATAAATGTGTAGGTACAAAGATGACTTTACTCATGTTCACCTTGTCTCCACTCGCCTCAAAGAGTGGGGAGTGGGGGACTGAGGGTCAGAGTTTCTAGATGAGAAGAAAATATCACGCATGAACAGGAACGAAAGATGGGTCGGATGAAGACGAGTTGAGCTAGACAAAAGTGATTATGCCGCAGAGGGTCTACCTTCCTTGTTTCATGTTGGGGGCGCTAGGTGTACTCTTTTTCCCTTTATTAGGATTTTTCTCACTGGGTTTTTTCCTAGTAAAGGTTTGTAATGAGGCACCTCCCCATCATGGACAAGGGTGGTGGTCCCCCGGCCGGAGAGCAAGAAATCAAAGATAGAAGAACGTTGCAGATACAGTTTGGACTACTCCCTTTCGCCTCGAGTACTCTCGACTCAGGGAGTGGGGGACTCCTGATGGAGTATATGGACTCCGACCACCCGATCTGCCGACTATTGAGCCTGGACAGTGGCCCACACACGTTTAGCGGATATCATTCATTCTATTGTACATAATAATTATTATTATTCAAATGTTCTAGATTAGTTTTTGTACTATCAGTCCATTTATGTAACCGGGTCTGTCATACCCATATTAGAGGCCCAAACCCGGATTTCCCCTATATATACTCCTTATAGGAGGCTATTAAACCACAACCAATATTCATTCACAATAAACATATATCTCCTTCTCTACTACATTCTTGTTCCAATCTCCTTTTCATACAATAAGGGTATTAATTATCCAACAGCTGATTTTGGGAAAAGATCGGAGTGCGGTAGTTTTGAAAACCTGGAGGGTTTCTAGGTGAAATTGGTGGTGAAGATTGGGGTAATGTGTTGACATAGAAATCTTGATGAGATGTGGGGTTAGAGTTACCAGACATCCCTGCAGTTCGAGATGAAGATTGATGGTCCATGGTGATTTTCTCCTTTTGGGCCTTGCGGTTCTGTCTGGCGAGCTTTTCGATCTCAAGATTAAGAGGGATTAGCGGTTCTCCCCTCTCAGAACGTGTATGCATAAACAGATCTGACCTGCAAGGTTAGCAGACAAAAAACATACGAACAACTAAAAAACGGATCACGGAGATAAATTAACCCTTAAGACCGACACCGTCCCCGGCAACGGCGCCAAAAACTGATGTTAGTTTTCTCGCACTTAAAAAGGTTGTAGAAAAGTGGTTGAAAGTACGAGTATCGTCTCCACAGGGACGGTAAAAAGAAAATTAAGGACTAACTAAAATCAGCGATAAAGAACCGAAATAAAATAAATGCAGTCGTGCGAGATTTGGTTGATTTGAAAATTAACTAATGCAAATGAGCGAATAAAAATAATTGATTGGGTTCTTCTTAATTAACGATGAAGGGAACATGGATTGATTCCGAGGTAATTAGATTTCTGGCAGATCAGGCTTAATTACATGAAATTAATTTTATTGAGCCTAGCTAATCAATACTAAGTTCTTACCGCTCTCGCGGCGTAGAGTACAATAATTTAGGGAACCAGGCTGATCTCTCATGCGACAGGATCCTAAATTATTGCCAAGACGAGCGAGCTTACGGCCCCTTAATCACTACTAATCTCTTAACGAACGATTAAGTGTGTGTGTGAAGGTGTCTTAGAATAAAATTAGACCTCTCTTAATTTATTCTACAAGCAATTGTAAGTCTAGTCGCGGTTCCAGGTTACAAAAGATAGCAATTAAATTGTTCAAACACAAATTAAACGACATTCATGCAATTAAACCATCAAGAAACTAACCATACATCATGATCAACCCCGACCTTCATCAATCCCAAATCCCTAATTAAAACTAAGCTTCTAAATAAGCTTTGAGCATCCAAAGTAGAGAAAAATATCCTTCGAGCATTCAAGAGCTATCTAGCAAAAGAGAAAGTGCAAACTTAACTTTACTCTCTGCTTGGACTCATGCTTCAATAAACTTCCAGTTTATAAGCTATTCATGGCTAAATCATAGAAGTTTAGTTCCTAGTTGGAGGTTAGAACTTTCTTGTAACAAAATCAGATATTGTTGTAAACACTTCAGAAGGACAGTTGTTCCCGACCTGAGTGTGGTTAGATAGGTCAGGAGTACCTTTTGATCCCCACTGGATCAATTGAGAAAAACCTAAAGGATTGAGTAGCTTGGAGTGGTGTTGTACTCCTCGTGAAACACCTTCAATCTAGGCAAGAGATGTTAAGGCTAGATTGGCACTAAGTGTATTGAGCTTAATACATTAGTGAAATCCATTTGAAATAGGATGGGACTGGATGTAGGAGGATTACACCACCTCTGAACCAGGATATATTATGTGTTGATTTATTTTCAGTCAACAAAGCACATACTGAACACTTCTCATAAAAGATTGTAGTTTGCCAACAACATCCTAAGCAGTAGTCTTAATTGACCCTATTGCTTATCCTACTGCTTAATAACTCACTTTGTTTGAGATACAAGAGATTTACAAAATCACAACTATAAGGTGTGTTCCATTACATTTCAGGAATTTACTTAAGGCATAGCAGTTGCCTCAGCAGTCCCCTGGTAATTACCCAACTGCTGAGCCCACTGCTCACACAAAAGTATTTCCTTTGAACATCTCAAGCTCACCAGACCTTCACAACTCTATCTCTAAGAAGTCTGTTCAAACTGATCTCTGTAATTCAAAGTGGTAACCCAGCAGGTGCCTCAGCAGTCCCCTCACTATCACCCAACTGCCGAGACCACTGCTCCATTAAAACTCCCACTTACTTGGACTAATGCACATCTTCAGAAAGCCCACATCATCCTGAGCAACACCATATAATCAATCTTCTCATACCTTCACCTTTACTTAAGCAGATGCCTCGGCAGTTTCCTAGTTACCACCCAACTGCTAAGACCACTGCTCTCATTAAAGGTGATTATCAATCTACCATGTTATATCATCAGAAAGATCTTCCCACTCTAAGAAAGATTCTGAGTGCACTATCATCATACACTGAGTATTTCGTTAGCAGTTGCCTCAGCAGTTCCCTGCTTTCTAGCCAACTGTCAAGCCAATTGCTCACCTAATAAAGCCCAAACTTCATCCATCATAGAAAGTTGTTTTACACAATTTATCTAAGAGGTTAAGGACTTCCGTTGTGCATCTATAAATCTCCCAAAAGATTATAGATCAACTCATCTAGAAGGAAAAAGTTTTTAAAGTTGAAAACCCTTTAAAAGTCTATTCACCCCCCCTCCCCCTCTAGACTTTTACCTCTATCCGGGACCATCAAGTGGTATCAGAGCAAGGTTGTTCCTAGAGTCAGTTTCTGACTAATTCGAACTAAAGATCCCAAACCACTATACTTCCCAAACACTTTCTAAAAATGGATAGTCAGCTTGCAAAGAATCTTTTGTTCAAACAGAACAAGTCTGATGATTGGAAAATCAAGGATATCTGGGATGAGCTCACAATGACCAAATCAGAAGATGATCAAAGCAGTACAAGTGATGAAGGCAGCACATTATAAAGTAAGGAAGATGCCCTGATTTGCCTCTTTTGAATGCACCAAGTTGATAGCTCCTCCCACAACTATCCCATGGCCAGATTGAATGAAAATGACAATGATGAGGTATTTTCCTGTTCTTCAAACAGCTCATTTGATTCCAGCTGTTCCAGTGTTGATATGGAAGCATTGCTCCATCCATTTGAAAACTTTCAAAAAGATCACCTCTTTTAATGAACGAAAACTGTAGACTTCAAGAAAATCTAATAGTAGCCCAAGCTTAAATGGGTGAAGTAATAAAAATGAAAGATTTTCTTGAACTTGAAAACATCAGTTTAAAAGAAAGGCTGAGTTCTCTCTCTCCCTATTGCTGAGAAAGTTCAACACAACTGGAAGAACACAGGATTAGGATACACACATTTATCCCAACAATTGAAAGACTCTCCCAAATGCTCTCCTATCACAAAACACACCACAGATCAACAAGAAACAAGAAAACCAAACCAACAGAATCCCCACTCTCAAACTCTTTCAATTAAAAGGAACCAGTCCTCTCCCAGATCCAAAACCAAACTTCCTTGCAAACCCAACTTCCAGAATAACCAACCAAATCAAAGACTTGGTTGGCAATCAATCAAGAGGACCGACTACATTCCATAGAAAAAGTTGATCACTCCTAATACACATATTCCTTCCCCTTTCATAAGGAATAATGTTCACAAATATATATCCATTCCTTATGATTACAATACTCTGAATGGCTATAGATCCATCAGCTTAAATCCAAATGGTCATAAAAGGGCATGGATGCCCAAACCTATTCAAAGGAAGATGCCCACTAACTTGTGTGCTGTTACTCAAAACTGAGAAAATGGGAAGGTGCTGGAGCAGCCAACTTGCAAGAATGATATAAAATATTCAAGCTGCTCCATGCACATGACAGGCAGCAGGAGGCTACTGTCAATGCTATAGATCTGGAGAAGGACCCAAAGCAACCTTTGGGAATAAGGAAGAAAGAGGAGAAAGTAAAGGAGCTGGAAAATCCAATCAACTGCAGTCCTTCAATCCAAAACATATCATATTGGATTGAAAATTCAAACTCATAAAGCACAAGCCAGCTCTGCGATAACATCTACAATGTGACATTCTCCATGGACATCTGCTTGATCAGAGATGTCCAAAACAACAAAGTTGTGCTAACTGGTAGAAGAAAGAAGGATACTAGAAAGGCTCCAAGCTGCCTTCCCAGCAAAAATCAACAAAAGGAATGACTGGAGTCTGGAAGCAGCAGGTGGCTCAAAGAGCAGACCACTGCCAGCAGGTGACTCAAATGAAAGATCACTCCCAGCCGTTGACCCAAAATATAGGACACTACGAATTGCTGACTCATTCTAAAATCAAATCTCCAAGATGCTCCAGCTGAAATAAGCACAAGGCTTAATACTCTCAATCCTCTTACTCTACCAGAAGACAGTAAAGAAGAAGAGGAGGATGAGCAGGTAACTCAATTCATTCAAAACATCTGACACAAGATGATTCAACCAGCATCCTCCTCATCAAAATACTGATGACATCATCCAAAGGGTTCGTACAAAATCATCAATCCAGAAAGAAGCAACATTTGCCTCTTCTCTCAAACAGAACCCAAAAGGACTGAAAAAGCCCTACAAACTTCTGACTAGATACAAGCTAGTTCAACAGGAACAATCCTTGAAGCTTGTATACAGACCCTATCATCAACATATGACAGGAACAGAAAGGGTGACTCAGGAAGGCACCATTGTTAAGAAGAAAGCAAAATTGGTGGACAAAGGGTACTGATGGAGTATATGGCCCAGGGACCCCCGACCCACATACTTCCTCTACTACAATCAGGCCCAACAGGCCCAAACGGGCCAAGTCCAGCAAAATGGAGCTCTAAGCAGCCCACAATACGCAAAGGGGTGCCTTCGGCCCCATGGCCGAAGGCTACCAGTGACGGAATCGAGCTCAGAAACATCACAGGAGAACAAGGCTTGAAAACCAAGCCTTCGGCAACTGCAGCCCTCGGCAGGTAGGAGCCCTCGGTTAGAAGAGGCATCACAGGAGAACAAGGCTTGAAAACCAAGCCTTCGGCACCTGCATCCCTCGGCAGGTAGGAGCCCTCGGTTAGAAGAGCCTTCAGCCCAGCACCCTTCAGCCGAATGCATCCACCTCGACAGAATATCCTCTTCACATGCGCTTGGATCACCGTACCAAGTACAAACGTCACATCCAACCACCGCATTTAATGCGGCCACATGCGAGTGCCAGTGCCACCCCGGTCGAGGTGACCCCTCGACCACCAGAAAACTTACACGTGTCCTTATCTAGCATTTATTACTACTATAAATAGCACCCCTTTCCCCCATTGTAAACCACGCTTAATACATATCGAATATACACTCTCTCTCTTACTTATTTGCTCTGACTTCTCTCTAGTTATTCTCCGCAATAACCCCTCGGATAAGCTACCCCCGGGTACACTATCCATCATTTGGTGCTCTCGTTGAGAGCTTGAACAATCAAGTAAGAAACCCTCCCCCTCGACCAAACACAAAACACCTAGCTAAAATGGTGAGAACAACTCGTGCCAACTCCAAGAATGTAGAGGACAGGAACCTGGCCCTCGGCGAGGTCGACGTCCCCGAAGCCTCCAACAGGGCTCCCGGGGGCGGCGTCATCGCCGGGTTGGACCAGACGGCTGTCGACCTACGCCATCAAATTCAACAGAATGCCCCCGATGCCCGCCTCGGCATCGAGGCCAAGAAGAAGGACCGGAGCGAGAATCAAATTAGCCCTCCAGTCATCACAATCGACGTACAATCGGCGCTCTCCGCCTTCATCCAGACGCTCACCCAGAACCCGGGTGCCTTCGGCACTTTGGTTCCCCTCCAACCTGAGGTCGGGAGAATATTATGCCTCCCCCTCATCCACACCCCCTTGGGAACCCGGTCCTCCGGATTGGGAACTCCGAGGGGGTCGTGGCCCAAGATACGGCCTCCCAGGAAGTCCAATCCCGGGACCGCCACAACGTAAACAAAGAACAACTCTGGACCTCCGCCCTCGAGAGACTCGGAGGGGCGCAAGATCGCCGAGGGGTCCAAGACCGCCTCGGGGGGAAGGCGTTCCAGAGGCCTCAGGAAAGTGGCGGATCCGTCTCCAGGGCCAATGAAAGGCGTCCCCCTCAGGACAAAGGCAAGGCACCTCTCCATGTCAACGACGCCCGCCATCAAATCAATCAGGCCCACTCGGCCCGCGTCCATTTGCAGGAGGCGGAGGCCCTCCCGAAGGACCCCCGGGACGAAATCATTGCGGCCCTCCAGCGCCGGCTCGACGAGATGGAGGCCACCAAAGCACACGCCACCACTTCTGCCCCTCATACAGACCTCAAGTATGAGGCAATGTTGGCCAAAATGGAGGAGATGTAAAGGAAATTTGCCGAAGGCTCCGGGGAACCCGTCATCCAACTCCGAACTAGGACGCCATTTACCCCAAGGGTATTGGCGGCCCAAATTCCGGAAAAGTATCGAGGGCAACTCATCAAGCCCTATGAAGGAAAAACTGACCCCCAGGGGCACTACAACAGGTATCAAAACAACATGATGATGATGGGGGCATCAGATGAATACTTATGTCGTTGGTTCCTTTCCACCTTGGAGGGACCAACATACGAATGGTTCAACCGATTGCCCGAGGGCAGCATTGACTCTTGGCAAGATCTTGCCCGACGCTTCCTCACCCATTTTGCCGGAAGGAAGCGCGTGAGAAAGCACTTCTCCCACCTCCTCTCCGTCAAGCAACAGCCTGACGAAGCACTTCGGTCCTTCATTGACCGGTGGATGAAGGAGACAGACGAGGTCGAGGGCGCCGACGAGCGTACCCTCCTCGTCCTCTTCCAGGGGGTTCTCCGCAGCAGCCACTACGCACGGAGCCTCATCACCGACCCCCCAAGATCATACCTCAGAGCACTCCAGCGGGGGAGCCTATACACCGACGCTGACGACCTCCACTCCTTCAAGAAAAATGAGGGCCAGCCCTCGAAGAAGACAAACAACACGCCGGCCCCAAATACGCCCTCGGCCGGAGGCCGAGACCATGGAAGTCACACCCAACAAGGCCGTAACGAACGCCAATGGCGCCCTCGGTTGGACATGCCGAGGACTCCCCTCACGCACCCGGTGAGCACTATCCTCAACTATGCGGAAGAGCACGACCTTTTCCCCAGGGACCCTCGGTCGGCGAGGGAGATCTACGCCATCCACCAAGGCGGCACATATTGCCGTTACCACAAAAGCACCTCCCACAATACAGACGATTGTGTCTCGTTAAAGAAGGCTATTGAACTCTTAATTCAACGGGGTGAGCTCCACCAATTCATCAAAAATTCCCTAAGGAAAAATGCCGGGGAGAACACCGATAAAAAAGAAGGGGACATCGCAACGAAGAAACATGAAATCGGGAGGTTCAGCGACGACGAGGAGTTCGAGGAGCCCCAGTTGAAGAAGCGCCACCTCCGATAATCGTGTTCCTCGCCTTCGCCGTCGGTCACAGCCTTGGGCCCTCGACCTCGAGGCACATTATCATCCCCTCGGCCTAGAGCCCTCGGCCTCGAGCCGTGTATCTTAACAAAGCCGTTGTCAAACAACGCACCCCTTGTATTCTGCTTGTTTCTATGAATTTAAGTAAACTACAACACAATCCAGACATCTTATCGGCCCCTTCGAGGCCAAATGCCCAGGTATGGCCGATGGTGTCTAAAGATGAGGGGCCTGCAAAAGGCCCACGTTTTTGGAGCGGGACGCTTGCCGCGTCGCCGGCGCGCAACACACGGTGACAGGCCTGAAAGAATGGCTGAGGTGACGAAATCCCCAAACTTGGGGGTGAAACGGCAGTCGTCGGAAACCGACCAAGCCTAGACCGCGCCGTAAATAGACGATGGGACCCCCCAAGGTCAAGGGACGGTTCAGCGCCGGGGGACTAACAGACGAACCCCCGGACGGATCACTTGGACCCCCTTCCGGTCGAGGCGAGGAAGCAACCCCTTCGGCCGAAACCTGGAAGAAGGAACACACATCAGGAGGACTAACATACGACCTCCTGGCACAATCAAGGGACGGCCCAGCGCCGGGGGACTAACAAACGAACCTCCGGACGGATCACTTGGACCCTCTTTCGGCCGAGGCGGGGAATCACCCCCCTCGGTCGATGCCTGAAAGAAAGAACATACACCCGAAGGACTCCCGGAACTATCAAGGAAAGGCCCTCGGCCTCAATTCGATTCTACATCACCAATGGCCCTCGGCCTTGGCATGATTCAACATCAGAACGGCCCTCGGCCTCAACATCACCAATGGCCCTCGGCCTTGGCATAACGGTTTTGGCCTTAGCGTGATCTCACATCACCAACGGCCCTCGGCCTCAGCGCGATTCCACATCACAACGGCCCTCGGCCTCAACATCAGAACGGCCCTCGGCCTCAACATCAGAACGGCCCTCGGCCTCAACATAAGGACGACCCTCGGCCTCAACATCAACAACGGCCCTCGGCCTCAACATCAGACAGCCCTCGGCCTCAACATGACTCTATGTCATAATGGTTTTGGCCTTAACGTGATCTCACCTCACCAATGGTTTCGGCCTCAGCGTTATTCCACATCACAATGGCCCTCGGCCTCAACATCAACAACGGCCCTCGACCTCAGCATCAGAACGGCCCTCGGCCTCAACATCAACAACGGTCCTCGGCCTCAACATCAGACGGCCCTCGGCCTCAACATGACTCTATGTCATAACGGTTTTGGCCTTAGCGTGATCTCACATCACCAATGGCCCTCGGCCTCAGCGTGATTCCACATCACAACGGCCCTCGGCCTCAACATCAGAACGACCCTCGGTCTCAAAATCAACAACGGCCCTCGGCCTCAACATCAATGACGGCCCTCGGCCTCAACATCAGAACGGCCCTCGGCCTCAACATCAACAACGGCCCTCGGCCTCAGCGCGATTCCACATCACAATGGCCCTCGGCCTCAACATCATACGGCCCTCGGCCTCAACATGACTCTATGTCATAACTGTTTTTGCCTTACATGATTTCACATCACCAAAGGCCCTCGGCCTCAACGTGATTCAACATCAACAACGCCCCTCGGCCTCAGCGTGATTCCACATCACAACGGCCCTCGGCCTCAACATCAGAACGGCCCTCAGCCTCAACATCAACAACGACCCTCGACCTCAGCATCAGAACGACCCTCGGCCTCAACATCACCAAAGGCCCTTGGCCTCAACGTGATTCAACATCAACAACGGCCCTCGGCCTCAGCGTGATTCCGCATCACAACGGCCCTCAGCCTCAGCGTGATTCCGCATCACAACGGCCCTCGGCCTCAACATCAGAACGGCCCATCGGCCTTCATCCCTCCGGCATCTTTATTTGATGTCGGGGGCAATCACACAGGTCCCTCGGCCTTCATCCCTCCGGCATCTTTATTTGATGTCAGGGCTATCATACAGACCCATCGGCCTTCATCCCTCCGGCATCTTTATTTGAAGTCGAGGGACATCACACAGGCCCATTGGCCTTCATCCCTCCGACATCTTTATTTGATGCTGGGGGCTATCATACAGGCCCATCGACCTTCATCCCTCCGGCATCTTTATTTGATGTCGGGGGCAATCACACAGGTCCCTCGGCCTTCATCCCTCCGGCATCTTTATTTGATGCCAGGGGCTATCGTACAGGCCCTCGGCCTTCATCCCTCCGGCATCTTTATTCGATGTCGGGGGCAATCATACAGCTCCCTCGGCCTTCATCCCTCCGACATCTTTATTTGATGTCAGGGGCAATCATACAGGTCCTTCGGCCTTCATCCCTCCAGCATCTTTATTTGATGCTAGGGGCTATCATATAGGCCCTCAGCCTTCATCCCTCCGGCATCCTTATTTGATGTCGGGGGCTATCATACAGGCCCCTCGGCCTAGCCTTCATCCCTCCGGCATCTTTATTCGATGCCAGGGGCTATCATACATGCCCTCGGCCTTCCTCCCTCCGACATCTTTATTTGATGTCGGGGGCAATCACACAAGCCCCTCGGTCTCCATCCCTCCGGCATCTGTATTTGATGCCAGGGGCTCTCACACAGGCCCACCTGGCCTTGCACCCCTCCGTCACCTTTATTTGATAACGGGGGGTCCTTACAAGCTCCTCAGCTTTTTCATGCAGGATCTAAGGCTGGTCTTCGATATCCCCTCAGCAGACGGACACAACCACCGCTCAAAAATCTAGGCCGAAGGGTGCATTCCTTTTGCTTCATTCTGGGGGCATCCGGTGTACTCTTTTTCCCTCATTAGGATTTTTTCCCGCAGGGTTTTTTCCTAATGAGGTTTTTAACGAGACATCTCCCCATTGTGGAACAAAAGGCGTCACCCCTCGGCAGCTCCTGCTGAAGGCATGCATCACTCTACTCCTGTTTCCCTCGAGAAACTCTCGGCAAAAGGAGTGGGGGACTAGGGGACTCCCCTCGGCAAAACACGCAAATGTTAAAAATTTTCTATTTCTCAGCTACAACAAGCTGAGGTAAGATCACAACGGAAATCTACTGCCCTCGACATGATGCCTTCGGCTTACAGAATGCCTCCGGCCACACAATGCCTTCGGCCACATGATGCCTCCGGTCACACAATGCCTTCGGCCACATGATGTCTTCGGCCACATGATGTCTTCAACCACGCAAAGCCTTCAGTCAACAAATGCCCTCTGCAAAGCACACAAATGCAGATCTCTCATTACTTTACAAACTACAACAAAGAAACACATACGAGCAACACAGTTACACTCCCTTCAGGAAGCTCTCAGCCCTCGACATATGGGGGAATTGAGAAAATGAGGCACCCAACAGAACAGGGAAGCCTTCGGGGCAATCACCACAGCTACTCCTTTTCCCTCAAATACCTTTCGACAAAAGGAGTGGGGGACTCCTGATGGAGTATATGGCCCAGGGACCCCCGGCCCACATACTTCCTCTACTACAATCAGGCCCAACAGGCCCAAACGGACCAAGCCCAGCAAAATGGAGCTCTAAGCAGCCCACAATACGCAAAGGGGTGCCTTCGGCCCCATGGCCGAAGGCTACCAGTGACGGAATCGAGCTCAGAAACATCACAGGAGAACAAGGCTTGAAAACCAAGCCTTCGGCAACTGCAGCCCTCGGCAGGTAGGAGCCCTCGGTTAGAAGAGGCATCACAGGAGAACAAGGCTTGAAAACCAAGCCTTCGGCACCTGCAGCCCTCGGCAGGTAGGAGCCCTCAGTTAGAAGAGCCTTCAGCCCAGCACCCTTCAGCCGAATGCATCCACCTCGACAGAATATCCTCTTCACATGCGCTTGGATCACCGTACCAAGTACAAACGTCACATCCAACCACCGCATTTAATGCGGCCACATGCGAGTGCCAGTGCCACCCCGGTCGAGGTGACCCCTCGACCACCAGAAAACTGACACGTGTCCTTATCTAGCATTTATTACTACTATAAATAGCACCCCTTTCCCCCATTGTAAACCACGCTTAATACATATCGAATATACACTCTCTCTCTTACTTATTTGCTCTGACTTCTCTCTAGTTATTCTCCGCAATAACCCCTCGGATAAGCTACCCCCCGGGTACACTATCCATCAGGTACTACAAAGAAGAATGAATAGATTTTGATGAAACCCTTGTCACAATTGCACATTTGAATCTCTAAAGATATTCTTAGCATATGCTGCCCATGAGAAACTCACAATTTATCAAATGGATGTGAAGGATGCCTTCCTAAGAACTGTCTACTAGAAAAGGAGGTCTACGTGGAGAGGCCTCCTAGATCCTAAATCAATAGAGAGGAAGATCAGGTGCTCAATTAAACAAAGCGCTCTATGGAATCAAGCAAACTCCAAAAGCATGGTATGACACTCTCCCTCTAAACATTTAGTGAAATATGGGTTCACTAAAGACAAAGTAAAAAAACATGTTATTCAAGGTGAAGAAAGCCCTCTCATACTGCTTGTATTTGAAAACTCAAAACAAACGTTATGTAAGAAATTTTCAACTCTCAAGAAAAATTGAAATAAGCCTAATAAGAGAGTTGAACTATTTCTTGGGACTACAAATGAAGCATGACTCCACAAAGGTTCGACATACTCACCAAGCCACTAAATGAAGCAAGATTCAATGCACTAAAGCAACAGCTTGGTATGTTAGATGATGTTGATCAAGGGCAGGAATACCCATGCACCTATTCAGGGGGAACTTAATTCCAAATACATGGGGGAATTCCTAGCCACCTGCTGAGGGGGAACTTTCAGGGGTAGCCACCTGCTAAAGGTAAGCTACCCAGAATCAACAAGAAATGAAGCATCAAGATCCAAGAAAGTCTATTTCAAACTTTCAAGGAAGAATAAATCAATATCCGAGCAGTGAGCACAGCAGGTGACTAAATTTCAGCAGCACTAGGCTCAACAGGTGTCTAACAAAGAAGTCCACTGCTACAACTTCTTGATAATTGCAATAACTCGGCAGGGTGTACCAAACGAGCTCACAAGATGATTGAGCTACAAAGAAATGATTGCTAAAATACTACTTATTCTTCCAAGAGTATTCTATGCTTCATTTGCAAACTAGTTAACTCCAATTGACAAAGTCCAGAAACCAGATGACTTGACTAACTCTGAGAATAAGGTGGGATTTGTTCAATAAAAACAAATCAATATGGCAGAGATCGGTCAACGTTCTGGATAACATAAGGAGAATTAGTTATGATTCACCAGAAACTCTAGAAAGAAGAAAAAGAGTAAGAATCTGAGCAAATAGCTCAGCAGGTGACTGCGCACTAGCAGCAGTTGGCTCAGCAGGTGACTACTAACCAGCCCACTGCTACCCAATCAAAGAGAGAAACTTTCACCAATACTTTCATAGAAGGATTAAACATGGACTAGAAAGAGAAGGAAAGCAAATGGAGGTAAAGACACTGGTTCAAAAAATCGCGCAGGTGCCTGCCAGCAGGTGACTGCCTCAGGAGCAGGTCACTGCTTCAGGCCAGGAGTTGGCTCAATTTCTGACAAATGTACATAGAATCTCAGCACATAGCTTATATCATCTTGATCACGTCATATCAAGGATTCCAAAAAGGTACCTCTCGTTCTCAGAAGTCATCAAAAATCTAAAACTGAGCCCCCTGCTACCAGTATGAACGCCGTTAATGCTAAAAGGAACCAGCCGTATTCTCCAACAGCTATATTCCAACGGCTAGTTCCCGATAGCCTATAAATACTCCCTCCGTACAAATCCTTCACACTTTCTACTTTGAAATCTATATCTTACCAACTCTAAAGCTCTCAAGCACTCTCAACGATCTCAAAAAGCTCTCAACCATCAAATCTCCACCCCATTTTTTTTCTTCTCTTCATCGCACTCTCAAATCTTCAAACACAACATGGCCTCCCTCATTGAAATCTCTAAATCCATCTTCACTCGGTCAATTCTAAACACACCTAAAGCTCTTGAAAAAGCAAACAACAGTGACCTAATGAGGGAGCTCCTGAGAAAACTTGAAACAACTGGCCTCCTCAAGATGGCTACCTACCCATATCCCTGCTTCTACCCTGAGGTAGTGGCAGAATTTTACATCAACTCAACCCCCAACACACTAAAATCTGTAGTCCTGGGATTCGAAGTGGAAATCCAAGAAGATAAAATCAAAGATCTTCTCTCCCTACCTGGAGATGAAGCCCCAGACGTAGAAGATCTCAACGTGGACGAGGAGAACTTCAAAGAAACCGCCTTCCTCCCTAGAGCTCAAAACCTCAATACCCTGAAGATAAAGAAAAATTTGATGGTTAAAGAGTATGATGTGCTACTGGATATTCTCTACAAATGCATCGACTGCAGAACCACAGCATTGGACGAGGTAAATGCACAACGAGCAAAACCATTGACCGCAATTATCTCTGGCACTCCATACAATTGGTCAAGGTACATTTACAAAGAACTAATACGGTATGTCAATAAATCTCACAAAGACAGAAGAGATGATGGTTCTCTACCACTGCTAGGCTACGGATTCCTCACTGGAGAATTACTAAAGAAGAAAGGGATAAAGGTAACTATTAAGGAGGATACCAACTGGAGGAAGTTTCTCTTCCAAACATCAAAGACTGGAGCACCAGAGATTCATAAGGAAGATGCTACCCTACTATTTCATGAGCCTCTTCAAATCACATTTGACAAGATCAAGGCAAAGACTGCAAAGAGAATTCGGTCTGGGTGCAAGGCAATTCAATCAAAGAAGCCAAGGACGGCAACCAAAAATTTAAAAGACGAACTTGAAGAAGCAGCCTCTTCCACACAACAAGCCCTTGAAGAAGCAGTGGCCTCTCCTCTCATCATCATTCAAGAAGCAGCAGTGGCCTCTCCTCTAGCCATCATCCAAGAAGAAGCAGAGTCCTCATCCAACTCTTCAAATGCGAGCAACAGCTCAGCAGTCGCTCTCTCAATTCTTATTCCCAGAATAAAGCAACACGGGGAGCAGAGGACTCAACAAGAAGAGCAGGCAACTCAAATTCTAGAGCAGGTGCCTCCTCAATCTCCAGCAGGCAACTCACCCAGTTTGACACCTCTAGAGCAGCTGGATGCAGACTACGCAAGAGTAAAACTCTGGAGATCATGGAAGCTAACCAAAATCAGAGATCAAGCAGAAACTCTATTCAATTTTATTGATGAAGAAGACTTTGCACTGGAGTGGATTGGAACAGAGGATCTGGCTATAACAACCACTCTCTACAAAATCAACCAAGTATATGCCCTAAGGAGAAAGGAGTTGACTGCCAAAGATGAAATTGAGGATTCCAGCGATGATGATGGTGATGATGATGATGCTGACAATGCACCGAAGGGACCTCCTAGTTCAAGAGGTAAGCAAATTATCCATTCCTCCTCCTCTAGTGATAAAGAAACCAGGAGGGTCATGAAGAAATCAAGAATGGAAACTCAAGGAGGAGGAGAGTCCTTTAAGGCTCATCAAGGGCAGTTGGCTGCCACCTTAGAGCAGGGGACTCAACTGCTAGATCTCAACCTAGAGCCTCACCAAGAAGAAGTTCCAGAGCTACAAGCTACAACTTCAAATGAGATCAAGGATCAAATTCTGCATGATAGTGAAGAAGACACTCCTACACTAGCAGAGGTCTTCATCAATGAAAGAAGAGCTACAATCAAATTCATCAGCAATGCTGAAGTCAGGCTGCACAAGAGACTGATCAAAATGCAAAAGCATTTTGACAAGCTACTAGAGGCCAGATTTGCATAGGTTCACTGCCACATCAAAAGCAACCTCATGATCCAGCAGGTGTTCAACTCAGAACAAAAGGCCAAGCTGAAGATGCAACTTTCTCAGCAGCCCGCTCAAATTGAAGACATTCACAAAGAACTAGCAGCTCAAAGAGCAAAGGACTGGGAGCTTGAACTTCAGATTCAAACTTACATCAAGCAACTGCATGATCAAGAACAAATAAGTGCATCTCTACCTTCTCTGCCACCCAACCTCGAAAAGGCTCTCCAACAAATTCATGAACATGAGGCCTACATCAAGAATCAGCAAGGATAGTCAGAAGCAGTTCAAAAGGGCCTTCAGGAACTTCAAGCTCTATGTGTAGAGCTCTAAAATCAACTTCAAGCAGTCCAGCAACCACAAGTTGCAACAGAGTCCTCTGCCCAACCAGAAGCAGAGCCCTCTGCCAATGTACTCTCCAACCCTGCTTTACAAACTAACCTTGAGCAGGCCCTTCACCTGATTCATGATCATGAGGCATTCATCCAACACCTAAAGACCAACGAGCTTCCAGCCGTCCTTCAACTCTCCCAGAAGGTGGTTACCAAACAGGTAGAACATTCAGAGGCAATTGGAAAAACAAGGGAGGATGTTGCTAGGCACCTACACCAACTACACAAAGCCAATCAAGAAGCATTCCTCAAGCAAGGAGAAGAACTCCAGAAACTTGGCCTCCACCAACAAGCAACAACCCAAAAGCTCCAGAAACTTGACCAAGAAATCAAAGAAGAAGTCAAGGTCGACCTAAAGGAGCTTCGCAACACCGTCATGGCTTTGTCAATTGAATTCAATGACCTACACCCAAGACGGAGGCCTCTAGACGAAGCTGGCTCAGACCCTGAACTTGAAGAACTCTTCCAGAATATCAAGACCCCTGTTGATGCTAAAAAGGGGGGAGAGTCAACACAAGCAGGCCCCTCCTCCAGCAGGTCCCTGGCAGCCAAGAAAGGAGCTGAAACCAGAAAGAAGAACAAGCGGCTGCAAGAAGAAATGGAGATAAGAAGAAGAAAAGTTGAAGAAGCAAAAGCCAAAGAAGAGGCAAAGAAGAAAGAGGAAGACAAGTAGATTAGATCTAAAGTCCGAAAATAACTAAAAACTATTGTACCTTAGAAGCAAGAACAATGTACAAAAATTCAATGAAAAATCAATAAAAATATCTATTCCTTGTGTTGTAAAGTTTTGGCATCATCAAAAAGGGGGAAATTGTTAGTACCCAATTTTGATAGATTTTGATGATGCCACTATACTTCGCACATGTACATTGTGTCTCATATAATAGCATTCAAATTTAAGTGACAAAAACAAATGTACAATTTTTGAGACTAAAGAAATATTACCGGAAAAGTAAAAATGCAATAAGGTAATTTTACTTACCTTAATAGGATATTTAGATCCTACCGGCAAATATTATTTAGCTCAAAGATTAATTAAATGTCACGTTTTAAAGAAAAGAAGCTCGAAAATCATACTCATTCAATGTCTATGATTGGAAGACAATACTTGACCTGTATTTAATACCGAATCAAGTACTAGGGGCCGGATGCACACAAAGAAGATGCTTCAGCGGCCAAAATAGTTGGAGACAAAAATAGACCTCCGTTAAATGCAAAAACAGGTACATGGACCTACAGCATGGGACGCACACTTCCAGCGGCTAAAAGATTATTGAAGCCAGCCGCATTAAAAGCTCCAGCACAAGAAGGTGAATGTACAATTCGTCCTTTCCAAATCTTCAACGAACAGGATTAATCCATCCTAACCAACGGATGAGATTAATGAACTTGAGAAGCCTATAAATATAGGCTGAAACGAAAGTTTCTAACTAAGCTTTGAGCATCCAAAGTAGAGAAAAATATCCTTCGAGCATTCAAGAGCTATCTAGCAAAAGAGAAAGTGCAAACTTAACTTTACTCTCTGCTTGGACTCATGCTTCACTAAACTTCCAGTTTATAAGCTATTCATTGCTAAATCATAGAAGTTTAGTTCCTAGTTGGAGGTTAGAACTTTCTTGTAACCAAATCAGATATTGTTGTAAACACTTCAGAAGGATAGTTGTTCCCAGCTTGAGTGTGGTTAGATAGGTCAGGGGTACCTTTTGATCCCCACTGGATCAATTGAGAAAAACCTAAAAGATTGAGTAGCTTGGAGTGGTGTTGTACTCCTCGTGAAACACCTTCAATCTAGGCCAAAGGTGTTAAGGCTAGATTGACACTAAGTGTATTGGGCTTAATACGTTAGTGAAATCAATTTGAAATAGGATGAGACTGAATGTAGGAGGATTACACCGCCTCTGAACCAGGATATACTGTGTGTTGATTTATTTTCAGTCAACAAAGCACGTACTGAACACTTCTATAAAAGATTGTAGTTTGCCAGCAACATCCTAAGCAGTAGTCTTAATTGACCCTACTACTTATCCTACTGCTTAATAACTCACTTTCTTTGAGATACAAGAGTTTTACAAAATCACAACTATAAGGTCTGTTCCATTACATTTCAGGAATCTTACTTAAGGCATAGCAGTTGCCTCAGCAGTCCCCTAGTAATTACCCAACTGCTGAGTCCACTGCTCACACAAAAGTATTTCCTTTAAACATCTCAAGCTCACCAGACCTTCACAACTCTACCTCTAAGAAGTCTGTTCAAACTTATCTTTGTAATTCAAAGTGGTGACCCAGCAGGTGCCTCAGCAGTCCCCTCACTATCACCCAACTGCCGAGACCACAGCTCCATTATTAAAACTTTCACTTACTTGAACTAATGCACATCTTCAGAAAGCCCACATCATCCTGAGCAACACCATATAATCAATCTTCCCATACCTCCACCTTTACTTAAGCAGGTGCCTCAGCAGTTTCCTAGTTACCACCCAACTGCTAAGACCACTGCTCTCATTAAAGGTGATTATCAATCTACCTTGTTATATCATCAGAAAGCTCTTCCCACTCTAAGAAAGATTCTGAGTGCACTATCATCATACACTGAGTATTTCACTAGCAGTTGCCTCAACAGTTCCCTGCTTTCTAGCGAACTGCCAAGCCAACTGCTCACCTAATAAAGCCCAAACTTCATCCATCATAGAAAGTTGTTTTACACAATTTATCTAAAAGGTTAAAGACTTCCGTTGTGCATCTATAAATCTCTCAAAAGATTATAGATCAACTCATCTAGAAAGAAAAAAATTTTAAAATTGAAAAACCTTTAAAAGTCTATTCACCCTTCCCCTCCCTCTAGACTTTTACCTCTATCCAGGACCATCACAATTAATTTACTTAATCAGACGAATACATTTAATTAAAAAAATGACCTAAGTTATATTATGAGTTGTAGGTCATAATAGCCATGTGTTTGCCAAGGAGTTAGTATGACAAAAAATGACATCATGTGCCAAAACAATACTTTTACAGGGAAAAATGTCATTATTAATACTATATTTACAAAGAAATAATATTTTTTTGCTTAAAAAAGTAACAATATTTTCATCTTAATACAAAAAAAAATCTCATTAGAATAGCAATTACTACAACTTCTGATTCAATAGAGAAAACTGAAAAATTACAAAATATTGTTTGAAACCAAAACTCAAAAACTATATTCTATATTGTAAAATATAAATGAAATATCAAAAACAACAAAAGCTAAACAAGATTGAAAGAAAGAACAAAAAAGCAATAACAAAATCGGACAAAAAAAACTAGAATAAAATAGATCTCGAAAGAAAAAAGAAAATTAAAGCAAAAAAAAAGTGTTTTGAAATCAAGCAGCGAAATTAACTTCACCCAACCTCAAACCAAAAGGGTCATTGTCACCGCTGGGCAAATTAAAGAAAATAAAAGGGGGAGAAGAATGAAACAGAGGAGAAGAAGATAAAACTTACCTAAGTGATTGTCGCCGCTCGCCGGTGCCGGAATTGGGAAGAAAACTCACCATTCAAGAGTACTGTATAACCGGCGGAAATGGATAAGTGGTAGAAAAAGTTAGATCTAAAAAGTAAAAACAAACTCAAGTAGATGGGGAGGAGGGAGATGAAAGGAGAGAGAAGGGAGAGAGCTGTACTGGTGTTGTGTGAAAACAGAGAGAAGAAGGGGATACGGTTGTTGCCTAAATAAGGAAGTGGGGTCTGACAGAAGGAAAAGTAAATTAATTAATTATACGAAGGGTATAATTGATAAATGAAACTGATCGGTCAACTAATAGCTCTTATGTAGAGAATAAATCAACAAGCATTCCTATTTTATAATTTTGTTAATGTTTTGCTCCCATCTAGGGTAATTACTTTTAATTTTTTAATTAGAGGATTTTGTCCCCTCACAAAAGGTCTTCAAATGGATCATTAATGAGAGGATTTTCTGACCCGTCACTAATTTTCGTAGTTAAAAGTTAATTTTCTTGTAATGATTTACCCTCACTGATTTAGATGGTTTGCCTTACGGGTTAAAAAAATCTGACTCAAAAGGGTACCAGGTCACCACAGTCTAATTACGGAAGACAATCCACTAAGTTCGGATTAAACATAAATAACACATAGTTCGGATTAATAGAAGCGAACCATCCATAGTTCGGATTATTCCAGTCAATTTTTAAATGAATCTATTCGTTTTCTTTTATGTTGTAGTTGATTATCAACAATAGTTTCCCTCTCGCACTGCAACATTTTGCTAACTTTCTTTATTTTACCGTCTCAAACAATTGTCAATTCTATTTAAAGTAATAAATATGTGATTAATGTTTTTCTTTCCTCTGCATAAATCTACATCACACGATTTTTACTTTCTCATTCAATATTCAAGTTAATTTTGATCAAGTTTTATGGGGGTGCTGTTTAACATCATTTTACTTTATACCATGTTTGTAACGTGGTTAATTAATCACACTTTAATACAATGTAGTACTATATTTTATATTTCAATTTAGAACATTTCATTTTTCAAGTTCTATTATGTTATATACTATCTATGTATGTTTCTTAATTAATTTTGCATGTGTATGTTTGTAATAGTTTTCTAATAATTTTATTTACACTTATTGTCTTTATCCTCATTTTTCTAATGTTTTGTTAATAATATACAACTATTGATTAGATTTGTAGTTAATAATTATTTTTTATTAATTACTAATTATTTAATAAATAAATAAATAAATAATGCTTCATTAACTATGACAATAAATTTTCACTTCTTTTGGCATCAAATGAATTTATATTTGGATTTTTCATCATGTTATTTTTATATATAAAAAGATTAATTAGATTTGTACTTAGTCATTTATTTTTATTAGTAATTGAGTAATTAAATAATGCTTCATCAATCATGATGACAACTTTTCACTTCTTATGGATTCAAATAGATTTCTATTTGAATTTTCATCATGTTCTCTTTATATGTATATATAAAGATAAAATTATCATGTTTCCTTCATCATGTTTTTTTAAAATGAATTCATTAAAATTAAAGATTCGGTTATCATATAGGAGGTACTTATTACCAAATGTTTAATCATCATATTATTACCTTGTCAAAACTTTGAGTTGGATTACATATTTATTTGGCATTTTAAAAATGTCGCTACAATCCGTATACAAAGATAGGTATGCATATTTACTTCAATAACAAATTTCACATGCCTCATGCATCCACATATATTGTATACATGGATATTCCATAACCGGATAATATATGTACCTAATATATACTCCCTCCATCCCTTAAAATTTTGCCATCTTTCCTTTTTGGGACGTCCCAAAAAACTTTGACATTTTCCTTTTTAATCAATTATTTTGTGGTATCTGTTATTTCTCTCCTCTGCACAAATCTCAACCACACAGTTTTTACTTTATTATTCTCTGTGCCGGTCAACTTTGGCAAAGTTTTAAGGGACGGATGTAGTATGATTTATGTCATTTTGAGTTGTTTATTACTAAGTGCTTGTGTGGGATCTAGGTTGCAATTTATTACATTTTACTATTACTATTGTTAATACATGAGATACAAAAACCATTAATAAATTGAGATATTATGTAACACCGTCCCCAAGTGTATTTACTTTTTAGTAAATAATGTAATAAACCTTGAAGGATGATTTATGAATTTACGTGATTGTAAATTTTTATTAGTTCTTTTGCGTGAATAGTAAATTGCACGTGGGGCCCACACCGGGAACGGGGGTCATCCGATATTTTCGAGACCTCATATTATATTCATCTTGATCTAGATAATATGTATAAGGTGATGGATATCCTATTTGGGCCGTAGCAAAGGCATAGGGTTGACCGGTTGGTCAAACGAGGCCCAACTATCAGTATTGACAATTTATCAAATAACAGCCCGAAAATGAATTTCAAGGACTTCTAAATTAAATTTGAGAAAATTATATTCATTCTAAGGTCCAATAAGGATTGAGAACATGTGTTATATTTTATTTGACCCAATAAAATAAAATATAATTAAAAGAGTCCGGAAAATACAACTTTCGGGGCCGAATGTACACACCGCCGGGACACAAAGGGTTGACCTCCCACATAAGTGGGGGCCAACCCACGTTTTTAGTCTTTCAAATGGCAAGGGGAGCCGCACCATTGGGCTATGGAAATAGGGTTGAGTTGATTGGGGAGACAAGGTTTGAAAGCAAAGTGGACCCTCCCCATATTATTGGTGAATAAGCCAAAAAGAGCATCTCCATCACCCCTTAACCCGTATGTTCGACCAACACACTCATTTTTTAGAGAGAAGCTCTGATAATTATCGTCTCCACCATTGTTATTCGAACAAAGCTCAAAGGAGGTCCAAGAAGGAAGTTTAAGGAGGAAAAGGGGAGGGAAAATGTGGTGGATTAAGGTAATGACCTTATAACAACTTTTTCTTTATTCTCTATCTAACATATGGCATATATATCATATGGAGGACCCCTAGGATTGTTCTACATGTTGAGAAGTGTAGAATGAGGGGTTGGAAGGTAGTTCTAAGTCCAAGAACGGACTTAGAAGCCAAAGTGACCGACTCGCCGGAAAATAACCTTTAGAGGTTATTTGTATTAATATGGATTTTATGACGATGAAACCTTATTAGGAACTTGTCTGAGGTATTCTTAGAGCTTTCACGGAGTTGAAAGAGTCGCCGGAATAATCGCCAAAGCTAGACAAAGTTTGCCGGAGTTTCGCCGGAGTTCAACCGGGAGGGTATAACTTCTTAAAGGCTTCACTAAGGTGAGAAGACGGCTTTATGCTTTATAAATTTTGCGTGAGGCATGAGATTACCTAAAGTAATCAAGGATATGTTTTATGGAATGATTAAAGATAATCAAGTATTTGTTTATGCCATGAATGTATATAAAACATAGTTGAAATGCATGTTATATATGTATGATGATTAAAGATGTTATAAATTATTATGTATGATGTTCCAAGGATCCAAAAAGGTATTTTTGGATCAAGGACGTCAAAGAGTACATGCGTATAAAATTTCACGTTAATCGGACTTCGTTTGGGCGGTCAAACGGGCGTTGACCGCCAAGCCAACTGTTATACCTGATCGGGTATTGGCAAATACCCGACCGGGTATTTATTGAAATTTGCCCCAGGGGCTACTGCCTCCTATATCCGACCGGGTATAGGTAGGTACCCGACCGGGTATTGGGTTTTACACTCAAACGGTCAGTTTTGAATGAGTATAATGTGGGGCTTTCGGGTGAGAACCGTCCATGTTGATTATTAAGGATTATTATATGACTATAGGGCTAGGTATTGTGCATAGTTAGAGGATTGAAAGGTTAGCCATATTCAGGTTAGGGTTTGGTAAGGAATAAGGTTGGGGTTGAGTATCCCCGGGACGGTAATAGATCCTGAAACTCGGTTGGGGTTGAGTATCCCCGAGGCGGTAAATGATCCTGAAACTCGGTTGGCGTTGAGTATCCCCGGGAAGGGTAAATGATCCTGAAACTCGGTTGGGGTTGAGTATCCCCGAGACAGTAAATGATCCTGAAACTCGGTTGGGGTTGAGCATCCCCGGGACGGTAAAGGGTCCCAAAACTGGGTAGGATATTACGAATGTAGAATGTTGCTTGTGAGCTAGGCATTCGGGAATTGAGAGAGCAAGATCCACCTTTTTCCCTATAGCATCCACGCTGGCTGTGAGCTTTTGCATCATGCTTGCTAATATATCTACTCGTGCAGAGAGAGCAGAATTATCACTGATCTCATATAGACCCGGAGCCTTTTGCTGAGGAGAACTCCTGTCGCTGTACCAAGATGAATTATTTGAAACAATCTTCTCCACTAGTTTTTCCCCAACCTCGGATGGTAAATCAGGAAAGGCTCCTCCACCCGAAGCATCCAGCATCATCTTCCCTTCATTGTTGAGTCTGCTATAGAAGTAGAAAAGAACCTTACAATTAGTCAAATTTCCCTCAGGACAAGCTCTTCTCAACACCTTGAATCTCTTCCATGCTTTAGCTAGTGTTTCTAGAGATCCCTGCTTGAACTCTTGTAGTTGCTTCTTCAACTTCAGAGCCTTTGACGTAGGGAAGTACTCTTTAATAAAGGCACTATGCAGCTGGTCCCAAGTCTGGAGGTGGTTGTGAGGATGGCTGTCCAACCACCTCTACGCATCGTCCCTCAATGAGAAAGGGAAAAACATCATTCTTACCTGATCATCCGTTAACCCAGGTATCTTGAAAGTCTAGCACATCCTCAGAAAGCGTGTAATATGCGCCACTGGGTCTTCTGTAAGGCCTCCTCCAAATTGGTTATTAGACACCATGCTTATCACCGCCGGCTTGATCTCGTAATGGTTGGCAGTAATTCCCGGTACTTGAATGCTATCATACTCTGAAACGTTTGGCGTAAGGAACTCTGCAATGGTCTGGCGCTGAAAGAGTGGATTATTGTGCGGTACATAATCATTTTGTGGAGGAGTCTGCTGTCTAGGCTGGAGAGCTGGTTGTTGTTGAGTAGGAGGGACTTGGGGTGGATTACGGTATTGGTTCTGGTAAGGAACTTGGTACTGCGGCTGATTTTGGAATAGGTTTTGGGTGAGTGGTGGTGGATTCTGTCTGGACTGGAAGACGGGAATACTCTGCCCTACTCTTTGCATCCCATAAACTTGGTTTTGGAAATTAGTTTTAGGAGCAGTAGGGGTATTTTGAAAAAGTTGATATAACGGAGGGAGGTTAAATTGTGGTGAAGGCTGATGATGGAGTATATGGACTCCGATTACCCGATCTGCCGACTACTGGGCCTGGACAGTGGCCCACACACGTTTAGCGGATATCATTCATATTATTGTACATTATTATTATTATTCAGATGTTCTAGATTAGATTTTGTACTATCAGTCCATTTATGTAACCGGGTCTGTCAGGCCCATATTAGAGGCCCAGACCCGGATTTCCTCTAATATATACTCCTTATAGGAGGCTATTAAACCACAACCAATATTCATTCACAATAAACATATATCTCCTTCTCTATTACACTCTTGTTCCAATCTCCTTTTCATACAATATGGATATTAATTATCCAACAATGGTGCTCTCGTTAAGGGGTTCGAACACAATCAAGTGAGAAAACTTCCCAAAAATAACCAAACATTCACCCCAATCACGGAAAGATCAGTCAAAATCATTCTGAAAATTCAGGAAAAATCAAAGAAAGAAATCTGGAATTTAGATCTGATTTTGAGCTTTGCCGGAACTGTCTTCCCCTTCCAAGCCTCCTGTCGGTGGAAGCTGTAGTCTCCGATCCCTGCTGCAAGATTTGCGCCACTGAGCTGGAGTATCACCGCCCGCGGATGCTATGAGCTAGGGTCTGTCGCCTCTGTGTCAGCGCCTTCCGCCATGCTCCACCTCTTTATTTTCATTGATTGTTGGAGCTCAACCTCGAATGACCTCCATTAATGGCCGCTCAAAGCTCAGGGAAGGACAGAATGCCCTCAGACCTGAGACTGACGTCGCGACCGGAAATCCCTGCCGCTTCTGTGCAGAACGGAGCACCGGTCGTCTAGCAACGCCGCTCATCGATGCTCGTGGCCTGTTCTTCCAGAACCATCGTGCGTCACTCGCAGCGCGCTCCTCCTGCCTTACTCCTCAACCGAACAGCGCCGGCGGGTCATCACCTGCGGCTATGCTAAGGATGTCCTCACCGCCATCCCCCTTGTTCCGCTGCAACTACCTTCTGTCGTTAAACGACATGGACTCCCTGCGTCTGGATTGGCAAATGGGTGTTCCACCGACGTTTTTCTTAAAGGATATCAACCGACGTCTGCTGGATCGTGGCCAAATAATTTGCTTGGTGAATTTTTACCCAAGTCAAAATTGGGGGGCCAAATAATGGTGCTATGGTCCTAAGCTAGATCGTGGCCAAATAATTTGCTTGGAGAATTTTGACCCAAGTCAAAATTGGGGGGCCAAATAATGAAAGGTGCTTGGAGAATTTTAACCCAAGTCAAAATTGGTGAGGGATCCAATCCACGTTTACAAACTCTCAACAGCTCGGCCTCGTTTTTCCAAAGGCAACACTAATCAACAGCTCGACCTCGTTTTTCACAAATTAGAATGAGCTCAAAGGAATCAGCTGGATATTATTCTTTTCAGTCAGTCCAATATATTTCAGCCCATTAAAAGATAAGTACTCTTTAATTTTCATATTATTCATATTTATTTACATTATTTCTTTTTTCGTGCGAATGTTAAAATATCATACAATTATGATCAAATGACTGGTAGACTGTGACTTGAGACCCATCACTAGGATTTAAAGCCCTGACCAAGTCAGGCACAAAGCCCCGACCAAGTCGGACATGAAGATCGGTCTTAGTCATTCCAAAAATGGCGACTGTTGCGTACGAATGGCTCACACATCCATTCGACTAAGTATTTTATCATTACATTGACAATTCACATATCCACTTGTATCAAGTAACGAACTCCCGATCGGAAACATAAATCCTAAGAAAAAATTTTATATGTATGATAAATGTGTAGGTACAAAGATGACTTTACTCATGTTCACCTTGTCTCCACTCGCCTCAAAGAGTGGGGAGTGGGGGACTGAGGGTCAGAGTTTCTAGATGAGAAGAAAATATCACGCATGAACAGGAACGAAAGATGGGTTGGATGAAGACGAGTTGAGCTAGACAAAAGTGATTATGCCGCAGAGGGTCTACCTTCCTTGTGTCATGTTGGGGGCGCTAGGTGTACTCTTTTTCCCTTTATTAGGATTTTTCTCACTGGGTTTTTTCCTAGTAAAGGTTTGTAATGAGGCACCTCCCCATCATGGACAAGGGTGGTGGTCCCCCGGCCGGAGAGGAAGAAATCAAAGATAGAAGAACGTTGCAGATACAGTTTGGACTACTCCCTTTCGCCTCGAGTACTCTCGACTCAGGGAGTGGGGGACTCCTGATGGAGTATATGGACTCCGACCACCCGATCTGCCGACTATTGAGCCTGGACAGTGGCCCACACACGTTTAGCGGATATCATTCATTCTATTGTACATAATTATTATTATTATTCAAATGTTCTAGATTAGTTTTTGTACTATCAGTCCATTTATGTAACCGGGTCTGTCATACCCATATTAGAGGCCCAAACCCGGATTTCCCCTATATATACTCCTTATAGGAGGCTATTAAACCACAACCAATATTCATTCACAATAAACATATATCTCCTTCTCTACTACATTCTTGTTCCAATCTCCTTTTCATACAATAAGGGTATTAATTATCCAACAGCTGATTTTGGGAAAAGATCGGAGTGCGGTAGTTTTGAAAACCTGGAGGGTTTCTAGGTGAAATTGGTGGTGAAGATTGGGGTAATGTGTTGACATAGAAATCTTGATGAGATGTGGGGTTAGAGTTACCAGAAATCCCTGCAGTTCGAGATGAAGATTGATGGTCCATGGTGATTTTCTCCTTTTGGGCCTTGCGGTTCTGTCGGCGAGCTTTTCGATCTCAAGATTAAGAGGGATTAGCGGTTCTCCCCTCTTAGAACGTGTATGCATAAACAGATCTGACCAGCAAGGTTAGCAGACAAAAAACCTACGAACAACTAAAAAACGGATCACGGAGATAAATTAACCCTTAAGACCGACACCGTCCCCGGCAACGGCGCCAAAAACTGATGTTAGTTTTCTCGCACTTAAAAAGGTTGTAGAAAAGTGGTTGAAAGTACGAGAATCGTCTCCACAGGGACGGTAAAAAGAAAATTAAGGACTAACTAAAATCAGCGATAAAAAACCGAAATAAAATAAATGCAGTCGTGCGAGATTTGGTTGATTTGAAAATTAACTAATGCAAATGAGCGAATAAAAATAATTGATTGGGTTCTTCTTAATTAACGATGAAGGGAACATGGATTGATTCCGAGGTAATTAGATTTCTGGCAGATCAGGCTTAATTACATGAAATTAATTTTATTGAGCCTAGCTAATCAATACTAAGTTCTTACCGCTCTCGCGGCGTAGAGTACAATAATTTAGGGAACCAGGCTGATCTCTCATGCGACAGGATCCTAAATTATTGCCAAGACGAGCGAGCTTACGGCCCCTTAATCACTACTAATCTCTTAACGAACGATTAAGTGTGTGTGTGAAGGTGTCTTAGAATAAAATTAGATCTCTCTTAATTTATTCTACAAGCAATTGTAAGTCTAGTCGCGGTTCCAGGTTACAAAAGATAGCAATTAAATTGTTCAAACACAAATTAAATGACATTCATGCAATTAAACCATCAAGAAACTAACCATACATCATGATCAACCCCGACCTTCATCAATCCCAAATCCCTAATTAAAACTAAGCTTCTAACTAAGCTTTGAGCATCCAAATAGAGAAAAATATCCTTCGAGCATTCAAGAGCTATCTAGCAAAAGAGAAAGTGCAAACTTAACTTTACTCTCTGCTTGGACTCCTGCTTCAATAAACTTCCAGTTTATAAGCTATTCATGGCTAAATCATAGAAGTTTAGTTCCTAGTTGGAGGTTAGAACTTTCTTGTAACCAAATCAGATATTGTTGTAAACACTTCAGAAGGACAGTTGTTCCCGACCTGAGTGTGGTTAGATAGGTCAGGAGTACCTTTTGATCCCCACTGGATCAATTGAGAAAAACCTAAAGGATTGAGTAGCTTGGAGTGGTGTTGTACTCCTCGTGAAACACCTTCAATCTAGGCAAGAGATGTTAAGGCTAGATTGGCACTAAGTGTATTGAGCTTAATACATTAGTGAAATCCATTTGAAATAGGATGGGACTGGATGTAGGAGGATTACACCACCTCTGAACCAGGATATATTATGTGTTGATTTATTTTCAGTCAACAAAGCACATACTGAACACTTCTCATAAAAGATTGTAGTTTGCCAACAACATCCTAAGCAGTAGTCTTAATTGACCCTATTGCTTATCCTACTGCTTAATAACTCACTTTCTTTGAGATACAAGAGCTTTACAAAATCACAACTATAAGGTGTGTTCCATTACATTTCAGGAATTTACTTAAGGCATAGCAGTTGCCTCAGCAGTCCCCTGGTAATTACCCAACTGCTGAGCCCACTGCTCACACAAAAGTATTTCCTTTGAACATCTCAAGCTCACCAGACCTTCACAACTCTATCTCTAAGAAGTCTGTTCAAACTGATCTCTGTAATTCAAAGTGGTAACCCAGCAGGTGCCTCAGCAGTCCCCTCACTATCACCCAACTGCCGAGACCACTGCTCCATTAAAACTCCCACTTACTTGGACTAATGCACATCTTCAGAAAGCCCACATCATCCTGAGCAACACCATATAATCAATCTTCTCATACCTTCACCTTTACTTAAGCAGGTGCCTCGGCAGTTTCCTAGTTACCACCCAACTGCTAAGACCACTGCTCGCATTAAAGGTGATTATCAATCTACCATGTTATATCATCAGAAAGATCTTCCCACTCTAAGAAAGATTCTGAGTGCACTATCATCATACACTGAGTATTTCGTTAGCAGTTGCCTCAGCAGTTCCCTGCTTTCTAGCCAACTGTCAAGCCAATTGCTCACCTAATAAAGCCCAAACTTCATCCATCATAGAAAGTTGTTTTACACAATTTATCTAAGAGGTTAAGGACTTCCGTTGTGCATCTATAAATCTCCCAAAAGATTATAGATCAACTCATCTAGAAGGAAAAAGTTTTTAAAGTTGAAAACCCTTTAAAAGTTTATTCACCCCCCCTCCCCCTCTAGACTTTTACCTCTATCCGGGACCATCAAGTGGTATCAGAGCAAGGTTGTTCCTAGAGTCAGTTTCTGACTAATTCGAACTAAAGATCCCAAACCACTATACTTCCCAAACACTTTCTAAAAATGGATAGTCAGCTTGCAAAGAATCTTTTGTTCAAACAGAACAAGTCTGATGATTGGAAAATCAAGGATATCTGGGATGAGCTCACAATGACCAAATCAGAAGATGATCAAAGCAGTACAAGTGATGAAGGCAGCTCATTATAAAGTAAGGAAGATGCCCTGATTTGCCTCTTTTGAATGCACCAAGTTGATAGCTCCTCCCACAACTATCCCATGGCCAGATTGAATGAAAATGACAATGATGAGGTATTTTCCTGTTCTTCAAACAGCTCATTTGATTCCAGCTGTTCCAGTGTTGATATGGAAGCATTGCTCCATCCATTTGAAAACTTTCAAAAAGATCACCTCTTTTAATGAACGAAAACTGTAGACTTCAAGAAAATCTAATAGTAGCCCAAGCTTAAATGGGTGAAGTAATAAAAATGAAAGATTTTCTTGAACTTGAAAACATCAGTTTAAAAGAAAGGCTGAGTTCTCTCTCTCCCTATTGCTGAGAAAGTTCAACACAACTGGAAGAACACAGGATTAGGATACACACATTTATCCCAACAATTGAAAGACTCTCCCAAATGCTCTCCTATCACAAAACACACCACAGATCAACAAGAAACAAGAAAACCAAACCAACAGAATCCCCACTCTCAAACTCTTTCAATTAAAAGGAACCAGTCCTCTCCCAGATCCAAAACCAAACTTCCTTGCAAACCCAACTTCCAGAATAACCAACCAAATCAAAGACTTGGTTGGCAATCAATCAAGAGGACCGACTACATTCCATAGAAAAAGTTGATCACTCCTAATACACATATTCCTTCCCCTTTCATAAGGAATAATGTTCACAAATATATATCCATTCCTTATGATTACAATACTCTGAATGGCTATAGATCCATCAGCTTAAATCCAAATGGTCATAAAAGGGCATGGATGCCCAAACCTATTCAAAGGAAGATGCCCACTAACTTGTGTGCTGTTACTCAAAACTGACAAAATGGGAAGGTGCTGGAGCAGCCAAATTGCAAGAATGATATAAAATATTCAAGCTGCTCCATGCACATGACAGGCAGCAGGAGGCTACTGTCAATGCTATAGATCTGGAGAAGGACCCAAAGCAACATTTGGGAATAAGGAAGAAAGAGGAGAAAGTAAAGGAGCTGGAAAATCCAATCAACTGCAGTCCTTCAATCCAAAACATATCATATGGGATTGAAGATTCAAACTCATAAAGCACAAGCCAGCTCTGCGATAACATCTACAATGTGACATTCTCCATGGACATCTGCTTGATCAGAGATGTTCAAAACAACAAAGTTGTGCTAACTGGTAGAAGAAAGAAGGATACTAGAAAGGCTCCAAGCTGCCTTCCCAGCAAAAATCAACAAAAAGAATGACTGGAGTCTGGAAGCAGCAGGTGGCTCAAAGAGCAGACCACTGCCAGCAGGTGACTCAAATGAAAGATCACTCCCAGCCGTTGACCCAAAATATAGGACACTACGAATTGCTGACTCATTCTAAAATCAACTCTCCAAGATGCTCCAGCTGAAATAAGCACAAGGCTTAATACTCTCAATCCTCTTACTCTACCAGAAGACAGTAAAGAAGAAGAGGAGGATGAGCAGGTAACTCAATTCATTCAAAACATCTAACACAAGATGATTCAACCAGCATCCTCCTCATCAAAATACTGATGACATCATCCAAAGGGTTCGTACAAAATCATCAATCCAGAAAGAAGCAACATTTGCCTCTTCTCTCAAACAGAACCCAAAAGGACTGAAAAAGCCCTACAAACTTCTGACTAGATACAAGCTAGTTCAACAGGAACAATCCTTGAAGCTTGTATACAGACCCTATCATCAACATATGACAGGAACAGAAAGGGTGACTCAGGAAGGCACCATTGTTAAGAAGAAAGCAAAATTGGTGGACAAAGGGTACTGATGGAGTATATGGCCCAGGGACCCCCGACCCACATACTTCCTCTACTACAATCAGGCCCAACAGGCCCAAACGGGCCAAGCCCAGCAAAATGGAGCTCTAAGCAGCCCACAATACGCAAAGGGGTGCCTTCGGCCCCATGGCCGAAGGCTACCAGTGACGGAATCGAGCTCAGAAACATCACAGGAGAACAAGGCTTGAAAACCAAGCCTTCGGCAACTGCAGCCCTCGGCAGGTAGGAGCCCTCGGTTAGAAGAGGCATCACAGGAGAACAAGGCTTGAAAACCAAGCCTTCGGCACCTGCAGCCCTCGGCAGGTAGGAGCCCTCGGTTAGAAGAGCCTTCAGCCCAACACCCTTCAGCCGAATGCATCCACCTCGACAGAATATCCTCTTCGCATGCGCTTGGATCACCGTACCAAGTACAAACGTCACATCCAACCACCGCATTTAATGCGGCCACATGCGAGTGCCAGTGCCACCCCGGTCGAGGTGACCCCTCGACCACCAGAAAACTGACACGTGTCCTTATATAGCATTTATTACTACTATAAATAGCACCCCTTTCCCCCATTGTAAACCACGCTTAATACATATCGAATATACACTCTCTCTCTTACTTATTTGCTCTGACTTCTCTGTAGTTATTCTCCGCAATAACCCCTCGGATAAGCTACCCCCGGGTACACTATCCACCATTTGGTGCTCTCGTTGAGAGCTTGAACAATCAAGTAAGAAACCCTCCCCCTCGACCAAACACAAAACACCTAGCTAAAATGGTGAGAAGAACTCGTGCCAACTCCAAGAATGTAGAGGACAGGAACCTGGCCCTCGGCGAGGTCGAAGTCCCCGAAGCCTCCAACAGGGCTCCCGGGGGCGGCGTCATCGCCGGGTTGGACCAGACGGCTGTCGACCTACGCCATCAAATTCAACAGAATGCCCCCGATGCCCGCCTCGGCATCGAGGCCAAGAAGAAGGACCGGAGCGAGAATCAAATTAGCCCTCCAGTCATCACAATCGACGTACAATCGGCGCTCTCCGCCTTCATCCAGACGCTCACCCAGAACCCGGGTGCCTTCGGCACTTTGGTTCCCCTCCAACCTGAGGTCGGGAGAATATTATGCCTCCCCCTCATCCACACCCCCTTGGGAACCCGGTCCTCCGGATTGGGAACTCCGAGGGGGTCGTGGCCCAAGATACGGCCTCCCAGGAAGTCCAATCCCGGGACCGCCACAACGTAAACAAAGAACAACTCTGGACCTCCGCCCTCGAGAGACTCGGAGGGGCGCAAGATCGCCGAGGGGTCCAAGACCGCCTCGGGGGGAAGGCGTTCCAGAGGCCTCAGGAAAGTGGCGGATCCGTCTCCAGGGCCAATGAAAGGCGTCCCCCTCAGGACAAAGGCAAGGCACCTCTCCATGTCAACGACGCCCGCCATCAAATCAATCAGGCCCACTCGGCCCGCGTCCATTTGCAGGGGGCGGAGGCCCTCCCGAAGGACCCCCGGGACGAAATCATTGCGGCCCTCCAGCGCCGGATCGACGAGATGGAGGCCACCAAAGCACACGCCACCACTTCTGCCCCTCATACAGACCTCAAGTATGAGGCAATGTTGGCCAAAATGGAGGAGATGTAAAGGAAATTTGCCGAAGGCTCCGGGGAACCCATCATCCAACTCCGAACTAGGACGCCATTTACCCCAAGGGTATTGGCGGCCCAAATTCCGGAAAAGTACTGAGGGCAACTCATCAAGCCCTATGAAGGAAAAACTGACCCCCAGGAGCACTACAACAGGTATCAAAACAACATGATGATGATGGGGGCATCAGATGAATACTTATGTCGTTGGTTCCTTTCCACCTTGGAGGGACCAGCATACGAATGGTTCAACCGATTGCCCGAGGGCAGCATTGACTCTTGGCAAGATCTTGCCCGACGCTTCCTCACCCATTTTGCCGGAAGGAAGCGCGTGAGAAAGCACTTCTCCCACCTCCTCTCCGTCAAGCAACAGCCTGACGAAGCACTTCGGTCCTTCATTGACCGGTGGATGAAGGAGACAGACGAGGTCGAGGGCGCCGACGAGCGTACCCTCCTCGTCCTCTTCCAGGGGGTTCTCCGCAGCAGCCACTACGCACGGAGCCTCATCACCGACCCACCAAGATCATACCTCAGAGCACTCCAGCGGGGGAGCCTATACGCCGACGTCGACGACCTCCACTCCTTCAAGAAAAATGAGGGCCAGCCCTCGAAGAAGACAAACAACACGCCGGCCCCAAATACGCCCTCGGCCGGAGGCCGAGACCATGGAAGTCACACCCAGCAAGGCCGTAACGAACGCCAATGGCGCCCTCGGTTGGACATGCCGAGGACTCCCCTCACGCACCCGGTGAGCACTATCCTCAACTATGCGGAAGAGCACGACCTTTTCCCCAGGGACCCTCGGTCGGCGAGGGAGATCTACGCCATCCACCAAGGCGGCACATATTGCCGTTACCACAAAAGCACCTCCCACAATACAGACGATTGTGTCTCGTTAAAGAAGGCTATTGAACTCTTAATTCAACGGGGTGAGCTCCACCAATTCATCAAAAATTCCCCAAGGAAAAATGCCGGGGAGAACACCGATAAAAAAGAAGGGGACATTGCAACGAAGAAACATGAAATCGGGAGGTTCAGCGACGACGAGGAGTTCGAGGAGCCCCAGTTGAAGAAGCGCCACCTCCGATAATCGTGTTCCTCGCCTTCGCCGTCGGTCACAGCCTTGGGCCCTCGACCTCGAGGCACATTATCATCCCCTCGGCCTAGAGCCCTCGGCCTCGAGCCGTGTATCTTAACAAAGCCGTTGTCAAACAACGCACCCCTTGTATTCTGCTTGTTTCTATGAATTTAAGTAAACTACAACACAATCCAGACATCTTATCGGCCCCTTCGAGGCCAAATGCCCAGGTATGGCCGATGGTGTCTAAAGATGAGGGGCCTGCAAAAGGCCCACGTTTTTGGAGCGGGATGCTTGCCGCGTCGCCGGCGCGCAACGCACGGCGACAGGCCTGAAAGAATGGCTGAGGTGACGAAATCCCCAAACTTGGGGGTGAAACGGCAGTTGTCGGAAACCGACCAAGCCTAGCCCGCGCCGTAAATAGACGATGGGACCCCCCAAGGTCAAGGGACGGTTCAGCGCCGGGGGACTAACAGACGAACCCCCGGACGGATCACTTGGACCCCCTTCCGGTCGAGGCGAGGAAGCAACCCCTTCGGCCGAAGCCTGGAAGAAGGAACACACATCAGGAGGACTAACATACGACATCCTGGCACAATCAAGGGACGGCCCAGCGCCGGGGGACTAACAAACGAACCCCCAGACGGATCACTTGGACCCCCCTTTCGGCCGAGGCGGGGAATCACCCCCCTCGGTCGATGCCTGAAAGAAAGAACATACACCCGAAGGACTCCCGGAACTATCAAGGAAAGGCCCTCGGCCTCAATTCGATTCTACATCACCAATGGCCCTCGGCCTTGGCATGATTCAACATCAGAACGGCCCTCGGCCTCAACATCACCAATGGCCCTCGGCCTTGGCATAACGGTTTTGGCCTTAGCGTGATCTCACATCACCAACGGCCCTCGGCCTCAGCGCGATTCCACATCACAACGGCCCTCGGCCTCAACATCAGAACGGCCCTCGGCCTCAACATCAGAACGGCCCTCGGCCTCAACATAAGGACGACCCTCGGCCTCAACATCAACAACGGCCCTCGGCCTCAACATCAGACAGCCCTCGGCCTCAACATGACTCTATGTCATAACGGTTTTGGCCTTAACGTGATCTCACCTCCCCAACGGTTTCGGCCTCAGCGTTATTCCACATCACAATGGCCCTCGGCCTCAACATCAACAACGGCCCTCGACCTCAGCATCAGAACGGCCCTCGGCCTCAACATCAACAACGGTCCTCGGCCTCAACATCAGACGGCCCTCGGCCTCAACATGACTCTATGTCATAACGGTTTTGGCCTTAGCGTGATCTCACATCACCAATGGCCCTCGGCCTCAGCGTGATTCCACATCACAACGGCCCTCGGCCTCAACATCAGAACGACCCTCGGTCTCAAAATCAACAACGGCCCTCGGCCTCAACATCAATGACGGCCCTCGGCCTCAACATCAGAACGGCCCTCGGCCTCAACATCAACAACGGCCCTCGGCCTCAGCGCGATTCCACATCACAATGGCCCTCGGCCTCAACATCATACGGCCCTCGGCCTCAACATGACTCTATGTCATAACTGTTTTTGCCTTACATGATTTCAAATCACCAAAGGCCCTCGGCCTCAACGTGATTCAACATCAACAACGCCCCTCGGCCTCAGCGTGATTCCACATCACAACGGCCCTCGGCCTCAACATCAGAACGGCCCTCGGCCTCAACATCAACAACGACCCTCGACCTCAGCATCAGAACGGCCCTCGGCCTCAACATCACCAAAGGCCCTCGGCCTCAACGTGATTCAACATCAACAACGGCCCTCGGCCTCAGCGTGATTCCGCATCACAACGGCCCTCAGCCTCAGCGTGATTCCGCATCACAACGGCCCTCGGCCTCAACATCAGAACGGCCCATCGGCCTTCATCCCTCCGGCATCTTTATTTGATGTCGGGGGCAATCACACAGGTCCCTCGGCCTTCATCCCTCCGGCATCTTTATTTGATGTCAGGGCTATCATACAGACCCATCGGCCTTCATCCCTCCGGCATCTTTATTTGAAGTCGAGGGACATCACACAGGCCCATTGGCCTTCATCCCTCCGACATCTTTATTTGATGCTGGGGGCTATCATACAGGCCCATCGACCTTCATCCCTCCGGCATCTTTATTTGATGTCGGGGGCAATCACACAGGTCCCTCGGCCTTCATCCCTCCGGCATCTTTATTTGATGCCAGGGGCTATCATACAGGCCCTCGGCCTTCATCCCTCCGGCATCTTTATTCGATGTCGGGGGCAATCATACAGCTCCCTCGGCCTTCATCCCTCCGACATCTTTATTTGATGTCAGGGGCAATCATACAGGTCCTTCGGCCTTCATCCCTCCAACATCTTTATTTGATGCTAGGGGCTATCATATAGGCCCTCAGCCTTCATCCCTCCGGCATCCTTATTTGATGTCGGGGGCTATCATACAGGCCCCTCGGCCTAGCCTTCATCCCTCCGGCATCTTTATTCGATGCCAGGGGCTATCATACATGCCCTCGGCCTTCCTCCCTCCGACATCTTTATTTGATGTCGGGGGCAATCACACAAGCCCCTCGGTCTCCATCCCTCCGGCATCTGTATTTGATGCCAGGGGCTCTCACACAGGCCCACCTGGCCTTGCACCCCTCCGTCACCTTTATTTGATAACGGGGGGTCCTTACAAGCTCCTCAGCTTTTTCATGCAGGATCTAAGGCTGGTCTTCGATATCCCCTCAGCAGACGGACACAACCACCGCTCAAAAATCTAGGCCGAAGGGTGCATTCCTTTTGCTTCATTCTGGGGGCATCCGGTGTACTCTTTTTCCCTCATTAGGATTTTTTCCCGCAGGGTTTTTTCCTAATGAGATTTTTAACGAGACATCTCCCCATTGTGGAACAAAAGGCGTCACCCCTCGGCAGCTCCTGCTGAAGGCATGCATCACTCTACTCCTGTTTCCCTCGAGAAACTCTCGGCAAAAGGAGTGGGGGACTAGGGGACTCCCCTCGGCAAACACGCAAATGTTAAAAAATTTCTATTTCTCAGCTACAACAAGCTGAGGTAAGATCACAACGGAAATCTACTGCCCTCGACATGATGCCTTCGGCTTACAGAATGCCTCCGGGCACACAATGCCTTCGGCCACATGATGCCTCCGGTCACACAATGCCTTCGGCCACATGATGTCTTCGGCCATATGATGTCTTCAACCACGCAAAGCCTTCAGTCAACAAATGCCCTCTGCAAAGCACACAAATGCAGATCTCTCATTACTTTACAAACTACAACAAAGAAACACATACGAGCAACACAGTTACACTCCCTTCAGGAAGCTCTCAGCCCTCGACATATGGGGGAATTGAGAAAATGAGGCACCCAACAGAACAGGGAAGCCTTCGGGGCAATCACCACAGCTACTCCTTTTCCCTCAAATACCTTTCGACAAAAGGAGTGGGGGACTCCTTATGGAGTATATGGCCCAGGGACCCCCGGCCCACATACTTCCTCTACTACAATCAGGCCCAACAGGCCCAAACGGACCAAGCCCAGCAAAATGGAGCTCTAAGCAACCCACAATACGCAAAGGGGTGCCTTCGGCCCCATGGCCGAAGGCTACCAGTGACGGAATCGAGCTCAGAAACATCACAGGAGAACAAGGCTTGAAAACCAAGCCTTCGGCAACTGCAGCCCTCGGCAGGTAGGAGCCCTCGGTTAGAAGAGGCATCACAGGAGAACAAGGCTTGAAAACCAAGCCTTCGGCACCTGCAGCCCTCGGCAGGTAGGAGCCCTCGGTTAGAAGAGCCTTCAGCCCAGCACCCTTCAGCCGAATGCATCCACCTCGACAGAATATCCTCTTCACATGCGCTTGGATCACCGTACCAAGTACAAACGTCACATCCAAATACCGCATTTAATGCGGCCACATGCGAGTGCCAGTGCCACCCCGGTCGAGGTGACCCCTCGACCACCAGAAAACTGACACGTGTCCTTATCTAGCATTTATTACTACTATAAATAGCACCCCTTTCCCCCATTGTAAACCACGCTTAATACATATCGAATATACACTCTCTCTCTTACTTATTTGCTCTGACTTCTCTCTAGTTATTCTCCGCAATAACCCCTCGGATAAGCTACCCCCCGGGTACACTATCCCTCAGGTACTACAAAGAAGAATGAATAGATTTTGATGAAACCCTTGTCACAATTGCACATTTGAATCTCTAAAGATATTCTTAGCATATGCTGCCCATGAGCAACTCACAATTTATCAAATGGATGTGAAGGATGCCTTCCTAAGAACTGTCTACTAGAAAAGGAGGTCTACGTGGAGAGGCCTCCTAGATCCTAAATCAATAGAGAGGAAGATCAGGTGCTCAATTAAACAAAGCGCTCTATGGAATCAAGCAAACTCCAAAAGCATGGTATGACACTCTCCCTCTAAACATTTAGTGAAATATGGGTTCACTAAAGACAAAGTAAAAAAACATGTTATTCAAGGTGAAGAAAGCCCTCTCATACTGCTTGTATTTGAAAACTCAAAACAAACGTTATGTAAGAAATTTTCAACTCTCAAGAAAAATTGAAATAAGCCTAATAAGAGAGTTGAACTATTTCTTGGGACTACAAATGAAGCATGACTCCACAAAGGTTCGACATACTCACCAAGCCACTAAATGAAGCAAGATTCAATGCACTAAAGCAACAGCTTGGTATGTTAGATGATGTTGATCAAGGGCAGGAATACCCATGCACCTATTCAGGGGGAACTTAATTCCAAATACATGGGGGAATTCCTAGCCACCTGCTGAGGGGGAACTTTCAGGGGTAGCCACCTGCTAAAGGTAAGCTACCCAGAATCAACAAGAAATGAAGCATCAAGATCCAACAAAGTCTATTTCAAACTTTCAAGGAAGAATAAATCAATATCCGAGCAGTGAGCACAGCAGGTGACTAAATTTCAGCAGCACTAGGCTCAACAGGTGTCTAACAAAGAAGTCCACTGCTACAACTTCTTGATAATTGCAATAACTCGGCAGGGTGTACCAAACGAGCTCACAAGATGATTGAGCTACAAAGAAATGATTGCTAAAATACTACTTATTCTTCCAAGAGTATTCTATGCTTCATTTGCAAACTAGTTAACTCCAATTGACAAAGTCCAGAAACCAGATGACTTGACTAACTCTGAGAATAAGGTGGGATTTGTTCAATAAAAACAAATCAATATGGCAGAGATCGGTCAACGTTCTGGATAACATAAGGAGAATTAGTTATGATTCACCAGAAACTCTAGAAAGAAGAAAAAGAGTAAGAATCTGAGCAAATAGCTCAGCAGGTGACTGCGCACTAGCAGCAGTTGGCTCAGCAGGTGACTACTAACCAGCCCACTGCTACCCAATCAAAGAGAGAAACTTTCACCAATACTTTCATAGAAGGATTAAACATGGACTAGAAAGAGAAGGAAAGCAAATGGAGGTAAAGACACTGGTTCAAAAAATCGCGCAGGTGCCTGCCAGCAGGTGACTGCCTCAGGAGCAGGTCACTGCTTCAGGCCAGGAGTTGGCTCAATTTCTGACAAATGTACATAGAATCTCAGCACATAGCTTATATCATCTTGATCACGTCATATCAAGGATTCCAAAAAGGTACCTCTCGTTCTCAGAAGTCATCAAAAATCTAAAACTGAGCCCCCTGCTACCAGTATGAACGCCGTTAATGCTAAAAGGAACCAGCCGTATTCTCCAACGGCTATATTCCAACGGCTAGTTCCCGATAGCCTATAAATACTCCCTCCGTACAAATCCTTCACACTTTCTACTTTGAAATCTATATCTTACCAACTCTAAAGCTCTCAAGCACTCTCAACGATCTCAAAAAGCTCTCAACCATCAAATCTCCACCCCATTTTTTTCTTCTCTTCATCGCACTCTCAAATCTCCAAACACAACATGGCCTCCCTCATTGAAATCTCTAAATCCATCTTCACTAGGTCAATTCTAAACACACCTAAAGCTCTTGAAAAAGCAAACAACAGTGACCTAATGAGGGAGCTCCTGAGAAAACTTGAAACAACTAGCCTCCTCAAGATGGCTACCTACCCATATCCCTGCTTCTACCCTGAGGTAGTGGCAGAATTTTACATCAACTCAACCCCCAACACACTAAAATCTGTAGTCCTGGGATTCGAAGTGGAAATCCAAGAAGATAAAATCAAAGATCTTCTCTCCCTACCTGGAGATGAAGCCCCAGACGTAGAAGATCTCAACGTGGACGAGGAGAACTTCAAAGAAACCGCCTTCCTCCCTAGAGCTCAAAACCTCAATACCCTGAAGATAAAGAAAAATTTGATGGTTAAAGAGTATGATGTGCTACTGGATATTCTCTACAAATGCATCGACTGCAGAACCACAACATTGGACGAGGTAAATGCACAACGAGCAAAACCATTGACCGCAATTATCTCCGGCACTCCATACAATTGGTCAAGGTACATTTACAAAGAACTAATACGGTATGTCAATAAATCTCACAAAGACAGAAGAGATGATGGTTCTCTACCACTGCTAGGCTACGGATTCCTCACTGGAGAATTACTAAAGAAGAAAGGGATAAAGGTAACTATTAAGGAGGATACCAACTGGAGGAAGTTTCTCTTCCAAACATCAAAGACTGGAGCACCAGAGATTCATAAGGAAGATGCTACCCTACTATTTCATGAGCCTCTTCAAATCACATTTGACAAGATCAAGGCAAAGACTGCAAAGAGAATTCGGTCTGGGTGCAAGGCAATTCAATCAAAGAAGCCAAGGACGGCAACCAAAAATTTAAAAGACGAACTTGAAGAAGCAGCCTCTTCCACACAACAAGCCCTTGAAGAAGCAGTGGCCTCTCCTCTCATCATCATTCAAGAAGCAGCAGTGGCCTCTCCTCTAGCCATCATCCAAGAAGAAGCAGAGTCCTCATCCAACTCTTCAAATGCGAGCAACAGCTCAGCAGTCGCTCTCTCAATTCTTATTCCCAGAATAAAGCAACACGGGGAGCAGAGGACTCAACAAGAAGAGCAGGCAACTCAAATTCTAGAGTAGGTGCCTCCTCAATCTCCAGCAGGCAACTCACCCAGTTTGACACCTCTAGAGCAGCTGGATGCAGACTACGCAAGAGTAAAACTCTGGAGAACATGGAAGCTAACCAAAATCAGAGATCAAGCAGAAACTCTATTCAATTTTATTGATGAAGAAGACTTTGCACTGGAGTGGATTGGAACAGAGGATCTGGCTATAACAACCACTCTCTACAAAATCAACCAAGTATATGCCCTAAGGAGAAAGGAGTTGACTGCCAAAGATGAAATTAAGGATTCCAGCGATGATGATGATGGTGATGATGATGATGCTGACAATGCACCGAAGGGACCTCCTAGTTCAAGAGGTAAGCAAATTATCCATTCCTCCTCCTCTAGTGATAAAGAAACCAGGAGGGTCATGAAGAAATCAAGAATGGAAACTCAAGGAGGAGGAGAGTCCTTTAAGGCTCATCAAGGGCAGTTGGCTGCCACCTTAGAGCAGGGGACTCAACTGCTAGATCTCAACCTGGAGCCTCACCAAGAAGAAGTTCCAGAGCTACAAGCTACAACTTCAAATGAGATCAAGGATCAAATTCTGCATGATAGTGAAGAAGACACTCCTACACTAGCAGAGGTCTTCATCAATGAAAGAAGAGCTACAATCAAATTCATCAGCAATGCTGAAGTCAGGCTGCACAAGAGACTGATCAAAATGCAAAAGCATTTTGACAAGCTACTAGAGGCCAGATTTGCATAGGTTCACTGCCACATCAAAAGCAACCTCATGATCCAGCAGGTGTTCAACTCAGAACAAAAGGCCAAGCTGAAGATGCAACTTTCTCAGCAGCCCGCTCAAATTGAAGACATTCACAAAGAACTAGCAACTCAAAGAGCAAAGGACTGGGAGCTTGAACTTCAGATTCAAACTTACATCAAGCAACTGCATGATCAAGAACAAATAAGTGCATCTCTACCTTCTCTGCCACCCAACCTCGAAAAGGCTCTCCAACAAATTCATGAACATGAGGCCTACATCAAGAATCAGCAAGGATAGTCAGAAGCAGTTCAAAAGGGCCTTCAGGAACTTCAAGCTCTATGTGTAGAGCTCTAAAATCAACTTCAAGCAGTCCAGCAACCACAAGTTGCAACAGAGTCCTCTGCCCAACCAGAAGCAGAGCCCTCTGCCAATGTACTCTCCAACCCTGCTTTACAAACTAACCTTGAGCAGGCCCTTCACCTGATTCATGATCATGAGGCATTCATCCAACACCTAAAGACCAACGAGCTTCCAGCCGTCCTTCAACTCTCCCAGAAGGTGGTTACCAAACAGGTAGAACATTCAGAGGCAATTGGAAAAACAAGGGAGGATGTTGCTAGGCACCTACACCAACTACACAAAGCCAATCAAGAAGCATTCCTCAAGCAAGGAGAAGAACTCCAGAAACTTGGCCTCCACCAACAAGCAACAACCCAAAAGCTCCAGAAACTTGACCAAGAAATCAAAGAAGAAGTCAAGGTCGACCTAAAGGAGCTTCGCAACACCGTCATGGCTTTATCAATTGAATTCAATGACCTACACCCAAGACGGAGGCCTCTAGACGAAGCTGGCTCAGACCCTGAACTTGAAGAACTCTTCCAGAATATCAAGACCCCTGTTGATGCTAAAAAGGGGGGAGAGTCAACACAAGCAGGCCCCTCCTCCAGCAGGTCCCTGGCAGCCAAGAAAGGAGCTGAAACCAGAAAGAAGAACAAGCGGCTGCAAGAAGAAATGGAGATAAGAAGAAGAAAAGTTGAAGAAGCAAAAGCCAAAGAAGAGGCAAAGAAGAAAGAGGAAGACAAGTAGATTAGATCTAAAGTCCGAAAATAACTAAAAACTATTGTACCTTAGAAGCAAGAACAATGTACAAAAATTCAATGAAAAATCAATAAAAATATCTATTCCTTGTGTTGTAAAGTTTTGGCATCATCAAAAAGGGGGAAATTGTTAGTACCCAATTTTGATAGATTTTGATGATGCCACTATACTTCGCACATGTACATTGTGTCTCATATAATAGCATTCAAATTTAAGTGACAAAAACAAATGTACAATTTTTGAGACTAAAGAAATATTACCGGAAAAGTAAAAATGCAATAAGGTAATTTTACTTACCTTAATAGGATATTTAGATCCTACCGGCAAATATTATTTAGCTCAAAGATTAATTAAATGTCACGTTTTAAAGAAAAGAAGCTCGAAAATCATACTCATTCAATGTCTATGATTGGAAGACAATACTTGACCTGTATTTAATACCGAATCAAGTACTAGGGGCCGGATGCACACAAAGAAGATGCTTCAGCGGCCAAAATAATTGGAGACAAAAATAGACCTCCGTTAAATGCAAAAACAGGTACATGGACCTACAGCATGGGACGCACACTTCCAGCGGCTAAAAGATTATTGAAGCCAGCCGCATTAAAAGCTCCAGCACAAGAAGGCGAATGTACAATTCGTCCTTTCCAAATCTTCAACGAACAGGATTAATCCATCCTAACCAACGGATGAGATTAATGAACTTGAGAAGCCTATAAATATAGGCTGAAACGAAAGTTTCTAACTAAGCTTTGAGCATCCAAAGTAGAGAAAAATATCCTTCGAGCATTCAAGAGCTATCTAGCAAAAGAGAAAGTGCAAACTTAACTTTACTCTCTGCTTGGACTCATGCTTCACTAAACTTCCAGTTTATAAGCTATTCATTGCTAAATCATAGAAGTTTAGTTCCTAGTTGGAGGTTAGAACTTTCTTGTAACCAAATCAGATATTGTTGTAAACACTTCAGAAGGATAGTTGTTCCCAGCTTGAGTGTGGTTAGATAGGTCAGGGGTACCTTTTGATCCCCACTGGATCAATTGAGAAAAACCTACAAGATTGAGTAGCTTGGAGTGGTGTTGTACTCCTCGTGAAACACCTTCAATCTAGGCCAAAGGTGTTAAGGCTAGATTGACACTAAGTGTATTGGGCTTAATACGTTAGTGAAATCAATTTGAAATAGGATGAGACTGAATGTAGGAGGATTACACCGCCTCTGAACCAGGATATACTGTGTGTTGATTTATTTTCAGTCAACAAAGCACGTACTGAACACTTCTATAAAAGATTGTAGTTTGCCAGCAACATCCTAAGCAGTAGTCTTAATTGACCCTACTACTTATCCTACTGCTTAATAACTCACTTTCTTTGAGATACAAGAGTTTTACAAAATCACAACTATAAGGTCTGTTCCATTACATTTCAGGAATCTTACTTAAGGCATAGCAGTTGCCTCAGCAGTCCCCTAGTAATTACCCAACTGCTGAGTCCACTGCTCACACAAAAGTATTTCCTTTAAACATCTCAAGCTCACCAGACCTTCACAACTCTACCTCTAAGAAGTCTGTTCAAACTGATCTTTGTAATTCAAAGTGGTGACCCAGCAGGTGCCTCAGCAGTCCCCTCACTATCACCCAACTGCCGAGACCACAGCTCCATTATTAAAACTTTCACTTACTTGAACTAATGCACATCTTCAGAAAGCCCACATCATCCTGAGCAACACCATATAATCAATCTTCCCATACCTCCACCTTTACTTAAGCAGGTGCCTCAGCAGTTTCCTAGTTACCACCCAACTGCTAAGACCACTGCTCTCATTAAAGGTGATTATCAATCTACCTTGTTATATCATCAGAAAGCTCTTCCCACTCTAAGAAAGATTCTGAGTGCACTATCATCATACACTGAGTATTTCACTAGCAGTTGCCTCAACAGTTCCCTGCTTTCTAGCGAACTGCCAAGCCAACTGCTCACCTAATAAAGCCCAAACTTCATCCATCATAGAAAGTTGTTTTACACAATTTATCTAAGAGGTTAAAGACTTCCGTTGTGCATCTATAAATCTCTCAAAAGATTATAGATCAACTCATCTAGAAAGAAAAAAAATTTAAAATTGAAAAACCTTTAAAAGTCTATTCACCCTTCCCCTCCCTCTAGACTTTTACCTCTATCCAGGACCATCACAATTAATTTACTTAATCAGACGAATACATTTAATTAAAAAAATGACCTAAGTTATATTATGAGTTGTAGGTCTATAATGCAAAAAACCACGAGATTAAAAGGGAAAAGAGGCAAAAGAACCCCTAAAGTTCACACTATAGAACATTAAGGTCCAAAAATTATTTTTTACAAAAAGTCTATACCACCGTTGAAAAGGGGTGATAACTTCCCTATAAATCATTCAAAGCAGCCCTAGCTTGCAGCCGCCATTTTTGGAAACTTTCTCCAACATAATAATAGCATAGACAACTTTTAAAATATGCCTACTCAAGAAAAATTTATGTCAGTATTTAAGTGCCTTGGTGTTGCTTACCATTCACCGATTTTTAGTCACGAGTAGAAGTAATTCCAGGACTAAAAATGTGTTTAAGAGTAACTAATAATGACTGCAGCGACCCAATATATCATTAGCCATTTCTTTTCAAATATATATGGTACAGGCTGAGTTTATTAGCCATTTAAGGCTGAGTTAACTTTTAGTTACTGAATTGTCTTTTATCAATATAATAACCACACAGAGAGTGAACAGTTAAGACGTATCATCTTTAGTCTTATGAAGCATTACAGTGAATCCAATAGCCATGAAAGAAATAAGCTAAGGACATAATGTTAAAAACTAGTTTAAGAACTTACATAAACTTCATAAAATACTAAAAGTGTAAATGAATTTCAATTTTTCAGTCTTAGAATCATAATTGGCCAAATAAATAAAATGATAAAAATTGAAACAAACACAAAACTCCGACCTCAACGACAGAGATTGTAGTCATTAGCGAATTAATTTCAAAATCGAAATGAAACTCAAAACATCAATTATGCATCAGAAAAGTGTAAAATCAATAAAAACAAACAGATAAAACTTGGTGATTGACGACTCATTGACTGGTTAGGTCACAGGATAATATGAGAATCAGAAAATCAGAGATGAATCCAAGAACTGACGAATCCAAGAAGTATGCTAGAAGCGGTGAATTCAAGAACCGACTGAGGGAGTCCAGATTGTAATTGTAGAGATGGTTAGAATCGAAAAGAGAATGAGGCTAATGGTTCCCGCGTGACAACGACGGCCGCTTCATGGCGAAGAGATGCAGGGAGGAAAGACGGCTACGATGTGAATATTGGAGATGGCGAGGCGGATTGTTTTAGTCGGCTGGAAAAAATCTAAATTCTAGGGCTCAGGTTAAGCAGATCTATCAAGCCATCAAGCAGATTGTTTTAGTTTCGCGCTCTTAGAGAGAATAGGCGGCGAGAATGAATTAGTAATATGAGAGGTCTAAATTTTCAATTATCAATAATGAGAGTAAAAGTAAGAATTCCTCATTAAAAATTAACGAGTAATAATTAATTTTTGAGATAATTTCTTAAATGGGAGTAAGACATGACTAAAGTGCAAAAGTAGGAGTTCTATCTCCCGTAACATTAAATAGAACTAAAAAAAATTGAGCTGACCAAATTACCCTTAATGAAACACTTTCGATATGATTATTACATGAAATAGAATAATAAATAGAAGAAAATACAACATTGAACTGTTCCTCCGTGCAACAAATCTTACGCAACACCACCACCGCCTATACTTGCCACTGCCGCCACATATTACCACCTCCAATCTCCACCTTCGCCGGACGTCACTGCCACCGCATCTCCGTCGTTGCCGCCGATGTCGCCATCAGTCATCTATATTGCCTCCGGTGGCCGGCGTTGCCATCTCTATTACCGTCATTCATCGGCGCACAGATCTCCATTGCCGCCGGTTGCTGACGTCGCCGCCTCATACACTATCGCCGCCGGAATATGTATTGCTTGCTCCAGTCATCCTTACCTCTTCCAACTTTACCACCACCTCAGATCTGGAAGCTTTAAAATACCATTTGATAACTTGAATGCTATAATAATGACATTCATCTTACAATACAGGTTCATTACAATTGTCATTTGGACATTGTAATGACATTATGAATATTGTATTGCCAATTGTCAAATATTGCCATCTGTTATGGCAAAAAAATGACACTATGTGCAAAAACTAACATTTTTATATGAAAAATATGGCATTAATAGCCATGTGTTTGCCAAGGAGTTAGTATGACAAAAAATGACATCATGTGCCAAAACAATACTTTTACAGGGAAAAATGTCATTATTAATACTATATTTACAAAGAAATAATATTTTTTTGCTTAAAAAAGTAACAATATTTTCATCTTAATACAAAAAAAAATCTCATTAGAATAGCAATTACTACAACTTCTGATTCAATAGAGAAAACTGAAAAATTACAAAATATTGTTTGAAACCAAAACTCAAAAACTATATTCTATATTGTAAAATATAAATGAAATATCAAAAACAACAAAAGCTAAACAAGATTGAAAGAAAGAACAAAAAAGCAATAACAAAATCGGACAAAAAAAACTAGAATAAAATAGATCTCGAAAGAAAAAAGAAAATTAAAGCAAAAAAAAAGTGTTTTGAAATCAAGCAGCGAAATTAACTTCACCCAACCTCAAACCAAAAGGGTCATTGTCACCGCTGGGCAAATTAAAGAAAATAAAAGGGGGAGAAGAATGAAACAGAGGAGAAGAAGATAAAACTTACCTAAGTGATTGTCGCCGCTCGCCGGTGCCGGAATTGGGAAGAAAACTCACCATTCAAGAGTACTGTATAACCGGCGGAAATGGATAAGTGGTAGAAAAAGTTAGATCTAAAAAGTAAAAACAAACTCAAGTAGATGGGGAGGAGGGAGATGAAAGGAGAGAGAAGGGAGAGAGCTGTACTGGTGTTGTGTGAAAACAGAGAGAAGAAGGGGATACGGTTGTTGCCTAAATAAGGAAGTGGGGTCTGACAGAAGGAAAAGTAAATTAATTAATTATACGAAGGGTATAATTGATAAATGAAACTGATCGGTCAACTAATAGCTCTTATGTAGAGAATAAATCAACAAGCATTCCTATTTTATAATTTTGTTAATGTTTTGCTCCCATCTAGGGTAATTACTTTTAATTTTTTAATTAGAGGATTTTGTCCCCTCACAAAAGGTCTTCAAATGGATCATTAATGAGAGGATTTTCTGACCCGTCACTAATTTTCGTAGTTAAAAGTTAATTTTCTTGTAATGATTTACCCTCACTGATTTAGATGGTTTGCCTTACGGGTTAAAAAAATCTGACTCAAAAGGGTACCAGGTCACCACAGTCTAATTACGGAAGACAATCCACTAAGTTCGGATTAAACATAAATAACACATAGTTCGGATTAATAGAAGCGAACCATCCATAGTTCGGATTATTCCAGTCAATTTTTAAATGAATCTATTCGTTTTCTTTTATGTTGTAGTTGATTATCAACAATAGTTTCCCTCTCGCACTGCAACATTTTGCTAACTTTCTTTATTTTACCGTCTCAAACAATTGTCAATTCTATTTAAAGTAATAAATATGTGATTAATGTTTTTCTTTCCTCTGCATAAATCTACATCACACGATTTTTACTTTCTCATTCAATATTCAAGTTAATTTTGATCAAGTTTTATGGGGGTGCTGTTTAACATCATTTTACTTTATACCATGTTTGTAACGTGGTTAATTAATCACACTTTAATACAATGTAGTACTATATTTTATATTTCAATTTAGAACATTTCATTTTTCAAGTTCTATTATGTTATATACTATCTACGTATGTTTCTTAATTAATTTTGCATGTGTATGTTTGTAATAGTTTTCTAATAATTTTATTTACACTTATTGTCTTTATCCTCATTTTTCTAATGTTTTGTTAATAATATACAACTATTGATTAGATTTGTAGTTAATAATTATTTTTTATTAATTACTAATTATTTAATAAATAAATAAATAAATAATGCTTCATTAACTATGACAATAAATTTTCACTTCTTTTGGCATCAAATGAATTTATATTTGGATTTTTCATCATGTTATTTTTATATATAAAAAGATTAATTAGATTTGTACTTAGTCATTTATTTTTATTAGTAATTGAGTAATTAAATAATGCTTCATCAATCATGATGACAACTTTTCACTTCTTATGGATTCAAATAGATTTCTATTTGAATTTTCATCATGTTCTCTTTATATGTATATATAAAGATAAAATTATCATGTTTCCTTCATCATGTTTTTTTAAAATGAATTCATTAAAATTAAAGATTCGGTTATCATATAGGAGGTACTTATTACCAAATGTTTAATCATCATATTATTACCTTGTCAAAACTTTGAGTTGGATTACATATTTATTTGGCATTTTAAAAATGTCGCTACAATCCGTATACAAAGATAGGTATGCATATTTACTTCAATAACAAATTTCACATGCCTCATGCATCCACAAATATTGTATACATGGATATTCCATAACCGGATAATATATGTACCTAATATATACTCCCTCCATCCCTTAAAATTTTGCCATCTTTCCTTTTTGGGACGTCCCAAAAAACTTTGACATTTTCCTTTTTAATCAATTATTTTGTGGTATCTGTTATTTCTCTCCTCTGCACAAATCTCAACCACACAGTTTTTACTTTATTATTCTCTGTGCCGGTCAACTTTGGCAAAGTTTTAAGGGACGGATGTAGTATGATTTATGTCATTTTGAGTTGTTTATTACTAAGTGCTTGTGTGGGATCTAGGTTGCAATTTATTACATTTTACTATTACTATTGTTAATACATGAGATACAAAAACCATTAATAAATTGAGATATTATGTAACACCGTCCCCAAGTGTATTTACTTTTTAGTAAATAATGTAATAAACCTTGAAGGATGATTTATGAATTTACGTGATTGTAAATTTTTATTAGTTCTTTTGCGTGAATAGTAAATTGCACGTGGGGCCCACACCGGGAACGGGGGTCATCCGATATTTTCGAGACCTCATATTATATTCATCTTGATCTAGATAATATGTATAAGGTGATGGATATCCTATTTGGGCCGTAGCAAAGGCATAGGGTTGACCGGTTGGTCAAACGAGGCCCAACTATCAGTATTGACAATTTATCAAATAACAGCCCGAAAATGAATTTCAAGGACTTCTAAATTAAATTTGAGAAAATTATATTCATTCTAAGGTCCAATAAGGATTGAGAACATGTGTTATATTTTATTTGACCCAATAAAATAAAATATAATTAAAAGAGTCCGGAAAATACAACTTTCGGGGCCGAATGTACACACCGCCGGGACACAAAGGGTTGACCTCCCACATAAGTGGGGGCCAACCCACGTTTTTAGTCTTTCAAATGGCAAGTGGAGCCGCACCATTGGGCTATGGAAATAGGGTTGAGTTGATTGGGGAGACAAGGTTTGAAAGCAAAGTGGACCCTCCCCATATTATTGGTGAATAAGCCAAAAAGAGCATCTCCATCACCCCTTAACCCGTATGTTCGACCAACACACTCATTTTTTAGAGAGAAGCTCTGATAATTATCGTCTCCACCATTGTTATTCGAACAAAGCTCAAAGGAGGTCCAAGAAGGAAGTTTAAGGAGGAAAAGGGGAGGGAAAATGTGGTGGATTAAGGTAATGACCTTATAACAACTTTTTCTTTATTCTCTATCTAACATATGGCATATATATCATATGGAGGACCCCTAGGATTGTTCTACATGTTGAGAAGTGTAGAATGAGGGGTTGGAAGGTAGTTCTAAGTCCAAGAACGGACTTAGAAGCCAAAGTGACCGACTCGCCGGAAAATAACCTTTAGAGGTTATTTGTATTAATATGGATTTTATGACGATGAAACCTTATTAGGAACTTGTCTGAGGTATTCTTAGAGCTTTCACGGAGTTGAAAGAGTCGCCGGAATAATCGCCAAAGCTAGACAAAGTTTGCCGGAGTTTCGCCGGAGTTCAACCGGGAGGGTATAACTTCTTAAAGGCTTCACTAAGGTGAGAAGACGGCTTTATGCTTTATAAATTTTGCGTGAGGCATGAGATTACCTAAAGTAATCAAGGATATGTTTTATGGAATGATTAAAGATAATCAAGTATTTGTTTATGCCATGAATGTATATAAAACATAGTTGAAATGCATGTTATATATGTATGATGATTAAAGATGTTATAAATTATTATGTATGATGTTCCAAGGATCCAAAAAGGTATTTTTGGATCAAGGACGTCAAAGAGTACATGCGTATAAAATTTCACGTTAATCGGACTTCGTTTGGGCGGTCAAACGGGCGTTGACCGCCAAGCCAACTGTTATACCTGATCGGGTATTGGCAAATACCCGACCGGGTATTTATTGAAATTTGCCCCAGGGGCTACTGCCTCCTATATCCGACCGGGTATAGGTAGGTACCCGACCGGGTATTGGGTTTTACACTCAAACGGTCAGTTTTGAATGAGTATAATGTGGGGCTTTCGGGTGAGAACCGTCCATGTTGATTATTAAGGATTATTATATGACTATAGGGCTAGGTATTGTGCATAGTTAGAGGATTGAAAGGTTAGCCATATTCAGGTTAGGGTTTGGTAAGGAATAAGGTTGGGGTTGAGTATCCCCGGGACGGTAATAGATCCTGAAACTCGGTTGGGGTTGAGTATCCCCGAGGCGGTAAATGATCCTGAAACTCGGTTGGCGTTGAGTATCCCCGGGAAGGGTAAATGATCCTGAAACTCGGTTGGGGTTGAGTATCCCCGAGACAGTAAATGATCCTGAAACTCGGTTGGGGTTGAGCATCCCCGGGACGGTAAAGGGTCCCAAAACTCGGTAGGATATTACGAATGTAGAATGTTGCTTGTGAGCTAGGCATTCGGGAATTGAGAGAGCAAGATCCACCTTTTTCCCTATAGCATCCACGCTGGCTGTGAGCTTCTGCATCATGCTTGCTAATATATCTACTCGTGCAGAGAGAGCAGAATTATCACTGATCTCATATAGACCCGGAGCCTTTTGCTGAGGAGAACTCCTGTCGCTGTACCAAGATGAATTATTTGAAACAATCTTCTCCACTAGTTCTTCCCCAACCTCGGATGGTAAATCAGGAAAGGCTCCGCCACCCAAAGCATCCAGCATCATCTTCCCTTCATTGTTGAGTCCGCTATAGAAGTAGAAAAGAACCTCACAATTAGTCAAATTTCCCTCAGGACAAGCTCTTCTCAACACCTTGAATCTCTTCCATGCTTCAGCTAGTGTTTCTAGAGATCCCTGCTTGAACTCTTGTAGTTGCTTCTTCAACTTCAGAGCCTTTGACGTAGGGAAGTACTCTTTAATAAAGGCACTATGCAGCTGGTCCCAAGTCTGGAGGTGGTTGTGAGGATGGTTGTCCAACCACCTCTACGCATCGTCCCTCAATGAGAAAGGGAAAAACATCACTCTTACCTGATCATCAGTTAACCCAGGTATCTTGAAAGTCTAGCACATCCTCAGAAAGCGTGTAATATGCGCCACTGGGTCTTCTGTAAGGCCTCCTCCAAATTGGTTATTAGACACCATGCTTATCACCGCCGGCTTGATCTCGTAATGGTTGGCAGTAATTCCCGGTACTTGAATGCTATCATACTCTGAAACGTTTGGCGTAAGGAACTCTGCAATGGTCTGGCGCTGAAAGAATGGATTATTGTGCGGTACATAATCATTTTGTGGAGGAGTCTGCTGTCTAGGCTGGAGAGCTGGTTGTTGTTGAGTAGGAGGGACTTGGGGTGGATTACGGTATTGGTTCTGGTAAGGAACTTGGTACTGCGGCTGATTTTGGAATAGGTTTTGGGTGAGTGGTGGTGGATTCTGTCTGGACTGGAAGACGGGAATACTCTGCCCTACTCTTTGCATCCCATAAACTTGGTTTTGGAAATTAGTTTTAGGAGCAGTAGGGGTATTTTGAAAAAGTTGATATAACGGAGGGAGGTTAAATTGTGGTGAAGGCTGATGATGGAGTATATGGACTCCGATTACCCGATCTGCCGACTACTGGGCCTGGACAGTGGCCCACACACGTTTAGCAGATATCATTCATATTATTGTACATTATTATTATTATTCAGATGTTCTAGATTAGTTTTTGTACTATCAGTCCATTTATGTAACCGGGTCTGTCAGGCTTATATTAGAGGCCCAGACCCGGATTTCCTCTATATATACTCCTTATAGGAGGCTATTAAACCACAACCAATATTCATTCACAATAAACATATATCTCCTTCTCTATTACACTCTTGTTCCAATCTCCTTTTCATACAATATGGATATTAATTATCCAACAATGGTGCTCTCGTTAAGGGGTTCGAACACAATCAAGTGAGAAAACTTCCCAAAAATAACCAAACATTCACCCCAATCACGGAAAGATCAGTCAAAATCATTCTGAAAATTCAGGAAAAATCAAAGAAAGAAATCTGGAATTTAGATCTGATTTTGAGCTTTGCCGGAACTGTCTTCCCCTTCCAAGCCTCCTGTCGGTGGAAGCTGTAGTCTCCGATCCCTGCTGCAAGATTTGCGCCACTGAGCTGGAGTATCACCGCCCGCGGATGCTATGAGCTAGGGTCTGTCGCCTCTGTGTCAGCGCCTTCCGCCATGCTCCACCTCTTTATTTTCATTGATTGTTGGAGCTCAACCTCGAATGACCTCCATTAATGGCCGCTCAAAGCTCAGGGAAGGACAGAATGCCCTCAGACCTGAGACTGACGTCGCGACCGGAAATCCCTGCCGCTTCTGTGCAGAACGGAGCACCGGTCGTCTAGCAACGCCGCTCATCGATGCTCGTGGCCTGTTCTTCCAGAACCATCGTGCGTCACTCGCAGCGCGCTCCTCCTGCCTTACTCCTCAACCGAACAGCGCCGGCGGGTCATCACCTGCGGCTATGCTAAGGATGTCCTCACCGCCATCCCCCTTGTTCCGCTGCAACTACCTTCTGTCGTTAAACGACATGGACTCCCTGCGTCTGGATTGGCAGATGGGTGTTCCACCGACGTTTTTCTTAAAGGATATCCACCGACGTCTGCTGGATCGTGGCCAAATAATTTGCTTGGTGAATTTTTACCCAAGTCAAAATTGGGGGGCCAAATAATGGTGCTATGGTCCTAAGCTAGATCGTGGCCAAATAATTTGCTTGGAGAATTTTGACCCAAGTCAAAATTGGGGGGCCAAATAATGAAAGGTGCTTGGAGAATTTTAACCCAAGTCAAAATTGGTGAGGGATCCAATCCACGTTTACAAACTCTCAACAGCTCGGCCTCGTTTTTCCAAAGGCAACACTAATCAACAGCTCGACCTCGTTTTTCACAAATTAGAATGAGCTCAAAGGAATCAGCTGGATATTATTCTTTTCAGTCAGTCCAATATATTTCAGCCCATTAAAAGATAAGTACTCTTTAATTTTCATATTATTCATATTTATTTACATTATTTCTTTTTTCGTGCGAATGTTAAAATATCATACAATTATGATCAAATGACTGGTAGACTGTGACTTGAGACCCATCACTAGGATTTAAAGCCCTGACCAAGTCAGGCACAAAGCCCCGACCAAGTCGGACATGAAGATCGGTCTTAGTCATTCCAAAAATGGCGACTGTTGCGTACGAATGGCTCACACATCCATTCGACTAAGTATTTTATCATTACATTGACAATTCACATATCCACTTGTATCAAGTAACGAACTCCCGATCGGAAACATAAATCCTAAGAAAAAATTTTATATGTATGATAAATGTGTAGGTACAAAGATGACTTTACTCATGTTCACCTTGTCTCCACTCGCCTCAAAGAGTGGGGAGTGGGGGACTGAGGGTCAGAGTTTCTAGATGAGAAGAAAATATCACGCATGAACAGGAACGAAAGATGGGTCGGATGAAGACGAGTTGAGCTAGACAAAAGTGATTATGCCGCAGAGGGTCTACCTTCCTTGTGTCATGTTGGGGGCGCTAGGTGTACTCTTTTTCCCTTTATTAGGATTTTTCTCACTGGGTTTTTTCCTAGTAAAGGTTTGTAATGAGGCACCTCCCCATCATGGACAAGGGTGGTGGTCCCCCGGCCGGAGAGGAAGAAATCAAAGATAGAAGAACGTTGCAGATACAGTTTGGACTACTCCCTTTCGCCTCGAGTACTCTCGACTCAGGGAGTGGGGGACTCCTGATGGAGTATATGGACTCCGACCACCCGATCTGCCGACTATTGAGCCTGGACAGTGGCCCACACACGTTTAGCGGATATCATTCATTCTATTGTACATAATTATTATTATTATTCAAATGTTCTAGATTAGTTTTTGTACTATCAGTCCATTTATGTAACCGGGTCTGTCATACCCATATTAGAGGCCCAAACCCGGATTTCCCCTATATATACTCCTTATAAAAGGCTATTAAACCACAACCAATATTCATTCACAATAAACATATATCTCCTTCTCTACTACATTCTTGTTCCAATCTCCTTTTCATACAATAAGGGTATTAATTATCCAACAGCTGATTTTGAAAAAAGATCGGAGTGCGGTAGTTTTGAAAACCTGGAGGGTTTCTAGGTGAAATTGGTGGTTAAGATTGGGGTAATGTGTTGACATAGAAATCTTGATGAGATGTGGGGTTAGAGTTACCAGACATCCCTGCAGTTCGAGATGAAGATTGATGGTCCGTGGTGATTTTCTCCTTTTGGGCCTTGCGGTTCTGTCGGCGAGCTTTTCGATCTCAAGATTAAGAGGGATTAGCGGTTCTCCCCTCTTAGAACGTGTATGCATAAACAGATCTGACCAGCAAGGTTAGCAGACAAAAAACCTACGAACAACTAAAAAACGGATCACGGAGATAAATTAACCCTTAAGACCGACACCGTCCCCGGCAACGGCGCCAAAAACTGATGTTAGTTTTCTCGCACTTAAAAAGGTTGTAGAAAAGTGGTTGAAAGTACGAGTATCGTCTCCACAGGGACGGTAAAAAGAAAATTAAGGACTAACTAAAATCAGCGATAAAGAACCGAAATAAAATAAATGCAGTCGTGCGAGATTTGGTTGATTTGAAAATTAACTAATGCAAATGAGCGAATAAAAATAATTGATTGGGTTCTTCTTAATTAACGATGAAGGGAACATGGATTGATTCCGAGGTAATTAGATTTCTGGCAGATCAGGCTTAATTACATGAAATTAATTTTATTGAGCCTAGCTAATCAATACTAAGTTCTTACCGCTCTCGCGGCGTAGAGTACAATAATTTAGGGAACCAGGCTGATCTCTCATGCGACAGGATCCTAAATTATTGCCAAGACGAGCGAGCTTACGGCCCCTTAATCACTACTAATCTCTTAACGAACGATTAAGTGTGTGTGTGTGAAGGTGTCTTAGAATAAAATTAGATCTCTCTTAATTTATTCTACAAGCAATTGTAAGTCTAGTCGCGGTTCCAGGTTACAAAAGATAGCAATTAAATTGTTCAAACACAAATTAAACGACATTCATGCAATTAAACCATCAAGAAACTAACCATACATCATGATCAACCCCGACCTTCATCAATCCCAAATCCCTAATTAAAACTAAGCTTCTAACTAAGCTTTGAGCATCCAAAGTAGAGAAAAATATCCTTCGAGCATTCAAAAGCTATCTAGCAAAAGAGAAAGTGCAAACTTAACTTTACTCTCTGCTTGGACTCCTGCTTCAATAAATTTCCAGTTTATAAGCTATTCATGGCTAAATCATAGAAGTTTAGTTCCTAGTTGGAGGTTAGAACTTTCTTGTAACCAAATCAGATATTGTTGTAAACACTTCAGAAGGACAGTTGTTCCCGACCTGAGTGTGGTTAGATAGGTCAGGAGTACCTTTTGATCCCCACTGGATCAATTGAGAAAAACCTAAAGGATTGAGTAGCTTGGAGTGGTGTTGTACTCCTCGTGAAACACCTTCAATCTAGGCAAGAGATGTTAAGGCTAGATTGGCACTAAGTGTATTGAGCTTAATACATTAGTGAAATCCATTTGAAATAGGATGGGACTGGATGTAGGAGGATTACACCACCTCTGAACCAGGATATATTATGTGTTGATTTATTTTCAGTCAACAAAGCACATACTGAACACTTCTCATAAAAGATTGTAGTTTGCCAACAACATCCTAAGCAGTAGTCTTAATTGACCCTATTGCTTATCCTACTGCTTAATAACTCACTTTCTTTGAGATACAAGAGCTTTACAAAATCACAACTATAAGGTGTGTTCCATTACATTTCAGGAATTTACTTAAGGCATAGCAGTTGCCTCAGCAGTCCCCTGGTAATTACCCAACTGCTGAGCCCACTGCTCACACAAAAGTATTTCCTTTGAACATCTCAAGCTCACCAGACCTTCACAACTCTATCTCTAAGAAGTCTGTTCAAACTGATCTCTGTAATTCAAAGTGGTAACCCAGCAGGTGCCTCAGCAGTCCCCTCACTATCACCCAACTGCCGAGACCACTGCTCCATTAAAACTCCCACTTACTTGGACTAATGCACATCTTCAGAAAGCCCACATCATCCTGAGCAACACCATATAATCAATCTTCTCATACCTTCACCTTTACTTAAGCAGGTGCCTCGGCAGTTTCCTAGTTACCACCCAACTGCTAAGACCACTGCTCGCATTAAAGGTGATTATCAATCTACCATGTTATATCATCAGAAAGATCTTCCCACTCTAAGAAAGATTCTGAGTGCACTATCATCATACACTGAGTATTTCGTTAGCTGTTGCCTCAGCAGTTCCCTGCTTTCTAGCCAACTGTCAAGCCAATTGCTCACCTAATAAAGCCCAAACTTCATCCATCATAGAAAGTTGTTTTACACAATTTATCTAAGAGGTTAAGGACTTCCGTTGTGCATCTATAAATCTCCCAAAAGATTATAGATCAACTCATCTAGAAGGAAAAAGTTTTTAAAGTTGAAAACCCTTTAAAAGTCTATTCACCCCCCCTCCCCCTCTAGACTTTTACCTCTATCCGGGACCATCAAGTGGTATCAGAGCAAGGTTGTTCCTAGAGTCAATTTCTGACTAATTCGAACTAAAGATCCCAAACCACTATACTTCCCAAACACTTTCTAAAAATGGATAGTCAGCTTGCAAAGAATCTTTTGTTCAAACAGAACAAGTCTGATGATTGGAAAATCAAGGATATCTTGGATGAGCTCACAATGACCAAATCAGAAGATGATCAAAGCAGTACAAGTGATGAAGGCAGCTCATTATAAAGTAAGGAAGATGCCCTGATTTGCCTCTTTTGAATGCACCAAGTTGATAGCTCCTCCCACAACTATCCCATGGCCAGATTGAATGAAAATGACAATGATGAGGTATTTTCCTGTTCTTCAAACAGCTCATTTGATTCCAGCTGTTCCAGTGTTGATATGGAAGCATTGCTCCATCCATTTGAAAACTTTCAAAAAGATCACCTCTTTTAATGAACGAAAACTGTAGACTTCAAGAAAATCTAATAGTAGCCCAAGCTTAAATGGGTGAAGTAATAAAAATGAAAGATTTTCTTGAACTTGAAAACATCAGTTTAAAAGAAAGGCTGAGTTCTCTCTCTCCCTATTGCTGAGAAAGTTCAACACAACTGGAAGAACACAGGATGAGGATACACACATTTATCCCAACAATTGAAAGACTCTTCCAAATGCTCTCCTATCACAAAACACACCACAGATCAACAAGAAACAAGAAAACCAAACCAACAGAATCCCCACTCTCAAACTCTTTCAATTAAAAGGAACCAGTCCTCTCCCAGATCCAAAACCAAACTTCCTTGCAAACCCAACTTCCAGAATAACCAACCAAATCAAAGACTTGGTTGGCAATCAATCAAGAGGACCGACTACATTCCATAGAAAAAGTTGATCACTCCTAATACACATATTCCTTCCCCTTTCATAAGGAATAATGTTCACAAATATATATTCATTCCTTATGATTACAATACTCTGAATGGCTATAGATCCATCAGCTTAAATCCAAATGGTCATAAAAGGGCATGGATGCCCAAACCTATTCAAAGGAAGATGCCCACTAACTTGTGTGCTGTTACTCAAAACTGACAAAATGGGAAGGTGCGGGAGCAGCCAACTTGCAAGAATGATATAAAATATTCAAGTTGCTCCATGCACATGACAGGCAGCAGGAGGCTACTGTCAATGCTATAGATCTGGAGAAGGACCCAAAGCAACCTTTGGGAATAAGGAAGAAAGAGGAGAAAGTAAAGGAGCTGGAAAATCCAATCAACTGCAGTCCTTCAATCCAAAACATATCATATGGGATTGAAGATTCAAACTCATAAAGCACAAGCCAGCTCTGCGATAACATCTACAATGTGACATTCTCCATGGACATCTGCTTGATCAGAGATGTCCAAAACAACAAAGTTGTGCTAACTGGTAGAAGAAAGAAGGATACTAGAAAGGCTCCAAGCTGCCTTCCCAGCAAAAATCAACAAAAAGAATTACTGGAGTCTGGAAGCAGCAGGTGGCTCAAAGAGCAGACCACTGCCAGCAGGTGACTCAAATGAAAGATCACTCCCAGCCGTTGACCCAAAATATAGGACACTACGAATTGCTGACTCATTCTAAAATCAACTCTCCAAGATGCTCCAGCTAAAATAAGCACAAGGCTTAATACTCTCAATTCTCTTACTCTACCAGAAGACAGTAAAGAAGAAGAGGAGGATGAGCAGGTAACTCAATTCATTCAAAACATCTGACACAAGATGATTCAACCAGCATCCTCCTCATCAAAATACTGATGACATCATCCAAAGGGTTCGTACAAAATCATCAATCCAGAAAGAAGCAACATTTGCCTCTTCTCTCAAACAGAACCCAAAAGGACTGAAAAAGCCCTACAAACATCTGACTAGATACAAGCTAGTTCAACAGGAACAATCCTTGAAGCTTGTATACAGACCCTATCATCAACATATGACAGGAACAGAAAGGGTGACTCAGGAAGGCACCATTGTTAAGAAGAAAGCAAAATTGGTGGACAAAGGGTACTGATGGAGTATATGGCCCAGGGACCCCCGACCCACATACTTCCTCTACTACAATCAGGCCCAACAGGCCCAAACGGGCCAAGCCCAGCAAAATGGAGCTCTAAGCAGCCCACAATACGCAAAGGGGTGCCTTCGGCCCCATGGCCGAAGGCTACCAGTGACGGAATCGAGCTCAGAAACATCACAGGAGAACAAGGCTTGAAAACCAAGCCTTCGGCAACTGCAGCCCTCGGCAGGTAGGAGCCCTCGGTTAGAAGAGGCATCACAGGAGAACAAGGCTTGAAAACCAAGCCTTCGGCACCTGCAGCCCTCGGCAGGTAGGAGCCCTCGGTTAGAAGAGCCTTCAGCCCAGCACCCTTCAGCCGAATGCATCCACCTCGACAGAATATCCTCTTCACATGCGCTTGGATCACCGTACCAAGTACAAACGTCACATCCAACCACCGCATTTAATGCGGCCACATGCGAGTGCCAGTGCCACCCCGGTCGAGGTGACCCCTCGACCACCAGAAAACTGACACGTGTCCTTATCTAGCATTTATTACTACTATAAATAGCACCCCTTTCCCCCATTGTAAACCACGCTTAATACATATCGAATATACACTCTCTCTCTTACTTATTTGCTCTGACTTCTCTCTAGTTATTCTCCGCAATAACCCCTCGGATAAGCTACCCCCGGGTACACTATCCATCATTTGGTGCTCTCGTTGAGAGCTTGAACAATCAAGTAAGAAACCCTCCCCCTCGACCAAACACAAAACACCTAGCTAAAATGGTGAGAACAACTCGTGCCAACTCCAAGAATGTAGAGGACAGGAACCTGGCCCTCGGCGAGGTCGACGTCCCCGAAGCCTCCAACAAGGCTCCCGGGGGCGGCGTCATCGCCGGGTTGGACCAGACGGCTGTCGACCTACGCCATCAAATTCAACAGAATGCCCCCGATGCCCACCTCGGCATCGAGGCCAAGAAGAAGGACCGGAGCGAGAATCAAATTAGCCCTCCAGTCATCACAATCGACGTACAATCGGCGCTCTCCGCCTTCATCCAGACGCTCACCCAGAACTTGGGTGCCTTCGGCACTTTGGTTCCCCTCCAACCTGAGGTCGGGAGAATATTATGCCTCCCCCTCATCCACACCCCCTTGGGAACCCGGTCCTCCGGATTGGGAACTCCGAGGGGGTCGTGGCCCAAGATACGGCCTCCCAGGAAGTCCAATCCCGGGACCGCCACAACGTAAACAAAGAACAACTCTGGACCTCCGCCCTCGAGAGACTCGGAGGGGCGCAAGATCGCCGAGGGGTCCAAGACCGCCTCGGGGGGAAGGCGTTCCAGAGGCCTCAGGAAAGTGGCGGATCCGTCTCCAGGGCCAATGAAAGGCGTCCCCCTCAGGACAAAGGCAAGGCACCTCTCCATGTCAACGACGCCCGCCATCAAATCAATCAGGCCCACTCGGCCCGCGTCCATTTGCAGGGGGCGGAGGCCCTCCCGAAGGACCCCCGGGACGAAATCATTGCGGCCATCCAGCGCCGGCTCGACGAGATGGAGGCCACCAAAGCACACGCCACCACTTCTGCCCCTCATACAGACCTCAAGTATGAGGCAATGTTGGCCAAAATGGAGGAGATGTAAAGGAAATTTGCCGAAGGCTCCGGGGAACCCGTCATCCAACTCCGAACTAGGACGCCATTTACCCCAAGGGTATTGGCGGCCCAAATTCCGGAAAAGTACCGAGGGCAACTCATCAAGCCCTATGAAGGAAAAACTGACCCCCAGGGGCACTACAACAGGTATCAAAACAACATGATGATGATGGGGGCATCAGATGAATACTTATGTCGTTGGTTCCTTTCCACCTTGGAGGGACCAACATACGAATGGTTCAACCGATTGCCCGAGGGCAGCATTGACTCTTGGCAAGATCTTGCCCGACGCTTCCTCACCCATTTTGCCGGAAGGAAGCGCGTGAGAAAGCACTTCTCCCACCTCCTCTCCGTCAAGCAACAGCCTGACGAAGCACTTCGGTCCTTCATTGACCGGTGGATGAAGGAGACAGACGAGGTCGAGGGCGCCGACGAGCGTACCCTCCTCGTCCTCTTCCAGGGGGTTCTCCGCAGCAGCCACTACGCACGGAGCCTCATCACCGACCCCCCAAGATCATACCTCAGAGCACTCCAGCGGGGGAGCCTATACGCCGACGCCGACGACCTCCACTCCTTCAAGAAAAATGAGGGCCAGCCCTCGAAGAAGACAAACAACACGCCGGCCCCAAATACGCCCTCGGCCGGAGGCCGAGACCATGGAAGTCACACCCAGCAAGGCCGTAACCAACGCCAATGGCGCCCTCGGTTGGACATGCCGAGGACTCCCCTCACGCACCCGGTGAGCACTATCCTCAACTATGCGGAAGAGCACGACCTTTTCCCCAGGGACCCTCGGTCGGCGAGGGAGATCTACGCCATCCACCAAGGCGGCACATATTGCCGTTACCACAAAAGCACCTCCCACAATACAGACGATTGTGTCTCGTTAAAGAAGGCTATTGAACTCTTAATTCAACGGGGTGAGCTCCACCAATTCATCAAAAATTCCCCAAGGCAAAATGCCGGGGAGAACACCGATAAAAAAGAAGGGGACATCGCAACGAAGAAACATGAAATCGGGAGGTTCAGCGACGACGAGGAGTTCGAGGAGCCCCAGTTGAAGAAGCGCCACCTCCGATAATCGTGTTCCTCGCCTTCGCCGTCGGTCACAGCCTTGGGCCCTCGACCTCGAGGCACATTATCATCCCCTCGGCCTAGAGCCCTCGGCCTCGAGTCGTGTATCTTAACAAAGCCGTTGTCAAACAACGCACCCCTTGTATTCTGCTTGTTTCTATGAATTTAAGTAAACTACAACACAATCCAGACATCTTATCGGCCCCTTCGAGGCCAAATGCCCAGGTATGGCCGATGGTGTCTAAAGATGAGGGGCCTGCAAAAGGCCCACGTTTTTGGAGCGGGACGCTTGCCGCGTCGCCGGCGCGCAACGCACGGCGACAGGCCTGAAAGAATGGCTGAGGTGACGAAATCCCCAAACTTGGGGGTGAAACGGCAGTCGTCGGAAACCGACCAAGCCTAGCCCGCGCCGTAAATAGACGATGGGACCCCCCAAGGTCAAGGGACGGTTCAGCGCCGGGGGACTAACAGACGAACCCCCGGACGGATCACTTGGACCCCCTTCCGGTCGAGGCGAGGAAGCAACCCCTTCGGCCGAAGCCTGGAAGAAGGAACACACATCAGGAGGACTAACATACGACCTCCTGGCACAATCAAGGGACGGCCCAGCGCCGGGGGACTAACAAACGAACCCCCGGACGGATCACTTGGACCCCCTTTCGGCCGAGGCGGGGAATCATCCCCCTCGGTCGATGCCTGAAAGAAAGAACATACACCCGAAGGACTCCCGGAACTATCAAGGAAAGGCCCTCGGCCTCAATTCGATTCTACATCACTAATGGCCCTCGGCCTTGGCATGATTCAACATCAGAACGGCCCTCGGCCTCAACATCACCAATGGCCCTCGGCCTTGGCATAACGGTTTTGGCCTTAGCGTGATCTCACATCACCAACGGCCCTCGGCCTCAGCGCGATTCCACATCACAACGGCCCTCGGCCTCAACATCAGAACGGCCCTCGGCCTCAACATCAGAACGGCCCTCGGCCTCAACATAAGGACGACCCTCGGCCTCAACATCAACAACGGCCCTCGGCCTCAACATCAGACAGCCCTCGGCCTCAACATGACTCTATGTCATAACGGTTCTGGCCTTAACGTGATCTCACCTCACCAACGGTTTCGGCCTCAGCGTTATTCCACATCACAATGGCCCTCGGCCTCAACATCAACAACGGCCCTCGACCTCAGCATCAGAACGGCCCTCGGCCTCAACATCAACAACGGTCCTCGGACTCAACATCAGACGGCCCTCGGCCTCAACATGACTCTATGTCATAACGGTTTTGGCCTTTGCGTGATCTCACATCACCAATGGCCCTCGGCCTCAGCGTGATTCCACATCACAACGGCCCTCGGCCTCAACATCAGAACGACCCTTGGTCTCAAAATCAACAACGGCCCTCGGCCTCAACATCAATGACGGCCCTCGGCCTCAACATCAGAACGGCCCTCGGCCTCAACATCAACAACGGCCCTCGCCCTCAGCGTGATTCCACATCACAATGGCCCTCGGCCTCAACATCATACGGCCCTCGGCCTCAACATGACTCTATGTCATAACTGTTTTTGCCTTACATGATTTCACATCACCAAAGGCCCTCGGCCTCAACGTGATTCAACATCAACAACGCCCCTCGGCCTCAGCGTGATTCCACATCACAACGGCCCTCGGCCTCGACATCAGAACGGCCCTCGGCCTCAACATCAACAACGACCCTCGACCTCAGCATCAGACGGCCCTCGGCCTCAACATCACCAAAGGCCCTCGGCCTCAACGTGATTCAACATCAACAACGGCCCTCGGCCTCAGCGTGATTCCGCATCACAACGGCCCTCAGCCTCAGCGTGATTCCGCATCACAACGGCCCTCGGCCTCAACATCAGAACGGCCCATCGGCCTTCATCCCTCTGGCATCTTTATTTGATGTCGGGGGCAATCACACAGGTCCCTCGGCCTTCATCCCTCCGGCATCTTTATTTGATGTCAGGGCTATCATACAGACCCATCGGCCTTCATCCCTCCGGCATCTTTATTTGAAGTCGAGGGACATCACACAGGCCCATTGGCCTTCATCCCTCCGACATCTTTATTTGATGCTGGGGGCTATCATACAGGCCCATCGACCTTCATCCCTCCGGCATCTTTATTTGATGTCGGGGGCAATCACACAGGTCCCTCGGCCTTCATCCCTCCGGCATCTTTATTTGATGCCAGGGGCTATCATACAGGCCCTCGGCCTTCATCCCTCCGGCATCTTTATTCGATGTCGGGGGCAATCATACAGCTCCCTCGGCCTTCATCTCTCCGACATCTTTATTTGATGTATGGGGCAATCATACAGGTCCTTCGGCCTTCATCCCTCCAACATCTTTATTTGATGCTAGGGGCTATCATATAGGCCCTCAGCCTTCATCCCTCCGGCATCCTTATTTGATGTCGGGGGCTATCATACAGGCCCCTCGGCCTAGCCTTCATCCCTCCGGCATCTTTATTCGATGCCAGGGGCTATCATACATGCCCTCGGCCTTCCTCCCTCTGACATCGTTATTTGATGTCGGGGGCAATCACACAAGCCCCTCGGTCTCCATCCCTCCGGCATCTGTATTTGATGCCAGGGGCTCTCACACAGGCCCACCTGGCCTTGCACCCCTCCGTCACCTTTATTTGATAACGGGGGGGTCCTTACAAGCTCCTCAGCTTTTTCATGCAGGATCTAAGGCTGGTCTTCGATATCCCCTCAGCAGACGGACACAACCACCGCTCAAAAATCTAGGCCGAAGGGTGCATCCCTTTTGCTTCATTCTGGGGGCATCCGGTGTACTCTTTTTCCCTCATTAGGATTTTTTCCCGCAGGGTTTTTTCCTAATGAGATTTTTAACGAGACATCTCCCCATTGTGGAACAAAAGGCGTCACCCCTCGGCAGCTCCTGCTGAAGGCATGCATCACTCTACTCCTGTTTCCCTCGAGAAACTCTCGGCAAAAGGAGTGGGGGACTAGGGGACTCCCCTCGGCAAACACGCAAATGTTAAAAATTTTCTATTTCTCAGCTACAACAAGCTGAGGTAAGATCACAACGGAAATCTACTACCCTCGACATGATGCCTTCGGCTTACAGAATGCCTCCGGGCACACAATGCCTTCGGCCACATGATGCCTCCGGTCACACAATGCCTTCGGCCACATGATGTCTTCGGCCACATGATGTCTTCAACCACGCAAAGCCTTCAGTCAACAAATGCCCTCTGCAAAGCACACAAATGCAGATCTCTCATTACTTTACAAACTACAACAAAGAAACACATACGAGCAACACATTTACACTCCCTTCAGGAAGCTCTCAGCCCTCGACATATGGGGGAATTGAGAAAATGAGGCACCCAACAGAACAGGGAAGCCTTCGGGGCAATCACCACAGTTACTCCTTTTCCCTCAAATACCTTTCGACAAAAGGAGTGGGGGACTCCTTATGGAGTATATGGCCCAGGGACCCCCGGCCCACATACTTCCTCTACTACAATCAGGCCCAACAGGCCCAAACGGACCAAGCCCAACAAAATGGAGCTCTAAGCAGCCCACAATACGCAAAGGGGTGCCTTCGGCCCCATGGCCGAAGGCTACCAGTGACGGAATCGAGCTCAGAAACATCACAGGAGAACAAGGCTTGAAAACCAAGCCTTCGGCAACTGCAGCCCTCGGCAGGTAGGAGCCCTCGGTTAGAAGAGGCATCACAGGAGAACAAGGCTTGAAAACCAAGCCTTCGGCACCTGCAGCCCTCGGCAGGTAGGAGCGCTCGGTTAGAAGAGCCTTCAGCCCAGCACCCTTCAGCCGAATGCATCCACCTCGACAGAATATCCTCTTCACATGCACTTGGATCACCGTACCAAGTACAAACGTCACATCCAACCACCGCATTTAATGCGGCCACATGCGAGTGCCAGTGCCACCCCGGTCGAGGTGACCCCTCGACCACCAGAAAACTGACACGTGTCCTTATCTAGCATTTATTACTACTATAAATAGCACCCCTTTCCCCCATTGTAAACCACGCTTAATACATATCGAATATACACTCTCTCTCTTACTTATTTGCTCTGACTTCTCTCTAGTTATTCTCCACAATAACCCCTCGGATAAGCTACCCCCCGGGTACACTATCCATCAGGTACTACAAAGAAGAATGAATAGATTTTGATGAAACCCTTGTCACAATTGCACATTTGAATCTCTAAAGATATTCTTAGCATATGCTGCCCATGAGCAACTCACAATTTATCAAATGGATGTGAAGGATGCCTTCCTAAGAACTGTCTACTAGAAAAGGAGGTCTACGTGGAGAGGCCTCCTAGATCCTAAATCAATAGAGAGGAAGATCAGGTGCTCAATTAAACAAAGCGCTCTATGGAATCAAGCAAACTCCAAAAGCATGGTATGACACTCTCCCTCTAAACATTTAGTGAAATATGGGTTCACTAAAGACAGTAAAAAAACATGTTATTCAAGGTGAAGAAAGCCCTCTCATACTGCTTGTATTTGAAAACTCAAAACAAACGTTATGTAAGAAATTTTCAACTCTCAAGAAAAATTGAAATAAGCCTAATAAGAGAGTTGAACTATTTCTTGGGACTACAAATGAAGCATGACTCCACAAAGGTTCGACATACTCACCAAGCCACTAAATGAAGCAAGATTCAATGCACTAAAGCAACAGCTTGGTATGTTAGATGATGTTGATCAAGGGCAGGAATACCCATGCACCTATTCAGGGGGAACTTAATTCCAAATACATGGGGGAATTCCTAGCCACCTGCTGAGGGGGAACTTTCAGGGGTAGCCACCTGCTAAAGGTAAGCTACCCAGAATCAACAAGAAATGAAGCATCAAGATCCAAGAAAGTCTATTTCAAACTTTCAAGGAAGAATAAATCAATATCCGAGCAGTGAGCACAGCAGGTGACTAAATTTCAGCAGCACTAGGCTCAACAGGTGTCTAACAAAGAAGTCCACTGCTACAACTTCTTGATAATTGCAATAACTCGGCAGGGTGTACCAAACGAGCTCACAAGATGATTGAGCTACAAAGAAATGATTGCTAAAATACTACTTATTCTTCCAAGAGTATTCTATGCTTCATTTGCAAACTAGTTAACTCCAATTGACAAAGTCCAGAAACCAGATGACTTGACTAACTCTGAGAATAAGGTGGGATTTGTTCAATAAAAACAAATCAATATGGCAGAGATCGGTCAACGTTCTGGATAACATAAGGAGAATTAGTTATGATTCACCAGAAACTCTAGAAAGAAGAAAAAGAGTAAGAATCTGAGCAAATAGCTCAGCAGGTGACTGCGCACTAGCAGCAGTTGGCTCAACAGGTGACTACTAACCAGCCCACTGCTACCCAATCAAAGAGAGAAACTTTCACCAATACTTTCATAGAAGGATTAAACATGGACTAGAAAGAGAAGGAAAGCAAATGGAGGTAAAGACACTGGCTCAAAAAATCGCGCAGGTGCCTGCCAGCAGGTGACTGCCTCAGGAGCAGGTCACTGCTTCAGGCCAGGAGTTGGCTCAATTTCTGACAAATGTACATAGAATCTCAGCACATAGCTTATATCATCTTGATCACGTCATATCAAGGATTCCAAAAAGGTACCTCTCGTTCTCAGAAGTCATCAAAAATCTAAAACTGAGCCCCCTGCTACCAGTATGAACGCCGTTAATGCTAAAAGGAACCAGCCGTATTCTCCAACGGCTATATTCCAACGGCTAGTTCCCGATAGCCTATAAATACTCCCTCCGTACAAATCCTTCACACTTTCTACTTTGAAATCTATATCTTACCAACTCTAAAGCTCTCAAGCACTCTCAACGATCTCAAAAAGCTCTCAACCATCAAATCTCCACCCCATTTTTTTTCTTCTCTTCATCGCACTCTCAAATCTCCAAACACAACATGGCCTCCCTCATTGAAATCTCTAAATCCATCTTCACTAGGTCAATTCTAAACACACCTAAAGCTCTTGAAAAAGCAAACAACAGTGACCTAATGAGGGAGCTCCTGAGAAAACTTGAAACAACTGGCCTCCTCAAGATGGCTACCTACCCATATCCCTGCTTCTACCCTGAGGTAGTGGCAGAATTTTACATCAACTCAACCCCCAAAACACTAAAATCTGTAGTCCTGGGATTCGAAGTGGAAATCCAAGAAGATAAAATCAAAGATCTTCTCTCCCTACCTGGAGATGAAGCCCCAGACGTAGAAGATCTCAACGTGGACGAGGAGAACTTCAAAGAAACCGCCTTCCTCCCTAGAGCTCAAAACCTCAATACCCTGAAGATAAAGAAAAATTTGATGGTTAAAGAGTATGATGTGCTACTGGATATTCTCTACAAATGCATCGACTGCAGAACCACAGCATTGGACGAGGTAAATGCACAACGAGCAAAACCATTGACCGCAATTATCTCCGGCACTCCATACAATTGGTCAAGGTACATTTACAAAGAACTAATACGGTATGTCAATAAATCTCACAAAGACAGAAGAGATGATGGTTCTCTACCACTGCTAGGCTACGGATTCCTCACTGGAGAATTACTAAAGAAGAAAGGGATAAAGGTAACTATTAAGGAGGATACCAACTGGAGGAAGTTTCTCTTCCAAACATCAAAGACTGGAGCACCAGAGATTCATAAGGAAGATGCTACCCTACTATTTCATGAGCCTCTTCAAATCACATTTGACAAGATCAAGGCAAAGACTGCAAAGAGAATTCGGTCTGGGTGCAAGGCAATTCAATCAAAGAAGCCAAGGACGGCAACCAAAAATTTAAAAGACGAACTTGAAGAAGCAGCCTCTTCCACACAACAAGCCCTTGAAGAAGCAGTGGCCTCTCCTCTCATCATCATTCAAGAAGCAGCAGTGGCCTCTCCTCTAGCCATCATCCAAGAAGAAGCAGAGTCCTCATCCAACTCTTCAAATGCGAGCAACAGCTCAGCAGTCGCTCTCTCAATTCTTATTCCCAGAATAAAGCAACACGGGGAGCAGAGGACTCAACAAGAAGAGCAGGCAACTCAAATTCTAGAGCAGGTGCCTCCTCAATCTCCAGCAGGCAACTCACCCAGTTTGACACCTCTAGAGCAGCTGGATGCAGACTACGCAAGAGTAAAACTCTGGAGATCATGGAAGCTAACCAAAATCAGAGATCAAGCAGAAACTCTATTCAATTTTATTGATGAAGAAGACTTTGCACTGGAGTGGATTGGAACAGAGGATCTGGCTATAACAACCACTCTCTACAAAATCAACCAAGTATATGCCCTAAGGAGAAAGGAGTTGACTGCCAAAGATGAAATTGAGGATTCCAGCGATGATGATGGTGATGATGATGATGCTGACAATGCACCGAAGGGACCTCCTAGTTCAAGAGGTAAGCAAATTATCCATTCCTCCTCCTCTAGTGATAAAGAAACCAGGAGGGTCATGAAGAAATCAAGAATGGAAACTCAAGGAGGAGGAGAGTCCTTTAAGGCTCATCAAGGGCAGTTGGCTGCCACCTTAGAGCAGGGGACTCAACTGCTAGATCTCAACCTGGAGCCTCACCAAGAAGAAGTTCCAGAGCTACAAGCTACAACTTCAAATGAGATCAAGGATCAAATTCTGCATGATAGTGAAGAAGACACTCCTACACTAGCAGAGGTCTTCATCAATGAAAGAAGAGCTACAATCAAATTCATCAGCAATGCTGAAGTCAGGCTGCACAGGAGTCTGATCAAAATGCAAAAGCATTTTGACAAGCTACAAGAGGCCAGATTTGCAGAGGTTCACTGCCACATCAAAAGCAACCTCATGATCCAGCAGGTGTTCAACTCAGAACAAAAGGCCAAGCTGAAGATGCAACTTTCTCAGCAGCCCGCTCAAATTGAAGACATTCACAAAGAACTAGCAGCTCAAAGAGCAAAGGACTGGGAGCTTGAACTTCAGATTCAAACTTACATCAAGCAACTGCATGATCAAGAACAAATAAGTGCATCTCTACCTTCTCTGCCACCCAACCTCGAAAAGGTTCTCCAACAAATTCATGAACATGAGGCCTACATCAAGAATCAGCAAGGATAGTCAGAAGCAGTTCAAAAGGGCCTTCAGGAACTTCAAGCTCTATGTGTAGAGCTCTAAAATCAACTTCAAGCAGTCCAGCAACCACAAGTTGCAACAGAGTCCTCTGCCCAACCAGAAGCAGAGCCCTCTGCCAATGTACTCTCCAACCCTGCTTTACAAACTAACCTTGAGCAGGCCCTTCACCTGATTCATGATCATGAGGCATTCATCCAACACCTAAAGACCAACGAGCTTCCAGCAGTCCTTCAACTCTCCCAGAAGGTGGTTACCAAACAGGTAGAACATTCAGAGGCAATTGGAAAAACAAGGGAGGATGTTGCTAGGCACCTACACCAACTACACAAAGCCAATCAAGAAGCATTCCTCAAGCAAGGAGAAGAACTCCAGAAACTTGGCCTCCACCAACAAGCAACAACCCAAAAGCTCCAGAAACTTGACAAAGAAATCAAAGAAGAAGTCAAGGTCGACCTAAAGGAGCTTCGCAACACCGTCATGGCTTTGTCAATTGAATTCAATGACCTACACCCAAGACGGAGGCCTCTAGACGAAGCTGGCTCAGACCCTAAACTTGAAGAACTCTTCCAGAATATCAAGACCCCTGTTGATGCTAAAAAGGGGGGAGAGTCAACACAAGCAGGCCCCTCCTCCAGCAGGTCCCTGGCAGCCAAGAAAGGAGCTGAAACCAGAAAGAAGAACAAGCGGCTGCAAGAAGAAATGGAGATAAGAAGAAGAAAAGTTGAAGAAGCAAAAGCCAAAGAAGAGGCAAAGAAGAAAGAGGAAGACAAGTAGATGAGATCTAAAGTCCGAAAATAACTAAAAACTATTGTACCTTAGAAGCAAGAACAATGTACAAAAATTCAATGACAAATCAATAAAAATATCTATTCCTTGTGTTGTAAAGTTTTGGCATCATCAAAAAGGGGGAAATTGTTAGTACCCAATTTTGATAGATTTTGATGATGCCACTATACTTCGCACATGTACATTGTATCTCATATAATAGCATTCAAATTTAAGTGACAAAAACAAATGTACAATTTTTGAGACTAAAGAAATATTACCGGAAAAGTAAAAATGCAATAAGGTAATTTTACTTACCTTAATAGGATATTTAGATCCTACCGGCAAATATTATTTAGCTCAAAGATTAATTAAATGTCACGTTTTAAAGAAAAGAAGCTCGAAAATCATACTCATTCAATGTCTATGATTGGAAGACAATACTTGACCTGTGTTTAATACCGAATCAAGTACTAGGGGCCGGATGCACACAAAGAAGATGCTTCAGCGGCCAAAATAATTGGAGACAAAAATAGACCTCCGTTAAATGCAAAAACAGGTACATGGACCTACAGCATGGGACGCACACTTCCAGCGGCTAAAAGATTATTGAAGCCAGCCGCATTAAAAGCTCCAGCACAAGAAGGCGAATGTACAATTCGTCCTTTCCAAATCTTCAACGAACAGGATTAATCCATCCTAACCAACGGATGAGATTAATCAACTTGAGAAGCCTATAAATATAGGCTGAAACGAAAGTTTCTAACTAAGCTTTGAGCATCCAAAGTAGAGAAAAATATCCTTCGAGCATTCAAGAGCTATCTAGCAAAAGAGAAAGTGCAAACTTAACTTTACTCTCTGCTTGGACTCATGCTTCACTAAACTTCCAGTTTATAAGCTATTCATTGCTAAATCATAGAAGTTTAGTTCCTAGTTGGAGGTTAGAACTTTCTTGTAACCAAATCAGATATTGTTGTAAACACTTCAGAAGGATAGTTGTTCCCAGCTTGAGTGTGGTTAGATAGGTCAGGGGTACCTTTTGATCCCCACTGGATCAATTGAGAAAAACCTAAAAGATTGAGTAGCTTGGAGTGGTGTTGTACTCCTCGTGAAACACCTTCAATCTAGGCCAAAGGTGTTAAGGCTAGATTGACACTAAGTGTATTGGGCTTAATACGTTAGTGAAATCAATTTGAAATAGGATGAGACTGAATGTAGGAGGATTACACCGTCTCTGAACCAGGATATACTGTGTGTTGATTTATTTTCAGTCAACAAAGCACGTACTGAACACTTCTATAAAAGATTGTAGTTTGCCAGCAACATCCTAAGCAGTAGTCTTAATTGACCCTACTACTTATCCTACTGCTTAATAATTCACTTTCTTTGAGATACAAGAGTTTTACAAAATCACAACTATAAGGTCTGTTCCATTACATTTCAGGAATCTTACTTAAGGCATAGCAGTTGCCTCAGCAGTCCCCTAGTAATTACCCAACTGCTGAGTCCACTGCTCACACAAAAGTATTTCCTTTAAACATCTCAAGCTCACCAGACCTTCACAACTCTACCTCTAAGAAGTCTGTTCAAACTGATCTTTGTAATTCAAAGTGGTGACCCAGCAGGTGCCTCAGCAGTCCCCTCACTATCACCCAACTGCCGAGACCACAGCTCCATTATTAAAACTCTCACTTACTTGAACTAATGCACATCTTCAGAAAGCCCACATCATCCTGAGCAACACCATATAATCAATCTTCCCATACCTCCACCTTTACTTAAGCAGGTGCCTCAGCAGTTTCCTAGTTACCACCCAACTGCTAAGACCACTGCTCTCATTAAAGGTGATTATCAATCTACCTTGTTATATCATCAGAAAGCTCTTCCCACTCTAAGAAAGATTCTGAGTGCACTATCATCATACACTGAGTATTTCACTAGCAGTTGCCTCAACAGTTCCCTGCTTTCTAGCGAACTGCCAAGCCAACTGCTCACCTAATAAAGCCCAAACTTCATCCATCATAGAAAGTTGTTTTACACAATTTATCTAAGAGGTTAAAGACTTCTGTTGTGCATCTATAAATCTCTCAAAAGATTATAGATCAACTCATCTAGAAAGAAAAAAATTTTAAAATTGAAAAACCTTTAAAAGTCTATTCACCCTTCCCCTCCCTCTAGACTTTTACCTCTATCCAGGACCATCACAATTAATTTACTTAATCAGACGAATACATTTAATTAAAAAAATGACCTAAGTTATATTATGAGTTGTAGGTCTATAATGCAAAAAACCACGAGATTAAAAGGGAAAAGAGGCAAAAGAACCCCTAAAGTTCACACTATAGAACATTAAGGTCCAAAAATTATTTTTTACAAAAAGTCTATACCACCGTTGAAAAGGGGTGATAACTTCCCTATAAATCATTCAAAGCAGCCCTAGCTTGCAGCCGCCATTTTTGGAAACTTTCTCCAACATAATAATAGCATAGACAACTTTTAAAATATGCCTACTCAAGAAAAATTTATGTCAGTATTTAAGTGCCTTGGTGTTGCTTACCATTCACCGATTTTTAGTCACAAGTAGAAGTAATTCCAGGACTAAAAATGTGTTTAAGAGTAACTAATAATGACTGCAGCGACCCAATATATCATTAGCCATTTCTTTTCAAATATATATGGTACAGGCTGAGTTTATTAGCCATTTAAGGCTGAGTTAACTTTTAGTTACTGAATTGTCTTTTATCAATATAATAACCACACAGAGAGTGAACAGTTAAGACGTATCATCTTTAGTCTTATGAAGCATTACAGTGAATCCAATAGCCATGAAAGAAATAAGCTAAGGACATAATGTTAAAAACTAGTTTAAGAACTTACATAAACTTCATAAAATACTAAAAGTGTAAATGAATTTCAATTTTTCAGTCTTAGAATCATAATTGGCCAAATAAATAAAATGATAAAAATTGAAACAAACACAAAACTCCGACCTCAACGACAGAGATTGTAGTCATTAGCGAATTAATTTCAAAATCGAAATGAAACTCAAAACATCAATTATGCATCAGAAAAGTGTAAAATCAATAAAAACAAACAGATAAAACTTGGTGATTGACGACTCATTGACTGGTTAGGTCACAGGATAATATGAGAATCAGAAAATCAGAGATGAATCCAAGAACTGACGAATCCAAGAAGTATGCTAGAAGCGGTGAATTCAAGAACCGACTGAGGGAGTCCAGATTGTAATTGTAGAGATGGTTAGAATCGAAAAGAGAATGAGGCTAATGGTTCCCGCGTGACAACGACGGCCGCTTCATGGCGAAGAGATGCAGGGAGGAAAGACGGCTACGATGTGAATATTGGAGATGGCGAGGCGGATTGTTTTAGTCGGCTGGAAAAAATCTAAATTCTAGGGCTCAGGTTAAGCAGATCTATCAAGCCATCAAGCAGATTGTTTTAGTTTCGCGCTCTTAGAGAGAATAGGCGGCGAGAATGAATTAGTAATATGAGAGGTCTAAATTTTCAATTATCAATAATGAGAGTAAAAGTAAGAATTCCTCATTAAAAATTAACGAGTAATAATTAATTTTTGAGATAATTTCTTAAATGGGAGTAAGACATGACTAAAGTGCAAAAGTAGGAGTTCTATCTCCCGTAACATTAAATAGAACTAAAAAAAATTGAGCTGACCAAATTACCCTTAATGAAACACTTTCGATATGATTATTACATGAAATAGAATAATAAATAGAAGAAAATACAACATTGAACTGTTCCTCCGTGCAACAAATCTTACGCAACACCACCACCGCCTATACTTGCCACTGCCGCCACATATTACCACCTCCAATCTCCACCTTCGCCGGACGTCACTGCCACCGCATCTCCGTCGTTGCCGCCGATGTCGCCATCAGTCATCTATATTGCCTCCGGTGGCCGGCGTTGCCATCTCTATTACCGTCATTCATCGGCGCACAGATCTCCATTGCCGCCGGTTGCTGACGTCGCCGCCTCATACACTATCGCCGCCGGAATATGTATTGCTTGCTCCAGTCATCCTTACCTCTTCCAACTTTACCACCACCTCAGATCTGGAAGCTTTAAAATACCATTTGATAACTTGAATGCTATAATAATGACATTCATCTTACAATACAGGTTCATTACAATTGTCATTTGGACATTGTAATGACATTATGAATATTGTATTGCCAATTGTCAAATATTGCCATCTGTTATGGCAAAAAAATGACACTATGTGCAAAAACTAACATTTTTATATGAAAAATATGGCATTAATAGCCATGTGTTTGCCAAGGAGTTAGTATGACAAAAAATGACATCATGTGCCAAAACAATACTTTTACAGGGAAAAATGTCATTATTAATACTATATTTACAAAGAAATAATATTTTTTTGCTTAAAAAAAGTAACAATATTTTCATCTTAATACAAAAAAAAAATCTCATTAGAATAGCAATTACTACAACTTCTGATTCAATAGAGAAAACTGAAAAATTACAAAATATTGTTTGAAACCAAAACTCAAAAACTATATTCTATATTGTAAAATATAAATGAAATATCAAAAACAACAAAAGCTAAACAAGATTGAAAGAAAGAACAAAAAAGCAATAACAAAATCGGACAAAAAAAACTAGAATAAAATAGATCTCGAAAGAAAAAAGAAAATTAAAGCAAAAAAAAAGTGTTTTGAAATCAAGCAGCGAAATTAACTTCACCCAACCTCAAACCAAAAGGGTCATTGTCACCGCTGGGCAAATTAAAGAAAATAAAAGGGGGAGAAGAAAGAAAGAGAGGAGAAGAAGATAAAACTTACCTAAGTGATTGCCGCCGCTCGCCGGTGCCGGAATTGGGAAGAAAACTCACCATTCAAGAGTACTGTATAACCGGCGGAAATGGATAAGTGGTAGAAAAAGCTAGATCTAAAAAGTAAAAACAAACTCAAGTAGATGGGGAGGAGGGAGATGAAAGGAGAGAGAAGGGAGAGAGCTGTTCTGGTGTTGTGTGAAAACAGAGAGAAGAAGGGGATACGGTTGTTGCCTAAATAAGGAAGTGGGGTCTAACAGAAGAAAAAGTAAATTAATTAATTATACGAAGGGTATAATTGATAAATGAAACTGATCGGTCAACTAATAGCTCTTATGTAGAGAATAAATCAACAAGCATTCCTATTTTAGAATTTTGTTAATGTTTTGCTCCCATCTAGGGTAATTACTTTTAATTTTTTAATTAGAGGATTTTGTCCCCTCACAAAAGGTCTTCAAATGGATCATTAATGAGAGGATTTTCTGACCCGTAACTAATTTTCGTAGTTAAAAGTTAATTTTCTTGTAATGATTTACCCCCACTGATTTAGATGGTTTGCCTTACGGGTTAAAAAAATCTGACTCAAAAGGGTACCAGGTCACCACAGTCTAATTACGGAAGACAACCCACTAAGTTCGGATTAAACATAAATAACACATAGTTCGGATTAATAGAAGCGAACCGTCCATAGTTCGGATTATTCCAGTCAATTTTTAAATGAATCTATTCGTTTCCTTTTATGTTGTAGTTGATTATCAACAATAGTTTCCCTCTCGCACTGCAACATTTTGCTAACTTTCTTTATTTTACCGTCTCAAACAATTGTCAATTCTATTTAAAGTAATAAATATGTGATTAATGTTTTTCTTTCCTCTGCATAAATCTACATCACACGATTTTTACTTTCTCATTCAATATTCAAGTTAATTTTGATCAAGTTTTATGGGGGTGCTGTTTAACATCATTTTACTTTATACCATGTTTGTAACGTGGTTAATTAATCACACTTTAATACAATGTAGTACTATATTTTATATTTCAATTTAGAACATTTCATTTTTCAAGTTCTATTATGTTATATACTATCTACGTATGTTTCTTAATTAATTTTGCATGTGTATGTTTGTAATAGTTTTCTAATAATTTTATTTACACTTATTGTCTTTATCCTCATTTTTCTAATGTTTTGTTAATAATATACAACTATTGATTAGATTTGTAGTTAATAATTATTTTTTATTAATTACTAATTATTTAATAAATAAATAAATAAATAATGCTTCATTAACTATGACAATAAATTTTCACTTCTTTTGGCATCAAATGAATTTATATTTGGATTTTTCATCATGTTATTTTTATATATAAAAAGATTAATTAGATTTGTACTTAGTCATTTATTTTTATTAGTAATTGAGTAATTAAATAATGCTTCATCAATCATGATGACAACTTTTCACTTCTTATGGATTCAAATAGATTTCTATTTGAATTTTCATCATGTTCTCTTTATATGTATATATAAAGATAAAATTATCATGTTTCCTTCATCATGTTTTTTTAAAATGAATTCATTAAAATTAAAGATTCGGTTATCATATAGGAGGTACTTATTACCAAATGTTTAATCATCATATTATTACCTTGTCAAAACTTTGAGTTGGATTACATATTTATTTGGCATTTTAAAAATGTCGCTACAATCCGTATACAAAGATAGGTATGCATATTTACTTCAATAACAAATTTCACATGCCTCATGCATCCACAAATATTGTATACATGGATATTCCATAACCGGATAATATATGTACCTAATATATACTCCCTCCATCCCTTAAAATTTTGCCATCTTTCCTTTTTGGGACGTCCCAAAAAACTTTGACATTTTCCTTTTTAATCAATTATTTTGTGGTATCTGTTATTTCTCTCCTCTGCACAAATCTCAACCACACAGTTTTTACTTTATTATTCTCTGTGCCGGTCAACTTTGGCAAAGTTTTAAGGGACGGATGTAGTATGATTTATGTCATTTTGAGTTGTTTATTACTAAGTGCTTGTGTGGGATCTAGGTTGCAATTTATTACATTTTACTATTACTATTGTTAATACATGAGATACAAAAACCATTAATAAATTGAGATATTATGTAACACCGTCCCCAAGTGTATTTACTTTTTAGTAAATAATGTAATAAACCTTGAAGGATGATTTATGAATTTACGTGATTGTAAATTTTTATTAGTTCTTTTGCGTGAATAGTAAATTGCACGTGGGGCCCACACCGGGAACGGGGGTCATCCGATATTTTCGAGACCTCATATTATATTCATCTTGATCTAGATAATATGTATAAGGTGATGGATATCCTATTTGGGCCGTAGCAAAGGCATAGGGTTGACCGGTTGGTCAAACGAGGCCCAACTATCAGTATTGACAATTTATCAAATAACAGCCCGAAAATGAATTTCAAGGACTTCTAAATTAAATTTGAGAAAATTATATTCATTCTAAGGTCCAATAAGGATTGAGAACATGTGTTATATTTTATTTGACCCAATAAAATAAAATATAATTAAAAGAGTCCGGAAAATACAACTTTCGGGGCCGAATGTACACACCGCCGGGACACAAAGGGTTGACCTCCCACATAAGTGGGGGCCAACCCACGTTTTTAGTCTTTCAAATGGCAAGGGGAGCCGCACCATTGGGCTATGGAAATAGGGTTGAGTTGATTGGGGAGACAAGGTTTGAAAGCAAAGTGGACCCTCCCCATATTATTGGTGAATAAGCCAAAAAGAGCATCTCCATCACCCCTTAACCCGTATGTTCGACCAACACACTCATTTTTTAGAGAGAAGCTCTGATAATTATCGTCTCCACCATTGTTATTCGAACAAAGCTCAAAGGAGGTCCAAGAAGGAAGTTTAAGGAGGAAAAGGGGAGGGAAAATGTGGTGGATTAAGGTAATGACCTTATAACAACTTTTTCTTTATTCTCTATCTAACATATGGCATATATATCATATGGAGGACCCCTAGGATTGTTCTACATGTTGAGAAGTGTAGAATGAGGGGTTGGAAGGTAGTTCTAAGTCCAAGAACGGACTTAGAAGCCAAAGTGACCGACTCGCCGGAAAATAACCTTTAGAGGTTATTTGTATTAATATGGATTTTATGACGATGAAACCTTATTAGGAACTTGTCTGAGGTATTCTTAGAGCTTTCACGGAGTTGAAAGAGTCGCCGGAATAATCGCCAAAGCTAGACAAAGTTTGCCGGAGTTTCGCCGGAGTTCAACCGGGAGGGTATAACTTCTTAAAGGCTTCACTAAGGTGAGAAGACGGCTTTATGCTTTATAAATTTTGCGTGAGGCATGAGATTACCTAAAGTAATCAAGGATATGTTTTATGGAATGATTAAAGATAATCAAGTATTTGTTTATGCCATGAATGTATATAAAACATAGTTGAAATGCATGTTATATATGTATGATGATTAAAGATGTTATAAATTATTATGTATGATGTTCCAAGGATCCAAAAAGGTATTTTTGGATCAAGGACGTCAAAGAGTACATGCGTATAAAATTTCACGTTAATCGGACTTCGTTTGGGCGGTCAAACGGGCGTTGACCGCCAAGCCAACTGTTATACCTGATCGGGTATTGGCAAATACCCGACCGGGTATTTATTGAAATTTGCCCCAGGGGCTACTGCCTCCTATATCCGACCGGGTATAGGTAGGTACCCGACCGGGTATTGGGTTTTACACTCAAACGGTCAGTTTTGAATGAGTATAATGTGGGGCTTTCGGGTGAGAACCGTCCATGTTGATTATTAAGGATTATTATATGACTATAGGGCTAGGTATTGTGCATAGTTAGAGGATTGAAAGGTTAGCCATATTCAGGTTAGGGTTTGGTAAGGAATAAGGTTGGGGTTGAGTATCCCCGGGACGGTAATAGATCCTGAAACTCGGTTGGGGTTGAGTATCCCCGAGGCGGTAAATGATCCTGAAACTCGGTTGGCGTTGAGTATCCCCGGGAAGGGTAAATGATCCTGAAACTCGGTTGGGGTTGAGTATCCCCGAGACAGTAAATGATCCTGAAACTCGGTTGGGGTTGAGCATCCCCGGGACGGTAAAGGGTCCCAAAACTCGGTAGGATATTACGAATGTAGAATGTTGTTTGTGAGCTAGGCATTCGGGAATTGAGAGAGCAAGATCCACCTTTTTCCCTATAGCATCCACGCTGGCTGTGAGCTTCTGCATCATGCTTGCTAATATATCTACTCGTGCAGAGAGAGCAGAATTATCACTGATCTCATATAGACCCGGAGCCTTTTGCTGAGGAGAACTCCTGTCGCTGTACCAAGATGAATTATTTGAAACTATCTTCTCCACTAGTTCTTCCCCAACCTCGGATGGTAAATCAGGAAAGGCTCCGCCACCCGAAGCATCCAGCATCATCTTCCCTTCATTGTTGAGTCCGCTATAGAAGTAGAAAAGAACCTCACAATTAGTCAAATTTCCCTCAGGACAAGCTCTTCTCAACACCTTGAATCTCTTCCATGCTTCAGCTAGTGTTTCTAGAGATCCCTGCTTGAACTCTTGTAGTTGCTTCTTCAACTTCAGAGCCTTTGACGTAGGGAAGTACTCTTTAATAAAGGCACTATGCAGCTGGTCCCAAGTCTGGAGGTGGTTGTGAGTATGGCTGTCCAACCACCTCTACGCATCGTCCCTCAATGAGAAAGGGAAAAACATCATTCTTACCTGATCATCAGTTAACCCAGGTATCTTGAAAGTCTAGCACATCCTCAGAAAGCGTGTAATATGCGCCACTGGGTCTTCTGTAGGGCCTCCTCCAAATTGGTTATTAGACACCATGCTTATCACCGCCGGCTTGATCTCGTAATGGTTGGCAGTAATTCCCGGTACTTGAATGCTATCATACTCTGAAACGTTTGGCGTAAGGAACTCTGCAATGGTCTGGCGCTGAAAGAGTGGATTATTGTGCGGTACATAATCATTTTGTGGAGGAGTCTGCTGTCTAGGCTGGAGAGCTGGTTGTTGTTGAGTAGGAGGGACTTGGGGTGGATTACGGTATTGGTTCTGGTAAGGAACTTGGTACTGCGGCTGATTTTGGAATAGGTTTTGGGTGAGTGGTGGTGGATTCTGTCTGGACTGGAAGACGGGAATACTCTGCCCTACTCTTTGCATCCCATAAACTTGGTTTTGGAAATTAGTTTTAGGAGCAGTAGGGGTATTTTGAAAAAGTTGATATAACGGAGGGAGGTTAAATTGTGGTGAAGGCTGATGATGGAGTATATGGACTCCGATTACCCGATCTGCCGACTACTGGGCCTGGACAGTGGCCCACACACGTTTAGCGGATATCATTCATATTATTGTACATTATTATTATTATTCAGATGTTCTAGATTAGTTTTTGTACTATCAGTCCATTTATGTAACCGGGTCTGTCAGGCCCATATTAGAGGCCCAGACCCGGATTTCCTCTATATATACTCCTTATAGGAGGCTATTAAACCACAACCAATATTCATTCACAATAAACATATATCTCCTTCTCTACTACACTCTTGTTCCAATCTCCTTTTCATACAATATGGGTATTAATTATCCAACAATGGTGCTCTCGTTGAGGGGTTTGAACACAATCAAGTGAGAAAACTTCCCAAAAATAACCAAACATTCACCCCAATCACGGAAAGATCAGTCAAAATCATTCTGAAAATTCAGGAAAAATCAAAGAAAGAAATCTGGAATTTAGATCTGATTTTGAGCTTTGCCGGAACTGTCTTCCCCTTCCAAGCCTCCTGTCGGTGGAAGCTGTAGTCTCCGATCCCTGCCGCAAGATTTGCGCCACTGAGCTGGAGTATCACCGCCCGCGGATGCTATGAGCTAGGGTCTGTCGCCTCTGTGTCAGCGCCTTCCGCCATGCTCCACCTCTTTATTTTCATTGATTGTTGGAGCTCAACCTCGAATGACCTCCATTAATGGCCGCTCAAAGCTCAGGGAAGGACAGAATGCCCTCAGACCTGAGACTGACGTCGCGACCGGAAATCCCTGCCGCTTCTGTGCAGAACGGAGCACCGGTCGTCTAGCAACGCCGCTCATCGATGCTCGTGGCCTGTTCTTCCAGAACCATCGTGCGTCACTCGCAGCGCGCTCCTCCTGCCTTACTCCTCAACCGAACAGCGCCGGCGGGTCATCACCTGCGGCTATGCTAAGGATGTCCTCACCGCCATCCCCCTTGTTCCGCTGCAACTACCTTCTGTCGTTAAACGACATGGACTCCCTGCGTCTGGATTGGCAGATGGGTGTTCCACCGACGTTTTTCTTAAAGGATATCCACCGACGTCTGCTGGATCGTGGCCAAATAATTTGCTTGGTGAATTTTTACCCAAGTCAAAATTGGGGGGCCAAATAATGGTGCTATGGTCCTAAGCTAGATCGTGGCCAAATAATTTGCTTGGAGAATTTTGACCCAAGTCAAAATTGGGGGGCCAAATAATGAAAGGTGCTTGGAGAATTTTAACCCAAGTCAAAATTGGTGAGAGATCCAATACACATTTACAAACTCTCAACAGCTCGGCCTCGTTTTTCCAAAGGCAACACTAATCAACAGCTCGACCTCGTTTTTCACAAATTAGAATGAGCTCAAAGGAATCAGCTGGATATTATTCTTTTCAGTCAGTCCAATATATTTCAGCCCATTAAAAGATAAGTACTCTTTAATTTTCATATTATTCATATTTATTTACATTATTTCTTTTTTCGTGCGAATGTTAAAATATCATACAATTATGATCAAATGACTGGTAGACTGTGACTTGAGACCCATCACTAGGATTTAAAGCCCTGACCAAGTCAGGCACAAAGCCCCGACCAAGTCGGACATGAAGATCGGTCTTAGTCATTCCAAAAATGGCGACCGTTGCGTACGAATGGCTCACACATCCATTCTACTAAGTATTTTATCATTACATTGACAATTCACATATCCACTTGTATCAAGTAACGAACTCCCGATCGGAAACATAAATCCTAAGAAAAATTTTTATATGTATGATAAATGTGTAGGTACAAAGATGACTTTACTCATGTTCACCTTGTCTCCACTCGCCTCAAAGAGTGGGGAGTGGGGGACTGAGGGTCAGAGTTTCTAGATGAGGAGAAAATATCACGCATGAACAGGAACGAAAGATGGGTCGGATGAAGACGAGTTGAGCTAGACAAAAGTGATTATGCCGCAGAGGGTCTACCTTCCTTGTTTCATGTTGGGGGCGTTAGGTGTACTCTTTTTCCTCTTTATTAGGATTTTTCTCACTGGGTTTTTTCCTAGTAAAGGTTTGTAATGAGGCACCTCCCCATCATGGACAAGGGTGGTGGTCCCCCGGCCGGAGAGGAAGAAATCAAAGATAGAAGAACGTTGCAGATACAGTTTGGACTACTCCCTTTCGCCTCGAGTACTCTCGACTCAGGGAGTGGGGGACTCCTGATGGAGTATATGGACTCCGACCACCCGATCTGCTGACTATTGAGCCTGGACAGTGGCCCACACACGTTTAGCGGATATCATTCATATTATTGTACATGATTATTATTATTATTCAAATGATCTAGATTAATTTTTGTACTATCAGTCCATTTATGTAACCGGGTCTGTCAGACCCATATTAGAGGCCCAAACCCGGATTTCCCCTATATATACTCCTTATAGGAGGCTATTAAACCACAATCAATATTCATTCACAATAAACATATATCTCCTTCTCTACTACACTCTTGTTCCAATCTCCTTTTCATACAATAAGGGTATTAATTATCCAACAGCTGATTTTGGGAAAAGATCGGAGTGCGGTAGTTTTGAAAACCTGGAGGGTTTCTAGGTGAAATTGGTGGTGAAGATTGGGGTAATGTGTTGACATAGAAATCTTGATGAGATGTGGGGTTAGAGTTACCAGACATCCCTGCAGTTCGAGATGAAGATTGATGGTCCATGGTGATTTTCTCCTTTTGGGCCTTGCGGTTCTGTCTGGCGAGCTTTTCGATCTCAAGATTAAGAGGGATTAGCGGTTCTCCCCTCTTAGAACGTGTATGCATAAACAGATCTGACCTGCAAGGTTAGCAGACAAAAAACCTACGAACAACTAAAAAACGGATCACGGAGATAAATTAACCCTTAAGACCGACACCGTCCCCGGCAACGGCGCCAAAAACTGATGTTAGTTTTCTCGCACTTAAAAAGGTTGTAGAAAAGTGGTTGAAAGTACAAGTATCGTCTCCACAGGGACGGTAAAAAGAAAATTAAGGACTAACTAAATTCAGCGATAAAGAACCGAAATAAAATAAATGCAGTCGTGCGAGATTTGGTTGATTTGAAAATTAACTAATGCAAATGAGCGAATAAAAATAATTGATTGAGTTCTTCTTAATTAACGATGAAGGGAACATGGATTGATTCCGAGGTAATTAGATTTCTGGCAGATCAGGCTTAATTACATGAAATTAATTTTATTGAGCCTAGCTAATCAATACTAAGTTCTTACCGCTCTCGCGGCGTAGAGTACAATAATTTAGGGAACCAGGCTGATCTCTCATGCGACAGGATCCTAAATTATTGCCAAGACGAGCGAGCTTACGGCCCCTTAATCACTACTAATCTCTTAACGAACGATTAAGTGTGTGTGAAGGTGTCTTAGAATAAAATTAGATCTCTCTTAATTTATTCTACAAGCAATTGTAAGTCTAGTCGCGGTTCCAGGTTACAAAAGATAGCAATTAAATTGTTCAAACACAAATTAAACGACATTCATGCAATTAAACCATCAAGAAACTAACCATACATCATGATCAACCCCGACCTTCATCAATCCCAAATCCCTAATTAAAACTACTCCCGACTCATAATTGAAGAATCAATAGAATTGGGAAAAATAGAAATAATTGTCATTAATTAAAAAGTAGGAACTTATAAAGAATCTTAAAGAATTGAAAAACCAAGGCTGAAAAGCTCTCAAAATTCGTCCCTAAGCGGCTCTCTAAGTTCCACCCCCTTAAATGGGAGCACAGAGGCCTTATTTAAAGAAAAAGAGGCAAAATTTGACTAAAACTAGGCTTTCGGACCCACGCACGGTGCTACGCACGGCGTGCGTGGTGTCCGTGTGTCCGGAACAAATCGCACGTTTGCACCCACACACGGAGTGTGTAACAGCCACGTAAGGCGTGCGTATCCTCTAGTAGCTTCCTCGTTTCGGCTCTTGTGCACGCACGGTGTGCAAACTCAGTACGCACAGCGTGCGTGACTGACAGTAGCTTCAGAGTTGTTGTCTCTCCGAATTTAACAATTCTTTCTTAATGAAAGTTGTAGCTAATGAAGTCCTTTATCCACCACAACTTGACAAACTGTATTTGGATCATCCAATTAAAAGATATGAATAAAATGGTGGAAGGTCTCATTCTCAAATCGCAACAGCCATCATCTGACTTCATCATCTGTTTTCACCTTTCTCCTCTCCGATTCTTGAAATGACGTCTTCATATGATTTGTAGCCATTGAAGTTGGATTTCATATGCAACTTGAATTGTGTCCTTTGGATGCTTCTACAAAGAGATATGCTTGAAGGATTGACAGAAGGTCATTCTGAATGCCGTTTTCAAGCTCTATTTGTCTTCTTTTGACCCCGTAACCGATTCTAGAGCTCTTTTGTCTTCAAATCTTCATCGTGAAGCTCCCGGTGACCTCCAAAGCTCTCAATTATCTCTCGAATGCATCATCAATCATCCCGATTGCTTCTCAAGTGCCGGTTTAGGGCTCAAATTCCTTGATTTTGACTCCAAAAGACACAAAACTCGACCCAACGCCTGATAATATAACTTGAGCTAAAATTGAGACTTGTAACACCTTAAAGCTAGGAAAACCATCGCAAGTCGATCCCAACACGCATCAAATGTGTGTCTAAATACGGACTTATCATTTATCATCAAAAGTTTTGAACAAAACCATGAACATAAGTTTTTGTACCTAAGGAACCGTTGGAAACCAAGTTATTGACCCCTTATTGTTAAGACGGTACCCTTAACAGTTTGTTGGTCATAATGTTGGACCAAGTGATATCTTTTGTACTATTCCGTCAATTGACATTGAAACGAGTCTAACTGCTCATTTCGAATTTCTTTCAGAAATGGAGGGTAGACGCATGACTACGAGGAATAACCCGAGGGGGCAAGCGTCAGTAACGTCCATAGGAGCTAGCCGGGTTGCATCTCGGGGCTCTAGAGGAGGTCGAGGAGGCCGTGGAGGTCGTGGAGGTCATCGGGCTCAAACTGTGAGTGATTGCCATGTAAGCTCGGTGCATGAAACCAACACCGAGGACTATGACTCAACATATGTTCCCAAATCGGAACATGAGGAGACCTCATACGATGGGGGTGATATGTACACCGACGATGAAAACGATGAGAGTGATGCCAAATTCGCTCAGATGGGTGAATTGTTTGAGTGGTATCAAAAAAGGGAAGTTGAGAAGAGATCTTAGACGTCAAGCTAAACGTACCTCTCAGGGAGGTTCGGGTCAGGGAAGTCGGGGAGCTTCAGTGGCCATTCCAGTGGCGTCACAGGGGGTACAGGGAGGAGGTTTCTGTGTAAGAATCTCCAAATATCTCAAGGAGGTTAGGGTCTTGGAGTGTAAATCAGTTGAGGGCAAGGGCGACATATCGGTGGCTGCCGACTGGATCAAGAAGCTGAATGATGCTTCCAGAGATATGCAGATCAGACTCGAAGTGAAGTTGACGATCGCCACCAGGTTACTAGTGGGGGTAGCTGCAGTATGGTGGGAAAGCGTGGAAGGGAAGTTCCACGGTGAGACCACATGGGAGAAATTCGAAATAGAATTTTATAATCAGTACTATTCAAAGTTTGAGAAAAACCAGAAGAGGAAGGAGAACATGACTTTGGTACAAGAGGAGGATTGTGATGCACGCTAATTAGTAATGCATAATTATATGTTTTTATGTTTGATTTATGTTGATTGTTTGACGTTTTATTTAGTTTGTAAACATTATGTGATTTCAGTTGTAATTGTATTTTAGTCTTTTTTTATAAGTTGTAAAATATAGTTAGGATTTGTGGTGTTGGAAAGGAAGACTTTGAAGAGAAGAAAACAAGAAATTTGACTGCCCAGGAGTAAAACCCGACCGTGTAGAAACCCGCACCCGATCAGGTATGATTTAATAGACGAGATTGCCAAGAAAGTCACTGGACCCGGTCGGGTCCCCTACTTGACCCGGTCGGGTCAGATGTGACCCGGGACAAAACGACGTGCGAAGATCACCAGAACGTGGCGAATTATCTGATTTTGACCGGACCCGGTCGGGTAAGTACTTGACCCGGTCGGGTACCCGGCCAAAGGTGTTGAAAAACACCTATAAATAGCACACTTTTTCTTCTCTAAAAATCATTCCTTCTTCCATACTCTTAAGCTCAGTTTAGAATAGCATTTCTTATATTTTTATATCATGTTTAGTCTCCAAATGAGGAGCTAAACTTCCATTCTTGGTGTTGCTCTTGAAGCTTGTTGATTATTAAAGTTGTGAGTTATTTTCTTAACTTCTTTCCTTGAATATTAATTAATAGTTCTTTCCTTAATACCATCTCTATATTAATGTTGGGGAGTGTTGCTAAGATGACAATTAGTTAACATCTCGACATTAGTTAGAATGGTATTTTCTTCCTCTATATTAATGTTGGAGAGTGTTTCTAAGATGACAATTAGTTAACATCTTGATATTAATTATAGTAGGATTCATCTTCTTTAATAATATTCTTCCTTGAATATTAATTAATTCCTACTCATATTTCATATTAATATTTTGAACATTACTTAAAGGATCAACTAGTTTTGTTTCATATATTAATTATTACTAGAAACGATCAACGAACCGATGTTTAATCGTTGATGGTTTCATAAGTAAGTAACTTCGGTTTATTAATGCACGGTCGTGGTTAATAAACTTAAGAGGGATTAATTTTGTTGGTTAAACCGAAACCGTTGTGTTGAGGTTATCAATCTCAATTGATTTCATCAAGGAGTTAGAAAGATTAAATGCTACTATTAAACCGGTATAAGGCGTTGTTCTATATTTGATTAATAGTAAGGGTTATTAATGAACGGTTGTTGTTAATAACTACCATCGATGAAGTGGATATACTCCCCGATTGAGTATTCGAGAGGGAATAAGTTATAGATATAACAATGATCGACTAAAATATATCAACAAGTGGAAAGTAGCAATGCCAAGTCCTTTTTATCTTTGAATTAAACACATATAGGTTGTTCATCTTAGTTTTTAAATTAAATGATTCAATCTCAAAAACCCCCATTTATTTACTAGTTTTATAAAAAGAGAATTATCCCTTTCCCTGTGGATACGAACTCTACTACGCTATACTACGTATTAGTGATAGTATTGAATTTATTTTGACGCACCGTGACAAAGTGCTCATCAAATTTGGCGCCGTTGCCGGGGAAAGGCAATTACTTTCCTTTTTATTTTATCTCATAAAAACAAAAAACAAAAATATATATATAAAAAAAAATTCTTGCTCTTCTATTTTCTGAGCTTACATGAATTATGAGTATATGGATACCAAGACTTCATCCTTAGAGAGTCAAATTTCCTTCTTGACTTCTCTAATAAAGGAATCTATCTTTAATGCAAAAGCTCAAGATGCCAAGACATGCAACATTTGCATGTCTCACAGGCATCTTACGGACTTCTGCCCAAAGCTCCAAGAAGAATATCTTGCACAAATTGATGATGTACCTCACATGAGATATGATCCATTCTCCAACTCTAATATGTCCACGGAGGACATGGTTCGGGCTCTTACTAAAAGTGTGACCGCCATGCAACAAAACATGGCGCAATTCCAAAATGAGACCAAGTCTAGCATTTTGAACTTGGAAACTCAAATGAGTCAAATAGCCGGAGTCGTGAGTAGACTTGAAGCAAGGGATTCAGAAAAACCTCATTCTCAACTAGAATGAGATCCTAAACAGCAAACTTTTGTAATCACATTGACAAATGAAGAGGAAATGCAAAAGGAGATCCAGAATCGAGAAGAAGTAGAGGAAGAAAAAGACACGGAGCTCCAACTGGTCAAAGAAGAGGATAGTATGAGCTTCAAGGTCAAATATCTATCCTTGTCATCTTTTGAGGTACCCCCATCAATTCTAAAAATTTTGAGGGAAACTCATAAACTTGGAAAGGACGATGACATTTCTGAAATCCTCTTCAAAATTGAGGGATCGAAAAACTTTTCATTGACCATAGTAAACGATAATTTCTTCCCTTTCCTCCCACCGCATGAATCAATGACAATCTGGATATTTGATCCTGGAAAGATTCCCAAATTGAAGAGTCGAGAAGTTGAGCACTCCTATGAACGTCCTAGGAGTGAAAGTGTGAAAAAGATAAACTATCATGATTCAAGTTTGAATGGCTGAACACAATGATGGTGTCGTGTCGCGACGTTAAATAAGGCGCTTCTTGGGAGGCAACCCATGCAAGGTACGTTTACGTGTTTTATTTTATTTTTACACATTTAAAAAAAACGACCTGGGATTGAACCCGGCCGGGTATAAAACCCTACCCGGTCGGGTTACCTCTTAAAACACAGCACCCGGCCAACCGCTCGGGCGAGGCAGATGAAGAACAAAGAATAAATCAACCGCCCGACCGGGTAGACCCCTATACCCGGCCGGGCAACCCAGCAAAAAACTCTCTGCCTCGGGTGAACAGCTTACGCCCGACCGGGTCAGTCACTATACCCGGCCGAGCGGTCGGGCAAAAGCCCGATAAGGGTGCGGGCGGGCAGCTTTTCTTCCCCATTTTCTTTTCTTCCCATTCGAACCACACCCCAAATTTCCTCCATTTCCAAAAGTCAAAAGCTTCATATCTCCTACATCCATCCACCAATTAAACTCATTTCATTCATCACCTCTTCACCCTTTTCAACTCCACACCCACGAATCACCAACAAAACCTCCCAAAAAAGTAACAAAAAAAAACATTCATCTCAGACACAAGCACTAGGGACAGTGCTTTGATTAGCTTGGGGGGAGAGTTTTATGGAATACTCACATTCATACTCTTTATTCTTAAAAAAAATTATAAAAGCTTGTTAAGTTGAAAACCCGAAATGGCAACTTAAGCAAAAATAAAGCAAAAATAAGAGTGAGTTGTGAGGATTAAAACAAAAAAATGTGGGAAGCTGGGATGAAAACCCGAATAGGCACCTAGGCAAAATGAGAGAACGAGAGAAAGTATTTTCTTTTATTTCTGCAGGATCCAAAGGGTAACGGGGAAAAAAAAGGTTGAGGTTGATAAAGAAATATGGAGTTGAAGACCCTCTTTACTATTATATTTTTGGGGATATACTTTATTTGTTTCTAAAAACACTCGTGGATGTGTGTGTTGATATTCTTGACATTTTAAGGACTTCTTGGACCGGATTTGATTTACTCGAGACGAGTAAAGGTTTAAGTGAGGGGGTGTTTGATGCACACTAATTAGTAGTGCATAATTATATGTTTTTATGTTTGATTTATGTTGATTGTTTGACGTTTTATTTAGTTTGTAAACATTTATGTGATTTCAGTTGTAATTGTATTTTAGTCTTTTTTATAAGTTGTAAAATATAGTTAGGATTTGTGGTGTTGGAAAGGAAGACTTTGAAGAGAAGAAAACAAGAAATTTGACTACCCAGGAGTAAAACCTGACCGGGTAGAAACCCCCACCCGGTCGGGTATGATTTAAGAGACGAAATTGCCAAGAAAGTCACTGGACCCGGTCGGGTCCCATACTTGACCCAGTCGGGTCAGATGTGACCCGGGACAAAATGACGTGCGAAGATCACCAGAACGTGGCGGATTATCTGATTTTGACCGGACCCGGTCGGGTAAGTACTTGACCCGATCGGGTACCCGGCCAAAGGTGTTGAAAAACACCTATAAATAGCACACTTTTTCTTCTCTAAAAAGCATTCATTCTTCCATGCTCTTAAGCTCAGTTTAGAATAGCATTTCTTATATTTTTATATCATGTTTAGTCTCCAAATGAGGAGCTAAACTTCCATTCTTGGTGTTGCTCTTGAAGCTTGTTGATTATTAAAGTTGTGAGTTATTTTCTTAACTTCTTTCCTTGAATATTAATTAATAGTTCTTTCCTTAATACCATCTCTATATTAATGTTGGGGAGTGTTGCTAAGATGACAATTAGTTAACATCTCGACATTAGTTAGAATGGTATTTTCTTCCTCTATATTAATGTTGGGGGAGTGTTTCTAAGATGACAATTAGTTAACATCTTGATATTAATTATAGTAGGATTCATCTTCTTTAATAATATTCTTCCTTGAATATTAATTAATTTCTACTCATTTTTCATATTAATATTTTGAACATTACTTAAAGGATCAACTAGTTTTGTTTCATATATTAATTATTACTAGAAATGATCAACGAACCGATGGTTAATCGTTGATGGTTTCACAAGTAAGTAACTTCGGTTTATTAATGCATGGTCGTGGTTAATAAACTTAAGAGGGATTAATTTTGTTGGTTAAACCGAAACCGTTGTGTTGAGGTTATCAATCTCAATTGATTTCATCAAGGAGTTAGAAAGATTAAATGCTACTATTAAATCGGTATAAGGCGTTGTTCTATATTTGATTAATAGTAAGGGTTATTAATAAACGGTTGTTGTTAATAACTACCCTCGATGAAGTGGATATACTCCCCGATTGAGTATTCGAGAGGGAATAAGTTATAGATATAACAATGATCGACTAAAATATATCAACAAGTCGAAAGTAGCAATGCCAAGTCCTTTTATCTTTGAATTAAACACATATAGGTTGTTCATCTTAGTTTTTAAATTAAATCATTCAATCTCAAAAAAAACCTTTATTTACTAGTTTTATAAAAAGAGGATTATTCATTTCCCTGTGGATACGAACTCTAATACGCTATACTACGTATTAGTGATAGTATTGAATTTATTTTGACGCACCGTGACAAAGTGCTCGTCAGATTGCTCGGGTAAGGCAATTGGAACAAAGGTTCCGGGACTTGGCACGATACATATCTGAGTACGCCATGGATGAGAATCGTATGGCCAATCACCTCTGGGATACCCTACAGTTGGATATTCGTGATCGAGTTACCTACAATCATCACATGACGTTTAGTGAGATTGTTGATCAGGGGCTCCTTGGGGAAGCCAAGTGGAACGAAAGGAAGAAGAGAGACGCCGAAGAGGAGATAGGGGAACTCTGGACCCCAAGACCATTCTCGGACGCATCACTACGGGAATGGAAGTTCATTTAGGACGCCGGCACCACCGGCAAAGAAGAGTAAGGGCCCTGGAGGTCAAGGGCACAACTCAGGGAGTGTGAGGCCACCGAGGTGTCCAAACTGTACAAAGAACCATGTTGGGAAGTGCAATGAACCACCCCGGTGCTACAAGTGCGGTAGCACAAGTCACCTCAAACTCTTTTGCCCAATGTTGAACGGAGGGGGGCCATCGGGAGCCATTGAAGGACCTATAGCTAGTAGAGGACGTGCGGGACCATCACAGGCCGGCACGGGAAGAGGCAGACCCACGACTAGCAACGCCGCGTCAGTTAACCAAGGGAGGACCCAAGCTCGAGTGTATGCAATGACCAAGGCGGATGCACGAGCAAACCCGGATTTCGTTGCGGGTAATGTACTAACTTTTATATGTTTCTAGGCTTGTAGTGAAGTTATAAGTCCTAGGGGTCAGGTGCAAACAGACTTAGGGTCGAATCGGGGGGGATGAGCGAAGCCAAGCTCATACCTGACCGGGTATGGCATGTCACCCGACCGGGTATGCTGGGATTTTGGCCTGGTAAACTCACTGAAACATATACCCATTCGGGTATAGTAGGTTACCCGACCAGGCATGCTGATTTTTTTATACCCGCCGGTACTACCAGGCCGGGTAAACAAGAAGAAATTCTTTTGGAACAGATACCCAACCGGGTATAGTGGTGTACCCGACCAGGTATGGTTGCATATATTAACGTACAGACATTTTCGGGGGCCTACAACTCATTTTTGGTTGAGAAAGTACCTGACATGGCTTATAAATGTAGAAACGTTAAAGATTAATGGAAAGGATGCGAGGATCCTTATCGATACGGGAGCACAACGTTCTTTCGTTAGTGAAGTGTTTGCTATGGGTTTAGGCACACCTTTAGTACCAATGACGCAAACCCTTTTGGTATCTATGCCTCTAAGGGATGACGTTGAACGAAATGACTACTTCCTTCATGTGATATGGAGATAGGGGAGCACCGCCTAACGGGTGACTTTGTACCGTTAGATATGCTTGAGTTTGATGCCATACTTAGCATGGACTGGCTTGAAAGACATCATGCAAAGGTAGATTGCTACACTAAAGTGTTAGAACTCAAGGATGGTGAAGGAAATACTCTATGTTTCGAGGGAGATAGAGGAAAATTCAATCCTTGCATCATATCAGCCATAAGAGCAAGGCGTATGATGAGGAAGGGATGTCAAGCTTACTTAGCCTATGTCATAGGCAAGGAGGGCAAGGAAAAGAGTCTCACAGAAGTGAGGGTGGTGAACGAGTATCCTGAGGTTTTCCCTGAAGAACTCCCAGGACTTCCACCTGATCGGGAGATTGAGTTTGTGATTGAAGTAGAACCGGGCACAAAACCCATCTCCATTCCTCCATACTGAATGCCACCGGCTGAACTTCAAGAGTTGAGGATTCAATTAGAAGAGCTATTGGATAACGGATTCATTAGGTCGAGTCATTCACCATGGGGTGCACCGGTACTCTTTGTAAAGAAGAAGGATGGTACACTCAGAATGTGTATTGATTACCGTCAGTTGAACAAAGTCACGATAAAGAACAAATATCCTTTGCTAAGGATTGATGACTTGTTTGATCAACTACGGGGGGCAACAATGTTCTCTAAGATCGACTTGAGGTCAGGTTACCATCAATTGAAGATCAAGGAAAGTGACATATCTAAAAGTGCATTCCGTACAAGGTATGGTCACTATGAGTTCCTAGTAATGTCATTTGGGCTCACAAATGCCCCCGCGACATTCATGGACCTCATGAACTGAGTGTTTCACCAATACTTGGATCAATTTGTCATAGTTTTCATTGATGACATCTTGGTGTATTCCAAGAATGAAGAGGAGCACGAGAGACACCTAAGGCTTGTGCTTGAGACGTTACGCGATAACTAACTCTTTGCCAAATTCTCCAAATGTGAATTTTGGCTTGAGGAGATCGGTTTTCTCGGGCATGTGATATCGGATTCGGGCGTCTCAGTTGATAACTCCAAGATTGAAGCATTCACTAATTGGGAGAGGCCCAAGAACGTGAAGGAAATAAGGAGTTTCCTCGGTTTAGCGGGGTATTACCGCAAATTTGTGGAGAAATTCTCGGTGATAGCATCTCCACTCATAAAGCTCACTAAGAAGGGGGCTAAGTTTGTGTGGGATGACAAGTGTGAGAAGGGGTTTCTTGAGCAAAAGAAACGGTTGACTGAGGCACCAGTACTTGCTCTACTCGTGCAGGGGTTAGGGTATGACATCTACGGTGATGCTAGCATTCAAGGACTTGGATGTGTGCTGATGCAATCAGGTAAGATAATTGCTTATGCTTCTCAACAGTTGAGAAAGCATGAAGTAAATTACCCCACACATGATCTGGAGCTAGGTGCTGTGGTGTTTGCATTAATAATTTGGAGGCACTACCTCTACGGAGAGTTGTGCCGCATCTATACTGACTATAAGAGTTTGAAGTACATGTTCACTCAGAAAGAGCTGAACATGAGACAAAGAAGATGGATGGAGTTGATCAAGGATTACAACTTGATCATCGACTATCATCCGGACAAGGCTAGTGTAGTAGTCGATGCACTGAGTAGGAAGAGCTCATCAGGGGTTTTACTCACATGCTTACGGGCATTGAGGGCACGTGTGGAGGTATCCACGGATGGGGCATTATTGGCCAGATTTGAGGTGAGACCCACCTTATTGGATGAGATCAAGACACGTCAGGGCACTGACGAAGAACTACAGAAGGTCCGTGAACGGATGCTTGCGGGGCCCGTGGAGGGTTTCCGAGAAAGAGAAGATGGTCTCCTATTATTCAAGGAACGAGTGTGTATACCATCAGAAGAGGAGCTCCGTAAGTCTATCCTTGAGGAGGCTCACTCATCTGCTTATGCCATGCACCGGGGCGGTACAAAGATGTATCGGGATCTGAAGGAAAGTTACTGATGGTCAGGGATGAAGAGAGAGATTGCAGAATTTGTGAGTCGTTGCCTTACCTGTCAACAGGTTAAGGCAGAGCACCAGTACCCAGCAGGGTTGTTACAGCCACTTACCATTCCAGAATGGAAGTGGAAGCATATTACTATGGACTTTGTGGTGGATCTGCCACGAACAATTAGGAACTATGATGCGGTATGGGTGATTGTTGATAGGCTGACCAAGAGTGCTCATTTCCTACCTATCAACACCACCTATACACTTGAACGACTGGCCAAGTTGTACACAGATGAGATTGTGAGACTGCATTGGGTTCCGGCTACTATAGTATCGGATGAAGACCCACGGTTCATGTCACATTTTTTGCCTAAGTTCCAGAATCAATGAGAACGAAGTTGAGGTATAGCACAACATTTCATCCTCAAATGGATGGGCAATCTCAACGTGTGATTCAGATTTTGGAGGACATGTTGAGAGCATGTGCCTTGGAGTTCCAAGGAAGCTGGGACAATCGGTTGGCCTTAGTGGAATTCGCCTATAAAAACAGTTATTAGGCGAGTATAGGCATGCCTCCATACGAAGCATTGTATGGGAGGAAATGTCGGACACCTTTGTGCTAAGATGAGGTCGGTGAGGCTAAGCTCGAGGGCACCGAGCTAGTCGAGATCACTAAAGAGAAGGTAAAGGTTATTCGGGATAGGCTCAAGGCTACCCAAGATCGGCAGAAGAGCTATGCAGATAAACGTCAGAGGACGTTGGAGTTTGAGGTCGGTGATGAGGTATTTGTGAGGGTTTCACCTTGGAAAGGGATCATCAGATTTCTTAGTCGGGGTAAGCTTAACCCACGTCATATAGGTCCATTCAAAATCCTTTAGAGGATCGGAGTTGTAGCATACCGACTTTAGTTGACTCCAGAGTTAGAAAAGATTCATAATGTATTCCATGTATCTATGCTCAAGAAGTATGTACGGGACCCGTCACATATTCTTGAAAAACCACCGGTGGAAATACGAGAGGATCTGCACTATGAGGTGCAACCGGTGAAAATCATAGATTGGCAGGTAAAGAAACTAAGGAGCAAGGAAGTGCCAATGGTAAAAGTGCTTTGGAAAAGTGATCGTGTTGAAGAACAAATGTGGGAAGTGGAAATCCTCATGAGGGAGCAGTATCCATTCCTGTTTGACTAGACACGTGGATTTGGGGGACGAAATCCTAAGTAGGGGGGGGGGTGAACTTGTAACACCGTCCCCAAGTGTATTTACTTTTTAGTCAGATCACACTATTTACAGATCACACTCACACACACTTTTTACAAGTCCCACACACACACACTTTTCAGATCAGTGGAGACAAAAATTAAACAGGCTCGAGGTTCAACATGCCCAACTTGGAGATCAGGAACTGGAATCTTTTTTCATCCAATGCCTTAGTAAACAAGTCAGCTAGTTGAAGCTCTGAGCTTACAAAGTACATATCTATGTCTCCTTTCTCCACGTGATCCTTGATGAAATGATAGCGCAGATCAATGTGTTTGGTGCGGGAGTGGTGAACAGGATTGCTTGTGATGGCGATGGCGCTTTGAGAGTCACTGTAGATCGGGATGTGGCGGAATGTGTAACCGTAGTCCTGGAGCTGAGTCTTCATCCATAATATTTGTGAACAACAACTAGCAGCCGCGACGTATTCAGCCTCAGCTGTAGATGTTGACACACAGTTCTGCTTTTTGGAAGACCAGCAGACTAGCTTCTCGCCCAAGAATTGGACGGCTCCCGATGTACTTTTGCGGTCCATCCGGCAACCAGCAAAATCAGCATCCGAGTATCCGACTAGATCAAAGCCTGAATGCTTGGGATTCCAAAGGCCTAGATTCACCGTGCCTTTGAGGTATCTTAAAATTCGTCGGACATCGGTCAGATGAGATTCCTTCGGATTGGCTTGAAAGCGAGCACATAAGCATGTGAAGAAGACAATGTCAGGTCTGCTTGACGTGAGATATAGCAAAGATCCTATGATGGCCCTGTAATTCGTAGCATCAACTGGCTTCCCGGAGGGGTCTGAGTCCAGTTTATTGTTTGGGGACATGGGGGTCGTCATGGAAGATTTGCCTTCAATGTTGAATCTCTTTAGCATATCCAGAATGTATTTGGACTGATTGATGAAAATGCCATCAAAGAGTTGTCTTACTTGCAGGCCTAAGAAGAAGTTAAGTTCACCCATCATGCTCATCTCGAACTTGGTTTTCATCAGTTTCTCAAAATGTTGGCATAGGCGCGGATTTGAAGAGGCAAAGATGATGTCATCAACATAGACCTGAATCAGAATGATGTCAGATTTCTGTCGCTTGATAAACAGAGTAGTATCAATCTTTCCTTTTGAGAAACCTGAATCGATCAAAAATTCGGTCAAGGCATCGTACCAAGCTCTGGGTGCCTGTTTCAACCCATAGAGAGCTTTCTTGAGCTTGTAGACATGGTCTGGGAATTTTGGATCTACAAATCCTTCAGGTTGAGCTACATAGACTTCTTCTTCTAAAGTCCCATTTAGAAATGCTGTTTTCACGTCCATCTGAAAGACGGTGAAGTTTTTGTGCGCCGCGTATGCAAGAAATAGGCGGATTACTTCAATTCTAGCTACGGGCGCAAACGTTTCATCGTAGTCTATGCCTTCGTGTTGATTATATCCCTTTGCGACCAGCCTTGCCTTGTTCCTTACAACTGTTCCTTCTTCATCTCTTTTATTTTTGAATACCCACTTCGTGCCAATGATTGTCTTTCTCTGAGGCCTGGGTACCAGTGACCATACATCCAGTCTGTCAAACTGATTGAGTTCATCTTGCATCGCAATAACCCAATCTGGATCAAGTAGTGCATCAGAGACTTTTGATGGTTTTGATTGGCTTAGGAAGCATGCGAAGTGGCATTCGTTCATCGTTGCGGATCTTGTGCGCACACCTTGACTCGGATCACCTATTATCTGTTCAACGGTATGTGCTCTCGTCCACTTCCTCTCATGAGCTAGAGGAGTTGGAGTAATTATTGGTTGATCCGAGTCCTGATAGGAGGTTGAAGGCTCTGGAGCAGCAGTGGTGTGAAATGGAGAGGATTCTGGACTCGTAGCAAAGCCGTGATCATCCACACCTCTGAGATTGGAATGAGGGGTTGAGGGTGTGGATGGTACATCGTCTGGTCCTGTGAGGAGCGGAATCTCTGTTGTTGGAGTGTATGTTGAAGCTGGAGTGCATGGAGGAGGTGGAGGTTGTGAGTTCTCGTAGAAGTTTCTGAAAAGAGAGTCGAGAATCACATCTTCGTGTTCGGTGTTTGGTTCAGCTTTATCAGAAGCTACTGGTAAAACATGTGATGGATCAGTCTGGAGATGTTCAATCGCGAAGTCTGCCATTTCATAGAATGTAACATTTACACTCTCGATGACAGTGCGCTTGTCTCTGAGATAGACTCTGTAAGCTTTGGACTGCAGTGAGCAGCCAATAAACACGCCTTCTCTGGATTTGGGGTCCAGCTTACTTCTCTCTGTCCGATCATTTAGTATGAAGCACTTGCAGCCAAAAACCTTGAAGAAAGAGATATCGGGAGTTCTGTTGAAGAGAATTTCATATGGAGTCTTGTCGAAGCGTTTATGGATGGATGTTCTGTTCTGAGTGAAGCACGTAGTATTGATTGCCTCTGCCCACATGAAGTGAGGCAACCTGGATTGGATTAACATGGTGCGTGCTGCTTCAACTAGGGTTATGTTCTTTCTCTCAACAACTCCGTTCTGTTGGGGAGTTTTAGCTGCTGCAAATTGCTGAGTGATACCGAGTTATTCATAGAACTCAGTGAGAGTTTGATTTTTGAACTCGGTACCATTGTCAGTTCTTACAATTCGAACACTGTGCTGTAGCAGTTTCTGGATGGTCCTGATAAAGGTCATAATGTTTTCTGCAGCCTCGTCCTTTGAACGGAGAAATTTTGTCCATGTGTACCTAGAGAAGTCGTCAACGATCACCAGAGTGTATTTGCGGCCGTTGATGCTTTGGACTCTCATAGGTGCACACAGATCCATGTGAATTAGCTGCAACTGATGTGTAGATGATGGTTCTGTTTTCGACTTGTGGGAGCTTCGCGTCATTTTGCCCATTTTGCAGGCACTACAATGATTTTTAGCGGAAGACTTTAGCAGAGGAAGCCCCTTGACAAGTTTCTTGGAGGACAAGGTTGATAGATGTTTGAAGTTCAGATGGGAGAGACGTCTGTGCCATAGGTTGTTCTATTCAGTTGAAGCTTTGGACATCAGACAGATGGAAGTGGTGGATTGGACGCTTTTCAGATCAATAGTGTACAAATTTGATTTTCTGTAACACGTTAATAATGTATTCCCTGTGCTGTCAAGAACACAACATTAGTTTGCAAAGAACCTCACTTCCATCCCGCTGTCACAGAATTGCCCTATGCTCAGTAGGTTGTGTTTGAGCCCTTTGACAAATGAAACATCTTTTATAGTGACACTGGCACAGATGACGTCCCCATACCCAAGGATAGGAGATGAGGCGTCGTTCCCGAATCTGACATTGCCTCCGTAGCAGTTGGTGTAGTTGCTCAATAGGTGTTTTATTCCGGTCATGTGGGTTGAGCATCCCGAGTCTAAGTGCCACACATGACCGTCCTGCAAAACAATCAAACAGGTTTAGGTACCCATCTTGGAGTGAGTCCTTCCTTATTATCAAAAAACACCTTTCTAAATCTTGCTTTTAGCTGTGATCCAAGGTCAGCAGCTCTTTCAACAAAAGATCTTTCTCTTGTGGGCTCTCCAATAGCAAGATCTGCTTTTGCAGTGGGTCTGGTATTTAGAGCCCACTTAGCAGTTTCCATTCTGGTGGGTCTGATGTTGTGAACCCACCTTTCTGTTTTAGTTCTGGTGGATCTAAATTTGGGGACCCACCTTTCTGTTTCAGTTTTGGTGGATCTGCGATTGTGGACCCACCTATCCGTTTCATGTTTGGTAGGTCTCATCTTGGGGACCCACCTTTTCGTTTTAGTTTTGGTGGGTCTTATTTTGAGGACCCACCTTTCTGTTTTAGCTTTGGGAGGAGAGTAGACATGCGCTTTGTGATTGAATGGTTGTTTCTTAAGTTTGGTTTTGAAAATTTCCTCTTTAGAAAGCCGATCAAGATGTTTCCTTAAATGAACTCGAAGAGCATATTTCATATCAGGAATACAAAATGTTCCCTTAGAAGTTCTTTTCTTGGTTTCTCTTTCAGGTTTGAGCTTTCTGTGAGGCTTTGCTTTAACAACATTCACATCACATTCATAATTATGGGGGTCTGGAACAGAATAGCCATAAGCAATACTTGTATAATGAATAGAACGATGTCTAGAAGAAGTCTCAGAGATATTCAGCTTGGGACTCAAGACTGAACTACTAGAAGTTTGTTTTGTAGAGACAGAATTACAATTAACTTTAGAATAAAAAATAGAACTAGATCTAGGACTGACACTATTCTCAAAAACTTTCTTTTTGCCTTCTGCGATTTCCTTCCTCTTTTTCCTCCACTCACTCTTCTCTTCTCCTTCCTCCTTCACTTCATTTCCTGTAAACAAAGGAGAAGAGAGATGAGTGGACGAACCTTTTAAAACCTTGTTTTTCTCAGGTGAGGTGTGTGAGCTATCAGTCTTAGAAGTAGAAGGGGCTGTTTTAGCATGATACTTCTCACTTAATTCATTGAACTTTTGAAGAAGTTCCTGCCAGTTGCTTTCAAAACCTTTCTTTTCAGTTTCAAATCTCTCTCTCTCGTTATCAAGAGTTTTCTGAAGGTTTTTGAGTTTTTGAGCCATAGGAAAAATACAAGGTTCCTCTCCAGTTTTAGAGATGCCTACTCTTGGGGGTGGATCTAGAGGATGTCCTATGTGTGGAATATCTTTTGCATAAGGGTCAAGGCATTCACTAAAGCAGGAAGTAGATTTTTCTTGTGAAAGTTGTTTTTCATTAACAGAGGGATAATCACAAGAAATCGCAGATTTAGGATTCTTTCTTTTTTCTTCTTCTGCTTCAGCGTTTTCTTCATCACTTCGAAAATACATTTTTTCACCAAACCCTAGTCCCATGTAATCTTTGTTATAAATTCGAAGACAGTTAACTTTCTTTAGATTACATGGGTTTTGTATGCCCAGTCCTATTCTAGGATTGTAGAATCGGTCATCCTTTATTCGATTAAAATAAATTGTCTGTTCAGATTGACCTCTTCTAGCAGCTAGATCCTCTAGTTCTTTTATTTTGTTTAAAAGTGTTCTTCTTTTATTATGCAAAAAATCGCATTCAGCCTTTGCTGTGCTTTTTTCTCGTTCACTATCCTCAAATTTCCTAGTTAATTCAGCTATCTTAAGTTCAAAACTTTCAAAATCTGAGGACACCTTTTTGACATGATCTTTTGCAATTTCAAGTTGAACACTTAAAGAAGACTTTTGGTCTAGATTCTGTTTCAGTACCCTGTGATTATTGTCTAGTCTCTCCTTTAGTTCTTTAATTAGATTGTCCTTCTCAAGTAAGGACTGCATTTGGTTATTTAAAGGAGTATGAGAGGTACTTACAGAGCTTGTTGAGCATTCGCTTTCGGGGATCGCAGCATCACCCTTTCTTTCATCTTCCCCCACTCGTGCCATCAGGGCATAGTTTTCTTCTTCCTCATCCTCATCAGAAGAATCTTCTGCCCAGTTATCATTCTCAGCAATCATTGCAGAAGTTTCTTCTTCTTTCTGCACCATCAGCATTTTCTGCTTATTCCACATCATTTTCTGCTTGTAGAAGTTAGCATCCTTCTTCTTTGGGAGGCGGCAGTCTTTGATGACATGTCCAGCCTTCCCACAATTGTAGCATTTGGGAGCATCTTCAGCTGATGGCGCCTTTCTAGAAGATCCTTGTTCATGGTTCTTCTGTTTGTAGTTAGATGAGGAGGTTCTCAGCTTGTTGGAGGAGCTGTTCTTCTTTGCAAATCTCTTGGCAAGCAGTGCCATCTTTTTCTGTAAGTCTGCAAGCTCAGCCTCCAGATCAGATTTGTCGTCATCACTTTCATCACTGTCTGATTCAACCACCACCTTCTTCTTCTTCTTCTTCTTCTTCAGTGGTGTGGTTGTCCTTCTGGGCTGAGCTTCCATCACAAGAGCTAGGGGATTTGTGGTGTGATGATCCTCGGCACAAGCAACCTCATTGACAAATTGCTTCAGATGTTCATAGAGAGTGCAGAGGTCAATTTCGTCCAAGTCAATCCGAGATCTAACATCCTTTACTGTCTTTTCCCATGCAGGATGCAGACTGGATAGAAATCTAATATTCAGTTCCAAGTTGGACCTGAATACTTTGATTTTTCTGAGTTCGTTGACCAGTTGAACGAGTCTGTTGTAAGTCTCGTTCAAAGGTTCTCCCGGGCCTGCTTTGAAGGAGTCATAAGCAATAAAGATTGTAGTCTTCTTGGTCTTAAGGCTGATGCTTGTGCCTTGGAGCAGCTTCTCTATCTCATCCCACATTTCCTTAGCTGTTTGCTTGCTATCGATGAGAACGTATACTTTATTGGGAATTGCTTGAAGAAGGTATGTTTTGGCCATGAGATCACCACGAAGCCTGAGCCTGTGAGCTTCCGTGTATTCAGATGCCACTTTCCTCCTTATTTCTGGAAGAATAGGAGGGTTATTTTCTGGATCACCACCAACTGAAATCAAGAGTTCAGCTGGTCCTTTAAGCAATGATTCAAGCATCGCAGCGGAGTTCTCTTTGTGCTCAAGGAAATTAAGGAATCGATTCCTCCACATTTGGTATTCTCCCTTCCTGAGACTGGGAGGGGTACTGCTGTTCCCTTGTGCATTGAATTCTGAGGCCATTGTTGTATAAAAACTGACCGTTCGAGATAATTGATCAAAAGATTTTCAGAGGCAGAATGTCGAAAAATCAGATGTCGAGATCTGAATATCGAGATCTGAGATTTCGATAAAGGAGGCCCGGTATCGAGATTTGAGCTCGAGATTAGAGATCTCGAGATTAAGGATCTCGAGATTTCAAATTTCGAGAAGAGGATCTCGAGATTTGAAATGTCGAGAAGTTAAAACTCGAAATCTTAATTTGAGAAATCAAATGTCGAGACCAGATGTCGAAACCTTAAACTCGAAATCTTTGATCTCGAGATATAGATGTCGAAATCCTCAATGTCGAAATCCTGCAATCTGTAAAAATCAGATAAGCAAAATCTGAAGGTAGTTTCCTGTAGAGTAGGATGTCGAGATCCTTAGGTAAAGTTTTCAGCTCGAAAAACCTGGCAGAACCTGCTTAAAACCTAGATGTCGACAAGGGCTACTCGAAATATCTCAAGTACAGAATATGCGTAAAACGAAATCTGAAGTATACCCCTTGATCGCTTTGAAACGACGATTCTAAGGGTGTAATTTTTACAACTTTTGAACAAGAAACAAGATTACAGAGTAAAATATCGACAGTAAGAACAACGTAAAGAAAAACAGTCTTCTGCAGGCGTTCTTCTGATCGGCTCTCGATCGGCTCTGATACCAATTGATAGTCCCTGTTTCTGTAACAGCAATGATAACCAGTCTAACAAAGAAGATTAAACGTAAAGATGAACACAGATTGAATCAATGTAAAACCCTCTTTGATAGACCGTGAACTCGTACAACAGAAAGATATGCGCGTAAGGCTATAATGAATAAGTACGACGTTAACCTAATCCTGAACCCTCGTCTCCCTTTTTATAGGCGAGGTTCAGGTTAGGCGTTAAAGGCTTTTAGCCTGTTTATATGGGTCTAACACTTGGCCCACATTCTATCTAATACATGCACTTATTTAATATAAGGAATAATAATAAAGCTAATCTATGACAAACTTGATTCACAATTAAAATATCTCCAACAGAGGACCCCTAGGATTGTTCTACATGTTGAGAAGTGTAGAATGAGGGGTTGGAAGGTAGTTCTAAGTCCAAGAACGGACTTAGAAGCCAAAGTGACCGGTTCACCAGAAAATAACATTTTAGAGGTTATTTGTATTAATATGGGTTTTATGACGATGAAACCTTATTAGGAACTTGTCTGAGGTATTCCTAGAGCTTTCACGGAGTTGAAAGAGTCACCGGAACAATGGCCGGAGCTAGACAAAGTTCGCCGGAGTTTTGCCGGAGTTCAACCAGGAGGGTATAACTTCTTAAAGGCTTCACTAAGGTGAGAAGACGGCTTTATGCTTTATAACTTTTGCCTGAAGAACTCCCAGGAGAGGCATGAGATTACCTAAAGTAATCAAGGATATGTTTTATGGAATCATTAAAGATAATCAAGTATTTGTTTATGCCATGAATATATATATATATATATATATATATATATATATATATAACATAGTTGAAAAACATGTTATATATGTATGATGATTAAAGATGTTATAAATTATTATGTATGATGTTCCAGGGATCCAAAAAGATATTTTTGGATCAAGGACGTCAAGAAGTACATGCGTATAAAATTTTACGTTAATCGGACTTTGTTTGGGCAGTCAAACGGGCGTTGACCGCCAATCCAACTGTTATACCCGACCGGGTATTGACAAATACCCGACCGGGTATTTATTGAAATGTGCCCCAAGGGCTAGTGCCTCCTATACCCGACCGGGTATAGGTAGGTACCTGACCGGGTATTGGGTTTTACACCCAAACGGTCAGTTTTGAATGAGTATAACGTGGGGCGTTCGGGTGACATCCGTCCATGTTGATTATTAAGGATTATTATATGACTATAGGGTTAGATATTGTCCATAGTTAAAGGATTAAAAGGTTAGCCATATCCAGGTTAGGGTTTGGTAAGGAATAAGGTTGGGGTTGAGTATCCCCGGGGCGGTAAATGATCCTAAAACTCGGTTGGGGTTGAGTATCCCCGGGACGGTAATTGATCTTGAAACTCTGTTGGGGTTGAGTATCCCCGGGGACGGTAAATGATCCCGAAACTCGGTTGGGGTTGAGTATCCCCGAGACAGTAAATGATCCTGAAACTCGGTTGGGGTTGAGCATCCCCAGGACGGTAAAGGATCCCAAAACTCGGTAGGATATTATGAATGTAGAATGTTGCTTGTGAGCTAGACATTCGGGGATTGATGGGAAAGGTCGGGTAAGTAAATTGTCTCTAAAAGACTCTTTAAATGAAAACGGCCCACGGGTCAAGTATTTTACAATTATATACGGTATATATCATCTTGTGGGTGGAGTAATAATGGTTACGTCTATACATATATGTATCACCCTATTTTTGGGTCTCGTGTCTGAAACATTAGTTATTCCTCGTATAGCCTGCTTGTCACTAGTACTTTCTATGGAGTACTGACCCCTTCGGGGGCCTCACATTTTTCAGGTTAAGGCTAGAGTCCCGCTACCTGCACCTTTGCATAGGGTGATAATCAAATCAGGAAGACGTGGTTCGTGCTTCCATTCTTATTTCAAATTATGGATTTGCTCATGGATATTTGAACAATGTTTTCCCTTCTAAAACAGTTGGGAGCCTGCGTGCTCGTGTTTGCCACGTGTGGCTAATCATCAAACATTTTATATTTTCCGCATTTGTTTGATTATGATATTGATGTTGATTGTATGTGTTTACCAATCGGTTTGGCAATAGAATGTATCAGACACCTTGTATAATTCAATATAGATGAATTGTCGTTGTTCTTATTGGGTTGTACGGCGGTTGTCTATGTGACACAGATGCGGTCCGGGGCGTGACATATTAACCTTATGCAACTTGTATTCACCTTGAACGGGAACTTTATAAACAAACGTTGTTTCACCTTGTTACTTTATACTACACATTATATGAAGATTATTATTATTGGTATCATCATCATCATCATCATCATCATGATTATTATTATTAATACTATTTTTATCATCATCATCATGATTATTATCATTATTCTTCTTCTTTTTTTAGAGTATTGTTATTATTATTTTATAAGGAAATTAAAGTTCAAAAGTAAATTTAGTAGAAGAAAATTTCACTGCTTATTTTGGAGCCAAAAGTAGTTCAAATCCTCCAATCTAGGATGTTTTTACTTGAACTGTAATTTACTGGTCTGGTCTGGTCTGAACTGGTCTGGTCTTGTCTAGTTTCTTTGTATTTTTATAACTATCCAAGTCTGATCTGGTCTGAACTGATCTGGTCTAGTTTGGTCTGATCTGGTTTGGGAGGAATTACAGTCCAAGTAAAAACATCCCTAATACTCAAATATGGTTTTATTGTGGTTTGGCTCAGTTCAAACAACCCTTCATGCCAATAGACTTAAACTATTGTTAAGTAAATTAACAGGTTAAATAACTTACTTAATTTTATTACGGGTATTAGCCCTTAATAGGAGTAAAATAAGCCCAAAATTCAATAATAGGAGTACAATCCTTTTATTTCCAAAATAAGACTAATATATGTCTCTTCTTCCCATTTTATCTCTTCCTATAATTTCCAATAGATTTATTTTATTAATTAGAAAATCATAGTTTTATTTATAATAAAATCATAAAATATTTATAAAATAATAATGAAAACGTGAAAAAATAAAATAAAAATAAATAAATTAAAAATAATAAATAAATTATTTATTTTTTTTAAAAAGTCCAAAAAATAAAATAAAATACCTAAAAAATATTTAAAAAATATGTAGATCACTGCCAACGCCTCCTCTACCTCCCAGCACCACCGACTCCGGTCGCCAGGAAAAAATATCCACATTTCTCTGAAAATGCCATCATGATGACATTTTTTCTCCAACTTGGCAATTTTTTCCGGTGACCGGAGGTGGCTGTGCTGGAAGGTGGCTGAGGTGTTGGTTGAGAAATATATTTATTTTTTATTTTTTACGATTTTTTTTTATTTTTTTTTATTTTTTTATTTTGATTTTTTATATTTTATAATGATTTTTTTAAAAATCCTATTATCAAGGACAAAGGAAAGGGTATAATAGGAAGAATTAGTCCTATTTAGATAAATCTCCCATTTTATTATAACAAATACTCCCTCCGTCCCAAAATTATCTTCATAGTTACTATTCACACGGTCAACTCAAATTACTCTTAAAGTTTTACTTTATATATTAAACTTTTATCAAACTTAAATTTTCTTGATCAACCTTTGTAGCAGATTTAATGTAGTTTCTGAATATGTAAATTTAATTTACTAAAAATAATTTGAGTGTTAACAGGGATCAAGTTGCTTTATCGTTAGTCAAGCATCGTAAACCGAACTACGAAGATAAATATGGGACGGAGGGAGTAACAAAGACCACTTAATTTTTGTAATAATAATTTTTTTATTACAAACAACAATAATTTAATGTGAGATTCAATAAAAAAGCTATGCCTTTTATTTTTGTAAACAAATAACTATAATTTAATTGCCCATTAAAATAAATGTTTGTATACACATTTTGGTAATACAATTTTCAATATTTGGGATGATACATTGATACCTAAAGAACCAATTTTCACTTGGATCTCTAATCCAGCGAGGCCCACGAATTGCCGCGATCTAAAACGACAGCGATAATTCAGAAAATCCAGTCATCAACTTTGGCACCATGGACGACGCCGGAGCATACTATACCCCTCTCGCTCAGTACTCGTATTATCACCAACCTCCTCCGCCACCGCCTGGAACGGCGCATCAGCTTCCGCCACCAATCGTTCAGCTGTCTCATCACCAACAATACCACTCTTATCAAACACCGGTTGCCACCTATGCCACCCCGCTCTATGCTCCTCCGCATTCCGATGACGATGTCCGAACCCTCTTCATCGCGGGACTTCCGGAAGACGTCAAGCCGCGAGAAATTTATAATCTTTTCCACGAGTTCCCCGGATACGAGTCTTCCCATCTCCGAAGCCCTACCTCGAATACGCAGGTATACATAAACTTGTAAGACGTGTCTCTGGTGCTTCTTTTCTTTTCGAATGTGTCAAATCACTGTCACTGATAAGTTTTCTATTGCACTATCAAACTCGGGTGGGTGTCGTTACCGACTTTGGCAAGATCTTTCTGGCTTTAATGGGTTTATATTTGGGTGTCGTAACTTTTTCATATAATACTTTTTTCGCTAAATCTATAAGTAGTTCTCAACAAATTATTATATGTTGGCCGAATTGCAAGTTTATTGGTGGTATTATGATGCGAGAAGACTGTATTAATTAAATTGATTTAAGATTGGGTAAGAGGCCATTGGGATGTGGCGGTGAGGGTGGAGATAGAATAAATAGTTCAAACGTCTCTATACATTCATATATAAACTATATAGTTACAAGATGATATACTGTTCCTTAAGAACAAATACTTTCTATAGTAATGTAAATGTATGTCTTCTACAGTCATACTTTCTATACTGTTTCTATTGTTTGATGCAAATATGAAATATGACATTTTACTTTATGCTTCCAGCCATTTGCATTTGCAGTGTTTGTGGATCAGCAATCTGCACTTGCAGCAATGTATGAACTGAATGTAAGTTTTTTTCTTTCCCACATTTATGTGCATTTCTGGAGCCATTTACCCATTGAGGTACATGGGGCTTCATGAGCATGAACTGTCTTCAAGTCATTTATGGATATGCGAGTCTTTGGGGTAAGCAAGACATTCATTACGTAATTACATACTGCTTGCAGGGGCTGGTATTTGACATTGAAAAAGGATCCACTTTGTTCATTGATCTTGCAAAATCCAATTCCAGGTCAAAACGGCAAAGAACAACAGGTGTCTTTGGTGTTTGCTATTTATTTGCTGCTAAGTTGCTGCTTCCTGTGTAATTTTATATGTACACCCTATGTCCCAAATTAATTGTCATTTTAGCCAAACCTTTTTGCCACAAAATAGTTTTCATTTCAGAACTTCAAATTGTTTTCTGTACTAGCCTCTTGATAGAAGAACGGGAGAGAGAGAGAGATATAATGATCTAACAAAAAGATATTATTATGAACTGATTTGGGTTACAGGGTATTTATAGAGATAAGTTGAGTCAAACTGACTTAACAACTAACCGAGATACTAACTAACTATATACAGTAGACTATTACATCATAGTTTCTTGTCTATTACAAAGGTATATAGCTAACATTCCCCCCTCAAATTTAGAGTGATTGTTTTGACAGTTCAATCACACTAAGTTTTGTTCTAAGTTCAAGAAATCTGGAGCTGGAGAGTGGTTTAGTTAGGATGTCAGCAATCTGATAAAGAGAGGGAATGTGATGGACTTCAAGTTGCTTTATATGAACCTTTTCCCTAACAAAGAAAAGATCAAGCTCCAAATGTTTGATTTTGGAGTGCAAGACAAGATTGTGAGCTAACTGGACAGTGCTGAGATTATCACAGTACACTTTAGGTGCAACAAATGGAACTTGAAGTTCTTCTAAAAGGAACTGAATCCATAGAAGCTCTGCCGAGGTATCTGCAAGGCTTCTATATTCAGCTTCTGTGGAAGATCTAGCAACTCGAAGTTGTTTCCTTGACCACCAAGACACAATATTGCTTCCAAGGAATATACAAGAACCAGATGTGGATTTTCTGTCATTTAGATCAGATGCCCAATCAGCATCACAGTAGGCTGATATAGGGAGAGGCATTTTAGATAAGGAGATAGGTTTAATGATGATTCCAAGGTTGACAGTACCAGATAGGTATCTAAGAATATGCTTCACTGCTTGCCAGTGTTCCTGCAGTGGTTCAGCCATGAACTGACATACTTTGTTGACAGCATAACATATGTCTGGCCTGGTAAGTAGTCATTGCCTTGCTTTTGAAGTTTACATGTGCTCACCATGGGTGTCTTTACCCCTTTGGAATCCAACATTACAGCTTGATTTAGTATGTCCCTAAATACTTGGCTTGAGAGAGATGAAGGCTGCCATCAGGAAGTTTGTGTGCCTCTATTCCCAGAAAGAAATCAAGCTTATGAATGAGTTGATGATAGGAAGGGTCAAAATAGATAGAAAACACAGTAAGAAATGGGAGAGATGATCGGGAACTTTATTATCCAACCGAACAGATCACAAGAGGATACAGTGCTCAGGGCAAATTCGAGGGGCCCAACCTCCAAAAAGTTCTGACATCCACTAAATTCAGCCTGCATTTATTAGCTAATAACATACTATTTATAGTGAAAGTGTCCACGCAGGGACAAAAGTAAATAACTAACTTATGAGCAAATTTACTAAACTGCCCTTCCCCTCTTCCTTTGATAAACTTTATTAAAATATTTAATAGGTTGCTGAGCTGGCATCCTATCAATACTCCCTCCCTGAAGATTCACCTTGTCCTCAAGGTGAAACTCAAGGAATAGATCCTTCATTACTTGTGCATCTTCCCAAGTATCTTCAAATTTTGGTAAACCCTTCCAATGTATGAGAACCTCCTCTTTTCCTTCCTGAGTGCTTCTGCTCTCCACCACCTCTTCTGGTATCACTTGTAGCTCTAGTTCTTCATTGAGGCATTTGGGCAGGTCCTGGCAAACAGTAGTAGGTGCTAAGGCCTTCTTCAATAAGGAAACATGGAACACAGGATGTATCCGGCTGTTCTCTGGAAGTTTGAGTTTATAAGCTACAGGGCCAATTTTCTCCAGTATCTGAAAGGGGCCATAAAATCTGGGGCTCAGCTTCTGATTAATCCTCTTGGCCAGACTTTGAAGTTTGTAAGGCTGTATTTTGAGATAGACACTGTCTCCCTCTGTCAACTCCATCTCCCTCCTATGCTTATTTGCTTGTTGTTGCATTAGATTCTGAGCTTGAGCTAGGTTTCCTTTTAATTCATCCAACATGGCATTCCTTTGGGCTGTCAATTTAGATACTTCCTCCACAGCAGTTAAAGACACATCCCCCCTGATGACTGCAGGAGGGTCTTGCCCAAATAATGCTTTGTAAGGGGTCAATTTCAAAGAAGAGTGGTAGTTGGTGTTGTACCAGAATTCAGCCCAATGTAGCCAATGGGTCCACTGTCTAGGCTTCCTCCCAGTGAGGCATCTCAGATATGTTTCCAGGCAACGATTTACAACCTCAGTCTGCCCATCTGTCTGAGGATGGTAGACTGTGCTGAATTTAAGCTGGGTACCTGCCAATTTGAAAAGCTCTGACCAGAAGGAGCTCATAAATACCCTATCCCTATCACTCACAATAGATTTAGGAAATCCATGTAGTTTAACCACCTCTTTTGTGAATAAATCTGCAACTTCCTTGACATTGTAGGGATGAGATAGAGCTAAGAAGTGTGCATATTTAGTCAATCTGTCCACCACCACTAAGATTGTATCTTTGCCCTGGGATCTTGGTAGCCCCCCAATGAAGTCCATACTGATGTCTGTCCAAATACTGCTGGGAATGGGCAGGGGATGTAGCAATCCAGCGGGTTTCAGAGCTTGATATTTATTTGTTTGACAAGTGGTACATCCTTCGACAATTTTTTTATGTCAGTCTTCATTCCATACCAATAAAACAGATTGCTTATCCTCTTCATGGTTCTAAAGTACCCTGAATGACCTCCCACTGATGAATCATGATATTCTTTTAACACCTTGAGTACTCTAGGGGACTGCCTAGGCAGTACCAGCTTCTTCTGGTAATACAATAACCCTTTAATTATCTGAAAGTCTGGATGCTGATCAGGTTGAGAGATGATCTTCTGAATCAGGTCATGGCATTTAGGGTCAGAATGTAGCTCCTCCTCTAACCCCTCCCACTCTTGACAAGTGACAATGGAGAGTGAGTGTAGAATAGGTCTTCTAGATAAGGCATCAGCAACTCTATTTTGAATTCCAGGCTTGTACTTGACGGTAAAATTGTACCCTAGCAATTTAGAGGTCCACTTCTGCTGCTCCTCCCCCATAATTCTCTGTTCAGCCAAAAACCTTAAGCTTTTTTGATCTGTATGGATCTCAAAAAATCTACCCAACAGATATGGCCTCCATCTCTGTACAGCTAAAACGATAGCCATGAGCTCTCTTTCATAAACTGACTTGCACTGATTTTTCTTGGATAGTTCTTTGCTCATATAAGCTATGGGCCTCCCTTCCTGCATCAGGACTGCCCCTAGCCCTGTACCTGAGGCATCAGTCTCTAGTATAAAAATTTTGTTGAAATCTGGTACTGCTAGCACCGGAAGAGAGGTCATGACTTGTTTCAGTTCTGTAAAAGCAGTAGTGGCATTTGAATCCCATTTGAAACTGTCCTTCTTGAGTAATTGGGTAAGAGGTAAGGCAAGTTTACCATAATTCTTCACGAACTTCCTATAATATCCCGTCAGCCCAAGAAACCCTCTTAACCCCTTCAGATTCTTAGGTTCTGGCCAACTGAGCATGGCTTCTATTTTGGCTGGATCAGCTGCCACACCCTGTCCAGATATAATATGACCCAAGTACACCAATTGGGACCTTCCAAAGGAGCATTTCTTCAAATTAATTACCAACTGATTTTCCTTTAACACAGATAACACTTCTCTCATGTGCATAAGGTGGTCTTCTTTAGATCTGCTGTACACAAGGATGTCATCGAAGAAAACCAAAGCAAATTTTCTCAAAAAAGGTCTCAATACCTGATTCATTAGAGCCTGAAAAGTGGAGGGGGCATTGGTTAACCCAAAGGGCATGACCAAGTACTCATAATGCCCTTCGTGGGTTCTAAAAGCAGTTTTCTGTATATCTGCCTCCTTCATTCTTATTTGGTGATACCCCGACTTGAGATCTAGTTTTGAAAATATTATGGCACCTCCTAGCTCATCCAACAGCTCTTCAATAATGGGTATGGGGAACTTGTCAGGGACAGTAATCTGATTTAGGGCCCTATAGTCTCCACAGAACCTCCATCCCCCATCTTTCTTTCTTGCTAACAATATAGGACTGCTATAAGGGCATTCTTACAGTGCTTCTCGGATGTTGGGTATGTCAGCTCCCTCCTTGATGTTGATAGCATGATCACATGCTCTGTGGGGTGGTAACCCTTGCAAAGGAGTGGTTACCTCTTTGAATTCTGCCAACAATTCCTCCCACCCCTGATCCTTCATATTTTCTTCTTTTTCTTCTGTAAGAATGCCTTCACATAAGATAAGGTATCCATCCCCATTGTCCTGTATGATCTGGGTCATGGTCTGCAAAGATACTTCAAGTGAATTGAGCTGTGAGTCCCCTTGGATGGACTGCTTTACTCCCAATTGTTGCCATGTGATGATTTGCTTCTTGAAATTCACTTCCACACCCCCTAAGGTAGTCAACCATTCCATGCCCAGAACCAAATCAGTACCCCCTAATTCTAATACATAGAACTTCTGGTTAATAATGGTGTCCTGCAGCCTTAAGCTCAGCCCTTCACACCTGCCATTATTCGAGATTTTATCACCGTTCCCTACCTGCACTTTGTACCCAACAATGGTCTGGTAGGGTATGCCCAATTTCTCCACCAGTTTTTGTGATATGAAGTTGTGAGTGGCCCCGCTATCAATCAGTGCTTCTACTGATAATTCCCTTTGGCTCCATTTCAGACTGCCTCTCACCTTAAAAGCTTTCATGGAAGGTATCCCTTCCCTGCTCATCACAGAAAGCTGCATGGTTTTTGACTCCATATTGATCTCCTCTTCCTCAGCTAGTTCAGGTTCAGTTGATTCTGACTCCACCTCTTCATCAGAATCTTCTACTAATATCAGTTTGTAATTTTTCAGTCTGCAGGTGTGTTCCTTACTCCACTTTTCCACGCACTTGAAACAGAGTCCCCTCCTACTCCTGTCTTGATATTCCTCTTGAGAAAGTTGTGGCCCTACCCGCTTGATACCTGAGGGGTTGATTTCAGTCACCCTTACCCCTGCAGGAGGGTACCAAGGCTGTTGGCCTTTGTTATCTGCAGTGTTTTTACTTCCAGTGTTGGACCATGGTCGTCCACTTTTTGCCTTAAATCCTTCTCACCATACTGGTGGTTTGACATTCATGTTGCTCTTATCCTTCCCACCTGCTCTGTCCTCCCCCTTAGGCTTCCAATACACAGCATCATTTCTTTGTTCAATCAACAATGCCCTATCCATGATTGCAGATAGGGGCCTGGAATTATACAGTTTTAGTTCAGTTTTAACATCCTCCTTGAGACCATTAATGAAGATGCCTCTCAGAATACCTCTGTCCACGTCTTTCTGGGGAGCTATAACCATCTCGAATTCATCCCTGTACTCCTGCACAGTACCCGTTTGCTTCAAGCTCAGCATAGGCCCATAGGGATTCTGTATTAAATCAGGTTGAAACCTTCGGATTACCGCATCCTTCAAATTTTCCCAAGTTCTCTCCTCGACTTGGTGTTCCCACCACTGAAACCAGTTTAAGGCCCGATCCTCCATCGCAACTACAGAGACTTCTACCTTATCTTCCTCATCTATCTGGTTCAGTCGGTAATAGCGCTCCATTCTCACGATCCAGTTGTAAGCACCCTTCCCATTAAAGAGAGGTAGGTCTACCTTCCTGCCAGTATGTATCCGTCGAGAGCGAGCTTGAGAATGTACAGAATTACCTCTCGATGGCTCAGGGCTGTGGGTCGATCGCGAATGGTGGCGAGGTTGTGATCACGATCTTCCCCGGGGCTGATCGCGAAGGCTCTGGATCTGTTCGTTCATGGCGGCCATCGAAGCTGCTACGTTGCTCTGAATTTGTTCGTTCATCGTCGCTATTGAAGCTGCGATGTTTGCGAGTTCCCGTTCCAAGGTATCAACTCGGTTTTCCATTTTTGACCTCGTTCTAACCATCCACCTCTGTACGCAGATTGTCTTGCCGTCAGAATTCACTTTCTGATTCCCCCCAAGAGCGACCGCTCTGATACCAGTGATAGGAAGGGTCAAAATAGATAGAAAACACAGTAAGAAATGGGAGAGATGATCGGGAACTTTATTATCCAACCGAACAGATCACAAGAGGATACAGTGCTCAGGGCAAATTCGAGGGGCCCAACCTCCAAAAAGTTCTGACATCCACTAAATTCAGCCTGCATTTATTAGCTAATAACATACTATTTATAGTGAAAGTGTCCACGCAGGGACAAAAGTAAATAACTAACTTATGAGCAAATTTACTAAACTGCCCTTCCCCTCTTCCTTTGATAAACTTTATTAAAATATTTAATAGGTTGCTGAGCTGGCATCCTATCAGTTGACTTATGGCAGTAGAGTTGTTTCCAATGATTAATATATCATCAACATATATCAATATGTATATTTGAACTCCAGAAGATAGAAAAATGAGTAGAGAAGGATCAGACTTGCTCTGCTTGAAACCAGCAGTATATAGAACAGAAGTGAGTTTGTGAAACCAAGCTCTAGGAGCCTGTTTGAGGCCATACCGAGATTTGTGGAGTTTGCAGACTAAGGAGGTGTCCTCGACCTGAAACCCTAGAGGTTGCACCATGTTAAACCTCTTCATCTAGTTCCCCATTTAGGAAAGCATTATTGACATCTAGTTGATGAATTGACCAATTATGTGAGATTGCAAGAGTGAGTAGGATTCTGATAGTGACTAATTTTACTACTGGAGAAAAGGTTTCTCCAAAGTCAAAGCCATATCTCTGATGAAATCCTTTGGCCACCAACCTGGCTTTATACTTATTAAGAGAACCATCAGGATTTTCCTTGACTCTGTAGACCCACTTGCACCCAATGGCTTGTTTATCTGGAGGAAGTGAAACAAGAGACCAAGTTTTGTTAGCAATCAAAGCATTGTATTCACATTTCATAGCTTCAAGCCAATGAGGAAAAGCCAGGACCTGTTTGACTGATTTAGGCTCAATATGAGTCAACAGTAAGGTAGGATGAAGTCTTGGTTTTACAATTCCTGACTTAGCCCTTGTCCTCATAGGATGAATATTGGTCATAGGAACTAAAGGACCTGAAGTTGTAGAGGAAGAAGGCTGTGAAGTGGAATTAGGAGGAGGATTGGAATTAAGTAATGAGGGAGTTGGAGACTGATTTGAATTGGTAGAAGACTGTTCTGAATTGGTAGAACACTGATCTGAATCATGAGATGATGAAGGAAGATTATGAGTAACAGGTTCAGATTGAGATTCAGTTGAAACAGATTCATTAGGCTGGAGAGGATTGAAATTTTGAATGGGTGGTGAAATGCTTATAGGAACAGAAATAGGATCGAGATTGGTGTGAGAAGTAGATGATTTAGAAGAGAATAGAAGAGGATAAGGAAATTTGGACTCATGAAATACAACATCTCTAGAGATGTAGATTTTGCCAGAAGGAGACAAGCACTTGTAGCCTTTATGAGTGGATGAATATTCTATGAAGACACATTCTTCTGAATGGAAGTCAAGTTTATGTTTATTGTATGGTCTGATGAAAGGGTAACAAACACAACCAAACACTTCTAGAAAGGAGTAATCAGGAGTGGAATTGTACAGTTTGAAATATGGACTAGAGTTGGAAATTGATTTAGAAGGTGTTATGTTAATGAGATGCACAGAAGTTGCAAAAGCAGTGTCCCAGAATTTAAGGGGTAGGGAAGAGTGAGATAGAAGGGAGAGACCTTTTTCTACAATGGTGCGATGTTTTCTTTCCACAACACCATTTTGATGGTGTACGTGGACAAATGACTTTGTGAATGATGCCTTTTTCAGAAAGTAGTTTGGTAAAGGACCTGAATTCACCCCCTCAGTCTGATTGAATTGACTTGATTGAAACAGAAAACTGATTAAGCACATACTGAAAGAAATTATTGAAAGCTAGAAGAGCATCAAATTTTCTTTTAAGAAAATAGATCCATGTGTATTTTGTACAAGCATCTATAAATGCTATGTAATATGAATATCCATCAAAAGAGAGAATGGGAGCTGGTCCCCAGAGATCTGTGAAGATTAGTTCAAAAGGTTTTCGATAAGTAGTTGTAGAAGTGTAAGAAGGCAGTCTGTGTGCTTTACCAATACAACAATCAGAACAGAAATCAGTTGCACTTTTATTGATATAAGGAACATTACATTGTTGAAGTACAATTTTGAGAGCCTCAGAGTGAGGATGGCCTAGTCTTAGATGCCAAAGATTACATGATTGAGAAGGACAACTAGACTTAGCATTATTACATGTAGACAATAAAACTCTGGACTTAGCATTTTGGAAAGTTGAGACAGAAGATTGATTATTTGATGCAGTAGACTGGTTGAAACTGAGAGCAGGAAAAGACTGGAATCTATACAGACCATCTTCTCCCAAAATGCCATGCAACAATACTTGATTAGAAACCTGAGATTTCACATAACAATCATAAGGATAAAACTCAAAATAGACACTGTTATCCTTAGCAAACTGACTGACACTGATTAGATTTTTAGTTATGGAAGGAACATGAAGAATATTTTTGAGGGATAGAGAAATAGAAGACTGATAAGGGGATGGAAAGGAAGTAAAACCAATAGACTTGATATCCAAACCTTGACCATTACCCATAAAAAGCTTATCAGTAGTAGTAACAGGTTCACTATGCTGTAAGTTCAAGGGATCTGCAGTAACATGGTGAGTAGCTCCAGAATCAGGGAACCAAGGTTGAGGTTGTGGAGGAGGCCCTAGAATAAATGTGTTGGCAGAGGCCCAGGCACCCGTAGGATGATAGGTTTGATTTGATGGTTGATCCCAGTTGGAATGTTGTGCTGAAGTGTTTATGGCAGTAAGATTTGGTGAATGAGTGGAATAATTAGAAGGAGGGATGATGAATTGGAAGCAGCATAGGAAGGATTGTATCTGTGATAGCAAATGAGTGCATGATGGCCATTTTTACCATAGACTTGGCATACTATGGGATTGCGCCACCAAATCTGCCTCCTCTCCCTCGTGTAAAGCCTCCACGACCTCTGCCTCTGTAGGAGTTGTTATTTCCAGTGTTATTGAATTGAGCAACTTGAGCAGAAGCATTTTCTGAGGTGTTTGTAGTTGTAGAATGAGCATTCGGAGTTGAGATTTCCAGGCGAGCAGCATTTGCAGATAATAAATTCTGTTGAGATGATTCGCGAAGTTTCGGTAGTCATGTTTCTTTAGCAGATAAGAGAGATTCAACTTCTGACAAGGTTGGTGGATCAAGTATACTATGAGAAGATATTGATGAAGCCAGAGATTCGTACTCTTCAGGTAAGCCTTCAAGGATTACATTGATGTGATCCTTGGACGAAATTGGTTCTCCAATTGAAAGCAGATTGTCAGCAATGGTTTGAATGCGAAGTAGATACTCGGAAATGGAGCGATTACCTTTCGCAGTATTATATAGCTCAGATTTGAGCTGTATGGCCTTCGTTATGATGCTTGATTGAAAGAAGGTGGTGATTTCACTCCAGAGTTCATGAGAATGTCTGCAATAGATCACACGAGCATGAAGCGCTTCTGAGAGCGAAGCGAGTAACCACGAAAACAACATCTGATCTTGTTGCTCTCAAGTAGCATATGCTTCGTTTACAATTCCTGCTGTTTCATCATCATCAGAGAGAAATTATTTTGGAATCACTGGTTTAACTATGAATCGAAGCAACTTATGCGCTCGGACTACTGATTCGACATGGTGTTTCCAGAAAATGAAATTGTTGACATCAAGTTTGAGTGGAAGCGGATGTGGGAAGGTCACCAGAGACGTCGGATTTGCAGACGTTGAAGAGTTTGATACACTTTCTGAGATCGCCATTGCCATTAATGGATCGAGCTAGAGCTCTGATACCATGATAGAAGAACGAGAGAGAGATATATAATGATCCAACAGAAAGATATTATTATAAACTGATTTGGGTTACAAGGTATTTATAGAGATTAGTTGAGTCAAACTGACTTAACAACTAACCGAGATACTAACTAACTATATACAGTAGACTATTACATCATAGAGTTTCTAGTCTATTACAAAGGTATATAGCTAACACCTCTCAAATGTCCGCATATCAACTCTTCTCACACTAAATACTTGTTTTTTGAAAAAAAAAAGATGTAAGTGGTTCAATTTTAAAGGCTAGAAGAATCTTTATGCAAGAAGAACAAATAATGCGCACACTTTTCTAAAATGTCAATTTATTTGGGATAGAGGGAGTAATTAAAAAAATGATCTGAGGGGATTAGTTCTTCTTAACCAGCAGATGATGATAGGCTTGGATTGGATAAAAGAATGAAAGGATCTGCAGCCGTTTCAAGAGTCATTGAATCTGGTATCATATCATTCCTGTCTTTTTCTCACCCTAGATACCTATGATATTAAACCAGTTATTGAGTAATTTGATGTGTTTTGTCTTTAGTCATGAGGAAGTTATTAGGAACTCATAGAGATAACTAGTCACTGCTGAACACAATTTTCTAAAGGCTCACATTGCACATCTTTTGCACGCTTGGGCACTAGCAGGTGTTGGCAACATTCACATTCCTGGAATGAGTAGTTCTGCTTACAACACAGTTGGTTATCCACCTACACAAAGGTCATCTGCACTACTTAAGCACAATCCTTCTCACCTAGAAGTGATTTGCTTCTCACTGGATTATGTTGTTGGATTTTATGTATTTATTACTTCTAGCTGAAAGGTTAAGGGCTTTGTATAAGAAGTTACTATGTACCCCTTCTGTCTGAAGTTATACTTTTGGGCAATATCTTACAAGCAAATTTATTTGGTCATTCTAATTTTCACTTGCTTGTGTGCTTCAGTTATGCTAATTTTGATGGTAGATCTGTGAATGAGAGCAATGCAAACAAGGTCAGTTATCCTTTCTCTTTGGTACTTCAATTTAGAAATTAGGCCCCCACCCCACCCCCAAAGCACATAACTTTCAATGTATTCTATTCTGCCGATCTCAGTTTACGATATGTATAACTGAATCACTCAACGAGAATAAATACAAGTTTCAAGTTAGTATTCATAAGGTGTCAATGAGAACTCGATGAGATCTAGCATGACTAATTTTTATCACTCATAAATTGCATTGTGTTTTTTCCATCATTTGCAATGGAGCGAAAGATTCATTATTTTTTGGCTTGAGATTATGATGGAATAAAGAAAAATAGCTCACTAAACTGTCTGCGCTTCTTTGTTATGGAGAAGTAGTCAGTCCATGCAATTTTGGACGCGATTTTCACTATGGGTCATCCGGAAACAGTCTCTCTGTGCTTTAGTACAGGGCTAAGACTGCGTACATCCAACCCCCTCTTACCCCACCGTAGGTGGGAGCCTTTGCGGCACTGAGGTAAATGAAAATGAAATGAAATGATAAATTGCATTGTGTTGTTAGTTTATATTCTGTATAGCATTTGGCATTTTCATCCAGTATATCACTTTTTGAGCCAGGGCCTTAGGAAGCTTGCCCATGTCTCCAAACATCCCCTCACTCAATAAGTCCGCACCTCCCATCTTAAATTGTCGCAATTTGATTATTTAGATTTTAGAGTCTACAAGACATGTAGGAAAAACCCCAAGTGGGTGTGAGATGCCCCTCCCTATTATTATTGCTATTTTTAGCAAGTTGGGCCAAAATAGTAAGTGGGTTGCCCAATCATTTTCTTTCACTTTAATTGGTTTGCCCCTCCCTAAGTTTCTTTTTTATATACTTGCTGTATAGCAACTTTAGGGTACTTAAGTAAAGGATCATTTGCATTTCACTATTGTATATGGAGTCCTTTTTGTACATTTAAAATTCGTTAGTGCACAAATGTCCTTTTCATTTCTAAAGATAAATGAAATAGCTGTAAAGTCTGTATACTTTTTTAACAGAATGCACCTCCATGTCCTACACTCTTTGTGGCTAATCTGGGGCCAAATTCTTCAGAACAAGAACTCAATCAAGTGTTTTCAAGGTTCAAGAAATCCTTTTGCTAATTGATGGCATTTTGACAAATTATCTTTCATCAATATTATAAATAATTCTCTATTTCTGTTGGTTAGATGCCGTGGATTTTTAAAGTTGAAGATGCAAAGCACGTATGGAGCTCCTGTTGCTTTTGTTGACTTTAAGGTAGTTTTCTAAACCACTTCTATAATAGAACAGTTCAAATGCGTTCTACATTGCCTAAGCTGCAACTCAGTAAGCTTTTATGTGGTTCACCCCAACGGTCCCACCCACAATCTCTTCCCCAAAGACACAAATCCCTCTTCATTTTCAGCCTCTGTAATGTATGAAGTATCCAATTTTGATCATAAGCAGTTGTTTTGGATTTGCTATACTACTAAACTTGCAGGATACTGCTAGTTCAACGGAAGCTCTGAGCAATCTTCAAGGGGCAATTCTTCACTCCTCACCAGGAGAGGGCATGAGACTAGAGTATCCTTTGATTGCTGCCTTTTGAGCTAGTCAATTGACCCTACCCCATAGAAGAGGAAAAAATATTGAAGACAAGGAACTTTTTTTCCTGTTATTTTACTCCAAAAATACGAGATGACTAAATTGCTGCAAAAATATTACCATGGTCACTATACAGTAAAATTTAAATCACCATGGCCAGCATACAGTAAAATTTAAATCACCATGGCCTCTATATAGTAAAATTTAAATCACCATGGCGACTATATAGTAAAATTTAAATCACCATGGTCAAAGGTCACTGTAGTCACCATGAACATATTATTGTGGTAACTATACAATTAGAGTCACATTTTTGTTCATTTTTTATTTATTTCAGCCATATGTCTCAATACTTCTAATCATTATTTTATAATTCTTCTCTTGTTTTCCCGTGATAAATGTTAAGATATGCAAAATCACGGATGGGAATGCGCAGCAAGAAGTCCAGATAAGAAAATCCGATGCTGCTGAGTTTAAGATTTGTATTTTCGTACTCTTGGTTGAAAGCTAGATTGCAGTCACTACCGACTGCCCTGCTGATGAAAGGTAAAAGAATCGAGTATATGTGAGGAATGGAAGTGGGCATTGAGAATGTGGGGCTGATATCGGTGTGATATGTTCATTGCTCAACAAACCGGATTATTGTTTGAAGTAAACATGAAATAGAAATAGTGATACCATGTTTTTTGTTTTGCATTGTGTCAGCTAGCCTATCGTATATAATGTGTTTCTTTGTTCAACTTTTCAAGTGAAGGCCCAGCTGGTATGAAAGCTTATTTGAAAAACATGGGCTTTTCGAAACGTTGATCATATGATAAGAGAGTAACGTCTAGAAAAAGCTGGACTCAAATGAATAATAAATTGTTTCGTAGTCTTGTCCCTAAAACCTTATATTGAAGAGAAAATTATGGTCACATAAAAAATTACTTGGTTTTCTATTTGTACCCTTGGTCCATGGTTCCACGAACCTTTGCATTCTCCTCATGCTATTGCGTACCACAAGTTGTGTGCTAAATTGCTAATGAAATTGTGGTTCTGTTATATAGTTTCAATTAGATACTATAGACTAGTATATAGCTTTGCGTACCATGGCGACTATATAGTAAAATTAAAAAGTATGAACATCGAGTTCACTAGTTAAGTTTGAAACAATAATCCTGGAGCCTGTATGATTAGTCTTCCCGCAAATTTCAATTATTGAGTTCTGAATAATGATTTTGTGTAATGTTGGTATGTTGCCCCTTTAACATATTTTTCATTAGTAGTCTTACTAATGTATAAAATGATAAAGATATATAATCCACAAATTGAATTGCTTTCAATCTTCTAATAATTCTGTATATTCTAACGTTAAAATGTTGTACTAGTATATTGATTTGCTTTCTAACGTGTATTTTATTCTTTTCAACAAATCTATAAACTTATAGATTTTCTAGATGTGGACGCTATAACTTAACGTTGTTGATCGCTTTCCAAATGAATGAGACACGAAGTGTAAACTAGGGTTGGATTCGGTTCGGGCCACCCGGCCCGTGACCTGGCCCGGCCCGTGACCCGGCCCGGCCCGGTCGGGCGGTCCGGGACCGGGTATGGGCCCGAACCGGTGGGAAGGGGCGGGGTGGGGCGGGCTCGGTGTTGGAATAATGTGACCCGGCCCGGCTAGGTCGGGCTCGGGCCCGGTCTTATTTTAAATTTTTTGTTTTGTTTGGGCTCTTGGGCTACTAGCCGTTGGGGGTGGGGCTGGGGACAACCCAAACGGCTATATAGCCGTTGGGTGGGGTAAAGGGGGGGTTCGGGGGGGGGGGGGGGGGGGGTTGGCTGGTGGGGTGGGGGTGGGGGGGTAAAAAACCCTATAAATACTCCTAATCTTAAACATTTTTTCATATCTCTTCTCCAATTCTTCCTAAATCCTATTCTTAACTCTCTAATTCTCTTATTCTCCAATATATTATATTTATTATTTATATATCTACTTTATAGTTTATACTTAAGAAGTTAAGATGGAAAATCAAGATGCCATTATACGGTATAATTTTGATAAGCAGAAGGACCCGAAGACCGGGATGTGGTACGCAATTTGCAAATGGTGCGAGAAAAAAGGTAGCATGGGGGCTTCAGGTGGATTCAGGATGGCAATCAAGCATATGAAGTCATGTGACAAAGCCAAAGGATCGAGAGGTGCGGGAAGTTCCGATTGATTACAATTTTCAAAATGTTTCTCTTAAAGTTTGTTTTAATTTTCAAATGTAGTTCCTATTTCATTTCAAATAAATGCAATTGAAGTTTGTTTTTAATACTCGTATAAAACTATAAACTATAAAATATAAATTATAAAAAAAAAATTAACCGGCCCGAACCGGACCCGACCCGTGACCCGGGTGGCCCGGCCCGAACCGGACCCGTCCAACCCTCGGGCCGGTCCCAGACCCATGTCATACAACCCGGCGGCCCGGCCCGGGCCCAGGCCCGGCCCGGGCCCGACCCGGCCCGAGTCCATCAATAGTGTAAACTCGTTATCACAGAAGTGATCTACCCGTCCCGACTCCCGACTTCCCGAGTTATTAAGAAATGCATTACATGGTTTATAGACTATATATTATGGAGTATTAACTTGGTCCAACTATATATTATTAACTTAAGGTTATGTTTGGTTGGCATAACTCATACTATTTAAAAAGTCTTTAAAAGATTTTAGTTGTATGTTTGGCACGTCAATTTTTAAGAACTTTTATAAAAATAAAAGATCTTTTTTGAGATGCTACAGTGAGTAACATCTCATATAAGTCCGTAGCTTCTAGCATTAATTAGTTCTAACAACTTATATACCAAATATAGCTAAATCAAACAGTCAACTTTTTATCAAGTAGCTATTGCTTTTTCTTTTTAAGTTCTTTTCAGTAATTAAAAGATAACAGTTAATAAAAAGCTATATTAGAACCAAGAATTTATGGTTCTAGTTAATTCTCTCTCCTCTGCACAAAGATCGACTACAAATTTTTTACATTAGTAGTATCCATAATTGTTAAACTTCTAAAATGTATTCAAGGAATGTTTGGTTCAAGGAATGTCAGATTACCATGAGAATGCCATATTGTAGGTAAGTTATATTGATGAGAATGTATTCAATTGATTCCTATTTATGTTTGGTTAACATCTAAGGGAATGTGTCATAATTTATTTGGTTGAAATATATCTTATATTGCAGATATGATGAATCACTTTTATGCCCTTTAACTCTTATAACATAAATACCTTAAAAAACTTATATGTTAAGGCAAACATATATGCAAATAACAAGAATAGACATTCTAATATAATTAATACTCTGTCCGCCCCACCTAAAAGGTTGTTACACAATTTATGATGTTCAACTGACCATGAAACTAACCGATTTCTGTCAATAATAAGATTATTTTTAGTAAATAAAATTTACATATTTAGAAAATACATTAAAAATTTTATAAAGTCACAAAATATTAAATTTGATAACAGTTGAATATATAAAGAAATTAAATGAAAAGAGATAAAGTAATTGCCCCATATAGGACTAAAAGAGGGGAGGAATTCTGAAATAGGACCATGTATGTTTTTTCCCCCAAATAGGACTATTTTACTCCTATTTTAAAACATACGTATATTTCATTCCATTTTTACCCCTTAACCCGTTTACGCACATCTTCCATTGCGCACAACCTCTTCCCCCTTTCTTTCCTGCGCACATCCTTCTCTTTCTTCCTTGCGCATCATCGATCGATTTCACCCAGGCCATCGCCGCCGCCGACTTCGCCCTACGCATCAGATCGACCGAGCTTTCTCTCACGCCGCCGATTTCGCCGCTGGCATTAAGGTTCTTCTTCTTCTTCTTCTTCTTTTTCTTCTTTCTTTCTTTCTTTCTTTCTTTCTTTCTTTCTTTCTTTCTTTCTTCCTCTTCTTCATTTTTCCTCTATTTTTCTTGATTTGGAATTGAATTTTCCAATTTTCGGACTTCTGTTTTGATTTTCTGATTTCTAGTTTCGAAGTTTTAAAACAAATTCTGATTTTCAACATTTTGGATGATTGCTTTGGATTTGGCCAAGTTTATGGCAGAAATCTATACATTAACATCATATTATGGCAGAAATGCTTTTGTATAAATTGGTTTTTCTGATTTTTTTCAATACCTTCGTTTTTCTAATTTCCGATTGTGCTAAGAAAATTATTCCACTAAAAAAATTAGTTGTTTGAATATTTGGTTATTTACTTCATGTTTTTCACTTTTTGTCTAATTTATGGCAGTTTTATGTTAATATTCCAACATGAATCTGCCAACGAGTTGGCAGATCTGAAACTCTTGTGTTATGGTAGATGTGGATCTAATCCCCAACTCTAAATCTGCCAAAATAATGGAAGATTTATTCCGCCTGAATTCTGGTGCTCAGAGGATGGCGGTGGTGGTGGATGGCAACGCCGGTTAGATGGCGATGGCAGGGATGGTGACGCCAGTGTGGGAAGCGGCGTCGTCAGGAAGGCGATGGGTGACAATGATGCGCTGGCAAGGATGCGGCGACAGGCGGCGAGGGCGGCTACAGGCGGCGCATTCGCCGATGAGGGCGGCGACTGGCGGTGCCGTCTCTAGTGAGGGCGGAGGCAAGATGCGCCGGCGGGAGGTTTGGCTCTGGCGGCGGCAGTGTTACTGCTAGGGTTTCAATAGTTTTTAATTTTAGTATTTTACATTTTTAAAATTTAAAATATTAAAAGAGGGGTATTTGTGTCCAATGTTCTGAAAATGGTCATATGAAACTTGTGTTTTGTTTATTGTCCTAAATGTGCAATTAACTTTGCTATTAGTCCTATTTGAGGCATTAACTCAAAGAGATAATTAGTTATAGGTATTTTCGAAAGAAAATTAAATCACCCTTGAGAATGTGAGATAACCTAAGAAATGAATGTGTTTAACATTCTCCTCCATATAACAATACCGGAAATGAAAATTTCCCGATTTTTCTTAAAATCCGTGAACCAAACAAGGATATCTAACATTCCGTGCGTCACATTCACAATGAACTAAACTCGTGAACTAAACGGGCCCTAAATGTCAAAGATTTGAGATTGGGAATGGGATGAGAGTATTTCATAACGGAATCACGCATCCCCTAGAATATAGGTCAGCCAGAATAGGTCACCGTGTCGGTGCTTTATGTATTTTGTTATGTCAGACGGTACTATAAATATAAATTAATTATTCCGTGTCCTTCCATTCCACCCCAACCTCTGGATGGATGGGGTTTCTCCTCTCTCCCTCATCAACCAAAGCCTCCTAATCAAATTCCTTACATATTACGGACACGTCTTTCTCTAGAGAGAGAATAATAATACTAATAAAATGTTGGACGGCGGGCGGCGCGGCGGTGGATGTTGCTCCGGGAGGAAGAGAAAGGACCGACCCTACAAAGGGATTCGCATGAGGAAGTGGGGGAAGTGGGTCGCCGAAATCCGGGAGCCCAACAAGCGCTCCCGGATATGGCTCGGCTCCTACTCCTCCCCGCTCGCCGCGGCCCGGGCCTACGACACCGCCGTCTACTACCTCCGCGGGCCGTCTTCGAGGTTGAATTTCCCGGAGTTTTTCTCTAGTGACGGCGAAAGGCCTGCCGATTTATCCACCGACTTGATCCGCAAGAAAGCAATCGATGTGGGCGTCAGAGTGGACGCCGTTCAAAACTCCCTCGGCGGCGGCGGAGGCGAGGGCCAAGCCAGCCCGCCGGCCCAATCGACCGTGAAGCTGGACTTGAACGCCCAGCCCGAACCCGAAGAGCCGAATCTGAATTACGGCTAAGTTGCATCTGCTCATCCATCAACTTCTTTCTTCATATGATCAAAAGCTTTTCACTTTGAGCTGATATTTTAATTTACTGTCAAAAGGAATAAATAAATTATCTCATATGCATTCAGTTCCGCGAAATTAATTTGTCCTTCACTTCGACCACTCCCCAGTTTTGGGTTTAACCCGGGCTTAGCCGAACAGCACTTCCGGTCCATTCAGACGGATGGAATGAAGAAAATTCTTGAAATAGGATTAATAGCCATAGGGAGTATATTTAACAACATAATCATACGTTCTTCGTATTTATTACAACAATTCAACAATAATGGTGAGTTATACTTATTATTTACTAGGTGTAATAATTATATACCCCATAGTCCCATACGTTCTTTAAAAAACTCCCCTCTTATCTCTAAATATGGTATATTTTCCCTATTACGTAAATAAATTTATAATTTATTTAAGTCTCTTTGAATAATAAATAATAATGATAGTTTAATGTAAAATAAAACAATGTTAATTAGTGTTAAGTGAAGAGATCATTTTCCTTAGTGTTAAGTGAAGAGATTAAGGGCAACTTTGATAGGGATAAGTCTATATCTTCTAGTTTAGTTTTTGTATTATTTAAAAAATATTTAAAAGTTTTTAATTGAATGTCTGACATGACAACTCCTAAATTCTTTTTTGGAATGCGGCTCTAACTTTTGACATTAATTAATGAGGTAAGGGTCACTTTGGTCCTCGAAGTTGCATAAAAGGGATCAAATAAGTCCTTACAACGTCTTTACTGTCCGGCCGTCGCCATTTGAGGCAGTAACCGGTGAAATTTTTTGATGAATTTTTTTGATCATCTTATTCATTAAGTCTAGTTTACTCATACCAAATTTCAGTCAAAACTTAAATCGAGAAGGCATTCAAATGAAGTCTTAAAGATAACTGCGCTTTTAACTACGTAGTTATCTTGAAGACTTCATTTGAATTCCTTCCCGATTTAAATTTTATCTGAAATTTGGTATGAGTAAACTAGATTTAATGAATAAGATGCTCAAAATTTTTTATCAAAAAACTCCCTTGAGAACCGCCCCAAATGACGTCTCCCGCACAGTAAGGACGTTATAAGGACTTATTTGACCCCTTTTATGCAACTTCGAGGACCAAACTGACCCTTACCTCATTAATTAACCCCAAGAACTTTTGACATTAATTCTTTTTATCAAACAATTATCAGTTTTTTTTTTATTTTAAGATCCCTAACTCACTAAAAGCTAACAATTATTAAAAAGTTCATAAGTGTATCTTTTCATCAAGTTATGCTAAACGCGCTCTAAATAGGGACGGAAAGAATACTATTTAATACGTAGTATTAAATACTATTTAATACTATTTAATACGTAGTACTTCGTTTTTGTCAAATATTACAAGGTATATATTTAGTGGTTATTATGTTTATGTATACAGAATATTGATATTTTATCAATCCATGACCGAATTGATAGACGAAACATCAATTCGGAACCTGAAAGATGAAATGTATCGTTATAGGATCCGAATGATGAAAAGCTATCAATCTAGGGTCCAAATAATTGAAAACTATCAATTTAGGACCTAAGTTTTCATAAATATTACTCCCTCCGTGACCCCGTCCCATATTTATCTTCGTAGTTCGGTTTACGATGATTGACTGACGATAAAGCAACTTGATCCCCGTTCACACTCAGATTATTATTAGTAAATTAAATTTACATATTAAGAAACTACATTAAATCCGCTACAAAGTCTGATCAAGAAAATTTAAGTTTGATAAAATTTTGATATATAAAGTAAAGGATTAAGAGTAATTTGAGTTGACCATGTGAATAGTAACTATGAAGATAAATATGGGACGGAGGGAGTACTACCTCTGTCCCTTAAAACTTTGCCAAAGTTGACCGGCACGGAGAATAATAAAGTAAAAATTGTGTAGTTGAGGTTTGTACAGAGGAGAGAGAAATAATAGAAACCACAAAATAGTTGATCAAAAGGGAAAGTGGAAAAGTTTTTTGAGACGTCCCAAAAAGGAAAGATGGCAAAGTTTTAAGGGACAAAGGGAGTATTATTATTTTTTTTAAAAAAATTAATTAATATTTGGTTTAATTAAACTAATAAACTTTTGTAAAGAAAATTTCACCAAATATTAGCAATGGAATTAATAAAAAATTAAATAAATCAAAACCTATGAAACGTTAGGTCCATGCATATTACTAAATTAAATAAAAGACAAGAATATGACTTACATACCTTATTTTTGCTGCAAATAATGACATATTCAATGACTAATTTTCAGTGACTCATCATCAATCAGTGTTTTGTCACTATGAAATATATTATAGTGACTCTTGTTTAGTTACCGTACACAGTGACTAATAATATTTTTGTCTAAACACATAACTAGTTATATTTTTGTCCGGAAATAACTCTATAAAAAGTTAACAATTATTAAAAAGTTCATAAACATATCTTTTCAACTAGTTGTACCAAACACACTCTAAGTAGGGACGGAAGGAGTACTATTTAATATGTAGTACTTTATTTTTCTCAAATATTAAATTTATTAGTAGGAAACTCTATAAGTAATATACATGTCATTTTTATATATTAAATAACCTTGAAAGTAGGTTATAAGTTTAACAAAACAAATGATTCTAGAATCGGTCATGATCCTTTGAATAAGATTGAAAATCAATCGCCCTACTAAAAGTATGTTTCGCAGAATATGACATAGGAATAGGGTGAGTAAAAATATCGAAAAATCGGTATACCACACTTACCGTACCGAAAAATATCGGAAAATACCGGAGACCATTGTTAACCAGTACGACATTCGGCTACATGGCGATTTCTCCTATACTTTTGATTGTTCAGTAGTAGAGAATATTATGAATAAGGAGACAGGAGAGGAGGAAGACACAGTAATGTCAGTCCGTCCCGTTCCCGAACACCCATTATGGAAAAATCGTGTGATTAGAGTTTGAAAGATGTTCTTTCAAGTTTGGATTTATTTTAATTATCTTGCTCTTATTTTTATTTATCAGTTCGAACTGATTGTTGTTTTGGTTGTTTTCATTATTTTCTACTAGCAGAACTCTAGAGCTTAGGTTAGGTGTTGAAAGGCCTATTGTGTCATTGGCTCAATTAAGCCCATTATAAGATCAACGAGTCATATTGGTTTTTTGGATGTGATAGACTTTGAGTCTGATTCGGGGGGCAGACGGTCGGAAAGAGACTGTTGAGGTTTTGTCCCGTAGATCCGAAAGCCCAACATAAACTCTAGATATTAGAGACAGTGAATTTGGTATAAAAGTAAATAAGGAATATAAAAGTGAAAGTGTATGAACTAGCTATTTTTATGTGGAAACCCGGAAAGGGAGAAAATCACGGGACTTTTTAGGCTAACATCCAAACCCGCTCTTTCTCATTAATCTGCTCACCTCACAAATTACATTGTACAAATATTTTATCTGCATTAATGGAGTTTTCTGGCTATTTTCTAAAGAGGAAGATAAAGCATGGAGGAAGGAGAAGAAATCTCCCGGGAGAGAAGAGCCAAAGGTCAGATCTCTAATATGGAAGCCAAGCTTCCTATTTATAGAAGGGGGATGGGGGCTTCCTAGCCTAATAGGCCGGACGGCCTTATCGGGCCGATACGGGCCGGGCAGGCCGAGTGGGCCTCAATGGCTCTTAATGGGCCTAAATGGGCCTCGCCGACTGGGTTCTGTACTGGGGCAATGCCTTGGGCTTCTGAACAGTAATAAGCCGGAATAATATTCCCCAACAAGGACTTTATGTCTTTGGAGAAATTGATCGTAATAATCCCAACTATTGGCGGTCCGCTTATAATAATCCCAACTATCGATTATCTCAAAATAATCCCAACTATAGTGACCCTCCGCCAATAATGGTCCATGACCAGATATGACCTGCTATAACAAGTGAATTTTAAATAGAAAAAGCGTAAAAATTAAAAGTTGAATTATTTATAGGGATTACTTGTTATATCTCTTCTCATCCACTTTAGAAACTATATGAATTTATTTATAGCCGGTCATGTCGGACCATTATTGGCGGAAGGTCACTAAAGTTGGGATTATTCTGAGATAATCGATAGTTGGGATTATTATAAGCGGACCGACAATAGTTGAGATTATTAGAATCAATTTTTCCTATGTCTTTTGTATCTTGCCTGAATTCTGAGTATTCAATATAAGCCATTTTGTTTTTAAAAAAGTACTCTATTCTTCCCATAAATTAGTTCACGCATTGACTTGGATCGGTGCTTAAGAAAGTGAGAATAAAGTGAAAATGTATGATTGTGGTTGTGTAACAAAAATGTAAATGAATGTGGCATGAGCCATACAAAATTTTTCAAAAAAGAAAATGAGAACCATTTTTTGGGATGACCCAAAAATAAAAGTGAGAACTATTTTACGGGACGGAGAGAGTACATGATTATAATAACAAATAGTTTTATAACTACTTATTCATTAACTACTTAATTATAATATCTAGTTATAAAATAATTAGCAACCCCATATAGCATTGGAGACTTTCCTTTTTTGGTAAAATTTTCACTTTCTCATTTAATCAATTAATTCATGGTTTTTATAATTTCTTTCTCCTCTGTAACCTGTACAAACATCACAAACATCAATCACATTATTTTTTTTACTATTTCATGCGGTCATACTTGACAAAATTTGAACAGACGGATGATTAGTTATATTACATTTTTTGAGAACTTTTAATTTTGAATAATCTTATTAATTTCAATTAGGCTGAAATTCTATGGTATGGTATGATTTGATAAATGTTTGATCTCTGTGTATGTTATAACTGTCCATGTCTAGTCTAGTCTGGTTTGTCTAAATATGGCCTGGAACTAAAAATAGTCCAAATGAAAACATCCTTATTACTCAATCTAATGTATAAGAACTAACTAAATGTTCAAATATAGAAATATGGAACTGATTTGGAATCGGACGGGGTCGAAAACAATTGTTTATACACCAGCTTAGACGCCTATTTATACTGTGAAATAATAAAAGTGGAAAATAATGGCTTACCTGACTGATAGCCCTAGTATGATATTTATACTAATAAGATAATAAAGTATTTACACAGAGGTCCTTAATCTAATCGTTATTACACACCCCTCAATCTGTGCGGGGGAATTACGTGCAGATTGGAACGTAAAAATTCAAAACGCTGACTAGACAGATTTTTACTAAAAATATCCGCAAGCTGGAACTGAGTAGGAATTTATTTAACTGTCAGATCCACACGAGCAACACGTTCACGAACAAAATGATAGTTGATCTTAATATGCTTGCTGCGGTCATGCTGAATAGGATGAACTACAAGGTAAGATGCTGAAACATTGTCACAAAATAATTTCACAGGACATGGTAAAACAATGCCCATGTCGTAGAGCAAGGACTGAATAAACAATGTGTCTTGAACTGTGTATGCCACTGCACGATACTCAGCCTCTGTGGATGACTTGGAGACAGTAGGCTGCTTTTTAGATCGCCGAGAAAAACAGCATAACCTGTGGTAGAGCGGCAACTATCTGGAAAACTTGCCCAATCCGCATCAGAATAAGCAACAACCACAGATATGCTTTGACCAGAACGCAACCATAAGCCATGCGAAGAAGTACCCTGCAAATACCTTTATATTCTTTTGACAGCAGCAGGATGAGTAGTACGTGGAACATGCATAAACTGAGAAACTAGGTGAACGACATAAGTAATATTCGGTCAGGTAATAGCCAAATATTGTAACACACCTACCATGTTGCGATACTCAGTACTATCACTAAGAAGATCCCCATCAGTGAGAGATAAAGTTGTGCGGGAAGGAAGAGGAGTACGTACCGGTTTAACTGTATGAAGATGAAACCGGTGGAGAAGATCAGTAGTAAATTTTTGCTGAGATAGAAAGAGACCATGAGGGGTACAAGAAGCCTGAATACCCAAAAAATAATGAAGATCACCTGATCCTTCATAGCAAACTGGCTGGATAAAGTATGAATAACATGACTGACCATAGAGGGAGAGCTACCAATGATAAGTATGTCATCGACATATAACAAGATGTAGATAGTCTCGGACTGAGAGCGATAAATAAACATAGAGGAATCAGACATGCTCTGGGAAAAACCACAAGAAAATAAGAAACCACTAAAACAGTGAAACCACGCTCTAGGTGCTTGTTTCAGACCATAGAGCGTCTTACGGAGGCGACAAATATGAGTGGCAAACTGGGGATGGACAAAATGAGGTGTTTGATGCATGTACACCTCCTTAGTAAGATGACCATGAAGAAAGAAATTTTTGACGCCCAATTGACTCATTGTCCATCCCAAAGAAATAGCAACTGGAAGAATTAAACACATAGTAGTGGGTTTGACCACAGGACTAAATGTCTCAGAAAAGTCTATTCCAGCCTGTTGATTAAAATCCTGAGCTACCAAATGATCCTTATATATGGTGCTCTATTGAACCATTAGTTAAACATTTAGTCTTATAAATCGATTTACAACCTACCACATTTTTAGTCGTGTCGCAAGGTACTAAATCCAAAATCTTATTAGCAATAAGTGCATTAAATTCATCTGTCATAGCTGCCCACGAAACCAAAATTTTATTTGCTTGAGAAAAATAAGTGGGATCATTCGGGAGAGCTAAAGCAATCAAGGTAAAAATTGTTTTGGGTTTAAAAATGCCATCTTTAGCTCTGGTGCGCATAGGATGAATATTAGGAGCCATCTGAGGTGGGGAGGGAGGTGGTGTAAGAGACGGACTGGGAGTGGCGCTGGCCGAGGACGAGGGAGAGGAAGAGGATGGTGACTGACTGAGTGATAGTGTACAGTCTCTCAGACTGATAGGTGTGGAAATGGTGGTCGGGTTGGATGGGGAGAGGCCACTGCAGTGCGGGTAGAAGGGGAATGAATTTGGGAAGGTGTTGGGCTGGTCGAGTGAGAGTCAGGGGACGACAGGGTAGGGATTGGGACCTGCACACCAGTAGGACCGTCTGAGGTGCGGGTAGGGGACCAGAGGAAAAGTAATGGAGTGTTGATGGTGGGCTGGGAAATTAAGGTTGGGTAGGGGAAGTTGTTTTCAAGAAAAATAACATCCCTGCTGACGTAGACTCATCCAGTTTTGGGATCATGCAATGACAGCCTTTGTAGCCTGATGCATAGCCCAGAAAAAACACAAAGTATGGATCGTGGGGAAATTTTATTTGACGAAGTAGCAACTAAGTTAGGAAAACATGCACACCCGAAAACACGTAAAAAGTTATACTTGGGAGGTTTACGAAAAAGTTTCTCGAGCGGAGATACTATACATTACTGAGAACAAGTGTGAGTAACCAATTAATAATGAATGTAGTGGTATATAACACATCAGCCCAAAAAGAATTGAGAAGATGAGCGTCAATTAGCATGGTCCGAGCGAGTTCAAGCAAGTGACGATGTTTACGTTTGGCCACACCGTTCTGAGCAAGAATATCTGGGGCAAGATTTTGTAAAAAGAATTCCACAGTTGTGAAAAAGTGTATGAAAAAAAGAATTGACAAACTCACAACCTCCATCACTTTGAAAATACTTAATTTTACAGTTTAATAAATTTTCAACTAATTTTTGGAAATTACAAAAATGAGTAAAAGCCTCATATTTCCTAGGCATGGGATAAATCAACGTGAAATGAGAAAAATCATCAATAAAGGAACATAATTTTTAAATCCTAAATTAGAAGATACATGTGATTGCCACACATCAGAATGAATAAGTTGCAAAGGAGCGGTAGAATCATGAATAACATCTGAAAAGGGAAGACAATGGGACTTGCCCAGTTTACACGAAACACAGTCATGAGAAAATAAATTTGAACTCATAATTAAATTATTTTTCCTAAGAATAGATAAAATATGATCCCCACAATGACCAAGTCTTCGGTGTCTCACTGGTTCAGGAACGAGCGCATACTTGAGAGCTATAGGAAGGTCTGGCTGGTGAGCGGCTATGAGAGGATAAACACGGTCTTTATTAGATGCCTGGAGGTGGATAGCTCCCGTGTGGTTGTCCTTGATAAAAAAATATTTTTTATTAAAAAAACAAAGCAATCATTATACACACACAACCTCTCAATAGATAGCAAATTATATTTGAGTTGTGGGACATGAAACACATGTTTTAAAATTAATGGGCGGCCAGTGCTGGATAAATTAATTTTGCCAATATGAGAAACTTGAAGATTATTACCATTAGCAACTTGAATAGAATGTGGGCCATTATAAACAGATTTATTTGATAAAATACCTTCTGATGGAGTCATATGAGCTGAAGCTCCTGAATCAGGATACCATACAGATTCGTTTGATTCATCTGTCGGGAGAGCCGCTAGATCTGGAGTATTCGGGTTAACAAAATGGGAGCATGACAGTGCAGAGTGACCTGGAGAGAAACAAATCTGACAGACAACGGGTGGAGGAGGATTTTTATAGGAATTCTCAACCGAAGGAAATCCTGAAAAAGTATGGTGAGTAACACAAGATGATAAAGCATAATTATTGGCCACAACACGACATGAATTACTTAGAAGTGTGCCTGGAAACCCGTTATGTTGTTGGCCACGTGGAAGAGGGTGTTGCCCAAGAGCTGAAGGAGCCCCCCGCCAGCCATGGTAACTGGGTGCCGGGACAAATGGCTGCTGCTGCCCGCCAAAGCCACCTCGAACCTGCTGCTGCCTGCCTTATCCACGGCCCCTTCCACGATGCCCACGCGATCTGCCACCCCGAAAACCGCGTGCTCCATGGCACCAAGTTTGATCACCCCCTCGACCGGCAAGACGGGTTCCTGCTTTGGGATCTACTGCTGGAAAGGCTTGATTGCCGGGGTGTGAATTTTGTGATCGGAGATAAATGGCACGCTGATCCAAAGCAAGCAACTGAGGGCGAAGGCTGTCCATTGTAAAGCTGTCCGGGAAAAGAGCAATGGAGGTGATAAGTGATTCATATTCCCGACCAAGACCCTGAACGGTGGTCGTGAGAAGCTCTCTGCTACTAACCGGCAAATTAATGGAGGTGAGGGCATTGACTAAAATTTTAATTTCGTGAAGATATTTATCCATGGTTTGAGAATCCTTCTTCTTGAGAGTATTTAAGGCACGCTTAAGTTCCATGGATCGGGTAATACTTTCTGCCATAAACCGGGTTTCCAACCGTTCTCAGATTAAGGCAGAAAAACGAATGTCATGAACCTCAACTAACTGTGTGAGCCTAAAATATCTCGGGATAGAGTAGCAAATAACCATGAGCGTACAGTTTGATCAATTCGTAACCATGAACTATGGTCGGGATTGGGGATGTCACGACCAGTGGGGTCACAAATAGATGCGGATGGGGCAGAAATTGAGCCATCCAAAATTCTCAACAAAGCATGAGAAACTAGAAACGATTCAAACTGTGTACGCCATGGAAGATAATCCTCAACCGTGGCAAGTTAGGTGGTAACTATATTGGTAACATTGGGTGTAGAAAAAGACAATTGAGATGCTAGACTACCAAGGGAGAAACAGTTACCGTAGGGGCTTGTGGCCGCATGAATGATGGCGGCTCAAGAGTACTGATGCTGGGATGGCCAGCCCATGTTGGACCGGAAAACACTGGCTGAGAAGAGGTGGCTTGAGCCGGAGACGCTGACTGCATGTGAAGGGGAGGCGGCGGCAGCGTTGCGGTTGGTGTCCACAAAACGGGTCCAGCATATTAAATAAATTGTATGAAGGCAGCGATGAAAGTGAAAGCCAGGAAGTCGACAGACGTCACGATAACGTCACACCGGACATTGCAGGCAGCTCCATAGATGAAGAGGGCGACAGAATATATGGCACTGTCGTGCGAGAAGCATGGATGGTGATGTCCGATGTGTTCATCGGTGGCTGCACCGTGAAATTGGGCGCCGTAGTCGATGTAGGGAGAGAAGTAGTCAACATGAGGAATTAGGGTTGAGAGACCTGTGCGACTAATACCATGTGAAATAATAAAAGTGGAGAATAATGGCTTATCAGACTGATAGCCCTAGTATGATATTTATACTAATAAGATAATAAAGTATTTACACAGAGGTCCTTAATATAACCGCTATTATATACACCAAGTGAATTTTGTTTGAGTGCAGAGAATTGATTTTCATTTTAGTAAAGGGAATTGTCTGATTCTGAATTGTATATCTACGAATAATTCACATTTTTGGAGTCACAAAAAATTCCTTTATTAAAATGGAAATCTATTGTTTGTATACAAATAAAATATATATAGAATTTAATGGACGTGTAAACCGACATGTAGAAGTATCATTTTTATTTTGATTCCAGTTTGATTTGGAATGATTTGGAATCACGAATACGGAATACCCCTACAAACATTCAGTGATTTACATCAAATTTCATGTATGGATGGTTTTTATTTGACATCTCATTCCATACTTCACCCATCTCCCATCATCTTAACTTTTTAAGAAATTGACACAAATAGATTTATTCCTTTTTATCATAAAAGAGCGATCGTTATATTAAATTTATTCGTTAAATAAATTTAAGTAGGGTTTCTCGCTCCATGCGAGTTTTGTTTTTCTTCGCCTTGGTGCGGAGCAACAATATGGGGCAAACAACAGTAGCAAGTGTTGGGTGTGTTTCGAAAAAAAGTAGAAATATTAATTAAATAAAATTAATTAATAAACAAAATAGCCTAAAGAAAACAGAAAATAGATGGGACAGAGATTAGCCAAAACCTGTGCTATGCACGATGTCTCTAAAGCGTATTCGTCGCCTCCCACGGTGCTAGGAGCGTTGCAACGACCGTTTCCCAGGATACGGTGGCTAACGAACTAACCTTTGAGAACACAAACGAGAGTTCCGGCGAACGGGAACAAAGGTAGAACACTCGGGAAATTTTGGAGTAGCTGGAAGTGTTTTAGAGCTAAATACTACGTGCAGATTGCTAGTGAACGTGTAAGAACGTGTTTGTTGCAAAGCACCTGCCAGCTATTTGTAGGAGGATTTGTTGTGAGTTAAATGGAGTGTTAATGGACCTGAACGTTGCACATCAATGACCAGTCCGTTGGGCATTGAATCGTCCATAAACTGTCCATTTAACGCAATATTAAAAGATAAGAATGTTGGGCATTTATTGCTGTAACGGACCAGAATACCTCAAGCAACCACCTCGAGGGTTTCTGTTGAGCCGAACAGAAGCCGAGCGGTTCTGTTGAGAACAGAACCCTCTTCTGGTCGGCAAGAAACAAAAATTAAATCGTATCTTTGAATGACAGATTTTTCGGACGGCATTCGTGTCTGCATGTCGCCCGCGCACACGAGTCGCGGTTTTTCTTCTCCGTTTTTGGGATTTGATCGGCACCCCCTTGCGCAAAAGGGAGAACCTTTACCTTTAGGAATCTTAACTCCTTAAAAGAGGCATCCCTTTATAAGGGCGTGAATATCCCTTGAGTTTTCCGGTGTGGTATAAAACACACTACAAACTCATCATTTCCTAGTTTTTCCATTTCAACGAGTGAACTTCGAGAATCAATTTCTCATTCACCCGTTATCCGTTTTGAGCGTACCATATATCGAATTGTAGCCCTTAACAAGGACAATCCGAAACCACTTTTACCCGACCCAAATAGGAAGTGGATCCCACTCAAAATATTGCCCCAAAATCACCATTTAATGCAATTTTTAACACATTTTTCCAACAATCCCCCACATGAATGAAAAATGATTTTCGAGACTTAAAAAGACACGAAGATAGGAGGAAACGTTGTGTTCACCGGATGATCCTTGCATACAGTGAGGTAGGTTTTATCCTTTGAACCTTCCGCTATAAAGACATGTTTATTTACTGGTTGTCTAGTAGACTCGATGTCCTTGAACTATACTGCCGTCATGTAAACATTGACTTATCTTTACACAAGAACCTTCCAACTTTGTTCCGTTCTCATGGGTGTGCCCGTTTTGGCCATGGGTCACCGTCCTGGTTCTGCAAGAGTTTCTAAAGAACTGAGCCTTTACAATTCTCCTTTGAAGCGGCCCTCTTCTCTCTCACGTAGGTGATTCTTTCACGAGTATCCAACATACTCTTCCAATGTTATCGAGTTGATCAACATTTTAGAATCATTAAAGCAAACGTTTTTGCTAACCTCGTGCGGGAGGAGTGGGTAGGAGTCTGGGACCATCCTTTGCTCTATAATTTAGTTGTCCCTTTTGAACCTAGGACCAACTTGGTTGGGTATCCACAATAGAACTTTTCAATTCACGGGCTTTAGTCTCATTCCTCGTGACAACTTCTGCAACAATTCTCTATCCAATGCCTTGGTTAGCGGATCCGCTATGTTATCCTTTGACTTCACGTAGTCAACAGTGATAACACCCGTTGTGAGGAGTTGTTTAATGGTGTTATGTCTACGGCGAACGTGTCTAGACTTACCATTGTACATATTGCTCTATACCCTTCCAATTGCCGCTTGACAATCGCAATGTATGCATATTGGAGGGACAGGCTTTTCCCAACTTGGAATATCCTCGAGAAAATTGCGTAGCCATTCAGCCTCTTCAGTGCACTTATCCAAGGCTATTAGCTCAGACTCCATCGTGGATCTAGCTATTAACGTTTGTTTTGAGGATTTCCATGACACGGCTGCACCTCCCAAAGTACAGCTGGATATCTTCCATGACACGGCTGCACGTCATTGGACTTTGAGTCCTTAATGTCGGATGTCCAACTAGCGTCGCTGTAACCTTCAAGTACAGCTGGATATATTCCATAGTGCAGTCCAAGGTTTTCGGTTTTACGTAAATACCTCAAAACCCGTACTATTATCTTCCAGTGTTCATCACCACGGTTGCTAGTATATCTAGTTTGCTTACTAACCACAAAGGCAATATCAGACGTGGTACAACTCATTTGATACATCAAGCTTCCAATAATCCTAGCGTATTCTACTTGAGAAATACACTCTCCACGATTTTTGGTAAGTTGTACGCTTTTATCTAATGGAGTCCTTGCCTCTTGATAATCATCCTTATTAAATTTCGTAAGGATTTTATCAACGTAATGGGATTGGCTTAGCGTAAGACCATCTGGTCCCCTAATTATTTTAATCCGAAGGATTAAATCGGTCAGCCTCATATCCTTCATGTCAAATTTAGAATTTAACATGCTTTTGGTAGAATTAATCATTAGATTATTGCTACCCACAATGAGTATATCATCCACGTATAAATATAAAATGACATAGCCGTCTACCGTGCTCTTAACATAGACGCATTTGTCACTTTCGTTTATCTTAAGCCCATTAATTAACATTGCATGATCGAACTTTTCGTGCCACTGTTTAGGGGCTTGTTTCAATCCATACAATGATTTAATTAATTTACACACTTTCCTTTCTTGGCCTGGAACACGAAAGCCCTCGGGCTGTTCCATATAGATTTCTTCGTCTATATCGCCGTTTAGAAAAGCAATTTTTACATCCATTTGATGAACTTCCAATTTACGCAATGCGGCAATTGCTAGTATCATCCTAATGGAATTTATTCTCGTCGCAGGAGAATACATGTCAAAGTAGTCATGGTCCTCACGTTGCTTATATCCTTTGATTACAAGTCTGGCCTTGTACTTATCGATGGAACCGTCAGGTTTCATTTTTTGTTTAAAAATCCACTTGGATCCTTAAGGTTTATTTCTCGGAGGAAGGTCAACCAGTTCCCATGTGTGATTTTTAAGGATAGAGTCCACCTCTCTTTTGATGGCTTCTTTCCACATAGGACCTTCGGTAGACGTCACGGCTTCCGTATAAGTTCGTGGTTCATTTTCTACCAAACATGTTAGAAAATCTGGTTCATTTTCTACCATACATGTTAGAATATCCGAGTCAAATTCTACCAAGTAGGTGAGAAAATCTGTTCCGGAGGATTTTTCAACTCTAGCACGTTTGCCACGTCTGAGTTCGGGTTCTTCTCTGGACCCCTCACTGGTATTTTCCATAGCTACATCAAATGTTCGTTTTGACGTGCTTGGTCCGTCGTTGGGCTTGCATTGTGACACCGCTCCCAATTTGAACTTGAATGAATTAATTCATTAGTATTAAAATGTGATTGAAAGAACAAATACCAATGTCGATGAGGATGACTAGTTGAGTTCGTGAATATTTATTCACTTTGAAAACTAGTTACAAATATATTAACCATACTAGAAATGATTAATTAATTTAGATTAGTTACGATTAATTATATTGTGTGTCGGACCCTAAATATTGGGAGGGGCAAACTAATATATTCTTGGACCTTGGTGAATTAAATAAAAGCCCAATAATAAGGAAATGGGTGACTTATGAATGTTTGAGCCGCATAAAAGATAAAGGAATAATATAAGAGACTTTTTGAACCACTTTCTAATAATAGAAATGTAAAAGGGGTTAGGCCCAGAATATTGGAGAGGAATATCCAATACGTTTTAGGATCAACCCATTTAGGGTCTACTAGCCTATAACAATATAAATAAATGAATAAAAGTCATTTGGGACGGACCGAGATAGATTGGGTAACCAAAGTGGCATTCTTGCCCAAATTAGTAGAAATAGCAAGTGTATGGATGGAGGGCTTCCTGCACTTTAATTGTGGGTAGCCCATACGTTATAAAGTCCAAGTAAAATTGAGAGGAGCCTAAATAATACATTGGGTCGGAGTAAATTAAAAGGAGCATCCCGTGAATCCAACCCAACTAAACTGGCCCAACCTTCTAATTATAGAAAGGAAAAGGGATGACCTCCTCTCATTTTGAGAGCCACTTACGTAAGGTTCAGAGCTTACCAAGGAGCTTCACTCATTTCTTGAGCTAGGAAGAAGGAAGAGAGGGATTCCGGGAAGAAGAAAGCTCGTTTCTAGGTAACCGAATGCTATTCCCGTCCAAACTAGTTATTTAATATATTTAGTGAATATGATTTTGAAGAAATCGTATGTTGGATTAATGAGGATGTTCTAAACGTTTAAAAGTGTAGCGATATGTTATAAAGTGTTGGTATTTAACTTAGAAGAGTTGTTGAATCGATAGGAATCGAAATCGCCGGAAATCGCCATTGTTAGGAGGTTGTTTTCGTGCTGCAGGGCCCGAAAGCCGGGCAGCTTTTGCACAAGCCGGGTGGATTTTGCCCTCTGCCAGCCAAGTCCATTTTGGATCATTCCCGATCGAAGGTTTAACGATGGGGCTTCAATAGGAAGGCTTGCTGGACATATTTAAGGTGAGGATGGCTGACCTTAAATACTACACGAACAAAAGATATATCGCGGGATGTGTAAGCCTTATATGAATAAAGATTATACGGGGTGTGTAAGCCGTAACGAATGAAAGATATTACGCGGGGTGTGTAAGCCCTACATGAATAAAGATTATAAGGGGTGTGTAAGCCCTAAGGCCCCTAACGAATGAAAGATATTACGCGGGGTGTGTAAGCCCTACATGAATAAAGATTACACGGGGTGTGTAAGCCCTAACGAATAAAAGACATTACGCGGGGTGTGTAAGCCTTACATGAATAAAGATTATACGAGGTGTGTAAGCCCTAAACGAATGAAGCGTATACGGGGTGTGTAAGCCCTAAATGAGTCAAAGATATTATATTGGGTGTGTAAGCCCAAAAAGAAGGAATACAACCACTGGGTGTGTATGTTCAATATGGATGAGTACAAAGAATAAAACGTGTAACCCTTTCGATGGAATTGGGTATAGACTAGGGGTGATATAACCTCTCGAAGTTGCTATATGCAAGTGTAGGCCGAGGGCTATTTAAAGGGAATTGTTTTGAAATACAAATGGGCCTACGAGCCGGCTATTTTAATTGTATATATATAATATACAAGTGATTTAAAATGGGGTAGCTATAGGTTATGCCCATAATATAGTATCACCCTATGTTGAGGGTCTTGTGCTTGAAACGTGGATTATATGCCGTATAGTTGTCATTGTACTTTTCAAATGCTTCAAAGTACTGACCTCCCCTTCACGGGGGAGACCACCTCACTGTTTTCAGGTAGAAGCTAGAGCTTGCTTCCTGTTCCCGTTGCTCGGGTGATCTATGGAGAGAAGACGTGATTCATGCTTCTTCCAATTCTATTTTGATATAAATAAAATGATGCTCATGGAAACTATTTTATACTATAAATGATTTGGGAGCCTGCGTGCTCATGTTTGCCCTGTGTGGCCTTTGACTTTAAAAATGTATTTGTTTTCCGCTGCGTATTTTGAAATGCTTTAATTATGATTGTTTATGGATTTACTTGTGTGAATGGTATTCATGTACGCGGTACGCCTTGCATGGTTCGAGAGATGTAGACTGCGGTTGCCTTAATCGGATTGTGCGGCGGTTGTTAGCGTGTCCGGCCAGCCTCGGGCGTGACATGCATGGAATACAATCTTCTAAGAATGAAGCATTCCTTGATTCAATAATTGTGTTTTTATGTACATCCGGATTATTCGAATCATACACTAAAAACCGATAAACACTACTATTTTGTGCATACCCAATAAAAATACAATCCACTATTTTTGACCTATTTTTATTTTCTTAGGTGTTGGTACAAGCACTTTTGCAAGACACCCCCACACTTGTAAATATTGATAGGAAGGCCTTCTGCCTTTCCACAACTCGTAGGGAGTTTTATCATATTTTTTCCGGGGTACCTTATTTAAAAGGTAATTTGTTTGACAAGACTGCTTCGTCCCACATATTTTGTGGCAAGCCCGAACTTACTAGCATCACATTCATCATATCTTTCAATGTGTGATTCTTTCGTTCGGCAACACCGTTTGATTGAGGTGAATAGGGTGCGGTACGTTCATTTACTATACCCACGCTCACGCAAAAGTCACCAATTGGTGCTTCATACTCACCACCTCGATCACTTCTAACCGTTTTAATCCGTCGATTAAGTTGGTTTTCCACTTCATTCTTATAAAGAATGAATTTATCGATTGCTTCGTGTTTATTTTTAATAAATAAACATAGCTATAGCGAGTGCTATCATCGATAAAAGTAATAAAATATTTATTACCGCCACGTGTTTGTATTGATTTAAAATCACAAACGTCACTATGAATTAATTCAAGTGGTTCCGTTTTTCTTTCAGCCGATTTGAAAGACGTTTTCGTTAGTTTTGCCTCTACACAAACTTCACATTTGTGCTTCACATCAATTGTGAATTTAGGAATGTGTTCCATGTTAATTAATCTACGTATAGAATTAAAATTAACATGTCCTAGTCTACCATGCCACACATTGGAAGTCTCAAGCAAATAAGCAGAAGGGATTTTATTATTATTATTATTATTATTATTATTATTATTATTATTAGTCGTTACATTGAGCTTAAACAGCCCATCATATGCATACCCTTTGCCCGCATACATTCCCGACTTAGACAAAACTAGTTTGTCCGACTCAAAAACCATGCGAAAGCCATGTTTGTTCAACAACGAAACGGAAATCAGGTTTTTGCGTATTTCCGTAACGAACAAAACTTGGTTTAGAGTCAGCTCCTTGCCCGAAGTCATCTTCCGGACCACCTTGCCCACGCCTTCAACCATGGAATGAGCCGAGTTTCCCATCCACATCTTCTCACCATTTGATGGCTTAAAAGTTGTGAATAACTCCTGGTTTGAGCAAATATGCCGGGTTGCACCGGTGTCTGCGAACCACTCTTTGGAATTGGATCCAACGAGATTGACCTCGGTCACCACGGCTGCAAGGATGATGTCTTCATCCGTTTGCCCACCTTGCACCAAGTCTACTTGATTGTCCTTCTTCTTCTTGGGTGCCTTGCAATCCGCGGACTTATGTCCGTTATTGTTGCAATTGAAGCATTTTCCATTGATCGTCTTGGAAATGCCTCCCTTGGGACCGAGCTTCCTCTTCCCATTATTTTTGATTTTGGAGCCCTTTGCATGCTCCACCACGTTTACCTTGGTGCTGGTAACGATTGTAAGGAATAATTGTAATTAGATTTTGATGATGCTAGATTAATTAGGACTTTAGAGTACCCCTTTAGAAATTATGAATTAGAATTTTCCTTTGTAAAGTTTTAGAAGTATTCGACTTGACAGAAGACCTTCAAGAGCAGAAGGGCTTCAAGAACAGAAGGACTTCAAGAGCAGAAGTGCCTCTTAAGGCATTATTGAAACAGAGGACCTTTGGTTCTCTGCTCCAGAACAGAAGTCCTCAAGATCTCTGTTAGTCTTGACTCTGACAGAAACCCTTCTGGGTCTCTGTTGGATACTCCCAACAGAAACCCTTCTACTCTCAGACAAAGACGCCAGAAGGTCTGACACTTAGAAGAATTTCAAAGAACCGGGAAGTCAACTAAAAGATTCCTTCAACGGCTAGGAGTATGAAACGGAAAAGCTACAGTGCATGCATTAAATGCTCATTTAATGCACCCCATGCTACGTAGAGTAATTGCAGATGATTGGCCGCAATGTCAGGAATACTTTATCCCAAAATAGTAACCCGCCAACTTTATCGGACTCCTTGGACTTGGTATCTGTGTTCAGCAGAACTTGTTCTACGAGTTAACAGAAGGCCTACTGCCTATTGCTTCTCTGAGGCTAACAGAACTCCCTACCAGAACCCCATCCGCTGCCAGTCTGTTCTTTCAACAGAACAGGCTATTCTGTAAATCTGGTACTTAGTTTAAAAAGCTAAAAACCAATACAGTCTATTCACCCCCCCTCTAGACTGTATCCAGTATAACCGGGACCAACAAGTGGTATCAGAGCCTCCTTGTTCTAATAATCTCTTAGGTTATTTGTTGAACAAAGATCCACTTGTTTTTCTGTTTAACCTCATTTTTATCTGATATAATGGATCACTCCTTGTCCAAGAATCTTATGTTTTCAGATCTTAAGTTTGATGACTGGAGGATCCGGATGAAAGCACATCTCTGTGCCCTGCATGATGAAATGTGGGAAGTTCTTGACATTGGCCCCTTCACTAGCTTCCAGAAGGTCAATCCTGAACATGCCATAGACAACACCAGATCCCAGATGATTAGTAAAGCCAAGTCAGAATGGACCACTGAAGAGAGGAGAAAGTACAACCTAGACAATATTGCCAAGGACATCCTCTACAAGTCCATTGATGATAGGTACTTCAACAGAATCAAGAAGTGCAAGACTGCTAAGGAAATCTGGGATACTCTTGAGCTCATTGGAGCTGGTGATGAGCAAGAGAAGGACAACAAACTAACCATACCCAACAAGAAGTTTGATGACTTCAAACTTCTCCCTGGTGAAAGCATCTCCAAGATGTATGACAGGCTCCTCACTCTCACTGGAGAGATCTCTGAGCTTGGCAAGGAACTCACCACCAAGGAAATCAACCTGAAGGTGTTGAGGGGACTGCCCTCAGCATGGAAGATGAAGGTAGTTGATGTCCAAGCCAGCAAGGATGTAAAGACTTATCCCACTGATAAGCTCATTTCAGATCTCAAAGCTCATGAGTTTGAAATGATTGAAGAGAAGGAAGATGTACCAGAAGAGAGGACCACTACAGCCCTCACTGCCAGCACATCTAAGGTAAATGATTTTGACCCTTCAGTACTTTTATCTGATGAATATATGGCTGCCTTTGCCAGGAGATTCAAAAAGTTTATGAAGAATCCCAAAGATGGAAGGAGTCCATCTTTCAACAGAAAGCCATACCAGAAGGTCAAATCAACAGAAAGCAGTGGAGAGCTTCTCTGTTACAATTGCAGACAACCTGGCCACTTCAAGGCTGACTGTCCCCATCCTAGAGTGTCCAAGAAGCAAGGACAGGATGGAGAAAAGAAGAAGTACGAGGACAACTCCAGAAGAAGAAAGGCACTTGTGACAGAACAGCTGGAGAAAGACCCTCTGTCAGAAACAGAATCCAGTTCTGACTCAGATTCTGATGAGGCCTTCTGTTGCCTTGATACTGAGACAGAAGACCTTTGGCTCATGGCTCATTCTGATGATGAGGTAACCTCTACATCTGAATCTAGTTTTTCTTCGGTAGGCTTAGCTTTTGATTCTGATTCAATGTCAGAATTTTGGGAAGAGTTTAAGGCCATACAAGCCACTTATTCTTCTGTAACAGAAGAAAATAGTAAGTTGAAAGCTGAAATTCTTGACTTAAAGAAGGAGGTTGAGATCAAAATCAATCTTCTAATTGAGGAAAGAGATCAACTGGAGACTGAAAATGTTTCTCTTCTTAAGAGAATAAGAGAAATAGAGCCTCTCGAGATTAAGTACAAAGCTTACCAGAAGGCCCAGTCTTCCATGGAAAAGATTGTGCTTGATCAACAGATTGGCACTGGTTTTGGTCTTGGTTATGGCTCAACAGAATCAGGTGAGCCTTCTGTAATGCCTAGCACCAGAGTTGCTAAGGCAGATAAGGTCATAGAGCCACTGATTTCTAGCCCCATCTGTCAAGCTGGTGTATCTGGCACCAAGGTTGTTCATGAGGAAGTCAGACCAGAAAAGGGTAAGATAAAGGTTCAACAGAAACCCGTTTTGAAAAATAATGAACCTGACAGAAAACCTAACAACAGAAGAGGTTTTCAAAATAACAAAAATAAAAGACCATTCATTGACAGACAACCTCATGTCAATCATGCCAGAAATGATCACCAGAAGGGCAAATATCAAGAGAGAGTTAACTTCAGGCAGAAGAGGTTGGCTGGTCAACTTCAGAAGCCCAAGGTTAATCGTCCCTCTGCTCTTGATAGTATATGGGACTTCTTTCCAACAAAGAAAGCTATGCAAAAGTATGTAAACAGGAAGCATGACCCTCACAAGCATCTGCCCAAAGTGAATCACACTTCAGTTTACTATAACTACCAGGTGGACAATGGGTACCACCCACCAAGGTTTCACTTGATGAGACCAAAATGGTACCAACTACCCAGACTCCATGACCCCCCAGGACCCAGCATTGCTTGGGTACCTAAATCTTTCTTTTGATCTTGCAGGAACTGTGTGCTGGAGCCATCTCTGAACAAGAATGGTTTATTGATAGTGGATGCTCCAGGCACATGACAGGTGACAGAAGTTGCCTAACAGAGTTCCAGAAATGCAAAGGACCTAGAGTTACCTTTGGAGGTAATGACAAAGAAGGTCAAACAAAAGGAAGAGGAAAGCTGATCAGGAACCAGATAATCATTGATGATGTCTCATATGTCAAAGGTTTGAAGTTTAACTTGCGAAGTGCTAGCCAATTCTGTGACAAAGGCTACACTGTTGAATTCACAAAGGACTTCTGCTATGTGAAGCATGAGACAACAAAGGAAGTGGTTCTTACAGCATCAAGGAAGAAGAACATCTATGTAGTTGATTGGAACACTGCAAAAGATGGAGTTTGCCTGATAGCCAAGGGAGATTCAAAACTGAGCTGGGACTGGCACAAAAAGCTCAACCATTTGAATTTCAAAACAATCAACAAACTGGCCAGAGAACACATTGTAGAAGGGCTACCAGACATTGTGTACAAGAAGGAGACCCTCTGCAGTGCATGTCAGAAAGGCAAACAAGTGAAGAATTCCTTCAAACCCATTGCTGGAGATCTTTCTACAAGTCCTCTAAATCTGATTCACATGGATTTATTTGGACCTGTTGAGACTCCAAGCGTTGGTGGCAAGAAATATACCTTAGTCATGGTTGATGACTACTCCAGATATACATGGACTGTTTTTCTATCAAATAAAAATGAAACTCTTCAGAAGTTGCCATCTCTGTTAAAGCAACTTCAGACTGAGAAGAACTTGAAAGTGAAGACAATCAGATCAGACAGAGGAACTGAATTTGTCAACCAAGTCATAAAGGACTTCTGTGATCAGAATGGAACTTTTCATCAACTTTCTGCCGCCAGAACCCCTCAACAGAATGGCGTAGCAGAAAGAAGGAACAAAACTTTAAAAGAAGCTGCAAGAACAATGATTGCAGAATCTGGATTGCCTATGAGATATTGGGCTGAAGCAATCAACACTGCATGTTATACTCAGAACAGAAGCATGATCAACAAGAATCACCAGAAGACCCCTTATGAACTCTGGAAGGGAAGAAAACCTAACATCAGCTACTTTCATGTATTTGGATGCAAGTGCTACATTCTCAACAATGGAAAGGAGCATCTGAAAGTATTTCAAGAAAAGGCTGATGAAGGAGTCTTTATAGGCTATTCAAACACCAGTAAAGCCTATAGAGTACTCAACAGAAGGACCCTACATGTTGAAGAATCCATACATGTGAAGTTTGATGAAAGCACCTCTGTTAAAGAGGTAACAGAGATTCTCAAGGAAGTCAGCATAGAAGACAGAACACCAGAACCAACAGAAGAGGTGGCAGACAACCCTGCATTTCCATCACCTGCACCAAACCCCCTTCTGTTGAATGAAGATGAAGACTCTGAAGATGAGGAACCAGAGAGACCAAGACAGCAGCTGACAGAACCAGACCTAACATGGTTAAGAGACCATCCTCCTAACCAAGTGATTGGTCAAATCAGAAGTGGAGTTCAAACCAGATCCACATCAAGGAGAGAAGCAATGCTTGCCTGCTATATATCTCAGATGGAACCTATGACAGTTGAAGAAGCTCTTGCAGACTCAGATTGGATCAATGCTATGCAAGAAGAGCTCACTCAGTTTGAAAGGAACAAAGTATGGGAACTTGTTCCTAGGCCAAAGCACCAGAATATCATTGGAACCAAATGGGTATTCAAGAACAAAGCAGATGAAGATGGCAACATTGTAAGGAACAAAGCAAGGCTAGTAGCTAAAGGATATTGTCAAGAAGAAGGAATAGATTTTGATGAGACTTTTGCACCAGTTGCCAGACTTGAAGCCATCAGAATCTTTCTAGCCTATGCTGCCTACAACAACATCAAGGTCTACCAGATGGATGTCAAGAGTGCATTTCTGAATGGAGATCTTGAAGAAGAAGTTTATGTGGAACAACCACCAGGTTTTGTCATTCCTACTCAATCTTCTTGTGTCTACAAGCTTAAAAAGGCCCTCTATGGTCTTAAGCAAGCTCCCAGATCCTGGTATGACACATTGTCCCTTTTCCTAGTGAATCATGGGTTTACTAAAGGAAAGGTTGACAAAACTCTATTTCAAATCTCTGTTGCTAATCATATTCTGTTAGTACAAATATATGTTGATGACATTATATTTGGTAGTACTAATCCAGAACTGTGCAAGAATTTTTCTCAAGTGATGCAGAGTCAATTTGAAATGAGTATGATGGGAGAACTCAGTTACTTCCTAGGACTCCAAGTCAAACAAGTTCCAGAAGGGATCTTTATCAATCAAGGGAAGTACACCAGAGATCTAATCAAGAAGTTTGGAGTGGAAGGCAAATCATCAGTGAAGATTCCCATGAACACGTCACAAGGAATTGGTCCAGATGATGAAGGAAAGGATGTAGATGCAACAACATATAGAGGAATCATAGGATCTCTGTTGTATCTAACTGCAAGCAGACCAGACATCTCATTCTCTGTTGGAATCTGTGCCAGATACCAATCAAAGCCCAAGGAAAGCCATTTAAGTGCTGCAAAGAGAATCATCAGATACATCAAAGGAAATCCAAATGCAGGCCTATGGTATCCAAAGGGAGGTAACTTTGAACTAATTGGTTATTCTGACTCAGATTTTGCAGGTTGCAGACTAGACAGAAAAAGCACCTCTGGTCACTGCCAATTGCTAGGAGGAAGGCTTGTTTCCTGGTTTAGCAAGAAGCAGAACTCCATCTCAACAAGTACAGCTGAGGCAGAGTACATTGCAGCTGGGAGTTGCTGTGCTCAGCTACTCTGGATGAAGCAACAACTGAAGGACTATGGAATTCAAGCAAAGGAGATCAAACTGTTGTGTGACAACACCAGTGCCATTGCTATCACTCAGAATCCAGTTCTTCATTCCAGAACAAAGCACATTGAGATCAGACATCACTTCATCAGAGATCATGTGGAGAAAAAGCACATCTGCATGGAACATGTGCCAACAGAAGACCAGCTTGCAGACATCCTGACAAAGCCTCTCCCTGAGGCTAGGTTCAACAAACTGAGAGAGGAATTGGGAATGATGGATGAGATTCCAAAGGAAAGATGAAAAGGAAGGCCCTCTGTTGCTCATTTGCTGTTGACAGATTACCTGTAGCAGAACTCCTTCTGTTAACCCCCCCTCTGTCAACCTCTTCTGGTCCCTACCCTGGCAGAACACCTCAGCCACAGAAACCCCCCCTTCTTACTGAAAGACCCTCTCTTGTCAAACAGAAGGTGGTGGACTTAGAAAATCTTGTAAACCGGGTGACCTAGTAAATTATTAAAGGTCTTTTACCCTTTTACCCTTAAAACGGTATCAAGCCGTATAAAATTTACTACGCCCCCGTTTATTTACTGCGCCCCTTTTTACATTTATTGGTATCTTGGAACCGTAAATTATCTCAAACGTCCACTAACCCATATCCATAAAACCCCCTTTCGCAAACCTAAACCGTTACTGCTCTCATAACTCTCAAGCTCTTGAACTCTTATCTCTCAGAAATTCTCTAACCGTAGTAAACTCCATGGCCTTCTTGAGCTTCTCCGATCTCTCAAAGGAACAAAAGGCAACCCTCCTGAAGAATGTTTTGACTGGCCTGAGATGCGAACTGGAAGTACTACCCAGGTTTGCAGAGAAAAAGGAGCGGATGACCGCCATTGTTGATGGTCTATCTAAATGCCAACTGAGCAAGATCATCTCCCATGGTTATGAAGCCTACAACAACGTGGACACCGTTGAGTTCTATCTCAACGCATCCTTCAAGGATGAAGTCATCTCCTCCGTCGTCCAAGGAGAAAAGGTGTTGATTGATGCTGACGTCATCAACAACATCTTCAACATTCAGCAAAAGGAAGGAATGGACTCTCTACTCGACTTGGAGGATACTGACATCCCTCTAACAGAATTCAAGAAGAAGTTCTGCAGAAAAGGGGAAGAAGTAGAGAAGATCAACATCAAGAAGAACCTGCTCAAGAGGGAATTTGAGCTACTCATAAACATTTTCCACAAATGTTTATGGTGCAAGTACTCCTCCACAGATGATGTCACAACTGCCAATGCAAAGGCCCTGTATGCAGTGCATCATGGGGTGAACATCAATTGGGGACAAGTAATGGTGAAGTCCCTGATTGAAGTCATCAAGAAGAAGAACCCAAAAACTAGCCTTTACTCTGGGAAGCTAGGACATGGGCTACTGATTTCAGAAGTGCTTCTCAGACACGGAGTACACTTGAGGAAGGCTTCAACCTTGGATCACACCAAGGTAATCTTCTTAACTGCTTCTCCAAATAGGGAGAAAGCCATAAAGGCTGAAATGAAGAGACAACTTCAACTTGAGGCTAAGAGACAACAGGGAGAGAAGGTACAGAAACCTCTCTCTGTAGCCCCTTCTGCTGAGAAGAAGAAAAAGAAGAAGAAGACTGAAGGGGAAGCACCTGTTGCCCCCCCTAAGGCCGGACAGAAGAGGAAGAGGACCACCAAACCAAAGAAGAAGGTTTCTAAACCTGTGGTTTCTGAATCTGAAGGAGTGGCAGACACTCAGGGGGAACTAGAGATCCCCACCTCTGCTGCATCTCCTGAACAGAACAGAGTGTCTACTTCAACAGAACACCCTAGTCCTGTCAAAGATGGGTATCTGTCCTTGCTAGACAGACAGTTTACCCGGGTTCTCGAATGGAGAAGGTGGAGAATGGGACCCCTCTCCAAAATTATCCAGTATTTTGACCATTATGAGGCAGAAGAGGAAGCCATTCTGAGCTGGGTTGGGACTGATGATGTCTCAAAGTGCTTTGCCCTCAACTTCCTTCACTCTGTTCTTGAGAAGAAGAAGGCGAGCTACAAAGGGAAGGCCATTCTCATCTCCTCACCTTCAGAAGAGGCTGTCAAACCTCTAGAAGAGGAAGAAATTGAAGCATTTGAGGAATGGCTGTTCACAAAGATGGCAACAGACTCTGTGCAACCCCATCTCAACCCAGGAGAGCCCTCTGTACCCAAGACAGAAGGGCAAACAATGATGGAGCATATCAAGGAGTGGAGGACTTCTTTGCTCAAGGAGAACATCATTGAGGTAATATCTCCAACCCCATCTGTTAATATCCCAACAGAACCCCTCATTCCCTCACCTCCTTCCAGCACCAGAACCCCTCCACCAGAACACCCTGAACCTTTATCTCCTAAACAGAAAACCCCCACCCTCCTCATTCACCCAAACAGAAAATTGCATCTCCCTGCAGAGCAATTGTTCCCTTCAGAAACCGTTCACCCTCACCTCCACCATCCCCCCCTCAACAGAATGCCTCACCTGTTCACTCTTCACCCCAGCACCAGATCCCCTCTCCCCAACAAATCTCCTCCTCATCCTCTGAATCTGATCATCAATCTCCTCCTCCAGAATCTTCACCTCCACAACAACCTGCAGAAAACCTTAAACCTGTATGGTTTCTCAGGGATTCTGACCCTACAACTGTCTCCCCCATCTCTGCACCTCAAGGGAATTCTAGGCATTCTACTTCCCCTAATCCCTCCTTCAGAAAGAAGAAGAAGGTCATCAGGAACACCATACCCATATACTCCTCTTATGAAGACTCATCTGACATGGATGGATTCATGGTCAGCAAGTCTTATCAAGCCACATCCAAGAGACAGAAGACCCCTCCTCTGACTCAACTGGAACATGAACAGGCTGTCCAATCTCTTTCATCTGTCCAAGAGCATCATCCTTTGCCTAAGGGAAGAGGTCTAGAGATGCCTCAACCTGATGGACAACAGAACAACGTCCCCTTCAACAAATTTGTTGAATCTGCTGAAGAATTTGGAGGACAGATCCTCCAAGGCTTGAACAAACTGATTGAGGTCAATGACAAACACTATGGGCACCTTGCTCATGTGAATGACAATCTCAACTCATATATGCAGTTTATTTCTGATCGTTTTGAGAACCTCACTGGAACTCTCAACAACTTCATAGCCTCATCAACTGCCAGAACTGATGCCCTGTCAACAGAAATGGTAGGCATCCACAACACTCTTTCTATCTTCCAGCAGACTCTCCTGAGTCAAGGCCATGCTATTCACAATATCTCAGAGCATCTTGAAGCTCTGAAACAATCTGATGCCAGGACAAAAAGGCACTTGACCTCCATTGAGGCAATGTGCAGAGTGCATCAAGAACAAGCTCATGCACTTCTGTCCACTGACAGAGATCGTTATCAGAAGATGGTGCTCCTTGAAGCCAATAACAAGGACATCTTCTCTGCATTACAGAAGCAGCAAGGTCTGATTGAAGGCCTTACCTCTGTCACCCAGACACTACCAGAGGCCCTGGAGCAGATAGCCTCAACCCAGGCCTCAGAATTCCAGAAGATCAGTCTAATGATTGAAGATCTGAAAGATGCCAAAAAGGGGGAAGAGGACCCTCAACAGACCAGGCCTAGGTCTCACAGAACTCCTACCAGAGCACCCTCCTCTGGTGAGCCTGCAGTAGATCCGACTCCCTACTTTGAGGCTGCCCTACAAAAGAAGAGAGCAGCAGGCATACCTAGACCCCCATCTCCAGTAAAGAAGAGCACCAAGAAGAAGAAAGTTTTCAACTTCACTAAGTGGAGATTGGGTGGCTCTCAGAACATTGACAGAGCTCAATTTGAAGAGATGAAGGCTAAAATGACTCCTACCCAACAACAGCACCTCTATCTGGACAAAGATGGTGTTGTCAGAGTTAGGTATGGAGGATCACTTCAAGAAGCAGAAGAATGGTACAAGAAGAACATTGTCCCAGGAAAGACCATACATGAAGGTGTCCTCAACTATTTGGTCTGTAAGCTTTCTCCAATATGGGCATCTTATCAAAGGTCTGGCAATCTGTTCAAAATCAGAGCTGAAATAAACGAAGAACTGCTCAGGCTTCAAAGACTAGAGGAAGAAGCTCTACAGGCAGCTAATCTGGAGAATGTGTAAGGTTTAAACTCTGTAAAACCTATCTAATAAAATCACATCTCTGCCTTCTTACTTTGAAGTGCTTTTCCTCAAATTCTTGTATTTTTGCCTTCTGCTTGTGTTTGTTTATTTCTGTTATTTTCTGCTATCTGAATGTATCGTACTCTTACTATTTTCCTATGCCAAGTTGCCCACCAAGATTTTAATGGAAGTTTTTAAACTTAATATTTTTTTATGGTGAAGGCACTTCTCTGGAAATAGTTAAAGGGTTTTGGCATCATCAAAAAGGGGGAAATTGTAAGGAATAATTGTAATTAGATTTTGATGATGCTAGATTAATTAGGACTTTAGAGTACCCCTTTAGAAATTATGTATTAGAATTTTCCTTTGTAAAGTTCCTAGAAGTATTCGACTTGACAGAAGACCTTCAAGAGCAGAAGGGTTTCAAGAACAGAAGGACTTCAAGAGCAGAAGTGCCTCTTAAGGCATTATTGAAACAGAGGACCTTTGGTTCTCTGCTCCAGAACAGAAGTCCTCAGGATCTCTGTTAGTCTTGACTCTGACAGAAACCCTTCTGGGTCTCTGTTGGATACTCCCAACAGAAGTGCTCCAGACCTCCTCTGTTCTACTCTCAGACAAAGACGCCAGAAGGTCTGACACTTAGAAGAATTTGAAAGAACCGGGAAGTCAACTAAAAGATTCCTTCAACGACTAGGAGTATGAAACGGAAAAGCTACAGTGCATGCATTAAATGCTCATTTAATGCACCCCATGCTACGTAGAGTAATTGCAGATGATTGGCCGCAATGTCAGGAATACTTTATCCCAAAATAGTAACCCGTCAACTTTATCGGGCTCTACTAGTCAAGTCAACTGATCGCGCATTAAATGCAGTTGTCCTCCTACTCGTCCAACGGGAAGACAACCTCAGTATAAAAGATACACTACGAAGAACAACCGGATAACTTTGCTATAACTTTACCAAGATTACATTGCAACTTTTGCTAACCACAAGCAAGATATTCAAACTCTGAAAAGCAAAAAGCCTCCTTGAGATTCAAACTCATTATCCTCTACAAGAGAAGGCAGAAGTTGGAAAAATACTCTTTCCAACTCAAGCAAAGTTCCAAGTGTTCTTCAACTCTTCAAGCTCATCACATACAAATCTTTTGTAACGAAGCTAGTTGGAGGAACCCCAGTTTCAACAGAAACTCTTCTTGCTACAAGAAGGACGTCCAAATAACTGGAGTAATGAAGTGGTGATACTTCAAGGAAACTCAGTGAAAGGACCAGTGTTAAAGGAAGCCGGGCAGTGCATCCCAGGACACATCTAGGCTTGAAGAAGACGTGGAGTGCTTCTTAAGTACTAGGACTAAGGCTTTGTAAACGGCAGTTTTTACAGCTTAGTGGAACAGTGGATTAGAGGAACGAGTTGTTCCTTGAACCACTATAAAAATCCCTGGTGTCGTTTACTTACTGCTTTTAATACTTGCATTTAGTTAGAACTGTATAACTCCTTGGACTTGGTATCTGTGTTCAGCAGAACTTGTTCTACGAGTTAACAGAATGCCTACTGCCTATTGCTTCTCTGAGGCTAACAGAACTCCCTACCAGAACCCCATCCGCTGCCAATCTGTTCTTTCAACAGAACATGCTATTCTGTAAATCTGGTACTTAGTTTAAAAAGCTAAAAACCAATACAGTCTATTCACCCCCCCTCTAGATTGTATCCAGTATAACCGGGACCAACAACGATTGAGAGTTTCCCATCGTTCTTTCGGTTATCCTCTTAAAATGTTAGTTCACAACTACACATCCCACGTTTTCATATGTTGAAAATGTTATGCATTGTTTTCTTTCTCAACCCCTTTGAATATATCTTTTTCAATAAAATTAACTAAAACATCATTCATCAAAACGACATCCATTCGATTGCGCAATCGATTATTCTTGCAGCGATTTGCAGTTGGACTATTTGAGTAAGAGTTGTGCTGCCCGAACTTTTCTTTTTGGTGTGGCTTTTCAATTTTTGTTTAAGTCACTATTCCAACTTTTAAAATATATACATTGACCCCCACTTTTTTAAAGAATCATTCTTGGTATACACATTTTGGTGTACACCTTTTGTGCACCCTTCTATTTTTGGGGATATTCACAAACGAATTACATTTTTTATGAGTGGAGTCTATGTGCACCAAAAGGGTGTACACCTAATTTTCTTCTTCTTAAAATGGGCGTGTCAATTTAAATTGTTGAAATATTACATATACCTATATGTAGAGAATTATTTCAATGGTGTCAACTTTAAATTTTTAAAAAATTGTATGTACCTATATAGGAAAAAGAAAATTTTCAATGGTGTCAATTGACACCACAACCTAGAGATGGGCATATCGGTTTTCGATTTCATTTTTATCAATTTCGGTTTGGTTGGAAACATGTTGGAAGAATTATTACTAAGCAAAGACGATACTATTTTTTTGTTAGGTTCGGTTCAATTTAGTTAGGGTAGGTTCTATTTGGATTTGTTATTTTTTTTTAATATATGAAGGTTTTATTGATTTTCTTTAACTCAGTTCATTTTTTCCGGGTTTTCTAGGTTTGAATTTGGTTTGGTTTAATACGGTTTGGAAGAAATACTACCAAACTCAAACCAAATTGCATATGGTCTGATTTCGATTCGATTTAGTTTGATTTGAATTTGTACGATTTGGTTAAATAAAACCAATATGCACACCGTACCCCTACCATAGCCCTATAGGTTGCTCCGTCCTTGGGCCTATGTAGGCATCACTATCACCACACATTTGTTAGTGCCGGTCTCCACAAAAAATGTGTGGTGATGGTAAAGTCCACATATGTCATATGACTCCACCAAAGAAGTCATATATATATGGTTTTTTTTTTTAAACCCGGTGAGCAAACCACCAAAATCAGTGGGGCAAATGTCGGGGAACATTTGCCGGATATTATAAAAAATACTCAAAATATATCATACATGAGAGGGAGACTAGACCAAAACCTCTCAGCATAGAAAAAACTTTTCAAAAAAGAGAAAAGTTTAACCAACAATATGAGGAACAAACATAGAATCTAAAATTATTGCACCATTGAGTTCCCTGGGCACTGAATCTCCAATCCTCCAAGAATAACCATCCGACCAGCCCAATTTAGCTACAATCTTTGCAGCCACATTAGCTTGGGCCTGGAAAAAATCCATCTGGGTCACAAATGGAAAACGGCCCATCCAACTAGCGCACCGACTTAAAAGCTCTTCATTTCCGACATCAACCAACACCTGTGGATAATTTAAAGCCTCTACTTTTTCGAGAACATGTCGGAGACTTTCCATTTCCACCTCCGTCGCATCCCATTCTTCTGCTCCATCTCCCACTTCGCCCGCTGAAGAACACTCAAAGGGAAGCCGTCTGCAGCCACCATAGCCCCTGAATGATCGCATAACAGGTATCCAGCCGCCGTCCTTCCAGTTTGTCTAAAGACCGCCCAATTAAGTTTAATCACCGATCCCTCTGGCTTCCTCCAACACACCGACTGGGGCTTCTTCAAATTAAAGGAGCTAGGTAAAAGACCCGAGCCCTTTAGTTTTGTATTTCCCTTCAAATTTTGTTTTGCATAGCACCAACTTAACATATGTTTACAAATACGTTGAATGATTGCATCCCTGTCCGGAGCTACCTCCTTCCAGATCAACTCCCAGTAGCTCTTCCAGAGATGCCAGGTGATGACGCCGGGCAATACGGAAATGTAGGTAGCATCCATAGATTTCCCCCCTCCTCCACTCCACCACTTTAAAAATTGTTGTTTAATTGTATCGACTTTTCGTGTGCCAGGTTTCAGCACTCCTTCAAAAAAGACCCAAATTGACCTTGCCAGTGTACAGTTAAGAAGGATATGATCCTTTTCTCCAGATGAAGCAGAATTAGCCAAAGCTCGTGCTACGCACGATTTCCTTAAAACGTATTTGTTGCCTCCCACGGTGCTAGGAGCGTTGCAACAATCGTTTCCCAGGATACGATGACTACGAACTAATTTTTGAGCACACAAACAAGAGTTCCAGCGAACGAGAACCAAGTATGAACACAGAAGGAATTTTGGGAGTAGCTGGAAGAGTTTTTAGCTCAAGAAAACGTGAGGAAAGTGTTGTGCGTTGTCAAACCGTGTGTTTGTTGCAAAGCACCTGCCAGCTATTTATAGGAGGATTTGTTGTGTGTTAAATGGGGTGTTAATGGACCTGAACGTTGGACATCAATGACCAGTCCGTTGGGCATTGAATCGTCCATAAACTTTCCATTTAACGCAGCATTAAAAGAGAAGAACGTTGGGCATTAATCGTTGTAACGGAAGAAGAGCGCGACAGAAGACCCCAACAGAACACCCCTTGGAGGGTTTCTGTCCGAAGCCAGCAGAACACCTCTTGGAGGGTTTCTGTCCGAAGCCAACAGAACCCCCTTGGAGGGTTTCTGTCCGAAGCCAACAGAACCCCCTTGGAGGGTTTCTCCGTTTCGGGATTTGATCGCCCCCCTGCGCGTAAGAGAGAGCCTTTCCCTTTAGGAATCTTAACTCCTTAAAAGAGGCTTCCCTTTATAAGGGGGTGAAAATCCCTTGAGTTTTTCGGTGTGGGATAAAACACAGTAGAAACTCATCATTTTTCTCAGTTTTTTCATTTCAACGAGTGAACTTCGAGAATCAATTTCTCATTCACCCGTTATCCGTTTTGAGTGTACCACATATCGAATTGTAGCCCTTAACAAGGACAATCTGAAACCACTTTGACCCGACCCAAATCGGAAGTGGACCCCACTCAAATAATTGCCCCAAAATGACCATTTAATGCAATTTTTTATCACATTTTTCCAACAATCCCCCACATGAATCACATGAATGAAAATTGATTTTCAACACTTAAAAGACACGAAGATAGGAGGACACGTTGTGTTCACCGGATGATCCTTGCATACGGAGAGGTAGGTTTTATCATTTGAACCTTCCGTTGTAAAGACACGTTTATTTACTGGATGTCTAGTAGACTCGATGTCCTTGAACTATACTGCCGTCGTGTAAACATTGACTTATCTTTACACAAGAACCTTCCAACTTTGTTTCGTTCTCATGGGTGTGCCCGTTTTGGCCATGGGTCACCGTCTTGGTTCTGCAAGAGTTTCTAAAGAACTGAGCCTTTACAGTTCTCCTTTGAAGCGGCTCTCTTCTCTCTCACATAGGTGATTCTTTCACGAGTATCCCGCATACTCTTCCAATGTTATCGAGTAGATCAACGTTTTAGAATCATTAAAGCAAACGTTTTTGCTAACCTCGTGCGGGAGTCACTGTTTTAACGAGGAGTGGGTAGGAGTCTGGGACCCCCACAGTGACCATCCTTCGCTCTATAATTTAGTTTTCCCTTTTGAACCTATGACCAACTAGGTTGGGTATCCACTATAGAACTTTTCAATTCACGGGCTTTAGTCCCATTCCTCGTGACAACTTCTCCAACAATTCTCTATCCAATTCATTGGTTAGCGGATCCGCTATGTTATCCTTTGACTTCACGTAGTCAACAGTGATAACCCCCGTTGTGAGGAGTTGTTTAATGGTGTTATGTCTACGACGAACGTGTCTAGACTTACCATTGTAGAGATTGCTCTGTGCCCTTCCAATTGCCGCTTGACAATCGCAATGTATGCATATTGGAGGGACATGCTTCTCCCAACTTGGAATATCCTCGAGAAAATGGTGTAGCCATTCAGCCTCTTCAGTGCACTTATCCAAGGCTATTAGCTCAGATTCCATCGTGGATCTAGCTATTAACGTTTGTTTCAAGGATTTCCACGACACGGCTGCACTTCCCAAAGTGAAAACATATCCACTTGTGGACTTAGAGTCCTTTATGTCAGATATCCAACTAGTGTCGTTATACCCTTCAAGTACAGCTGGATATCTTCCATAGTGCAGTCCAAGATTTTGGGTTTTACGTAAATACCTCAAAACCCTTATTATTGCCTTCCAGTGTTCATCACCGGGGTTGCTAGTATATCTACTTAGCTTACTAACCACAAAGGCAATATCAGGCCTGGTACAACTCATTAGATACATCAAGCTTCCAATAATCCTAGCGTATTCTACTTGAGAAATACACTTTCCACGATTTTTGGTAAGTTGTACGTTTTTATCTAATGGAATCCTTGCCTCTTGATAATCATCCTTATTAAATTTCGTAAGGATTTTATCAACGTAATGGGATTGGCTTAGTGTAAGACCGTCAGGTCCTCTAATTATTTTAATCCCAAGGATTAAATCGGCCAGCCCCATATCCTTCATGTCAAATTTAGAATTTAACATGCTTTTGGTAGAATTAATCATTAGATTATTGCTACCCACGATGAGTATATCATCCACGTATAAACATAAAATGACATAGCCGTCTACCGTGCTCTTCACATAGACGCATTTGTCACTTTCATTTATTTTAAACCCATTAATTAACTTGCATGATCGAACTTTTCGTGCCACTGTTTAGGGGCTTGTTTCAATCCATACAATGATTTAATTAATTTACACACTTTCCTTTCTTGGCCTGGAACACGAAAGCTCTCGGGCTGTTCCATATAGATTTCTTCGTCTATATCGCCATTTAGAAAAGCGGTTTTTACGTCCATTTGATGAACTTCCAATTTCCGCAATGCGGCAATTGCTAGTATCATCCTAATGGAATTTATTCTCGTCACAGGAGAATACGTGTCAAAGTAATCATGGCCCTCACGTTGCTTGTATTCCTTGATTACAAGTCTGGCCTTGTACTTATCGATGGAACCGTCAGGTTTCATTTTCCGTTTAAAAATCCACTTGGATCCCAAAGGTTTATTTCCCGGAGGAAGATCAACCAATTCCCATGTGTGATTTTTAAGGATAGAATCCACCTCACTTTTGATGGCTTCTTTCCACATAGGACCTTCAGTAGACGTCACGGCTTCCGTATAAGTCCGTGGCTCATTTTCTACCAAACATGTTAGAAAATCCGGTTCATTTTCTACCATTCATGTTAGAATATCCGAGTCAACTTCTACCAGGTAGGTGAGAAAATCCGGTCCGAAAGATTTTTCAATTCTAGCACGTTTGCTACGTCTGGGTTCGGGTTCTTCTCCGGATCCCTCACTAGTATTTTCCATAGTTACGTCAAATGTTCGTTTTGACGTGCTAGGCCCATCGTTGGACTTGCATGGAAATACATCTTCAAAGAATGAGGCATTCCTTGATTCAATTATTGTGTTTTTATGTACATCCGGATTATTCGAATCGTACACTAAAAACCGATAAGCACTACTATTTTGTGCATATCCAATAAAAATACAATCCACCGTTTTTGGACCTATTTTTATTTTCTTAGGTGTTGGTACAAGAACCTTAGCAAGACACCCCCACACTTTTAAATATTGATAGGAAGGCCGTCTGCCTTTCCACAACTCGTACGGAGTTTTATCATATTTTTTCCGGGGAACCTTATTTAAAAGGTAATTGCTTGTCAAGATTGCTTCGCCCCACATATTTTGTGGCAAGCCCGAACTTACTAGCATCGCGTTCATCATATCTTTCAATGTGCGATTCTTTCGTTCGGCAACACCGTTTGATTGAGGTGAATAGGGTGCGGTACGTTCGTGTACTATACCCACACTAGCGCAAAAGTCACCAATTGGTGCTTCATACTCAGCACCTCGATCACTCCTAACCGTCTTAATCCGTCGATTAAGTTGGTTTTCCACTTCATTCTTATAAAGAATGAATTTATCGATTGCTTCGTGTTTATTTTTTAATAAATAAACGTAGATATAGCGAGTGCTATCGTCGATAAAGGTAATAAAATATTTATTACCGCCACGTGTTTGTATTGATTTAAAATCACAAACGTCACTATGAATTAATTCAAGTGGTTCCGTTTTTCTTTCAACCGATTTGAAAGACGTTTTCGTTAGTTTTGCCTCTACACAAACTTCACATTTGTGCTTCACATCAAATGTGAATTTAAGAATGTGCTCCATGTTAATTAATCTACGTATAGAATTAAAATTAACATGTCCTAGTCTACCATGCCACACATTGGAAGACTCAAGCAAGTAAGCAGAAGGGATTTTATTATTATTATTAATAATAGTCATTACATTGAGCTTAAAAAGCCCATCACATGTATATCCCTTGCCCACATACATTCCCGACTTAGACAAAACCAGTTTGTCCGTCTCAAAAACCATGCGAAAGCCATGCTTGTTCAACAACGAACCGGAAATCAGGTTTTTGCGTATTTCCGGAACAAACAGCACTTGGTTGAGAGTCAGCTCTTTGCCCGAAGTCATCTTCAGGACCACCTTGCTCACACCTTCAACCGCGGAATGAGCCGAGTTACCCATCCACACTTTCTCACCATTTGATGGCTCGAAAGTTGTGAATAACTCCCGGTTTGAGCAAATGTGTCGGGTTGCACCGGTGTCCACAAACCACTCCTTGGAATTGGATCCAACGAGATTGACTTCCGTAACCACAGCCGCTAGGATGATGTCTTCATCCTTTTGCCCACCTTGCATCAAATTGACTTGGGAGTCTTTCTTCTTCCGTGGTGCCTTGCAATCCGAGGACTTGTGTCCATTCTTGTTGCAATTGAAGCATTTTCCATTGAACTTTGTCTTGGAAACGCCTCCCTTGGGACCGAGCTTGCTCTTCCCATTATTCTTGGTTTTGGAGCCTTTTGCATGCTCCACCACGTTTGCCTTGGCGCCATGAAGAATTGGGAGTTTCCCATCGTTCTTCCGGTTATCCTCTTCAATCCGCAGACGGAGGATCAATTGCTCCAAGTTCATTTCCTTTCGCTTATGCTTAAGGTAGTTCTTGAAATCCTTCCAAGCCGGCGGCAATAAATGAATAATTGACGCCACTTGGAATGACTCACTAACCGTCATTCCTTCATCTCGAATTTCGTTGAAGATCATTTGCATCTCCTCAACTTGACTCAAGACCGTCTTCGAATCCACCATTTTAAAATCAAGGAATCGACCAACAACAAATTTCTTTGCGTCGGCATCCTCGCTTTTATATTTGTGGTCCAAAGCATTCCATAGCTCCTTAGCCGTAGCTAATTTGCTATACACGTCGTACAAAGCATCATGCAGCCCGTTCAACACATAGTTTCGGCAAAGGAAGTCAAAATGTTTCTAAGCTTCAACCGCGTTGAAAGATTGCGCATCCACCTCACCCCCGGTTGCTACCGGCGCATCTTCGGTCAAGAATCTAGCAAGACCGAGAGTAGTGAGGTAAAATAGCATCTTTTGCTGCCACCTCTTGAAGTTTAACCCGTTGAATTTCTCGGGTTTCTCCACAGAGTTGCTTGGCACGGTCACCATAGGGATAGCCCTTTGGTTGGCCAAAGCAGATGCACCGCGTTGTGAACTATTGTTCACCGGTGCTCCGCTTTCAGAGTGATTGTCGTTCAGAACATTCTGCCCAGCAGCAATCTCGTTTTCTTGAGAAGTCATTTTCGTTCTTTAACGTTTTTCCGAAAACACAAAAAAATAAGTTCGTTCACCAAAGTGACAAACTACGATTTAAGATTGTTTACCACAGTAGAACAATCAACAAGTACGTTTTAAGATTGTATCCGTATGATACAAGCTCAACAAATACGTTTTAAGATTGTTGGGTGTGTTTCGGAAAATAAAGAAAATTAATTAAAATAAATTAATTAAATAAAATGACTAGAGAAAAACAAGAAAGGAGATGAAGCAGAATTAGCCAAATCTCGTGCTACACACGATTTCCTTAAAACGTATTTGTTGCCTCCCACGGTGCTAGGAGCGTTGCAACAATCGTTTCCCAGGATACGATGACTACGAACTAATGTTTGAGCACACAAACAAGAGTTCCAGCGAACGAGAACCAAGTATGAACACAGAAGGAATTTTGGGAGTACCCGGAAGAGTTTTTAGCTCAAGAAAACGTGAGGAAAGTGTTGTGCGTTGTCAAACTGTGTGTTTGTTGCAAAGCACCTGCCAGCTATTTATAGGAGGATTTGTTGTGTGTTAAATGGGGTGTTAATGGACCTGAACGTTGGACATCAATGACCAGTCCGTTGGGCATTGAATCGTCCATAAACTGTCCATTTAACGCAGCATTAAAAGAGAAGAACGTTGGGCATTAATCGTTGTAACGGAAGAAGAGCGCGACAGAAGACCCCAACAGAACACCCTTTGGAGGGTTTCTGTCCGAAGCCAGCAGAACACCTCTTGGAGGGTTTCTGTCCGAAGCCAGCAGAACACCTCTTGGAGGGTTTCTGTCCGAAGCCAGCAGAACCCCCTTGGAGGGTTTCTGTCCGAAGCCAACAGAACCCCCTTGGAGGGTTTCTGTCTGAGGCCTTCTGTCCGGAGCACTTCTGGGAAAAAATAAACGTTTCGGGAAGAAAACAAAAATTAACCGAGTCACGATTTTTCTTCTCCGTTTCGGGATTTGATCGGCACCCCCCCCCCCCCTGCGCGTAAGAGAGTGCCTTTCCCTTTAGGAATCTTAACTCCTTAAAAGAGGCTTCCCTTTATAAGGGGGTGAAAATCCCTTGAGTTTTTCGGTGTGGGATAAAACACACTAGAAACTCATCATTTTTCCCAGTTTTTTCATTTCAACGAGTGAACTTCGAGAATCAATTTCTCATTCACCCGTTATCCGTTTTGAGTGTACCACATATCGAATTGTAGCCCTTAACAAGGACAATCTGAAACCACTTTGACCCGACCCAAATCGGAAGTGGAACCCACTAAAATAATTGCCCCAAAATGACCATTTAATGCGATTTTTTAACACATTTTTTCAACATTGCACTCCTAAGTATTTTAGGGGTAGTTTAGCTGCCTTCATCTCCATCTTATTCTCAATGTGCATGATCCTTCCAACTGTTGCAGCTTTACCAATGACAAAGCAACTTTTGTCTTTGTTTACTAGCTGCCTCGTGGCCTTTTGATATAGCATAAGAAAGTTATTAAAATGCCCAATAGACCTGTCTGAGCCATTTAAGAAGACCATAAGGTCATCTGCAAAAGCAAGATGCGAGATGCTCTTAACCCTTCCCAAATTGAAAGCCTCCATCTCACCCTTAAGTAACAAAGCATTAATGCATCTAGTAAAAGCTTCAGACATAATAATAAAGAGTAAAGGAGACAGGGGGGTCTCCCTGTTTTACCCCTCGGTAAGGTTGGAAAAACCCAAAAGGATAACTATTTATAAGAACCAAGATATGGGTTGCCCTTAGGTTTCCCATGATCAATCTTCTAATATGACTTCCAAAACCAAATTTATGAAGAATAGCATCCAAAAAATTCCAAGCCACTCTGTCGAATGCCTTAGCCATGTCCAGCTTAATAACCAGATTTGACCCCCGAACCTTCATAAATCCTGATTGTTCAATAGAAATAATTTTGTTTAGGGTAGAAGTCAGCCTTGTTGTCAATATTCTTGTGTTTATTTTACTTAGAAATGTTGACAAGCAAATCGGGCAGAAGTCACCGAAAGAAACAGGGCTCTTCTTCTTCGGTATCAAAACCAAATTCACACTTCCAACTCCTTTAGGCACTGGTATCCCCATAAAGAATTCCTGAACAGCCAGAATTACATCTTGTTTTATAATTTCCCAACAGCCCTTATAAAAACTTCCCCCGAAACCATCTGGCACTGGCGCAGCATTTGCACTTAATCCCCAAACAGCCTCCCTGATCTCAACTTCGGTTGGAAGCTCCACCAAGACATCATTGTCACTATCCTGAAGGATAGTGGGGATATATCGAAGGATATCTTCATAGGAACCAGTAGGCTCAAACCTATATAAATTCTCAAAGAAATGTACTGCCTCCTCCCCAATGCTTTGAGTATTGTAGACCCAATCACCAACTTCCTTCTTGATAGCCCGAATAAATTGTTTTCTGATCTTTGCCTTAACCGAAGCATGAAAGAATTTGGTGTTAGCATCTCCTTCCTTGATCCATTTTATGTTAGCCTTCTGCTTCCAATATACCTCTTTTTGATTTAGCCTTTTAAGAAGTTCAGCTTGTTTTTTATGACAAAGAGCCCTATTCTCCACAGTAGGATTAACTTCAAAATTCTGTTCCGCTAAGGTTGCCTCCTGTTCCAGCCGGTTTGCTTCTTCAAAAATATTCCCAAACTTTTCTTTGTTCCAAATTCTAAGATCTCATTTGAGTGCCTTTAGTTTAGAAGCCATACCTCTCATACCCCCCCCCCCAAACATATGATAGGTCTCCCGTTTTTGGCGCACAAAAGGCAAAAACTCCTCACTAGTGAGCCACATATTCTGGAATCGAAACTGTGAGGGTCCGTGAAGCGAAGCAATATCACACATAAGCAATAAAGGACAGTGATCAGAAGCTGCCTTGCTTAAGTGTTGAATATTACAAGTATCAAAATGATCCAAGAACTCCTGATTGACCAAAAATCTATCAAGTCTTTCCCAAATGCGTCCATTAGACCTAACCCCAGTCCATGTGTAAGTGGAGCCAAGTGTGGGCAATTGCAACAAAGAACACTCATCAATGCAATTCCGGAAATCAGCCATATCCCCAATGAGTGGGCAAGATGGCCCCTTATACTCTCCCAAATTAGATACAATATTGAAATCTCCTCCCAAAACCCATGGAATATGCTCAGCTTGCGCAAAAGTTGTCATCCCCTCCCAGAGTGAGGCTCTCTCCGCTCGCGTATGTTTACCATACACCGGTGAAAAAACAAAGAGAAAATCCAGGGGAATATACCTCAACTTAATCAATAAAAATTGACCCTTATCCACCACTGAAATCACATCAAAGGCCGAATCATTCCACATCACCCAAATCCTATTTGTAGCCGACATAAATAGATTTGAGAAACCAATTTTATTTAAGTAAAATACTCCATTATCCTGACTGACCAAAGGTTCAAGAATAGAAATAAAATTTAAACAATGTTGCCTGATAAATTCACGAAGTCTCGGGCAGGCACAGACAAGACCCCGTACATTCCATGTGAGCAAATTCATAAGGAAACCTCGGAGGAGCCTTCCCTTATGTTCCTCTTTGCCGCCAAACGGGTAGTGACGGATCGAGGAGGAATTTCTTTGAGTTTCTTTCTGTTGACCACCCCTAAAACATCAGCCTGATCACTCTCAATTAAGGCCACTTTTTTTGTTAGCTCTCCACAAACTGACTTCCAAGCAGCCGTAGTAAGCTCCTCCAAATTAATATTGTTGTCCTCCGAACCATATCCTATCTCCCTTTCCTCCAGATCCTTAAAGTCTCCTTCTTCTAAAGAAATAAGTTTCGTGACATCAGTGGATACAGGAACAACCTCCAACCGATCACTCTTCTCTCCATCAATCGACGCCTTCTCAATGATCAACCTCGAGGCAGGTTCATTCTGCAATGTCACCTCGTTCCGTTCCTCTTCATGCCCAGAATCATTCACATTTTGCTCAGGGTGAGCACAGCCATGCTCAGATTCCACTACTTGATCATTTGATTCCACATGTTGATTTGTCACATCCATAACTGGATCCTCCATCGAGTCATGTGCCTCCTCCACCTCCACAGTGCCCTCATTTTTTTGGAGGATTCTGCTTGATCTTTTTCACCTTGAGAGATAACAATCTCCTTTCCTTTTCGCTTGTGCTGTACCTGAATCCACTCCTCAGATTGTTTGGGAGCAGCCAAAAGTTTTATTGGTTTGGATTTGTTATTCTCATTTTTATCACCACCTTGCCTGTTATGATTATCCAAACGTGGCTTCAAGCCACAGACCTCCTTCGAATGTCCCAACCGGTTGCATTTAACACAGTACGAAGGAAGATCCTCGTACGAGACCTGTTGAAATATTTCCTTGTTTCCCTGCAAAATCAAGACCTTCGATGGAATTTCCTGTAGAAGATCCAATACACACCTTTGTTGTTGAAGGTCGGGTGAGATTTGCAGTCGCCGCATCCACTTTGAGTGGCTTGCCAATCATGCCTGCTATAGAGAAAAGGGCCCATTTATCATGGAAGTGCAAAGGCAAGCCATCCAAACTAATCCACACTGGCACTATTGGCGATTCAACGTCCGGCCAGAAATCAGGTGTCCAACGCGTAATCCGCGTTTTAAAACCCCGGATGATCCAAGCCTGCCGGAGCCAACAACGCTAAAAATCCTCCTCCTTCGAGAACTTGAGAAGAACATGGCGATGATAAAGCAAACCCAACGTCACAGATCCATGAAATCCAATCCTCTCAAAATCCGCTCGAATGACAGCCAAAGACGGCCTTCCTCGGACAAAGGATCCCACCAGGGCTAATTTATGTTGATCCGCCAAAGTTGAAATCTCCTCATCAGTGAACTGGATCGTAGGCATTCCTTTATGCCGAAAAGGAATCTTTAAAGGAATTTCTTTGTTCTCCGCCAAAACCTCCGCGAACGATCGTATCACAACCCCCGATCCGTCGCCCGGAGCCCAAGCAGGCTTCAACCCCATCGCAAAAAACCTCCGTCCGCATATATATATATATATATATATATATATATATATATATATATATATATATATATATATATATATATGGTTCTTTAGATTTTTTATCCTTTTCATGACTTGTTTTCTCTTCGGAAGGGAAAATGAATAACTGTTTGTGGGAAACAAAAAAAGCGTTTGTCAAGTTTGACTAGCATTAAGAAAATGATTAAAATGTAAAGTGATAAAATTTCTAAAACTATCAAAAAATAAAGATGATAAAATTTTAAGAGACAGAAGGAGTATAAATATTGAACAAAAGAAAAATAATCCAATATGAACATACAATACACAAAAAGGTTGAATGCTTATTGGGTGTAACAATTAAAATTTGCGTGTGGGAATGGTAAGTGGTGGAAGGAGGTTTAGGATATGAGATGAGAGGTGTTCACAAAGGGGTCCTTATTGTTATGCTTTTACAACCGTAATTAATTAAGTGTGGTTTCAGATAGATTAGTTTCATTTTTGAATCAAGTTAAACTGGATTTGATCATATTTAAAACAACTACAACAAGGTTAAATGATAGGATAACACACATAATATCAGTCAATAATGGATCATATCGGATTTAAACATATCACACTAGACGAGGAAGTCTCAATCCATTTTAATTATATATCCTAATGCTAAATCTTTAATTACTAAGTTCTGTTTAATTTTAGGGTTTATCTATTGGAACAAAGAATGTATCAGAACTTAAATACTAACTGATAGAGTATATGGGCTCGGACCCACGGCCAACACACTCTTGGATACACAACAGCCCAAGCCCGTGACATTACTGGAGGGTCCAACAAATAAGTCCAGTCCAAAATGAAAGGAATGGACTTTCGTTCCGTACAGTCACTTCGGTAGGTGTCACCTCGGTTACAATTCACCTGAATATCAATCGGGATCTACGATCACTGAGCCCGAAGTGCACTCTTGCACCTCAGACATCAGCACTCAGCCAGCTTCAAAGCATCTGACTAGAGCTCATCTAGAAAAGGATACACGTCAAATACTGCAACACCTCAGGGCTCTTGCCCATAGAATAGTCGACACGTGTAGTGCATTTAATGCATCGGCTCATTTTTTGCTACTTTAGATACCCCTCTTGGGGGCAGATGTAAATGTTTAGAATCTCATTAATTGCAATCTCTTTCTCTCGCTAAACTTAGTTTTCTCTTCTCTCTAGCAACACCATTAACGGTTTACCTGGAAAGCTATCACTTATCATTGGTCTCATATTGGACGGAATTAAATCTTAATGTAACACCGCCCCCGAGTATTTGTACTGTACCAAATTATGTATTGAACCTTGAGAAATGTATAAAAGCATTTTTACGAGATTGTAAATTTTTATCATTTCTATTACGTGAATAGTAAAATTCACGTGGGGCCCACACCGAATGTGGGGCCGCCCGATATTATCGGGACCACATATTATATTAATATTGGACTAGATAATATGTATATGGTGATGGATATCCTAATTGGGCCATGGCAATGGCATAGAGTTGACCGGTTGGTCAAACGAGGCCAAATTATCGGTATCAGCAATTTATCAGATAACAGCCCAAAAAGGGATTCCGAAGATTTCTAAATTAAAGTTGGGGAATCATATTGATTCTAAGGTCCAATAAGGATTGGGAACAAGTGTTATATTTTATTCGACCCGATAAAATAAAATATACTTAAAACAGTCCGGAAAATACAACTTTCGGGACTGATTGTACACTCGGGTACACAAAGGGTTAACCTCCCACATAAGTGGGGGCCAAACCACGTCCTTGATCTGGAAAATATCAAGGGGAGCCGCATGGAAGCAAGGAAAATATCAAGCTGATTGGTAAGGAGACCAATCAAACCAACCAAGGGCCCCTCCTCACATTATTTTGGGCTATTGAGACAAAAGTGAGGGGTTCCCTCCACCCACCTCCAATCAGTTCGGCCATCCCACAAGAGAGGTGAGAGAAGCTCTGCAATACTCCATTCCTTTCAGCCATTTACGCACTTGAGCTAAGGAGGAAGAAGGAGGGGAAAAGAGAAGAGGAAAAGTTGGTTTTGGAGAGGAAAACTTGTGTTTAGCAAGGTAAGGACTCCATTAACCTCATTCCGTTTTCTTTAATCATCTTATACGATTATTCAATCATATTGCACACCCTAGGATTGTTCTACACGTTAGGAGGTGTAGAATGAGGGGTTGGAAGGTGGTTCTAAGCCCAAGAATGGACTTAGAAGCCAAAGTGACCGGTTCGCCGGAAGATAACCTTTTTGAGGTTATTTGTATTACTATGGGTTTTATGATGATAAAACCTTGTTAGTAACTTGTCTAAGGTATTCTAGGAACTTTCACGGAGTTGAAAGGGTCGCCGGAGCTGTCGCCGGAGTTCGTTGAAGTTCGCTGGAGTTTCGCCGGAGAGGCTAGAACTTCATAAACTTCATTAAGGTGAGAAGACGGCTTTATGCTTTATAACTTTTGAGTGAGGCATGAGATTACCTAAAGTAATCAAGGATATGTTTTATGAAATGAGTAAAGATAACCAAGTGTTTGCTTATGCCATGATTATACATAAAACATAGTTGAAAAGCATGTTATGTAGGTTTGGTGGTTAAAAGTGTAATGACTTATTACGTGTGATGTTCCAGGGATCCAAAATGGTATTTTTGGATCAAGGACGTCAAGGAGTATATGTGTATAAAATTTCACGTCAATCGGACTCCGTTTGGGTGGTCAAACGGGCGTTGACCGACAAGTCAACTGTCATACCCCACCGGGTATTGACACATACCCGACCGGGTATTTGTTGAAAATTAGCTTTGTGGACTACTGTCTCCTGTACTCGACCGAGTATGGGTTGATACTCGATCGAGTATTGCGTTATGCTCAAAACGGGCAGTTTTGAGCGGGTTAATGTGGTCCGTTCAGGTTGGACCCGCCCACGTTGGTTCCTAAGGTTGGTTATATGACTATAGGGCTAGGTATTGTCCATAGTTGAAGGAACGAAAGGTTAGCCATATCCAGGTTAGGGTTTGGTAAGGATTTAGTTTGGGATTGAGTATCCCCAGGACATTAAATGATCCTGAAACTCGGTTGGGGTTGAGCATCCCCGGGACTATAAATGATCCTGAAACTCGGTTGGGGTTGAGCATCCCCGGGACTATAAATGATCCTGAAACTCGGTTGGGGTTGAGTATCCCCGGGACTGCAAATGATCCTGAAACTCGGTTGGGGTTGAGTATCCCTGGGACGGTAAATGATCCTGAAACTCGGTTGGGGTTGAGTATCCCCGGGATGCGAAATGCTCCCAAAAGTCGGTAGGATATTATGAATGTAGAATGTAGCGGGTGAGCTAGGCATTCGGGAAAAGGGTAAGAAAGGTCAGGTAAGAACTTTATCTCTAAAAGACTCTTTGAATGAAATGACCTACGGGTCGAGTATTTTACAAATATATATATATATATATATATATATATATATATATATATATATATATACACAGTATGTATCATCGGATGAATGAGTCACATATATATATGTATCACCCTATTTTTGGGTCTCGTGTCTGAAACATTAGTTATTCTTCATATAGCCTGCTTGTCACTAGTACTTCTATGGAGTACTGACCCCTCCGGGGGCCCTCACATTTTTCAGGTTGAGGCTAGAGTCCTACTAGCTACCTGCACCTTTGCCTAGGGTGATCCTTCGAGGAGGAAGACGTGGTTCGTGCTTCCATTCGTATTTTTGAAATCTATAAACTGCTCATGGATTTTTGAACAATGTTTTCATTAAAACAGTTGGGGGCCTACGTGCCCGTGTTTGCCACGTGTGGCTAAGTATCAAACATATTATTATTTCCGCATTTGTTTGATTATGATATTGATGTTGATTGTATGTGTTTACTAATCGGTTTGGCAATAGAATCAATAGGACGCCTTGTACAATTCAATAGGGATGAACTGTTGTTGTTCTTATCGGGTTGTACGGCGGTTGTCTACGTGGCTCGGATGTGGTCCGGGGCGTGACACTTAATGTGTTCAAGAGGTGAGATCTAATACAAATAGGTTTTCCCATGAAAAGTGAGAATTGAGAAATGGCTTAAGTCTTTGATAACTTAAAAATGGACATAATAGATAAAAAAAAATATATAGTGACAAAATGCTAACCTTAAATGTGAAATATTTAATACTCCTTCCATCCTTTAAAACTTGGCCAATTTTAACTGACATGAGGATTAATAAAGTGAAAAGTGTGGTTGAGGTTTGTGCAAAGGACATAGAATTAGCTGGAACCACAAATTTTACTTAGAAAGAAAAGTTGCAAAGTTTGTGGGACACCCGAAAAAAGAAAGTAAGCAAAGTAATAAAGGACGTAGAGAGTACTAAAATTGCATATGCGATATGTAAGGGTGTACGCTCAACTTGTTAAAAACTATCACAAAAAGATTTCTACAATTCCTATTTTATTTCAAAAAGTAATACACTTTTATGTTAGCCAAATACACTTTTTCTCCAAAGTGGTGCACATTTATCACTTTATTTTTCAAAAAAGTTCATAATATTTACACTTTTACCATTGAGTTCTATATATATATATATATATATATATATATATATATATATATATATATATATATATATATATATATAGGGTTGGGTTCTAATGAGAACACCCCTTAACGTGAGAACGTGAGAACAAATCTTAATCGTAGATCTTAGTAAATTAATGGACAAAAAAGGAGTAGATCTACGGATATACCATGGAAGTGCAAACACTTTAAAAAAAACATGCTCTCTCTTCTAATTAAACATAGGTTAGATGGACATGATAGTCATTTAAAAAAATCATACGGTTGAGGGGGTTGTCATTTCCCTAAAAGCTAGGTAATAATAAATCTCAAATGATATAAATTTCTTTAGTTTATAAATTGATTTAACTTCTTAAATAATAATCCAATTTTAACAAAAATTATACCAAATTAAATAACTTTTTATGCTCTTTCATATGACATCAATATGTCATATATAATTTTTAAAAATAAAATATGTATAAGATGCATACAATAAAGAACAACAAACATTTCTATCTATCTACCGGATGCACAAGAACATGTATCTAACACACAATCACCGATATCTAATGCATATGAGATGACTTCGTACTCAAAAAGAAAGTAAAACTTGTTGTATGTAATATATACAAACTAATATCTAATGCACAAATAAAGTTATGCAAATTCCGGAGATTGTGCAGTTCAATAACATAGTAGTGCGAGCATGTTTGTATTGAATAACATACTCCGTATTTGAGTTTATAAAGCATAGGTGTGCACTACTGCAGTGGATTTGTGCAGTAATATGCAAATGAACTAAGTGTATGGGTGTATAAAGTTATGTGCACTAGTATGATGTTTTAGTGCATGGGACGGAATTATTATTTGTAATAAAGTTATGTGCACTAGTATGATGTTTTAGTGCATGGGGCGAAATCATTTGTGATAAAGTTATGTGCACTAGCATGATGTTTTAGTGCATGGGACGGAATTATTTGTGATAACTAATAAAATACCTATAACAATTAAAATCTAAAACTAAAATAGTGGTTATGTGCATTTGAAGGAATAATTGAATGAAAATGAATGATATTTTGTTTCTATAGTTACACAACTCAATTTACGTGAGAAATGAAATAAGATGGAAGGAGAATTTGAAAAAAGGAATGAGATTTTATTTCTATAATTGTTGACGTGAGAAATAAAGTAAAATAATATGGAAGTTATTCAATCCATTACTGCTTTGGACAAACGAATTAACTACAAAGTCGGTTACCAAAACGGCCAAGTTTAATATGGACTAAAATAGCCTTTACTCCTATTTTAATTGATCGAAGATGGGTTTAGATTTTGGATGGCTGAGATGTGTTCTCACGTTCTCACGTTAAGACTCGTTCTCATTTGAACCAAAATATATATATGTGTGTGTGTGTGTGTATATATATATATATATAGGGTATGGTTAAAGTAAGAATGATGGTTTATGAGAGAAATAAGAACAAATCACACTCATCCAAAATAAATGATCTACGATAGCAATTGGGTTTTAGAAGGTGGCATAAATGTAATTAGTCAAAATTTTAGACAACTAACGGACACTTGACGTTAACGTAACTGTCTACTCTCTCTTTCTCCTTTAATATACATGCGGTTATAAATGAATATAAAAATCAATAAATTACATGAAACAATAATTATACGGAATACTTATTACTTACGAAGTACGGAGTATTATACATAGTGCACTTTTACTTTTAACCAACTTGTTCTTTACTTTTTCATATTGCCCTCAATTTTAAACATGCTTTATTTCTTTTAGTGTTATTTTTTAATCAGTTAATCCACATAAATTATTTTCGTTTTATTTCTTTTAGTGTTATTTTTTAATCAGTTAATGCACATAAATTCTTTTCGTAACATTTACACTATGCAATGTCTTCTCCAAAATATGCAAATATATTATTTTACTTGTGCACTCATATTGCTAAGTTATGCACTTTTATCTTTAACTATACAATTGTGCATTTACATATCTAAAAGAAATAAACATACACCTTTAAACATATATTTGGTCACTTTTATGATATGCATATGCACATTTATTCATACACAAAGTATTATGCAATTTATGATATAAATGTTTTAACAATAATAAGTGCCGATCAGAACATTTCTTGACGTGAGAAATGAGAACGTTCCAAAATGATGCACTTTATCATTCACGAAAATGCACATTTATAATTAAATAATGCAAAATTCAAATGTGCACATTTACGTTTAAACTTTTGCAAAGTTGAAATACACATTTTCCAATTTTTTATATGCACATTTTTGTTTTACATGCATGATGCACAATACCCAAATCCAACGTTCCAGAATCATTCTTATTTCCTCCTAAGATGATATTCTCATACGATCGATCCTTACTCTAGCAATATATATAGGGGAGAGTTCAAATAAAAAGACATCTTCCCGTGCAAAGTGCGAAATTTACACTTTTTCATGTTTCGCTTGCACTTTTGCTTGTTTTCGTTGCACTTTTTCGCGTCAGTGAAAAAAAATTGATTTATTTACAAAATTGCCACTGTGGTTTTGGCCGAATTTGGCCAAAATCGCAATGTCAAAAAAGTGCAACGGAAACACAAAAAAGTGAAAGCGAAACATGAAAAAGTGCAAATTTCGCACTTTGCACGGGAAGATGTCTTTTTATTTGAACTCTTCCCTATATATATATATATATATATATATATATATATATACACACACACACACACACACACACATATATACATATATATACATATACATATATATATACACACACACACATATATATATATATACATATATATATATGTATACATGTGTGTGTGATCTAGTTCAGTTTGTTAGAAAACTTTATATTTTACATCTTTATATGAAAATGAACGTGCAACTTAAGTTTTCTAGTAGTGCACTCATATCAACACCATTATGCACTTTTTTCATTAACTATGGTACGATAGAACTACATATCAAGAAGTACTGCATGCACTTTTAGAAATATTATTATGCTTTTATCATTTATATCTTTACATTTATTTTTAAACCCCGATAATATAACTATTTTCAATGATATATATGTGACATTCTTAACTTCATATCCGAAAAATAACTTATACTAAGAGGAGTCATAATATATTTTCTCATTCATCAAATGAAAATTAATGTGCACTTTTATTATTCCAGGGGTGCTCTTTTATCACAAAATTTTGCACTTCTATCATTAACGATATTAGAATGCACAGTTTATGCACTTGGAAACCTAAAAGTAAATATATATGCATTTTTAAGAATATTATTGTGCACTTTTATCATTTACATTTGCATCAACAACAACAACAATACTAATGATGATAATGATATGATGATGATAATGATAATAGTAATAATACTAATAATAATAATAATTATTATTATTATTATTATAGTGCACCAAATATATTTATAAAATAGAATATAGAATCGTAGTTAATTTATTTTAGGAGTGCCTAAATAAATTTAGTGCTTTTAGATTCCCAAATGGACAAAATCCTCCAAGCTTCTCTACTAATTAAATGAATCTAAACAAAAAAAATACGTTCAATAATGAGTATATTAGGAACTAAGAAATATAGGAGTAGAATTAAGTACTTTAAAAAGGAAAAAAGAAGTTATGTGATATTGTGGACATGTAAAATTTATTGGGCCTCTTTTGAATTTATTGGGTCAACGTTCGATTCTGTTGGGCCGCTCGTGATGGTTGTTGGGCCTTATAAAAATATTAATATGGACCCATTCGGATAAAATTTAATAATTGAATTAACTTGGGTCATTTAAATATCCAATTAATTTAATTATAAATTAAATCTTTAAAAGAATGGACCGGTCCTATTAATTTCTTTATTTTGAGCCCATTATTAAATAGTAGCCCAATGAATAAGAGTCATGATCCAATTGATAAAGAGAGCAATGAATATGGTTAAGGAATCCATCCGTATGCACGGAAAATGGCTGCGAACCTTGTTAAAAAGGTTGTCCAGATACATCGAACAAGTGCTGATTTTTCTGGCTATTAAATGCAAGCAAATAGAGCCCAAAACCCATTTTATTCGAGGCCCATGAGGTATGAACGAAATTCTGCAACCCTAAAGCATATTTTCACCCCCTCCACCCCTATAAATAGGGGTCTCTGTTGAGAAGAAAAGGAGGAGAATTTTCAGACGAAGAAACGTTGCAGAAAAGCTCTCAAGAACTCCCGTAAGGCTCTGAACGATCCCGAAGAAGAGGAATAGATCAAGCCACGATTTTTGTTAAGAATATACGAATAATCCTTCGTGATTTCGTCGATTCTTAATAAAATAAATCCAAAAGTTGAAGAACGTTCGAAGATCTGAAGAACGAAGCTTGAAGATTCGAAGATCTGAAGAACAAGGCTTTGAAGACTTGAAGATATGAAGAACGAAACTTTGAAGATTTGAAGATATTCATATTAAGATTGAATCAAGATTCAATTGAAGATCAAGCCACATATCCCGGGAGGCCCTTAAACAGAAGATCAAGCCATAAAATGGCCCTTTTGTTGAAGAACAAGCCACTTGAAAACCGGAGGCCCTTCAAGCTGAATTCTTAATTCAAGAATATTTGAAGATTCAAAGAACGAAGATTCAAAGATTCAAAGAATAAAACTTTGAAGATTTGAAGATACGAAGAACGAAGGTTCGAAGATTTAAAGATCTGACGAACGTTCGAATATTTGAAGAATTAAAGATTTAATTTTGAATTAAATTCTTTAATTATATTTATGTCAAATTGCAAGTGAAGAATCAGAGGATTCATATTTAGAGATTGTACCCAATATTCTCACATATTATTATTTGCAATCAATTTTAAGTAACTACTTAAAATTTGTTTCACAAATTTTTGGCACGCCCGGTGGGACATCTCTACCTCTCATCTCTTCACTTTTGAAAACGAACCCATGGCATCAAGCAAGCCCGTGTTCACTCTGAATTCTCGAGCATCATCAAGCTCGAATCAAAACATGCAAGGCCCTATCACTAGGAGTCGATCAAGAATGATGTTTGCGCAATCATCTTCGGGAACTACTCCCGGTGCGATGGAGGGATTTCGAACTGCGCAAGAGGTGGCCCGGAAGCTTTCTTCATCTATACATGAAGTTACTTCCCCGAAGTGGACAAACGGTGGTGAAAGCTCGTCATCCGGTTCAGACTCTACTTCTCCATCAACTTCTCCACGAAGAACTACCCCACAGTGGTCAAATGTCTACACTGTGATGCCCACTATGACGACAAGCACCACGTCTATGGAAGAACAAATTGCCCATCTAACTAAGGTTATCGAGGGGATGAGCATGTTCATGCAAGCTCAAGATCAGAAGTTGAATGATCTTAACAGCAAAGTGGAAAGCTTGAAAGGCGAATCAAGTCATGCCCATGAGAAGGATCCCGAAGTGCATGAAGATAATGATTCTCACCAAGAGGATTCGGGAAAGAACATCTCAACCTCTGGGGGCATGATCCCGATTGATCAACTCAAAGACTTCATCATGGGAACAATAAAGGGGAAGATAGAAGGAAAGCAGTCTACTTACTCCTATGTTAAGCCATACACTCAAAGGATCGAGGATTTGAAGATGCCCGTCGGATACCAGCCGCCAAAGTTCATACACTTTGATGGAAAGGGAAACCCGAGACAACATGTTGCCCATTTCGTAGAAACTTGCAATAATGCGGGAACGGCGGGGATCACCTGGTCAAACAATTTGTGCGCTCTTTGAAAGCAAATGCATTTGATTGGTATACTGACTTGGAGCCCGGTTCCATTGACAGCTAGCAAGATATGGAACGTGAGTTCCTAAACCGTTTCTATAGCACAAGGAGGGTGGTGAGTTTGCTTGAGTTGACAACTACTCGCCAGTGGAATGATGAGCCCGTGATAACCTACATTGAACGTTGGAGGGAACTTGCCCTCAACTGCAAAGATCGGATCTCTACAAACTCTGCAATTGATATGTGCATTGAAGGCATGCATTGGGAGTTATGTTATATTCTGAAAGGGGTGAATCCAACTACTTTTGATGAATTAGCAAGCAAAGCTCGAAACATGGAGTTGAGCATTGCAAGAAGTGGAAGACAAACCATGGGCATATATCCCATGAACAATGCTGCTGAAAAGCAAGATACCAAGAAAGGGGGCAAGCCCTTCTCTAAATTTGAAAAGAAAGAAGCAATAGTTGTGAAAGCTTCACCAGTCAAAGTCTTCACTCAAACCACCGAGAAGGCAAAGCAGGTTGCTAGAGTTGAACCTGAGACCTCTGGGCGTGTCAAGCCGACTTTGCGAGAAATGATGGAGAAGCAATATCCTTTCTTGGAATCAGATGTTTCTCCGATGTTTGATGAACTGACAAGGTTGAAACTTGTTGATTTACCTCAGTCAAAACGACCCAAGGAAGCTACAAAGGTCAATGATCCTAATTACTGCAAATATCATAGAGTGCTGAGTCACCCAATAGAGAAGTGTTGGGTGTTCAAAGAAAAGATTATGGCTTTAGCCCGTGAAGGAAAGATTGAACTTGCTGATTCTGCAGCAAGCACAAATCAAATTACCATTACATTTGGTAGGTTTGCTCCGCTTATGGTCGACGATGACCTAAATTCTCACAAGCATAAGCTCCCTTTTACTGTCAAGGGAATGAAAGGATGTCCGCCTCTCACCAAAAGAATGGATCTCGAGGATGTCGATGACAAAGGGAGACCATGGATCTTGATAACTCGAAAGAAGCAAAGGAAAAATCATGAACCTAAGCCACAACCGAAGAAGGTGATAAAGAAATGGGTTAGGCGACAACCGATAAATGAATTGAAGAAAAGAAGCAAAGGAAGGATCATGTTCTTCCCAAGGTTGCACGAAGAGTAATTACTCTCAACGATTATATGCCAAAGGAATTAAAGAGCAAGAAAACTCAAATATCGAGTTCTTGCCTGAGCACCCATGAAAAAGACGTTGAGAGTTCAAATAGGGGTCTATCTCCAGTTTCGAATAAAGAGGAGGTGGCTGGAGCACAAAGATCTACTTCATACGCCACTGACATTGTCTTTAAAGATGAAGATCTTATGTTGGGTGCTACTCCCCATAACCGTCCGCTTTTTGTTGAAGGATACACTCGTGGACGAAGATTCAGAAGAATTATGATAGATCAAGGGTCTGCCGTTAACATCTTAACGGTTCGAGCTATGAAAGATCTTGATATATCAATGGATGAACTCTCCCAAAGTCGCTTAATGATTCAAGGCTTTAATCAAGGGGGGCAAAGAGCGATTGGAATGATCCGTCTTGATTTGGTCATTGGCGGGTTGAAAGCAAGTACTTTATGTCACGTCATTGATGCAAAGGCTTCATATAATCCCCTTCTAGGTCGTCCATGGATACATGAGAACGGTGTGATTCCTTCAACATGGCACCAATGCTTCATGTATGAGGAGAACGGTGTTGTAAAGAAGGTAGTGGCCGATGAAACTCCATTCACAGAAGCCGAGACATACTTTGCAGATGCAAAGTTTTACCAGAAGCCCAAAATCTCTAAAGAAGACGATATTAGACAGGAAGAAGTATATCGCCTCTTGACTCAACCGAAGCTGAAAGAGAAAGTTGTTGAAGGCATCGAAGGGCTTACGTTCCCTCTTGCAAAGATCGAGATATCAAGGCCTCCTCAAGACATGTCTCAGGAAGAAATAAAGCACAAGGATGATGTTAAGGAGTTTCAAATCCCCAAGGCACGCACTAATGAAGGATTTGACCCAAATGCATACAAACTTCTGGCCAAGGCTGGGTATAATCCTAATGAAAGGAAGTTAGGAAAACTCATTCCAGAAGCTGGTGGAGAAGGACCATCAAAGCAGATCAATCTTCGAGGACATACAGGGTTGGGTTACGTTCAGCCGAAACCCATAAGAATCCTCATAAATAGAGCTACAACGCATCATATCAGTGCGGATGAAGAAGATGAGGTGACTTCTAAACCGAAGTATTCCGTTTTTTATCGGATTGGGGGGCAAAATCAAAACCCGCCATCTTTGATAGAATGGGGCCAAAGCCGAAGAAGATCATGAAGAAAACTTTACAAGAAAGGCTTGGAATGATCCCCTTCATGGTAAAGCACATGGAAGACCCATGTAGTGGGCAAAACTTTGAGAGAAAGCCGGTACATGAAAGGTTAGGGAAACTTTACTCACGCAAGAAGTCTCTCAACAAATATACGAAAATACAAGTTTTGAATGAATATAGAAGCTTGATTCCATCCCAAATGAGGCGAGAAACTGATGTGCAGGTCTCATGTGGAGAAACTCTCAAAGTACAGTTGAAAACAATTATTCATACTCGAATGCCTGCAGATAATAAGTTCAAATATGATGAACTGATTGATGACGAAGAATACATTGCCTCATCTTACCATATTACCTTTGGTGATGAAATCTCGGTCGAAGGTGAAGATGCTGATGAAGCTCCTCCAAAATTTGAAGAAGGAGTGCGAACAGCCTTGGATGAACTAAAGGAGGTAAATCTTGGCACCGAAGAGGACCCTCGTCCCATTTATATCAGTACTCTCCTATCGAGCGAAGAAAAAGAAGAATATGTGTCCTTACTCCAAGAATACAAGGATGTCTTTGCATGGACATACAAAGAAATGCCGGGGTTGGATCCAAAAATCGCTGTTCATTACTTAGCGATAAAGAAAGGATGCCGACCAGTAAAGCAAGCTCAAAGGCGCTTCCGCCCAGATTTAATTCCATTAATTGAAGCAGAGGTTGATAAACTTATCGAGGCCGGATTCATTCGAGAAGTGAAATATCCTACTTGGATATCCAACATTGTCCCGGTCAGAAAGAAAAATGGACAAATCCAAATATGTGTTGATTTTAGGGATCTTAACCTTGCTCGTCCAAAAGATGATTTTCCACTTCCAATCATTGAATTAATGATAGATGCTGTGACTGGGCATGAAATTATGTCTTTTATGGATGGTTTCTCAGGTTATAATCAGATCTGGATGGCTCTCGCAGATGAAGAATTGACTGCCTTCCGAACTCCTAAGGGGATCTATTGCTACACGGTCATGCCATTTGGACTTAGGAATGCAGGAGCTACATATCAACGAGCTATGCAGGCAATATTTGATGATATCCTTCACAAAATCGTGGAGTGCTATGTTGACGACCTCGTGGTGAAGTCAAAAGATCAAGGCGATCATCTATCACACTTAAGAGTAGTATTTGATCGCTTGAGGAAGTTTGGTCTCAAAATGAATCCTCTGAAGTGTGCTTTCGGAGTTTCGGCCGGGAAATTCTTGGGGTTTATTGTCCGTCACAAACGCATTGAGATAGAACAAGCCAAGATCGACGCTATTGTGAATATGCCGGAGCCTCGAAATATTCATGAGTTGAAGAGTTTGCAACGAAAATTGGCTTACATACGGAGGTTCATCTCGAACTTATCTGGGAGATGTCAACCATTTAGTCGAATTATGAAGAAGGGTGTGTCTTTCATATGGGACCAAACGTGTAAGAATGCATTTGAAAATATTAAGGCTTATTTAATGAAACCACCGGTCCTAAATGCACCTATCTCTGGCCGCCCCTTGATACTTTACATTGCCGCTCAAGAAAGGTCTGTGGGAGCTCTATTAGCTCAAGAAAATGATAAAGGGAAGGAGAATGCCCTTTATTATTTAAGCAGAATGATGACTCCACACGAGTTGAAGTACTTGCCCATTGAGAAATTGTGTTTGGCCCTTATATTTGCAATCAAGAAGCTTAAACACTACTTTGAAGCTCACACGATAAATCTTGTCTCCAGAGAAAATCCACTGAAGTATGTGATGTCCAAAGTGGTTCTATCTGATCGTCTTGCTAGGTGGTACTTGATATTTCAACAGTTTGAGATTGTTTATGTCTCACAAAAATCTGTAAAAGGGCAAGCTTTGGCAGATTTCCTAGCCGATCACCCTATCCCTGCTGAGTGGGAACTTTCTGATGATCTACCTGATGAAGATGTGCTCATAATTGAAGTTTTGCCTCCATGGAAGATGTATTTTGATGGAGCTGCACACAGAGAAGGTGCTGGAGCTGGTGTGGTCTTTGTTACACCTGAAGGTCAAGTTCTGTCATATGCTTTCACGCTTACGGAACAATGCTCCAATAACGTCGCTGAATATCAAGCACTCATTCTCGGACTTGAAATAGCTGTAGACATGAAGCAAACACGAGTTAATATCTATGGCGATTCAAAGCTAATCATCAATCAAGTGCTTGGAATTTATGAAGTAAGGAAACCTGAACTGCATCCTTACAACAAATATGCAAGGGCACTCATAGGATGGCTGGGTGAAGTTACAATTGAACACGTGCCAAGAAAGGAAAACAAGCAAGCCGATGCACTGGCAGGGTTAGCATCGAACATGGCACACCTTGACGATGGAACTCAAGTACGGGTATGTCAAAAATGGGTAATTCCTCCATTCATTGGAGACGATGGTGTAGCCGAAGAGATAGTCGAGATGCCAACTACCTCAGTTTATGATATTGAAAATGAAGATTGGAGGCAGCCGCTCATTGATTATCTCACTGATGGGAAATTACCTGAAAATCCCCGCAAGAAAGTAGACTTGAAGAGGCGTTCACCGCGTTTCATTTACTATAAAGATACGCTTTATCGAAGATCATTCGATGGTGTATTCCTTAGGTGTTTGGGTGGAGATGAAGTCTTACAAGCAATGGAAGAAGCACATTCACGAGTATGTGGAGCTCATCAGTCCGGTCCTAAGCTGCACTTTCATATTAAGAGGATGGGATATTATTGGCCGATCATGGTAAAGGATTGCATGGACTATGCTAGAAGATGTCAAGCGTGCCAATATCACGCAAATTTCATCCATCAAGCACCGGAGCCTTTGCATCCGACAGTATCATCATGGCCATTCGACGCTTGGGGACTTGACGTAGTTGGGCCAATCACGCCTAGCTCATCAGGAGGGCATTCGTACATACTAGCCGCTACTGATTACTTCTCAAAATGGGCCGAAGCAGTTGCATTGAAAGAGGTGAAGAAGGAAAATGTTGTTGATTTCATCCGAGTTCATATCATCTACCGCTTTGGTATTCCCCGATATATCTTGACGGACAATGGGAAACCTTTTGACAACAAGTTGATGGACAAGATATGCAAGTTATTTGATTTCAAGCAACGGAAGTCCTCTATGTACTATGCTGCCGCCAATGGCCTCGATGAAGCTTTTAACAAGACTCTATGTAACCTGTTGAAGAAAGTTGTGTCAAAATCAAAAAGGGATTGGCACGAAAGAATGGAAGAAGCATTATGGGCATATAGAACGACTTATCGAACACCTACTCAAAGCACTCCATATTCTTTGGTGTATGGTACCGAAGCAGTCCTTCCCCTTGAGCGCCAAATACCATCTCTGAGATTGGCCATTCAAGAAGGACTCACTGATGAAGAAAATGTGTACGGCGAGCTCTTGGCCCACGAGAGTTTAAAATGTGTACGACAAGCTCCTGGCCCGCATGAGTTAAAACTGTGTACGGTCCCCTCCTTTAGATTACCAATTCAAATGGTACTTATGAACTACGTTTGACTTGATCTCCTTCATAGGAGTACGTAGGCAGCTCAAAAGTTTCATTTTTGAGTTCAGTTATAACAACACAAACCCTCAATAAAGTTTGATCTCACTCACTTTGAAAAAAAAAAAAAGAAAGAGAAAACAGAAGAAGAAGCAAGGCAATATCAACTCATGAGAAGCAACAAAGGAAGCAAATATCCATATATAGTTTGGTAAGAAGTAAGGAAAAGAGTTGTTTGCTGACTAAAAGCTAATCTAAAAGCTAAGTATCAGCCTAAAAACAATTTAAAGCTAACTAAGTCATCCTTCAAGGCCTCTAGCTCCTTCTTCTGAGTACTTAAAGCAAATTGATCTTCATCTCATGCTTTGATAGTCTTCAAAATCCGTGAAGATTCCTCCTTAGCCTTCGTAAGAGCTGCGTCTAAGTCACTAGCCTCTACACGACGCTTGGAGATCGAAACTTCTACTTCCTTAGCTTCAGCTTCCAAAAAGGCTATCTTCTTCTTGATTTCATTAAGAGACTTCTCATCATCAAGTAATGCCACTTGGTTTTGAGATCTCTTAGCTTCAATATCTTCACAAAAAGCCTGCGACATTGCCAATTCCTGAGATTGTTTCTCAGAAGGAACCCTATCAGCAACAGTCGAACACGTCTGATCAAATGCTTGTGCCCTGTCAAAGAAATGCTTCACTCTCGTCTTCAACATGGAAAGGTCAATGCCCTCCTTCTCCATCAAGATAACACAATTCTCAACACTCTCCCGAAGAGATGAGACGTTCTCTGTTGTAGCCCGTTCTAACTTTTGTTGAAGGCCACTCCAAGTATTAATGATGAAGTGCTTATACAAAGTAAAGAAGTAGTCTTCTGCATGGAATACAGATGCAGCCGGTTTCGCATGAGAAGACTCGGGTATTTCATGGATCGGAACTTCTTTACAATGACTTGGGCCGGTTTCTGCTATCAATCCAGCGACAGTATCTTGATCTGCGTTTTCTCCTTCACTTGAGCTAGATGAAGAAACATGATTCGAAGAACTAGCATCATCAAGGACTGCATGAATTTGCAAAAGAAGGAAGAAAATATAAGTACAAGCTTGAAAACAAACTATAAAATGATAAAACTAACCTTCAGTGGTCCAAGACGAGGTTTTCTAAGATGTTTCCAGTTCTTCTCATCACTACTCTGCTTTTCAAGAACTTGATTCTCACTCACCTTGGCAGGAGACATTTCTTTCTCAGCATCCTCGATCAAAACTTCAGCCCTAGGTGCTGCAAGCATAGCCTTTTTCTTCCTCAGTATCAGGTGCTCGTTTCTTCTTGGAGACCAGAGTCACGGTATCTGAAGGGGTGATCACATCATCAACTGCAAGATCACAAATCCTAATCAAGTCACCCACATTATTCTCGAGGTAGTTACCATGAACTTGGCTCCACCACTCTTTGTACTCCAAGGAGAAATACTTCGCTGGAATAGTAGGAGGAGTCGGAAATACCGCTTCAGCTTGTGACATGCCGTGCTCAAACTGTAGCCAAAGCTGAAAGCCAGCAGCAAGTGTGACACTCCGATTACGCATCTCAAGAAAGCCAGGAGCATAAGCCTGAAAATACCCAAATTGGCGACTAAAGCGGTGAGGACTGTAAGGCTCAGCAATGCAATGATCCCGGTAGCGTGATACAAGATAATTAGACCGAAGACTCCTAAAAAGCGCCAACTCAACCTCTGGAGGTTTTTTACCATCGAAGAATGAATATTCTTTGATTCTCCGATGTGTAGAACACACCCATGCTGATACATCTCCCTGGAAAATTCGTTTGCGCGCACTTCTCTTCTCGAGGGATCTCGCTCCACCTTCTCCTGAATAAGAAATCATTAATGGCGTCGTGGACTGAATCTCATTCTTAAAATGCGTATCAAAGTATGATGCCAACCATCCATAAACATAGTGAACGGGAAAACACGTTCTAACTTGATCAGGAGCTGGAGCATTCGAGATCCGATTAAGCCCATGATAGACACTTGCAAGAACCGGGACCGCAAGGCATACACGTTTCCCTCGAGCCAACATACAAGCAACTCTGAATGTTTCCGGGCGGATAACTCTAGGACCTTCATGCGGCAATACAAATGCGCAAAGCCAACATGATAAAAATGCCGCTAAATATACCTCTTCCTCATATTCAGCAGGAACCTTGAGTACGTGGAATGGTACCCTCATAGAATTCGACCATCCTCCAAATTTTGGAATAGCTCCGCTCGGATTATGGGTCGCCTTGGCACGAGATGTTCGTTTCTTTTCTGTTCTCACTGGAGGCATAGTATACTTGGAGGCCTTTCTGAACCAGAATTTTACCCACGCATGAACACGCAAAACACGCTTATCTCCGGCTTTGGGAAAAAGATGATGATATGCGTGAAACAAATATTTGTAGAGATGAAGTGAACGGTCAGCACTCGTATTTAACAACTCAGAAGTGCCCGGAATAGATTCATCATACGTGTCTCCTATGATAGGCAATCCTCCGATAACGTGCAAGTCCCAAAGTGTGATCGTCAATTCGCCAATTGACGTAAGCAAAGTATTCGTCGTGGGACACCATGCCTCACAAAATGCTTGAATAGCATTAGTACATCGGTCATACGTGAATAATGAGGCATAAACAGCATCGTAAATAAGCCCTTCCTCCAGAACGCTTTTATTCATACTCAAAATATCTTCGGCCCAGTCCCAATAACCTGTGATGAATCTAAACTCACCACCAAATGATAAGGTCTTTGTCAAAGGGGCATTTTCATCAAAGATGCGTCTACCCAAAGAAGGAAGAATCTCAGAGGAGGACATGTGAATAAAGCCAGATACTAAAGTCCGCATTGTCTGAGCTTGATACTCGCACTCAGGAGTCCAGTTTGTAACTCGATAGGACACAACCGTTGGACCCCAAAACTCGCGAGCAAATGGCTTGTGCATCTCCAAAAGAATCTCTTCATCATTCTTCTTGCTCGTTGATATAGAGAGATACTTTTTGCCTCCACGCCTTACGTCCTTAAAAGATATCATTTTGGACTGCAAAATAAAAAAAACATCATTATTCTTATTATTATTACTAAAAAAACTAAAGTAATAATAATAATAATAATAATAATAACAATAATAATAATAACAAAGGGGGGGGGGGGGGCTCAGCAATGCTAATCGATCTCAAGCTCGAGCAATTGACTTCATCTTCCGACTAGACGAATAAAGAAATCAGTAATACTGGTTAATAATTAGTCAAGCTCCTTCAGAATGGACAAAGGTCGAAAATAGCGGCAACATCTCAGTCTTCAACAAATGCAATTAGCCAAATTCTCTAGATTGGTGCCACTAGCCCAACGAAGGGCCCCAAGCGACACCGATGAGCGGCAATCAGACCAATTCTCTAGATCAGTGCCACTAGCCCAACAAAGGACCCCAAGCGACACCGACGACCGACAGTAGACCTATTCCTTTAGATCGGTGCCACTAACCCAACGAAGGGCCCCAAGCAACACCGACTGTCGGAAATCGGCCTAATTCCTTAAATCAGTGCCACTAGCCCAACGAAGGGCCCCAAGCGACACCAATGAGCGGCAATCAGACCAATTCTTTAGATCGGTGCCACTAGCCCAACGAAGGGCCCCAAGCGACACTGACGGTCGGAAATCAGCCTAATTCTTTATATCAGTATCACTAGCCCAACGAAGGGCCCCGAGCGACACCGACGATTGATAATCGGTCAATTTCATTCCTATTCGATTAATGGCGCAGCACAAAATCTGGCCTCAGTATCATTTCAGAGCTGCTCATTGTTGAAGATAGTCCATAAAAAAAGAGAGAAAATTTTGAAAGGCTCAATTTATAAATAGGCCCAAAAGGCCCAATATTTATTAAAAGAACTAGTCTCATATTTGGGATCTTCTTCGCACGAACAGACCAGGAGCCGCAAATCCTCATCCATCTCCTTCTTGGCCAGACATTCTTCTCCGACCAGGAATTGACTTCAAAGACCCGGCCAGGTCTTCTCCTCCAGCGAACCAGCAACAACACCGCCATCAGCTTCATCCGCAGCAGCATGGCGACCAGCTTAGAGCTCCGGCGCAAAACCGCTTCAAATTCCGGTAAGTCTCCTTCAAGCTCCTCCAAAAAATTCAAGCTCGGTGAATTTTCTCGCTGCAGACCTCTTCTCACAGGAGTCATCTCTCGGTTGCATCAGAAAAAAATTTCTGGCCGACAGCGTCTCCCTCTCTCCGACGAACAGCAACCGGCGATTGGAACGGCCAACTAATCCTCACAACGATCTGGCTCAGCCTTGATTCAGCAAACGAGACATCGACTCAACTCCCATCATCTTCTTTTTTTTTGCGTCTCGGATTTTGAACGCTGTCTCCAACCTCCGGCTTCTCACAGCGACGACAGGGATGAACCCCCAAAGCTCTGAACATCAAACCCTTCTCCGGCCAGCTTTAGATCAAACTCTTCGGTCTCAAATCCGCGAACAGGACCATCAGCTCAAACCGATTTCCAACCAGCTTCGGTCTCAAATCTGCGAACAGGACCATCAGCTCAAACCCTTCTCCGGCGAGCGATATACCAGCAACCCTCCTCAAACTCATCTTTCAACCTGCGACGGCCACAGCAGAATAGCTTGAATGCAATTTTCTTTTTCTCTGCCTCTGGGATTTTGAACGCCGATTTGTGGAAGGTAGCCCTGCAACGAAACAAAAATAACCAAAAGAGGTGTGAAGAGAATGAGGAATTTTACCTGTTTTCTGTCTTCCGCTGCTGTGCTCTTCTGGATCTGTACGGATGAGTAGCTTGGTTCCTATCTTTATAGGAAATTTGGATCTTAGAATAAAAGTTGGACTCTAAAAAGGTTTGTAGCATTCGATTGTAGCAGGGACTTCCAAAGTTAGAGTCCTAAAAGGACTTTTAAGAGCTTGAGCTGTTGTTTTAATCCGATTGATTGGGAATTAGGATTAACGCATAAACCAGGTTATAAAATTAATGGACTCTTTTGGGCTTACGGATTTTTTTTTTTTAATTTGCTCTTATGCCTTATGTCGAGAATTACTTTCCTCGTTCAATAAACGTTCAAGCAAGTCTCGAGAGGACATTTGTGGACATGTAAAATTTATTGGGCCTCTTTTGAATTTATTGGGTCAACGTTCGATTCTCTTGGGCCGCTCATGATGGTTGTTGGGCCTTATAAAAATATTAATATGGACCCATTCGGATAAAATTTAATAATTGAATTAACTTGGGTCATTTAAATATTCAATTAATTTAATTATAAATTAAATCTTTAAAAGAATGGACCGGTCCTATTAATTTCTTTATTTTGAGCCCATTATTAAATAGTAGCCCAATGAATAAGAGTCATGATCCAATTGATAAAGAGAGCAATGAATATGGTTAAGGAATCCATCCGTATGCACGGAAAATGGCTGCGAACCTTGTTAAAAAGGTTGTCCAGATACATCGAACAAGTGCTGATTTTTCTGGCTATTAAATGCAAGCAAATAGAGCCCAAAACCCATTTTATTCGAGGCCCATGAGGTATGAACGAAATTCTGCAACCCTAAAGCATATTTTCACCCCCTCCACCCCTATAAATAGGGGTCTCTGTTGAGAAGAAAAGGAGGAGAATTTTCAGACGAAGAAACGTTGCAGAAAAGCTCTCAAGAACTCCCGTAAGGCTCTGAACGATCCCGAAGAAGAGGAATAGATCAAGCCACGATTTTTGTTAAGAATATACGAATAATCCTTCGTGATTTCGTCGATTCTTAATAAAATAAATCCAAAAGTTGAAGAACGTTCGAAGATCTGAAGAACGAAGCTTGAAGATTCGAAGATCTGAAGAACAAGGCTTTGAAGACTTGAAGATATGAAGAACGAAACTTTGAAGATTTGAAGATATTCATATTAAGATTGAATCAAGATTCAATTGAAGATCAAGCCACATATCCCGGGAGGCCCTTAAACAGAAGATCAAGCCATAAAATGGCCCTTTTGTTGAAGAACAAGCCACTTGAAAACCGGAGGCCCTTCAAGCTGAATTCTTAATTCAAGAATATTTGAAGATTCAAAGAACGAAGATTCAAAGATTCAAAGAATAAAACTTTGAAGATTTGAAGATACGAAGAACGAAGGTTCGAAGATTTAAAGATCTGACGAACGTTCGAATATTTGAAGAATTAAAGATTTAATTTTGAATTAAATTCTTTAATTATATTTATGTCAAATTGCAAGTGAAGAATCAGAGGATTCATATTTAGAGATTGTACCCAATATTCTCACATATTATTATTTGCAATCAATTTTAAGTAACTACTTAAAATTTGTTTCACAGACTTGCCAGGAAAAGCACCAACGGTGCGAGATGCTAAATATATGGGATAGTGGAAGTTCATTAAAGCACTTACGTTGCAATTTCAAGTATAACGTTACTCTGTTAAGACATTTGGTTCAATCAAGCTTAATTAAAGGTAGAGATGAATTCTCATTTCCCTATATGTATATATATATATATAGGGAGCGGTTCCGGTAAGAACGGACTCCCATGAGAGAAATAAAAACGAATCTGGACCGTTGGATTGTATTATGTGGAACGGAAATGTGCATTTGATGAAACTGAAATGTGCAGAATAAAAATTTAAACTCAATTGTGTATTAGGTGAAACTGAAATGTGCGGAATAAAATGTACAAAAATAATATCACATCGTACCTTTTATTTTGCACATTTCAGTTTCACCCAGTGCACATTTCAATTTCATCTAATGCACAATTCAGTTTCACTTAATGACATTGTATCATACGTTTTGTGTTGCACAATTCAATTTCACCTAATGCACATTGCAGTTTCATCTAATGCACATTGAATTTCACTTAAAGCAAATCTAACGGTCGAGATTCGTTCTCATTTCTCTCCTAAGATCATGTTCTTATTTGAACCAAAACCTATATATATATATATATATATATATATATATATATATATATATGGGATGGTTCAGGTGAGAATAGTCTTCTAGGAGAGAAAAAAGAATGAAATCCAATCATCAATTATTTCAATTTGGCGGTCAAAAAAACTTCAAAAATTAGGCTCGAGACATGTATGATTTACTGTGGAATCAACCACTAAAACGGCATTCATTGATCCTAATATGTATTAAGGGTATCATAGTAAAATTCTTCATGCTAACATCACCCATGATACACCAAAATAGGAAGTCCTCCTAAAAAGTAGATACTAATTAGTACGGAGTAACCACTCCCATAGTTAAGAGCATTAATTATAATAAATACTTTCTCGTTTTTTTATTTTATTTCCAAATTTAGGATACTCTAACATGTCATTTAGATAATTATTTTGAACAGAAATTGTTCTACAATTCGTGGATCAATTTTCAAATATAGTATTCATTAATGGAATCAATATTGATTTATGCTTTGCACTCCAACGTCGAATAGATGCACTTTTATTTGGAACTTTAAGCACATCAATTCATTTAGGTACTTACACATGTTTGGTTTAAAGTGTATTTATGGTGATCTAAAGTGCATTTCGTAATTGTAAAAAATGTGCATTTTGTTCATCTTGTGAGATACAATACTTCATTCACCTAATTTTGTATATTTACACTCCAACATTGAATAAATGCACTTTTATTTGAAATATAATGCAAAAAAATGTGCATTTTGTTCTACTTGTCAGTTACAATACTTCATCCACCTAATTTTGTATATTTGCACTTCAACATTGAATAAATGTACTTTTATTTGAAATATAAGGCAACATCAATTTAATTAAATACTTGGATATTTTTCAATTATCTCAAGAAAAATGAGATATTTATTTAGTTCATTTGCATTGATAAAAGCTGATCTTTTATGTTTTTGGTTTGAACTTTTTATAGCATTAATTACACTTCACATTCACTTGTGCATATCCACAAAAGTTTTAAATAAAATTTAATACGTAGTATAAATATTCAAATGTATATTTTAGATCTATAGATGAAAGTGCATTATTATATTACACTTCATTTTATATTGGCACTCTTTTACAAAATAAAGTACACTATTATTGTGTGCATTCCAAATATATACGAAAGTGCACTATTATACCCTTTCAAAAGTTCCTCATTGACACTTTTTACACAATGAATTGCACTTTTCTTCCAAAAGAATCATAGTTTTTCCATATGGTGCTAACGAAAAGTGCATGAACAAAGAAGATAAGTGCATCAAAAGCTTGATTGAAAATTTACAAATATTTGTAAAAATTGATAGCTATCATGTAATTGTTCCATAATAGACACATTAAATGCATTACATGACAATGTAGGTGCACTAATTAATTATTAATAAAATCTACAAATCAAAAAATTATTAGTGCAAATCCACAATGCAACAAAAATGTATAAAAAGTGCAACAAAAAATATTTATTCTTGCATCCAATTCAATACCTAACATTTAAAAATCCAATGGTGTAACAAAAAGTGCAACAAAAAACATTTAAAATATTTATTCTTACGAAATATTTATTTAATTAAAATAATGGTGTAATCCAATGTCTCCTATTCATTCTTTTCTCTCTCCTAAGATTGAATTCTCACATGATCCTAATTCTCACAGTATCAAACATAGAACTAGTATACTTTTGGGCTAAGAAAAACGACTCCAAGTCATACACGAGAAGTGGCGGATCCAAAAGTTTTCTCAAGCGGGGTGCTGCCACATGGATGGGAATGGGTTGGGTTGGGTTGGGTGTAACACTGATCTATTTTGTCTAGTCCATTCATATTATTATTTTTAATGAGAAATAAATTATTCAATGTCAGTTACAAACGATGTACACCTATGGATTATTGGCCTAGTTTTGAAGCATTAAGACAATTCTAGGCATTAATATAAATGGCTTTGTGAAAGAATAATATAATTTGGGTTAGAAATTGAATTAGATTCAGTTCCAAATTAGAATTATGTCGAACACTACACATGTTGTGTCACTAAATTTGTTAGTACTTGTTTCAGTTGTTTGAAATATAATACTAGCGTGTTAAAAAATGAAATATATTGCTCTCATATATTGAGTCTTGGTTGATTTAAATTGAAACTTGTATTGAATCATAGGGTAGATCCACAAATTTAGGTTGACCAGAATTGAAAAGAATATTTTAAAATCAAACGATTAACGGTTGAACGGAATTTTATCATTGCCAAGACCTGAAAGATATGAATAGGGGACATTAAAAATAAAATATGTTGACATAGGATTCGAATGATTGACAATTTTCTTCATAAATGTTATAAGTTTAATAAAGTTGGATAATATTTGAATTTTTTAAAATAAAAAATATTAGAATTCATGAAATTTTAATTTTAGATTTATAGTTTCGAATCATTTAAACCCTACATTCACACACTTGATTTTTCAAATCTCTTATTTGTAGTGAACTATCTTTGAAATCCGAAGCTCGGATTCATAAATTTTTTAGGGAAAACTGTCAAATAGGTCCTCGAACTTTCATAAAAGGTCAATTAAGTCCTTCTATAGGAGGTTCTGTCCGGCCATCGCGATTTGGGGCAGTTCCCGGTAGAATTTTTTGATGAAATGTTTTGAGAATCTTATTCACCAAGTCTAGTTTACTCCTACCAAATTTCAGCTAAAAATTCAATCGGGAACACATTCAAATTAATTCTTGAAGATAACTGCGCATTTTTTGCGTTCTCGAATTAATTTGAATGCGCTCCCGATTAAATTGTTAGCTGAAATTTGGTATGAGGAAACTAGACTTGGTGAATAAGATTCTCAAAAAATTTCATCAAAAAATTCCACCGGGAACTTCCCCAAATCGCGACGACCGGACAGAGTGTCCTATATAAAGATTTAATTGACTTTTTTATGAAAGTTCGAGAACCTACAGTATTCCCTTTTTTAAAATAAACTAACCGAAAAAATGGAAAGGTACAGTCCCTCAAAAAAAACTTACAAATAATTAGGTTGCTCTTATTTCAGCTACACGATGCTAACTTAAATTGATCCTTGATTATATGACTGCAACTAAATATATTGAAGATGACCATTTCAATACTACATACTCCGCACATCAGAACTTTGCTCTTAATTGACTAAATATATGTCAGATCCTTTAGATGGCAATCTTCATAACTGAATGTGATGTGTCATGTTTGTTGAAATTGAATATAATAATAAATTAAAGTACATTATTTGTTATCCTTTAGATGTTATACACCCCTGAGGGTCCCCAACCCCGATCGGACGGTACGTTGGGAGGATGTAAATTGGACTATAATCCCAATCTGATAGATGGATAGTGGCGCTCTATCTCCGGTACTTGCAGAGCCCCTATGCATTTTTAGCATAGTAACCCCTCATCGCAGTTGACGGGATTCGAACCCGTGACCTACCCTTATGACGCTCCATTGCTACCAGTTGAGCTACGTCACCGGTTTGTTATCCTTTAGATGTCACACGTGAAAGGAAGTCCAAACTATTCAAAAATACACTTCGTGTACAGTAGTATTGGTAGTGATTAGGTAGACAATTTCTCCATTTCGAAATGCAATCAAACCTAAACCACTAAGTTATTACTACGGTCAGGGACGAAGCCAAAGCACTGGGCCGGACTGGACCGGTACAAAGAATATATTTGGAAAAAATTTTACACAGAATTTTTTACACTAAAAATATGAACATTTTTTAAATTTAGGCTGGGCCAGGGTCAGGGTTGGCCCTCCCCTGGCTCCGCCCCTGACTACGGTACTACTCCATCCCCAATTAGGGAAAAAGCAATCTGTCTTTAAGAAAAGTAAATTTATGTGATTGTAATATGAGACAAATTTAAGTTGACATACCGAAAAGGAAAATAAGACAAACATAGTGGGACAGAGAGAATATTAGGGAAAAATGGCGTAGTTCACGCGATAAGATGATAGTGTCACATGAGAGAAGCTTTGAATTCAACTCCAAGTAATGATTTGAGATAAAAGTATGAAACCTTACTCTATGTTTCCATTAATGTATGATAAAAACTCAACTTACATCCTTCGATATAACTGTCCGGTCGGTTTTGAGAGACCCTCAGGGATGAGATGACATCCCTTTTTTATTAGCGGGAAATAAATTACATATCCCGAACTTTTAAGAAGTGTGGCGTAAGCATTCCAAACTTCACACATTTAATATAATTATCCCAAACATTATACAAAAAGTTATCTTAACATCATGATAATATGTTTTTCTTTCACAAATGTTAATTATAGTATTAAGTAAATAATTTAAATATTCTAAAAAATGTGTGATTAACAATATAAACTTATTTGTTAATTGTTAATGTTATTTATTTTGAATATTGATGCTTAGATTAATAATTACATCCTTATAAATGCCCATAGTATTTTAAATTTTATATTTTTAACACTATGGAATTATATTTGTGAAAGAAAAAATATATTATGAAGCCGCTAAGATAATTGTTTATATAAACTTTAAGGTATTTTTATTATGTATACAAATTTGGATGTTTACGTCACACTCCTTAAAAATGTTGGGTATTTACCCCTTTATTATTATTAGCATTAAATTAAAATGGAGCCATATCATTTTAGATTCGAAATTTTTGGGGTACATCGAAAAAATGAAGGATTGGAATGATTAGCGAGAGTCAAAGTTCACTCTATTCCGGCCAATTCAGTGGTTCAATTAGGTATAGTCTTCTGGTTGTTTGGTATGCTAGAATGCTAGATCACTAGATCATCTAGCGTAGATCCTACATAAACTTATGCCTGAGTCAAGCTTCATAAAAGGCCCCTATACGAAGAATTTGTTTGTATTACAAAATATTTACGATAAAAAATATCACAAAAACTCAATACTTAAATAAATGCTTACATTATTAAATAATGATACTGAATTTATTAAAATAACTAATTAAGTACAACTTACCGAACAAAATTAGATGTAAAAGTTTTACTCAATTAAGTATAACCTAAGTCTTTAATAATTTCCTTCTTAATATATAACTTAAGTATAACATGCGTCATCTTAAAAAGGTCTATATAATATAAGCTTTAGTTTTGAGAGACTTCTTTCTGCACTTGTTACTATCACATGTATTGTCAACCAGATTTTATACTCGTATGTCATACACATTAGTAATGCATTCATCTATCCTTTCAAATAATCCATCACATCATTCACAAATTTTGTTTCATCTAGTAAAGGATACTTTAAACAATGAAAAATTTTACACTTTCTCATTTTGTTCAAATATAAAGCTTTTACTCGGATTAATTGTGAATTGAAAATTATAGAATTTTTAATCTTCATAACCTCAAAAAATAAATAGATTCCGATTCTCAAATACTACGTATAAAATTTCACCAAAGCACGCCTCTGCTTAACTACTTTGTAAAACAAGCAAGTGTAAACTTGCTTTTAATTTTTAAATAGCATTTTTTATGTAAATACTTCATATATATCCCAACCAATAAAATAAGAACTAGCCAATAGTTATTATAGCAATTAGGAAATAAAATTAATAAGTTAGTTTATTCAGTCATTCAATGATCAATAATTCATAGAATAAGCAAAACAGTATAAAAGCTAGATTTTTTAAAAAAATACTTCCTCCGTCCCTCTTGTCTCGTTTTACCTTTTCGGGAAGTCCCACTATAATTGTCTCATATCATATTTGGTAAAGTTTGTGTGGTTCTAAATCATTCTTACTCTATTCTTACTTTATCAATTAATATCAACCACACAACCCCACTTTTCTTAATAATCGTGTCACTCTCTTCTGCCCCAATATAAGAGGGGCGGAGGTAGTAACATATAAGCAAATTCGGGTGTTTGTACTTTACTGTTCGGTTGATAATTATATTATTGTGTTGCTTTTATTGATCCAAAAGTTGGAATCTCCCACCCCAGGAGCCCCCCACCCTGACCCGACAGGATGGTGGGTAGGTTAGTCACGGTGACTCAGTCAGTAGAATGACAGTAGGCCCATACACCCGTGCGCACCAGAGACCCAGCCTTATTTCAAGTTCTGTGACCTCTACCCGATCGCTACGGGGATTCGAACCTTGGTCAATTGATCCAAATCTTCCACCACTCGACCAAGTGAACTACCTGTGCGGGTTTGTGTTGCTTTTATTACTTGTGTATTGGATGATTTAAGGCAGACAACCGACATAACCCTGAGGACCCAGCCTCACCAGCCTTTAGCAAGGCACGACTCTGAGATCATCCACTATATATACCCATTTTTAACCGATGGATTGAGTTCTCGGACATGTCATTTATTTGAACATTACTTCTTGTACATGCGGGCGTGGATAAGAGCCGGTTTTTTTTTTTGTCCTAACCCGTTAAGAATAGACAGGGATCCGGAATGTTATGGTTCAGGTTCCATACCCGCACGGGTAGCTCAGTTGGTTCAGTGGTGGGAAATTTGGACCAAGTGACCAAGGTTCGAAACCCGCAACAGCCGTGTGGAGGTCACAGAACCTGAAATAAGGTTGGGTCTCTGGTGCGCACGGGAAAAAGGCTTACCATCATTGGGCTGACTGAGTCACCGTGATTAACATCCTCCCAAAAATCCTGTCGGGTCGGGGTATGGGGGGCTCCTGGGGTGGGAGATTCCACCTTTTGGACCAAATGGTTCAGGTTCCATATTGAGTTTGTACGAAAAAAGGATATGGTCAAGGCCCAAACAGTACCAGACTTGGTTCTGGACCGAGTCGGGTCCATGCCTGGTTAAGGATATGACCATTTAAAAATCTGCATTTAATTAAAGTTATACCTACATAATATAAAATCAACACGTTTTATATGAAAACAAATTAACTAATATTACTCTAGGAGAGTTAAAGACACAACTTACTTTAAAGGGTGAGAATTGTAAAACAACTACTTTATTTTTTATAGAGAAAAGAGTCAGATAGGGCCTCGAACTTATATAAAATGTCAAATAAGGCCTTATATATGAGGTTCTGTCCGGTCGACGTCATTTGGGGCAGTTCCCAGTGGAATTTTTCAACGAAATTTTGTGAGCATCTTATTCATTAAATCTAGTTACTCATACCAAATTTCAGCTAAAACTTCAATCGGAAGGCATTCAAATAAATTCTTGAAGATAACTGTGCTTTTAACTAGGGGTGGACTCGGGTCCGGGCCGGGTCCGGGTCGAGCCTAGGCCCGAGCGGGCCGGCGGTTCAAGAATGGTGGACCCGGGACCGGCCCGGGTATCCACCGGGTCCAGTCCGGGTCCGGGTCCGGGCCGGGCCGGGCCGGGCCTCCGGTTTGGAATTTTTTTTTTTTTTTTTTTGCTTTCCTAACCCACCCCCCTCACCCCCCACCCTCCCAAACCCCCCAAACCCATCCTACCCATCAAGCCCAACCCGGGTGGAACCCCAAAAATGAAAAAAAAAATTAAAAAAAAAATCAATTTGGCCCGGGCCCGAGCCCGACCCGGCCGGGCCGGTTCACCAAAATTGAGACCCGAGCCCGGACCCGCCCTACCCCCTGGGCCTAGGCCCGACCCCGACCCGGACCCGAGAACCGGGCCGGTCCCGGTCCCGCACAGTAGCGGGCCGGTCCACGGGCCGGGTGGCCCGACCCGAGTCCAAGCCTACTTTTAACTGCGCACTTAAGTCCATATGAAGTCCTCTTCTTTAAGAAGTCTTATTTTAAGTTCACGGCTATTAAACTTGGGACACTTTTGGTCCTCCGATCACTTATCGCATAGAATAAGAGTTGCCTTTTTAGGGACTTATTTGTCTTTAAAGACATTTATTTAAAACTTGATTCCTATTCAAAAAAAAATGACCATGAAAATATTGATCTGAGACCTGAAATACCATGAATTTTAATATTTTTATTTTGAAAAAAAAAATATTATTTAATTTGATTAAACTAATAAACTTTAATATATACTATAACATGCGAGAAAGTTTAGTCATAAAATAAAATTTTGTGAAGAATAAGTCATCAAAAATTAGCAATGGAATAAATACAAAAATAAATAAATAAAAATATGGATATATTAGGTCTTTGATTGATACTTGTAATCATTCGAATCTACTAATACACTTTATCTTTCTAATTTTTTACTGAAAATGAACTTATCTTTGAGGTCTTGACTCTTGATTGATGAAATTTCTAATTTGTACTACGTAGTACATTGTACTTATACTTTGAGGAAAGTCGGTGCCAATAAGGCAATAACATGCAGATGCAGATCAAAGATTCAATGCCTATATGATGCATTTGTTCATACCAAAGCATCAGTACTAATTAGCTATTTTAGATTGTTAGATACCCATGTTTGCAAATGTTTACTTGCAACTTGCAAGTACCGCATCATGGTTAAGTGAATGTTTGCCTGAATAATTTTGTTAACTCTGGGCAAATGACTGAGACATAGGTTGGTGTGACAGACAGATGTAGGCCTATGTCTATGTGATTTGCTCACAAACATGAGTCATCTTTGACCCGCTCTTAAATTTTCTTCGCACAGACATGTTTTATCCGCAACCTAATAACTTGGCAGACATGCATTTTCAGTAATAAGATACAATGTAGGCAGTGCCATGTGTCCGATTATTATACATAATAAAACCTTAGTAGAAGCGTGAGCACAGTGTCATGCAAGAAGTTCTGCTAATGATTGAGGGGACCTAAAAGCAAGAGAAGGAAGGCACGATAGTGGCCAGAAGTTTCTGAATGAATCGCATCATGCAGAGATTTCTTGTATTTCTTGTGGTATTCTGCTTTGATATACAGCAAGTCGACCTCAGCTCGTGTCACAACTACCCTCGTAAGTGTTGTATCATCTGTCCCCATTCCTTTCATTGCCTTTCGCAATGTCTGTTGAAATTCACAGATGTATACATACAACATTAGAGTTAATGCCAGATTAAGTCCCTCCACTAGATGCTATTACTCAATTAGGTCTTTGACTTACAAATGGACTCATTTAGGTCTTCATCCGTGTAATTTAGACTGAACTTAGTCTTCAGGCAAGTTTTACTGTTATTTGAAGGGGTATTTGAACCACTTAGGTCTATATCGGATCCAAACTACATAGTCGAGTCCTAAGTTGGGCATACATTTAGTGAACTGACAAATGCCTTTCTTATTTAGGTCCAAATCGCATAATCGACGACCAAATTAAGCCTTTAACAAAGTCAAGGACCATGAGTAGTCATTCCCATTTGAACAAAACATATGTGGTCCTTGTCTGACTATGTTCTTTCCCTGCCCAGGTCTTGCCTTATATCACTATGATCTTGTCTAATCCTAGCTTTTTTCACTACATTGAAGGTCACAAAGGGGGCTAGGCCAGTGACTCAAGGACCAAGATAGTCATTTTCCCAATTACCCTAGATTCTTTATTGCAGAAAATGGAATTTTCATGCAAGCAGCATACCTTAGCAAAGTACTTTGCCGGATTCTGAGCACACTGTAAAATAGTCAAGAGGGCAAACTCAAATAGCCCTGAGGTTTCACTTTTAACTGCCTGTGAAAAAAATTAGATGGTATCAGTTGTTGATAGGCATTAGACGGTTATAAACCATCAACACAGGCAATGCCAGTTTCTCACCTTTTTCAACGAGTGATTACACAAGGCATGATAAGCAGATATGACTGCAGCCAAATGTGCCCTGCTTCTTTCAGAGAATATCTGTATGAACTTCTTCTCATCAGTCCCAAGCCTTTTTTCACCTGCCTTATAAAGAGTTTTAGCATCATGTTGCACTGCAGCTGGGTCAACTTCTGGGCCATCATATCGGGGGGCACTCACGTATGCTAGTACCAACTACACACAATATTCCGTAGTAATAATAACAATGATAAATGCCTTGTATTTTAGTAATAGTAATAATAATAGACGTAGTAGTAGTAATATAGCAACAATAGTACGTCACCATAATGATAGTAATGATTATGATATTATATTAGTAATTATTGTTGTTATTATTGTTATACTACCAAAGAATAGCACCAACAATAATAATATTGATATAATGATATAATAGTATTATGGTGATGATTTTTGTACTAGTAGAAATAATAATAATTATTATAATTACTAGGGCTGGCATTTTGGACCGGAAAACCGAAAACCGATACGAAAAAAACCAAACCGTTTTGAAAAAAACCGAACCGAGCCGATATAATTTGGGACCCGAAAATTGGGACCCGATAAAAAGTAAAAAACGGTTCGAAATCGGTTTATAGTGCCAATATATCGGTTTGAACCAAACCGAACCGACATTTTATTAATAATAATTATAATAAATTTATAGTTAATGACCTTTATTAAATGTATATATAACGAAATGCAGTCCTAAAGAAACAAACGAAGTTCTCCAGCAAGATGGTTGTCAAGCGAGTGAATAATACGGATGAGCCGTGTTCGAATCCCGGGGGCGTAATTTTTTATTCAATGCTTCAGTTTCCATTTTGTTTCCACAGCCCTCTTTGTCCCACACCAGAGAAATGAGAGAGTTTCCTCCTCAAAAGCATCTATATATTGCATGTTTACTCAACAAAGTAATCGTGCAAGTCCTTACATACTCCATGAGTTTTTAGCCAAAGTGAAATTGGGCTTTTGAAAACTTGGGAGTTGGGCCTAGTGTATTGAAAAGTTCTAATTTTTTGTTTATTTATTGAAAGTCGGTTTTTGTGTCGGGTTTTGGTAAACCGGCCCGAAATATCGGTTTCCGATAATTCGGTACCCGTTTCTGAACGGTTCGGTTTCGGTTATGATTATATGGATAACCGAAATATCGGTTTGGTTTCGGGTTAACCTCAATCGGTTCAGTACCCGAACCGAACCCAGCCCTAATAATTACTACTACTACATATGCTTTTGTACTTGATATTTCTCGATATGTTACAGGTTTTCTTGAAAATTACTTTTCATACATACTTTTCTAATGCTCTTTCATACATTTTCTCGATTATATAGAAATTTCTGTATCCCAAGATCCATTTGAACACCTCAAAATACAAAAGTTTTGGTGAAAATTTCGTTAATATCAGGATATTTTCATCATCGGTAATTCTGGTAATACGCCTTCAGGATTTGTCTTTTTTATGATAGTTCAACAGGAAGAATCTCTGCAATTGTTAGAAGGATACTACAAACACATAAATATATCAGAGATAGTTGAAAAAGGTTAAAAAAATAGGGCATGGAATCGAGAACATGCCATAATCATACATATCGATCTAAGTCAGTTAGAAAAATGCAATGATCGAAAATGTACCCCACAGGGTTTCAAACATGTAGACATACTCACTCACAAATCCTCTACTCACTTTGAGCTAACCATTCACATGGATGAAAAGGTAGTGAAGACAGACCTTTTTGTGATCCCCAGTCATATGGTTTTCAATATCATGCTCAAGGTAAAGGCCAAACATTGAGTGATAGACTTGTTTAAGGTATTGTAGCTGAGATGGAATCCGTGAACATATCACTTCGGTCACGACCTTGAGATCGGTGGCTTCATGCAAACTCTGCTTGATTATGGTTGCATCTCGTCCTGCCGGGTCAGCCACCCAAAGTAAAACTGCTCTCTGACCGATGAAAATACGAAAATTGAATTCAAGGAAAATGCATATAGAAGATGATAGTGCATATGTTAGGAATAGTATATAGAAGCTACACGTACATTGCTTTGTAATTAATATTAGTTGGGCTTCTGTTATATTAGCTGCAGTTAGTTACAACCATAGCTTCTATAAATACTTTGTACAGTTTTTATTTTTCAATAAGATGATTTCACTCCTTTCTTCTACCTTGCTCTATTTCTAATATGGTATCAGAGCTCTGCTCGATCTACCATGGCGAACTCCGAGTCAAATTCTTCTTCTTCTTCGTCGCAATCAGCTTCTCAGATTGCCAATCAAACCTCGCCTATCATCTTTCATCGTCCTCTACCTGTTAAACTCGATTCAAACAATTTCCTGTTCTGGCGACACCATGTCGAATCAGTAATTCGAGCTCATAAGCTTCTCAGATTCATAGAAAATCCTCAAATACCAGATCGTTTTGCTGTTGATGAAAATGGAACAAAAACAGTTAACGAAGCGTACAACACATGGGAGCAACAAGACCAGATGTTGTTTTCCTGGCTCTTAGCTTCGCTTTCTGAGTCACTTCATGCTCGCGTCATCTGCTGCAAGCACTCGCATGAGTTATGGAGTGAAATTCAGCAATTCTTTCGCTCCAGCATCATCGCGCGAGCTCGTCAGCTGAAATCGGAACTGTATAACACCGGAAAAGGTGATCGCTCTATTTCCGAATATCTGCTTCGTATTCAGACCATTGTGGATAACCTAACATCTGTTGGAGAGCCTATATCCACCAAGGATCACATCAATGTGATCCTTGAAGGTCTTCCTGAGGATTATGAATCATTAATATCTTCTGTCACCTCGCGAAGTATTTTAGATCCAGTTACTTTGTCTGAACTTGAAGGCCTACTGTTGGCTAAAGAATTACGACTGAGAAAACTACGTGACTCCTCACAGCAATCAATATTTTCTGCTAATGTTGCGCGAGTTGAAACTACCTCTCCTACTACTGAAACTGACACTCAGAATACTTCAGAGAATGCCTCAGCTCAAATTGCTCAGTTTGACACTTCTGCAGACAATTCATCCTATAGAGGAAGAGGTCGTGGAGGTTTTAATAGAGGCAGAGGTGGTCGTTCAGGTGGTAGAAGCTCTGTAACTTGTCAAGTTTGTGGTAAAAATGGTCACAGTGCCATTGTGTGCTATCACAGATACAATCCAGCCTATACAATTTCCAGTTCTAATCCTTCTACTATGCATCAATCTCCTTTTCCTTACTCAAATCAGCCTTACCAACCTCAATAGTCTCCTTTTCAATACTCAAACCAGCCTTACCAACCTCAACAGCCTCCTTTTCCTACACCACATTCATATCCAAATCAATACCAATATCAATCATCTCCTTCAAACACAACAAGATATTCACCCAATCCAACCCATCCATCACAGTTTATGCATCAAACACAACCTTATACTCCATCATCTAATCATCCTTCACAGTTCAGTTCATCATCAAATGTGCCAACTGCAGCCTGGGCTTCTGCAAATTCATCTATACTTGGACCAGCTCCCAATACACAAAACTGGTTCCCAGACTCTGGAGCAACACATCATGTCACAGCTGATCCCCTAAACTTTCAACACAGTGAGCCTATTGCTACTACTGATAAGCTTTTTATGGGCAATGGTCAAGGTTTGGAAATTAAGTCTATTGGCTTTTCATCCTTTCCCTCTCCTTATCATTCATCTCTTTCTTTATCTCTAAATAACATCTTACATGTTCCTGCCATCACTAAAAATCTGTTAAGTGTCAGCCAATTTGCCAAGGATAACCATGCATTTTTTTGAATTTCATCCTCATGAGTGCTTTGTCAAATCCCAGGTTTCTAAACAAATTCTGCTATATGGAATCCTTGGTGAAGATGGTCTTTACAAGTTCCAGTCATTTCCAGCTCTTGGGTCTCACCAGTCACCTGCAAAAGTGTCCAAGTCTTATTCACCTATTTCTGTGTGTCCTAGCTCTCTTATGTCTACTTGTAATAACTCTCAGTCAAACATCAATTGTAATATTTGGCATTTAAGACTAGGCCATCCTCATTTTGAGGCTCTTAAGTCTGTACTCAATCTTTGTAATCTGTCTCATTTAAATAAAAATGCTATGGACTTTTGTTCTGCTTGTTGCCTTGGGTAAAGCTCACAGATTACCATCACATCCTTCTACAACTGTATTTCATTCTCCTTTTGAATTGATTTACACTGACTTGTGGGGACCAGCTCCTATTCAATCCCTTGATGGTTATTGTTACTATATATCCTTTATTGATGCCTTCACTAAGTATACTTGGATATATTTTCTCAAAAAGAAATCTGATGCCTTCTTAGCTTTTCAAAACTTCTATCAATATATCTTCAATCAATTCCACATTTCTATCAAATCTATACAATCTGATTGGGGAGGAGAATTCAGGTCATTCACTAAGTTTCTGACTGATAAGGGTATCAATCATAGAGTTATATGTCCTCATACACATCATCAAAATGGTGTAGTAGAGAGGAAACATCGCACCATTGTTGAAAAAGGTCTGTCTTTTAGCTCATTCCTCTCTACCATTCAAATTCTGGGACACTGCATTTGCCACTGCAGTACATCTTATCAACAAACTTCCATCTAAATCTATTGCCAATCTCAGCCCTCACTTCAAACTTTATGGCACCCCTCCTGATTACAATTTCCTCAAAGTCTTTGGTTGCTCTTGCTATCCATTCAGACCTTACAACAAACATAAAATGGATTATCACTCTAAGGAATGTGTTTTTTTGGGATACTCATCTCATCATAAAGGCTACAAATGTCTTTCTCCCTGTGGCAGAATTTATATTTCCAGGGATGTCATCTTTAATGAAACTAGATTTCCATATCCCACTCTTTTTCCCTCAACATCCACTTCATCCACTAGTGTTCCAGTTTCCCTCTCAGCTCCAATAAAAATTCTTCCTACTTTCTTATCATCACAGCCTCAATCTGACAATGATGTCAATACTTCTTCCAGTTCCTCTTCTTTACACACTTCTTCATCCACTGCACCTCAGGATAATACTGCCTCACATAATCATCATCAATCTTCCAATAACTCAACTTCTTCTAACCACCAAAATAACACATCTGACAATTCTCACTCTCCATCATCCTCTGATTCCTCCTCTTCCACATCCCCAAGTCCTCCCCATAACTCTCATCCCATGCAAACCAGGTCAAAATCTGGGATTGTCAAGCCTAGACTTAATCCAACTTTACTGTTGGCCCATATAGAGTCCAAGTCAGTTAAGCAAGCTCTTTCTTCTCCACCTTGGCTTGCAACCATGCAATCTGAATACAATGCCTTGATATCTAACAAAACTTGGTCTCTAGTCACTCTTCCTCCAGGCAAACAGGTCATTGGCTGCAAATGGGTATTCAGAGTAAAGGAAAATCCTGATGGTTCTGTGAATAAGTTCAAAGCCAGGCTGGTGGTAAAATGGTTTCATCAGAGGTTTGGATTTGACTTTGGAGAAACATTTTCTCCAGTAGTCAAACCTGTCACAATCAGAATATTGCTTACACTTGTTGTCTCTCACCAATGGTCTATACAGCAACTTGATATAAATAATGCCTTTCTCAATGGGGATCTTGAGGAAGAGGTCTACATGTCACAACCTCCTGGTTTTCAGGCCAAAGATACCTCCCTTGTATGTAGACTACATAAATCTTTATATGGCCTCAAACAAGCTCCAAGGGCTTGGTTTCACAAGCTCACTTCAGTCTTATACAATGCTGGTTTCAAACAGAGCAAGAGTGATCCTTCTCTTCTTATATACCTCAAACCTGGGATCCAAATTTACATCCTCATCTATGTTGATGACATTCTTGTCATTGGCAACAATTCCACAGTTATCCAACAAATCATTCAAACCCTTCACTGTTCCTTTTCTCTAAAACACCTGGGAGATATTGATTTCTTTTTAGGAATCCAAGTTAAAAAGCTTCCTAATGGTTGTCTGCACCTCCCACAAGCCAAATACACCAGAGATCTTCTTCACAAAGTTGGAATGACAGATTCTAAGGGTGTGAAAACACCTATGGTGAGTACCTGTAAGCTCACCAATGAAGGAAGTGACCCTCTTCCTGATCCCTCTCATTACAGATCTGTTGTTGGAATTCTGCAGTATGCTACTCTAACCAGACCTGAACTTAGCTATGCTGTAAATAAGGTGTGTCAGTTCATGAGTAATCCTTTACAAGACCACTGGAAAGCTGTGAAACATATACTGAGATATCTATCTGGCACTATTACTCATGGACTGATTATCAAACCTCTTCCCTTGACAAAAATACCTCTACCAATCTCAGCTTTCTGTGATGCTGACTGGGCATCAGATCATACAGACAGAAAATCTACATCTGGGTCATGCATTTTCCTAGGCTCTAATATTATCTCCTGGTGGTCTAGGAAACAACTGAGGGTAGCAAGATCTTCAGCTGAAGCTGAATACAGAAGCCTAGCAGACACTACATCAGAACTTTTATGGGTTCAATTTTTACTCAAAGAACTTCAAGCCCCTTTTAAAACTCCAAGAATTTACTGTGACAATCTCAGCACTGTACAGCTAGCTCACAATCCTGTCCTACATTGTCGCATAAAACATATGGAAATTGATCTTTTCTTTGTCAGAGAGAAAGTTCATCTCAAACAGCTTGAAGTTTTTCACATTCCAGCCTCCCAACAAATTGCAGATGTGTTGACTAAGCCTCTATCTGCTTCCACCTTTCTTGAGTTCAAAGACAAACTGAGTGTGATTGATTTTCCAGTTCAATCACCCTCAATTTGAGGGGGGAATGTTAGGAATAGTATATAGAAGCTACACGTACATTGCTTTGTAATTAATATTAGTTGGGCTTCTGTTATATTAGCTGCAGTTAGTTACAACCATAGCTTCTATAAATACTCTGTACACTTTCTATTTTTCAATAAGATGATTTCACTCCTTTCTTCTACCTTGCTCTATTTCTAATAGCATAAAAGAAATATATGATGAAACTTGGCACATTTATTTTCTTAGCTCTTGTTTAGAAGATAATAGATAAGTTTCACAGTTACATTCAGATCTTGTTTGGTTGGAGCCTTGGAGGTGATGAAAAGAAGGGATTGGTGTTAAAGAAGCAGTTGCAGAGAAATGGTCAAATGCAACAGATGTTTCAGTTTCACTGTTTACCTTAACATCACCGCTAAGCTCGGAAGACAAGCGCTTGTGAAGCTCTTCAGAGTACATAGCTCTATACTCCTGCTGGATAAGAGCACGCTGTGAAGCATCCCTATGTGCGAGGATATTGATAACTGCTGCAGTGTCACATCCAAAACCTGGGGCAGATAGAAGGTAAATATGCTGATTACAAATTTACAATTTATATTAGACTATCAATTGATATTGTTTAGAACTTTAGATAATTTATCCCTAAGTATAAGTGTTACATAAGAAAATTACTACTCTGTATCTCATAATTTAAATCATCTATTTTTTTTATTCACATAGGGTGGAGTTAACTTCATGTGAGGTTTCTCCATCAACTATACAGATGGGAATCTAAATGACAAAGTTAGCCCCAACCAGAACTAGATAGCGATTTTTTATACAACTCTGTTCAACTTTCTTTCGAACCAACTTATACAACAGCATCCAAAGCCTTACTCCAAAAAGAGTTTGGGGTCAGCTAACATGAATTGACATATGAAATACTGAAATTAGATTTAAAAAAATAAAAAGATATCAATCCTCCTCACATATACCCTCTCTAAAGTCATAATCTCATCCGATGAATGTTGCAAAAATTAATACAATAAACATGCTGGTAATTCAGGATGAACATTATACCATGTTTGAGCATCTTAAAATGATGATAATGTAGAAGAATCCAGAAAATATTAATTTATAATATTTTCAATTATTACAATTTCAGTTTTAACCGTTACATATCTTTGTAATTAGTATCATAATAATTATTTAGGCTCCCAATGATTGTATAAATACCATCATATGTTTGAGAATAAAGTATGCAGTTGAGTCTGCAATTCTCTCTTCCTCTAAACTCTATTATGGTATTAGAGCCATAAGAGCTCTCACCAGCCCCTCTACCCATGGCTAACGAAGAAAATACAGCCAGCCAGACAGAGAATGAATCTCCAGGAACAAGAAGACCTCGAAAATCCGCTTGCTAAAACCTTGGCTACCCCTTCCAACAACCCCTTCACCCCTGATGGACTCATAATGCTTAACCCCAGTCAATTCCCAGAAAAATTAGACGGTTCTAATTACCTGGTTTGGCGTGACCAGTTTCTTGACCTTCTGTTTGGGTCAGACTGGAGCCGGTATATCGAGGAGGAGACTACACTGCCACCAGAAAATATTAATTTATAATATTTTCAATTATTACAATTTCAGAAGGTGAGCGAGTCTCATAGAGCCGCTCAAGTGTCTTCCAGACATCAGCAGAAGTGCATGCAGAGCCAATTAATGGCTTGCAAGCGGAGCTAAGGGAGGAGACTAGGGTGTGGCGAAGGAGTCAGTCCTGTCGGTTCCATCTGAGACGGCCGATTGCATCGCTCTCTGGTGGCAGTGTAGTCTCCTCCTCGATATACTGGCTCAAGTCTGACCCAAACAGAAGGTCAAGAACCTGGTCACGCCAAACAAGGTAATTAGAACCGTCTAATTTTTCTGGGAATTGACTGGGGTTAAGCATTATGAGTCCATCAGGGGTCAAGGGGTTGTTGGAAGGGGTAGCCAAGGTTTTAGCAAACGGATTTTCGAGGTCTCCTTGTTCCTGGAGATTCTCTGTCTGTCTGGCTGTATTTTCTTCGTTAGCCATGGGTAGAGGGGCTGGTGAGAGCTCTTACGGCTCTGATACCATAATAGAGTTTATAGGAAGAGAGAATTGCAGACTCAACTGCATACTTTATTCTCAAACATATGATGGTATTTATACGATCATTGGGAGCCTAAATAATTATTATGATACTAATTACAAAGATATGTAACGGTTAAAACTGAAATTGTAATAATTGAAAATATTATAAATTAATATTTTCTGGATTCTTCTACAGATAATATGTATTGTGGATGAAGAAACTACATTGGGGAACTTGTATAATGTTTGGATGCAATTTTGTAAACTAACTTCAAGCATCCATGAACTATGAGATAAATTCACACAGATATGTCTATCATGTTGCAACTTGTATCAGAAGGGTAAATTGATTCCAGCCGGTGCTTATTACTTAGTACATGTTGGATTAAGAAGTTATTGGACAAAAGTTAACTCTCTCCTGCTAATCTATAAACTAATAATAATAATAATTAAAATGCATATATTTAGAAACTAGGATAAAAGTTCTCAAATATGAATATGTATAGCTAAAAGAGAATTCAATAGACCCGAAAATAGCTAGTGTAACTTCCATAAAGGGATACAGGGAGCATGTATGAATTGCGACACATAAATGTACAAAAAGTTAGGGAAACATTTAAATTGGAATAACAGGAAAGGGAAAGAAAAGAATCGTAAATTGCTCTTAAGAAACCCAGACCCTAGAATGAAAAAGTACCCTTGAAAGCTTTATAGAGATGCATAGCATCGTCACGAGGGGAAGTTAGCACCGGAGGGACGCTAAAGGAAGCCATAGCCCTCTTTCTCTGATGTCTGTGTTCTCTTCTCGTTCCTCCCTGGGTACACAGTTTTTTGCTTTATTATACATAAATAAGAAATATATAATGGCATTTTCCTTTTCCTTTTGTGTACGGTGTACGGTCGTTAGCAACCATACCAGTGACGTTAATTAACAAAGGGTGTTGTTACTTTGCGCACCTTTCTTTTCTTTTGCTCGCCTTTTCTCGGCAAGAATAACCTTACTCCTATTAAATTTACTTTTTCCCAACTAACACCCTAGGCCGCCATAGCAATTCTCTTCGCGATCTACACTGCTCTACGCTTCCATGGCAAAAGAAGGAGCATCGACATTTAGCTTCATATAAAGCCGAACCCTTGCGATCAACATTTGCTTCCTTCACTGCTGCAATTTTGATTTATTTCTATCTTATTTTCAGACTCCATCTTCCATTGGGGAGTCTTTAGGAACAATGGCGGCCTGGTACAACGAGCATTTGATGTGCGAACTCAGCCAAGTGTAGTTACAAATGATGTGAAAGACATGGTATCACGAGCATTTGATGTAAACTACAATTTTGTGTACACCTTTGCATCTCATGCTCCCTTTTTTTTAATTAAAGCAACTCTAAGTTGTTAGTTGTCCCACCAAACTTCATTTCCTATTAAAACAATTAATTTGTAGTTCTGCGCATTTCTTTCTCCTTTGCACAAATTTCAACCACACATTTTTACTATAATTATTTCTCACCTACTTTGCACTTGTCAAAGTCCACCAGGACGGAGAGAATATAAAAGTTTCCCTTTTTTTTACCTCACTTCCTTTCCAATTCAAATTTTTACCCATCTTTCTTTTGTCTTCCACCCATCCAAATCTCCCGCCCCATACTTCTGCACCCACCCCTCGACTTCGAACAGACCTTCCGAATTCCGAACGACAACCTAGCCAGCATCTACGTCAGATGAACTGCCTCCCACCCATGTATGTCGCTGCTACAAAGGTGTGGCGCTGCAACAATCGACGAATGGAGGTGGACGAAGACTGCTCCAAGTGAACGAAGGTGAATGAAGGTGTGGCGCTGGACGAGCGTGGAGTTTGAAGACCGCTCCAAGTGGATGAAGGGTTTGCGGTGCAACTCTAGACGGGCGAAAAATGCAGAGAGCGGCCGAAAATCGGTTGTTGTCAGGTTTGAGGGCTTTAAAGATTCACTCAAATAGTGAGTGTTTAAAGTTTGAATCTATGGTGCGAAGTAGTTTGACATATTCTAATTAAACAAGAAAATTAAAATGACATAATTTCTTAGTAATATTGAGTGTTTAAAGTTTGTCTGAAAGTTTGAAAGGTAATATTCTAATCCTTCCGTAGTACTCACCTTTCTATGGTATTTACTCAAATAGTGAGTGTTTAAAGTTTGTCTGAAAGTTTGAAAGGTAATATTCTAATCCTTCTGTAGTACTCACCTTTCTATGGTATTTATTTTAATTAAACAAGACATAATTTCGTTTCTGTGATTTAAGAGTTGTCTGAGATGTTGTTTGTGTGTTGTGAGATTTCTGTCATTTGTTTTGAATTGTCTGTGAGGAGTTCATTAATGTCTGTGATGTTATAAATAGATGTATGTCATTCATATTTTCTTGAATGTCATTTGTTCTAAATTGTCTGTATTTGTTTGGAGTTGTCTGTGAGGACTTTATAAATGTCTGTGATGTTATAAATAGATGTCTGTTATTCATATTCCTTGTTTGTCTGTCACTTGTTTTGAATTGTCCGTAAAGAGTTCATAAATGTTTGTGATGTTTTAAATAGATGTCTATCACTCATATTTCCGTGTATGTCATTTGTTTTGAGTTGTCTGTATTTGTTTGGATTTGTTTGTAAGGATTTTATAAATGTCTGTGATGTTATAAATATATGTATGTCATTCATATTTCCTTGTTTGTCTGTCATTTGTTTGGAGTTGTCTGTAAGGACTTTATAAATGTTTGTGATGTTATAAATAGATTTATGTCATTCATATTTCCTTGTTTGTCTATCATTTGTTTGGAATTGTCTGTAAGAACCTTATAAATGTCTATGATGTTATACATAGATGTCTGTCATTCATATTTCCTTGTCTGTAAGGACTTTATAAATGTTTGTGATGTTATACATATATGTTTGTCATTCATATTGACTTGTCTGTCTTATGTGGTGTGCATTTTTGGACATGCATGTGATGGGGCTTTCAAATTGAAAATTTCTGTCCACGACCACTTCCCTGCGCAATACTCACTATGCTCAGAATTGAAAGACGGTGCAACGTTGGTGAAATCATCTTTGTCTGTTTAGCACACTCACTTTATCAATTCATTATCAATCACATAACTATATTATTCTTAAAAATCACATCACCCTCCTTTGCTCCAATGTTAGGGGGCGGAGGTAGTAGTATATATTAGGGTTGACAGGGTTGGCGGGGCGGCTTCCCCGGCCCACTTGATACGTCACTCAGAGGCCAAATAGAGTAGAACTATGCGCTAATCTTCTAGATGTTGTGGTCAAATAGAGTAGAACTATGTGCTAATCTTCTAGATTTCGATTGGTCGTTTGATAGTGATCTTCCATTGTTGCGGATGTACCCCATCCAAATTCTCAGACCCCTGATCCGAGCTCATTGACGACCCTTGATCAAGACAATCATGCGGGAGAATTCTCAAGTGAAGGTCACAAGGAAAATAACATAAATGTTAGTCTTGAGGCAGATGGGCATCTGTGTATCCTTGGCTACTATGGCAACTAAATCTACCTATAACGTGATGGTGCAATCAATGCATGTGACAATATTTGTAAAAATAAAAATTTGCACTTATTCAATTAATGAATTTTTATAAGTATGTTTTATCTTAGTTGTGAACAGATTATTTACAAAAAATATACTGTATTTAGATATGTGTACAGAAAATGTTCTACCTCCCGTACTTTAAGATTGAAACTAGAGGGAGTGATTCAGTTATTAAGAAAAGTGAATTTGCATGATTGATATTGAATTGAAAAAATAAAATAAAATAAAAAAAACTGTAACCATCCAAATAATATAAAATATGTTACAAAATAAACTCCATGGGGAAAAAAGTATCACCTCCGTCCCGAAAAGGTTCGCCATATTGACTTTTCTTCGTCAATGATGGCGAACTTTGGCCAATGATTTTTATTATTCTATTTATATATAATTTGAAAATTTTATACTTTAATGAAATTTTTTTGAATGAGGAACATTTTAATATAATTTTCATATTCAAATTAATTTCATATTAAAAAATATCATTAGTCATTATAGTAAAATGAGTTTGTCAAACCTTTTCGCTAAGGAGAGTAAAACGTGATAAAGACAGCGGCACAGACCAATTTATTTGCTTTTAATAAAAAAAGAAAAAGAAAATCTCCTCTGCTCCCTCGTTTATTCATCACCTCCTCTCTCGCGGTTTGACCTCGATTCTTCTTCTATCTGTACAAAGCGCATCAGATCTCTCCAGTAAGATTGCGAGCCCTTCCCCTGTATTTTCTCTCTCGATAATCTTACTCTTCCATTCTTGAATTTTTTGATTCCTAGTGAGCTCGTTCTTGTTATTTGTTTTCTTTTGCAATTTGTTTATACTCTTGTTCACGTATATTATTTTTCTGTGGTTGTTATATTTTGAATACGTTATGTAGTTTTGGGATTGAAGAAGAATAGTAGAAGCTGTTCAAATTGAATCTTGGCAGCTGTTTTGGCTTATTATTCTGTTGATCAAGTCATCTACTTAAGAAAAGATTAAATTTTGATGAATTACTAGTTTTGTGCTATGATTCTAAAAACATATTTAAACATAAAAAGAATAGCCATCCACATTGATGTAGCACTATTTATAACCTTCCTCACATTTGGTTCAAATATTTACCTCATCTCATGAAGTGTAATTGTATACATGATATTGATGAAAATTAAGCAAAATATTTATGTATATTGGCTCTCTTAAGATTTGAAAAGTAAATAAAGAAGATATCCCAACAAACTCCTGGAGTCTAATATAAGACTCCTTTCTAACAATGCTTTAAGCATAACTTTTTTTGGTTTTGAATTTTGATAGTTCCATATGAGGATGTGAAGTGATATATGGGAAACTTTTAACTGAAAAGTTAATATGATACTGAAACTATGTGAAGCGGATTAAGATAAATGAGCCTAGTGCTAAAATGGGAATAGCCGAATAGTTTGTACACAATTTATTAGAATATTTGTATTCATGATTTTAGACTCATGTGTATTAAGAATAGTGAGTGGTGTTTACAAAAACTATGAAGCCTTTCTATGAGGTATACTAAAGTAAAACTCAGTAGCATATATGCTCCAAGTATTTGGTGTTTAAAAAACTGCAGTTATAATACATGTAATACACTTATACAGTAAGTAAATAACTAACTAACAGGATAAGGTAAAAAGTACTACCTCCGTCCCATAAAATAGTTCCCACTCCGATTTGGATCGGAGTTTAAGAAAGTGGGAATAAAGTGGAAATGTATGGTTTTGGTTGAGTAAGAAAAAGGTTAATGAATGGTAGCCACACAAAACTTTCTAAAAAGGGAAATGAGAACTATTTTTTGGGACAACCCAAAAAGGAAAGTAGGAACTTTTTTATGTGACGGAGCGAGTATTATAGACTGATCTCACTTAATATCGTTGGACTTCTTCATTTTTTATTCGTCATTTGTAATTCATTGTATGTTCTTTCTGAACAATACTACTTGGGGAAACACTGAAAAACAACCCAAGCAACATGCTCACAGCAACTGAAATTCTGGAATTGAGTCCCGACTTTGATGACTATTTGTAGTTTTTTTATGTTACATAAGACTTTAACTCTGGGGTGTTGTGAGCAATGGCTGAGTGCAAGTTGTATCTCTCGAATACCTTGAGCCACTAAGCAACAACTACATTAATTGTAGTTGCATATGATAACCACTAACCAATGGACAGCTGGATCATGTTTTTTCTGTGCAATCTAAAACATATATAAGGAGTATATATCAAGATAGGAATGTTATGCCGGTGCACAGGAAGATATCTTTTTTTGTTACAGTATATATTATTAGATCTTTTCCCACATAATTAATGTGATGTAGGCATAGTGATAAAGGGCAGCCCGGTGCACAAAGGTATCCCTCAAGGTGTGGGTCCAGGGAAAAGTCCCACCACAAGGGTTTATAAGGAGCAAGTCTTCCCCTGTCAAATTTTGACAAGAGGCCGCTCCCAAGACATGAACCCGTGACCTCTCGGTCACACAACAACACCTTAACCGGTGCGTCAAGGCTCCCCTTCAATATTTTATATCTAGATAATTCTGAATTATTATTTTAAGATATCAATTAATGAATGTGTAATATAAGTTATATAAATCTCAGTTTTAATAATATACTTATATATAGCTTGATGATTTTTGTAATTTTAAAGTATCCTAATTAGACAGGTTACAGTTTCTTATTCTTCATATGGTGAATGACTTGTGAACATACTTGGGCCGGAAATAATTGGCTTTTGAACGCCTCGTTTAGTCATATTAACTCTCAACACACTGCATTTATTTATTTATGGCCTTATATGTTTAACTCCTCTTTTTATGTATAGTAAGATGTTTACACTCGAGTTAGACTCCCTAGGAGGCTAGGAGGGTTACTGGAGGTTTACCCTGCCATTATCAGCAGAGACTGAGGGGTTATTCGGGCCGATAGGTTCTGCACACAGATTTTATAAAAAAAGAAAAGTAAAAAATACACTTTGTGTTGCCTTTCTAATCAAGCTTCTTTTTTTGTTCATTTTTGTTTTCCTTTAAATATTTCACCAGCTTGTTCTCCAAAGCATGGCCTTGGTAACCACTGCAGAAGTATGTGATGCAAATCCGCAACTGATTGTGGGTGGGGAGCTCCGTGCTCTCCAGCCAATTTTCCAGATATATGGAAGGCGCCAAGTTTTCTCCGGCCCAATCGTTACCTTGAAAGTGTTCGAAGACAACGTTTTGATCCGCGAGTTTCTGGAGGAGAAGGGTAATGGAAGAGTTTTAGTGGTTGACGGCGGTGGCAGTTTGAGGTGTGCAATTTTGGGTGGCAACCCTGTAGTGCAAGCCCAAAACAATGGCTGGGCCGGGATTGTGGTCAACGGATGCATAAGGGATGTTGATGAGATCAACGGATGTGATATCGGGGTGAGAGCTCTGGCTTCCCATCCGATGAAAGCCAATAAGAAGGGTAATGGGGAGAAGCATGTCCCAATTTCCTTGGGTGGGACCAGAATCTGTGACGGAGAGTGGCTGTACGCAGATACTGATGGCATTCTCATCTCCCGGACCGAGCTATCTGTTTGATCGATAATTAGATGCGCTTCTTGGCCTGGCCTAGTAAGCTGCTAAAACTTTTACTACAAGTAAAACTTTGAACCACTTATATTAATGGGGTCAGGTGATGATCAGTAATCTTGTGTTGGAAGATATTTTGATGGACATTAACAATTACCCACGTTTCATTCTTGTTTCTAAAGGTATCTCACTGTTGTTATTTGCATTTTGGGTTTGTGTTGTTGCCTTTTCTCCGTCTTGTTTTGTTGTATACTATAAATATTGTTCTCTGACGTTGATCTTTCGTCAATGGTGAAAGGGTTTGTAATGACATTATTATTATGTTAGAATTATTTCATCATCAGTAACTAAATCTTGGAGGTATTGTTTTTGTCTGCTTGCTTACCACAACAACAATAACATCCAAGCCTTAGTCCCAAAAGATATTGGGGTTCGCTAACATGAATAGATACATGATATCACCATCGAAAGAAAAAGAAAGAAAAAAAAGAAAAAAAAGATAAGTTATTATAAAAAGAATATAAAAAGAGATGAATATACATAAAAATGATACAAATAATGCTTATATATATATATATATATATATAAGGATAAAAAATAAGGAAAAAAAGATGAGGGGAAAAGATGATACGAGATCACTCATTCACACGAATACTCGCCCTCCACATAGTTCTTTCCAAAGTTATGCCATCATCCAACCCCAGAAGAAGCATATCACTTCGAACTCCCTTAACCCACGTCTGTTTGGGTCTTTCTCTCCCTCTCTTCCATGCCTCTTCTCCACACATCTCAACTCGTCTGATAAGTGCATCACTTGGTCTTTTACGCACATGACCAAACCACAGTAGGCGTGACTCCCGCATCTTGTCTTCAATAGGTGCTACTCCCACCCTTTGTCTGATTGTCTCATTTCTCACGCGGTCCTTCCTAGTATGCCTACACATCCAACGCAGTGCGCATCTCTACCACACTCATCTTTTGAATGTGACATTGTTTCACTGTCCAACACTCTACGCCATACAGTAATGCAGGCCTTCCCGCTTGTATTTTTAGTTGAAATTTGGTATAGGTAAACTAGACTTAATGAAGAAGATGCTAAAAAAAAATCATAAAAAAATTCCATCGGGAACTACCAAAAACGACGACGACCGGACATAGCCTCCTATAAAAGGGGTGATTTGCATTTTTTCGATTAGTTCGAAGGCTGCACAAGTTAAAACTTAACTTTAAACGGAGAGGGGAAGTCCGCTATTTGAGTTCATCAGAAGGATTAAAAAAAGAATGACAGCCCATCCCTGAGGGTACCCAACCCCGACAGGATGTTACGTTGGAAGGATGTAAGTTGGACTATAATCACAATCTGACAAATAGAAAGTGAGACTATAATCATAAATCTGTCCCGGTACTTGAAGAGGCCGTATGCTTTTTTAGGGTGATAACTCTTCATCACAAGTTGACCAGATTTGAAATAGAGAAACCAGCGGAGGTGAAATAGAGTCCATAGGGAGTGAGAGATGCATGACGAGGAATCGCGCCGTCGTCGTCGTCGTGTGGTGGGATTTATTGTGCAGTCCACTCACGTAAACCTTCCAAAACTTAAATCTCGAATTTTAATACCACTATCACGAACAGTTCCATTCTGAACTTCTGATTTTTCTGCGTTTGTTTTATTCTCTGAATTTATTAATGGAAACAAGGAACTGCAAGTCCCTCCGATTGTCAAGTACTCCGCGCTTTGTCTTTTCACTGACCGATTTTACCCCACTATCTCCCGGTACAAACACTTGCTTTTTTTCCAGGAAGTTTCTCATGAATTTTAAAGCTCATTCTTAATCATGAAAAACTGGATATGTATTCTTCACACACAAAATCTGCATTTATTCAACACATTACTTTGCCATCATCATTTGCAAGTTCTATCTGATTTTACAGTGAATTTACTGTGAAAGTAACTTTACTTAGGAATAGTTAACATTAGATGATATCTGGCAACAGGCAGGTAAAATGCATATCCTGAGCCTAGGCTAGCTAAGTGACCACCATTCACCCAGCACTTCTATACTTGATCACTGTTAGTTCGTCACCATTGTAATTGATGTTCATTGGAATGTTTCAAGTAAAATTGTATCATTGTAATGTAGATTGCTGTGGTAGAAACCATCAAACCTATGATTTACTTTTTTTGCCTGAATCTCTAGGGTATGTCCGAGTCTATTGTGAGATTGGAGCATCATAAGTATTATTCTAGACTACAAATATCCATTTGAGACTGGGCAAAGAATTTGTATAATTGGGTAGGAAACAAATATTAGAGATTTTCATTTTCCTTTTTCCATTTTCACCCATTCAAACTTGAACACGTCATAGCGGCCTGACACTGCTATATGGAACACAATTAAACCTGAATTATAAAGAGGTGCAAGTCATGCAAAAATGCAAAATAAGCTTAATGTTTTGGATGTTTGTAATATAGTGTTATCTTTCTGTTACACTCATCAAAAGCTCAAATGGAATAAATGTTTTTTTGACCTATTCCCCATAGTGATATTGTGAACCTGTGAATTGTGATAGTGTGATGCAATATTTACCTTACCCAATTAAAGCCAAAACTCATAAATAGCTAGAGGCTTGATAAAAAGATTATTTTGAGCCAATACAGGATTACATGCTCGACATATGGTAATGGGATAATAAGTTGTTAAATTTATGCCACAACATTTAACAACTTATTATCCCATTACCATATGTCGAGCATGTAATCCTGTATTGGCTCAAAATAATCTTTTTATCAAGCCTCTAGCTATTTAGAATTAGGTTATACCGACGATAATTAGATTAATGTCATCCATCTCTTCACATCAGGTGAATATCCCATAAATGACTTGCATTAGCCTTTTTTGAGCTTTCAATGAATTGAAATGTACAACCTAGCTAATTACCCCATTAGCAATTTCCTTTGTTCTTTTTTTAATCCCTCAATGACTTCAAGTCAAACTTGAACAAAGCTGGCTTTTCCATCCCAAAATGTCACCAAACTGTGCAAGGTTGTCATCCATTTATCTTCATTTCAGTATTTCACCACTAAAGTCTAAATAATGACCCAATGCATGCTAACCACACATTCTTTGGCCTAGTCTCATGGTTGTTATATTGAATTATTGATTCCACCATTATGTTACATATGACATTGTGGCTTGTTCCAGAAATGGTAGGATGATATTTAACGTAACTTCTTTCATTTTAAGTACTCCGTATATTGTTTTCATGAAAGCATTGTGATTTTGTTTTTTTTTACGTGAAACGACCACTTATATAGAAAGTCGAAAAATGAGATTGTATGTAATTAGTTGCCCTTTGGAACTATGTGGAAAATTGTGTTTTTTTAAAAGTGACTAATTGAAGAAAATAAAATGTGTCATTCGTCAGTTTACCATCATAAATGGAAAAACTTGTGGTACTGGTGTACTGCAGTATGCACAATTGTGCATAACGCAGAATGCATATGACTAGACATGTTCTGTTAGAATCTCTCTTCATGTGTTTGCCACAGTTTTCCAAGTGTTGAGATGGATAATAGCTGCTTAAGTTTGTATGGTATAAGTATGTGTGCCAATGGCTTTATTTTCAATATTAACGTTAACTTTGTTCCATTCAGAAAGGGCCTGGACAAAGTACACTGGCTTTTGGATCCGACAAGTGAAAGCAATCTTCAGTTATTTGCTCTTGCTTCTATATGGATCTCTAGCAAAGTAAGTCTTGCCATGTCAAATGTTTACCTTTACTCCATGGCCTTGTCATCAATTTGTTTTCCTTTTCATTACATTTTCTTTCTGAAGTAACCTTGTAGTTTCATCTTACTTTTTCAGATTCACTCATCTCCTCCTCTTTCTTTCAAGAGACTGAAGTCATTGGGAGACAAGAGTATTTCTGAGCAACATTTTACAACAAGAGACTTCTTAGATGCAGTAAGCTAGCTATTTTTTATAAGGTTTCAAGGGTGTATAATTCCATTTTCTAATTCTCCAGGTGGTGATAAGCTACTTTGCAGGAGCTATTGCTAATGCAGGTACCTAGCATTTTACCCAGGCTCTTGTGTCATTGTGTGTGTTTTGTTAAGTATGTGTTTCTTAATCTTCCTCTCTGGACACTTCTCTTCCTCATCAAACCTCTCTGTAAACTCTTTTCACGCCACTGGATAGGAAGTAGGAGGCCAAATCTTGATTAGTTTTTTCTTCCACACCACACATTTTGTATATACTTAGCGCATATTTTTATTTTTCACAAGGCATTGAAATATGAGATTGGCGTGTCATGCATTGCCTACGTATTCCTTGAGGATCTCATTATTCAATTGAAGTGAGTGTTCTACCAAACTGGACATGTTGACAATTTTTCCAACTTCTTGAAGTTTCATTTGTTTTAGATACAACTGAAAACAGAAGCTTTATTTGTTGGTAATAATACGTTGTGATTGTTTTTTGTGCTCTTGCTATCAACTTCATTACCTAATTACCCTATTCTTTTGATGACTCCACTCCATTTGAGTGGCTTTAGGGATGTTGCACGGGTGGGTGAACATGTGAGCTATGAAGCTTGCATGGATATCATGGACCTACTCTATGAAACGGAGGAGACTTCGGTTCTTTTCACTACTTCGAAATGTTTAGCAGCATCTATATTGGCATGATTTTTCTGTTCTTTATTATGATTCACAACAACACATTTCATTGAACATATTATACTCTGAATCTGTCATTGATTGTGCAATTTGCAGGCTGCTACATATGTGATCACAGTTCCTGTACAACGATGGGAGTTCCCTATTCTTCCTTGGGGTAAGATTGCAAACACAGCATATTAAGAGCCTGTTTGGTAGCACGAAAATCGGCTGATTTGGCTGATTCTGCTGAAATTTATGAAGTTCTGTCTGAAGTGGTTGCATTGGCTGATTCTGCAGATTTAAGAAAAAAATAATTTTAAAATATATTTTATTAATAAAATAAGGAAAAAATTATATGTAAAAATAGCTAAAATGATCGTCTACAGTAACTTCAGCCAATACAGCCAGAAAAGTAACTCTACCCTTACTTTTTTTGCTTATTACACAATTCAGCGCGCGAAAGCAAAAGTTATGTGTTTGGTGAAAAAACTGGCTGATAAGCCTGATAAGCCGAAAAAAAGTATTACCAAACGGCCTCTAAATTTCGTAATCCATTCCTGGCAGGGGAATTAAATTCTGTAACGACAGTACATTGAAAGTATTAATCATTACCAAATCTTTAGATTCTGAGTTTAACGATTGAATCCCAACTATAGTAGGGTTAATGCGTAATTTGGCTTGAGTAAACTGTAAACTTAACCTAAGTTCATGTACAATGAAAAGTAGGAAACATCAAACTCTTTTTTGGAATATTTGTAGTGATGGTGAGGATAGCTTTTTTGTTATGTGATTGAGATTATGAATTGTGACCTAAAACTGTCTGTGAGTAATTTATGCAGTTAACAACTAGCCTTAAACCCCAATAAAGGAAAGTTGTGGTAGATTGACACTCAGTGTAATTATTACTCAGTGAGCAATAGCTTCAGGTAAGGCCGTTAAAATATGGAAGGCGGAAATACTTCATAAGTTATCACATAGTTAGGTCATCTAAGTTTTAGTATATACAGAATAGATTGACAAATCTAGGGAAGAGTCTGGATAGTTAATTAGCTATTGTAATCACTGGTGAAGGATGTAGTTGAGATACAAACGAAGAATGTTATAGTTATGAGACTAACCTCAGTTGCGGTAAAGAGTGCACCCCGAGTAGAGCTAGAAGAATTGGTTAAACAAGTTGTTGAGTCCCTGTTCTCTTGATTTTTTCCTTCAACTTATTCCACAATTACATGGAAAAGTATATTTTTATTTCAAAGATGGTCTCATCTTTTATCAAAGATGGTGCATTTTAGGGGTTTTGTATAGAGCATTTACAGGACAGGCTGGACAGCTATAGGTTCAGGTTGTCATTAGACAATTTTGTTTCTCCCATACAGTACCGCTCCAGATATAAAAGGAAATGCATCCACCTTAGAATTGTTATTACGGAGTACAGGGGTAAGACTGCGTACATCCGACCCTCCTTACCCCACCGTTGGTGGGAGCCTTTGCAGTACTAGTTTTGGTGAGAACTGAGAAGTGGATAGTCAGAGGGTGTTTGGATCTACTTCTTGAAATGTTTGAGTGAAAGTGCAGAAGTACTTTTGGGTGCTTCGAATTACTCCTAGAAGCAGTTTTTTAGAAGCTAGGAGAGACCAGATTCTAGAAAACTATTCTGATTCTGCTTCTACTTTTAAAAAAGAAATAGAAGCAGAATCAATTCCAAACACCCCCTTACTCAGTTGCACTGGTGGACCATGCTCGAGATGTTCAGTAATATCACCGTGATTGTTTGTCAAATTATTAATTAATTTCATTTATTTTTTATCTAAATGTCTAGGTCTCTAGGATGCTACCATTTCGTGTTATTTTTTATTGGTAATCCAATTAAATTGTGATCTAGATAGGAGTCAATTAGGAATAGTAGAAACTGGTACTATGGAATATGGATTGATAGTTCAGTAGTTCAACCCTAGTTTAGCATTCATCATCATAGTCCACTAACTCTCCACTTGATATTGGCCTTGTTTGGTAAATGGTTGTTAGTTGTTGCTGGTAGCTGGTTGTGTCAGCTGTTTCGAAACAGCTGGTTGTGTTAGCTGTTTTGACCGACTGGTTATGTTGGCTGATTATAAATAACTGTTTGGTAAAATTGACTCTTTCGAAATGGCTGATAGAGTGTAAATTGAACCAGCCAAATGAAGAAGTTGCTCCCCTTAGCTTCTTCCACAATCCATTTTTTCAGCTTTTCAAACTCAACAAGCTAATTTTAAAAGCCATTTACCAAACATTATTATTAGCTTCTTTTACTAATCAAACAGTTGAAATGGGTCAAACAAGCTAAAAGCTGGCTGATAAGCCATTTGCCAAACATACCCATTGTTTTTCGTTGAAAAAAGACACGGCAGCCTTTTTTCAAGCACAACACAATTTTGATTTTTGAAGGGCCCAGGAGAGAGTTCTCTGCTCAGAGATCTTAAGAAATACGGAGTATTTTATTCCATTTGGTCCTGTTTTTAAGGTACAGTTTTGGTTTTTACCAAACCAATGAAATGTTTAAATTCATTAAAAATCGGATGTTCGTGTGTGGATGTGAACGAGGGTTTTTTCTAGGGGTGGGCATTTCGGTTTCGGTTTGGTTTCGGTTTAATCGGTTTGATAGAAAATGTATCAAATACAAATCGATTAAGTTTCGGTTTGGTATGGTTTGGTTCGGTTTGGAGTTCGGTTTACCAAAGTATCAAGGTTTGGATTGAAAAAAAAATTAATTCAAAATAATGAACCAAGAAGCGATAGTAATGAACAAAATATAATGTTAGATATAAATTTGCAAACAGTAACAAAACATATATGAACCAAAAATATATAAGCATAACACATTTGTAAGTAACAACAACGGGAATGAATCAAATTATATATAAAGCTGAAACAAAAACAAAATTGATGTTTGTAAGTAATGAACCAAATATATAGTAGTAAGATATAATAAATTATAGTTAAATACTATCTACTTAAGTCACTATAATTGTTATAGTTGTGAATGTAACTTTTGTAGTAAACTCTAATCCTGGACACTAAAATTAAAGAATTAAAGCTTCAAAAAGATTAACATCAATCAAATTAATGAGAGAAATCTTATATTTTGGTTTGGTTTGGTATTAGTTGGTTTTGATTTGTTATTTTAAAAAAATAAGAAATTATTTCATTTTTAGATTAGTTCGGTTTTATTCGATTTTATTCGGTTTTATGATTTCGGTTTGGTGTGGTTCGGTTTAATACGGGTTGGGAGGAATACTACCAAATTACAAATGGTTCGGTTTCGGTTCGGTTTAATTCGGTTTGGTACGGTTCGGTTCGATCAAACCGAACCGTTACGCCCACCCCTAGTTTTTTCTGATGAAATTCGGTATGTTAGTCCTCAACTCGTAGTTGGTCACATAAAAATATAAAATTCTTCCATCTTTTCATTTGGGTTGTCTCAAAAAATTCTTCACACTTTCCATTTTTGGACAATTTGTGTGGTTCACATTGATTTTACCTCTTTTTACATAACTATAATCATACATTTTCATTTTACTCTCACATTTTTTATTATGCGTGCAAGACAATGTGGGAAGTATTCTTTTGCGACGGAGGGGGAATAATAAAGTACTATTGTGGTGCAGTTGTGTTTGTCACTTCATGCAAAGAGCAGGAGATTGTGAATATAGTCAAAGTTATTCTAAGCCATGTTTTTGAATCGGGCCCACGGCTTTGATTTGGAAGTATCTTTCGCTCTTTATATCTTTCTGAAGATCAAGCACAAGGATGCGACCCCAATCACACGCTTAGTCAAAGGTCAACAAACGCAGCCATACGTTGCACCGTCCTTAAAAAATTGTTTCAGATCGTCTCCATGGATATTTATGATATGTTTCTTTTGCAAATGGGGACATCGCTTGATATGTTTAGTATTGTCAAACTTGCTTTTGAAAACTTGCTTCCAAATTTAAAACTAATAATTTACCATTAGAGCATTGCTTTCCTTTTGCTTGAGAAAACTAATTAGCCAAAAGAAGCTAGTAGCTTGAGCAAAAAGAATTACTATGTAGTACTACCTCTGTCCCTCTTATATTGGGTCAGAAGAGAGTGACACGATTATTAAGAAAAGTGGAGTTGTGGTTGATATTAATTGATAAAGTAAGAATAAAGTAAGAATAATTTAGAACCACACAAACTTTACCAAATATGATATGGAACAATTTTAGTGGGACTTCCTGAAAAGATAAAACGGGACAATATAAGAGGGACGGAGGGAGTACTAAGTATAGCATTGTTAATACGAAGTACTACGTAATAAATAAAGAGGAAGATGTTATAGCTAACCACCGAAGTGCATTTTAATTTTGCTGCAAATATTTATGTGGTTAGTCAAGCTATGAAGATAGTTAGTTAACCACCTAAGATGCTCTCACATGTTATTTTATTTCATTTTTGACTTCTTTAAAAAAAGTATCATCTTTTAATTTATATTTAGTTCTTGTGGAATAATATCCTATACTACGGTAGTACGGTGCAGATTTCAAGGGTGAGAGATTGCGAGAACCATATGAAATGCAAAGGTACCAAAAGAATCCTAAAAATGAATTGCTATTTCACCAAACTTAGATAATATTGACTTTAGGTTGACCTAACATGTGAATTATACACGTATGCTTTGATTTTTTTTTGTGAGAAAACGAATGCTTTGAGATAAAGCAGGGATAATAGTGATATGGACCAAGCGTTTTGTTTCCATTATTTCATTCTAATTAATGGGCTATTAATGGTGATGTTATATGTCAGGAAAGACTCCTATGAATTGAATTTCATACGTTTGATGTGATGTAATCTTATCTCGTCGTATACGATAATTGTTTGCTTTGCTTCATATGATGTGTTTAGGTCTTTAATTTATTCTCATTTCGTCTAATTCCATGTTATACTCTCTCCATTCTCTATTACTTAGGGTTTGACACAGTGTTTTAGAGTAAATGAAACATTACGAAAGACATTCCAAAATGGAAATTGAGACAATTATTAAAGAACATTATTATTTTATTGTGTATCTATTATGGAACCTTATCTATTAGGTTCATGCATGTTTGTACATATTTAATTCATGATTTTTTTACCGAATACCTTATTAAAAATGATCTGGTAAGATTGAATCAGATAATCACGGAGGTTCAGATTATTCTTGTGTAGCCCTACCCCGTATTCTTGCGAACAGATTTAAGAGTATGAAGGTGAAATCGGGTGAGAAGATCCAACACATATTTGGCTTGAGACAAAAATAAACCAGAAGAATTCCGCATAGCCTGAACCCTCAAGAAAAAACGAATATCCCCTAAATCCTTCATAGCAAAATATTTCCCTAGGAGAGAAATAAAATTACTAATAAGAGTAGAGGAACTGCCAGTCATAATAATGTCATATACATATAAGAGCAAATAAATGATACATGTAGCTTGACGAAAAATAAATAAGGAATTATCAGCACGACTACATACAAATCCATGAGTGAGAAGAAAACTACTGAAACGATGAAACCACGCCCGGGGAGCCTGTTTGAGACCATAAATGGCCTTGCGCAAGCGACAAATGTGATTAGGAATTTGAGGATGAACAAACTCAGGTGGTTGACGCATGTAAACCTCTTCTGTGAGATGACCATGAAGAAATGCATTTTTAACATCTAACGGGCGAATATACCAATTAAAAGAAACAACTAATGTAAGAACAATGCCAACCGTGGTGAGTTTAACAACAGGACTAAAGGTTTCAGAGAAATCCACCCCAGCTTGTTGCTTAAACCATTGGGCAACCAGACGTGCTTTATGACGTTCAATAGAGCCATCAAACTGATACTTAGTTTTATAAATCCATCTAGACCCAACCAAATTATTGCTAGAGTCAAACGGTACTAGATCCCACGTTTTATTAGTGATAAGTGCATTAAATTCCTCAGCCATAGTTACTCTCCATTTAAGATCCTTATCAGCCACAAAAAAACTAGTTGGATTAGGAACCAAAACCTCAGTGTTCAAGTTAAAAATAGTTTTGGGTTTAAAAATTCCTGATTTAGAGCGAGTTTGCATGGGATGAATATTTTGAGTCAAAGAGGTGCCAAAACCGGAACATGAGTGACCTCTTCACCGCCAACCTGCGAGGATTCCACAGAAGCATTGCTCGCCGGCGTCCCCGGAGAAGACGGAGCATCTGCCGGTGAAGCTAGCTACTGGTCCGAAGAAGCTGCCATCGGCGAAGAGGACTGCAGCGAAAGAGATGAACTGATTTCTAAGGAAAAATCCAGCGGGGGTAGCTGCGGCACAATAGCGGTGGAGGACACGGGAAACAACCGAGAAAAGGACAGAGGACAAGGCTGCACGGTTGAGGACTCATGGAGACTTTGTGACACTAACTGAGAATAGGGAAAAATATTTTCATGAAACCTAACATGACGACTAATATAAAATCTACCAGTTTTTGGATCTAAACAACGATAGCCCTTGTATTCAGAGGCATATCCCAGGAAAACACACTGAACAGAACGAGGAGATAATTTATTGGCTGACGTGGCAGTAAAATTAGAATAACATGCACATCCAAACACACACATAAAAGAGAAGTCAGGAATCCGGTGAAACAATTTTTGATAAGGAGAAACGCCTGTAAATTTGGTGGAGGGTAAGCGATTGATAATAAAAGTAGCAGTCAAAATTAGCTCAACCCAAAAAGTGGCTGGCATACCAGCATCAATAAGCATAGTCTGGGCTAGCTCAACCCAAAAATTGGTTGGCATACCAGCATCAATAAGCATAGTCCGGGCTAGCTCAAGTAAATGTCTGTTTACCTTCACCTAGATCATTTTGTTGAGGAGTATCAGGACAAGATTTTCTAAAAAGAATTCCATTAGTATTAAAAATTGACCGCATATTGAAATTATCAAACTCACCCCCTCCACCAGATTCTTAAAGGATTGAAAATGATTAAAGACTTCACTTTTACGACGCATGAGATAGATCCAAGTAAAACGAGAAAAATCATCAATAAAAGAGACATAATACTTGAACCCAGATGTAGATAAAACAGGAGATTGCCAAACATCAGAATGTATTAAAAATAATGGTTTACTAGCACTATGAAAAACATCCTGAAAGGGTAATCTCTGCGATTTACCCAATCTACACGAAGAACAATCATGATTAAAGGAAGACAAACTACAAAGTTGACCAGACTTTTTAAGACCATCTAAGACTCGACTACCACAATGTCCCAAGCGACGATGCCACAGAGGTCTAGGCACCGTGCTAGAGACTAAAGCCAATGCTCATGAAGGAGATAAACGAATGGGATAAAGACTGCCGCTACTAAAAGCTCTGAGAAGAGTTGCCCCCGTTGTTTTGTCCTTAAGCAAAACAGATTTTTTTGTCAAAAATAATAATACAATTATTGTCAGAACACAATTTTTGGATGGATAATAAATTATATTTTATTTTAGGAACGTGATAAACAGATCTTAAATGGAGAGTCCTTGAAAGAAAATTAATAGAAATATCACCAATATTTTTAATGGGTAAACTAGTGCCATTTGCAACAGTTACATTAAGCGGTCCAGAATAAATAGATTTATTAACTAAGTTACCTTCCTGAGCGGTCATATGCGCAGAAGCACCGGAGTCTGGAAACTAGACAACGTCATTAGGATTACCCATGGGTGCAGCAAGAGATGGAGCAGTGGGTTGATTAAAACGGGAAGGACAGGAAACTGCAGAATGACCCGGAGAATAGCAAATTTGACAAACAACTGGCGGTGGAATGGAACCAAACTGTCTATCAACTAAGGATGAGCCTGCATAGCCATGGTTAGTACCAGTAACAAAATAGGGATGCGTATATAACGATGAAAAACACGTATTACATATAACTGAACCTGGACATGTAGGAGTTGGCGAACCCGGGTAATAACCCTGCTGAAAATATCCACATGGTGACTGCCCTGGCCGTGGCTGGTAGTACGCGCCTTGCTGGCCGTACGCCGGAGCCACATACGGTGGTTGGTGCGGTTTTCCATAACCTCGGCCGCAACCACGTTGTCCCCTTCCACGCTGGCCGCGGCGTCCGCGCCCCCTAGAAAAATTGTTTCCGCCGCGAACATCAGTCCCAGCCGCTGCTGCCGGAGCCGTGGGCTGTGTAGTGAAGGCAACAGGTGGGGTAGGCGACTCCTGGGTACGGAGATACTGTAAGCGGCTCTCTTGCTCCACAAGTTTGGTCCGTAACTTATCAAAGGTGAGTCCCTCAGGAAAAGTAGTCAAAGTGGTAATAATAGACTCATAGTCCGGACCAAGCCCCAGAAGAGTTGTTTCAAGAAGATCTTTCATAGAAACTGGGGAATTAATTATGGCTAGGGCATCAGCAATTTTCTGAATTGCACGCATATATTATTCCATAGATTGATTTTCTTTCATTTTGGAATTGGTTAACAAATGTTTTAATTCCATGGAACGAGCCATACTAGCAGCCATAAATCTAGACTCCAAACGATCCCAGATGGTAGCAGAATTTTGTAGTGTGAACCTCAACAAGTATATCACGGGATAAAGTGGCAAACAGCCAAGAACGAACTGTTTGATCCAGCTTTAACCAGTAATAATACTCATTATTCACAACCTCTCTACGAAGAGCATAAAAAATATACTGAGGAGGGGCAGTAATCGTACCATCCAGAATACATAGGAGACCGTGGGAGACCAAGAATGAATCGAATTGGGTTCGCCATGGCAGGTAAACTTCAACAGCATCAAGCTTGATGGTGACGATATTTGTAACATTAGGAGTGAAAAACCCCATAGCTTGTGCAATAGACTCCAAGGAAGAGATTGGGGCTGCTGTTGGCCGACGTACCGGAGGAACGGTAGGAGGCGGCGCGACGCCCTGAGCACCGACAAAAGTGGGGCCGGAAAACTGGAGACGGGAGGGCGATGCAGTCACGAAGCTCGGACCTGGCGTGCGGCTGCTCCGTACCGGAGAAGACCAGTCAAAAACCGGCGGCACCCATGTATTCGGATCTAGTGGCGAGCTGCTCATCGGGAATGGCGCTACGAACGAGGGCTACAAAACTGATGAAGTTGAGCCAAAACTGAGAGAAGCCGGTGCGGAGGATGTAGAATAGGCTGCCAGCATCGTGACGAAGGAAGCCACAACCGTGAGTGGTGGGGCAGCGGTGGTCTGTGATGCTGCCACCGTGAGCGGCGCGGTGGTGGGGTGTTCGGCGGCCATAGGAAAAAAAAATAGGTTAAAAACCTAAGCTCTTGATACCATGTGAGAGTATATTTATAGGTAATAAGTGTCCAAGTACAATAAGAAAACTGATTAATAATTAATTCTAATTATTTCACTATTAGTAACATGGTCCACGTTAAGTGAAGTGAATGAATAGGTAAGATGAAGGTGAAACATGCAATTCCAAAATTAAGCGCCACATAATGTCGTTTTTCATCACCGGTGCATGAAAAAGTAGAACAACATGCAAATATCTTCAATATGAGCTTCTAAACTTGATAATGGTTATATTTGTGTGATCCAAAAACCATGATTATTGTGATTATATCGGTTGGGGGCTCGATCGTGGAGAATAATATTGTGTCGATGTTGGAAAATGATACAAAATTGAGGGTAAGGCAAAGTTATAAGTTCATTGAAAAAATATATTATAAGGAGATTTGAGTGGAACAAAGCATTCCAAACTAACTAGTTGTGAGGTTATCATGTCTAGTGGGAGGTTTCGAGTTCGAAACACGTCAGGCACATAAGGGTTTGAAATTCAATGGAGTGAGTGTCAACCCTGATTACTCTAAACTCCCCATGTAACACCCCAACCTCGTAAGCCCCGAGGTAGTTACTCCATACTCTCTCCGGACCTCTAGTACTGTCCTCACAAACCGCCACTAGCCTTTTGCGCACTTTGTCCTCACTCGTGCGCGCCCTGAGAAACTTCCCAAGGGGTCACCCATCCCAAGACTACTCCCGTGCAAGCACACTTAACTTTGGAGTTCTTAGCTAATGAGCTCCCTTAAAAGGAGATGCACCTTGTTGGTATGAATAGTACTATTAATCCTCTTAAATTAATCTCGGGTATTACACCCCAGCCCCTCCCCCAGCCCCCCTAGAGTAAAAAAAACCGAGTTGAGTGGAAAATAGAAGAGAAAATTACCTGGATAGTTGTAAAACATTACACAAATGCAACAATAGGAGTTAAACGTTTTGTAGGAGTAAAAGTTGTTTGACTGGACCAAAGTACACCTACCTTAACGAAACATTACAGGAATATGAATAAAATAATAAGAATTAAAACTAAAACTCCTGATTGACATCTGACGTGCTCGAAGGAACTAGGACACTGGAAGTACACAGCCGTTGCCATGTCTCTCGGCGACACCCCATCACCATTGTGTACTCTGACGCCGCCCACCGCCGCCGTGTACTCCGACGACGCCCAACGCCGCCACGACCGTAGCTAACACCATGCCCTTTAGTGATTCTTCCTCTGGTGCGACCGCCTCCAGCGAGACAGCTCTAGATTTGCGTTGACAGCCACCTCCGGTGAGACTTCTCCAGGTCTCCGGCTGACAGCCACTTCCGCGAGACCGCTCCAGATCTCCGGCGTGACAGCTGCCTCCGCCGGCGTGACAGCCGCCTGCTTCGGCGAGATTAAAATTCAAGCAATAACAATACCTATTCATATTTAGAGCAAAATATAGAAATAATTACACTACAATTTTATTTTTCAAAAATGGCAAAATTATTTTAAAAATGTCATGTTTTTCAACATGTTTGGAAAATAATGTCATTTTACATTTATGAAGTGTTTTTCAATATGTTTGACAAATAATGACATTTTACATTTAGAAAGTTGACATTAATTTCGTAAAGATGGCAATTACATGAATATGTTAGGCAAATAATGGCATGTTTTACAAATAATTTTGCCATCTTTTTTTTATGCAAAATGACATTTTTGCCAAACATTTTGAAAACATGGTATAGTTGCCATCTTGATAAAACTTAGTGCCATGAAAATGGAATTATTTCTCAAAATGGAATTATTTGTCAAAAACATGGCATTGTGTTAATAATTTTTTTCAGAGCAGTAGTAGTGCCATTTTCACAAAGATATTGCCATACAAATGGTGTTATTCACAACCAAAAAAAAGAGAGAGAATGGTGCACTTCCAGATTCAAAATTGTTCTAGAAAAAAGAAGCATGTGAAATAAAAAAAAACTACTTGAAGGGCCTCTGGTCGCTGCCGTGTCGCCATCCCTACGCCACTGAGTTGCCGTGCAACTAGGGCGTTCAACCGCCGGCCAACCGTTACTGTGTCGTCATCATCTGTGCGGCCGTTTCTGCAACTTGTAATGTTTCTACTGTGTCGGCGTTGGCGACCATCGTGTTTGCACCACCATCTTCTCTGGACCTGTGATTCCTTTTGGAAGAGAGAGATTGTAGCTTTGATTCATTTTGGTAGGTACTTGTGCGGTTGATGATACGATAGAGAAGAAGAGATAGATATTTGGGCATTTTCCCTAGAGCCCAACAACTCATTACAATTATTAAACCCTAAAAATCATTTGTTATATGAAGAATAGGCTCCGTATGTAAGCTCTGATGGTCAAGATTTAATGAGGAGTAATTAAGTCAGGGCACCCAAAAATATCCTATTTGTGAATTAAAAAACAAGTTACTCCTATTTGGATATAACGACAATGTTTTACTTCTATTTCCTGCAATTTCTTAAAATAGAATGCAGTGCTTCTGCTTTTTTGATGTTGTTTGTTCTTAGAGATGGCAAAAGAACTCATTCTATCTGTGTATTAATGAGTTTATGAATGAACATATTTGATGCATCAAATAAACACCCAAAAAAATATTAGAATATTAAAAATAGGTATACAACCATGAACTTTGTCATTCGAAATGATAATTGGGAGACAATTCAACATTTAGCTAATAAATTTGTTAACAAACTTCTTAACGGAGAAGAGTAATAGGCCAACTCAACTCAACTTACATCATTATTACATGTATTTATAGAGTACATGTAAATATTGGATTTACTATTATTAACATTATCATCCAAACTTATTTTATTATATATTGTTTGGCACGCTTAACTATTCTGAAAAAAAAATCTCACTTTTCTTTTATGGATGTCCCAAAAAGAATTTCTCATTTTTATAAAAAGAAATCACTTTTAACCAAAAAATCATAACTACTCTTACTTTTTACTTACTTTTGCTTGATTTTAAAGATGTGAATGTTGGATGTCTATTATTGATGAAATACAAGAGGATATATAATACACGAGTCCTAATGAATGTGAACTAGGTATATACCAAATAATATAACACATGTACATGAGCCTAGAATATACAAAATAATATAATAATTATTAGCCCGTATTACGCCCCCGCAAGATGGAGGCTCCATTGGAAACACCCAGCTTGGACCGAAAATGCTCAAATTGCGCCTGTGCAAGTGGTTTAGTAAGAACATCTGCAATCTGAAGTTTGGTGGAGATATGAGAGACACGAAGTTGATTACGTTGTACCAGTTCACGAACAAAAAAGAAATCCAGAGCAAGATGCTTCATACGTGAATGAAATACCGGATTCACACAGACATATGTGGCGCCTTGATTATCACAATACAAGGTGGGAACTGTGCGTTGAGATATGCCTAGCTCCTGCAAAATATTTTTCACCCACATGACCTCAGCACTTGCATTAGCCACAACCCTGTACTCAGCCTCGGTGGATGACCTAGACACACTCTTCTGCTTGGCCGACTTCCAGGAGATGATATTGGGCCCAAGATAGAGAACATAAGCAGTGGTAGAACGACCATCATCCCGGAGTCCACCCCAGTCAGAGTCCGAGAACGCAGATAAATGTAACCCCTACGACCGATGCATAAACAAGCCAAAATCCAAGGTACCTTTGAGGTAGCGCATGATACGCTTCACTGCCCGCCAGTGATCTTCCGTGGGTTGGTGCATGTACTGAGATAATTTATTGACAGCAAATGCGATATCTGGACGCGTAAAAGACAGATACTGAAGTAAACCAAGCGCCCGCCTATAGGCCGTGACATCCGAAAACGCTGCAACCATAGATGCCAAACCACTGCCACCCGAGGCCATAGGGGTGAGGGCTTGTTTGGTTCCCAGCATGCCATGAGATTCCAAGATATTATGAGTGTACTGACGTTGAGATAACAGCAAACCTTGCGGAGTAGGTAAGACCTCGATACCCAAAAAATGGTGTAGGGGACCGGGATCCTTAACGGAGAATGCATGTGTCAGCCGTGAGACAAATTGATTGAGAACAACATGGGAACTACCTTTAATGACAATATCATCCACATACACCAAAAAATAAAGAAACACCCCATCACGTGCAAAAATAAACAGTGAATGATCCGCACGAGACTTGCGAAATCCTAAAGCAAGTAGAAACCGAGATAGCTCCATGTACCAAGCACGAGGTGCCTGCTTAAGTCCATACATCGCCTTACGAAGCCGGCAGACGTGCTTGGGATGTTGCTGATCAATAAAACCCAGGGGTTGTACCATGTAGACTTCCTCCTCCAAGGTGCCATGAAAAAATGCATTATTAACGTCCAACTGATGAAGGGGCCAACCACGCGCCAGGGCAATAGTGAGAACAATACGGAGTGTGGCAGGCTTAAAAACTGGGCTAAATGTTTCAGCATAATCCCTCCCTGGCTGCTGTAAGAAACCACGAGCTACTAAACGGGCTTTATAGCGGGCAACACTCCCATCAGGGTGTCGTTTTACCCGAAACAACCATCTGCAGGTGATAGGCTGGTGTTGTGCGGGAGGTACAAGATCCCACATATGATTGCCCTGAAGGGAAGCAAACTCCTCATCCATGGCTCTCTTCCACCTGGGATCCTGCAAAGCAATCTTAAAAGAAGAAGGTTCAAGTGTAGGTGAAATGGGATGGACACTCATATTATTCACAAAAGCACCGCTGTAGTACTTAGGGTTGGGTTTACGGGTTCGGGCAGGTCGGGATGGTTCGGTATGGGAAGGGGCAATAGCTTTGGTGCTGACGGGGTGAGTGACAGACCCAGCCCTTGGGTTGATAGGAGTAGTAGTTTCGGCTGGCTCAAATGGGGGAGGGGATGTGGGTGGATTACTGGATGTCGAAGGTATAGGAGGGACTGATGGATTGACGGAAGCCAGTGGGGCAGCCGCTGAGGGTATAAGTGAAGGGATCACGTGGGGTGTCATGGGGATAACCGCCGGGGAGGAGTAAGGAGAGCCAGAGTGCGCACCAGGGGTGGCTGAATAGACGATTCGCGAAAGAACAGGTGAGATGAATTGAACCAGACATGACGGGAAACATAGACCCGATTTGTAGACGGGTCAAGACACAAGAAGGCAGACTGAGAGAGGGAGTACCCAACAAAGACACACGGAATGGAACGTGGTTGCAGTTTGTGAGTGGTGTATGGGCGGAGCCAGGGATAACATAGACAACCAAATGGCTGAAGCTTAGCATAGTTTGGTTGCCGATGGTATAGTCGAAAATGAGGTGACTCATTTTGAAGAACAGGTGTAGGGAGACGGTTGATAAGATATACTGATGTAGAGAAAGCATATGACCAATATTTAAGAGGCATGCCAGCATAATGAAGTAGTGAAAGACCGGTGCCAACGATATGACGGTGCCGACGTTCCGCTAATCCATTATGTTCAAGAGTGTGTGGAGGTGTAGTGAAGTGCGAGATTCCATGGTTGTTGAGATACTCACGCAATTTAATAAATTCACCACCATTGTCAGAATAAAAGGAGACCACAGGGAGGTTAAAAAAAATTCAATAAGGTGGTGAAATTGAGGAAAAATAGTAGCTACATCCGATTTACGTTTAAGTGGATAGAGCCAAGTACAGCGCTTATAGTAATCAACAAAAATGACATAATAAGAAAAACCATCAACAGAAGTAACATGAGAACTCCACACATCAGAATAAATTAATTGAAGTGGTTTTGTAGCAGACATGGTATTAGTAAAAAAAGGAAGTTTGTGACTTTTATTAATAGCACAGGACATACAATGATGACCAGACACATTATTGGAAGCTAAATTGGGAAAAAATAAACGACAGACACGACTGGAAGGGTGACCAAAGGTGTGATGCCAATGAGGTGGCAGTTTAGACTGAGTGACATGAATCTGAGGTGAGCTGGGAACTGGTGCGCAGTAGACATCATATTTATTCTCCCCTCGAAGCAGTGGCACCCCCGTGATACGATCCTTCACAAGAAAATAACGAGGAAAAAATTCAACAAAGACATTGTTAGTTTTGCATAATTTGGCAACAGATATTAAATTTTTCTGCAACTTAGGGACACAAAGTGTATTAGTTAAGGATAAAGGACGGGTGGGGGTATGTAAAACAGCAGTACCAGTGTGAGTAATAGGAAGTGACGTACCGTCACCTAACTTAACCTCATCATGGCCACCATAGTCCGCATAGGTAGGGATGTTGGCAACATCAAACGTGACATGATGAGACGCGCTACTATCAAACAACCACGGCTGGTCCGATGGAGAAGGGTTGGCAGACATGTGATTCAGGGTCGGGGCAGCCGGCATGACCTGATGATTACGAAGGAAACGCTGAAGCTTGTGATAGTGCTTGACTTCATGGTCCACATCCTCGCAAAAATGGCAAACAATATGCCGAGGAGCTCCGTGACCCCCAGCAGCTGGCGGAAAGCCACCGCGGCCTCGTGCGCGACTTGAATTGGACCGGCGATCCTGCTGCACTCCGTCCCGTGGACCAGGGGAGTCTCTGGTACGCCCCTGAACATAATTGGCCGTAGGGAGAAGTTGCTGACCCGCAATTGCATTCTGTGCCAACACGGCCTCCTGCTCCCCGAGAATGTCTTGTAGCTCAGTGAAGGGGATGGGCATCTCACGGACTCGAACTGCTGCCATGATGTACGAATATTCAGGTCCCAGTCCCTGTAAAATACTAATAACAAAGTCTTCCTCGGAAATAGGGTTTTGAGCCAACGCAAGGGCTTCGGCGAGCCTCTGCATCTCGGTGAGATATGCATCAATCGTCTTGAAGCCTTTGGTGGTTTTAGCAAGAGTCGTTTTGAGAGATTTAATACGTCCACGCGAAGAACTTGCGTAGGTGGAGGAGAGTTTCTCCCATGCTTGACGAGCAGTGGCCGTGGAGGAGATGACGTCGGAGCAACTGCCTAGAAGGGCACTGAGGATCGATTTGTCTTGACGGTACCATATATGGTATACCGGATTGGTCCAAGACTTTGCGTCGTCAAGATGAGTCGGCGGGGCTGCTAGGGTGCCGTCGACGTAGCCTTCGAGACCAAGGCCAATGAGCGCAACATATACTTGAGACTTCCAGACCGGGTAATTGGTAGAAGTGAGCTTGATCGGGAAGTGGGTAGCGGCGGTGATAGAGACAACCAGCGTTTCAGCGGTGAGTGTGATGGACATAGTGGCGGCCGTGGGTGAGAGAGCACGACGACAGCTAGGGTTGGAGAGGGCTGAACGGCCAGGATTTTTTTTAGAGAGACTCGTTAGAGAATGGCTCTTGATACCATAAAGATGTGAATGTTGGATATCTATTATTGATGAAATACAAGAGTATATATATAATACAAGAGTCCTAATGAATGTGAACTAGGTATGATAGAGTATATCTAGAGAGAAGTGAGAGCTAGAGAGAGAAGTGCAATAATATGCTTCAATAGAATGAATTTGTGACCCCTATAACTACTCCCAAGGGGAGTATTTATAGAGAAAATACGGGCTGGGCTCCCAAGCCTTGGACTTGGGAGGCCCATTTACAACTGGACCGCTACTGAGCCGAATACAAAGCCACTAATGGGCTGTACAAATAAGTAAGTGTAAAATCCGGTTCTGTGAGGTCTTCGTGGCCGGCGAGGGCGTGGCCGACGAGGGCACGGCCGACGAGGGCGTGGCCGACGAGGGCACCCGGGTTCCTTGGGCTCAGGACCATAATCTGAGTTGGCACCTTTTCGGCCGACGGGGGTCCCTTGGCCGACGAGGGCGCCACTCAGTGTCCTGTGCTTTCTGTTCTTCTGAGTATGTGGGTCCAGGGGCTCATACCCATATACTCCATCAGGAGTCCCCCACTCTCTAAGCTGAGACGTAGACGAAGTGAAGGAGAGTAGATTCCCGTGCTTTAGTGCTTTTGGCCGATGCGGGCATTCCCAGGCCGTTAGCTGTTGCGGCGTTGGCGCTGTTTCCTTTTTGGTGATCCTGTTCTGTGCTTTGGTCGTTACCTGTTCCTCGCTGTGGGCGGGGAGGCCGTTGTTTCCTTGATGTGTTCGTTTGGGGATGATGAGTGTCCTGCTTCAATGGTGGCCGTTGAAGGCGCGCTTTCCCTTTCTTGGGCGTTGATGTTTGAAGTTTACATTTGGGCCGATGAGGCCGTTGAGGTTGATCCTTGCTTTGAGGACGATGGCGTCCTTTCCTTTGGGTGGCCGATGAGGGTGCTCGCGCACTCCTTTTGGCCGTCGTTGACTGGTTTTCGTTTCCTTGGCTGAAGAGCCCATCATGATTAACTGTTAGCGGAAGGACGATGAGTGTCCTTGCCTTAGGTGGCCAGTTGGCCGTTGCTGATGACGTTATGTTCCTTTGGCCGATGAGGCGCAGTGTGATACATGGACGATGTGGCCATGCTTCATGGTTACCTTTGTTGTTTGCGTTTTTCCTTTTGTTTTGTTGAGGCCGGTGTAATCCCCCAGTCCCCCACTGCTTCAGGCCGAAGGGTGTGAGGGGTGAAGGAGTTGCTTGAGTCCCTGGCCGAAGCGGCCTCTCCGTAGTCCCCCTGAATCCAACCCTCATGGCGATTTTCTGGCCAAGGTAACCCTGTGGGAGAACCCTTGTGCGCAGATCGCTTGTAGAGAGCTATCATCAAGGGTCATTACGAGGAGCCGATGGCTGTGGGTTCTTGGTTCCTTTGGTTCTGTGGCCGTTACGGGCGTTCATTACGTGCCTGGCCGTTGTCGTCTCCTTATTGTTGGCGTTTGTGAATCTGGCAAGCACATAGGACGTTGTGGGCGCTTGCTGGCACTTGTAGAGCCGGCAAGCGTGTAGGCCGTAGAGTCTGTTTTGCCAGTGGGCTGTCGACATGTAGCTTGGCCCGTTGGTGACGTGGTGGCCTCCCATTGGTGGCCGTTGATGTGGCCATTGGGAGGGTGCCACGTGTAGTGACCGTTGGGTGGGGGGTTCTATAAATACCCCTCCCCCTCCGACCAAAAATCTCATTTGCATTCTGAATTGTCGAAGTGCTGGCCAATTTTCTAGAGAGATAAACTCCCAAGCTTGTTCTTCGTGTTCTTCGTGTTCAAGGTTAGTGTTCATCGCAATCTTCTGCACTTTTCATACTTTGCTTCCTAGGCTAGTGATCTAGTGTTAGGCGTTTGAACACCCTTAGATCCTAAGTTAATCTCCTTAGGCTCGTAGTAGTAGTTATGATGAAGAGCTTGAACGAAGACTACTATCCGTACGACGACAACCCTCCACTAGGTCACTCGACTATGAGGTGCTCGAGGAGTTCGAGGAGGAGATACAACATTTAAGTCCCTACAAATCTGAAGAACCGGTGGACGACGAAGTCGAGGACGAGGAGTCCGCCTCATCTTCAAAAGGTGAGGACGCAGCTGCGTCACGAGTGGTGGACGGGGCATCCACTTCAGCTGTTATTCCGTGCCCGAGGCCGGTGTCCACCGTTAAGGGAGCCGGCAAGCCAAAAAGAGTGAGGAGGCCGAAAAGTGGGCCGGGCATCTCCTACCTGGATCTCACAAACATCTTCCTGATCAAGCCGGAGAGCAGCACGGCCGACTACCTTGTTGCCCAGATGTACGTGGGGCCGTACGGGCGGGTTAGGGCACCCAGGCCGACAGACCATGTTCTTCTTCCGCCACCGGGATACTTTGGAGTATACCCGATGAGTTTTGCCAAGGGGCTGAGGTTCCCCCTTCACCCCTTCATCACTGAATACCTGGATATGGTAGGGCTCCCTCCGGCCTTGCTGACGTCGAACAGCTATTCTTTGATGGTGGGGTTTTTGCTCCGGTGTGAGGAGCTGGGCTACAGGCCGACGACGGCCCTTTTCATGAATCTGTATCAGATCGGCCGAGGAAGCCACAAAAACTGTGCGGCCTATGCTACTTTTCAACAGCTGCCGAAGAAGAGGAGCTTCACGGACTTGCCTTCGTCCATTCATGGGTGGAAGAGCAAGTTCGTTTTTGTATCCCTTGGTGAGAGTGGCACCGAGTTTCCCTCTCTCGGCCATACCGGGAGGTTTAATCTGCATGACCCGCCGAAGAGCTCTATCTTGGACGCTCAGGTGGAGGCTTTCTTGGAAGGGGGGCCGAGGAGCGTGAAGGATTACATCACTGAATACAAGATGACCGCCCTCGGCTTCTTGAGATATCATGTGTATGGTGATAAGGAGGATGATCTCCAACTCTGGCCGAGGATGGCTACCACCTTCGAAGAGGCCGACGGCCCGGACTTGGGCATTCCTGCTGAGGCCGATGGTAACTATTTCTTCGGCTTTCTTCATTTATGATTTGTTCTTTTGCCTTGCTAATCTGTTTTTTTTCCTTTGTAGATTTTGTCATGGATCGTCGTTCCATCATGGCTATTGCCAAGGCCAAAGCGGCCGAGGAGTTGGCTGCTAATGCGGCCGAGGCGGCCAGACGTGCCGCGGCCGAGGGAAGCGGGGCTACTGCTGGTGCGGCCCCAAAGCCTGCCCCGTCCAAGAAGAAGAGGCCGGCCACTGACGGCCAGAAAAAATTGACTGAGGTCGGCCTGAACGTCACAAAGAAGACGAAGAGGGCACCGTCTCCTTCCCCTGCTACCGAGGCCGGTACTTTGACTGTCCCGAGTGTGGACGATAGTGGTCCCGTCGTGGACCTTACTGCTACTCCAAGCGATGCCGCCCACTCGCTCCCTATCGTCCAGGAGCCACAGACGAAGAGGGCTGGCAAGGAGATTGCCGCTGCCACCTACCAGAAGGTGGTGGAATACCCCGTCGGCGGGGGTGTATTTGATGATGTCGTCCTTGGCCACGACGTCCTGGCCCAGGCCATGCCGGCCAAAGATCGGGCCTACCTTAAGAAGCTCGGGGACGTGAAGGTCTACGAAGGTGGGATGGACCTCCTCGTCCAAGTAAGTTATCTTTCTTCTTATGTGTCGTTTTTTGTCGTCGTCCGAGTGGGATTATTTTTCTGAGCCTTTGTTTTCCCTTTTTTCTGCAGAGTGCCTTTATGCTCATGGAGAGCCACAAGAGGCAATATCGGGAGATAGCTCGTTTGAAAGAGCTGGAGCAGAAGGCTGCCTCGGCCGATGAGGCGGTAGCTTGCCTGGATCGGCTCCGGGAGGATGCCAAGGCGTTGCAACAAAAGGCCGATGAAGCCGCTGCAGCCAGGGACGATGCCCTGGCCAAGCTCGAGGAGAGCCAAAGGGCGCTGGAGGCCGAGCGGCGCAAAAACGAGGAAGCCGTGAAGGCGAAAGCTGAGCGGTTCTTGGCCGAGGGGTGGAAGGCCGATGAGCGGTTCCCTTGGTGCTATGAGGTGGTGGCCACCAGGCTTGAAGATTGGGGGATGAACTCCCCCGCCGGCCAGGAGTACTTCAGCAGGGAGATGGCCGTGTACTACAACATGGGCCAGGAGCGGATGCAAAGGCTCCTGTGTCGGCGGCTGTCTCGTGCTCTGAAGGCCATGAATTACACATCTGGGTGGGCTAGATGGAACTTGAAGCTTCCAAAGTTGATGAAAGATCCTGAAGAGCAGGCCAAGCTACCTTTGTCGGAGTGCGAGTCCCCCATTGAGAGTTCCGGCCTCGGCGAGCCGGATTACACGGAGTTTGATTTCCTGGACGATGCCACCAGTGCTGCTGCCGGCCAGAACACTGAGGCCGAGAAGGGAGCCGACGACGTCGAAGAGCCAGCCGAGGATGGAGGTGCTCAAGAGGCTTGATCGGCTATTCCCCGCTCCCTTGTAATTAGTTTTCCTTTTTGCTGAATTGATGTAATGGCCGAAGCGCCCCCCATTGTACTGAATTGATTATGAAATGAAAAAAAAAATTGATGTCCTGATCGGCTTTGAATTCCTTGTATGTTTATTGCCTTTTGTCATTTCCATTCTGAAATTTGTCTAAGTGTCAAGGTCACAACTTGGGTCACCCGCGAGTGTCCGCTTCGTCCGTGGGGTAGTCCACCCTGTTCGGAGGCCTGGTCGGCCTGTTCGTCGTTGCTTTACTATCATAACACTTAGGATTTTTTTTCTCAAAAATTTCCTAAGTGTTTTGGGTTCACTGAGGTGTTTGCTTTTCGGCCTGGTGGCTTGGTCGGCCTCTCCGGTGCTGCTGTACTATCCTAACACTTAGGATTTTTTCAGAAATTTCCTAAGTGTTTTGGGTCCATTTAAGTGCTTTCTTTCCGGCCTTGACCATGGTGTCCGTTCCATCCTGGCGTTGTCCCATTCTTCTTTTTTGTTAGGATTTTTCTAAGTGTTTAACTTCAAGTGGATGGGTGTTCTCATCGTCCTGGTGTTGAGTCTCTCCCATTGTCGGCAAATGATTTGGGAGAGTTGCCCAAGTGTTGAACCAGTGTCGTGGTCGGCCCAGTACTTTTCGTGGCCGTCGTGTGCACTTGCTTCTGATCTGATCAGGAAGGTCGGCCTGGATCCTTGTGATGTGGCCGATAAGGGCACCTTGGATTTTTTGCCTTTTTGAACTTAGAATTTTTTCTAAGTATACATGCAAGGCGTAGGTAGCTAACGGCCTTGGAGTATACAGGTACCCGCTTCGTCTAGAGTTCCACCATTTAAGTACTTAGAGAATTTTCTAAGTATAAATGTAAGACATAGTTCCGTCTTTGTGGTACCGCTGCCGGCTAGGAGGTGGCCCTACCATCATCGGCCAAGGTCTGGCTTGTGGCCGATGAGCGTGCCCCTTGCTTTCCCAAGGAGATGACTCTTCCTTCGTCGGCCAGCCATAGTTTCTTCTTGAGGAACCTTTTTTTCTCAGAATTTTCTCTAAGTGTTTGGTAAACACTTGAACAAATTCCCAAAGAGCTTTCGCTTGACCCACTGCCTTGGTTCCAGTGCCTTTAACGGCTATCCGGGATGCTGTGGCAAGTAGGGATTGTTTCTTGATTGCTTGATTCTTCCGCGGGTGTGATAAGTGCCCGCTTCGTCCTGGTCATCTTTTAGGATTGTAAGTGTTTTGTTTCATACCAAGCGTTGGTGCTTCAAAGGACTGTGGCCGATGAAGGTTGCCTCTCGCGTGTCACCCAACCGATTTGGTTAGGGTTTTATAGGTGTATGTTTCGGCCTTGACCATTCCCTTGTGGTGTGTGGACGTGTCGTCCATGTTTTCCTGTCAGTGGTACTATACTTGTGTTCAACTGAAATGTACTTGGGCTAGTTGGGCCTGAGTTGTGGGGATTTTATTTTTCCATTGCTCGAGACCGGCTAGTGTGCGCGGCCGTCGGCTTCCCTCTTTTTCCCTTGTATTTTTTTTTTCCTTTCGGGGAGTATCCTTCTTTCAGGCTTCGGCCGAAGGGTGTGCTCGTCCTTCGGCCGGTTCGGACTTCGTTTATAACGTCCGTGATCTCAGGGCGGGTCCCGTCGCCTATTTATGACGCGGGCTAGGCTTTTGGTCGGTTTCCAACGGCTGTCGTTGCCCGTCCCTGAGTTTTGGGATTTTGTCACCTCGGCCATGATTTCAGGCCTGTCGTCCTGCGACCTGGCGCGTGGATGACGCGGTGAGCTTCCCGTTTCAAGACGTGGGCCGTTTGCGGGCCCTTCGTCCTGGGGACATCGTCGGCCATACCTGAGCGTTTCACTTCTAGGCTTACAGGGCCAGGACGATGTGCTCTCTCAGCTAGGCCTGAGCCCTTCGCTGATACAAAATACAATGGAGTGCCAGAGCTTGTCGCTCGTAGGCTGCAAATGCAAGGGGCCACGTCGACCATGCCTGAGCCTTTCGCTCTAAGGTGGCCGACGGGGGCACCTGCTAATGTTTTACTTTAAATTCCAGAGAAAAATCAGGAGGAACATGATTTTATTCATAAGTGGCTCGAGGCCGAGGGTGGCGTTCAATCAGTAACTCGTTAAGGGGTGAGGGCTTCGCCGTCTGCACCTCCTTCGGATTACTGATAAAACTTCACCAGATGGTGTACATTCCACGTTCGTGGTACATTGGACCCATTCGGGCGTTTGAGCTTGTAGGTGCCGGGTTTGACCACGGCACTGACGATGTAGGGCCCTTCGTACTTCAATGCTAGCTTGCCACCCTCTTTCGGCTGGCTTGCTTCCCTTCGGCGGAGGACGTAGTCCCCCACCTGAAATTCCCGGGAACGTACCTTGGCGTCATAGTATGATTTTACTTGACGCCGGTAGTTCTCTGCTCGGACGTAAGCTTGCTCACGCCTCTCATCGACCAGGTGTAGGTCAATCTTCATGTTCTCTTCGTTGGCGTCAGGCTCATATTGTTCCACCCGTCGGCTGGGGATGGCAACTTCCGTGGGTGCCTTTGCCTCGAAGCCGTAGCATAGGGCGAAAGGCGTTTCACCTGTCGCCCTCCTCGGCGTGGTTCTGTAGCACCACAGGATGTTGGGGAGCTCGTCGACCCAACTACCTCCTGCGGCCTGGAGTTTCTTCTTCAGCCCCTCCATGATTGTTCTGTTGGCGTTCTCGACCTGCCCGTTGCCCTGAGGGTAGGCAACGGAGGAGAAACGATGCTTCACCCCAAACTCCCGGAAGAGCTCCTGGAAAGGGGCTGCCTCGAATTGGGTGCCGTTGTCTGATATAATCTCCTGGGGGACGCCGAAGCGTGTGATGATGTTCTTGTAAACAAATTTTTGGCATCTGGCCCCCGTGATGCTGGCCAGGGGTTCCGCCTCGACCCACTTGGTGAAGTAGTCGACGGCGACGATGATGTAGCGGTTGTTCCCGGCGGCTCTGGGTAGGGGGCCGACCAGGTCAATCCCCCATCTAGAGAATGGGATTGCGGTGCTGACGGGGGCGTAGTTGACGGCTGGCCGACCAGGGGCCTTCTGGAGCACCTGGCACGTGGTACACCTCCTGGCCAGATCCGCGCAGTCTCGCGCCATCGTCGGCCAGAAGAAGCCCTGGACGATGAGATGTCGGGACATGCTGAAAGGGCCCTGGTGCGAGGAGCAGACGCCACAATGAACTTCTTCCATGGCTATGTCGGCCTCGTCCTGGTGCAGGCATCGGAGGAGAGTGCCATTATAGGACCGTTTGTAGAGTTTGCCATCTTCGATGGTGTAGCTTGGGGCCCTGAGTTTGGCAAGTTTGGCCCTCTCCTCGTCCGGGGGCAGCTCCCCCGTTGTGATGAAGGAGGCGATGTCGGAGATCCAGTCCTCTGGTCGCTGTTGGACGCACAAGACGGGGCTGGCATGGATGCTGGACATGCTCAACTCCTCGATCTTGGCCAACTGGGAGATGTGCTCCGGGGTGTCCGAGCTGAGTTTGGAGAGGATGTCGGCTTCGGCGTTCTCGGCCCTTGGGATCTGAGTGATCTCGTGGGTTTCAAACGCTTTCAGCAACTCCTCCGCCGCTTGTTTGTACTGCTTCATCCGGCCTTCCTTTGCTTCGTACGATCCCTCCACCTGGCCCACTACCAGTTTGGAGTCGCACTTGATTTTGAGGTGCTTGGCCTTGAGGCCGGCGGCGAGTCTGAGACCGCTGAGGAGGGCCTCATACTCGGCTTCGTTGTTGGATACCCTGAAGTTGAAGCGGATGGCATAGTAAGCTCTGAATCCTTCAAGGGATATGAGGACGCCGCCGCCGCCGCATGATTTCGCGGCCGACGAGCCGTCAGTGAACAGGGTCCATGTATCGTCCGGCTCCGGCCCGGGGTTGGCGACGGCCGTCTCCCTTGCTGTGCATTCAATGACGAAGTCGGCCAAGGCTTGCCCTTTGATAGATGGCCTTGGCTTGATCTCAATTTGAAACTGGCTGAGGAAGATCGCCCATTTCACCATCCTTGAGGAGCTGGTGGGACTCCTCATGAGTGCACCGAGAGGCTGCTGGGTCAGCACATGGACGGTGTGGGCCTGGAAATAGTGCCCAGCTTCTTCACCGTGTGGACGATGGCCAACACCGTCTTCTCAATGGGGGAGTACCTGAGCTCGGCCTCCCTGAGTGTCTTGCTGATGTAGAAGATGGCCTTTTGCACCCCTTCGTCCTCACGGATGAGCACGGAGCTGATGACCGACGTGCTCACCCCTAAGTACAAGAAGAGGGTTTCGCCGGCTTTGGGCTTGGAGAGCACGGGTGGGGACGATAGGTACCTTTTCAATTCGTCGAATGCTTCCTGGCACTCCGTCGTCCACTTGAAGCTGCTGGCTTTACGCATGATCTGAAAGAAGGGGAGTGCCCTCTCGGCTGACCTGGAGAGGAACCGGTTTAGGGCCGCCAGGCGCCCCATCAGTCGCTGTACTTCCTTGACGTTGCGGGGCGGCTCCATGTTGATGATATCCTGTGTCTTCTCCGGGTTTATCTCGATGCCTCTCCGGCTGACCATGTAGCCGAGGAACTTGCCGCCCTGGACGCCGAAGGCGCACTTCTAGGGGTTGAGGCGGAGCCTGAACTCCTTCATAATTTCAAAGATTTCCCGGAGGTCGTCGGCGTGGGAGGAGGCCTGCCTGCTCTTGACGATCATATCGTCAACGTATGCCTCCATCGTCCGCCCGAGGACCGCTCTGAAGATCTTGGCCACCATCCTTGTATAGGTGGCGCTGGAGTTTTTGAGTCCGAAGGCCATGACGAGGTAACAAAAGATTCCCTCTGGGGTCATGAATGCTGTCTTCTCCGCGTCATCTTCATGCATGGAGATCTGGTGGTAGCCTCTGAAAGCGTCAAGGAACGACATCAACTCGCACCCCGCCGTCTCGTCCACCAGCTGATCAATGTTAGGGAGAGGGAACGGGTCCATGGGGCACGCCTTGTTCAGGTCAGTGTAATCAACACACATCCTGAATGTTGGCGGTTTCTGGGCGAGGACGACGTTGGCCAACCACGTTGGGTACTTCACTTCTTTAATGTGTTTGATTGAGAGGAGCATGGCGACCTCCCCTTTGACGAAGTCCCGCCTGTCAGCGGACAAATAGCGCCGCTTCTGCTTGACAGGCGCGGAGGCCGGATCGACGGTCAGCCGGTGAGTGATCACCTGGCGGCTGATGCCTGGCACATCGTCCGGGCCCCATGCGAAGACAACGGCGTACGACCGTAGGACGAGGAGGATGGCGTCTCGTTGGTCCTGGGGGAGCTGCTTCCCGATCCTGAGGACCCGCTCCGGCCGGGAGGTATTCAGAGGGACCTCCTCGACCTCCTCGGTCGGCTCTGCATGTGGCCTCTCCTCGTCCTTGGCAACGGCGACCGTGATGGTGTCTATCCTCTGGCCTTCCCTCTCGGCCGGCCTCGTCAGTTTGAGGTAGCATGCCCTGGCTATCCTCTGGTTTCCTCTAGCGTAGCCGATGCCGTCATTGGTAGGGAACTTCAGACATAAGTGCTTCATGGAGATGATGGCCTCCAAGTCCTCCAGCGCTGGCCGACCCAAGATCAGGTTGTGGGCGCACTGGAGGTTGACCACCATGAACTCCATGTCAATCCTGGCGTGGTGGGGGCCGTCACCGACCTCCACGGGGAGGACTATCGTGCCCTCGACGTCGATAGAGTCCCCGGTGAAGCCGGATAACGGTGTCTTGATCGGCTTCAGCAGAGCTCTGTCCAGCTTCAGCTGCCTGAAAGTATCCAGGTACATCACATTGACGGAGCTCCCCGTATCGATGTAAGTGCGGTGGATGATGGAGTCACCGATCTCACACCGGATGACGAGGGTGTCCCTGTGTGATCCCGTACCCGGAGGCAAATCCTTGCCGGTGAAGGTGATCGCCTCCGTCCGCTGCTTCTTCGGATGGGGGGGAACGTGGGACACCTCCCCAATGTAGAGGGATTGGGCCCATTTCTTTCTCTGAGTGGCGGAGTCCCCCCCAGTGTTCCCACATACGATGAGGTGAATGTGATTCTTCTTCGGCGGGGGCTCCTCGAAGTCCTCGTCGTCGCTGAGCCTACCAATCTCCCGCTTCTTCGCAGAGGGTTCGCCCCCATGTTTGCCGGTATTTACCCATGTGTTTTTGCGTGGGCCACCTTTAACAAACTGGGAGAGTTCCCCCTGGCGAATAAGGCGCTCGATGGCCTTCTTAAGTGTGATGCAATCGTCAGTGTTGTGCGACGAGTTCTTGTGGAACCGGCAGTATGTGCCGCCCTGCTGGATGGCAAGGATCTCCTCGGCCGGCCGAGGAGCCTGCTCGATGAGGCTGTGCTTCTCAGCATAATCGAGGATGGTGCCGACCGGGTGAGTGAGGGAGACCCCCGGCCGTTCCAACCTCGGCCGCCAGTGGCGATCTTTCTTACTCTGTCCACCAGAGCCGTGACGGCCCTGGGCACCCTAGCCGGCCGGGGACAGACCCGGGGCCGGCGAAGGATTTGTCTTCTTGGAGGGATGGTCCCTTCTTTCTTGTGATTATGGAGCTCGTCGGCGTCGGCGTACAAGCCTCCGCGCTGGAGCGCCTTGGCGTACGACCTCGAAGGGTCGGTGATAAGGCTCCTAGCGTACGGGGAGCTGCGGAGGGCTCCCTGGTACAAAGCGAGGAGGGTGCGCTCATCGGCCCCCTCGACCTCCTCGGTTTCCCTCGTCCACCGATCAATGAATGACCGGAGGGACTCCTCGTGCTGCTGCTTGACGGAGAGGAGGTGGGTGAAATACTTCTTCGCACGCTTCCTCCCGGCAAAGTGAGTGAGGAAGCGTTGGGCAAGATCTTGCCATGAGTCGATGCTCCCCTCGGGGAGTGCGTTGAACCACTCGTACGCTGGCCCCTCGAGAGTAGAGAGGAACCAACGGCAGAGGTATTCGTCGGACGCGTTCACCATCAGCATGTTGTTCTGATAGCGGCTGAAGTGTTCCTGGGGGTCTGATCGGCCGTCGTATGACTTGATCGCGTTTCCCCTGTACTTCTCCGGGATGGGGGCCGAGAGGACCCTGTTGGTGAAAGGGGTCCTGGTCCTGACCTGGATGATGGGGTCACCTCGCCCTTCGGCCAGCTCCCTCTCCAGGGCGCTAACCTTGTTCATGAGCGCGTTGAGGCCGGGGTCGTTGGAGGCGCCGGCCGTAGGGATGTTGGCCGACTGCTTGGCTTCCATCTGAGCAAGCCTCCTTTCTAGCTGGGCGATGACCTCGTCCCGGGGGTCCCTGGCGGCCGCAGCGGCGCCCGACTGGTTCCTCATGCGCTCGCCGTGAGCCGCATTGATCTGGTGGTGCACGTCGTCTTCGTGCAACTTCCCCTTGCCCTTGTCCGGGCGGGGCTGGTCCGCTGTCCGGGACACAGACCCCAAGCTTTCCCTCGGCGAGCCAGGCCGACGCTCGCCAATCCGTCCCGCCATCCTCTCCGAAACCGGACGACGGCGCGTGTCACCTAGCCTGTTGAAGGCAGAGGCTTTTCCACGCGCTGGGGTCTGCCCGGGCCGAAGAGGGGAAGCAGGGTGGGAGTGGGATGACGCCGTGTCCTGGGCCATTACCCCCTCATCGTTGCCTATCTGGACGGCCAACGGTTGGGGCTGAGGAGGTTGAGTGACGTTCCCCCAGGTTCTTGGCAAGAGTGCGCTGAGGACGGTGGGGTTCTGAGCCAGGCTGGCGATGATGGCCGACAGCGCGGCCTGGACCTGTGGATCCACGGACGGAGAGGCCGCGGCCATAGGCTGGGCCGGGGCGTGGTCCGTCTTCTCAGCTCGCTTTTTGTCCAGGCCGAGGCGGGCATCAGGGGCTCCGCCGTTGAGTTGGTTGCGGAGGTCCGTCGTGAGGTTGAAGGCCTCCTGGAAAACGTCCCCGCCGCCGACCTGGTCGGCTGTGGCGTCCTCATCGTGCTCCCTGGGCTCTAGGTCCTCAGGGATGACCTTGCTGACGAGGTTGCGGTTTGATTTAGTTCTTCCCATGATCAGTGGTTAGCTGTGCTTGGTAGCGACGAAGGGTGCTAACCTGATTGTTCTAGCTCTCAACGAGAGCACCAAATGATAGAGTATATCTAGAGAGAAGTGAGAGCTAGAGAGAGAAGTGCAATAATATGCTTCAATAGAATGAATTTGTGACCCCTATAACTACTCCCAAGGGGAGTATTTATAGAGAAAATACGGGCTGGGCTCCCAAGCCTTGGACTTGGGAGGCCCATTTACAACTGGACCGCTACTGGGCCGAATACAAAGCCACTAATGGGCTGTACAAATAAGTAAGTGTAAAATCCGGTTCTGTGAGGTCTTCGTGGCCGGCGAGAGCGTGGCCGACGAGGGCACGGCCGACGAGGGCGTGGCCGACGAGGGCACCCGGGTTCCTTGGGCTCAGGACCATAATCTGAGTTGACACCTTTTCGGCCGACGGGGGTCCCTTGGCCGACGAGGGCGCCACTCAGTGTCCTGTGCTTTCTGTTCTTCTGAGTATGTGGGTCCAGGGGCTCAGACCCATATACTCCATCAAGGTATATACCAAATAATATAACACATGTACATGGGCCTAGAATATACACAATAATATAATAATTAGCCCGTATTAGATTTGACATAAAACAAAGTTTTACTTGGAAAACTAAAATAAAATTTCGTCTTACATAAATATGTGTATGTCAAAATAAGTAAGGTTTAAGTTATTTTTTGGCTGAATTTACATAGAGTACCATTTCACTATTTAATGATTTTGTTATTAAAACATACATTTTCATATATATTTTTTCCGATTTCAGAATTATTAGTAATAAATAGATGATGTGCAGGGGCGGACCCAGAAAAGTCATCTTGGGGGGGCGAAAATATTTTTTGGGGGTTCAAAATATATTTTGGGAGGAAGAAAATTATTTTTCATATACATATACACTAAAAAAAATTCTTGTTGGAGGGACGGTAGCCCCTGGGTCTGTACTACGGTCCGCCCCTGATGATGTGAGACATGGAATAAACTCTAGTCTTTATTATGCTTTAGTATAGCATACACTTTGTATTGGTGCAAGTCTCCGTTTTACTCTGTTGAAGTGTCGCTAGTAGGTACCGTCTGATAGCGACAGATGGAGGGAGGACCCGCCAGCAAAGGCACCCACCGCAAAAAAGCCGCGTTAAAATGCGCACGTCCGTGTGCGCCGGTGCATTTTAGCATCCACCTCAAAAAGCCGCACTACCCTTTTATTCCCTTTCCTCCCCCGTACACTGTCTTTTCTGTACCCAACAAAGACCCCCACCACTCTTTGAAACTTCAGCGAAACGAAAAAATACTGCTTTTGTATTTTTTGTAATTTGTAGGGTACAAATTCTGATTTTGGAGAAGCCTTAGATCTGTCAGAAGAAACTATTAATCCCTGAAGATTTCTTGATTTTTTGAGTTACTGTTTGAAGTGGTAAAAGAGGCACCACAAACTATTACTGTTTTCTGTCTCTTTCACTCCTCTTCTTTCTTCTTCTAGTGCTTCTTCTGTGAGAGCCAGGGGAAGGGAACTCAAGAGAGGGAGAGATGCTAGAGCTTGGGAGACATTGTAGCAGCAGCAATAAAAGCACTACCTATAATGGTTTGCTGATAGAACTCCAGGTCTGCACTCTTTTTACCTTTTTGACCTTCTATGGCCTTTTCTTGCCCCCCCCCCCCCGTTCTTGAATCTTTTCTTGAAAGTGTTCAGAAGGTATTTTCTGGAGTTGAGAGTTTTACTGGTTCATTATTGTTTTGACATTTTATTATAATTACTCCGTATTAAAGATTTCCTCTTTGATAGTGGTAAGTTATCTACGAGGTCCAATTTAGTTATTCTTTTTTCGTTTGCTTTCCAGATTATTTGCGCATGTGTGTTTTGTTCTTTATGCAGTAATTGCACTAGATAGGGATGAAACACAGATACTATCCTAGTCTAAATAGGGTGCACTATTCTTCTTTTTAAAATAGGAGTAATTCAATTCTTAAAAAGGTGTAGAAAAATAATAGTCCGTGATTCTTTTTTAGGAGGGAAAGTTTCCTATTTTGTGGAAAGAAGACATAAATGGACGGTGCTCTAAAATCTAAAACTAAGTATTCCGATTTTTATGGTTGAAACAGTTTTACTTTGAGATTTAACAAAACATAAGTTTGACCTTATTTGAAGCGCCTATATAGTATATATACTTATCTACCCTAATATTCTCTCCGTCCCTAAATAAAAGCATTTGTTTCCTTTTCGGGCCGTCTCTAAATAAAAGTTCCCTTTCCTTTTTTGGCAAACAAAACAGTGCAAAACAGTGACAAACAGTGTCAAACAGTGTCCAAACAGTGCCAAACAGTACCAACCAAACCCACTTTCTTAAGATGTGTGTAAAATGAATGGATACTTTTATATAGGGACGGAGATAGTATATAAACAACTGCTACAGAGTATTTTAGAGCTTGTTTGGTAACACTTAATCAACTTAATTTGTTAAAATTGATGAAGTTCTGGTTGGATTGGTTGAATCTACTGGATTATGGAAAAATTAAATTTAAAATATATTTTATTAATGAAATAAAGAAAAAGTTATATGGAAAAATTGCCAAAATGATTCTCTACAGTAACTTCATCCAATTTTGTCAGTAACTTCAATCTTGCTTATTTTTATTATTACATAACTCTGCGCGTGAAATCAAAACTTACATGTTTGGTTGAAAAGCTGACCGATAAGGCTTATAAGCTGTAACAAGGTCACCAAACATGATCTTAGGCTATGTTTGGCAGGCATAAGTCTCTGCCTTCTAGCTTTTGTACTGCTCAAAAAGTCTCTAAAAGCTTCTAGTTGTATATTTGGCATGACAGGGAGTAGCATCTGGGAAAAGCTCGTGACTTTTAGTATAAATTAGTCCTAACAGCTTGTATACCAAACTAAACTAAATCAAACAGTCAACTTTTTACCAAACAGCTACCATTTTTTCTTTTTAAGATCTTTTCAGTCAGTAAAAGCTAACAATTATTAAAAAGCTCATAAAAGTATCTTTTCAGCTAGTTGTGCCAAACATACCCTTAAAAAAAATGAGAAGACCTTTTTTAATAAAAGAGAAAATAACTTTAAATAATATCCACTAGCTTCATAGGTAATATAGAAAAAATAATTTTTATCCGAATTGCTCAAAATTTGACGAAAATGATGCCAAATCACTTTTTACCTTAAATACGGTCACTTAATTAATGAATCAAAATTGGTATCTAACTGTTAAATAAGCCTTACTAGATAATTTACTACTGATTTTGGATGGTCTAAATGACTGGATTTGAATTCTCAAAAGTGGCTCTGTGTCATTTTGTTATATCTTTGAATAGTTGAGGTATGAAATAGTACAAATTGTAATAAAATGATTTCTGTAATATGAATTATTATCGGTTTCGATGGACAGTAATTGTTTATCATTTAAAGTATATTTAAACTTAATAAAATGATTATACAAATTGTAATAAGTTATGATCTAAGTGGGATATGTGAATAGTACAAATCAAAGCATTGTAAGTTTGTAACAAAAAACATGTGATGTGGTGATACTCTCTTCTCTCTAATGAGCAGAAAATGTGGAGTGACATTGGTGAGAGCGAGATAGAGAAAGAGCGCATGTTGCTTGAACTGGAAAGGGATTGTTTAAAAGTTTACCAAAGAAAGGTTGATGAGTCTGCAAACACCAAAGCTCGCCTTCACCATTCTATTGCATCCAAAGAAGCTGAGCTTGCAACCCTAATGGCTGCTCTCGGTGAACACCAAATTAATTCACCTGTATTGTTCTTCCCCCTTCTATGCCTGGGATTTTATCTTTTAATGCATTGCTACTTCATTAAAGGAACAAGTAATCATTTTGTTATTGTGTTATCTCAATCTATGTAAACGAAATATAGACAAATGTATGACTAAAAGTAAAAGCATGGACAGAATATGACTTTAATATCATGTTGATTATGATGAAAGTTTTAATGCGACTCTTTAGTGACCATGGTGATATTCAGTTTTGCTATGCGGTGAGTTAGTTAGGGACTGATAGTATTTTCGGAGTGACCATAGTGTCCATATAGTAACATTTATCCATAAATCTTATTTTAGTAATCTTATAAAAGTAAGGCTAAAAAACATCGCTAAATTTGACAAAAAAATTACTTTCATAGTGTTGGAAAAAAACTTTTTGCCTGCCATCATATCCCATGCAAATATTATTTTTTCCATTCTTATTTTCAGTCCTTGGAGAGTTCAGTGTTTAAACCAATGCGCTTCATCTTGTTAGTCATTACTCATTAACATTATGTCGGTTTGTTTTTTACTTGTATAGTTGGAGAAGAAGGGAATGCCATTGAAGGAGCAACTGGCATCAATTACACCCTTAGTAGAGGATTTAAAAGTAGAGAGAGAAGAAAGGCTGAAGGAGTTCAGAGATGTAAAGACACAAATTGAGAAGATAAGTGCTGAGATTTCAGGGCACGGTAAAGTTATTAATGCTACAAGTTCCTTAAACTTTGAAGAAAATGACTTGTCATTGAGAAAGCTTTCGGAATACCAAACACGTCTTCGTGCCCTGCAAAATGAGAAGGTATGCATCAAGTAAACACACTTGCCATTTCTTTAATTAATTTTTTTATATTTTGGTAGTCTTGTTTTATGTGATTTAATTTGTTTTTTGTTTTGGTACATTTATTTAAAGGCGTGTTCTATTTAGTCAACTGAACTAAGCTGTATCCCCTGTCCTCAAACCTGCCTTGCATTTTGTCTACCAGGTCACTTTGTAAAAAAGGTCACTATCAGGAATCAGTTACCTACTTTACATAGGTTCAGTGACATTCAGTGACCTTTTTCTTTTATGAAATTTGGGACATGGGTTCCAGTCTCAAACTGAGCACATTTTAACAATGCGAAGGTGTTAACCTGTGTCCTGCTTTGCCTACTTGGTCACTTTGTAAAAAAAACAGGTCACTATATTCGGAAACATTTTTACCTGTTTTAAATAGGTCATTGCCAATGAACACATTTGATATTACAGTTTTCTTTTTATTTCATGATTCCATACATGGTATTTAAAGACTCATTCTTCCGGTAAAAAAACTTGTCAACTACTTGATATAACTCATTTTTCTTTTTACCCTCCACAGACTGAGCGTGTCAGAAAAATTTTGGAGTTCGTCAATGAAGTTCATTCCTTGTGTGCTGTTCTTGGGGTTGAATTTGGGAAAACCGTCAGTGATGTCCATCCAAGTTTGCGCGAGTCTGGACAGTGTATGAATATCAGTGACAGCACGTTGCAGGGCTTAAATCAGGCCATCATCCGGTTAAAAACAGAAAGAAAACTGCGTTTCCAGAAGGTACTGTTCCTCCCATTATGCTGCATTTGTTTTTCTGTTACTTTTTGGGGAACGATAATCTGCATCACTGGTGCAGCTAAAAGAAGTTGCTGGATCGCTATTTGAACTCTGGAACTTGATGGGAAAGGAACAAGAAGATAGGTTTAACTTCTTCACAGTTACTTCCATTGTGAGTTCTCCAGAATCAGATATTTTGGAGCCAGGTTCTCTTTCACTGGAGATCATTCAACAGGTTTGCAAAAGCTTTATTTCTTCTTTCTTTCTATTCCTTGCTGATAATCCCTATTAAATTTGGACTTCATTGACCACAAAAGTTGACAAGTTGGATAATGTGTCAAACCGACTAAGTTATGGTATGCCAAACAAGCAAATCACCCACTGTTGTACTTGGCTCCGGTACCATATAATATTTGCGCCTAAATCATACTTATTTATTACACACAAGTGAAATTTACCTCATAGTTAATTATTAAACACAAATCTAGTAAAAATGTCCAACGTGAGGCACATAACGATGTTGTTGTCCTTGTCTTTTTAGATTGTCTCAAAGCAGCTTAACAACCAAAGTTATATAAAATCCTACTAAGATTTAGTTATGGTTAAAGATCAATTTTGCATTGGCCTTGATGAAGGGCAAAGATGAAAAAATGGGTGTTCTCTTAAAACATGGGAAAAGCATGCATAGATGACCAAATGCGGGTGTTAAAGTATTTGTCTCACACCGGAAAACTATAAAAACAATAAAATATTATATAAGATTTTGAGCTACTCCTCGTATCAGGTTGACCCTTTAGGATGACACCCCGAGTCTCAACATGATATCAGAGCAAGCTACAAATTTAAATAATGCTCTTACAAGCATCGCAAAACTCCATCTTCCAAGCATCCCCAATCCTCTTCATCAATTTTATCATCATATTCATGATTCTTTTGACCTTTCCGCCACAGGTCTTGCACCCCTATTAAATCATTTTCCACACGAGAGGCACAAGTCGCCTCAGCAAAGTAAGTATCAGTCTGGCGTGACATGACATCCATCGCCTCAAATACTATCCTCGTAAGTTGAAGCAGCAGCAGCAGCTGGGATTTCAATATATCGTCCTGCATTTCACAGTACTCGGAAAGAGCATAATCAATACACTTCTCAATCAGCTTGTAATCCTCTTTGTCTTCCAAATCAACAGGATAAAGAATAACTTTCTTTTCACCTTTCCTCCTAATGAATGCCATTTGCTTGTACTCCCATGAGCTGATTGTATTCAGCAATAGAAAAACCAATACACTCCTGGATAAACTCCATCTCCTCTGGGTTATCAAGTTGGCACGGCAAAATGTGGCATTTCAATTATGCAACGAAACGCCCGCGGAACGAAATCTATACCAAAACCATCGCTTTCATCGATGTGGCGCTCATACTTTACATATTCATCGATGAGGTTTTTGTCGTTGATGTGCTCTAAACCTTCGTTGTTGTCGCTCGACATTTCGCTCAATGGGCTGCTTTCCTCTGCATCAAGTTTTGGCTTTTTCAGCGGTGATTCAAGCAGAAGCAATACATTTGCTTGTCTCAAAGATGCAAATGTCATATGCTTCTCATCTTCTTCCTGGACCGCTAGCACACACTCCTTCATCTTTTCTTCAAGAGAAGGGCCATTGTGGCGGACATATCTGTGATGGACAGCTACCCTGGCGAGCTTCGCAGTGTTGACATTGGTTGACCGAAGAAGAGAGAGTTGGCCAGGGTCAAGGTCGTGATAGGATAAGTAGACGAAGTTGGAGATGGCCGGTCCTAAAACCATGTTGCCTAGGAATTCTGGACGCTGATAAGACAACGACTTGTTAAAGAAGAGTGGGTAAGACTTAAGAGCTTCTTCCAGAAGCTTCCACACCGTTGATAGAATCCTCCATGTCGGAGATGGGCGGCAACAGAGACGTTAACAGAAGCCTCCGTGTTCAGTCAATTATCAATAGCGAAGCTTCTGGAAAAAGCTCTTACCCACTCTTCTTTAACAAAGTCGTTGTCTTACAAGCTTCTAGAATTCCTAGGCAACATGGCTTTAGGGATGGGCATCTCCAACTTCGTCTACTTATCCTATCCCAACCTTGACCCTGGCCAGCTATCTCTTTCGTCGGTCAGCCAATGTCAACACCAAGAAGCTCGCCAGGGTAGCTGTCCATCACAGTCTAGATATGTCCGCCACAATGCCCCTTCTCTTGAAGAATAGATGAAGGAGTTTGTGCTAGCGGTCGAGGAAGAAGACAAGACCGAGTTCTATGGTGGAGCAATCAAAGCACCGAAAATTCTTGCAGACATCATTGAGTCTATAGCCGCTGCCGTAAACGTCAATGTTGGGATCAATTTGAAGGTCTTTAGATGCTTATCGGAGCCAATAATCACCCCTGACTTGCTGCAAAACCAACCTCAGCCTGTTGACAATGCTATTTGAACATTACCAAAAAGTTGGAAAATGTGTTGATATAAGACACAAGAAGGTTGGACTGAACAACATTGCGAGCATCTACATTGATGGAGAACACCTAATCTCTTCATCTTTAGAGCAGAAGGAAAATGTGAGGCTTCATGCTGTGAAGGCTGAACTATAGAAGCTGCCTTATAAAGTTGAAAAAAATCAGCTTTGAGTTCGATGAGACTAAGGACAACGATGGGGCAAAGCAGAAGTTGTATGAACTTTGTAGAAAAAAAATGGTCTAAACCTACTAACAGCGTTGAGAAGGAGATAGGCCCGTCTCACGACAAGAACTTTGTCTGCTCAATTGAAGTAGGTAGCAGTTATGGCTTACCCATCGGTGGCGGAACTAGAAATAAATTTAAGGGGGGCACGCGGTGGAGGGATTTGTCGGCGGACGCGGCGGTAAGTGACGAGATGTGTGAACACCGGCGGGCGACGGTTAACTGGCTCGTAGAGTCCGGGTGGTGTGATAGAAAATGATCCAAAACTAAAAGATTAAATAATATTACTTTTGTCTCAAATTGATTTGCATTTTTTTCCAAACAATTTCACTTTAATCACTTAATTAGGATACCAAATTTTATTATATTCTAATTTGAATTTTACAACTTTGAAGAGATGTTAATGTAGTTTCTGAAAATCTAAATTTTAATTATTAAAAGTTGAATTAATTATCTATAGGGAGGATTTAATTTGAACATTGGTTGACAAAAAAAATTTAATTATTAAAAGTTGAATTAATTATTTTACAAATCAATTTAGAACGGGAAGAGTATACTGAAAAAAAGATGTACACAATAAAATATAAAAAATCAATTAAATGCACAAAATATACTGTGTTAGCCGACTAACAATGAAAAAAAACTAAAAGATTAAAAGATTAGACAATAAACTAAGTCAATGCAATTGGAACAGTTATTGAATGGCCCCATCTCTGGCACTTCACAAATCGTAAATCGGAATCTCCCCACCCCCACCCCTTCGGCAAGACTAGAATCCCAAATCGTAAATCGCAATCTCATTCCCTGTCTCCCTCAAACGAGCTAGTTCTGAGTTCTTCGTCGCTAAGAAACTTCATGGAATGGACCGGCCCCCCTTCCCCTTTCCTCTATACTTAACTAGCTTTTCGGACGGTTGCATCAGGGGGACTGGCCCCTGCAGATCCCCCTGTTACCTTTTAAGCTTGATCTTTCCGGATAAAACTTTAGATCTTAACATGGTATCAGAGTCATATCCGGTTGTGGTTTGACTGTTTGTTTAGCACTCATGATTAAGTGTAGCTTGTTAAGGGTCTATTTGATCCATTTATACACCCCAATATTGTTCAACCCCTTCAGACTGAAGGGGCGTGTTAAAGTATTTGTTCCACATCGGAAAAATTATAAAATTAATAAAACACTATATAAGACTTTGGGCTACTCCTCTTATCAGTTTGACTTTTTAGGATGTAACTGATTTGTGGGGCTTAACAACAGAATTTTTTGTGGGGCTTCTAACATTATGTAAATCAAAGTGAGAGAATCCGAAAAAATTAGGGCCTTAGGGGAAGTAGCAGGGTAGAGAAAATTGGATGATGGCCGTCCAAAATAAATTATTATTTTAAATTTGGATGGTGATCATTCGAAAAATCTTGGTTTGTTGCTTTTAGTTTTGCCTCATTTCATTGGAGTATAAGTTTAAGTGTTGGAACTGGCTTAAAATGTGGATACTTTATTTTAAGAAGATTAGAGGAAAACTTGTTTGATGTTTTTTAAAAGGATTAGAGGAATCAGAAGTAATATGCTTCTTCTTGGGTTGAATGAAAGTATGACTTTGGACAGAGTAAAGTGGGAGTATGTTTGGGGCGAACAGGCGGGTAGGAGGGGGAGGGGGAGGCCCAAACAAACTTGGATTAGAGGAATCATGATTCATGAGTGATATGCTTCTTCTTGGGTTGGATGATAGTATGGCGAGTATACGCGTGGAGATTGATCTCTTTTCTTCATTTTTCCTTTCTTTCTTTTATCTTTTATTTTATTTATCATTCTATGTTCTTATGTTATTTTCATCTTTTATTTTTATTATGTTCTTTATCTCTTGTCTCTTTTATCTATCTTATGTTCTTATGTTATTTTTATTTTACCTTATCTTTTTATTTTTCTAATCTTTCCTTTCTTTTTGCTCTGATATCATAGATCGATTCATGTTAACCTTCCCCAAAATCTATTGGGGATAAGGCTTGGATGTTGTTGTTGGTGTTTTTTAAAAGGATGGGGTTAACTCTAAATTCGAAGTAGACAAATTGGTGGTGGGCATGAACTAAAAAAAAATCAAACCATCACCTATTTTTCTCTTCCCATTCTCCTAATTTAGATTCCAACACCACGTTGTACCCTAATTGTGACTCTCGTATTTTTGGAACACCTGCATAATATTCCCGTAAGTCTCTCATTTTCTCTTAAAAAAATCATTAAATGCTGCCTTAGTTTTATAAAATGACAAACATTGTGAAACACAAGTTTTCCTCCAAAACGACAATTATTTGTGAGTGAGACAATATTTTTTTAAGTAGAGGACCAAATGCGAGAATGGCACTGAACTTGTGGGTCCAATTAAAAAGGGATATTTGCTCATCAAATAAATGACAACAAATTGGAAAAGAGTGAATGGGTTGGATTTACTATTTTGTGCACCAACTAATAGGTGACAACAGAAGTTGAGAGGCTCACAAAACTAAAAGCAAGCAGAATGAAGGAATTAGTGATGAAAAGGAGGTCAGAGCTGGAGGACCTATGCTATAAAACTCATATTGACCCTGATCCGAACACAGCTGTTGATAAATCTTCTGCATTGATTGACTCTGGTGAGACTCCCCTCCATACCCATTTTATGACTCTGAAAAACTTCAATCCGGCAGTTCCTTATTAATTTTCATGTATACAGGTCTGGTTGATCCTTGTGAACTATTGACAAACATTGAAGCACAGATAAACAAAGCAAAAGATGAAGCTTTGAGCAGAAATGAAATCATTGGCAGGATAGAGCGATGGCTTTCTGCTTGTGAGGAGGAAACCTGGCTTGAAGATTTTAACCTAGTAAGCCACAAATGCAAAAAATGCATTCACGGTTTGTATTGCCGAGGAATTCCTCATAAACCTTAATACTACCTCCGTTCTTAAATAAGTGCAACATGTGAAATTTTACACTATTCACATGTTGTACTTTGACTCCATTTTATTTATTGATGTATTAATATATTTTTTTTGAAAAATATATTATTAAATTTGTCTCATTGTAAATTTTCAAAAACAATTTTTTTAAATTTTTTTACTAATGGAGAATTATATATATTAATGGTCAAAGTTGTGTCTCGACAAGTGTGAAATGTTGACTGTTGCACTTATTTAAGAACGGAGGAAGTATGATACTACCTCCGTCCCGAAAAGGTTCACCATATTGACTTTTCTTGGTCAATGATGGCAAAATTTGGACAATGATTTTAATTATTATATTTGTATATAATTTATAATTTGGATGTTGTTGTTGTTGTAAGGCTTGGATGTTGTTGTTGTTGTTGTATATAATTTATAAATTTATACTTTTATGAAAGTATTTTGAGTAAGGAACATTTTGATATAATTTTCAAATTCAAAATAATTTCGTATTAAAAAATATTATTGGTCAAAGTTGATTGTCATTGATCAAGAAAAATCAATTTGGCGAACCTTTTCGGGACGGAGGGAGTATTATAATTTTAATGAGGGCCTAAATTAAGGTTAAAGAAAAATAACAAAGTTTTAGTACTCCGCAAAAAATAATACTGATAAATGCCAATAAAATATTTTGGTATGACTTTAATATGTAACTTCAACAACTTTGGTATTACGTTATTTATTGAGATTAAGTTGTTTGCATTGAGAGAGGTCATGATACAGATGTGCTTATTCTTACCTAGGATTTTGCAAAGACCATACTTGTCGATTTTCATAGGGATCTACATAAGTACGAATCAAGCGGACTCTCATATCATATACTATCCTCCGTTATGTTTTAATCGCAACATGTTGAATTTTACACTATTCACATGCTCTACTTTGACTACATTTTACGCTAATATTTTATGAAAATTATTTTTTTGAAAAAATATTGTTCAGTTCATCTCATTACAAATTTTCAAAATCTGATTTTTAATATTTTTTTACTAATAGAATTAAGATATAATTACGGTCAAAGACGTGCGTTGGAAAATGTGAAATGTTGACCGTTGCAACTAAAAAAGAACGGAGGGAATATTAAGTCATCAGAGTTCATTTTAAAAAAGTCAACCTAAAAAGTCAATCTAATATGTTAGTTTATTACGAAGTATTTCACATTTAGGCAATGTGGGATAAACTCTTTAACAATGTCAATGCTAATTACACATAATATCTATTCTTATTTTATCAAATTTGCAAGTCTTTTGGACTCTTCGATCTTTCCAAGTTTGAATAGCTCCCTTGATGGCAGAATAAAAACCATTATAGTGGTGGAAGAGGTGCTCACCTAAACTTAAAGCGAGCCGAACGAGCTCGAGTTCTAGTCAGTAAGATTCCAGGTAATCCATCCCTACATTTTTGTTTGCACCAAATTTCTATGAGCTGCCTTATTACTTAGATCTTATATTCAGGAATGGTTGTGAATCTGATCACCAAGACGCTAGCTTGGGAAAAGGAGAAGAAGAAGTTATTTCTGTATGACGGGGTGAGTTCCCGTGCTGCTAGAATTTCCTTGGTAATCTTTTCACATATCCAACCAAATGCGCTGTCTTTATTTGTGCTTGGCAGGAACGCTTGGTGTCAATATTGGAGGATTACAAAGTGACCCGACAACAGAAAGAGGAGGAGACGAGGCGTGCTCGGGTAACTTTTCAATAATACAAAAAATTCACTCAGTTTTATGTAGGCGGATTCAAACCAAAATCGGCCCAAAACATAGTTTACTTGTGGACTTGCATTATTACGTGTAATTTAAAGTGTCTGATCATCCAGTGTTCTTTAAGGGTATGATTTAGGTTTTTAGGGTGAGCTGCGGTATTTTTTAATTTTAAGAGAACAGCACCTTAATATGATTACATTTTCTAATTAAAGGATACAAAAATGATAAATTGGTAATGTTTCAATGATAAATCTTTAAGAGCACACCTGTTCATCTATTTGTTACCATAAAACATACATAAAAAAGGGCAGCCTGTGCACATTGGCATTCTTGCAAGCCGTCCATGTCTTTTTAACAAAAAGCTGCTTCCAAGACTTGAACCTGTGACCACTCGGTCACACAGCAACACTGTAACTGGTGCGCCAAGACTCCCCCTTCACCATAAATCAGACATATTTCTCTTAATTTTGCAACTAAATAGATTAACCCCTCTCTTTCCTTCCCTTCCTTTCCCTTCTAAAGCCCTCCAAATTCTAAACTCAAAAGCATACCCTAGCTCTGTTTGGATGGACAGGTTTGGAGTGCTTGGTCTACAATTATAATAAGTCTTTGAGTTTTTATAAAAATCGAAGGTTTTTAACATTATATGTGAAATTATAGCATTTGAATTATAGCATTCTGTTTACACCAAGAAGACTTGAGGCAAACTTCACCACTTTGAGGTCTAAGAAAAGAAAAAAGCAGAATGATTTATGTTTGTGGGAACACCATTTGCCAATGAGGTTATTTATTTTACTTTCACATTGTTTGCAGGATCAAAAGAAACACCAGAATATGCTCCTTGCTGAAAAGGAAGCAATCTATGGCTCTAAACCAAGCCCGAGAAGAAGAAGCACCACCAGCAGTAGCTTTAAGAATATCAATGGATCTGTAACTCCATCAACTTCGTCACCGCGCCGGAGATCTGTTGGTGGGCCATCTCCAGAACTTTTGACACCTCATTCCTATCCTGGACATCAAAATGGGTTTTCCAACAAGGGAATAAGAAGGCTTTCACCAGCTCCTCTGAATTTCGTGGCCATCGCAAAAGAAGAGACCCTGTCTTTCTCTTCTGTTTTTGGTTCTGAACCAGAGTCTCCACCCCAAGTCTGATTATGACATCTGAACTGGTATGATCTTCTGTTTTAACTTCATCTTTCTTTCTTTTCAGTCTTGAAAATAATCCCTACATGTACCGTCTTTTGAACGAACTATTAAGGATTTTTAGTGGATGTGTTCTGAACAATGCCAAACTTGAAATGTTTTTTTATAGGGAGAACTATCAAATAAGCCCTCGAACTTTCATAAAAAGTGCAAATAAGCCCTTTTATAGGAGGCTTTGTCCTGCTGTCGCCATTTGGGGCGGTTTCCGGTAGAAGATTTTAATGAAATTTTTTTAGCATCTTCTTCATTGAGTGTAGTTTACCCATACCGAATTTCAGCTAAAAATTCAATCAAGAAGGCAGTCAAATGATTTTCTGAAATATACTGCGCTGTCTAAAAATTCATTTGACTGCCTTCCCGATTGAATTTGTATCTGAAATTTGTATCTGAAATTTGATATGAGTAAACTTGAAGAAGATGTTAAAAAAATTTCATCAAAAAATTCCACCGGAAACCGCTCCAAATGGCGATGGCCGGACAGAGCCTCCTATAAAAGGGCTTATTTGCACTTTTTATGAAAGTTCGAGGGCTTATTTGATAGTTCTCCCTTTTTTATAAGTACGAGTGGTCACTCCCCACACATGAGATCCTCCCATGTCGGGAGGTCTTTAGTTTAAATCATCAAGGGGGTCAATAAGAATTTTGTCAAATGATTATCCTCCAGTCTGAAGCTAGTTCGAGTGGTTACTTAATCAGAACTTAGCCTTCGTCAAGTGGGTATATGTGAGTTAGTTTTTTGTTGGGACTAACTATTTAACAAAAAGAATCACTTGGGCATTAACAAAAAAAGAATACGCCCCATATATATGCCTTTGTCTAGTAGTCTCTTTTTCAGCTGCCCGTTTGAGTGTACTTAAGTGAGAAAATGTGATATTCTGCAGGGTGTGCAGAACTTATTCTTTCCTTACATATACAGCTTTCCAGGACATTCTCAGGAGACGTTGCAACTTGTGAATATATAACTGAAGACCGCTAATCGTAGTGTGTTCGAAAACTGATACGGAGTATTACAGAGATTGGTGTGGATAATGTTATGTTAGTTACTTAGTCGAAGTGTGTATCATATGTAGAGAACTAGAGATGGCTGATCGTGTGGATATTGTACTACAGATATGATGTGCTGATTTGTGACTGCATAATATTGGGTTGTTGCTTGAATTTTGTCTTGCAAAATGGTTTGGGCTTTTCTTGACTTTAGCAGTTCAAAAGGACATTTCCTGCTAACATAAAATAGGATAACCTTAACATTTTTATTTGAATGATACTCAGAACATTTTGGGTGGACAACATTGATGATATCAGTCATTTGGCCTATACTTTTTAAGATAAAAATATGATTAAGAACCCGTTTGGCTAAACAACTTATTATGTTGAAATTGATAAAGTTCTTGTTAAGGTGGCCGAATCACCTGAATTATGAAAAAAATAAATTCAAAATATACTCTGTATTTTAATAAAAAAGTAAAGAAAAAATTATATAACAAATAGCTAAAATGATCATCTAAAGTAATTTTAGTCAATTTAGTCGGAAAAGTAACTCCAACTTAGTTATTTTGATTATTATATGCGTAGAAAACCGAGTGATGCACCTGTTAGACGACTTGAGGGGTAGGGAGAAGAGACATAGAAGAGAGAGAAAGGAAGATCCAGACAGACTTGGATTAGAGAAATCGGAACTGATGTAGTGATATGCGTCTTCTTGGGTTGGATGAGAGTATGACTTTGAAGAGAGTAAAGTAAAGAGTGCAGATTCATGTGGATGATTGATGTCTTTTCTATATTTTTTCTCTTTTCTTTTATCATTTATTATCTTTATCTTTTTTTATTCTTATGTTATTTTTATCTTCTAGCTTTTTTATACTTTTTTATCTTTAAATTTTTTCTTTTTCTTATAGTCTTATGTTATTGTTATCTTATACTACCTCTGTTCCGGTGGACTTTGCCAAGTGCAAAGTAGGTGAGAAATAAGAAAAGTAAAAATTGTGTGGTTCAGATTTGTGTAGAGGAGAGAGAAGTGTGTAGAATCATAAATTAATTGCTTTAATTGGAAAGTGACAAATTTTTTTGAGACAACCAAAAAGGGAAAATTGGCAAAGTCAATGGGATGGACTCATGGAAGGAGTATTTATTTATCTTCATTTTATCTGTTTTATCTTACTCCCCCCTCCTTGTCCGTCTCTCTGTTCGGCATTGATATCATACATCGATTCATGTTACCGACCTCAAATTTTTTTGGGATTAAAGCTTGGTTGTTGGTGTTGTTGTATAATTCAAACGCGCAAAATCAAAAGTTACGTATTTGGTGAATAAATTTGCTAATAAGATTTTTTTTGAAAGGCTAATAAAGTTGATAATGTGAAAAGCAAGTCGCCAAATGGGTTTTAATATTTTCTTGTAAAAATGTTATTAAAAATGACTATTGTTTTCCCCTGAAATCTGATTAACCTTTGTTTAATTATTTTATATTTCCTCTTCCTAATCCTTACGGAGTATATTATTTCTCATTCCGCGCGTGCCTCTCCTTGAGTCACTTTCACCATTGGTGACAGCAGGAATATCGACAAGAAAAGTTGTCGGAAATTTCTTCTAATGCTCACAGTGACATTCCATGAGGGCTTTATTAGTAATTGTAGTGACATAATAAAGTACGTAGTAATAAATTACTATAGTGACGTTTTTATATGTATGTAAAAATTGTAAAATAGGTCATTTTTTAAATCCGGATTCAATGTACCAATATTCCTTGATAAATAAATTGTGAAATGTGGTTCAAGTTGACCACATTTCACACCTGAAATCCTCTCTATATGAAGATCTTGGATTCAAATTACTAACGAGGTGAATTTGAAAGAACTTTCATAGATGGATATACTCTAGCAGTCTAGCTCTGAGGCTAGCTAAAGTGATCTCTCCGTGATCTAGAGAATATCTTTTTATTTCTCAATCATCTTGTTTTGCAGTTGCTTAACACTTGCATTTTACCAAGTTCAACGTTAGCCCGATTAGTGAGCATTTACCCTGTTCCAATAAGATGTTGTTTGTAACAAGCAGTTTGTTTGCGTGGGGAATTGGACAAATTTTAGTCATAAATTGCTTGGAATTTTTAGTAATTTAGATACAGAAAAATAATTTTATTAGGTCGATCATTTGAAAGTACCTAGTGAGAGATTCTATATTTTTTTTATTTTCGTAAATTGTAGTTATGGAAGTCTAAATTCTATGGTTTTGCATGTTGGGAACTTGACTATATATGGCCAATCGGTCTCGATTCTCCTAAGTGTTGCACTGAGAACCTAAGAAGACAATCAATAAAAAACAATACTCCCTGCACATTTTAAAATTTGCTATGTTTTCCTTATCTGGATGTATTTAAAAGTTTACTACACTTCTCTTTTTGATAAATTTTCTTTTAAAAACATTCAAATTACTTTTTTATCTTCCCTTTCAAACTTTTTTGACCATCTCTACTACTTTTTCTACATTATTCATTACCCCAACTATTTCATTCTTAAATAATGTGCTCAAACATATTGTAGTATACTTTTAAATACAGAGGCAGTAGTTGAAGTGATGACAATTAGTGTACTACCGTTTTCCGTTTGTGACGGAGGGAGTATATGTCTTCCGTTTGTGATACCCTTTTCTTTAACTTATTTAGTTTAACTATATTTTAGATTACTCATTATAACTATTGTAATAAAATATATGTCAATTCAACAATTTGAATTAAAATTCTAATCCAAATAGGTCCCAAAACCTAACAACACAATAATTATATTTTCGTCCCTTTTTGGTACAATGTTGACATTCCTTTGCAATGTTAGTGATAGAGTAAAATGTATTGCCCTAAATAGGAGTAAATATGAGGTTGGCTTGAGTGGTTTCTCAATCAATGTTTCCTCCCGCATGTTGGGAACTTGACAGTGTCTGGCCAATCAGTCCTGGTTCTCTCGTTCTCTAGAGAGCTGCACTGGAAACCTAAGAACACGCAAAGTCAATCAAAAAATAGTAGTTGAAATGATGACAAGTAGTTTATATGTCCTACTTTTGTGATACCATTTTCTTTAATTTATTTAGTTAACTATATTTTAGATAACTCAACTTAATAAAATATGTCAATTCATAGAACATATACAATATCAATAACAATAATAGGTTAGAAAGCTTAAAAAAAATATCAATTCAACAATATCAATAAAAATTTTCATCCCAAAACCTAACAATACATTTTTTGTAGTTTCACCCCTTTTGGTACAATGTTGGCATTTGTTTACAATGTTGGTGATTCATGCATATTCCCATAATAGGAGTAAAAATAGTGTGAAATTATAATATAAGATTATTATAATTTTCCTAAATAGAAGTAATCATTGTCATCTTCAAAAAAATTATTAATTACAACATTAATACAATTGGTTATGCCAAAATATGCAATTATGATTTATATCAGTGGTGTTTGACAATCAATAGCTGATTTGGCAGTTAGTTAATAGCCGATTGTATCAACGGATTGATATCGAGAAATTATATAAATCATAATTGCATATTTTGATCTAGTACGACTTAAAATCAACATTAAGGGTATGAATTATATATACATATATAACTTATTTTTTCATATTTTATATTTTGATGAGTTTTGGAAAATAATGAATTACATTTACTACTATTTTATATAATAATTACTATAATATCAATACACACACACACACGCATGTGGGAGTTCGCACACGTATTCGTTTATTTTAGTATTAATATTTTAAAGGAAAATTTGATTGTAATAATTCCAAGTATTGGCGGTCCGCTCATAATAATCCCAACTATCAATTATTTCGGAATAATCCCAACTTTAGGGACCTTCTGCCAATAATGATCCGATGTGACTGACTATAAATAAATTCCTATAGTTTCTAAAGAGATATAGCAGATAATCTCTATAAATAATCCCAAATTTTAATTTTTACGCTTAATTTCTATCAATAATTCACTTGTTAGAGCAGTTAATATGTGGTCATGGACCATTATTGGCGGATGATCCATAATCCATATAGTTGGGATTATAAAAAAATAATCAATAATTGAGATTATTGTTAGCGGACCGTCAATAGTTGAGATTATTATTTTCAATTTTTCCTATTTTAAATGCATTTATTTTTAAAAGATTATAAAATAATATTAGAACATCTTTTAAAAAATATATTATAACATAGTAACAATATTCATAATGATATTTCTTATCATTGTTTATACACTTTCATTAGCATTTTTATTTTAGTTCAAATAATATTTTTATTTTTGAGTACTTATTAAATAATTAATGTATGAGGTAAAATTAAAGGGTATATTAGGCTCTTAATATATAAAATAGAAAAGCTGTAAAAAACTACTCAAAGTGGCTTTCATTTTTTGGCTTTTTCTTGTCAAAGGCCATTTAGCCATTGAGGACTTGACGTCCTGGCCTGGTAGGGATGCAGGATCTGGCTTTACATAAGAGAGTTTTATCTTTCTTTGTTGGATATTTTCTCAGAGAATATTTTACCCACAAAAGCTATCATCTAAAGCAAAATCTCTTCCCTCAATCCAGGAAACAAAGGGCCTGCAGTTATAATGAATTTGCTTGCCTGCTCCTGTTTTCAGAAAGCCTCTTGAACACCATCTTTCCGCAATACCCCAAAGTTAGCATTGCCGTGAAATACAACAAAGGAATACCAACAACACAACCCCCTTGAGCAAGATTTATGAGCGTCTGCAAAACCATCTAATAAATTAATATTGGGGGGAATCAGAATATCTGATATGTAACAGAAAAACAAAAATCAAAGGGGTGAACCGTTGCCCAGATAATCAACGATAAAAATATCGTTGCCCAAAGCCAAAAGGCTAAACTCTAACTTTATTCCAAGATAATAAGAATGAGCCCTGGCGAGTGGTATAAATAGCCTTCTACAAGAAACCCTAATCAAGCCCATATTAATTAAACCCTAATTAAGCCCAAATTAACTCAACTAACTACTCTACTAATAATAGGCTCAAACTAAAACATAACATTAACTTAATAATAATAATTAAACTATAACAACAGCCCTAACTCGGCCCACGGAAGTGGGCCCAAGCCCGGTCCCGCCCCATGCTCTTCCCGCTCTCTATCAATCCATCCTCCTTCAAAATAACCTTGTCCTCAAGGTTGAAAGCTGACAGATGGGGAGCTGAAATTCCCAAACATAGAATAGACTGGAAAATATCCTTTCTCTCTTTCCTGAACTCTTTCCTGGCCGGTTATTTCACATTACTCATGCTGTTGGAGGTCTAACTCTTCCTCCTCCTCGGCTATCATTACCCGCAGCTGCTTAAAGGGACAGTCGTGCCCCGGTGTAAATGGTTTCTTACACCTAAAGCATAATCCTTTCGCCCTCAATTCTGCGAACTCCTTTGGCGGAAGACGAGTGAAATGAGAGCGTGTCGTAGGCTGTCCGGACAGCCCTGACTTCGTCCCTGGAGGCTGTCCACTATCCTTCGCAAAGCTGCCCCTTGATCCCTGCAAGCTGCCACCACTGGCAGTCAAAGGAGGACCCGTGTTTGCCATTAAAAAGCTGCTGGAACGTACCCCTGCAGAATTATAATTCGGGCTGTCACTTCCTCCACTTTGGACGGACAGATTATGCTCCACATCGCGAGCTAATTCCATGGCTGTCTCCAGGTTTTCTGGCCGTAATAAGCGCAACGAACTTCGGATTGCTTCCCCAAGTCCACTCATGTAGTAGCCCAAATAATGATCGTCGGTCAATCCCGGAACTTGGCTAGCCAATTGAACGAACAAGGTATTGTATTCCTCCACCGACCCAATTTGTTTGACGCCGGACAGCCGTTCAAACCTGTTTCCTTGATATCGGGAATCAAATCTGGCCACCAAGGCTTGCTTAAATTCCTCCCAAGATATGCCAGGTTTGCGCGCCTTTAACCACGTCACCCAATAGAGGGCAGCCCCTTCCATAGAAACCCTAGCCGCTGCAACTTCTCTCTGGTGGGGTCCTGTTGAGCTCGAACTGCTGCTCCACTCTCACCAACCACCCAATTGGGTCTTCGCCATCGAATGAGGGAAGTAGCGTTGTGGCTGCGGTGCGCAGTCCGCCATCATCGGAGAAGACAGATGCGACGTGGCCGGAGGAATCGCTCTCGACGGTCGTGATGGGAGATTTCTGCGGCGGCACCATAGCGTTCGCGATTGCTGCAAGAGAGGCTGCGATTTCCTCAAGCTGGGCGGCCTGCTCTTCCAGTTTCTGATCTTGTGTGTCAAGTTTCTGTCCCTGCAGATCAAGTTTCTGTCCTTGCGTGTCAAGTTTTTGATTGATTAGGGCCTGTTCAGCCTCCAATTCTGATAAACGTTCGTTGGTTGATCTCGTCATTCCGGCGAGACGGGATCCGACAGGTCGGACCAATTGTTATGTAACAGAAAAATAGAAATCAACGGGGTGAACTCTAACTTTATTCCAAGATAATAAGAATGAGCCCTGGCGAGGGGTATAAATAGCCTTCTACAAGAAACCCTAATCAAGCCCATATTAATTAAACCCTAATTAAGCCCAAATTAACTCAACTAACTACTCTACTAATAATAGGCTCAAACTAAAACATAACATTAACTTAATAATAATAATTAAACTATAACGACAGCCCTAACTCGGTCCACGGAAGTGGGCTCAAGCCCGATCCCGTCCCATGCTCTTCCCGCTCTCTATCAATATCATAAGTCGCATAAAAGCAGATCCACCAACTAAGATCATCACTATAAGCAGAAGAAGACGAATTATTATATGCCACACAAAATGCAAAGCATCGTTGGTTTTTTACGAAAGACAAGGAACTCACAAACATTGCAGCAAATAGATGAACTACGGGGACAAAAATCTGGTCCGGTTTATTTCCTTCTGCATATCCATTGAATGCTATGACCATTGAGAAGGTATGGATGGTAGCAAAGGCAAGAGCAATTATTGCTGCAGATATATATAAAGACACATGAAACAATATATACTATATATCCATTACCTTGTATATTGAAAAATAAAAATAAGTGAAAATGATAAGTCCTAAATGCAAGCAAGTAGGGGCCAGTGAGATTAAGTTGCTAGTTCCTTAATACGGAGTAATAAACACTGAAAGTCATGCAAAACAGAAAAAAAACAGTGGGATATTTTGATGCCCTTCCCATCACAACCTTCTCATGAAGGAAACATGAGATGATGTTGTAGACCTTCCAATACCATGTTATTAAGATCAATATTTTTTTAAACAATATGCATATTGTGAACATGACTGATTCTAGAGAAAACTTGGTTGTGAAAAATATATCGAGAAATTTGGCATTAGGATCCGGTGTGTTAATCACCTTGATTTTGCACCCCAAGTGTGGCGAAAGTCAAATATTGGAGTAAACACATGGTGCAAAGTCCATACTTTCTCGCTAGTCACACTTTATGTTTACCTTAGTATATGACTTGGCACCCCGTCTGGGATGCAAAATCAAAGAAAATAAGACATGGGGTGCAAGGCCAAATATTCAGGTACACATGCAATGCCAAATTTCCCAAAAGTACATTAGGTATAACACATTGGTTGTGTACAAATGATATAACCATGACAAAATCATCATCATAAACAAATAAAATATGGTTGGCTGCAATCAGTAAATCATATATGTAATTCTTTCAATATATGGAAGGTCCAAGATCCCAGAGGAATCGCCAACTCAAACTTACAAGAAACTAAGAAAAACGACATCTGTGAGCATTGTTTGACATAATATGTCCCTGGCCCAAATGCAGGAGTCAATAGGCTTAGACAGAAGAATATAGCATGTGCCACGCCATGACCCATACCACCAGCTGCCAATTCGAGAAAGGCAAGAAATTACAATTATAATAAGCAACATAAAGAGAATGATAGGAACAGAGCTAATAATAAAAAGAGAAAATTCCTTATATAGGACTCAAACATAAACAAAGTGCACATATAGGACTATCATTGTTTTATTTCTAAAATATAACTTATTCACTCCTAATAGGGGAAGATTATACTTTTAACAGGATCAAATGAGTCCTATTGCAGGAATAAAATACATGTAGTCCTATTTGTGCATTTTGTCTACGTTTTAGTCTAATTTAGAGCAATTTCTATAATAAAAATAATAAAATATTGATAATAATATTAAGTGTACAGGTAGTATAGATAGAAGTAGGGGTGAGCATTCGGTCGGTCAGTCAAATAACCCACCGATAACCGAATAACCGACCAATATTTTTTACTCAAATAACCGACCGAAAACCGACCGACAACATTACAAAAACCGACCGAAAAATGTCATTCGGTTTCGGTCGGTAACCGAATAACCGACCATAACCGACCATAATCGGCCGGTGGAATTTTTTGATGAAATTTTTATGTCATGTTCTTCATCAAGTCTAGTTCATCCATACCAAATTTGAGCAAACAATTCCATCGGGAAGCTCGTCAAATGATTTTTGGAAGTTAACTGCGTTTTATATGTATTTTTTAGCGCAGTTAACTTTCAAAAATCATTTGACGACCTTCCCGATGGAATACTTAGCTTAAATTTTTTGTGGATAAACTAGACTTAATGAAAAACATGTCATAAAAATTTCATCAAAAAACTCCACCGGGAAGAGCCCCAAAATCCGTCAGCTGGATGGCGGTTCCTATCCGGAATTCCGGACAGGAAGACTACTCTACTATGGAGTATATAAACTTATATATTTTGGACGGTTATCGGTGACCGACCGATAACCGATAAATATAACCGAATAAAAACCGAATAACCGATTCTTTTTATTTTGTTATAACCGAAAACCGACCGAAAACCGATTTTTTCGGTCGGTTCGGTCATCGGGTTTCTGTCAGGTCGGTTAAACCGGTTATTTGCTCACCCCTAGATAGAAGGGATGGGAGGGATAAGAAGGTAGGTAGAAATTAGTTGGGACTGAGGATTGGGAGTGCTGAGATTACTCGAAGTGTCTCCATTGTATCTTTCTCTTTTCAGTTTTCATCAATTTCCATCTTAATCTACTTCAATTACCGTCGAATTCCGGAGTCTCTATCAGAGAAAGAATATATGTATTCCATTATTTGAAACATCTCATCTTCCGCTTAATATCTGCCACTCCCCCTTTTCGAATGGCAGGAGTAGACGGTTAATGTGAAAATGATGATGATCACCATTTTTTCCAAAACTACTTTAATTTGGAAAAGACAAAAAGTAATCTGATGTAAGGACCTTCAAACTAGCAATGCATAAATCACTCTAGTAATATGTTTATTGAAATCATATATACCCAGGAACCAGCACTGGCAAAAGCTTACCGAGAGCAATCTGCATCTTATCAGTGGTAAAGAGGCGTGGTTTGGATACTTTATCAGCAAAGGCATCTAATACATCTTCAAGCCTCCTAAAATAGGCTCCATATGAAATGAATTTATTTAATAGTTTTCAGTTGTAATTCTGAATAAATAAATTAAGTAAATAAATACGGAGTAAAACCATCAGAACAGAAGTAAAATACACTACTTGGTGAAGAATATGTAATTTAAGAAACATTAATTAGATTCTTCAAGGCAAGTTTAAATGAGGTCGAACATTCAAAGAATGGTACTTCAACCACTACAACCACTTTAAGCAGATGAAAATGACGTGTATGAAACTGGGTTCAATTGAGCAGATGATAAAAAATGATTACCACTTTAAGCAGATGATAAAACCATCTGTACAACCAAAAAACTCTGAAATTTATGGTTTGGTGCACAAATTCTTTACACACTCTGGAATAGCTTCATCACTAGACGTGTTGTAACATGCAAGGAAGTTAAATCTTCAACATGATCTTCAAAGACATCTAATGGAGCTAAATATTATATAAATCTAGTAGTAGCATAGTTGGTGCCATATGGTGATACAAAGCCTCCTTGCCACAAAAAGCCCTCCTGACAATTACTCTACACATGGCAGCACCATATTGGCGCCATCGCCTTGCGCGCCAATATTGGCGCCGTGCCATATTTTTATACAAATATTAACATGTTTACTTTGTTACTTATGGGCTTTAGCCCTGACAATTATTAACAAACCAGTCAGCCCATAATATTAATAAAAACCCTAATAAGAAGTAAATAAAGACACTACCTAATGTAAAGACAAAAAAACTGCTCAACTAATGTAATGAAGGAGTCAGGAAGCTGCACGCCTGCACCAGAGGGTGCTATTAAAACCACACATCAGCTGCAAGACGAAGATGTGATGGGTGAGATTGAAGATCCTTTTGAGAGTGAAATGAGTGAGGATGATGTTTCATTGTTATCATATTCAGATCCAGATGATGACGGGGAGTGTGATAGTTGATGATGCTTATACCATAATCATCGCACACAAACAAGTTGACATATTTTGGAAGACATGAAACCTTTTTTTGGATATAAAGTTATTTTATGGAACCACTTTAAACAATTTTAACTTCACATGCGTTGGTGAGAATGTGGGTATTAAAAAAATCATCATTTGGTGACTGAATCATATATTTACAGTGTCTATAGTTCATATTTTTAGTACTATGTATTTATTTTTGGTGTCATGTGGAGACACCATAAATGCGTCATCTCCATGGACAAATGCCTTGGCGCCACTACTGTCTCCATACGCCATGACAGCTATGTGTAGAAGGCAAAAGAAATAGAGAGCAGTAAGACCAAACTCATATCAAACAATTGACTTGCTATCGAAATGCCTACTAATCAACTTCACATGTACCTAGTGTTTTTACTTTAAAATGAAAATGAACTAAATGCTTCAACATAATGTAAATAAAAATTTGTAGAATCTCATTAAATGCTTAATATAGGCCAAATTAATTCAATAGAAGAGTCACAAGAATATACTTGTAGAGTCTCCACAGTAAAGGGCGGAGAGCTTCTTGAAATGCCACTGAACTTGAGAGAATGAGTAGATAAAGCCACCATACTGTCTTTTCCGTAGGTAGGAATGCTCTCCATACCGCAGACAATACAATCAGGCTTGTCAACCACACTAAAGTACTAAACCCAAAAAGTAAAATCGCTTAATAAGAGCTCAATTTCGACATCGCACACACTTATGATGAAATATATAAAAAAATTTGAACAAAATCAACAAACTCAACCTTGAGAGAAGTGTTAGTATAAGAAATGGCTTTTGAGAGATAACTGCGACGAATAACGAAAGAGAAGGCCCCAGCGCCAACAGTGCGTAGCCAATTCCAGCTGTAACAGTCATTTTGATCACTCTAGAAAATATTTGGAACTAGAGCGGAAAGTACGAGTTCATCTGATGATTCTGATGTAGTTCCTTTCTCTGCTTGCCAGCCCTCTTCAAATGAGCGATTTAAGGAGAAAATGGTCAGGCAGGTGAAGAGGTTTGATCTTCAATTTTAACTTATTCTATTTTTCAATTTTGCTGTATCCCAAACCTACTCCTACCCCATATAAAAACCCACCGCCACTTTTCTTCCCCCTTCCTCTCTCCTGCACCCCACCTCTCTTCCTCCTTCCCTCTCCTCTTTTCACGCACCCCCTCCCTTCTCCTTTCTTCTCCATCTCAAAATCTTTCCCATTTTTACCATTTTTCCACCTTCAAACCTTAAATCTTCTCTTGCTTATATCCACTTTCACCGGTGTCGTTGCCGACGGCGGATCTACGCTGGTTGCCGACGACGGGTCTACAACGGTTGCCGATGGTGGGCCTACGTTGGTTGCTATTTCGGATGCAACCTCAAGGGAAGACAACGGCGAAGGCAAACCAAGAAGCTTTGAATAACTTGAGCTGTAGATCTTCTTTTCTTGATTTTGTTTTCTTCATTTTTGATGTATTTTCGAAATATAAAGGGTTGTCTGTCATACAAACAACTTGTAAGTGCAGTGTCTGTAAGAGTCATGAAATTGTCTGTCATTTGAAAAATAAATGTCTGTAATTGATATTTAATTATTTGTCATTTGTTTGTTAGTTGTCTGTAATTGTTTTGAGTTGTGAAGTTGTCTGTAACTCATACTTAGTTGTTTGTCATTTCATTATGAGTTGTATGTAATTTGTGGTGAAAATAATGTCTGTCTCGTTATCTCTATTGTCTGTCTAGTTATACGTATTGTCTGTCTTCTTTATGAAACATATTCCAAAATGGTAATTCACAATAAAGTAATGTCTGTATGTGTATACTTATTGTCTGAATGTGTATATTTAATGTCTGTCTCGTTATACTAATTACATATAAAAAAATAAACATCACAAAATACAGACAACTCACAATCAAATACAGACAACTCAAAACAAATACAGACAACTCAAAATAAATACAGATAATTAACCATCAATTACAGATAGACAGACAACTTCACGACTCTTACAGACTTCTCACAACAACATGACAGACAACTCAAAACAAATACAGACAACTAACGATCAAATGACAGACAACTTCATGAGTCTTACTAACAAATACAGACACTGCACTTACAGTTATCTGTCAGACAGACAACTTTTTTTTCGAAAACACACCAAAAAATCAAGAAAAAATCAAGAAAAGTAGATCTTCTCAAGTCATTCAAAGCTACTTGGTCTGCACTTTCGTCGTTGTCTCCCCATGTCAAGCTATCCAACGTCACCCAGCTCTCCCCTTCGTCCGATCTACTATAACTCTTGAATTTAAAACGAAAAAAGAAGAAGAAAAGGCGAGAAGCAGGAGAAGAAGCTTGGAGGGAGAAAAGAATGTAAAAATGAGAAGATTTGATGGAGAGAGAAGTTAAAATGGGGAAGAAATCAAGATTTGGAGAAAAGAGAAAGAAAGGGGAGAGGATGGGGGGGGGGGGGGGGGGGGCTGCGTAAAAAGAAAAGAGGGAGGAGAGAGGGAGGGAAGGAGAAGAAAATTGGGGGAGGAGAGAGGGTTTTTATATGAGGTAGGAAATGGGGTAAATTTAAGGTACATATAGCAAAATTGTCTATTTTTAGTCTTCTACTCTGTATTAATTATTCTAGGAAAAATGGTAAAAATATGACCTCTATATACACGTGGACAAAACCGGGCTGCCCTCCCCCCCGGCCCGTCCAGCCTGCCCGCATAAATAGGCGGGCTTGGGCATATATATTTACCCACCGGCCTGGCCTGAGCCCGGCCCGCAATAAGATATGGGTGGGCTTGGGTTAGGGTGTAGGCCCGTTCGGGCCGATAAGTCCGGCCAGCTACATTTAGTATATACTTCCTCCGTTCCATAAAAGTTACAACATTGGAATTTCTGCACTATTCACACACCTTACTTTGAGTACGATTTTCTAATGATATACTATTAATAAAAATATATCATTAGTGTATAAAATATTATGTATAAAATATTAATAAATTTGTATTAATGTAATTTTCCAATATATTAACTTTTTTTAATGTTTACTAATACGTAAATAAATATAATTACAGTCAAAGTTGCGCGTTGGCAAACGTGAAAGTCAAACTGTTGCAACTTTTATACATATTTATAGTTAATTATGTTTAAATAAAAATCTTTAGTTCTTAACAACTAGCCCAACCAATATAATATCTACTTTTGTACTTAAAGATAATACTTTGTGCTTAAATTTTAAATTTTAGATGTAGTTTCTCATTATTATTTTTGTGCAAGTATTTTTTTGTATGTGGTGAAAGTAGATATGGACTCGGGCCGGCTGGCCCGACCCGGAACCGGCCCGGGACCGGTACTGTTCCGGCCCGGCCCGACCCGATGGCCCGATCAGTGACCGGTCCGGGTAGGCCCGACCCGTGGGTTTTCCGGTCTGGGCTCGGGTCACCCAAAACAAGGCCCGACTCGGCCGGGCCCGGCTCGGACAAAAACTATTTTTTTTTCAATTTTTTTTAAATTTTCGGGTTGGGCTGGGTATTTTGGGCCATTTGGGGTGGTTTGGGGGTTGGGCGTGGGAGCGGGGTTAATTAGGAAGAGGGGAAAAAATTGATAATGGGCCCGACCCGGCCTGGCCCGGACCCGGTGGTTACCCGGTCCGGTCCCGGGTCCACCACTCCTGAACCGCCGGCCCGCCCGGGCCTAGGCCCGACCCGGACCCGAGTCCACCCATAGGTGAAAGACGTATAAACATTATAAGCGTATTAATTATTTTTTAAATGTTGTAATATTAATTTTAAAGTATTTAAAAAATCATGTCATTGTGAAAAAATTTAAGTTTTTTCGGGCCGGGCGGCCCGGTGGACTACCCAGCCCGCTCTTATGGGCGGGTATGGACATAGGGTTAGGCCCGTTTTTGCGGGCCGGACCGGGCCCGCCCACACATGATGGACAGAAAATTTATGAAAACCCCGACCCGAGCCCGGCCCGAATCCGTTTTTGTACAAGTCTACCGGCTCTATACTAGGTTTGGAAAACGGGTATAAGAACTGCAGGTCAGACCGACTGACCGAGTAGTATAGATTTGATCGCGTTAGGTTTGTCCTAGTTTCAAAGGAATTGAACGAGTTACTTAAGAAGCCACTTACTAACCGAAATAGGTGCTTAAAGTGTCGCTTACTAAGCATACCACGCCCACATGTATTAATTAAGTGACACTTTAAACTTTTTTAGTTTCCGAATTTACCCTTACCATTACTCCTTGCCCTTACCCTATTATTACCCTCTACAACACCCCCACCCTTACCCCCTAACTCTACCTTATCCCGACCAACCCACTCACCCCCTTTTACCCTAACCCTTACCACCCCACCTTGACCCCACCCCCTTTTACCTCCACCTTACCCTTTTACCCCTACCACCTACCCCCTCGACCCCAACCCCAACCCACCCTACCCCCTTCTGATACCTTACCTTACCCTGACCTTACCCCTTTACCCCTACCACCTGCCCCTAACCCCCACCTCGTACCCTACCCCTAGCCATTACCACCATACCCCTTACCCAACCCAACCCCTACCTCGCCCCACCCTGACCCTGGACCCACCCCCATCATCCCTACCCCCTTACCCCTACCCGTGCTCCTACCCCTACCCTTACCGTACCCCTACCCCCACTTGTACCCCTTACCTCGACCCTACCCTTTTACCCCCTACCACATGCCCTTACCTCGACCCCGAACCCGACCCCACCCCACTATCCCTTCTGGCCATACCTTACCCTACCCCGACCTACCCCTTTACTCCCTACCACCTGCTCCTACCTCGACCCCACCCTGACCCGACCATACCCCCTACCACCTGCCCTAACCCCCAGCTCATACACTACCCCTACCCTACACCTAGTCGTTACCACCCCCACCCCTTACCCAACCCTACCCCTACCACCTGCCCCCTACCTCGAGCCCACCCCGACCCTGGACCCTGGACCCACCCTTAGGGGTATGGGGTTGGTGTAGGGTCGAGGTAGGGGGTAAAGGGGTAGGGTCATGGTAGGGTTAGGGGGGTCAGGGGTGGTGGGGTATGGGTATGGGTACGCGTACGAGGTGACGCCCACGTATTATATTATATACTTGTGTTCATGTATGTTTCTATGTCTATATATGTATAAGGCTATTTTGGACATTTTAATGTTAAACGATGTTTTAAATCCTTTGAAGTAAACATGAGCTTACAACACCGTTTATTTTATGATCCGCTTATTAACGCGAGTCTTAATAAGCACCGTTTAGTAACCCGTGAAGTAAACGTGTCCTTAGATTTTTTTAAAAGGTATGAAATCGAGCCGCTTTAATACGTTAGTTTTAAAAAACTCTATTATACAGAGTATTTAATACTCTGTATAATAATATCCTAACAACACCGAAAAGCTATTTGTATTCTTGTATCTAGATAAATACTCTCGATTAAAGAAACTTATGAACCTACTAAAAAAAGTTTCAAAGTGCATATAAAATTCTGAATTATTATTCTCAATTCTCTATTAAAAATGCATCAAATTTCCTTTAATTAATCTTTTTTTTTTCAAAAACTGACTCTTATTACTTAATGAAGTTTGACACACATTCATTTAATTGTCTTAATTATATATATTTTAAGATTTATTGAGTTTTAAATTATTCTCTTAGACATATGCTTATGACTTTTTGGTGCTACACCTTCTAAGTTTATAGGTGGGATGTTTAATTTGTGTGGTTGTATGTTATTTAATTTACATATTTGTGGTTACAAATTTTGTTAACTAATTCAAAATTTTGTTTGATATTTTTATTATCATTTTTTGTTATATTATGATGACATCGATACTTAATTAGTTAGAAAATGTTATTATTTACTGGATACTTTGCAAACGTAGCCGTATTTTTTTCAAAAGAAAACGAGAACCCAGACCGAATCAGACCGTTTCAAATGGGGCGGGTAAGTCTGATTTATATTTCGAGATTTGGTTACTCGGACCAGACCTACCCATTAAACATAACCGGCAGTTCTTGAAAATTTATCATTTATTCGGGCCTACTCGAATCGTTCTCACTCTTACTCTATACCCTTGAAACACAAAAATATGATTAAGATCTATTTAACTAATATACTTTTCTTTTAATTCTATTTCCTAACCAAGTACCCACCCATGGCTCAACTGCCCCACCCCTACCTCACTACTGGCTCCAACCGCATCTGTCGGCGGTTGTCGCCGTAAACCGTCCCCGTTAGAAAATTTCACCAGGATTTTTTTGTCTTTTTTAATTTTCACCGAAAGAATTATCCAACGATTCAAGTGACATATTTGTTAGAAAACAATTAACTGGACAAAGTCCCTTATTTAAAAAAACTTTGTAATTTTATCTGTTAAGAAAATAAATAGTCTCATATAAAAAAACCATTTTACAAAAACTGTCGGCAAATGCGATTGAAGGCTAGAGCTAGGGGGTGGGCACATATCAAGATGGTTCAATATCGTGTCTAACTCAGACCTGTACTGTGACTAGGGTGCAAACAAGCCGTGCTCGAACATGGGCATGCTTGAGTTTGAGTTTGATCAGAATTCACGATCTCGAGTTCAAGCTCGAGCTTGGACGAGTTAAATAATTAGAGTTCAAACTCGAGCTGAGTTTAGCTCGAGCAAAACTCAAGCTCGGTTCGAGCTCATGTCAAATTTTGCTAAATATTTTTTTATAGGTTTCAACCCGAATAAGATGCTCAAACTCAAACTCAAATTCGAAGTCAAAAAATTCTGTTTTCAAATTATTAATATTACATATATACATATAAAAATAATACTTAGAATGTGTAGCACCACAAAGTCATAAGCAAATATAATACTCTGTAATTGTATTTAATCGTTCTTGTTGTTAGTTGCACTCTCCTTCGCCGACATTTGTATTCCTTATTTTACTATAAAAAAATATTACAAATTATAGTTATTACATATTATGGTTATAATAAAAGAAAGTAATAATAATATACATTGTAATAAGTCCTAAATTAGAATACATATTCCAAATATATTATTATATACACACACACAAAGGCTCGTGAGACATGAGCCTAATATAAACAGGTTTGAACTGAACTCGTTAAAGATTTGAGCTGAACCAAACTCGAGTAGATCTTGCATATGACCAAACTCGAGTCGAATTTTTCCCGAGATATCCACGAGCAGCTCGTGAATGCTTGGCTCATTTAAACCCCTAATTGTGCCAATTTAAATGGTATGGTTCGGTTTGGTTTTTAGAACTTCAACCGTTCGGCATCACTCCACTTTTAAACAATACGGTATCATACCAAATTACCAATGCCAATTAATGTCAGTTTTTCAATTGGTTAAGATGAAACTAAAATTCATTGTGTAAGGAATCCAAAAACTATATGCATGCATCAATGTTTAGCCAAACTCTAAAATTAGCACAATTGATCAAATTCAAAATTACATAATTAATAAAATTGAGATGCATTTGAGTAGTATATACATTAAATCAAAAGTAAAAAAAATTATAATGTTAAATAAAAGAATTTAAGTCCATTTCTTTGAGAGAGATTTTAAGTTCAAGTTTCCAAATAAGAGAATTTGAGAGGCTTTTCCCATAGGATGTCCCTGTAGCTCGGGCTACTTCGTGCGGTCGTGTTCCGTCTTATCTAAAGCGATAGCATGAGCGTTAGCTTCATATTATGAATTTGATGTTTTTTGACTAATCTCCAATAGTTCTCCAAGATTCATGTTTGGAAGCTGAGGATACACACAATCAATCAGCTAAGAGCGATTTCTTGTTCACAATGGTGTACAAATGACGATGGACCCTAGCGGCTTGTTTGAGCAACTCGAATTTACTTCTTTTAAAAGTTTGTGATACGTTTTTGAAGCCAAGATTAGTCCGTGACATGAAATCTAGGATATGTTTTTGGAAACTAGTATTAATCTAATGAAGTCGTATGATCAAGTACTAGTGATCTAGGATACGTTCTTTGTACACTTGCTTATGTACATAGATAATTGTTGATTGTTTTCTAAACGGGCTGCCTTTGAACACATCCAACTAGGGGATTTAAACATAAAGTGTACATCTTCTGTGTACACCTAATTTTTTCATATTTAAAACATGTAGTTAACTGGTTTCTAGTGGAACCTGCAATAGAATGAGAGTCCTTGGGACGTGTTACAAGAGTTATGCTTGCATTGACAAATTATATCGTGAGATCGTTACACCGTGAGCATGGTGTACCGATCCCAAAACGGAACCGTTTTATATTAAAAAATTGTCAATCCTCTTCCACCACTCAAACAAAGAGTCCGTCCGTTTAGTCTACCAGAGACTTGTTGTTCATCGATTATCGAGTCTTCGACTTATCTTCTCCCCATTCTCATATGGAATTGCTATGCTTGCGTGTTGCGCATGTGCTCTGCATCGAAATAGCATGTTTCTTCCCTCTCTATGATTGCTTTGGGAGCGCCACATCAGAATACTAGCCTCATTACTCCGCATATGCGCTTCATTCCCTGCTATGCTTCGAAATCACCTGGCCGATTTTTGCTCGCTGATTCAAGAGGAATTATACAAGACCTGATCAACCAACCAATCACAACTCATCCAGCTTAACACAAGCCCTAAATTAATCTCCCTTATTCAAGTTGAAGGGAGAAAATCTGAGGAAAATGTTTACCATCTCTATTTTTGTCTTCCATTTGAGTTATTTTGATTATATTTGGACTACGCTAAGTTACATTTCTATGCTTATATATTGATTTGGGTTCAAGTTACATTTCAATTAAGCAATTTACATTTCGATTTAGGTTAAATTACATTTCAATTAACATGGTTCACATTTTATATTTAACTCAAGTTACAATTCAATTAATGCTATTTACATTTTACATACTCTCGAGTTACATTTAGATTTGTCTAAAATTACATTTTATAACACACGATTTACATTTCACAAATGAAAAGTGATAGAACTACTAGAGCGAGTAACATGAGTTATATTTCAGTGCACAAGTTACATTTGCTGCAATGTGAGGTTACATTTGTAATAATGCGAGTTGCATTTCATAACAAGGGGGGTTTACACCACGAAAATAATGGGGAGAAAACTACACTTACTTTTCATCCGCGTTTTTTATTTAATTATTAAATCAAATAACACTTTTGAGAGGATGATCCTCATGACCTCATCACCATGAATTGCTCTCACGATATAACAACTCGATTGCTTTCTCGGGTCGTCGAAAGTTTTGTACTACAAAAACAAGTTTTGCATATGTGGGGTTTGCTTCGATCAAGTTGATTTTCCGTTTGGGGCTAGTGTAAGCAAGTTAAACTAGCGAGGACTCAGGAGTCATTACGGTAGCTGTACACTAAATAATAATAATAATAATAATAATAATAATAATAATAATAATAATAATAATATAAAGTGAAAAAGAACATAAATTAAAGTTATTTGAGATGTAGGCGTGGATTTTCAAGCAAAGAGACTCTTTTCTTTCCCTATCTAATGTGCAAAAGCAAAAGATATGAGAATCCTCTTTCACACGTCGGAGTAGTGCTGGCTGGACTGCATTTGTTGCATCTGCATTAAAGTGTAATAAAAGTATATGTATACAAGTTTTTGCTTGATACACAAAAATCATTCTCATTTTTCACATTAAACCTTCTTTTTATTTGATCCAATATAGAAATGGAAGGAAACAAAAAGCAAAGAATTGACCTTTTTTTAATTAAAGCATGTCAATAATTAAATAAGATGAATGCTGTATTTCTATACCATTTTCCTTAATGACCTTACTCTTACCTTGCTCATATACACCATTATACTTAAACTAGCATTTCACCTTAAATGATAATAGCTTGAATTATTGAACATTGGAAGGGCATAAACAAAGTAAACGAAAAGTAGGAGTTCCTTTTTAATTTTGGCCAAAGCGCATGCTTACATTACATATTTCGGTACTTACTGCTAGTTAAAAGTAAGAAATATAGAGGGAGACCAAGACTAAAAAATCGCAAAAAAAAAGAATGTAAAAAAGTGGGTAAACCTGATGGAGAAATGCAATAATCACATTCAATCTGAAAACTTAGATAGTTGGACAACATTTTATATAATCTTCAAAAAGGTGAATGTCAAGCTTTGGCTTATTGGCTATATATTAATGTGATATATACCTGTAATAGTCTATACTATACTTTAGTGTTTCAAATATGTGTACTAAACTAAATGGTTTTAAAAAATCATGCGACAATTTAAGCACAATTAACAATCAAAGTGACCAGATTTTGACTACAAAAATCAAAACAATAAAATAACTGTGAAATAAATAAGAATCTAAAATAAAGATGGAGAAAGTATTTTTATATTACCTATTCTAATCTAATTATATATACATGCTCCACGATAAAGTTTGTATGGGGGGCAATTGGAGCTCAGCTTTTAACGACTCAGTCACTAGGCTTTTTGCTTTACTATTAATTTACCCCATCTCTAAGTCCAAAAAATGCAACATGTCTAGTCTTTGTCGTTTCCCTACATACCATTGCCTAAGAGCATTTTCTTTGTCAGATACCTCTCTATGTTTCACTTTTTCTGTAATTTACTCCCCCAGTATTATCCCAAAAGTTTACTCTACAATCACATTAAGTGAAAAGTAACTTTAATGTTTATCATAATCAAATCTCTGTTAAAAATAACAGACAGTGATATTCTGTTAAAAAAGATCAAATATAACTAAAATTTGAAATGCAGTCCCAAAATTGTTACTCTAGAATCACTTTAATCTTAGAGAAAGTTTAATTTTTTTTTAATAATCAAACTGATCGTTTGTAATGATTCTATGTAGACCCGAAAGTTTCATCATAAAAGATCAATCTACCGATCTAATATGATAACAATTTACACGTATGCATTTGTTCGAGCATGGGACCATTTGTTGATTAAATTATCAATTGTTTAAGTCTGTGTATGTATATATATATGCATGTATATTGGCCTCCATCACATACATATTATATATGTTGTGATAACACTAGCTAGCTATGAGGGCTGTTCAGGGCAGCAAGAATATAATAAGTTTGTGATGGGAATAGAAGAAGGCATGATTGGTGGGAGGGATAGTGTAGAGAAGAGACAGAAAAACATAACATCCATGGATTTTGAGATGGAGAATGGAGATGGAGATCAAGATGGAAGCAGGTTCTTGTGTAGTGATACCACCTTCTCTCCTGTGCAGCATCCCACTGAACCTCTTGGAGAAGACCGCCCCATCATTTGCCCAATGCCATACTCTTCATCTGCATTGAAGGTTTGTTAGCTGTACACACATTTTGACACACACACATGTCCCGCGATTGTGATTATAGCTCAATTTAACCCTCCCAGCGAACTTTGCGATCACTTTAGGTCCCTCGAGGATGAGATGCATCCCTTTATAGCAAACTATTTGACAGTTCTCCGCCCTCGAGGATTAGATGCATCTCTTTTCCTATAACTCAAGTGAGGATCGCTTAGGATATCATATCAAAAGTAATACTTAATGAGTTTAGCTTAAAGAGATGAAAATTGCCTAAGAACAATAATCCATACTTAATAAGTCAATATCTTTTGTTTCTTGTAAAACATCTTCAGATGTTCTTACCTCATACTAATGAGTCCATAAGACTGTTTACTAACAACTGTTTTAGTATGATTTGATTCAGAAGTGTATTGTCACACAATTTATGTGATAAAAGATTTACCCTAATTCTAGTTCTAGCATAGAATTTGGTCCCAAAAGTTGATTTATAAGAAGTGTACAAATTGGACAAGTCCACAGCCTGTACATGATGGAGTTTTTAATTGAGTAGATGCCAATCAACTATTTCCTAATACTAGTAAATCAAACTAACTACTACCTTAGAAGATTGAATATAAATTTTGATTGCAGCAATTAATGTGAAACTTTACAGGGAAATGCAGGGTTGCAAGCAGGGAGATTCTCTGCAGATATGGTGAGGAGGAGGAGATCGGATCATTCATTTGCTCCTCCGAGGAAGAGCGGAGGAATCTTGGAGGTGACGATGGAGCCACCGATCAGGGCGGTGCGAAAAAGACACCACCCAGTAGGGCAAGATTACCGGGCGGCTACCGCCGTGCCTGGCCCTGTGTGGAGGCTTCCGCCGCAAAGTGGGACCATGTCTCAGGTGCTCCACCAATTCAACCACTTCAAATCTTGAGGACCTTAGCGCGCGCGGCGATACTGACCCCTACCCTGCCGGCCGGCCACTATCTCATCAAGTAAATAAACATTATACTCCGTATTATAATTATAATAGTTTTCCCTGGTTTAATTCCAAGACATACGGCAGATCTTTAGGAGTGTATTGTATATGAATTGTGATGACATCTTTCATCTCTAGATTTTTAAAAATGTACCAGGACTTTGAAATCTACATATCTTCCGCGAATGAATTTTGTTGATTTGCATAAATTGAATGTACTATCTTCCTCCCATTATGATTGTCCCGTTTTATCTTATCGGTTCGTCCCATTAAGATTGTCTCATACCAAATTTTGCAAAGTTTGTGTGGCTCTAAATCATTCTTACTTTATTCTTACTTTATCAATTCAATATCAACCATATAAACCACTTTTTATTGATTTGTGTGTCACTCCCTCTTGTCTCATTGTTAACTGGACGAAGGGAGTAACATTTATCATGTAAATGATACATAGTGGAAGTAGTATTTATCATATTTGCATAATTTTCTATGTTAAGTACGGAGTAACATTTATAACTTGGGAGAACTACCAAACCCTCGAACATTTATAAACAGTGCAAATAAGTCATTTTATAGGAGGTTCTGTCCACCCGTCGCCATTTGGGGAGGTTTCCGGTGGAATTGTTTGATAAAAATTTTTGAGCATCTTCTTCATTAAGTCTAGTTTACTCATACCAAATTTCAGCTAAAAATTCAATCGGGAAGGCAGTGAATGAGTTTTTGAAGATAACTGCGCACTTAGACAGCACAGTATATTTCAGAAAATCATTTGACTGCCTTCTCGATTGAATTTTTAGCTGAAATTTGGTATGAGTAAACTAGACTTAATGAAGAAAATTCTCAAAAAAATTCATCAAAAAAATCCACCGAAAACCTCCCCAAACGGCGACGGCCCGACAAAGTCTTCTGTAAAAGGGCTTATTTGCACTTTTTATGAAAGTTCGAGGGCTTATTTGATAGTTTTCCCTTTAGAACTTTGAACACCATAACAGGTTAGCTACATGATTACATAAAACGTTGAGAAACAATTTAAAGAGTTAAATATAACAAATGTAGTTATCTAGTAATGTGGAGAGTTCCACAATAATAAATCAGCTCAAATCATTCATATTTATTTTTATTAGGAAACTCAAAATTGGGGGAACGATTCACAAACTCGATCTCATTATGATTCATTTTTATGTTACCAGTACTTTATGAGTAAGAGTGATGATTGTTACACTATTGTTAATAAACAATAATACTACGTATAAATTTTGAATAACTCATAATGATGGTTACCAACCCCCGATATATATCTAACGGTCCAGATTCATTCTCATTTCTTTCCTAAGATCATGTTCTTATTTGAATCAAAACCTATATATATATATATATATATATATATATATATATATATATTTAAACATTTTATTGATAAGAGAAAAATAGTACAATGCGAGAATAAAAAGAAAAACAGTACAGAGAAAAAGTAAAGATGAAAATAAAGGAAAGCAGAAAAAACAAAAAAAAACTAGTCCCAAGGAGAATCTCTGGATTGAGATCTAGTCGTCATGCTGTGACGCCTTTTGTTCTTTTGCGTTTTTTTGTAAATCTTGAGTTGTGTATTCAAGTTGTCTGTTGGCAGACAATTTTCCGATGTGACGAATTTTGCTTTGCGGCAAATATCCCTATTGAGTTTGGAATTTCTAATTTCTTCTGGGTAGGAGATAGGAGGACGACGATCACTTTCAGTTGCGTGTCCAAGAAAGTCGTCTCTGAAGAAGGAATCATCAGAATGGTCAAAACTATCTGAGGCATCTGAATAAGCCTGGATCAGTGGCAATTGTTTCCTGGGAGAGAAAATCTGTTCATTCTCGATACTCTCCGCCTGGATTTGATAATTTAAAATAAGTTTAGAGATAGTTGTGTTGTCCTCGATTCATAGGTTTTGGTTCAAATAAGAACATGATCTTAGATTTGAACCGTTAGATTTGCTTTAAGTGAAATTCAATGTGCATTAGATGAAACTGTAATGTGCATTAGGTGAAATTGAAATGTGCAACACAAAGCATATGATGCAATGTCATTAAGTGAAGCTGAATTGTGCATGAGGTGAAATTGAAATGTGCACTAGGTGAAACTGAAATGTGCATAATAAAAGGTACGATGTGATGTTATTTTTGTACATTTTATTCCGCACATTTCAGTTTCACCTAATGCACAATTGAGTTTAAATTTTTATTCTGCACATTTCAGTATCATCTAATACACATTTCAATTTCATCAAATGCACATTTCCGTTCCACATAATACAATCCAACGGTCCAGATTCGTTCTTATTTCTCTCCTGGGAGTCCGTTCTTACCGGATGGTAGCCAAAATCTTCAGAGCAGTCCTCGGCCGGGCGATGGAGGTGTACGTCGACGATATGATCGTCAAAAGCAAGCAATCTACCAGCCACGCCGATGACCTCCGGGAAATTTTTGAAATATTGAAGAAATTCCAGCTCCGCCTGAACCCAAAGAAGTGCACCTTCGGCGTCCAAGGGGGGCAAGTTCCCCGACTACATGGTCAGTCGAAGCGGCATTGATACATGCCATTGTTAACATGGAGCCACCACGAAATGTGAAGGAGGTACAACGGCTGATGGGAGGCCTGGCTGCCCTAAACCGTTTCCTCTCGAAATCAGCTGAAAGGTCCCTCCCTTTCTTCCAGATCATGCGCAAAGCAACCAGCTTCAAGTGGACGACGGAATGCCAGCAAGCATTTGAGGAGCTGAAGCGGTACCTATCGTCCCCTCCTGTGCTTTCTAAACCCAAAATAGGTGAAACCCTCTTCTTGTACTTGGGGGTGAGCACGTCGGCCATCAGCTCCGTGCTCATCCACGAGGAGGAAGGGGTACGGAAGCCAATTTTCTACGTAAGTAAGACGTTACGGGAGGCCGAGCTCAGGCACTCCCCTCTTGAGAAGACGGTACTGACCATTGTCCACACAGTGAAAAAGCTAGGGCACTACTTCCAGGCCCATACCGTCCACATCTTAACTCAGCAGCCCCACGGCGCACTCATGCGGAGCCCCACCAGTTCCTCACGAATGGTGAAGTGGGCGATCTTCCTCAGCCAATTTCAGATTGAAATCAAGCCGAGGCCATCCATCAAAGGGCAGGCCTTGGCCGATTTCGTCACTGAGTGCACAGCCAGGGAGACGGCCGCTACCACACCCGGGCTAGAGCCAGACGAAGCATGGACTCTCTTCACTGACGGTTCATCAACCGTCAAAGCATGTGGGGGCGTCGTCGTCCTCATCTCCCCTGAAGGATTCAGAGCCTATTATGCCATCCGCTTCAACTTTAGGGTATCCAACAATGAAGCCGAGTACGAGGCCCTCCTCGGTGGCCTCAGACTCGCCGCCGGCCCCAAAGTGCGACACATCAGAATCAGGTGCGACTCCAAACTGGCGGTGGGCCAGATCGAGGGCTCGTACGAGGCCAAAGAAGGGAGGATGAGGCAATACAAACAGGCGGCCGAAGAGTTGCTCAAGGCATTCGAAACCCATGAGATCACACAGATCCCGAGGGCGGAGAATGTTGAGGCCGACATCCTCTCCAAGCTCAGCACATACACTCCAGAGCACATCTTCAAGATAGCCAAGGTCGAGGAGCTAAGCATGCCCAGCATCCATGCCAGCCCGGTCATGTGCATCCAACATCGGCCGGAGGACTGGATCACCGACATCACAACCTTCATCACTTCAGGAGAGCTGCCCCAGGACGAGGAGAGGGCCAAGCTGGCCAAACTCAGGGCCCCAAGCTACACCATCGAGGATGGAAAGCTCTACAAAAGATCTTACAACGGCACTCTCCTCCGATGCCTACACCCAAACGAGGCCGAAGTGGCCATGGAGGAAGTCCACTGCGGCGTCTGCTCCTCACATCAGGGCCCTTTCAGCATGTCCTGGCGTCTCATCGTCCAGGGCTATTTCTGGGCGATGATGGCGCGGGATTGTGCCAATCTTGCAAGGAAGTGTAGTGCATGACAGGTCCTTCAGAAGGCCCCTGGTCGGCCAGCCGTCAACTACGCCTCGGTCAGCACCGTAATCCCATTCTCAAGATGGGGGATCGACCTGGTCGGCCCCTTGCCCAGAGTCGTTGGCAACAACCGCTACATCATCGTCTCCGTGGACTACTGGGTCGAAGCGGAACCTTTGGCCAGCATCACAGGGGCCATATGCCAGAGGTTCATCCACAAGTACATCCTTACCCGCTTCGGCGTCCCCCAGGAGATAATATCCGACAACGGCACCCAGTTTGAGGCCGCACCCTTCCAAGAACTCCTCCAGGAATGGGTAATCAAGCACCGTTTCTCCTATGTTGCCTACCCTCAGGGTAACAGGCAAGTTGAGAACGCCAACAGAACCATTTTGGAGGGCCTGAAGAAGAAGCTCCAGGACGCAGGGGGCAGTTGGGCCGACGAGCTCCCAAAAAATCTATGGTGCTACCGTACCACGCCGAGGAGGGCAACGGGTGAAACACCTTTCACCCTTTGCTAGGGTTTTGAAGCAAAGGCGCCCACAGAAGTCGCCATACCCAGCCGACGGGTGGAGCACTATGTGCCTGAGGCCAACGAAGAAAGCATGAAGATCGACCTCCACCTGATCGAAGAACGACGAGAGTAGGCCTTCATCCGGGCAGAAAACTACTGGCGTCAAGTGAAATCATACTATGACGCCAAGGAACGTTCCCGGGAGTTCCAAATGGGGGACATGTCCTTCGCCGAAGGGAGGCAAGTAAGCCGACAGAAGGTGGCAAACTGGCACTCGAATACGAAGGCCCGTACATCATCAGCACCGTAGTCAAGCCTGGCACCTACAAACTAAAACACCCGAATGGGTCTAATGTATCACAAATGTGGAATGTACATCACTTGGTGAAATTCTATCAATAATCCGGGGACGGCGCAGCCGGCAAATCCCTCACCTTCCCATGGGTTGTTGATCGAATGCCACCCTCGGCCTCGAGCCACTCATCAATAAAAGTTGTATTCTACTTACTCTTTCTGAAAAGTTTAAGGAAAAAATACCATACCACACCGACCCCTCAGAGCGAAATGCTCAGGAAAGGTCGACATAGCACATCGTTTCGGCCCCTTAGAGCCAGACGCTCAGATAAGGCCGACGGTGTCCCCAGGACGAAGGGCCCGCAAAGAGCCCACGTCTTGAAATGGGAAGCTCACCGCGTCGTCCACTCACGAAATTGCAGGACGACAGGTCTGAAATCATGACCAAGGTGACAAAAATCCCCAAACTCAGGGATGAGAAATGACAGCCGTCGGTAACCGACCAAAAGCCTTAGCCCGCATCATAAATAGGCGACGAGACCTCCCTGAGACCTACGACGATCCAGTAGGACTCCTTATCGGCTGAAGGACTATCGACCCCCTCGGCCGAAGCCTGAGAGAAGGACACCCACTCCTCGCTCAAAGAAGTAAAGAGGAAGAATATAAAAGAGGGACAGCCGAAGGACCGCACACTTGCCGGCCTAAAGTGATATCCCCAAAAATAAAAGAGGCACAACCGAAGGACCGCGCACTTGCCGACTTAAAGCGATATCCCCAAATATTATGGACGAAAGCATTCATGCAAAAAAAACTTGGACAAAATTTCCAAGGTAAACTCTAGTAGCCGACGAGGGCACGAGATAGCCGGCATGTAACTAAAATGGTCCAGGGGAAACTCACTCAGCCGACCCAAGGGAGAAGTCCGTCATCGGCCATTCCCAGATGAAGTAACCACCTAAGTCTATCCCACACTTAGAAAAATTTGAAAGTACTTGGGGAACATGCCCAAGGGCACCACGAGTGGCCGACAAGGGTACTGGGGCTGAGTAAAGGGCCAATGACCCTCATCGTCCACAATGGAATAAAGCAGATATATACTCTAAGCTAAACACTTAGAAGTATTTTCACAAAAATGTGGGATGCCAAACATCACAAGGCCGAAGAAGACATCTCCCCCTCAGCCGAGCAAAGGGCAAGATCCCTCATCGGCCACAACTACAAGAAGCAAGTACCTGATTCTTATTTGACACTTAGAAATTTTTTTTTGCAAGTAAAACAAAAAGGGTGGGGGAATGACACAAGACGAGGATAACACAAAAGCCGGAAGCAACGACTATTTTCATTCATTTGAATCCATTACAAAGGGTGGGCACAACGGCCTTTACAAAGGAGAATAGATAATTACAGATACAAAACGAAAGAAGAGCCAGCCGATCAACTCCCCTGATTGGCCTCCGCGGCAGCCTATTCCACAACGTCTTGCTCAACGACGCCCCCACCACCTTCCTCGGCTGCGGCATCCACGCTGGCTTCGGCTCTGGAGACAACGGTATCAGCCAACACATCGTCATCGGACCAGTCAGATTCGCTGATGGAGGAACTAAGTATCGGGGCCTGCCTCTCGGAAGGAGAAAGCTTTATCTCCTCCTCGGGGTCCCTCATTTTCTTGGGGAGCTTCAGATGAGTCCGAGCCCATTTTCGGGTAAGCTTCAGCACTTTAAGGCCACGACGCAGCCTCTGGTAGATCAGCCGCTGCATCCGCTGCTGGCCCATGTCATAGTAGACGGATATCTCCCGCTGGAAGTAATCGTGGCCGGCAGGGCAGTTCTGGCCCCAGTCTTCTAGCCGGGCCGCCACAACCTCGTAACACCAAGGCCAACAATCTTCCTCTTTCCAGCCTTCGGTCAGGAATTTTCAACTGCGGCATCAGCGGCCTTCTCAGCAGCCTTCTCGGCCTCAGCTCTGGCCTTCGCGGCGTCCTCGGCACGAAGCAGGGCTTCGCCGCGTCCCTTTAGTGCCTCATCTTTTTCCTTCAGGGCGTCATCCCTATCGGCCGCCACTTGACGGTAGGCCACGCCGGCTTCATCAACCCTCTTCTTCAGGGCCTTTACTTCCCCCCCGGAGTCGATCCAGGTAGGCCATGGCCTCCTCGGTCGAGGCAGCTTTTTACTCAACCTCTTTCAGCTGAGCAATCTCTTGTTGCCGCCTCTTATGGCTCTCCATCAGCATAAGCCCCCCTGCAAAAATGGAAGGGTTAGGACGATGCAGACACTCATTACATCAGAAAGGAAAAAAAGTAAAGTACATGAATCTCACTTAAACGACGAGGTCCATTCCGCCGTCATAGATTCTGACAGGGCCAAGCTTCTTCAGATAAGCCCTGTCCTCGACCAGGACCGCTTGAGCAAGCACATCGTGGTCATCGACGGCGTCGTTGAAAATGCCAACCTTTATAAGGTACTCGAACTCCAGCTTATAGGTCCCGACGGCCAGCTCCTTCCCGGCCCTCTTCTTCCGGGAGTCCTGGACGATAAGGGGTGGCTGGGAGATAGCAGTCGATGAGGGGGCAGAAACCATGTCGACCACAACGACGACATTAGAACCCCCCAGCATCTTCAGTCGGTATAGTTGCAGCCCCGGCATCAGCTTCGGCCGAAGGAGAAGCCCTCTTCGACTTCTTCGAAGGCTACATGCCAACCCTGACCGTCATCTACCGGCCGCTTCTTCTTCGGCTGAGTGGGCGGTTTCCTCAGCACATCCGAGCTCGGCTGTGCTCCGCCTTCAGCGGCCAACCTTACGACCTCCTTAGCAGCCATCTCCTCGCGTGCTTTAGCCTTAGCTAAGGCCATGACGGATCTACGGTCCATCACAAAATATGCATAACAAGAAAAAACACATTAGCAAAGCAAGGAAAGGAAAAGGGGTCAAGTACTTTGAAAAGACATTACCATCGGCTTCGGCAGGGATGCCCCAATCCGGGCCATCGGCCTCCTCATAGGTAGGGCTGGTTCGGTACGGCATACCGAAATTTTCACGCTGTACCGCATACCGTACCGAAAAAACGGTATAGGTAAATCTCATACCGTTACCGTACCGAAATTTTCGGTATACCGAACTTCGGTATATCGAAAATTCGGTACGGTATGTAACCTATACCGTTTTATACCGAAAATTACTAAAAGCAATTTTAAATATGGGAATATAATCTTAAATGAGTATTAATACATGAATTACTAAAAAATGAACTGCACCCAACCCTTCCTGAACTTAGTTGTACCAATCACAGGCATAGATGTAACATACAAATGAAATTAGTTGCCATAAAACACAAGGAAGGATGACAAACAGAAACAGAATCCTGAGTTTCAAAATTAACGGCCATTCAGAGTTTCAAAGTCTGAATTGAAAAAATCACATGAAAGAACCAAATGAATCCCGAGTACAAACAGAAACAACAGAAGAAAAGTTCGGCTACTGCTATTGCATTGAATGGCTTTTAATTTGTTAACTCCTTGTTACCAAGCTCTACATTCATTAGCTTCAACTGCCTGTTACATCAATGGAATTATTGGTAAATCAGCTCTTTATTAACTTCAGAATGTAAACAAGCAATCATAACTTTCTGGATTACATAAGTCTAATACTACCTCCGGCAAAAATAATCTGTTAGTCCAGAAATTAAAAGAGAAACGTCCCAAAATACCATTCATCGTTTCAAGAGTCCAATGCTAAATAGCATTTGCAGCTGCAAAAATAAGCATACAAAAATCATAAGATAAACAAAATAATAATTTATGTGTAGATTGAATTAAATAAAGACTTACATTTTTCGAGTTCTTCAATTTGTTTATACAACTCTAGGTCTTCATCACTTGGATCTTTATAAAAGTTGAACTCCTCCGCTCTTAACCAATCATTAGTACACACTAATGCCTCCACCATTTTGGGACTCAAACAACTTCTAAAAGGATCCACAACTCTTTTCCCCAAACTAAATGCGGACTCACTAGCAACCGTTGAACTTGGAATTGCAAAGATATCCTTGGCAATAATTGAAAGAATTAGGTACCTAGTTTCGCTCCCTTTCCACCATTCCAAAAGATTGAAAGATGGATTAGATCTTTTTTCAATCTCATCACTTAGGTACTTTTCAACATCATTTGATACCTTTTGAAGTTGCTCTTCTTCATTTTGTGCATCCACATCATTGAACAACTTATCCCAAAGGCCATCACCTCCACCACTCTCTCCATCATCCACTTGCACTTGAAAGCTTTGTCTCTCCACATTCAAGGTTTCACTCATTCCCTTATACTCCACCCACAAAGCTATCAAATATTTTTTAATTTTCTCAATGAAGTCTTTGACCTTTGTGGGATCACCTTGAATCTTTTTAATGCTCACTTTAATCATTTGGAATTTTTTCGAGGGTCCAAAACATTACTAATGAAAACCAAAGGATTCATATCATTCCAATCCCCCCAATATTTGTCAAATTTTAACTTCATTGCGCTAGCCACCTTGCTTAGAGTTGGGTCGGACTTATCACTCACCTTTTTTTCAATCTCAATTTGAAGGGCAATCATTGATTGGTAGATCAATGGAGAGGTAGGCGTTTTTGTGGCACTTAACTCTAATGTAGCATCATAAAACTTTTTCAAAAAGTGCACAAAAGCCCGTGCATTCTCCCAATCTAAAGCAATTGGTGGTCCTACCCTTGCTTCACCCTTTTTATTTTTCTCATTAAAATAACTCACAAAAGGACACCACTCTTCGGTCATCCTTTCAAACACCCTTCTATATTTCAAAGCAACATCGAGCATTTTATAAGTTGCATTCCACCTTGTTTTGACATCCATTGGCACGGTTGACATATTAGAAAACTTGGCTAGCACGGCAAACTCCCTAAACTTACTCAACCTAGCCGGTGAAGAATGAAGAAACATGACCGCATTCTCTATAGCTTTAATCGAAGACTTAAGTTCCTTCAACCCATCCTTAACAAATTAAGTTAAGGATGTGACATGCACACCTCAAGTGCAAGTACTTACCTTCAAAAAGCAATGTGTTCTCACTTTTCATTCTTTTTTTTAAATAATCAATTGCCGTGTCATTGGAAGAAGCATTATCGACTACTATAGAGAACACTTTGTCTATCCCCCACTCTCTCAAACAAATTTCAACCGCCTTGCCTATTTCCTCCCCAACATGACTAGTGATTTTCGTAAAATTGATTATTCTTTTGTGCAACTTCCACTCATTATCTAAAAAGTGAGCAGTGACCACCATGTAATTTATGTTCTGAATTGACGTCCAAGTATCGGTTGTGATACTTACCCTTTGACCACTAATCACACTTTTTATTTTTGCTTTCTCAACTAAGAACAAATCATAAACCATGCTCGCAACCTTTTTACGGTCAGGAATTTTGAACCTAGGTTGTAATTCATGCACAAAACTAATAAATCCCTTCCATTCCACCGCCCGAAATGACATTTCATCAATAACTACAAACTCGGTAAGTTTCAATTCACACCTTTTTTGATTAAAAGTATGAGGAGTCAATGCAGTTACCTGTCCCATCATCTCACTCGTGAGCACAGATTGACTTTTGTCACTCCCTCCTTCATATAAAGGATTTAATTTGCATCTTTTGACTAAGTGATTCTTTAAACCACTAGTACTTCCCTGTACAGTTGGAATCTCAGCTTGACAGTGAATGCATATTCCAATACTTTGAGTGCTCCCATCTGCCAACTTCTTCGAACCTTTGGTACAATGGTGCCAATAAATACTCCTCGTTTTAGGTGCTACAGGAGGCTTTTCTGTTAAACACTCACTTGTTCGCTTCCGGCTAGAAGTACCATTCTCTATTTCAGATTCAAGCGTGGCCGGTGATTCAGCTGGATTAGGCAGCGAGTGAGATGATTCAGATTCCATTAGCAATGCTGAAAATGTAACAAATATCATGTTAATCAATTCTGGAAAATACATTTAATATAATAGAAAATATAAGAACCTTGCCAGTTTGATAAATTGGTGAAATCACTGGTTTTCTTAGTGGTACCGTGCCAACTGCCAACCAAGAACCAACTCATTCCCAATTTTGTTAATGTTTTTAAATTGGTCAGTATCTCTAATGGCCTTTTTAAAATTTCTTGCTCTTATTCACGTTTGTTGTGAAGTGGAATCTAAAAGGTAGAATTGCAGGTATCGGGCTCTTGAAGTTCTTCTTCAGTCTCCAAGTTATGGGTCAACTGTTTTTTTTTTACTCTACCAGAGAAAACCTTCTGCTAGGGATATTTTAGTCATTTTACCGAGTCAATATGGGGGGGAGGGGAGTTAATCAGTTGAAAAGGGCAAAGGAGAATAAAAAAATCATAATGTACAACATAGTACATACTACATAGCCACCCACCCACCATCATGTATTCATGTCGAAGGAAGCGCTAAGAAATGATATACTAGCAGCACATAAATTACTAAAATCATCCTTCCACACTGACCAATCAATCTCAGAACTCAGAAGCAGCAAGCACTGCTGTTGGTAGGTGTTGTTAAATACTTAAATGATATACTCCCCCTAACTCACTAGTCACTACTATCCTCTTTTCCTAAACAAATCTGTGTTTTCATGTAATTTGTCCGTGATAATCACACAAGCAGAAACAGAAAAGTTGTACATTGGTCTAAGATCACATATTTTGGAACACTTGAATTAAAAAACTATTCAAAATTTCAAATACAGCAAAAAAAGATTGCAGGTCTTATTTGAATCAACAGCAAGAAAAGTGACAAAACCTGCAAATTTAACTTGAGTCGAAGAGTTGCGGACGAGGGTGCTGCGAACTGACTGAGCTGTGAATGACTAAGCTGTGGAAGAGTGGACGAGTGAAGAATATTAGAAGAACGGCAGAAGAGGCGAAGAGCTTAAGACGAGCTGCAGACGAGCTGCGAACGAAGCTGCGGACGAAGAACGGCAGAACTGCAGAAGTTTGCTTGATTAGGGATTTGTAATTTCAAACCTGCACCGCTGCACCCAAGGCCCCAAGCTGCGTAGAAGAGGTGTAGAGCCATAAGATGTTGGGCCTTGATAATTTAGTAATTTCATTTAATGGGTTTGGCCCGTTTGGCCCTAAACCCCTAATAATTTACAAATTCTATTTCGGTATATCGGTATATACCGTACCATACTGATAATTAACGATATTTCGGTATATACCAAAATACCGAAAATTTAAAAACTACATACCGTTACCGTACCGAAGTGATCCGGTATGGTATCATACCGTACCGAATTTTTCGGTATACCGAAAAGTTCGGTAAAATCGGTATTTTTCGGTATGGTATGACCGGTATACCGAAATTTCGGTATATTTTCCCACCCCTAGCCCCCACCATACCCGCCTCATTGTCCACATCCTCTCCCTATTTTGGTGCAATGCCTCATAAGTCATCATCCATTTGCATAGCTATCAAAGAATCCTGTGTTGCTTCTCCCAAACACCGCTCATTGCCGTTCTTTTGCAGCTCTTCATACATGTGCATAAACTACTATATCTATTTAGCTCAAATCTTTGTGTTCTCATAGGCCACTTGCCTTTTAACGGACTACACTCCTCACACATCATTTGTATGATCAATTTGTCCCTTTGTACAAGCTTCCTAATGGATCATTCATCCTTCTAAAACCAATTGGTGATTAGAAGGTAGATACACTATATTTCACACATTACTCTGTAGTAACCAACTCAATTAGATTCATGTGGGGCACCCCCAACAGTTCACTATGACAGTGCAGAGCCCCCACTACTGAGCGTTGGATATACATGAGGGGCGGCTCCACATCATGGTGCCAGAAGGCCGAGCCTGATCAAAAGGTTAGGCCCCAAACCAAAGGATGATGTTGATCCCCCATAAGACCAACATCGTTAACTCAAGTGGTCTACGATCCCGTTCATCCTCAACTTCCATTGCACTTTTGCTTGTTGCCACTACTCTCCCACCACATTGACCCACTATCCAACACCTTCCACCCGTTCGACCGCCCTTACTTTGAATGTCACCTTCCCTCATGTCCAATGCTCAATAGTTATGTGGTTGCTATTATCAAATAATTCTTCAGGCGGACTACACCCTATTGTGATTATCAACAACCACGAATCATAATGTTTCTTTCTCGGGTGAACTTCACCTTTTCATTTAAGTTGAATGGGCTTCTGAACAACACGTGACAAGTGTGGCAAGTATACATACCAATTCCGTGTTGAGATACATGTTGTCACTCACATAAACATGAGTTAAGGGCACACCTTTTCTCCCATCAAAATCTTGAAATGCAAATCTCTCAACTTGACCAAGTTAGCTACTCCTTCAGTCCGATCATGCTGCTTTGCATAATGAATGAGGGACTAGTGATGAGCTCATACACACGATCCATGTTTAAAACTGTAATGGGTCAGTTCCGTGCTTGGTGTAGCTCACAAGGCATACTGCCCAACTTTGGCCAAGGGCATATAAGCTTTACAAAGAGGCGGTCGAACATCACACAGACTTGCCTTGACAAGATCCACATCAAGATCGCACATGTCTGTGAAAGAAGACTACACTCCAAAGAAGGCAACTTCCAAGTCCATGTGAGGGACATGTACACGATGAGCCTATGGTAGAAAAGACAAAGTTACCAACTAAAGGACAAGTCCACATGAGACCACACCACATATGGACAATTTATATTAAGTGCAAAAGTGTATAATTGTTAAACTTTACAAATTATATGTGATGGAGTATTAACTCCTAGAGAGAAGTGAGAGCTAGAGAGAGAAGTGCTGTAATTGCTTTGTATTAATGATTTGTGAACCCCCTACAACTACCCCCAAGAGGAGTATTTATAGAGGAAATTAGGGGTGGGCTCCCAAGTCTTGGGCTTGGGAGGCCCATTTACAACTGGGCCACTATTGGGCTGAGTACAAGATATGTAGAAATAACTAAGAGTGAAGTCCGGTTCTGGGAGCTTTCTGTGGCCGACGGAGTCATAGCCGACAAAGCCCCGGCCGACGGGGACACCCGGTTCTTCTGGCTTCTGGACCATGTTCTGAGTTGAACTCTTTCTGGCCGACGGAGGGCCATCCGGCCGATGGAGGCCCCATAGGGCGACAGCTGTGCCTCTCATTCTTCTGAGTATGTGGGTCCTGGGTTCCAGGCCCATATACTCCATCAGGAGTCCCCCACTCTCCGAGCTGAGATGTAGACGAAGTGAGGGAGAGTAGATTCCAGTCTTGATGTCTTCTGGCCGTCGTGGCCATTTTTTGTCTTAATTCATCAGTTTGGCCGTTGTATGCTCTTTACGGTGGACGAAGAAAGCTGATGTTCTGATGGGGTAAGTTTTCTCGTTTGAGGACGATGAGTGTCCTGACTCAGTGGCCGGTATGTGCTCTTGGTTTGAATAGCTGATGCGGGTGCTGTTCTTTCTGGTCATTTGGCCGAGGGGGGCTCATGATTGCTTTCGTGCTGAAGGCCGAATTGGTTTGTGTCCTACAACTTGGTGTCCATTTTTTAGGACGGTGGCGGCGTAGTTCCAGGAGTTGTGCGCGCTCTGATCTTATGGATGATGGTTACCCAAGAACGTTAGGTTCCTGTTTTTTATCCTGGGCCGAACGCGGAGTATATGATCTGATGGCCGTTGAGTGGCCTGTGATCTCAGGTGTTGCATCTTTGGAGGGAGTTCTTTGTCTGCTGACTCTGCTGCGGCCGAAGGTGCACCACAAGGACGTTATGGTGCATATATGATCTAATGTTGTAGTTGTGGACTTGGTATATTTTTGGGTTTCTTTGATTTTGTCCTCTTGTATTCCAGAGGCCGGTGTAGTCCCCCAGTCCCCCACTACTTCAGGCCGAAGAGTGAGCGAGGGGTGAAGGAGTAAGGCGTAACCCTAAGCCGAAGCGGGATTCTTGTATTCCCTTGAATCCAACCCCTTGGCGATTTCTTGACCAAGGTAACCCTGTGGGAGAACCCTTGGACGCAGGTCGCTTTCAAGAAGTTATCATCAGGGTTTTATACAAGGCCGATGGCTGTGGAGTTGTTTTTTGCTTTGCTGTTGTGGCCGTTGAAGGGGCCATGCTATTGGTATTCTGTTTGGGCCGATATGGGCACACTTTGTGGTGTGACCTACCTTTTTGAAATCATTTTTGCGTTGGGGCTGATGTAGGCGTGCTCTCTTAGTGTGGCCGTTGAATGGTTGGCCGTCATGGAAGCTGATTACTGGCACGTTGGCGATGGACTGGTACTGATGGAAGTGGGCCTTACCCGTCTTCTGAACCGGTGCCAACCCAAGTGGGGGTGATTGTAACACTTGAGATTTAATTTAAATGGATTAATAGTACTACTCATACCAACAAGGTGCATCTCCTTTTAAGGGAGCTCATTAGCCAAGAACTCCAAAGTTAAGCGTGCTTGCACGGGAGTAGTCTTGGGATGTGTGACCCCCTGGGAAGTTTCTTAGGGCGCGCACGAGTGAGGACAAAGTGCGCGGAAAAGGCTAGTGGCGGTTTTTGAGGACAGTACTAGAGGTCAGAAGTAACTATCTCGAGGCCTACGGGGTCGGGGTGTTACAACTACCCATATGATGATGAGGCCTCTGTCAGATCCCTTGACTACCGGGTAGTAGAGGAGTGATGCGAGGAGATAGATCGAAGACTTGAGCTCCTTCAAGTCAGGGGAGCGAGAGGTTGAGGAGAACCAGGACGAGGAGGCCGCCTTGTCGTCTGAAGGTGAGGACGTTGGAGTCTCTCGTGCCATGGATGGGGCATCTACATCTGCCGTGATATCTTGACTGAAACCAGTCTCCACTGTTAAAGGTGCTGCGCCGAAGAGAAGGCGCCGGCCGAAGAAAGGGCCTGCTGTCTCCTTTTTGGATCTAGCCAACGTCCACATCATTAGGCCGCAGAGCTGTGCGGCCGAGTACTTGGTTGCTCAGATGTATGTGGGGCCGTTTGGTAGGGTTAAGGCCCCTAAGCCGACAAACCACGTGCTGAATCCGCCTCCGGGGTACTTTGGAGTATAACCCATGAGCTTTGCCAAGGGGCTTAGGCTTCCCCTCCATCCATTCATCACGGAGTACTTGGACATGGTGGAACTTCCTCCGGCCTTGCTAACCCCGAACAGTTACTCGCTGATCATTGGTTTCCTCATTCGTTGTGACGAGTTGGGCTTCAAGCCGACAACGGCCCTCTTCATGAACCTGTATCAGTCTATCAGATAGGCCGGGGGGAGCCATCAGAACTGTGCCGGCTACGCCAATTTACAGCAGGTGAAGAACAGAAGGTCCTTCTCCGACCTGCCGACGTCTATCCACGGATGGAAAAGCAAATTCGTCTTTGTGTCCTTGGGTGAGGGTGGAATCAAGTTTCCTTCCGCCGGCCACAATGGGAGGTTTAACCTCCACGACGTACCGAGGAGTTCCATTTTGGATGCTCAGGTGGCGGCGTTCTTGGAAGAAGGGCCTAGGAGCGTGAAACATTATATCACAGAGTACAAGATGACCGCTCTCGGCTTCATGAGGTACTTCGTGTACGGGGATGATGAGGACGATGTTGCTATCTGGCCGAAGATGACCACCACCTATGAGTAGGGGTGGGAAAATATAACGAAATTTCGGCATACCGGTCATACCATACCGAAAAATACCGATTTACCGAACTTTTCGGTATACCGAAAAATTCGGTACGGTATGATACCATACCGGATCACTTCGGTACGGTAATGGTACGTAGTTTTTAAATTTTCGGTATTTCGGTATATACCAAAATACCGTTAATTATCGGTATGGTACGGTATATACCGATATACCGAAATAGAATTTGTAACCTATTAGGGGTTTAGGGCCAAACGGGCCAAACCCATTAAATGAAATTACTAAATTATCAAGGCCCAACATCTTATGGCCCTACGCCTCTTCTACGCAGCTTGGGGCCTTGGGTGCAGCGGTGCAGGTTTGAAATTACAAATCCCTAATCAAGCAAACTTCTGCAGTTCTGCCGTTCTTCGTCCGCAGCTTCGTTCGCAGCTCGTCTGCAGCTCGTCTTAAGCTCTTCGCCTCTTCTGCCGTTCTTCTAATCTTCTTCACTCGTCCACTCTTCCACAACTTAGTCATTCACAGCTCAGTCAGTTCGCAGCACCCTCGTCCGCAGCTCTTCGACTCAAGTTAAATTTGCAGATTTTGTCACTTTTCTTGCTGTTGATTCAAATAAGACCTGCAATCTTTTTTTTCTGTATTTGAAATTTTGAATAGTGTTTAGTTCAAGTGTTCCAAAATATGTGATGTTAGACCAATGTACAACTTTTCTGTTTCTGCTTGTGTGATTATCATGGACAAATTACATGAAAACACAGTTTTGTCTAGGAAAAGAGGATAGTAGTGACTAGTGAGTTAGGGGGAGTATATCATTTAAGTATTTAACAACAACTACCAACAGCAGTGCTTGCTGCTTCTGAGTTCTGAGATTGATTGGTCAGTGTGGAAGGATGATTTTAGTAATTTATGTGCTGCTAGTATATCATTTCTTAGCGCTTCCTTCGACATGAATACATGATGGTGGGTGGGTGGCTATGTAGTATGTACTATGTTGTACATTATGATTTTTTTATTCTCCTTTGCCCTTTTCAACTGATTAACTCCCCCCCCCCCCCACATTGACTCGGTAAAATGACTAAAATATCCCGAGCAGAAGGTTTTCTCTGGTAGAGTAAAAAAAAACAGCAGACCCATAACTCTGAGACTGAAGAAGAACTTCAAGAGCCCGATACCTGCAATTCTACCTTTTAGATTCCACTTCACAACAAACGTGAATAAGAGCAAGAAATTTTAAAAAGACCATTAGAGATACTGACAATTTTAAAAACATTAACAAAATTGGGAATGAGTTGGTTCTTGGTTGGCAGTTGGCACGATACCACTAAGAAAACCAGTGATTTCACCAATTTATTAAACTGGCAAGGTTCTTATATTTTCTATTATATTAAATGTATTTTCCAGAATTGATTAACATGATATTTGTTACATTTTCAGCATTGCTAATGGAATCTGAATCATCTCACTCGCTGCCTAGTCCAGCTGAATCACCGGCCACGCTTGAATCTGAAATAGAGAATGGTACTTCTAGCCGGAAGCGAACAAGTGAGTGTTTAACAGAAAAGCCTCCTGTAGCACCTAAAACGAGGAGTATTTATTGGCACCATTGTACCAAAGGTTCGAGGAAGTTGGCAGATGGGAGCACTCAAAGTATTGGAATATGCATTCACTGTCAAGCTGAGATTCCAACTGTACAGGGAAGTACTAGTGGTTTAAAGAATCACTTAGTCAAAAGATGCAAATTAAGTCCTTTATATGAAGGAGGGAGTGACAAAAGTCAATCTGTGCTCACGAGTGAGATGATGGGACAGGTAACTACATTGACTCCTCATACTTTTAATCAAAAAAGGTGTGAATTGAAACTTACCGAGTTTGTAGTTATTGATGAAATGTCATTTCGGGCGGTGGAAGGAAAGGGATTTATTAGTTTTGTGCATGAATTACAACCTAGGTTCAAAATTCCTGACCGTAAAAAGGTTGCGAGCATGGTTTATGATTTGTTCTTAGTTGAGAAAGCAAAAATAAAAAGTGTGATTAGTGGTCAAAGGGTAAGTATCACAATCGATACTTGGACGTCAATTCAGAACATAAATTACATGGTGGTCACTACTCACTTTTTAGATAATGAGTGGAAGTTGCACAAAAGAATAATCAATTTTACGAAAATCACTAGTCATGTTGGGGAGGAAATAGGCAAGGCGGTTGAAATTTGTTTGAGAGAGTGGGGGATAGACAAAGTGTTCTCTATAGTAGTCGATAATGCTTCTTCCAATGACACAGCAATTGATTATTTAAAAAAAAGAATGAAAAGTGAGAACACATTGCTTTTTGAAGGTAAGTACTTGCACTTGAGGTGTGCATGTCACATCCTTAACTTAATTGTTAAGGATGGGTTGAAGGAACTTAAGTCTTCGATTAAAGCTATAGAGAATGCGGTCATGTTTCTTCATTCTTCACCGGCTAGGTTGAGTAAGTTTAGGGAGTTTGCCGTGCTAGCCAAGTTTTCTAATATGTCAACCGTGCCAATGGATGTCAAAACAAGGTGGAATGCAACTTACAAAATGCTCGATGTTGCTTTGAAATATAGAAGGGTGTTTGAAAGGATGACCGAAGAGTGGTGTCCTTTTGTGACTTATTTTAATGAGAAAAATAAAAAGGGTGAAGCAAGGGTAGGACCACCAATTGCTTTAGATTGGGAGAATGCACGGGCTTTTGTGCACTTTTTGAAAAATTTTTATGATGCTACATTAGAGTTAAGTGCCACAAAAACGCCTACCTCTCAATTGATCTACCAATCGATGATTGCCCTTCAAATTGAGATTGAAAAAAGGTGAGTGATAAGTACGACCCAACTCTAAGCAAGGTGGCTAGCGCAATGAAGTTAAAATTTGACAAATATTGGGAGGATTGGAATGATATGAATCCTTTGGTTTTCATTAGTAATGTTTTGGACCCTCGAAACAAATTCCAAATGATTAAAGTGAGCATTAAAAAGATTCAAGGTGATCACACAAAGGTCAAAGACTTCATTGAGAAAATTAAAAAATATTTGATAGCTTTGTGGGTGGAGTATAAGGGAATGAGTGAAACCTTGAATGTGGAGAGACAAAGCTTGCAAGTGCAAGTGGATGATGGAGAGAGTGGTGGAGGTGATGGCCTTTGGGATGAGTTGTTCAATGATGTGGACGCACAAAATGAAGAAGAGCAACTTCAAGAGATATCAAATGAGGTTGAAAAGTACCTAAGTGATGAGATTGAAAAAAGATCTAACCCATCTTTCAATCTTTTGGAATGGTGGAAAGGGAGCGAAACTAGGTACCCAATTCTTTCAATTATTGCCAAGGATATCTTTGCAATTCCAAGTTCAACGGTTGCTAGTGAGTCCGCATTTAGTTTGGGGAAAAGAGTTGTGGATCCTTTTAGAAGTTGTTTGAGTCCCAAAATGGTGGAGGCATTAGTGTGTACTAATGATTGATTAAGAGCGGAGGAGTTCAACTTTTATAAAGATCCAAGTGATGAAGACCTAGAGTTGTATAAACAAATTGAAGAACTCGAAAAATGTAAGTCTTTATTTAATTAAATCTACACATAAATTATTATTTTGTTTATCTTATGATTTTTGTATGCTTATTTTTGCAGCTGCAAATGCTATTTAGCATTGGACTCTTGAAACGATGAATGGTATTTTGGGATGTTTCTCTTTTAATTTCTGAACTAACATATTATTTTTGCCGGAGGTAGTATTAGACTTATGTAATCCAGAAAGTTATGATTACTTGTTTACATTCTGAAGTTAATAAAGAGCTAATTTACCAATAATTCCATTGTTGTAACAGGCAGTTGAAGCTAATGAATGTAGAGCTTGATAACAAAGAGTTAACAAAAGCCATTCAATGCAATAGCAGTAGCCGAACTTTTCTTCTGCTGTTTCTGTTTGTACTCGGGATTCATTTGGTTCTTTCATGTGATTTTTTCAATTCAGACTTTGAAACTCTGAATGGCCGTTAATTTTGAAACTCAGGATTCTGTTTCTGTTTGTCATCCTTCCCTGTGTTTTATGGCAACTAATTTCATTTGTATGTTACATCCATGCCTGTGATTGGTACAACTAAGTTCAGGAAGGGTTGGGTGCAGTTCATTTTTTAGTAATTCATGTATTCATACTCATTTAAGGTTATATTCCCATATTTAAAATTGCTTTTAGTAATTTTCGGTATAAAACGGTATAGGTTACATACCGTACCGAATTTTCGGTATACCGAAGTTCGGTATACCGAAGTTCGGTATACCGAAAATTTCGGTATGGTAACGGTATGAGATTTACGAATACCGTTTTTTTCGGTACGGTATGCGGTATGGCGTGAAAATTTCGGTATGCCGTACCGAACCAGCCCTAGTGGGGGCTTCTTCTTTTTATTGGTTTGGTATGTTGGAGAAAATTCGGCCGGATAAACCTGCAAAAAGCGTTAGAAAAATAATATAGCTCGAGTCGCGTAAACGCTGTCCTCAAGAAAGTATTTCCGACTAGCGAAAACCTTTCCCCAAGATAAAACAAGCTCTTCGGCATAAGCCGATAACAGAACAACGAGAATAGATTAAATATTAATCCAGCAGATTAAGAAGGCAAAAAAAGTTGTTTTGCTAGTTAGTAATAAGTACCAAGAGTGATATATTCTCTTATATCTTTAACAGATGAAGTATATCATTAAGCCCAATTTTCCTCTCATTATCTACGCAAAAGGCAGAGATATATATATATATATATATATATATATATATATATATATATATATATATATATATATATATATATATTATATATAAACCCAGCCATACAATTTGAACGTTGGTGGATAATTAATATATTTTAATAGTAGTAAAAGCTAGCAGCTCACAAATCATGTTTTATAGAAAAAAACTGCTCAAGCTTGGTTAAATATAAGTTGAACGTTGATGGCCAGGATAATTAATACACTTTATAATAATAATAATAATAATAATACAAGCTAGTATCTCATCACTCAACCGTTATGATAGTAACATGTGCATATGTTAGTTTTAATTAACACACACTACACAGTTAAAGAGTAACGCACAAAAAATTGATTAAATTAAAATGTTATCAAAATAATTCAAATTAGTAAAACTTTATTCATTTGAAATACTCTCAATTTTTCCAACAATCCCCCACATATTTCAAATGAATATTTTGAGAATTCGAAAATAATTTAGAAAATTTCTGCTGAATTAAAGGAATGAGACTTTGAGTTTGGTGTCCGTAGACTATGAACCAAACCGAGACGATTAAGTCTTAATAAAACGAGCTTTCGGTGAAATGTATATTTTCTTGAACCAACAAGCTACTATTGGTAAACCAGGGTCTTAACGATCGTGTCTCACCCTGCACAATTTCTCGTTATTACGCCGTTGTGCGCCGTAAGGCCATGCGCGTGCTTGTTGTTCATGAGTGCTCTAGAAGTTTTGTCATGCTTCACAGATGCGGCCCCACCTCACACTCATATAGGTGATATCATCAATTGTGTACCGCTTTTGCACACCACCCTAAAATTATGGGTATGATAATCATTAAGAGCTTTTAGCTCACCCTCTCAAAGAATGTGGTTTCTAGCATATATCTCACATCATGGAAATGAGCAATATTAGTTAGACTAGCAGAACTAAATGGAAGACTTGTTATTACCCATATGAACTTGCTTCATGGGATCTCCAATTACACAAGTTGGGTTCCCATCTTCATTTGTTTCAAATGACACTAGTCCCATTTCCTTCGATGTTTCGGTTATCATTTTCATCCTAGGGCTTTTGTCAAAGGAATAACTAATTCCTTTTGATCTCACAAAATTATTGGAAATCATTACATTCTCAAACATCATACTCACGGGCGTGACATTAAAATGTCCAAACCTCTTTAGAAGTCTATCAACATAATGCTCTCGAGATAGTATAACACCATCATCCTTCCTTGTGACTTTCATATATACCCAAAATCATTTTTGTTACCCCCAAGTCTTTCACAATAAAAATTAACATATCATCCACATACAAACAAATTATAATGCACACACCATTTTTACATTTAGTGTATACACACTTTGTGTTCCTAACCACTAACCACATGACCTTCCGGTTTCACCATATAAATTTCTTCTTCCTCTAGTTCACTATTTAAAAATGCAATTTTAATATCCATTTGATGAATAAAAGGTTTGTGAATAAGTAAAAAATTCATCATTAAAAGATTAATTTTCTTTTAATGGATCACGTCCACTATCACTAGAGGGTTCATCATTAAAGGTTTTATTTCCTTGTAGTGGATCATAATCACTATATGGCGCAACGGTCTTGTGTTCAATTTTCAAAGGAGACACATTCTCAAAAAATTCAGCATTTTTTGTTTCAATAGCGTATAAACAAATAATTTTAATCGCTCATGCATCATTTAGTGTGTACACATTCTCCAAAAGTGATCATATATGCTTATAATATAGCTTATAATATTGCACATTAGCACTTATTTCTTCATTTAAGAAAATCACATATATGCTCCACTATTTCAATTTATGCAAAAGTGGCCAAGACATTTTCACTAAATGAAATAGGTAATAAAAATTTAGCTAAGCACCCCCACAATTTTAAATTTTTAAAAAACAGGTGCATAGCCCTTCTAGAATTCATAGAGGGATACAGAGTAATTTATATCTCAACCTTTATTCGCACACAATGATTTTATCAAAAAGAAACTCGCCTTCTAAATTTAAATAAGTTGAACTTTAGTTTATCTCGAAAAATCACCAATAAATGTGACAAAGAACTTTTACCACCTCTAATCACATTGTAGATGCTCTAATAAAATTTATATAAATTCATTAAATATTTTACAATTTTCTAGAGGTGCTCTCCTATCGCTAAATATCAATCATAAGATATTTAGGAGTTTCATATATCAAACAAAAATAAAGACCAACAAAAAATGCCATGTAAAATGCCAAATTTATTATATCACACAACACAAAAATTGACCAATCACAAATACGCAGAAGCACCATCATGCATCACTTCAAAAATACTAAGCACAAGTCCATTCTTACGATAGCGATTTCCCACAAGAACGTCATTTTTGGTCATAACAAAATTGCCACAACCAAAAGAAACTTTAACCCCAACTTTTCCCAAGAGAGAAACGGAAACCAAATTAGTCTGAATCTTGGGCACATGAATCACATCATTTAGTGATAAAGTTTTCCCCGATGTGAGCTTCAGAAGAACTTTCCCTTTTCCATGCACCATAACGATTTTAGAATCCGCTAGGTACACGAGCTCTTCATCATCTCCTATAATAGTATAGGAGGTAAAAGCATTTTTTGTGTTTACAAATATGCTTGGTCTACCACCCACTCATTCACATCATTAGTTTTACAACTTTGAGAAACAACCGCAATAAAATTATCATCACTAAAGAATAACATTTTTCTTAAAAATTGGTGTTAAAGTATGGCTATTGTAAGTAGAAAAATAAAAGGAGTAAGCATTATATGTAGAGATATATCCAAATATCAGTCTAAATCGCCTCACACATGTAAAAATAACATAGCCGCGATGAGTGCAACGCCGACACCTTGTGAGATCATGTGTGCAGGCATATCTGACGCCAAATACTTTTTGAGATTGTTGGAGAAAATTCGAACGGATAAACCTGCAAAAAGCGTTAACTTAGAAAAATAATATAGCTCGAGTCGCGTAAACGCTATCCTCAAGAAAGTATTTCCGACTAGCGAAAACCTTTCCCCGAGATAAAATGAGCTCTTCGGCATAAGCTGGTAACAGAATAACGAGAATAGATTAAATATTAATCCAGCATATTAAGAAGGCAGAAAAGATGTTTTGCTACTCAGTAAGTACGAAGAGTGATATATTCTCTTAGTTGCTGCAGTAAGAAATGAAGTATATCTTTAAGCCCAATTTTCCTCTCGTTGTCTACGCAAAAGGCAAAGAGATATATATAAACTCAGCCACACAATTTGAACGTTGATGGATAATTAATATACTTTAATAGTAGTAAAAGCTAGCAGCTCACAAATCATGTTTTATAAAAAAAAACTGCTCATGCTTGGTTAAATATAAGTTGAACGTTGATGGCCAGGATAATTAATACACTTTATAATAATAATAATAAAAGCTAGTATCTCATGATTCTCATCACTCAACCGTTATGATAGTAACATGTGCATATGTCAGTTGTAATTAACACACACTACACACATAAAGAGTAACGCACAAAAAATTGATTAAATTAAAATGTTTTCAAAATAATTAAAATTAGTAACACTTTATTCATTTGAAATACTCTCAATTTTTCCAACATGGTAAACAAAAACTCTACTTGATTCCTTAACAACGGCTCACAAAGACAAGATTGTTTCATGTCATTTTTAGGTGATGGTATAGCTGAGATTCATGTCATTTTTCTCTTACCAATGTGTGTTAAATTTATGTCTTTAAGGAATTACTATTCACGTAACGTGACGTGATAATCATAATAACTACTTGTGTTTTACATGAGTAATTATATGTATCTGGTGAAGAAACGAAGAGAAACTAGATAAATGTCTTTAGCTTAGTCACAAACATCAACTAGAGCCAAAATGTACGCAAGATAGGTCATGAGTCAAAAGAAGTCGAGTTCTGGCACATCTTGATCATTCATGGGGACCGAAAGATGGGAGAAAAGGAAGAGTTTGCATGAATAACTATAGCACCAAACCTAGGTCCAAACTGGCACAAAACTTTAATCATCCGAAGATAGAAAACTTGCAAAAAAATTCTTCGAACAAACGAACGCCAGACCAACCCATCTCTGACGTCGGAGATGCAAAACACGTTTCTGACATCAAAAGTGAACTCCGGCGCCACACAAGCCCCATAAATGACACCGTAGTTGGGAAGTTTTCATAAAAACCGCATGACATGTAAGATATTTTGAGCCAAAATGGAGAACTTTGGAAGGCATGACTCCGAAATTTTGCTCCAAACTGATTTCGCATCATGAATAGACTTTCAAATATCACTTTCGAGCCTATTTAAATCCCTCAATATATTCTGATGGTCCCTGATAGGGTAAAAGTCTAGAGGGGGGTGAATAGATTTTTAAATCTTTTTCGACTTTTATAAGTTTTCTCTCTAAGAGAGTTAATCTATAAACTTTTGAGAGATTTATAGATGCACAGCGGAAGTCTTTACCCTATATGTAATGAGTGTTTAATCACTTTCTAACTTGGAGAGTGTTTGGCTTAGAATTCGAGCAGGTTGCTTAGCAGGTGGCTAAGAGCAGGAAACTGCTGAGGCAACTGCTCCGGAAATGCAGAGTATATGATGAAGGTAAGGATAGTTGTTTGATAAGTATGGTAAGGCCTTTTGGTAAGTATGCTTAAATGAAAAGAGACTAGCTTTTTGCTGAAGCAGTGGACTCGGCAGTTGGGTGAATATGAGGGAACTGCTGAGGCACCTGCTTGGGTCAAAAAGTTTATTTAGTTAAGCAAACTTCTTGATAACGTAGTGATAGTCTGGTGATGTTGAGATGTTGACACGAAACAAGTATATATGAGTAGAGGGCTCAACAGTTGGGTGGACTCCAGGGAACTGCTGAGGCAGCTGCTGTACTTAGAAGGTGAATTTCAGAGAACTGAAAGATTGATCCTTTTAAGTGGTGTTGGTGCACGTTAAAGGTGTGAATCCGGTCTCAAAGAAAGTGAGTAATTAAGCAGTAGGATAAGCAGTTGGGTCAATTAAGACAACTGCTTAGGATGTTGCCGGCAAACTACAATCTTTATGTGAGAAGTGTTGGGTGTGTGCTTTGTTGACTGTAATGAAATCAACACACGATATATCCTGGTTCAGAGGTGGTGTAATCCTCCTACGTCCAGTCCCACCCTTTTTCAGATGGATTTCACTAAAGTATTAAACCCAATACACTTAGTGCCAATCTAGCCTTTACAACGTTTTAGGCCTAGATTGAAGGTTTTTCACGATGAGTATATCACCACTCAAAGTTACTCAGTCCTTAGAATTTTCTCTAATGAACCAGTGGGGATCAAAAGGTACTCTATCTATCTATTTACACTGTAGGATCCGAACAACTGTTCTCCTAAGTGTTTACAACAATATGTGATTTGTTACAAGAAAGTTCTAACCTCCAACTAGGAACTAAACTTCTTTGATGTAGCAATGAAGAGCTTGTAAACTGGAAGTTTAGTGAAGTAAGAGTCCAGACAGAGAGTAAAGTTTAGAATAGCACTTTCTCTTTTGCTAGATATCTCGTGAATGCTTGTGATAGAATTTCTCTCTTTGGATGCTCAAAGTTTGGTTAGAAACTTTCGTTTCAGCCTATATTTATAGGCTTCTCCTTTGAATTAATCTCATCCGTTGGTTAGGATGAATTAATCTCTGACGTTGAAATTCATACAAGGACGAATTGTACGTTTGTCTTCTTGTGCTGGAGTTGATTTCCAGGTGATTTCTTTGTCCCGTATCATTTAGCCGCTGAAACATCTCTTCAGCAACAATTCCACATGTGCTTCTTCAATGCAAGGACCCCAGTACTATGTTAGCATTTAATGCTCGTCAATTTTGTCTTCAATTATGTTCGTTCAATGAATATAATTTCCGAGCTTGTGTTCTTTAATAATGTGACATATATTTTAACTTTTGAGCTCAAATAATATATACCGGTAGGATCTAAATATCCTATTAAGGTAATAAAATTACCTTATTGCATTTTATTTTTTCCGGTAATATTCAAATTGACTCAAAAATTGTACATTTATTTTTGTCACATAACTTTTAATGCTAAGGTACGAATAATATTGAGAAACAATGTACACGTGCTAAGTATATTGGCATCATCAAAATCTATCAAAATTGGGTACTAACAATTTCCCCCTTTTTGATGATGCCGAAACTATACAACACAAGAACCAAATAATTTATTTATTTTTCATTGAGTTATTGTACATTGTTCTAAAGTCTAGAGTACAATAGTTTATAGTCAGTTCCGGACTTAGATCTATTCTATTCTTCTTTGTCTTCTTGTGACTTCTTCTTGGCTTCCTCCTTTGCCTTTGCCTCTTCTGTCTTTCTTTTTCTTATTTCCATTTCTTCTTGTAGCCGCTTGTTCTTCTTTCTAGTTTCAGCTGCTTTCTTGGCTGCTAGAGACCTTGTGGATGAGGGGCCTGCTTGTGGTGTTCTTTCCCCCTTTTTGGCATCAGCAGGGGTCTCACTTTCTTTGAATAGTGCTTCGATCTCTGGGTCAGAGTCAACCTCAATTTGTCTTCTTCTGGTTGGATGGAGGTCATTGACTTCGATGGCAAATGAAGTGACTAAGTTTCGAAGATCAGTGACATCTACCTTGACTTCTTCTTTGATTTCTTGGTAAAGCTTGTGAAGTTGTTGAGTTGCTGCTTGTTGGTGTAGGCCCAGTGTCTTGAGTTCATCTCCTTGCTTTTGAAGAGCTTCTTGAGTAGCTGCGTGTAGTCTGCCTAGATGATCAGCAACATCTGCTCTAGTCTTTCCTATTGCTTCTGAGTGCTCCACTTGTTTGGTGACCAACTTCTTGGAGAGATTTAGGATGGCAGGCAGCTCCTTTGTCTTGATATAATGTAGGAACCTCTCATGCACCTGGATAGTTTGAAGGGCCTGCTCGAGGTTAGTTGGTAAGGTAGAGTTAGAAAGTACCTGGGCAGAGGGCTCCGCTTCTACTTGGGAAGAGGGCTGGATTGCACTTGTTGGTTGCTGGAGTACTTGAAGCTGACCTTGTAGCTCTAAGCATAGAGCTTGAAGGTCCTGAAGGCCTCTCTGAATTGCTTCTGCCTGGCCTTGTTGAGTATTGATGTAGGTTTCATGTGCATTGACTTGTTGGAGAGCTTTTTCGATGTTAGGTGGCAGAGAATGTAGAGGTGCTCCTGTTTGCTCTTGATCGTGTAGTTGCTTGAGTAGAGTTTGAATCTGTAGCTCAAGTTCCCAGTCCTTAGCTCTTTGAGCTGCTAGTTCGTTGTGGATGTCTTCTAGCAGGGCAGACTGATGGGAAAGTTGTATTTTGTGCTGGGCTTTTTGTTCTGAGTTGAACACCTGCTGGATCATGAGGTTGCTTTTGATGTGGCAGTGAACCTCCGCAAACCTTGCTTCCAGAAGTTGGTCAAAATGCTTTTGCATTTTGATCAATCGCTTGTGAAGTCTAACCTCTGCATTGCTTATGAACTTTGTAGTTGCTCTTCGTTCATGCATGAATACCTCAGCCAGTGTGGGGGTATCCTTTTCTCCTTCATTGAAGATTTTCTCCCGTATGTCATTTAAAGTTGTAGGCTGCGGTGTTGGGGCAACATCTTGCTGAGGTCCTGAATTTAAGTCAAGGAATTGAGGCCCCTGCTCTAAGGTTGCAGCCAGCTGCTCTTGTGGGGCTTTGGAGGACTCTCCTCCTCCTTGAATTTCTAGTCTGGATTTCTCAAGGGCTTTCCTGAGATCTAAATCACTTGAAGAGGAGGAATGTATGATTTGCTTACCTCTTGAGCTAGGAGGTCCCTTTGAATTGAGGCCCCTGCTCTACGGTTCATCCAGCTGCTCCAATGGAGTTAGGTGATGTGAGGCCACTGCTGGAGATGGAGGGGCCTGCTCAGCTTCGGAGGGAGCCACCTGCTCATTGTGTTGAGTGATCTGCTCTGTCTCTATGAGATCTACCCTTTCACCCTGTCGAGTTATTCTAGGGATAAGTATGGAAAGGGGAAGAGCAGAGCTGTTGCTACCATTTGAAGAGTTAGAGGAGGGCTCTGCTCCTTCCCGAATAGTTTGAAGAGGAGTGGCTACTTCTCTTTGAACCATTTGTAAAGATGATGCTGCCTCTTCGAGTTCTTCTTGAAGATTTCTTGTTGCTGGTTTTGATCTCTTTGATTGGATTTCAGCACAGCCTGATCTTGGTCTTTTTGCTAGCTTGGTTTTGATTCGGGTGAACTCAGTTTGGAGGGGCTCATGAGATTGGAGAGTATCATCCTACTTCTTAATTTCTGGGGGCCCTGCCTTGGAGGTCTGATGAAGAAATTTCTTCCAGGTGGTGGGTTCTTTAGTGGTTCCTAGAACTCCCTTCCTTTTTAGGATTTCTCCAATAAAAAAACCGTACCCTACCCAAGGAAAGGTGTGGCCTTTCCTTCTTTCGTCGTGAGATTTGTTGACGTACTCTTGAAGTTGGTTGTGTACGTACCCAAGGAGTCCATTTGTTGACTCCCCCGAACAGTTACTCGCTGATCATTGGTTTCCTCATTCGTTGTGACGAGTTGGGCTTCAAGCCGACAACGGCCCTCTTCATGAACCTGTATCAGTCTATCAGATAGGCCGGGGGGAGCCATCAGAACTGTGCCGGCTACGCCAATTTACAGCAGGTGAAGAACAGAAGGTCCATCTCCGACCTGCCGACGTCTATCCACGGATGGAAAAGCAAATTCGTCTTTGTGTCCTTGGGTGAGGGTGGAATCAAGTTTCCTTCCGCCGGCCACAACGGGAGGTTTAACCTCCACGACGTACCGAGGAGTTCCATTTTGGATGCTCAGGTGGCGGCGTTCTTGGAAGGGGGGCCTAGGAGCGTGAAACATTATATCACAGAGTACAAGATGACCGCTCTCAGCTTCATGAGGTACTTCGTGTACGGGGATGATGAGGACGATGTTGCTATCTGGCCGAAGATGACCACCACCTATGAGTAGGGGTGGGAAAATATAACGAAATTTCGGCATACCGGTCATACCATACCGAAAAATACCGATTTACCGAACTTTTCGGTATACCGAAAAATTCGGTACGGTATGATACCATACCGGATCACTTCGGTACGGTAATGGTACGTAGTTTTTAAATTTTCGGTATTTCGGTATATACCAAAATACCGTTAATTATCGGTATGGTACGGTATATACCGATATACCGAAATAGAATTTGTAACCTATTAGGGGTTTAGGGCCAAACGGGCCAAACCCATTAAATGAAATTACTAAATTATCAAGGCCCAACATCTTATGGCCCTACGCCTCTTCTACGCAGCTTGGGGCCTTGGGTGCAGCGGTGCAGGTTTGAAATTACAAATCCCTAATCAAGCAAACTTCTGCAGTTCTGCCGTTCTTCGTCTGCAGCTTCGTTCGCAGCTCGTCTGCAGCTCGTCTTAAGCTCTTCGCCTCTTCTGCCGTTCTTCTAATCTTCTTCACTCGTCCGCTCTTCCACAACTTAGTCATTCACAGCTCAGTCAGTTCGCAGCACCCTCGTCCGCAGCTCTTCGACTCAAGTTAAATTTGCAGATTTTGTCACTTTTCTTGCTGTTGATTCAAATAAGACCTGCAATCTTTTTTTTCTGTATTTGAAATTTTGAATAGTGTTTAGTTCAAGTGTTCCAAAATATGTGATGTTAGACCAATGTACAACTTTTCTGTTTCTGCTTGTGTGATTATCATGGACAAATTACATGAAAACACAGTTTTGTCTAGGAAAAGAGGATAGTAGTGACTAGTGAGTTAGGGGGAGTATATCATTTAAGTATTTAACAACACCTACCAACAGCAGTGCTTGCTGCTTCTGAGTTCTGAGATTGATTGGTCAGTGTGGAAGGATGATTTTAGTAATTTATGTGCTGCTAGTATATCATTTCTTAGCGCTTCCTTCGACATGAATACATGATGGTGGGTGGGTGGCTATGTAGTATGTACTATGTTGTACATTATGATTTTTTTATTCTCCTTTTCCCTTTTCAACTGATTAACTCCCCCCCCCCCCCCACATTGACTCGGTAAAATGACTAAAATATCCCGAGCAGAAGGTTTTCTCTGGTAGAGTAAAAAAAAACAGCAGACCCATAACTTGGAGACTGAAGAAGAACTTCAAGAGCCCGATACCTGCAATTCTACCTTTTAGATTCCACTTCACAACAAACGTGAATAAGAGCAAGAAATTTTAAAAAGACCATTAGAGATACTGACAATTTTAAAAACATTAACAAAATTGGGAATGAGTTGGTTCTTGGTTGGCAGTTGGCACGGTACCACTAAGAAAACCAGTGATTTCACCAATTTATTAAACTGGCAAGGTTCTTATATTTTCTATTATATTAAATGTATTTTCCAGAATTGATTAACATGATATTTGTTACATTTTCAGCATTGCTAATGGAATCTGAATCATCTCACTCGCTGCCTAGTCCAGCTGAATCACCGGCCACGCTTGAATCTGAAATAGAGAATGGTACTTCTAGCCGGAAGCGAACAAGTGAGTGTTTAACAGAAAAGCCTCCTGTAGCACCTAAAACGAGGAGTATTTATTGGCACCATTGTACCAAAGGTTCGAGGAAGTTGGCAGATGGGAGCACTCAAAGTATTGGAATATGCATTCACTGTCAAGCTGAGATTCCAACTGTACAGGGAAGTACTAGTGGTTTAAAGAATCACTTAGTCAAAAGATGCAAATTAAGTCCTTTATATGAAGGAGGGAGTGACAAAAGTCAATCTGTGCTCACGAGTGAGATGATGGGACAGGTAACTACATTGACTCCTCATACTTTTAATCAAAAAAGGTGTGAATTGAAACTTACCGAGTTTGTAGTTATTGATGAAATGTCATTTCGGGCGGTGGAAGGAAAGGGATTTATTAGTTTTGTGCATGAATTACAACCTAGGTTCAAAATTCCTGACCGTAAAAAGGTTGCGAGCATGGTTTATGATTTGTTCTTAGTTGAGAAAGCAAAAATAAAAAGTGTGATTAGTGGTCAAAGGGTAAGTATCACAATCGATACTTGGACGTCAATTCAGAACATAAATTACATGGTGGTCACTACTCACTTTTTAGATAATGAGTGGAAGTTGCACAAAAGAATAATCAATTTTACGAAAATCACTAGTCATGTTGGGGAGGAAATAGGCAAGGCGGTTGAAATTTGTTTGAGAGAGTGGGGGATAGACAAAGTGTTCTCTATAGTAGTCGATAATGCTTCTTCCAATGACACAGCAATTGATTATTTAAAAAAAAGAATGAAAAGTGAGAACACATTGCTTTTTGAAGGTAAGTACTTGCACTTGAGGTGTGCATGTCACATCCTTAACTTAATTGTTAAGGATGGGTTGAAGGAACTTAAGTCTTCGATTAAAGCTATAGAGAATGCGGTCATGTTTCTTCATTCTTCACCGGCTAGGTTGAGTAAGTTTAGGGAGTTTTCCGTGCTAGCCAAGTTTTCTAATATGTCAACCGTGCCAATGGATGTCAAAACAAGGTGGAATGCAACTTACAAAATGCTCGATGTTGCTTTGAAATATAGAAGGGTGTTTGAAAGGATGACCGAAGAGTGGTGTCCTTTTGTGACTTATTTTAATGAGAAAAATAAAAAGGGTGAAGCAAGGGTAGGACCACCAATTGCTTTAGATTGGGAGAATGCACGGGCTTTTGTGCACTTTTTGAAAAATTTTTATGATGCTACATTAGAGTTAAGTGCCACAAAAACGCCTACCTCTCAATTGATCTACCAATCGATGATTGCCCTTCAAATTGAGATTGAAAAAAGGTGAGTGATAAGTACGACCCAACTCTAAGCAAGGTGGCTAGCGCAATGAAGTTAAAATTTGACAAATATTGGGAGGATTGGAATGATATGAATCCTTTGGTTTTCATTAGTAATGTTTTGGACCCTCGAAACAAATTCCAAATGATTAAAGTGAGCATTAAAAAGATTCAAGGTGATCACACAAAGGTCAAAGACTTCATTGAGAAAATTAAAAAATATTTGATAGCTTTGTGGGTGGAGTATAAGGGAATGAGTGAAACCTTGAATGTGGAGAGACAAAGCTTGCAAGTGCAAGTGGATGATGGAGAGAGTGGTGGAGGTGATGGCCTTTGGGATGAGTTGTTCAATGATGTGGACGCACAAAATGAAGAAGAGCAACTTCAAGAGATATCAAATGAGGTTGAAAAGTACCTAAGTGATGAGATTGAAAAAAGATCTAACCCATCTTTCAATCTTTTGGAATGGTGGAAAGGGAGCGAAACTAGGTACCCAATTCTTTCAATTATTGCCAAGGATATCTTTGCAATTCCAAGTTCAACGGTTGCTAGTGAGTCCGCATTTAGTTTGGGGAAAAGAGTTGTGGATCCTTTTAGAAGTTGTTTGAGTCCCAAAATGGTGGAGGCATTAGTGTGTACTAATGATTGATTAAGAGCGGAGGAGTTCAACTTTTATAAAGATCCAAGTGATGAAGACCTAGAGTTGTATAAACAAATTGAAGAACTCGAAAAATGTAAGTCTTTATTTAATTAAATCTACACATAAATTATTATTTTGTTTATCTTATGATTTTTGTATGCTTATTTTTGCAGCTGCAAATGCTATTTAGCATTGGACTCTTGAAACGATGAATGGTATTTTGGGATGTTTCTCTTTTAATTTCTGAACTAACATATTATTTTTGCCGGAGGTAGTATTAGACTTATGTAATCCAGAAAGTTATGATTACTTGTTTACATTCTGAAGTTAATAAAGAGCTAATTTACCAATAATTCCATTGTTGTAACAGGCAGTTGAAGCTAATGAATGTAGAGCTTGATAACAAAGAGTTAACAAAAGCCATTCAATGCAATAGCAGTAGCCGAACTTTTCTTCTGCTGTTTCTGTTTGTACTCGGGATTCATTTGGTTCTTTCATGTGATTTTTTCAATTCAGACTTTGAAACTCTGAATGGCCGTTAATTTTGAAACTCAGGATTCTGTTTCTGTTTGTCATCCTTCCCTGTGTTTTATGGCAACTAATTTCATTTGTATGTTACATCCATGCCTGTGATTGGTACAACTAAGTTCAGGAAGGGTTGGGTGCAGTTCATTTTTTAGTAATTCATGTATTCATACTCATTTAAGGTTATATTCCCATATTTAAAATTGCTTTTAGTAATTTTCGGTATAAAACGGTATAGGTTACATACCGTACCGAATTTTCGGTATACCGAAGTTCGGTATACCGAAGTTCGGTATACCGAAAATTTCGGTATGGTAACGGTATGAGATTTACGAATACCGTTTTTTTCGGTACGGTATGCGGTATGGCGTGAAAATTTCGGTATGCCGTACCGAACCAGCCCTAGTGGGGGCTTCTTCTTTTTATTGGTTTGGTATGTTGGAGAAAATTCGGCCGGATAAACCTGCAAAAAGCGTTAGAAAAATAATATAGCTCGAGTCGCGTAAACGCTGTCCTCAAGAAAGTATTTCCGACTAGCGAAAACCTTTCCCCAAGATAAAACAAGCTCTTCGGCATAAGCCGATAACAGAACAACGAGAATAGATTAAATATTAATCCAGCAGATTAAGAAGGCAAAAAAAGTTGTTTTGCTAGTTAGTAATAAGTACCAAGAGTGATATATTCTCTTATATCTTTAACAGATGAAGTATATCATTAAGCCCAATTTTCCTCTCATTATCTACGCAAAAGGCAAAGATATATATATATATATATATATATATATATATATATATATATATTATATATATAAACCCAGCCATACAATTTGAACGTTGGTGGATAATTAATATATTTTAATAGTAGTAAAAGCTAGCAGCTCACAAATCATGTTTTATAGAAAAAAACTGCTCAAGCTTGGTTAAATATAAGTTGAACGTTGATGGCCAGGATAATTAATACACTTTATAATAATAATAATAATAATAATACAAGCTAGTATCTCATCACTCAACCGTTATGATAGTAACATGTGCATATGTTAGTTTTAATTAACACACACTACACAGTTAAAGAGTAACGCACAAAAAATTGATTAAATTAAAATGTTATCAAAATAATTCAAATTAGTAAAACTTTATTCATTTGAAATACTCTCAATTTTTCCAACAATCCCCCACATATTTCAAATGAATATTTTGAGAATTCGAAAATAATTTAGAAAATTTCTGCTGAATTAAAGGAATGAGACTTTGAGTTTGGTGTCCGTAGACTATGAACCAAACCGAGACGATTAAGTCTTAATAAAACGAGCTTTCGGTGAAATGTATATTTTCTTGAACCAACAAGCTACTATTGGTAAACCAGGGTCTTAACGATCGTGTCTCACCCTGCACAATTTCTCGTTATTACGCCGTTGTGCGCCGTAAGGCCATGCGCGTGCTTGTTGTTCATGAGTGCTCTAGAAGTTTTGTCATGCTTCACAGATGCGGCCCCACCTCACACTCATATAGGTGATATCATCAATTGTGTACCGCTTTTGCACACCACCCTAAAATTATGGGTATGATAATCATTAAGAGCTTTTAGCTCACCCTCTCAAAGAATGTGGTTTCTAGCATATATCTCACATCATGGAAATGAGCAATATTAGTTAGACTAGCAGAACTAAATGGAAGACTTGTTATTACCCATATGAACTTGCTTCATGGGATCTCCAATTACACAAGTTGGGTTCCCATCTTCATTTGTTTCAAATGACACTAGTCCCATTTCCTTCGATGTTTCGGTTATCATTTTCATCCTAGGGCTTTTGTCAAAGGAATAACTAATTCCTTTTGATCTCACAAAATTATTGGAAATCATTACATTCTCAAACATCATACTCACGGGCGTGACATTAAAATGTCCAAACCTCTTTAGAAGTCTATCAACATAATGCTCTCGAGATAGTATAACACCATCATCCTTCCTTGTGACTTTCATATATACCCAAAATCATTTTTGTTACCCCCAAGTCTTTCACAATAAAAATTAACATATCATCCACATACAAACAAATTATAATGCACACACCATTTTTACATTTAGTGTATACACACTTTGTGTTCCTAACCACTAACCACATGACCTTCCGGTTTCACCATATAAATTTCTTCTTCCTCTAGTTCACTATTTAAAAATGCAATTTTAATATCCATTTGATGAATAAAAGGTTTGTGAATAAGTAAAAAATTCATCATTAAAAGATTAATTTTCTTTTAATGGATCACGTCCACTATCACTAGAGGGTTCATCATTAAAGGTTTTATTTCCTTGTAGTGGATCATAATCACTATATGGCGCAACGGTCTTGTGTTCAATTTTCAAAGGAGACACATTCTCAAAAAATTCAGCATTTTTTGTTTCAATAGCGTATAAACAAATAATTTTAATCGCTCATGCATCATTTAGTGTGTACACATTCTCCAAAAGTGATCATATATGCTTATAATATAGCTTATAATATTGCACATTAGCACTTATTTCTTCATTTAAGAAAATCACATATATGCTCCACTATTTCAATTTATGCAAAAGTGGCCAAGACATTTTCACTAAATGAAATAGGTAATAAAAATTTAGCTAAGCACCCCCACAATTTTAAATTTTTAAAAAACAGGTGCATAGCCCTTCTAGAATTCATAGAGGGATACAGAGTAATTTATATCTCAACCTTTATTCGCACACAATGATTTTATCAAAAAGAAACTCGCCTTCTAAATTTAAATAAGTTGAACTTTAGTTTATCTCGAAAAATCACCAATAAATGTGACAAAGAACTTTTACCACCTCTAATCACATTGTAGATGCTCTAATAAAATTTATATAAATTCATTAAATATTTTACAATTTTCTAGAGGTGCTCTCCTATCGCTAAATATCAATCATAAGATATTTAGGAGTTTCATATATCAAACAAAAATAAAGACCAACAAAAAATGCCATGTAAAATGCCAAATTTATTATATCACACAACACAAAAATTGACCAATCACAAATACGCAGAAGCACCATCATGCATCACTTCAAAAATACTAAGCACAAGTCCATTCTTACGATAGCGATTTCCCACAAGAACGTCATTTTTGGTCATAACAAAATTGCCACAACCAAAAGAAACTTTAACCCCAACTTTTCCCAAGAGAGAAACGGAAACCAAATTAGTCTGAATCTTGGGCACATGAATCACATCATTTAGTGATAAAGTTTTCCCCGATGTGAGCTTCAGAAGAACTTTCCCTTTTCCATGCACCATAACGATTTTAGAATCCGCTAGGTACACGAGCTCTTCATCATCTCCTATAATAGTATAGGAGGTAAAAGCATTTTTTGTGTTTACAAATATGCTTGGTCTACCACCCACTCATTCACATCATTAGTTTTACAACTTTGAGAAACAACCGCAATAAAATTATCATCACTAAAGAATAACATTTTTCTTAAAAATTGGTGTTAAAGTATGGCTATTGTAAGTAGAAAAATAAAAGGAGTAAGCATTATATGTAGAGATATATCCAAATATCAGTCTAAATCGCCTCACACATGTAAAAATAACATAGCCGCGATGAGTGCAACGCCGACACCTTGTGAGATCATGTGTGCAGGCATATCTGACGCCAAATACTTTTTGAGATTGTTGGAGAAAATTCGAACGGATAAACCTGCAAAAAGCGTTAACTTAGAAAAATAATATAGCTCGAGTCGCGTAAACGCTATCCTCAAGAAAGTATTTCCGACTAGCGAAAACCTTTCCCCGAGATAAAATGAGCTCTTCGGCATAAGCTGGTAACAGAATAACGAGAATAGATTAAATATTAATCCAGCATATTAAGAAGGCAGAAAAGATGTTTTGCTACTCAGTAAGTACGAAGAGTGATATATTCTCTTAGTTGCTGCAGTAAGAAATGAAGTATATCTTTAAGCCCAATTTTCCTCTCGTTGTCTACGCAAAAGGCAAAGAGATATATATAAACTCAGCCACACAATTTGAACGTTGATGGATAATTAATATACTTTAATAGTAGTAAAAGCTAGCAGCTCACAAATCATGTTTTATAAAAAAAAACTGCTCATGCTTGGTTAAATATAAGTTGAACGTTGATGGCCAGGATAATTAATACACTTTATAATAATAATAATAAAAGCTAGTATCTCATGATTCTCATCACTCAACCGTTATGATAGTAACATGTGCATATGTCAGTTGTAATTAACACACACTACACACATAAAGAGTAACGCACAAAAAATTGATTAAATTAAAATGTTTTCAAAATAATTAAAATTAGTAACACTTTATTCATTTGAAATACTCTCAATTTTTCCAACATGGTAAACAAAAACTCTACTTGATTCCTTAACAACGGCTCACAAAGACAAGATTGTTTCATGTCATTTTTAGGTGATGGTATAGCTGAGATTCATGTCATTTTTCTCTTACCAATGTGTGTTAAATTTATGTCTTTAAGGAATTACTATTCACGTAACGTGACGTGATAATCATAATAACTACTTGTGTTTTACATGAGTAATTATATGTATCTGGTGAAGAAACGAAGAGAAACTAGATAAATGTCTTTAGCTTAGTCACAAACATCAACTAGAGCCAAAATGTACGCAAGATAGGTCATGAGTCAAAAGAAGTCGAGTTCTGGCACATCTTGATCATTCATGGGGACCGAAAGATGGGAGAAAAGGAAGAGTTTGCATGAATAACTATAGCACCAAACCTAGGTCCAAACTGGCACAAAACTTTAATCATCCGAAGATAGAAAACTTGCAAAAAAATTCTTCGAACAAACGAACGCCAGACCAACCCATCTCTGACGTCGGAGATGCAAAACACGTTTCTGACATCAAAAGTGAACTCCGGCGCCACACAAGCCCCATAAATGACACCGTAGTTGGGAAGTTTTCATAAAAACCGCATGACATGTAAGATATTTTGAGCCAAAATGGAGAACTTTGGAAGGCATGACTCCGAAATTTTGCTCCAAACTGATTTCGCATCATGAATAGACTTTCAAATATCACTTTCGAGCCTATTTAAATCCCTCAATATATTCTGATGGTCCCTGATAGGGTAAAAGTCTAGAGGGGGGTGAATAGATTTTTAAATCTTTTTCGACTTTTATAAGTTTTCTCTCTAAGAGAGTTAATCTATAAACTTTTGAGAGATTTATAGATGCACAGCGGAAGTCTTTACCCTATATGTAATGAGTGTTTAATCACTTTCTAACTTGGAGAGTGTTTGGCTTAGAATTCGAGCAGGTTGCTTAGCAGGTGGCTAAGAGCAGGAAACTGCTGAGGCAACTGCTCCGGAAATGCAGAGTATATGATGAAGGTAAGGATAGTTGTTTGATAAGTATGGTAAGGCCTTTTGGTAAGTATGCTTAAATGAAAAGAGACTAGCTTTTTGCTAAAGCAGTGGACTCGGCAGTTGGGTGAATATGAGGGAACTGCTGAGGCACCTGCTTGGGTCAAAAAGTTTATTTAGTTAAGCAAACTTCTTGATAACGTAGTGATAGTCTGGTGATGTTGAGATGTTGACACGAAACAAGTATATATGAGTAGAGGGCTCAACAGTTGGGTGGACTCCAGGGAACTGCTGAGGCAGCTGCTGTACTTAGAAGGTGAATTTCAGAGAACTGAAAGATTGATCCTTTTAAGTGGTGTTGGTGCACGTTAAAGGTGTGAATCCGGTCTCAAAGAAAGTGAGTAATTAAGCAGTAGGATAAGCAGTTGGGTCAATTAAGACAACTGCTTAGGATGTTGCCGGCAAACTACAATCTTTATGTGAGAAGTGTTGGGTGTGTGCTTTGTTGACTGTAATGAAATCAACACACGATATATCCTGGTTCAGAGGTGGTGTAATCCTCCTACGTCCAGTCCCACCCTTTTTCAGATGGATTTCACTAAAGTATTAAACCCAATACACTTAGTGCCAATCTAGCCTTTACAACGTTTTAGGCCTAGATTGAAGGTTTTTCACGATGAGTATATCACCACTCAAAGTTACTCAGTCCTTAGAATTTTCTCTAATGAACCAGTGGGGATCAAAAGGTACTCTATCTATCTATTTACACTGTAGGATCCGAACAACTGTTCTCCTAAGTGTTTACAACAATATGTGATTTGTTACAAGAAAGTTCTAACCTCCAACTAGGAACTAAACTTCTTTGATGTAGCAATGAAGAGCTTGTAAACTGGAAGTTTAGTGAAGTAAGAGTCCAGACAGAGAGTAAAGTTTAGAATAGCACTTTCTCTTTTGCTAGATATCTCGTGAATGCTTGTGATAGAATTTCTCTCTTTGGATGCTCAAAGTTTGGTTAGAAACTTTCGTTTCAGCCTATATTTATAGGCTTCTCCTTTGAATTAATCTCATCCGTTGGTTAGGATGAATTAATCTCTGACGTTGAAATTCATACAAGGACGAATTGTACGTTTGTCTTCTTGTGCTGGAGTTGATTTCCAGGTGATTTCTTTGTCCCGTATCATTTAGCCGCTGAAACATCTCTTCAGCAACAATTCCACATGTGCTTCTTCAATGCAAGGACCCCAGTACTATGTTAGCATTTAATGCTCGTCAATTTTGTCTTCAATTATGTTCGTTCAATGAATATAATTCCCGAGCTTGTGTTCTTTAATAATGTGACATATATTTTAACTTTTGAGCTCAAATAATATATACCGGTAGGATCTAAATATCCTATTAAGGTAATAAAATTACCTTATTGCATTTTATTTTTTCCGGTAATATTCAAATTGACTCAAAAATTGTACATTTATTTTTGTCACATAACTTTTAATGCTAAGGTACGAATAATATTGAGAAACAATGTACACGTGCTAAGTATATTGGCATCATCAAAATCTATCAAAATTGGGTACTAACAATTTCCCCCTTTTTGATGATGCCGAAACTATACAACACAAGAACCAAATAATTTATTTATTTTTCATTGAGTTATTGTACATTGTTCTAAAGTCTAGAGTACAATAGTTTATAGTCAGTTCCGGACTTAGATCTATTCTATTCTTCTTTGTCTTCTTGTGACTTCTTCTTGGCTTCCTCCTTTGCCTTTGCCTCTTCTGTCTTTCTTTTTCTTATTTCCATTTCTTCTTGTAGCCGCTTGTTCTTCTTTCTAGTTTCAGCTGCTTTCTTGGCTGCTAGAGACCTTGTGGATGAGGGGCCTGCTTGTGGTGTTCTTTCCCCCTTTTTGGCATCAGCAGGGGTCTCACTTTCTTTGAATAGTGCTTCGATCTCTGGGTCAGAGTCAACCTCAATTTGTCTTCTTCTGGTTGGATGGAGGTCATTGACTTCGATGGCAAGTGAAGTGACTAAGTTTCGAAGATCAGTGACATCTACCTTGACTTCTTCTTTGATTTCTTGGTAAAGCTTGTGAAGTTGTTGAGTTGCTGCTTGTTGGTGTAGGCCCAGTGTCTTGAGTTCATCTCCTTGCTTTTGAAGAGCTTCTTGAGTAGCTGCGTGTAGTCTGCCTAGATGATCAGCAACATCTGCTCTAGTCTTTCCTATTGCTTCTGAGTGCTCCACTTGTTTGGTGACCAACTTCTTGGAGAGATTTAGGATGGCAGGCAGCTCCTTTGTCTTGATATAGTGTAGGAACCTCTCATGCACCTAGATAGTTTGAAGGGCCTGCTCGAGGTTAGTTGGTAAGGTAGAGTTAGAAAGTACCTGGGCAGAGGGCTCCGCTTCTACTTGGGCAGAGGGCTGGATTGCACTTGTTGGTTGCTGGAGTACTTGAAGCTGACCTTGTAGCTCTAAGCATAGAGCTTGAAGGTCCTGAAGGCCTCTCTGAATTGCTTCTGCCTGGCCTTGTTGAGTATTGATGTAGGTTTCATGTGCATTGACTTGTTGGAGAGCTTTTTCGATGTTAGGTGGCAGAGAATGTAGAGGTGCTCCTGTTTGCTCTTGATCGTGTAGTTGCTTGAGTAGAGTTTGAATCTGTAGCTCAAGTTCCCAGTCCTTAGCTCTTTGAGCTGCTAGTTCGTTGTGGATGTCTTCTAGCAGGGCAGACTGATGGGAAAGTTGTATTTTGTGCTGGGCTTTTTGTTCTGAGTTGAACACCTGCTGGATCATGAGGTTGCTTTTGATGTGGCAGTGAACCTCCGCAAACCTTGCTTCCAGAAGTTGGTCAAAATGCTTTTGCATTTTGATCAATCGCTTGTGAAGTCTAACCTCTGCATTGCTTATGAACTTTGTAGTTGCTCTTCGTTCATGCATGAATACCTCAGCCAGTGTGGGGGTATCCTTTTCTCCTTCATTGAAGATTTTCTCCCGTATGTCATTTAAAGTTGTAGGCTGCGGTGTTGGGGCAACATCTTGCTGAGGTCCTGAATTTAAGTCAAGGAATTGAGGCCCCTGCTCTAAGGTTGCAGCCAGCTGCTCTTGTGGGGCTTTGGAGGACTCTCCTCCTCCTTGAATTTCTAGTCTGGATTTCTCAAGGGCTTTCCTGAGATCTAAATCACTTGAAGAGGAGGAATGTATGATTTGCTTACCTCTTGAGCTAGGAGGTCCCTTTGAATTGAGGCCCCTGCTCTACGGTTCATCCAGCTGCTCCAATGGAGTTAGGTGATGTGAGGCCACTGCTGGAGATGGAGGGGCCTGCTCAGCTTCGGAGGGAGCCACCTGCTCATTGTGTTGAGTGATCTGCTCTGTCTCTATGAGATCTACCCTTTCACCCTGTCGAGTTATTCTAGGGATAAGTATGGAAAGGGGAAGAGCAGAGCTGTTGCTACCATTTGAAGAGTTAGAGGAGGGCTCTGCTCCTTCCCGAATAGTTTGAAGAGGAGTGGCTACTTCTCTTTGAACCATTTGTAAAGATGATGCTGCCTCTTCGAGTTCTTCTTGAAGATTTCTTGTTGCTGGTTTTGATCTCTTTGATTGGATTTCAGCACAGCCTGATCTTGGTCTTTTTGCTAGCTTGGTTTTGATTCGGGTGAACTCAGTTTGGAGGGGCTCATGAGATTGGAGAGTATCATCCTACTTCTTAATTTCTGGGGGCCCTGCCTTGGAGGTCTGATGAAGAAATTTCTTCCAGGTGGTGGGTTCTTTAGTGGTTCCTAGAACTCCCTTCCTTTTTAGGATTTCTCCAATAAAAAAACCGTACCCTACCCAAGGAAAGGTGTGGCCTTTCCTTCTTTCGTCGTGAGATTTGTTGACGTACTCTTGAAGTTGGTTGTGTACGTACCTGGTCCAGTTGTGAGGGATGCCTGAGATGATTACGGCCAATGGTACTGCCCTTTTTGCATTGATTTCATCTAAGGCAGTGCTTTTGGTGTCGATGCATTTATATAGGATGTCCAGTAGGAGGGAGTACTCAGTTACCATTATTTTCTTCTTGACTTTGAGGGTTTTGATGTTATGAGCGCTTGGAATGAATACCATTTCCTTGAAGCTTTGTTCATCGAAATTGAGTTCTTCCACCAATGGGGCCTCATCTCCAGGTAGGGAAAGCAGTGTTCTGATGTCCTCTTCTTTAATTTCAACTGGCCTTCCCTTGATGACCGACTTGAGAGAGAGCTTTTAAGAGTGTTAATAGGGAGTTTGAGAGCTTTAGAATAGGTAGAAAGAGATTGCAGAGTGAAAAGTGTGAGGGGTTTGTACGGAGGGAGTGTTTATAGGCTATCGGGAACTATCCGTTGGAATATAGCCGTTGGAGAATACGGCTGGCCTTTTCAGCATTAACTGTGTTCACACTGTTAGCAAGGGGCTCAATTTTGGGTAAAATTTTGAAGGTTTCTGAAGACACGAGTTGGCTTTTTGGAATCCTTGATATTATGGGATCAATATGATGTATTTCACTTGTTAAGATTCCATGGGTATTTGTCAGAAATTGAGCCAACTGCTGGCCTGAAGCAGTGCCCTGCTCCAGAGGCAGTCACCTGCTGGCAGTTACCTGCACGAAATATTGAGCCATGATTTTTACCTCCATTCGTTTTCCTTCCCTTTCTAGCTGTTTTCCTCCTTGTTGAGAGATTGTGCATTTTCTTTCTTTTTACAAGTAGCAGTGGGCTAGTGGCCAGTCGCCTGCTGAGCCCATTGCTTGCTATGATGCAGTCAACTGCTGAGCCAATTTTGTGAATTTTGACTCCTTTTGATCTTGATATTTTGATAGTGACTTATTTGGGCCTTGATTCTTCATTCCTTTGATGTTTTGAGTATCCTACCTTTAGCAGTTGCCTATTCCAGAGTACTTCACAGAAATTCCCCCTCAGCAGGTGGCTATGAATTCCCCCTTTAATTTGGAATCAGATCCCCCCTGAATTGAGATATGATTATTCCTTAACTTGATCGAGATCATCTAACATTCCAAGTTCTTGCCTTAGTTGGTTGAATCTAGCTTCATTTAATGGCTTGGTGAAGATGTCAGCCAGCTGCTTATCTGTGGGGATGTACTCAAGCTTGATGGTTTTCTTCTCAACATGCTCTCTGATAAAGTGATGCCTGATCTCAATATGTTTGGTTCTTGAATGAAATACTGAATTATGAGTGATAGCAATAGCACTAGTGTTGTCACACAGTATGCTAATCTCCTTTGTTTCTTCTCCATAATCCCTCAATTGCTGTTTCATCCATAGTATTTGTGCACAACAGTGGCCTACAGCTATGTATTCAGCTTCAACAGTGCTAGTAGCAATTGAGTTTTGTTTCTTGCTGAACCAAGAGACAAGTCTTCCACCAATTAATTGACAGGTACCTGAGGTACTTTTTCTATCCATTTTGCATCCGACAAAGTCTGAGTCTGAATAGCCATAGAGTTCAAAACCTCCATTTGTTGGGTACCATAATCCGGAGTTAGGATTACCCTTTAGATACCTCAAAATCTTCTTTGCAGCTAGAAGATGGCTTTCCTTAGGTTTTGATTGAAATCTTGCACATACACCAACTGAGTAGGATATGTCTGGCCTACTAGTGGTGAGATATAGTAAGGATCCAATCAAACCTCTATAAAGTGCGGGGTCAATATCCTTGCCATCTTCATCTTGACTTAGGCCTTGTGATGTATTCATGGGTATCTTTACTGTAGACTTGTTCTCAACTTTGAACTTTTTCATGAGATCTCTTGTGTATTTGGCTTGGTTGATGAAGATACCTTGAGGAGTCTGCTTTACTTGTAGTCCCAGAAAATAGTTCAACTCTCCCATCATGCTCATTTCAAATTTGCTTTGCATGAGAGTTGAAAATTTTTCACATAGTGCTTGATTTGAACTTCCAAAAATTATGTCATCAACATAGATTTGAACAAGCAGTATGTGGGGACCTTCTTCTATTTTAAACAGAGTTTTGTCTACTTTTCCCTTAGTGAATCCATTATTCACTAAGTATTCAGAGAGAGTGTCATACAATGCTCTTGGGGCTTGCTTGAGTCCATAAAGAGCCTTGTGTAATTTGTAGACCTGATCCTTCTCTCTGTCGATTTCAAAACCAGGAGGTTGCTCCACATAGACCTCCTCTTCTAGTAGACCATTGAGGAAGGCACTTTTCACATCCATTTGATAGACTGTGAATTGCTTATGAGCAGCATAGGCCAAGAAGATTCTTATAGCTTTCAGTCTGGCAACAGGAGCAAAGGTTTCATCAAAATCTATACCTTCTTCCTGGCAGTAGCCTTTGGCTACCAATCTTGCCTTATTCATGACTATGGTGCTTTCCTCATCCATTTTGTTCGTGAATACCCATTTAGTTCCTATCACATGTTGATGATAGGGTCTGGGTACAAGCTCCCATACATTGTTTCTCTCAAACTGATTGAGTTCCTCTTGCATGGCTTGTATCCAGTCTGAGTCAAGTAGGGCTTCTTCAACTTTCTTGGGTTCGATTTGAGAGATGAAGCATGAGAAAAGTGCTTCTCTCTGAATTGCTGATCTGGTGCGAACCCCTGTATTGATATTTCCAATGATTTGGTGAGGAGGATGTTTTCTCACTCATCTAACATCAGATGTGGTTGTTTTGGATTGAATTTGTTGTTCATCATACTCCTCTTCTTCCTCTTCACTATCATCTGGTAGAATAGGAAGATTGGGAATGTCATGAGTGCTTGGAAGGTTGTCTTTTGGTGAGTCACCTGCTGGCAGTGGGCTGTTAGTTGAGTCAACTGCTGGCAGTTGGTTGCTATTTGAGTCAACTGCTGGTTGTTGGCTGCCTTTTGAGTCAACTGCCTTTCCATCCTTTTTAACACTATTATTTGGAAGGAAGCTTGGAGCCTTTCCAGTTTCCCTTGATTTTGATGACTCACCTTTATCTTTTTCTTGAGCAGTGGGGTGGTTTTCAAATACCACATGGATTGATTCTTCTACCACCAGAGTTCTTTTGTTGAGAATTCGGAATGCCTTGCTAGTTGTTGAGTAGCCCAGGAAGATCCCTTCATCAGATTTGGGATCAAATGACTTGAGATAGTCTTTTCCATTGTTTAGGATAAAGCATTTGGATCCAAAAACATGGAAATGACTGACATTAGGCTTCCTTTCTTTTCATAGCTCATATGGTGTCTTTTTGTGAGTCTTATGAATAAGACTTCTATTTTGAGTGTAGCAAACAGTGTTGATTGCTTCTGCCCAAAATCTTTTGGGTAATCCAGCTGCTTCTAAGATTGTCCGTCCTGCTTCCTTGAGTGTTCAGTTCCTTCTTTCAGCAACACCATTTTGTTGAGGTGTTCTTGCTGCTGAGGTTTGATGATGGATTCCATTTTCTTCACAGTACTGAATTATGATGGAGTTTAGAAATTCAGTACCTCTATTTGACCTGATCTTCTGGATTGAGAGACTTTTCTCATTTTGAATTAGCCTCATCAATTCAGGCAGTTTCTTCTCTGTTTCATTCTTCTTCTTTAAGAATATGGTCCAAGTGTATCTAGAATAATCATCAACTACAACCAGGGTGTACCTTCTACCACTTAAGCTTGTTGGTTCAACTGGTCCAAACAAGTCAAGGTGTAGTAGGCTTAAGGGCCTAGTTGATGATTCAACTTCTTTTGATTTGAATGATACCTTGGTTTGTTTCCCTTTTTGACAAGCATCACAGAGGTGGTCCTTTTTGAAGTTGATTTTAGGAAGTCCTTTCACTAAACCTTTTCTGGACAGTTTGTTGATTGTTTTGAAGTTTAGATGGCTTAATTTGTTGTGCCATTCCCAACTTAAGTTTGAATCTGCCTTTGTTACTAAGTAGATTCCTTCCTTTGCAGAGCTCCAATCAACAATGTACATGTCCTTCTTCCTTCTACCAGTGAGCATAATTTTGTCATTTTTGACATCTCTGATTAAGCAGATGTCTTTGGAGAATGTAACGTTATAGCCATTGTCACAGAGCTGGCTTGTGCTTATAAGATTGAACTTTAAACCCTTAACATATGATATGTTTTGAATTGTAAGTCCATTAATTGATAATTCTCCAGCTCCTTTGGTTTCTCCTTGTTTTTCCACATTCCCAAATGTTACCTTGGGTCCTTCCCTTGTTGTATAGTTTGACAGGAGCCGCCTGCTGCCCGTCATGTTCCTGGAGCAGTTTGAATCTATGTACCATGTTTGTGTTTCAGCTGCTCCAGCACCTTCCTGTATAAATTAATGTTGAGCAGTAGCCCACAAGTTAGTGGGCGACTTCCCTTGTACGAGTTTGGGAATCCATGCCCATCTAGAACCATTGAGTTCTAAGCGGATTAGTCTATAGCCATTTGAGGTGTTGTAATCAAAAGGAATGACTATGTACTTGTTAATCCTTTTTCTTCTTGTAGTGGGAAGTGGATTATTTACTTGAGGAATCTGCTTGGGATTGTGGTTGGTCTTATTGATTGGTTGCCAACAGGTTCTTTGGTTTGCATGGTGAGGGGGAGTTGATTTATACATGTGTTTGGATTTTGGTTTGCGAGCAGGTTGGTTCCTTCTTTTGGGAACATTTGGGGGATGGGTTTTTTGGTAAGTGAGCTTTCTTGTGTATGAATTATGGCTTGTAGATGTACAGTTTTGAGTGAGTCTTGTGGGGGATGAGTAACCAAGACCTCTTCTCTTCCTATTTAGAGTAACTTCAGCAGTAGGGTGAGAATTTTTACTATTTGTGCTAGAGTTTCTCAGCTCTTTGTTCTCTTTTTCTAAGAAATCATTTTTCCTTAAGGCATCTAGTAATTTGGAATGAATGACCTTAATGTCTTGTTTCAGTCTATCATTTTCAGCATTCAAGAGAACGTGGTGATTTTGGACTTTCTGGAAATCTTGTAATAAAGATTCCAGTGTTATATTGTTTGGTCCAGAATCACTAGAGCTATAGGAGGAGCAGGATGTTACCTCAACATCGTTGTAGTGGTCCTTGGCCATTAAGAATTTGGGAGAGCTGCTTTTATTATTTTCACTTGAGCTGGTGGAAGATTCACTGAGCCACCTGCTGCTCTCGGCAGTGAGACAACTGCTGCCATCTTCAGCCACCTGCCAGGATCCCAGGCATATAAGTGTTTCCTCTGAGCTTTCAGATGAATAGCTTTCATCACTTGAGCTGCTTTCATCTTCAGATTGGGGTTCCTCCTTTTTCTTTTCATTTACAAAGGCTTGTCTCTTGCCTTTGAAGTCCTTCTTGTAACCAGCTTTGTGACCAGCCCCCTGCTTCCCTTGATATTTCTGGGCTAAGGGCAGAGGGCATTCATTTTTGTAATGTTCTGGTTGTCTACAGTTGTAACACATGACAGTTTTCTCGCTGGTTTGAGGTCTCCCTTGTCTCCTGGGTGGCAGATTGTATGGTCGTTTGGAGCAGTTCCCTCCTTCTTCATGAACCTTTTAAACTTCCTTACAAACATAGCAAACTGCTCGTCAGTAAGAAGGTTGTTGAGGGATTTTTCACTGGATCTTGAAGGGCCAGGCTCAGACACTAGAGCTAGTGTCTTGGATTCATCTTCCTTATCTTCGTTTATTTCTTTCATCTCAAATTCATAGGCTTTGAGATCACTGAAGAGCTTATCAGTTGATAAGGGTCTTAGATCTCTGCTAGCTCTCATAGCAGTCACCTTCATGTCCCATTTTGAGGATAGTCCTCTGAAGACTTTAAGGGAAGTCTCTTTTTGAGGTAGATCTTTCCCTAGGTCTGAGACCTCTGCTGTGATCTTTAAGAACCTGGATTCCATCTCATGGATGGATTCATTCTGCAGCATTTTGAAGTCCTCAAATTTCTTGAGGGCTATGGTCAGTTTGTTGTCATTTTCTTGTTCATCACCAGCTTCGATCTTTGTGAGCTCATCCCATACTGCTTTTGCAGTTTCACATTTCCTAATTCTAGGAAATATGGACTCATCAACAGATTTAAAGAGAATGTCTTTGGCAATGTTGTCAAGATTATTCCTCTTCCTATCCTCCGATGTCCATTCCAATTTTGGTTTAGTAATGTATATATCCTCCTGGTCATCAGCTTTGGATGTGCTGACCTTCATTATTCTGATAGGTCCATCAGTAATCACCTCAAACATTTCATCATGTAAAGCACTGAGATGTGCTTTCATCCTGATTCTCCAATCATCAAATTTGTTTAAGTTAAACATGAGATTCTTGGCTAGTTGGCTGTCCATTGTTTAGAAAGTGTTTGGGAGGGGAAGTGGCTTTGGATCTTTAGTTCTGTTGGTCCCGGTTGTACTGGATACAGTCTAGAGGGGGGGGGGGGGGTGAATAGACTGTATTGGTTTTTAACCTTTTCAAGCTAAGTACCAGATTTAACAGAATGGTCTGTTCTGTTGGCAGAACAGACTGACAGCGGATGGGGTTCTGGTAGGGAGTTCTGTTAGTAGCCTCAGAGAAGCAAAGGCAGTAGGCCTTCTGTTAACTCACAAGACAAGTTCTGCTGAACACAGATACCAAGTCTTTGGAGTTAAACAGTTCAAATAAAAACAATGAATGTAATGCAGTAAGTAAATGACACCAGGTCTTTTTATAGTGGTTCAAGGAACAACTTGTTCCTCTAGTCCACTGTTCCACTAAGCTTGTAAAAACATTCGTTTACAATGCCTTAGCCCTATCACTTAAGAAGCTCTCCACGTCTTCTTCAAGTGTAGATGTCTTCTTGGATGCACTTCCGGCTTCCCTAAGACTGGTCCTTTCACTGAGCTTTCCAGAAGTATTACCACTTCACTGCTCCAGGTACTTGGACGTCCTTCTTGTGAAAGAAGAGGTTCTATTTAGAACGGAGGTTCCTCCAACTTGCTTCGTTACAAAGAGTTTGTATGTAATGAGCTTGAAGAGTTGAAGAACACTTGGGACTTTGCTTGAGTTGGAAATAAGGATTTTTCCAACTTCTGCCTTCTCTTGTAGAGGATGATGAAGATTTAATCTCAAGGAGGCTTTTTGCTTTGTAGCGTTTTAATCTCTTGTATGTGCAGAGTTGTAGCAAAAGTTATAGCAAAGTTATACTGAAGTTGTCTTCCCGTTGGAGGAGAAGGAGGACAACTGCATTAAATGAGCGGACAGTTGACTTGACTAGTAGGACCCGGTAAAGTTGGCGGGTTACTATTTTGGGATAAAGTTATCCTGACATTGCGGCCAATCATCTGCAATTACTCTACAAAGTACGGGAGGCATTAAATGTGCATTTAATGCGCGTACTGTAGCTTTTCCGTTCAAGACTCCTAGCCGTTGAAGGAATCTTTCAGTTGGCTTCCTGGCTTGGTGGAATTCTTCCAAGTGTCAGGCCTTCTGGTGCTTTTGACAGAGAGTTGATCAGAGAAGGTCTTGAGCACTTCTGTGGAAGAGATATCCAACAGAGAACCAGGAGGGTTTCTGTCAGAGTAAAGACTAACAGAGACCCTGAGGTCTTCTGTTCTAAGGCAGAGAACCAAAGGTCTTCTGTCAGGAGGTCTTCTGCTCTGGAGGCCTTCTGGTAGTCGATTATACTAAGAACTTTTACAAAGGAAAGAATTCTAATACATTAAGTCTAAAGAGGGGTACTCTAAAGTCCTAATAAATATAACATCATCAAAATCTAATTACAAATATTCCTTACAAGTTCAAAATAGTCAATTAATGACTCTACGAACACTCTGCTCTGATACCACTTGATGGTCCCGGATAGGGTAAAAGTCTAGAGGGGGGGGGGGGGGGGGGTGAATAGACTTTTAAATCTTTTTCGACATTTATAAGTTTTCCCTCTAAGAGAGTTAATCTATAAACTTTTGAGAGATTTATAGATGCACAACGGAAGTCTTTACCCTATATGTAATGAGTGTTTAACCACTTTCTAACTTGGAGAGTGTTTGGCTTAGAATTCTAGCAGTTGGCTTAGCGGGTGGTTAAGAGCAGGAAACTGCTGAGGCAACTGCTCAGGAAATGCAGAGTATATGATGAAGGTAAGGATAGTTGTTTGATAAGTATGGTAAGGCCTTTTGGTAAGTATGCTTAAATGAAAAGAGACTAGCTTTTTGCTGAAGCAGTGGACTCGGCAGTTGGGTGAATATGAGGGAACTGCTGAGGCACCCGCTTGGGTCAAAAAGCTTATTGGGTTAAGCAAACTTCTTGATGACGTAGTGATAGTCTGGTGATGTTGAGATGTTGACACGAAACAAGTATATATGAGTAGAGGGCTCAGCAGTTGGGTGGACTCTAGGGAACTGCTGAGGCACCTGCTGTACTTAGAAGGTGAATTTCAGAGAACTGAAAGATTGATCCTTTTGAGTGGTGTTGGTGCACGTTAAAGGTGTGAATCTGGTTGTGACACTCCAAAAATTTAAATAAAAATAAAAAAAATAATTTTTATTAGTCAGATACAATGTTACAGAAATGACATTTTAATTATTAAGTGAGTGAAACAAAAATTCAACAGTCGTGACATTCTAATCAGATAAAAAATTCAAAATTTACGACGCTTTAGTCAGATAAAAATATTTCAGTAATAGGAAACAACATTTTATTAAATAAGTGACATTTTATTTATGAAGTGTGTCAAACCAAAAATTTAACATTTGCGAAATTTTAGACACATAAAAATGCCCCGATAATAGAAGTAACGTTTTATATCAAGTACCAATTATACATATGCCATAAGTAATAATAGTTATTTTATAACTATTTTAACTTGCGTATAAAATACACAAAATACAAACTTGACTTTTCTTATACTAATATACTCCTAATAAGTAAAATATACCTACGTGTTTAACTAAAACCATTCAAAACATGCGTATACTATGAATAAGAAGTTGAAAAAAAAAACTACTAAACCTACGAAGACTTCTATTTAGATCACGAGTGTATCGTCCGTGCATCATTCAAACTCTAAAAGCCGAGTGAAGCCAACCAACAAAAATCGGATCTTCGGTATAACTAACGTAGCAGCCTAGAAACCTCGTCTTCCACCTATAAATAGTAGTCTAGGACCGGCGTTTTCTTTTCATTCTCAAAAGCCGCAAACGATTAAACATATACATATATACATAAATATATACGAAGTATATATATATATATAGGCGGAAATCCAACCCAGCGTTATACTTGAAACCGAGCCTTGAAAACACCCCTGAAAACTTGCCCTTCGTGAGAGGAACCCAACGATGAAAGAATCGTTGGAAACGAACGTCAGAGTAGGGAGAAATCGCTCGCCGAAGTTGGCCGGACTGTTTTGCCGTCGAAAGCTGCAACTACGTCGCCGGACGTCTGACGTCTCCCAAACCTACCGAGGAGCATCTCCGTTGGCTAAAGATTCCACCACCGCTGCCTTCCCGCTGGTCCGCTGTCCGGTAAATTACCCCTACCTAGCTTCGTCGTTATTCTTCCCCCGGCATATATAGAAGGTCACCTTCGAAGAAGACAACCTGTTAATACTAGTGCTATACTACCGTATTATTCAGTTTAAGCTAAAATGAATACTATTTTAATGGTGGGCCAATTAGTAATGAATTGTTAACTATTACTTAAATCTTTGCAATTGGATTAAAGAAAGTTTGTTAACTAATTAATTCAAATTAAGTTAATGAGGCTGATGAATTAGTTAGACAGACCTATTGAAATGAATTAATTGGATTTAAGTAGTAGCTATTAGCAATTAAGTAGAATTAATGGTTAAAAGGTGGATGTCAAAATTCGGCTGAACTAAATAATATAGATACATTAATAAGAGATTAATATCAATTACGGATTATATTGGATTCTTCGGCATTGTTGCAAAATAACTAATAGAGTATTAAAAACTCGGATATTAGTTAATCTGAGAAATGAACTCGAATATTCATAGTGATATTATCTTTAATAATAAGTAAAACGTTTCAATTAATCGTAAGCGATCCATAATGAGTGTTAATTCAAATCATAGTGAATAAGGGGGGAATCGGAAATATTATCTTTAGTGACTAATTATCATCTTAATTAAAAAGGTGATTATTTTGAAACAAGAATAAAGGAGAAGAACTAGGAGCATCGGACTAAAGGTAAATTTCACGTCAACCGGAATTAGTTCTTTTTCTTCGTGATTTCTTTTAAATATTTTTGTGTGCATATTTGAGAATTTAATTTATATGTACTGAATTTGAGTGAATATTATTATACGAAAGAGTTGTATTTGAGATATTAGTTGATATATTGTTTTGTTGATATGAGTTATTGTATATAATTTTGGGAGATTTTATAATAGTACGTAATTTGTTATTGTTGTGGGAGTTTGATGCAAAGGGAATTTTTGAAGTATAAACTTCGATTGATTTTGAGAAAAATAAATATTTTCATAAAAGGTGAGCATCACGGGAGAAATCCGTGGTGTTGGTTTTCCACATCCCTTAAAATGTGGAGGGTGGTTAGGTCTACTACTACTCAAATTTTTGGTTTTGGTTTTAGGTGAATTGACAGTCGGTAGAAAACATCCCGGCTTTTGAGTGGTAGTGGTAGTAGCAGCTCCTAATCATTCAGTTTTTGAGGTGGGGTAGTTGGTAGAAAATATCTCGGCTACCCGGATCGACTTACTAACGTGGAGGGCTTGGAATACCTTTAGGGGGTGTGCACACTTAAAGTAGTTGTTTCCGTTTCCAAGGAGCAGTTGTGGTACCGGCGATAATTCCGGGGTGGCCGTACATAACAACGGACCACCGAGGCTTAACAAGAGTGTTGAGCACCGCCCTTCTAAATTACTAGGAAGTTAGTTACAAAGTGATTTTTGGGAGAAATTCAAAAGAGGAGAATCTTAGTATTTCATGTATTTCGGAATTATTATGGTTCACAATTTATGTGATTGAGATTTTGTAAGATATCGTTTACTTATGATTTATAAAGTGTTTTGAAAATATTTTTATACTAATGGTTGTACGAATGTATATATATATTATTATTATTATTTTAAAAGGTTAGGTGGGACTTACTTAGCATTATTGCTAATGTTTGTTTCTTTTATTTTTTTCTGTACATGATTTTTGTACATGTGTTGAGTTGATCGATGTTGAAGTTGATTTCGAGAGAGAGCTTTCGCTAGAAAACATTATTAGTAAATCATTGTAAATTTCTTTTTCAATAACTTTAATCAGTGAGCTTTTGATTTTGACATTTAAGTGGTTTTAGCCTGTGCACTCGATTAAGAGAGAACGAGTGTGGCGGTAGCACCCCTATTTCCCTTTAAATTTTCCGCTGCACATTTTCTGATGTTTTGAAATAAAAATACTTTCCAATAAATCATTATTTAAATGTATTTTTGGGTGAGAAATTTGGGGGTGTTACAAGTTGGTATCAGAGCCGGAGGTTTTTCTAGGAGAGTTTTCAAAGCATTTTTTCAAAAGGTTTTCTATATAATTTTTTAAATGTTTTCTTAAGGTCTTAAATTTCCTTAATTAAGTGATACCAACAAGTTGGTATGAGAGAATGGTATTTCTGAGGAATTTTGAATATGTTTTTCGAAAAAGATTTCTAAACAAGTTTTGAAAATATTTCTATAAAAAAAACTAGGAAATGAAAATGACTAGGAAAAGAACTATTAGGAACTCGGTGAGGATGTGAGATTTTAATGATATGGATCTATATTATTGAGTAGTGAAGTTCATAAAGTTGCTTGCTTATATATGCAGTATGTGAAATTAGATAGTTTCCTTGAAACTTATATGAGATAGAATTTAAGTATGACCTTAGTATAGGCAGGACTTATTTGTTTAAGATGCCGTAGAGACTTTGCTACGCTCTTAGTACTTAAGAGAGTTGTGAGATTAAAAGTAAAGTAGTCAAAATGGTGAAAGTGTTATGGTCAAATTGTTTGACCGAAAACGCCACTTTGAAGACTGAGGAAGATATGCGCAAATGCTACCCAGAGTTATTTGATTAAGGTAAAATTATAGTTACGAGGACGTAACCTCTCTTTAAGGGAATATAATGTAATATATAAAAGTATTATCATAATGATATTAACTTATGCTTCGGGGACGAAGCATTCTTTTAAGGAGGGTAGAATGTGACACTCCAAAAATTTAAATAAAAATAAAAAAAAAATAATTTTTATTAGTCAGATACAATGTTACAGAAATGACATTGTAATTATTAATTGAGTGAAACAAAAATTCAACAGTCGTAGGAAACAACATTTTATTAAATAAGTGACATTTTATTTATGAAGTGAGTCAAACCAAAAATTTAACATTTGTGAAATTTTAGACACATAAAAATGGTCCGATAATAGAAGTAACGTTTTATATCAAGTACCAATTATACATATGGCATAAGTAATAATAGTTATTTTATAACTATTTTAACTTGCGTATAAAATACACAAAATATGTAAAATATATGTACTTTTCTTATACTAATATACTCCTAATAAGTAAAATATACCTACGTATTTAACTAAAACCATTCAAAACATGTGTATACTATGAATAAGAAGTTGAAAAAAAAACTACTAAACCTACGAAGACTTCTATTTAGATCAGGAGTGTATCGTCCGTGCATCATTCAAACTCTAAAAGCCGAGTGAAGCCAACCAACAGAAATCGGATCTTCAGTATAGCTAACGTAGCAGCCTAGAAACCTCGTCTTCCACCTATAAATAGTAGTCTAGGACCGGCGTTTTCTTTTCATTCTCAAAAGCCGCAAACGATTAAACATATACATATATACATAAATATATACGGAGTATATATATATATATAGGCGGAAATCCAACCCAGCGTTATACTTGAAACCGAGCCTTGAAAACACCCCTGAAAACTTGCCCTTCGTGAGAGGAACCCAACGATGAAAGAATCGTTGGAAACGAACGTCGGAGTAGGGAGAAATCGCTCGCCGAAGTTGGCCGGACTGTTTTGCCATCGAAAGCTGCAACTACGTCGCCGGACGTCTGACGTCTCCCAAACCTATCGAGGAGCATCTCCGTTGGCTAAAGATTCCACCACCGCTGCCTTCCCGCTGGTCCGCTGTCCGGTAAATTACCCCTACCTAGCTTCGCCGTTTTTCTTCCCCCGACATATATAGAAGGTCACCTTCGAAGAAGACAACCTGTTAATAGTAGTGCTATACTACCGTATTATTCAGTTTAAGCTAAAATGAATACTATTTTAATGGTGGGCCAATTAGTAATGAGTTGTTAACTATTACTTAAATCTTTTCAATTGGATTAAAGAAAGTTTGTTAACTAATTAATTCAAATTAAGTTAATGAGGCTGATGAATTAGTTAGACAGACCTATTGAAATGAATTAATTGGATTTAAGTAGTAGCTATTAGCAATTAAGTAGAATTAATGGTTAAAAGGTGGATGTCAAAATTCGGCTCAACTAAATAATATAGATACATTAATAAGAGATTAATATCAATTACGGAGTATATTGGATTCTTCGGCATTGTTGCAAAATAACTAATAGAGTATTAAAAACTCGGATATTAGTTAATCTGAGAAATGAACTCGAATATTCATCATAATAAGTAAAACGTTTCAATTAATCGTAAGCGATTCATAATGAGTGTTAATTCAAATCATAGTGAATAAGGAGGGAATCGGAAATATTATCTTTAGTGACTAATTATCATCTTAATTAAAAAGGTGATTATTTTGAAACAAGAATAAAGGAGAAGAACTAGGAGCATCGGACTTAAGGTAAATTTCACGTCAACCGAAATTAGTTCTTTTTCTTCGTGATTTCTTTTAAATATTTTTGTGTGCATATTTGAGAATTGAATTTATATGTACTGAATTTGAGTGAATATTATTATTCGAAAGAGTTGTATATATGTGAGATATTAGTTGTGTTAGTAGAAAATATCTCGGGTAGAGAAACTAGCAGCATTTCAGTATAGTAAAAATAGCGTAGAGAATACAAGGGGGTGATGGCCTATTTATAGGCATCCATCACAAGTCCAAAGTCTAATCTACGTGGGCTTGGCCCAAATACATAATACATGTCCAAGCTAATGGGCGAACCGGCCCGATAAATAAGTAAATGAGCAAGGGGTGATTCCCGCTCGTGAGACTGCGTTTTGGGCCTAGTTGGGCCAAAGCTCGGGAATAAGAGGCTGATGGCACTGGGCCTGGCATATTATCCCAATACGTTGATATATTGTTTTGTTGATATGAGTTATTGTATATAATTTTGGGAGATTTTATAATAGTACGTAATTTGTTATTGTTGTGGGAGTTTAATTTGATGCAAAGGGAATTTTTGAAGTATAAACTTCGATTGATTTTGAGAAAAATAAATATTTTCATAAAAGGTGAGCAGCACGGGAGAAATCCGTGGTGTTGGTTTTCCACATCCCTTAAAATGTGGAGGGTGGTTAGGTCTACTACTACTCAAATTTTTGGTTTTGGTTTGAGGTGAATTGACAGTCGGTAGAAAACATCCCGACTTTTGAGTGGTAGTGGTAGTAGTAGCTCCTAATCATTCAGTTTTTGAGGTGGGGTAGTTGGTAGAAAATATCCCGGCTACCCGGATCGACTTACTAACGCGGAGGGCTTGGAATACCTTTAGGGGATGCGCACACTTAAAGTAGTTGTTTCCGTTTCCAAGGAGCAGTTGTGGTACCGGCGATAGTTCCGGGGTGGCCGTACATAACAACGGACCACCGGGCTTAACAAGAGTGTTGAGCACCACCCTTCTAAATTACTAGGAAGTTAGTTACAAAGTGATTTTTGGGAGAAATTCAAAAGAGGAGAATCTTAGTATTTCATGTATTTCGGAATTATTATGGTTCACAATTTATGTGATTGGGATTTTGTACAGATATCGTTTACTTATGATTTATAAAGTGTTTTGAAAATATTTTTATACTAATGGTTGTACGAATTTATATATATATTATTATTATTATTTTAAAAGGTTAGGTGGGACTTACTTAGCATTATTGCTAATGTTTGTTTCTTTTATTTTTTTCTGTACATGATTTTTGTACAGGTGTTGAGTTGATCGATGTTGAAGTTGATTTCGAGAGAGAGCTTTCGCTAGAAAACATTATTAGTAAATCATTGTAAATCTCTTTTTCAATAACTTTAATCAGTGAGCTTTTGATTTTGACATTTAAGTGGTTTTAGCCTGTGCACTCGATTAAGAGAGAACCGAGTGTGGCGGTAGCACCCCTATTTCCCTTTAAATTTTCCGCTGCACATTTTCTGATGTTTTGAAATAAAAATACTTTACAATAAATCATTATTTAAATGTATTTTTGGGTGGGAAATTTGGGGGTGTTACGCTGGTCTCAAAGAAAGTGAGTAATTAAGCAGTAGGATAAGCAGTTGGGTCAATTAAGACAATTGCTTAGGATGTTGCCGACAAACTACAATCTTTATGTGAGAAGTGTTGGGTGTGTGCTTTGTTGTCTGTAATGAAATCAACACACGATATATCCTGGTTCAGAGGTGGTGTAATCCTCCTACGTCCAGTCCCACCCTTTTTCAGATGGATTTCACTAAAGTATTAAACCCAATACACTTAGTGCCAATCTAGCCTTTACAACGTTTTAGGCCTAGATTGAAGGTTTTTCACGATGAGTATAGCACCACTCAAAGTTACTCAGTCCTTAGACTTTTCTCTAATTAACCAGTGGGGATCAAAAGGTACTCTATCTATCTACTTACACTGTAGGACCCGAACAATTGTTCTCCTAAGTGTTTACAACAATATGTGATTTGTTACAAGAAAGTTCTAACCTCCAACTAGGAACTAAACTTCTATGATGTAGCAATGAAGAGCTTGTATACTGGAAGTTTAGTGAAGCAAGAGTCCAGGCAGAGAGTAAAGTTTAGAATAGCACTTTCTCTTTTGCTAGATATCTCGTGAATGCTTGTGATAGAATTTCTCTCTTTGGATGCTCAAAGCTTGGTTAGAAACTTTCGTTTCAGCCTATATTTATAGGCTTCTCCTTTGAATTAATCTCATCCGTTGGTTAGGATGAATTAATCTCTGATATGTGGAGAAGACAATGTCAGGTCTGCTTGATGTGAGATACAACAAAGATCCAATGATGGCCCTGTAATTCGTAGCATCAACTGGCTTCCCGGAGGGGTCTGAGTCCAGTTTATTGTTTGGGGACATAGGGGTCGTCATGGAAGATTTGCCTTCAATGTTGAATCTCTTTAGCATATCCAGAATGTATTTGGACTGGTTGATGAAAATGCCATCAGAGAGTTGTCTTACTTGCAGGCCTAAGAAGAAGTTAAGTTCACCCATCATGCTCATCTCAAACTTTGTTTTCATCAGTTTCTCAAAATGTTGGCATAGGCGTGGATTTGATGAGGCAAAGATGATGTCATCGACATAGATCTGAATCAGAATGATGTCAGATTTCTGTCGCTTGATAAATAGAGTAGTATCAATCTTTCCTTTGGAGAAACCTGAATCAATCAGAAATTCGGTCAAGGCATCGTACCAAGCTCTGGGTGCCAATTGATAGTCCCTGTTTCAGCCCATAGAGAGCTTTCTTGAGCTTGTATACATGGTCTGGGAATTTTGGATCTACAAATCCTTCAGGTTGAGCAACATAGACTTCTTCTTCTAAAGTCCCATTTAGAAAAGCTGTTTTCACGTCCATCTGAAAGACGGTGAAGTTTTTGTGCGCCGCGTGCGCAAGAAAGAGGCGGATTGCTTCAATTCTGGCTACGAGCGCAAACGTTTCATCATAGTCTATGCCTTCCTGTTGATTATATCCCTTTGCGACCAGCCTTGCTTTGTCCCTTACAACTGTCCCTTCTTCATCTCTTTTATTTTTGAAGATCCACTTTGTGCTAATGATAGTCTTTTTCTGAGGCTTGGGTACCAGTGACCATACATCCAGTCTTTCAAATTGATTGAGTTCATCTTGCATCGCAATCACCCAATCTGGATCAAGTAGTGCATCGGAGACCTTCGATGGTTCTGACTGGCTTAGGAAGCAGGCGAAGTGGCATTCATTCATCGTTGCGGATCTTGTGCGCACACCTTTACTCAGATCACCTATTATCTGATCAACGGGATGTGCTCTCGTCCATTTTCTCTCATGAGCTAGAGGAGTTGGAGTAATGATTGGTTGATCCGAGTCCTGATAGGAGTTTGAGGGCTCTGGAGCAACTGTGGTGTGCAGTGGAGATGATTCTGGACTTGTAGCAAAACCGTGATCATCCACACCTCTGAGATTGGATTGAGGGGTTGAGGGTGTGGATGGTATATCGTCTGGACCTTGAGGAGAGGAATCTCTGCTGTTGGAGTTGATGTTGAAGCAGGTGTGCAAGGAGGAGGTGAAGATTGTGAGTTCTCGTAGAAGTTTCTGAAAAGAGAATTTAGAATCACATCTTCGTGTTCTGTGTTGGGATCAGCTTTATCAGAAGCCACTGGTGCAGCATTTTGTTCCATCGTCATACATTCAAAAGGAACACTCTACAGTGGAGACCATTCTAAAAGCCATCGACGATCGCCTAGACAAGAGAAACATGCTAAGGCAATACGAGCATGCACTGAATATGAGGAAGCACTATTTCAAATCACAGAAGCAATAACAAAGTGGCACTTGATCACAAAGGGGGAGATTGTTGAAGATCATTTAATTGTGAATCAAGTTTGTCACCTCTCTTGTAATAGATTAGCTTTATTATTATTCCTTGTATTTAATATGAGCATTTATTAGATTAAATATGGGCCAAGTGTTAGGCCCATACTAAAGGCTAAAAGCCTTATTCGCTTACCTGAATCTCGCCTATAAAAAGGGAGCCGAGGATTCATGATTAGGTTAACCTTCGTACTTACTCATAATAGCCTTAGCGCAAATCATTCTGTGTACGAGTTCACGGTATATCAAAGAGGGTTTTACATCGATTCATCTGTGTTCATCTTTACGGTTAATCTTCTTTGTTATACTGCTATTCATTGCTGTTACAGAAACATGGACTATCACACTGCACCTTCTTTTTATCCCAAAAGTTCTATCTTGTAACCCGGTTACTGTTCTAAGGGTAGATAGTAAACTTTTAGGAAAACATATTTAATACGTGACTAGAAGTGATATCCGGTCCAGCCATATTTCTACACCCTTATAATATACTATTTATATCCTTCGGTTCTAACAATCTGAAAGTTTACTATTCTGAAAATATGGCCGCTACTCAACGCGATATCATCAACACCGATTTTCAAAAATTGGAAAAGTTTGAAGGTGTGGAGTTTCGGAGGTGGCAGAAAAAGATGCATTTTCTGCTCACTACTTTGAAAGTGGTCTACATGTTAAGCACCCCGACGCTGCCCGAGGAAGAAGAAAACGAGGCGTTGGAGACAAGCCGCCGCCGCATAAAGTGGGATAATGGCGACTACATTTGTCATGGGCACATTTTGAACGGTATGTGCGATTCTCTTTGTTGGTAGAAAATATCCCGGGTAGAGAAACTAACAGCATTTCAGTATAGTAAAAATAGCGTAGAGAATACAAGGGGGTGATGGCCTATTTATATGCATCTATCACAAGTCCAAAGTCTAACCTACGTGGGCTTGGCCCAAATACATAATACATGTCCAAGCTAATGGGCGAACCGGCCTGATAAATAAGTAAATGAGCAAGGGGCGATTCCCGCTCGTGAGACTGCGTCTTGGGCCTAGTTGGGCCAAAGCTCGGGGATAACGGGCCGATGGCACTGGGCCTGGCATATTATCCCAACACGAGTCCCCCACTCCCTTAGTCGAGTTGTAGACTCGGCTAAAAGGGAGTAGTTGAGCTGCTTTGAAATCGGCCTGGTTGCCAAGCTAGCTAGCTAGTTACATAGATGATTGTTGATGATGACGGTCTGCAGTGTGCCTGGAAAGGTTAGTCATGTAACCGTTTGTTGTGATCCCACAGTGTTGCGCAAGGATGAGACCCTTCTTGTCTAGGTGGCATCCTGAGGTCCTGGTTATCTGGCCAGCTGCCAGGTCTTCTTTGCTCCAACCAGGAAGACATCTTCCTTTGTTCATGATGAGGGGATGCCTCGTTAAAACCTTACTAGGAAAAAACCCGGTGGGAAAAAATCCTAGTGAAGGAAAAAGAGTACACCGGTACCTCAAAATAAAACAGAGGAAGGTCAGTCTCGTCGGTTCTTGATTGAGCGTCTGCTTTACTGGTAAGTCGAGATATGTTCCGGGAAGGCCAGTCGCTCGTCTACTTTCCAGTGGTGGCGGTCGAGCCAATGCATGCTCGGGAGAGACCACCCGCATAACTGTTTGTCGATGATGCCGAGCTAAGGTATGACCATGAGAGGCTGGTCGCAAAGCTGCCCGTTGATGATGCCGAGCCGAGGTATGCTCGGGAGAGGGTAGTTTTATAACTATGCACATTGATCCCCGCTGCTTGTGAGAGGATATGGTTTCCTTCGCCTTGGTAGCAGTTTTAGGTCTTGTTTATCCGATTAGCCTCCCATGGTCTCGTTCTTCTGATCAGCAGTCTGGGGTCTTGTTTGTCTGATTAGTTGCTGCCCAGGGTCTTGCTCTGGTGGAGAGATCTCTTCTTCAAATGCACCCAAAATAGAGCTAAAGGGTAAGCTCTTAGGCCATTGTGTGCAGCTGCAACTGTCTCCATCCGTCGAGGGGATATCAAAGACCGGTCTTCACTTGTGAGCAGTGCTCACCTGATGTTCTCGAGATAGATGCAGTGAGTAGTCCACCATGATAAGTAGTCCCTGTTAATTGCTATTATTACCTGTTAGAGAAATGGCAGGTAAAAGAGGTGCTCTCGCTGCTTTAGCTGCAGTGCAAGATACTAAATTTTGGCCTTCAAAGTCAGATGAAGGTCTATCTCAGGTAAGGAAGAAGCCCGGAGCTTCTCCGCCTGGTGCTGGGGAAAAGATAGAAGCTTCCCTGCTTTGTGAAGAGCGACTTTCCAAGAAGAGCAAATGTATAAACTGCTCCTTAGGCCGGGTAAGGGGAGATAACCCAACCGGCAGAATTCTCACTTACGCTGTTTGTTTCCTCGCAGGTATGGTTGGTTGGACGGAGAAGCGCATTTGCTGCCCTGCCCTGACCTTCATTTCCTCATAGGTATGGTAGGTCGGAGAAGTGCACTTGCTGCCCTGACCTTCGTTTCCTCGTATGCATGGATGGTCGGAGAAGCGCATTTGCTGCCTTGGATGCGACGAAAGATGCTAAGTCTCGACCTTTGACATCCGATGCAAGTCCATCTAATGTCGGAGAGAAGCACACAACTTCTCCACATGATGTCGGGGAGAAGCGCGCAACTTCCCTGCATAATGTCAGGGAGATGCTTAGAGCTTCGATGTCTAATACCGGGGAGATGCACGCTCATTCCTGCCTGATGCTGGGGAGAGGCACGCACCTTCCCTGCCTGATGCCGGGGGATGCTAAGAGTTTCTCTGCCTGGTATCCGGAAAGATGCCCAGCTTCTCCGACTGATGTCGGGTAGAAGCATGCACCTTCCTTGCCTAATGTCGGGTAGATGTTAATAGCTTCTTCGCCTGATGTTGGGGAGAAGCACTCACCTTCCCAGGCTTGCGATGAAGAAATAGTCGTCATCCCTGTGGATGGCGGGCTGGCCCGATTATAGAATCAAAATGATGACGTTTAGTCTGGTCGTGATGAATCCATAGCAACGGTCATCATCCAAGTGAAGGGGAATGCGACCGGTCTTGAAATGAGAATGATGGCACTGAGACGATCCTAACGAGGATGGCAATTCGTAGGCCGACTGTGAAATCAAAGCAGCGGTCATCATCCAAGTGAAGGAGGATCTGACCGGTCTTGAGAAAGGAATGATGGTGTTGAGCCGGTGCTGACGTAAACGATGACTCATTGGCCAATAATGAATCCAGAGCAGTGGTCATTATCGTTATCCCGCCAAGGTCGAATCAAGAGAGCTGTGCTTGGATGGCTCCCTGAGGCAGGTCAAGAAAGCGATGCAAGGTAAGAGAGTGATGTTAGATCCTTCCCGGTGATTTCAGAGTTTTGCAAGCTTTAGGCTCGAGGCTCAACCTTCGGAGCACGTTCTAACGTCGGTGATGTAGTAGATGAGGTAATTATCATGTTCAAGGCCTCCCTAAACGTTTTCAGAGCTTGTCACTTCTTAGGTCAAGGATCGGCATCCGGAGTATGTCCACGCTTAGTTGCGCAGGATGCTAACCCCGATCTTCAATATCAGATGCAGGCCCGGTCAATGTTAGAGACAAACGCAGGGCATCTCCGTCCAGTGTTGTAAGAAATGGTACAACTTCCCCGCCTCGTGAAGATAGACTTGCCAGGAAGAGAAAGGGTATGAACTGCTTCTCAGGTCGGGTTAGGGAAGGCAATCCTACCCGAACAGCTCCAGCTTACTTCGCTTGTTTTCTTGCAGGTATAGCCGGTTGGGAGAATCACGCAGCTTCCTTTCCTGATGCCGGGGAGAAGCATGCAGCTTCCCTGCTTCACAAAGTATCACCTTGTTCGTTTCTTTGCAGATGTGCCAGGTTGGAGAAGAGAATTTCTTGCCTTGGCTACAAAGAGAGATGCTAAACCATTTTCCATGTCATTTGATCCTTTTCCCTGCAGGGACTGACGGATCCGGCCACATTGCTCCGAGCTATGAAAGATTAGCATACGGAGCTCCAGCGTCAAGCTGATTAAGCCCATCTTCAGGCTACCCAGGCTCGGCAGCATGCAAATGGAGTGGAGGCAGCCTTGAGGATACTTGTCGCATGCAATGAAGAGGATAAGAGAGCCATGATCGATTTTCAATCAAAGTGTGACCAGCTGAAGTCGAGTATAACCAAGTAGAGGCGTCGTTTGTGGATGCAGCGCAACAAGCAATTGCGGTTCTCAAAGCTTCTCAGGAGTTCTCCGAGTCACAGCTTCGTGTTGCAAGGTCTGTGCCCCTTGGCAACGGTGCTTCCTTCCTTCCCAGGACGAGTGCTGCCGGGAGGGCCTCCTTCCTGGCTCCGCCCTTGTGAAATGGCTTCACGTTACAAGGTTTGTAACCCCATAGCAACGGTATTCCTGGACCTTCATGATCAGCTTCGCGTTGCAAGGTCTGTACCCCTTTAACAACGATGCTTCCAGGACTTCGAGTCACAGCTCCGCGTTGCAAGCTATTTACCCCTTTAGCAACGGTGCTTTCTTCCTTCCCAGGACGAGTGCTTCCGGGAGGGCCTCCTTTCTGGCTCCGTCCTTGTGGAATGGTTTCGTGTTGCAAGGTTTGTAACCCCTTAGCAACGGTACTTCTGGACCTTCATGATCGGCCCGCAATTGCAAGGTCTGTACCCCTTTAGCAATGATGCTTCCAGGACTTCGAGTAGCAGCTCCGCATTGCAAGGTCTGTACCCCTTTAGCAACGGTGCTTCATTACTTCCCGGGACGAGTGTTGCCGGGAGGGCCTCCTTCCTGGCTGCCGCTGCGTTGCAAGGTTTGTACCTTTTTAGAAATGATGTTTCCATGCCTTCGAGTAACAGCTCTGTGTTGCAAGGTCTGTACCCCGTTATCAATGGTGCTTCCAGGACTTTGAGTAACAGCTCCGCATTGCAAGGTCTGTACCCCTTTAGCAACGGTGTTTTCTTCCTTCTAAGGACGAGTGTTGCCGGGAGGGCCTCCTTCCTGGCTGCCGCTGCGTTGCAAGGTTTGTACCCCTTTAGCAACGATGCTTCCATGCCTTCGAGTAATAGCTCTACGTTGCAAAGTCTGTGCCCCTTTGTCAACAATGCTTCATCATGGTACCAGTGCATGGTTCTGGGATGTGGAGGTCGGCCACATATGGCTCTCCCCCGATGACCTTTCTCCCCAGCTCGTGTAGCGTTAGCCTCAGATCTTTCACCACATCAGGGGATAGTTCTGCTCGTGCGTGCCCAACGCAGAGCTGAACTTGCGCAGAAGACTCTGCAACTCTCTCGCGTACGTGAGGTCAAGATTTAGCATGGCGTCTGTCCGAGAAGGCTGTCCGCCTGCCCGGTCAACGGAAGTGATAAGACGAGTCGTCCTTCCTTGCTACCATGGCTACCTAACTTGTCGGGACACATACTCTCTTCGAGATCCATTTGTGCTGGTACATGTTTGCTGATACGTCTCTTGGGGTGTCAGCTGTCTACCCGGTTGACGGGAGTGATGAGATGAATCGTTCCCTCCTTCTCGAAACGAGTGTTCCCGGGAAGGACTCCTTCCCGGATGTCATGGCTAACTTGCCGGGACACAAACTCTATTCGGGATCCGTCTGTGCCTGTACGTCTGTGTTAGTCTGTGCTGGTACGTCTGTGCTGGCACGTCCCTTCAGGGCCCATCTTTGTGGGTATGTCTGTGCTGATACGTCTCCCGGGGTAGCCAACCCTCCTACCTGGTTGACGGGGGTGATGAGATGAATCATTCCCTCCTTCCCGGAATGAGTGTTCCCGGGAATGCCTCCTTCCTCTCTGTCGTGGCTAACTTGCCGGGACACATACTCTATTCGGGATCCGTCCGTGCCGGTACATCAGTGCTGGTCCGTGCTGGTATGTCTATGCCGGTACGTCCCTTCAGGGCCCATATTTGTTGGTACGTCTGTGCTGATACGTCTCCCGGGGTAGCCAGCCCTCCTACCTGGTCGATGGGGGTAATGAGACGACTCATTCCCTCCTTCCCGGGATGATTGTTGCCGGGAGGGCCTCCTTCTTGGCTGCTCAACTTGCCGGGACACGTACTCCATTCGAGATCCATCATGCCCTGAGTGTACGAGCATGGTGTATGGCACCGAGCATACAAGCGTCTTAGGTGATAGCTCCTAGCATGCTCGACCTCATGATTGTGCTCCGGAACCACAATCAGGTTGCATACACAATGAACCTACAATTTCAGAAAATTTTGTAGAAATCTAAATTTTAAATTTTTATTGTTCAAGGGTTGTCCTTTGTTGAGCGTGTGAGGTCCGTGCCCATCTTTGGATGAGGCTTCGAACTGAGGAGAAGTCTGCTGCTCGTGAGGGAGACCCTCAACCGCCGCTGTCGCTCGAGCTGCCTCCATCCATGGCTGTCGTCGGACGGAGTTGAAGGTGAATCCCTGTCGCTGAGGTCAGCCGAAAAGAGCTTGTGCAGTCCTCGGTTCGTACAGATAGAGGAGATAAAGAGCAATGGAAAGGCTCCGTCTGCGTCACGTGTGAAACCCGCTCGTCAATCCCAGGAACCTCAAGCGGCCATTAATGGCAAGGCTCCGTCTGCGTACGCCGTTGCTTAGTTCTCCCAGTCGTTCGTTGCTCGGGTTCTCCTTGGTTCAACCTCGGTGGCTGCGTATCCTTGGGACCTAATCTGGAAAAATTCATCTTATTTTTGCTCGAATCTCTACCAGTTCCTACCAAAAAATGAGAGATGTCTCTCAATGAAAGCACCAATGTTGGTAGAAAATATCCCGGATAGAGAAACTAGCAGCATTTCAGTATAGTAAAAATAGCGCAGAGAATACAAGGGGGTGATGGCCTATTTATAGGCATCCATCACAAGTCCAAAGTCTAACCTACGTGGGCTTGGCCCAAATACATAATACATGTCCAAGCTAATGGGCGAACCGACCCGATAAATAAGTAAATGAGCAAGGGGCGATTCCCGCTCGTGAGACTGCGTCTTGGGCCTAGTTGGGCCAAAGCTCGGGGATAACGGGCCGATGACACTGGGCCTGTCATATTATCCCAACACTCTTTTTGACGTGTATCAAAATGTTGAATATGCTAAAACGTTGTGGGAATCTCTAGAATCCAAATATATGACCGAAGATCCTTCAAGTAAGAAATTTCTCATTAGTAACTTTAATAGTTACAAAATGGTGGATTCCCGTCCGGTCATGGAGCAATTTCATGAGGTTCAACGTTTGTATGATCAAATTTTGATTCATAACATGCATGTAAATGAAACCTTTGCGGTCGGTTCTATAATCGACAAATTACCACCTTCATGGAAGAAAGTGAAAAATAGTCTCAAACGCAAAAAGGAGGATTTGTCAATGGAGCAACTTGGTCGCCGACTTCAAATCGAAGAAGGCATTAAGTTGCGTGAAGGTGACAATGGTAAAAAGAACGACCTTCCAATTTCCTCTATAAATGTTATGGAGGAGGGACAGTCAAATGGGACTAAGAAAAATAAAAAATGTCCCGGGAAATTCACTAAAGGTTCCAAGTTTCAAAAGAAGCCGAAAGATAAGAAAGTAGGCTCTTGTTGGGAATGTGGTGGTCCACATTTCAAGAGGTACTGCCCGAAGGTGAAGAAGAAGAAAGCCCAATCGAACGGCCATCCAAATGGTGGCCAAGACAACCAAGGTCAGAATCTTTTTTATAGTTACAAATGATGTTGATAACAACATGATTTTTGTAGCTATGCTTTCTGAAATTTGTGTTGTGCAGGATGATCAATCTTGGTGGATCGACACCGGAGCCATAAGGCATGTATGTAAAGATAGGCAAGCTTTTAAGACTTTAAAAGAGTTGCAAGAGGGGCCAATCTTATACATGGGAAATGACTCTACTGTGCAAATTCAAGGAATTGGGCAAGTAGAGTTGGAATTAACTTCCGGAAAGAAATTAATTCTTAATGATGTGTACTTTGTACCACAAATCCGGAAAAATCTTGTCTCCGGTGGCATCCTAAATAATTTTGGGTATAAACTTAGCTTTGAAGCAAATAAGTTTATTTTATCTAAGAGTGGTGTATTTGTTGGCCAAGGTTTCTATTGTAATGGCATGTTAAAACTAAGTGTTGTAAATAAAGTAGTTAATTCTGTTTATATTGTTTGTGATTCTTCTTTGTGGCACAATAGGTTATGTCATGTTAATTATCGTAGATTAAGTAACATGTCTAAAGTAGGTTTAATTCCTCCTTTTAATGTTAACATAGAAAAATGTAGAACTTGCATGTTAAACAAAATCACTAGAAACTCTTTTCAAAATGTTGAAAGAAAATCCAACATGCTTGAATTAGTGCATAGTGATATGTGTGATTTCCACAGCACTCCTTCTTTTAGAAATAAAAAATATGTAGTCACATTTATTGATGATTGCACAAGATATTGTTACATATACCTTTTATTTTCAAAAGATGAGGCAATGGATAAATTCAGAGTTTTTAAAACGGAAGTTGAGTTACAAACCGGAAAGAAAGTAAAAAGACTTAGAACTGACAAAGGAGGAGAATATTATGAGCCTAAATTTTTTGAATCCGTTGGAATAATCAATGAAACAACAGCCCCTTACACGCCACAACAAAACGGCATAGCTGAAAGAAAGAATAGAACCTTAAAAGAAGTGGTTAATTCCATGTTGTCTAATTCAGGCTTAAGTAATGGATTTTGGGGTGATGCTATATTAACTGCTTGTTATATTCTTAATCGAGTTCCTAACAAGAGAAATAAAATAACCCCATATGAACTTTGGCACCAGAGAACACCCCAACTAAGTTATCTTAGGGTATGGGGTTGTAGGGCAATCGTGAGATTACTGGAACCTAAATGAAAAATGTTGGGTGAAAAGAGAGTAGAGTGCATATTTATTGGATATGCTGAACATAGTAAATCATATCGATTCTATGTTATTGAAACAAATGACTCAATTGCAGTTCATACCGTTATTGAGTCTAGGGATGCTCTTTTTGATGAGAAGCGGTTCACTTCTATTCCTAGGTCAAATGATGTTGATCTCAGTTCAAGTAATTCAAATTTTCATGAACAGGAAAAGGATCATGAAAATGAGCCTGAAATTAGACGGAGTAAGAGGGCTAGAAAAGAAAAGTCATTTGGTCCCGATTTCCAATTATATTTGGTTGAAGGATCAAGAGAGACCCTTGTAACTCAAACACTATATTGTTATAGTGTTGAGGAGGATCCTAACTCTTTTGAGGAGGCAATGGAATCTCAAGATGCTTCCTTCTGGAAAGAGGCCGTGAACGATGAAATGGATTCAACCATGGGCAATAATACTTGGGTTCTAAGTGATTTACCACCCGGTTGCACACCAATCGGTTGTAAATGGATTTTCAAGAAGAAAATGAAAGTAGATGGTACTATTGACAAGTTTAAAGCTAGATTGGTTGCACAAGGCTTTAAACAAAAACATGGTATTGATTACTTTGATACATAAGCACCGGTAGCCAGAATAACTACCATAAAATTGTTAATTGCTTTATCAGCTATTCACAATCTTGTGATTCACCAAATGGATGTCAAAACTGCATTTTTAAATGGTGAATTGAAGGAGGAGGTGTATATGAAACAACCCGAAGGGTTTGTTGTTAAAGGACAAGAAACGAAAGTTTGTAAACTTGTCAAGTCCTAGTATGGTCTGAAACAAGCACCTAAACAATGACATCAAAGGTTTGACGAGGTTGACGTGCACTTTGTCATTAGGTGCACTCAAAATAAGTACAATACAACGAATATACGTAGTATAACGAAGTAAGGTTCGTATCCACAGGGAAATGAATACTTTTTCTTTTATATAAGTAATAACAAGGGGGGTTTAGGTTTGTTTGGTTTAAAAACACTAAGATAAACAACCTATATGAGTTTAATTCGATGAGATGAGGACTTGGTTTTGCTTTTATCCACTTAATGAAATGTTCGTGGATCCCGGTTATATCTTTAACTATCTTCCTCTTGAATATTCAATCGAGGAGTATATCCAGTTCATCGAGGGTAGTTATTAATAACGAGATGCGTTCATTAATAAAACTTACTATCGAGTCAATATAGAACAAGCGCCGTATATTAACTTGATAGTAGCAATAAACTTAAGATGAAAACGATTGAGATTGATAACCTCAACACAAGCGGTTTATTGGTTTAATCAATATAATTAATTCCCCTTGGCATATTAACCATGAGATACATGCACTAATATTCCAAGTTTACTACCATTGAAAGAACCGGATTAATAACAAGCGTATTAACCGATTGATTCTAGTAATAATTAATATGAGAAACAATACTAGTTGATACTTTAAGTAATGTTTAAGATATTAACATGAAATATGAATAGGAATTAATTAATACTCAAGGAAGAATATTAAAGAATATGAATCCTACTATGATTAATATCAAGATGTTAACTAATTGTCATCTTAGTACCACTCCCCAATATTAACATAGAGGAAGAAATAGCTATTACTATAACCAATGTCAAGATGTTAACTAATTGTCATCTTAGTAACACTCCCCAACTTTGATATAGATATAGTATTTTAAAGGAAGAATTAATATGCAAGGAAGAATATTAAAGAAAATAACTCACAACTTACAAATTCATTAAGCTTCAAAGTAGCAAAACCAAGATGGAAGAGTTTAGCTCCTCATTTGGAGACTAAACATGATGAAAAATATAAAGAAAGAACTATTCTATACTGAGCTTAGATGTACAAAGGAATTGGATCTCCTTTTGTGAAGGAAAGGAGGTGTATTTATAGGCTTTTGGGATGGGATTCGGGTACTCGATCGGGTATATACATGGTACCCGATCGAGTATGTGTGTAATACTCGATCCGAGGTATACTCGACCGGTTTCAAGCTATTTTCCATAAGCATACCCGATCGGGTATATATTAATACCCGGTCGAGTATGCTTAGAAAATGGTATTCGGACCATACTCGACCGATCTTCATTTAAAACTCAAAGGCATACCCGATCGGGTATGTCGGTCTACCCGATCGGGTATAGACATTAAATCGTGGCCGAAATCTTCCCGACATGTTCCCTTGTCTTCGGATCTGATCCGATTTGAAGTTTCAACCTAATACCCGATCGAGTATAGTTAATACTCGACCGAGTATAGACCAAAATTCAGGATCTTCTTTGTCTTCAAATTTTTGCACCTTCTTTCCACTCTTTGGGTTCACCAACTGTACTTCGAGTGATCAAGACCTGTTTGAGCTCAGAATATATCTAATCTAACCTATTTACAAGAATATAACAAACTAATCTATTACACCAAAAGTGTGTAATTTCCATAGTAAAGATCAAGCAAAACTAATTAAAAACACAAACATAAATATGGAAATTACAAACGTATCAACTCCCCCACACTTAAACCTTTACTCGTCTCGAGTAAGATCAAATGTTCACAAGTGTCAAGTTTGTCCAAAATTTCCACAGTTCAACAAAAACAACATACAAACACAAAGACCACCAAGGATGACAAAGAAAAAATGAGTTTAAACTCAAATTACAAAGAACATCTTGGGTTTAATGGCCTTCTAGTGTTATCTTCTCTTCTCCTCCTCTCTTCTTCTTTGTCTTTGATTTCTGAATCTTCTTATTCTTCACAGAGATACAATGAGTGCCTGCAAAAACAAACATTTCTCTCATATCTCTCATTTTGCCTAGGAGCCTTTTCAAGTTTTCATCCTAGCATCTCTTTTCATTTTCCATTCTCCCCAACTCACTCATTTTTTTTATAAGCCCTTTTTGCTTAGATTGCCCATTTTGTTGGGTTTTCAACCTAACTAGCATTTATTTTCTTTTATTTATTTATTTATTTATTTTTTTTTTGTGTGTAAAAGTTTAAAAGAATTACATGCATAGTGCTAGGTGGGAATAAAAATTACATACCATCATGAGTGTCTCCCCCGTACTTGAATCAAGCACGGTCCCTAGTGCCCGCCTTCTCTGCCGTAGTAGCTCCCTCCGAAGCCGCTCCCCTGCCCACCATCTCCCATATACGTGTCCCCGCCATCTCCGCCGTCGTACCCTCCACCCCCGGAGCCAGATCCTCCAACGTTACCCCAATGAGTGGGGTCATACCACGAGGGTGGTGGAGGGGGGTTCGCCATGGTATGGAAGGATCCCTGCTGTGCCATGTAAGAGTACATAGGTCTGTAGAACCTACATTGATCTTCCTCATACCGATGTCTATCGGCTTCCCTGAGCTCCTCCAATCACTGAAAACCGGCCCTTTGCTCCTCCTGTAGTTGGTTGAGCCGGTTGTCCATTTGGGCGTACCCAGTAAGGAGTTGTTGTTGACCCTCCAGAAGTTGTTGAAAGAAGTCGGGTGGTGGAGGGTTTTGGCTTTGTTCGGGGATGTCCTGGCCCATGTTTTGATGGCTATGGAGTTGAGCATAGGGCTCGTAATGGGGTTGGTGTTGGGGAGGTTCTTGTTCTGGTTCCTGGAGATGTGGTGGAAGGGCGTGTGGGAAGAGGTAATGTTGCTCCTCTCTTGCTGTTTTGTAGTGGAGTTGGGGGAGTTCTGGGTTGGGCAGGAGGAAGTATTTGAGGGGTTTGGGGTGTATGAGCCAGTTGTACATATTCTTGGGTCTTTCTTCACCATAAACTGTGTGTGAAAAAGATGTACAGCCCGAGTGGCCCAGCCAAGAAATGTTCATCAAACAGTAGTCGGGTATAGGAGAGTTATCCGTATACCCGAACTTGGTGGCCAAGTGCATAATCACCACACCCACCACAATAGCGCCTTTTGCTACGCTTTCTTTTTTGAGATGTGCCCACATAAGATTACACAGGTTAAAATCCACGTGAACATGGAATAGGGCTACCGACATTAGGCATACATCCCCCATCCTAGTGTGATGGTTGTTGGGACGTCCAAGCAAGGAGTTGGCAAGGAATTTCAAAAATAGGCGGAGGACGGGATGTTGGACATGACTAATATAGAGTTGGGAGGAGGTAATTTAGTCTCCCCGGTCATTTTTGTCCATAGGGTATGGCCGAAAGCGGTATTATCGGATATGGATTTTTGGTAAGGGACCGGAATACCAAAATGTTCGGCGAACTCAAGTTTCGTGATGGAGTGGTTGTGGTTAAACAGACGAAACTTGAGTTTATCATCCCTAAAATCCGCTTCATTGTTCTCAAATTGCACCGAGCTTATGAATTCATAGATAATTTTTTCATTTGAGTGATATTGCATTTTGAATATCTTGTCCATGCTCAACTCATGAAAAAATTTCTTAGTCATTTTGTACACTCCTAATTCATTGAGGGCATCATGGCATAAAAAGCGAGAAGGTTTAACTTGCCTTTCAATGGTAGACATGAAGCGGGTGCGGTGTTCGGAGTCGATGAAGATGATGTCCTCGTAGCCCGGGATGGATGCCCTAGTGTTGGAGCACTGTCCTTTTTCCTTCCTTGGAGCCATGTTTGAGTGAATTTGGGCTTGAAATCCGAAATGTGGAGGTGGGGGTAGGGTTTCTTCGGACCTCTGAAAACTGGGGAAGAATTGGATTGGTGGGTATGAGTGTGTAGAGGAAGATGAGGGGAGTGTTTTGGTGTTGAAATGGGACGATTTGGTGAAGAAATGGAGGAGATATGGTAGAGAGAAGATGTAAAAATGGAGGTTGGGGGCGTTTTGTTCGAATTTGGGTTGGTGATTTTGGGGAAGATGAAGTGTTTGGGGCGGATTTGGGGTTATAACGCCCGTTTACCCGATCGAGTATGTGTTGTTACTCGGTCGGGTATGTCTGGAAAGTGGGGTTTTTGAGCAGCCTGCCTCCGGTACTCGATCGGGTATGTGTTGTTACCCGGTCGAGTATTGCTGGAAAATGAAGTTTGTGAGTGGTCTGCCTCCGGTACCCGATCGGGTATCATTCCATACTCGATCGGGTATGTGTTCTTTTCTACGTTTGAGGCATGTACTCGGTCGAGTGTGGAAATCAGTTTCCTTCAACTTTAGCATTTCTGTACATACCCGACCAGGTGTATAGTGATACCCGATCGGGTATCCCTTGTTTTTCAAAAATTGACTACTTCCTCGATCGAGTAGTGCCCGGTTCCCTTTCTTTTGGCCATACCCGACCGAGTATATGGTTATACTCGATCGGGTATGTCCCCAGATGCTCTAAAACCTGCAATTTTCTATTTCTTTTCCTCCAAAAACCCGTGATTAGTTCCCTCTCTCACTGATCTCTCAAATAATTAAACAAAAAAATGAATTAAGAACACTCGAATTTATGAAAAATAAAAATAAACTTGGGTTGCCTCCCAAGAAGCACCTTAGTTAACGTCGTGGCACGACGTTATTCATTTTTTTTAAAGTGGGATCGTGAACATCCCTTGATTCATTTTTTGTGGCCTGATTTAGCCATTTTTGAAATTTATTTTTCGGCCTTTTCCAGTAAGGCCGGGATTTCTTTCTCACTACCACCTCCATCATAGGTGGATTTGTTTCACATTTTATCACATTCTTTCCTATCAAGGATGACTTCTCGTGTTTATTTTTCTCTTCTTGAAAAAATCTGATTTTATCCGCTTCTTTGAAAACTAGCGGTTCTTGGATTTTGCATTTTTTTCCGTAGAGTCCAAGATGTTGAATTCCACTTTTTGATCATCGAACTCTAAATTTAGTGAACCACTAGAAACGTCAATTTTCATTTTTGCGGTCTTCATGAAGGGTCTACCCAAAAGGATGGGTGTTGTTTGGTCATCAGTTCCCATTTCAAGGACATAGAAGTCAACAGGAAAGACCATATTTTCTACTTCTACTAGCACATCTTCTACTACACCCTTCGGGTAAGTACTAGAATGATCTGCCAGTTGAATCACTACACCTGTTTGATGTAATGGGCCAAGTTGTAGAGTTTTATAAACAGAATAGGGGATGACATTTATTGATGCCCCTAAATCCAACAAGGCCATAGGAAATGTGGTGTCTCCTATTTTGCAAGGGATAGTGAACATGCCTGGGTCATTACATTTTTCGGGGAGTTTTCTCTGAAAAATGGCCGAGACGTGTTCACTAACTCTAACCTCTTGTTTCCCCTTCAATTTATCTTTTCTTTTTGTTTTGCATAATTCTTTTAAGAATTTAGCAAAACGAGGGACATTTTTCATTAAGTTAAGAAGCGGAATGTTTACCTCACACTTTGCGAAGGTTTCATAGATGTCGGCATCTTTTTCTAGCTTCTTTGTCTCCTTCAGCACCTCAGGAAACGGGATTTCTTGTTCATATGATGAGGGTGGGGGGAGCTTGGTTTCTGTGATCTCCTCCTCTGGCGGGACTACTTTTTCAGGGTCCACACCCTCAATCTCTTCATCGTTCTCTTCTACCTCTTTCAACGTCGACCCATGATATGCACTAGTTTATAGTGCATAAATGTATGTTTTTATGTTGATTGAGTGTGGATTTTCCATCGCTTTTAGTTAGTTTGTAAGTACTTGTTTTATTTTGTTTGTAATTGTTTTCTCCTTCTTTTCGTAGTTATAGAATAGTGATAGAGTTTGTAGCAAGGAAAAGGGGAGAAAAGCTGAAGACAAAAATACCCAGGAGCACGCAAACCCGACCGGGTCAGACCTTGAACCCGGTCGGGTCAGTTGAAGACCGGATCTAAGAAGAAAAAGTAAGACCCGGTCGGGTCCCTTACTCGACCCGGTCAGGTCAGATATGACCCGGAACACCAGAACATGCTGAAGATCACAAAGATTTGGAAAAATCTGATTTAGACCAAACCCGGTCGGGTCCCTTACTTGACCCGGTCGGGTCTGACTTGACTCGGGACAAATTAACGTGCTGGAACACAAAAAGGTGGAAGATTATTTGATTTTGACCGGTACCCGGTCGGGTATGTACCTATACCCGGTCGGGTACCCGGCCAAAGGTGTTGAAAAACACCTATAAATAGCACTCTTTTTCTCCTCTAAAAATCATCCCTTCTTCCATTCTCTTTAGGTCAGTTTAGAATAGCATTTATTTATATTTTTCTAGCTATGTTAGTCTCCAAATGAGGAGCTAAACTTCCATTCTTGGTTTTGCTCTTGAAGCTTGTTGATTATTAAAGTTGTGAGTTATTTTCTTAACTTCTTCTCTTGATTATTAATTCTTCCCTTAATCTCATTCTATATTGATGTTGGAGGGTTGCTAAGTGACGATTAGTTAACGTTCCGACATTAATTACTACTAGAAACGATCAACGAATCGATGGTTAATCGTTGGTGGTTTCACAAAGTAAGTAACTTCGATTTATTAATGCACGGTCGTGGTTAATAGACTTAAGAGGGATCAATTTTGTTGGTTAAACCGAAACCGTTGTGTTAAGGTTATCAACCTCAATTGATTTCATCAAGGAGTTAAAAAGATTGAATGCTACTATTATATCGGTATACGGCGTTGTTCTATATTTTATTAATAGTAAGGGTTATTAATGAACGGTCGTTGTTAATAACTACCCTCGATGAATTGGAGATACTCCTCGATTGAGTATTCGAGAGGGGATAAGTTATAGATATAACAAGGATCGACTAAAATATATCAACAAGTGGAAAGTAGCAAAACCAAGTCCCTTTTATTCTTGAATTAAACACATATAGGTTGTTCATCTTAGTTTCTTAATTGAATTAAATCACTCAAAACCAAAACCCCCCTTTTTATTACTAGTTTCATAGAAAGAAAATCATTCCTTTCCATGTGGATACGAACTCTACTACGCTATACTACATATAAGTGTTTAGTATTGAAATTATTTTGACGCACTGTGACAAAGTGCTCGTCAAATTTGGCGCCGTTGTCGGGGATAGGCAATTAATTTTTCTTTTTATTTTATTTCAAGATAAATCAAAAAAAAATTTATATAAAGTTTTCTATTTTGCTGAGCTTTGTTTGAGTATATGGTAAAAACCCGATCCATAAACCTACTCACCTACCAAACAAACCCCGAAATAGAAAAAGCTCTCGAGCGGTTAAAAAACAAATTCTCAAATACCGACTCGGGGGAATCCTCAAGTGCTAGTTCTCAATCTAGCGAGTCCGAGGAGTCAATATCAATGGCTCTTGAAACAAGAACGCTGAGGGAGCTCACAGCCCCCAATCTAAACCAACAACCCTTATGTATCACCTTCCCAACTCTTGATGCGGGTGCTACATTTGAGTTAAAATCCGGACTCATACATCTACTTCCATCTTTCCACGGGCTAAGAGGAGAGGATCCGAATAAACATCTTTCGGAGTTCCACATCGTTTGCACAAGCATGTGCCCGAACGGTGTTACCGAGGAGCAAATTAAGTTGAGGGCTTTCCCATTCTCCCTCAAAGACACCGCCAAAGATTGGCTATTCTATCTTCCCTCGGGAAGCATAGACACTTGGGCGGCCATGAAGAAGAGCTTCCTCGAAAGGTATTATCCCGCCTCCATCTCCTCATCTCTAAAGAAACAAATCAGCAATGTGGAGCAAAAAGATGATGAACCGTTCTACGAATTCTGGGAACGATTCAAGAGACTCTATGCGAGCTGTCCGTATCACGGCTACTCGGAGCAAGACCTCATCCTTTACTTTTATGATGGTCTTTGCGATGATGATAGACGGATGATCAATGCTGCATGTGGAGGAGGAATAGTCAACAAAACTCCTTCTCAATCTAGGAATCTTATCTCGGAGTTGGCCGAAAATTGTAGACACTATGATCGGCGGTCAACAAAGAGAGTTATGGCAGCGGAATCCAACAACTCGTTGGAGAGTCAAGTAGCCGGCTTGACTTCTTTGGTTAAAGATTTCCTTCTAAATCCAAAAACCCAAGAAGTCAAGGTCTGCGACATCTGTTCAACACAAGGGCATCCCACAGATTCTTGCCCAACTTTACAAGAGGAGAACTCCGAGCAAGTCAATGCTTTGGGGTTCCAAGGCCAAAGGAGGTACGATCCTCACGGCAACACCTACAATCCAGGATGGAGGGATCATCCAAATCTAAGGTACGAAAACCCTCAACCCCCTCAACAATCAAACCCTCCCCCTCCTCAACAATATAAACAACAAGGCCAAACACCGAACTCAAGCATGTCCACCGAAGACATGATTCGAGCATTAGCCATGGATATGACTACGATGCAACAAAGTGTGGCCCAATTTCAAGAAACCACAAAGTCTAGCATCCACAACTTGGAAAGCCAAATGAGCCAAATCTCAAATGCCGTGAGTAGGTTAGAAGCTAGGGATTCGGCAAAACTCCCATCTCAAATGGAGCTGAATCCGAGGTAACAAGCTCATGCGGTGACTTTGAGAAGCGGTAAAGAATTGATTATGGCTAAGGCAAAAGCAAAGAGCCATGTGGGAGAAGAGGAGGAGGAGATCATGATGCCAAGCACAAACCCTCAAAATGAAGAGGAAAAAGAGGAGGAGATCACACCTCAAAGAAAGTTCCCACCGCTCAACTCATATGAGCCAGTGCCACCTTTTCCGGAGGCTCTCAAGGATAACCGGAAATACAACAATGACAAAGACATCTATGAGACCTTCAACAAATGTGAGGTAAATATCCCTCTTCTCAATTTAATAAAAGGTGTTCCTAGGTTTGCAAAGTTTTTAAAAGAACTTTGCACAATTAAAAGGAAACACAAGTTGAATGGCAAGCATAAAATCCAAGTAAGTGAAAGAGTGTCGGCCGTTTTTCAAAAGAAACTGCCTAAAAAGTATAGTGATCCGGGAATGTTCACTATACCATGTAAACTTGGAAATTCTAGTTCTTCTAGGGCTATGTTAGATTTGGGTGCATCAATCAATGTCATCCCATATTCTCTATATAAGTCCCTAGAACTAGGACCTTTACATGAGACGGGGGTCGTTATCCAACTTGCCGATAGATCCAATGCCTACCCAAAAGGTGTGGTAGAGGATGTTCTCGTCATGGTGGATAATTTAATCTTTCCCGCAGATTTTTACGTTCTTGAAATGGAGAACGATAAAAATGCAGTCCCAATTTTGAAAACGGCTAAGGCCAAAATTGACGTTTTTAGTGGAGTGTTAACCATGGAGTTCGATGGTGAAAAAGTCGAATTTAATATCTACGACTCCATGAAATACCCCACTGACAATCACTCTCTATTTGCGATTGACACTTGCGACACTTGGGTCCAAGATGTATTTGAAATTGAGGGAAAGGATGAAGTACTAAGCTCAATAGAAAACGACATAGAGGATTTTACATTGGAATACTCTATGTCAAATAACATGAAGGTTATGGTGGCGGAGTTAAATCAACTCCCACTTTTGCCACCGGGCTCTAAAGCCCTCCCACTAACCATTCCAAGCGAGAAGCCGCTACCATCTGTTTTGCAGGCACCGGAGGTGGAACTAAAACCACTCCCTGAAAATATGAAGCATGTGTTCTTGGGTGAAAATCACACCCTACCGGTGATTATTTCAAATGCCCTGTCCCAAGAACAAGAAGAAAGATTGATCGCGGTCTTGAAAGAATATAAATTGGCCATTGGATGGTCTATTGCCGACATCAAAGGCATTAGTCCATGCCGACATCCACATGCATGCACAGGATCTTGCTCAAAGATGAGGCCAAAGCGGTGAGACAACCGCAACGAAGATTGAACCCACCCATGATGGAGGTGGTGAAAAAGGAGGTGATCAAATTGCTTCAAATGGGAATCATATTCCCCATTTCCGATAGCAAATGGGTGAGTCCTACTCAAGTGGTGCCAAAGAAGACCGGAGTAACGGTCATTGAAAACAAGGATGGTGAGATGGTGCCCACCCGAATTCAAAACGGGTGGCGAGTTTGCATTGACTACCGAAGACTCAATTCGGTGACTAGGAAAGACTTCTTTCCATTGCCTGTTATTGATCAAATGCTAGAGAGGTTAGCAGGGCACAAGTTCTATTGTTTTCTCGATGGTTACTCCGGGTATTTCCAAATACCAATAGCCCCGGAGGACCAAGAGAAAACAACCTTCACATGTCCATTTGGCACTTTTGCCTACCGACGAATGCCCTTTGGATTATGCAACGCACCGGGCACCTTTCAAAGGTGCATGATGAGCATATTTTCAGAGTTTGTGGAGGTATTCATGGAGGTCTTTATGGATGATTTCACAATCCATGGGGACTCTTTTGACTCTTGCCTCTATCACCTCACTCTTGTGCTAAAGAGTTGCATTGAATCCAACCTTGTGCTGAACTCTGAAAAATGCCACTTCATGGTAGAACAAGGGATTGTTCTTGGGCATGTGATCTCATCAAAGGGGATCGAGGTGGACAAAGCAAAGATTGATGTGATTCAAACGCTCCCGTACCCCACAAATGTACGGGACATCCGCTCTTTCCTCGGTCACACCGTTTTCTATAGGAGATTCATCAAGGATTTCTCAAAAATCTCATCTCCTCTATGCAAACTTTTACAAAAGGAGGTGGAATTTAATCTAAACGATGAATGCAAAGAGGCTTTTGACACTTTGAAAGCAAGATTGGTGACTGCCCCAATCATACAGGCCCCCGATTGGTCTCTTCCTTTTGAGATCATGTGCGACGCAAGTGACTATGCGGTGGGGGCTGTTTTGGGCCAGAAAGTTGGAAGAGCCTCCCATGTCATCTACTACGCCTCATCAACCCTCAACGAAGCCCAAAAGAACTATTCCACCACCGAGAAGGAAATGCTAGCGGTGGTTTTTGCTTTGGAAAAGTTTCGTTCCTACCTTCTTGGAACGAAAGTTATTGTCTACACCGACCATGCCGCTCTTCGATTCCTTATGACAAAGAAAGAAGCCAAACCAAGACTCATTCGATGGGTCCTTCTATTGAGTGAGTTTGATGTGGAAATCAAAGACAAGAAAGGAGCGGAGAATTTGGTGGCCGATCATTTAAGCCGCCTCATTCCCCACAAAGACATCGAAGACCTCCACACAAATCTCATCAAAGGAGAATTCCTGGACGAAACTCTCTTCTCCATCAAAGTCACACAACCATGGTACGCAAATATCGTGAACTTCCTCGTTTCCGGCAAATTTCCTCCACAACTCTCAAAATCTCAAAAAGAAAAATTAAGAATGGATTCAAGACTCTATGTGTGGGATGACCCATATTTGTGGAAGCATTGTAAGGATCAAATAATCCGAAGATGCATCCCTGAATATGAGATAGCCCACATCATAGAGTTTTGTCACTCTTATGCTTGTGGAGGACATTTCGGTCCGAAATGAACAGCAATGAAGATACTTGAAAGCGGTTTTTGGTGGCCGAGTCTATTTCGGGATGCACACGGCTTTTGTCGATCTTGTGACAATTGCCAAAGAGCGGGCAACATTTCAAGGAGGAATGAGATGCCACAAAACCCCATGCTTTTCTGTGAGATTTTCGATGCATGGGGTATCGACTTCATGGGACCCTTCCCAAATTCCCAAGGTAACATATACATCCTTCTTGCGGTAGATTACGTCTCCAAATGGGTGGAGGCCAAAGCAACAAAAATTGATGATGCCAAGGTGGTGGCTAGTTTTCTCAAATCACACATATTTTCAAGGTTCGGGGTCCCTCGAATTTTAATTAGCGATCGAGGCACACATTTTTGTAATAAAATTGTGGGATCCCTACTGAAAAAATATGGTGTGACTCACAAAATTTCTACAGCCTACCACCCTCAAACCAATGGCCAAGCGGAGACCTCAAACAGGGAGTTGAAATCTATACTCCAGAAAACAGTGAACCCGAACCGGAAGGATTAGAGTATACGCGTTGATGATGCGCTATGGGCATACCGAACTGCCTACAAAACCCCAATCGGTATGTCTCCTTATAGACTTGTGTTTGGGAAAGCATGTCATCTCCCTGTAGAGCTCGAACACAAGTCCTATTGGGCGGTTAAAGAATTCAACCTCAATCTCTACGAGGCCGGTGTACATAGGAAGCTCCAATTACAAGAATTGGAAGAACTTCGCCTGGATTCTTATGACAATGCAGAAATATACAAAAGAAAGACGAAGGAGTGGCATGATAAAATGATCATACGAAAAGACTTTAAACTTGATGAAAAAGTCCTCCTATTCCAATCACGCCTTCGTCTATTTCCGGGAAAGCTGAGATCCCGTTGGACCGGACCATACAAAGTGGTCAAAACATATCCACACGGGGCGGTGGAAATTCAGGACCTGGAGACGGGAGAGGTGCTGAAAGTGAACGGACAGAGATTAAAACCCTTCTTTGAGGGTTTTCAACCCAAAAATGTGGAAGTCGTAGACCTTTCTAAACCGGTCTACGAATGAGGAACAACAGAAGATATCGTCGAGCCACAACGTTAAATAAAGCGCTTCTTGGGAGGCAACCTATGCACGGTATATTTTTCAAATCTTTTTTATTTTAGTAGAGTGTGTGTGTAAAAACAAAAAAAAAATGAATTTGGAGTATACCCGGCCGGGTATCATAGTTCACCCGGTCGGGTATTACAGAAATATAGGGATACCCGCACGGCTACCCGGGTGGGGGAACAAAAAATTGAAAAAAAGAATAAAACCCGATCGGGTATGTGAGTTCACCCGGTCGGGTATTACAGACAAACAAAGACACCCGCACGGCTACCCGGGTGGGGGAGCGAAAAAATTGAAAAAAAAAAAGAGGAAAACCCGACCGGGTATGTTATTTCACCCGATCGGGTATCAACCACCAGACTTCTCTGGTTAAGAACACAGCTTACCTGACCGGGTAAATAAGGGGACCCGACGGGGTCAATGACTTTTCAGCCTATACCAGGTCGGGCCTCTCACCTTCTTCCCCATTTTCTCTCCCCAATTTCGAACAAACCCTCCCCAAACCTCCATTTTCATCCACCAAAACTTCCAAATCTTCCCCATTCCCATACCAAATTCATCAAAAAACATCATATTCTTCATCTCCTCACCTCCCTCTTCCACCCTACACCAATTAATCCCTCCAAAATCCCCCAAATCAACCAAACTCATAAACCCTACCCCAAATTTCGAACCTCTCCATTTTCGGACATTCAAGGTCCAATTTCAAGCCAAATCCCCCAACAAACACCAAATACCTCTTCTCCTCATCATCCTCTACAAAACCATACCACTCACCCTCACCAAACCTCACCTTCCCAAAAAAATCAAAAACCCTTCACACAAAATTAAAAGGGGGAAAACAATTCCATGGCACCAAAAAAGGGAAGAGCTTCTTCTTCAAGGGCTCCAAGAGCTATTCCACCCGTCGAGGGCTTCGAATCAGTGGAGTTTGAGACCGAATCACAACGTACCCGCTTCCTTGAGCAATCCGAACGAGAGGTAAAACCCTCCCGCTTTCTATGCCAATTGACATTAACGATGTTCTGGATTCATGATATTATGAGAGATATATTCCAAAGGTGTGGCATGCTTAAAATGTTTGATATGCATTATTGGCCATATTCTCGTTTGGTGTATGAATTTTACAGTTCCGTTGAGCATGTGAAAGATGAAAATGATCACACAAATAACACGATCAACTTTCGTTTGCTCAACGAGAACCGCTCACTCACCAAACGAGAATTCGCTGAACACTTCGGCCTACCTTTGCTTGATGACACGGTAGCGTATAGTTCACCGGTGGCCTATGAACTATGGAGAAGAATGACCAGAATTGTCAATGTTCGTACCTCCCACCTCAATGTCAACCATGTCCAATACCCGGTCTTCCGAATTTTCTTAAAATTCTTGGCTAATTGCTTTTTCGGAAGACCAAACAACCATCAAACTAGGGTGTGGGATGTATGCCTCTTAGCACAAGCTGTTCTTCCGGGTGCCGGGCCATATGATGTGACCACAGTTCTTTGGGATCACATCATCAATGTTAAAAATGGTGGAGGAAAAATTCTGATAGGGGGGGTCTAATTACCCACATTGCCACACTATATGGTTTTGTATACAATGGTGCACAAAACCACAGGACCCTTCTTGGCCTTCAATTTTTAAAGAATGCTGGCGATGTGACCCTCTCACACATCGAACATGATGGCCTAGAAATCTACAATTGGCACATCAAACCCGGCCAAGAACTATACTACCCCTTCCCATCCGAAAACCTCCCGCTTAACATCATCGATCACCAAATCGGTGATGGACACCACTATTGTATGCCCGGGGGAATTCCACCACATTTTGCACCCCCAGAAAATGTGGCGGGGGACAATGAAGCCGCCAATGAACAGCCTGCACTTGAAGCACTTCCCATCATTCCTGAACAACCTCACCCACAACCCCATGCTCATCAATACTCTCCATTTGAGCAAGAAATGCTAAACAGCATGAATGCTCTTAACCTCAATTACACCCAACTTCGGGAGGAAGTCGGGCTGTACAGAAATGAGCAAAGGCACAGCTTCGAGAGGATTGAAGAACAAAGGCGAGAAGATTGGCGCCGATATGAAGAGGACCAAAGGAGGACTTTTGGGCCTATCTACTCCTATATCGCGCATCAGGGAAACTTCACCTCCATGACCACTCCTCCTCCGGCACCTTCATGGTACAACCCCACTGAATGGGGTTATTTTGGTGGCTCGACCTCTAGTGGTGGAGGCGGGGAAGACGGATACAGCGGGGATCATATGGACGAGGATACACAGTATAGGGGCTATGGAGGATTTTTCGATGGCGGAGATGCGGGCGGGCACTAGGGACTGTGCCACGGACTAATGGTGGGGGAGATCTTCCCGGTATGTTCACATTCACACTCCTTATTCTTGTTATCTCTAAAACAAATCAAAGAAACGAAAGCTTGTTAAGTTGAAAACCCACAAAGGGCAGCTTAAGCAAAAATAAAGCAAAAATAAGAGTGAGTTTGTGAGATTTGTAAAAAATAAAAAAATAAAAAAATGTGGGAAGCTGGGTTGAAAACCTGAAAGGGCACCTAGGCAAAATTAGAGAATGAGAGAAAGCTATTTCTTTTGATTTTGCAGGATCCTGAGGGTGATTACTATAGATAGTTCGTCGGATTGAAATTGAAGACCCATCTTTACTCTTTTGGTTTTGGAGATACTTTATGTATTTGTTATAAACACTTGTGGATGTTGGTGTTGCTACTCTTGTCAATTAAGGACTTCTTGGACAGAATTTGTTTTACTCGAGACTAGTAAAAATTCAAGTGTGGGGGTGTTTGATATGCACTAGTTTATAGTGCATAAATGTGTGTTTTTATGTTGATTGAGTGTGGATTTTCCATCGCTTTTAGTTAGTTTGTAAGTACTTGTTTTATTTTGTTTGTAATTGTTTTCTCCTTCTTTTCGTAGTTATAGAATAGTGATAGAGTTTGTAGCAAGGAAAAGGGGAGAAAAGCTGAAGACAAAAATACCCAGGAGCACGCAAACCCGACCGAGTCAGACCTTGAACCCGGTCGGGTCAGTTGAAGACCGGATCTAAGAAGAAATAGTAAGACCCGGTCGGGTCCCTTACTCGACCCGGTCAGGTCAGATATGACCCGGAACACCAGAACATGCTGAAGATCACAAAGATTTGGAAAAATCTGATTTAGACCAAACCCGGTCGGGTCCCTTACTTGACCCGGTCGGGTCTGACTTGACCCGGGATAAATTAACGTGCTGGAACACAAAAACGTGGAAGATTATTTGATTTTGACCGGTACTCGGTCGGGTATGTACCTATACCCGGTCGGGTACCCGGCCAAAGGTGTTGAAAAACACCTATAAATAGCACTCTTTTTCTCCTCTAAAAATCATCCCTTCTTCCATTCTCTTTAGCTCAGTTTAGAATAGCACTTCTTTATATTTTTCTAGCTATGTTAGTCTCCAAATGAGGAGCTAAACTTCCATTCTTGGTTTTGCTCTTGAAGCTTGTTGATTATTAAAGTTGTGAGTTATTTTCTTAACTTCTTTTCTTGATTATTAATTCTTCCCTTAATCTCATTCTATATTGATGTTGGAGGGTTGCTAAGTGACGATTAGTTAACGTTCCGACATTAATTACTACTAGAAACGATCAACGAACCGATGGTTAATCGTTGGTGGTTTCACAAAGTAAGTAACTTCGGTTTATTAATGCACGGTCGTGGTTAATAGACTTAAGAGGGATCAATTTTGTTGGTTAAACCGAAACCGTTGTGTTAAGGTTATCAACCTCAATTGATTTCATCAAGGAGTTAAAAAGATTGAATGCTACTATTATATCGGTATACGGCGTTGTTCTATATTTTATTAATAGTAAGGGTTATTAATGAACGGTCGTTGTTAATAACTACCCTCGATGAATTGGAGATACTCCTCGATTGAGTATTCGAGAGGGGATAAGTTATAGATATAACAAGGATCGACTAAAATATATCAACAAGTGGAAAGTAGCAAAACCAAGTCCCTTTTATTCTTGAATTAAACACATATAGGTTGTTCATCTTAGTTTCTTAATTGAATTAAATCACTCAAAACCAAAACCCCCCTTTTTATTACTAGTTTCATAGAAAGAAAATCATTCCTTTCCCTGTGGATACGAACTCTACTACGCTATACTACGTATAAGTGTTTAGTATTGAAATTATTTTGACGCACCGTGACAAAGTGCTCGTCAACCCACTTCTCAACATTATAGCATTCACATGTTGTCTCGGGTTTTGCTCCGTTTGAGATGGGAGTTTACCCGAGTCCTTTGTTTCAAGTCGGTTTACGACATTTGCAATTTGACTGACTTGGCTTTCCAAATTCTGAATGCTGGATTTGGTCTCATGCTGAAATTGAACCATGTTTTGTTGCATGGTTGAGACATTTGAGTTGAGTGCTCGGATCATGTCTTCGGTGGACATACTTGAGCTTGACGTCTGGCCTTGGTGATTTGGGAAAGTTGGTTGCAAGGGATGATTTTTAGGGTTCCCATATCTCAGATTCGGGTGATCTCTCCACCCAGGATTGTAGGAGTTAGAGTGTGGATCATACCTCTTTTGGCCTTGAAATCCCAAAGCATTGACTTGCTCGGAATTCTCTTCTTGTAGTGTCGGGCAGGAATCGGTGGGGTGCCCCTGTGTTGAGCATATGCCGCAGACCTTGACTTCTTGGTGTTTTGGATTTAAAAGGAAATCCTTTACCAAAGAAGTCAAGCCGGCTACTTGACTTTCCAACGAGATGTTGGATTCCGCTGCCATGACCCGTTTTGATGATGACCTCCCATTGTAGTGTCTAGAATTCTCGGCCAACTCCGAGATGAGGTTCCTGGCTTGGGAAGGGGTTTTGTTGACAATTCCCCCTCCAGATGCTGCGTTCACCAGGCGTCTATCTTGCTCCGCAAGACCGTCATAAAAGTAGAGGATGAGGTCTTGCTCTGTGTAACCATGATATGGGCAGCTAGCACACAATTTTTTAAAACGCTCCCAATACTCATATAATGTCTCATCATCTTTTTGCTCGATGTTGCTTATTTGTTTTTTCAAAGATGATGAGACGGATGCAGGGTAGTACCTTTATAGGAAGCCTTTTTTCATTGATGCCCATGTATCTATACTCCCTGAAGGGAGATAGAATAGTCAATCCTTAGCTGTGTCTTTTAGGGAGAATGGAAAAGCCTTCAACTTGATTTGTTCCTCGGTGACTCCATTTGGGCACATGCTTGTGCAAACAATATGGAATTCCGAGAGATCTTTGTTTGGGTGTTCGCCCCTTAGGCCATGGAAAGATGGCAGCAGATGAATGAGCCCAGATTTTAGCTCAAACGTATTACCCTCATCAAGTGTAGGGAAGGTAATACACAGTGGTTGTTGGTTGAGGTTTGGAGCTGTGAGCTCCCTTAGCGTTCTTGTTTCAAGAGCCGTTGTGGTTGGCTCTTCGGTGTCGCTAGAACTAGAGCTAGCGGTGTATGAATCTCTGGAAGATGATTATTCCGAGTCGGTATTAGAAAATTTACTTTTCAACCGCTCGAAAGTTTGTTCTATTTCTGGGTTTTTGTGATATGTGATTTCGTTTATGGAACGATGTTTAACCATAAACTCCACTAAGCTCAGAAAATAGAAAAATAAAAACTCTTTATATTTTTGTTTGATATATATTTTTTTTTTTTTCTTGATATGAAATAAAAGAAAAATTAATTGCCTTTCCCCGGCAACGGCACCAAATTTGACGTGCACTATGTCGTTAGGTGCACTCAAAATAAATACAATACAACGAATATACGTAGTATAACGAAGTAAGGTTCGTATCCACAGGGAAAGGAATACTTTTTCTTTTATATAAGTAATAACAAGGGGGGTTTAGGTTTGTTTGGTTTAAAAACACTAAGATAAACAACCTATATGAGTTTAATTCTATGAGATGAGGACTTGGTTTTGCTTTTATCCACTTAATGAAATGTTCGTCGATCCCGGTTATATCTTTAGCTATCTTCCTCTAGAATACTCAATCGAGGAGTATATCCAGTTCATCGAGGGTAGTTATTAATAACAAGATGCGTTCATTAATAAAACTTACTATCGAGTCAATATAGAACAAGCGCCGTATATTAACTTGATAGTAGCAATAAACTTAAGATGAAAACGATTGAGATTGATAACCTCAACACAAACGGTTTATTGGTTTAATCAATATAATTAATTCCCCTTGGCATATTAACCATGAGATGCATGCATTAATATTTCAAGTTTACTACCGTTGAAAGAACCGGATTAATAACAAGCGTATTAACCGATTGATTCTAGTAATAATTAATATGAGAAACAATACTAGTTGATACTTTAAGTAATTTTTAACATATTAACATGAAATATGAATAGGAATTAATTAATACTCAAGGAAGAATATTAAAGAATATGAATCCTACTATGATTAATATCAAGATGTTAACTAATTGTCATCTTAGTAACACTCCCCAACTTTGATATAGAGATAGTATTTTAAAGGAAGAATTAATATGCAAGGAAGAATATTAAAGAAAATAACTCACAACTTACAAATTCATTAAGCTTCAAAGTAGCAAAACCAAGATGGAAGAGTTTAGCTCCTCATTTGGAGACTAAACATGATGAAAAATATAAAGAAAGAACTATTATATACTGAGCTTAGATGTACAAAGGAATTGGATCTCCTTTTGTGAAGGAAAGGAGGTGTATTTATAGGCTTTTGGGATGGGATTCGGGTACTCGATCGGGTATATACATGGTACCCGATCGAGTATGTGTGTAATACTCGATCCGAGGTATACTCGACCGGTTTCAGGTTGTTTTCCATAAGTATACCCGATCGGGTATATATTAATACCCGGTCGAGTATGCTTAGAAAATGGTATCCGGACCATACTCGACCGATCTTCGTTTAAAACTCAAAGGCATACCCGATCGGGTATGTCGGTCTACCCGATCGGGTATAGACATTAAATCGTGGCCAAAATCTTCCCGGCATGTTCCATTGTCTTCGGATCTGATCCGATTTGAAGTTCCAACCTAATACCCGATCGAGTATAGTTAATACTCGACCGAGTATAGACCAAAATTCAGGATCTTCTTTGTCTTCAAATTTTAGCACCTTCTTTCCACTCTTTGGGTTCACCAACTGTACTTCGAGTGATCAAGACCTGTTTGAGCTCAGAATATATCTAATCTAACCTATTTACAAGAATTTAACAAACTAATCTATTACACCAAAAGTGTGTAATTTCCATAGTAAAGATCAAGCAAAACTAATTAAAAACACAAACATAAATATGGAAATTACAAACGTATCAGAGGTGGTGCTGAAAAATGGTTTTAAAATAAACCAATCAGACAAGTGCGTATATAGCAAATTTAATGTGCATGGTAATGGTGTCATTATTTGTTTATATGTGGATGACATGCTCATATTTGGCATTGATTTGAGGCAAGTGAAAGAGACAAAAGCTTTCCTTTGTTCAGACTTCTCCATGAAAGATATGGGTGAAGCGGAAGTTATCCTTGGAATTAAAATAATAAAGGAAGGTGATACTATCACCTTAACACAATCTCACTATATAGAGAAAGTGTTGAAAAGATTAGGGAGTTTGGATTGTTCACCGGTCTCCACTCCTATGGATCCTAGCTGGAAATTAGTTCCAAATAGTGGGAATGTTGTATCACAGCTGGAATATGCTAGGGTAATTGGGTGTCTGATGTATGCAATGACTAGCACCCGACCATATATTTCATTTGCGGTAGGCAAGATAAGTAGATATACTAGTAACCCTGGTATATTTCATTGGCAAGCCTTGAAGCGAGTGCTGAAATATCTAAAGAAAACAATGAGCTTCGGCTTATGTTACAAGAGTGAACCCTCTATATTAGAAGGTTACACGCACAGATGCAAGTTGGATAACTAATCAAGAGGATTATTCATCCACAAGTGGATGGTTATTTCTTCTTGGAGGAGGTGCTATATCATGGGCATCTAAAAAACAAACTTGTATCACAGACTCTACCATGGCTTCAGAGTTTATAGCTTTAGCACCAACTTGTAAAGAAGCAGAATGGTTAAAGGATTTAGTGTCAGAAGTCCTCAATTTATCGAAAGCTTATAACCATGTGTATAATGGTAAGTCAAGGCACATAGGAGTGAGACACAGCTATGTGCGGGAACTTATTAGTTCTGGAGTTGTTGTGATTGATTTTGTACGAACACATGTGAATTTGGCTGATCCTTTTACAAAAGCGATGCCAAGGGACATGGTGTACAAAACGGCAAAAGGGATGGGGTTAAAGCCCTTAGAAAATAATCACAAGTGAAAGAAAGCCCAACTCAACGTCTGGTACAACGCTAGATCTTGAGTTCAATGACGATGAGTAAGTCACTTCGTGGTTGAAGCACTTTTGAATAATAACCATCCCGAGGTAAGTGCTTGAGTCTGCAATGTGTAATGAGGTTGACTATGTCTTAATAGATCTTTTGATAAAGTGTTTAATTGCAGAACACAGTTGAAAAGACCTACCTATGTGAGCTAGAATGGCGGCCGATTCACCAAGTTTAAGGTTTTACTTGTTGGAGCTCATGAATGGATATGGACACAAGGCCGTTAATTGTGTCAAGTTTCTAAGTGAAATTGTATAGAGATTTATGTGTGTAATGTCTTCAGTATTTCAAAGAGGTTATATAGTTCAAAGTTTAGTCTACTATTATGATCCGAAATATTGTAAAGAATATTGCACTAAATGAAAGTTCAATCTTTACGACACTTTCAATTATGCATAAGTCTTGATAAGTGGTCTATTTAGCAAGAATTAAGTGTCTTGTATTTCTCAATAAATGGAGGAGGATTGTTGGAATTTATTGAGAAATATGGTTCAAGTGTTCTATTTGATTCTTGTTAATATTATTTTAATTGAGTGTTGTGGAGTTCTAATTAAAATCATATTACAGGATACAAATATTATTATTTGTTAAATTATGTACGATACATTTCTTTATGATTAATTAAATCATATTTTAATAATAATAATAATAATAGTAATAATAATAATAATAATAATAATAATAATAATAATAATAATAATAATAATAATAATAATAACGGGCATGATTGTTGGAATGGTCATGTTCAATCGTGATGTTCATTTTTAGATTAATTTTAAAGTGCATCCATAGTGGTCTTTTACGTACATATTGATAAAATAATCAAAATGTTTATTATTATTGAAAAGCCATGATGTTTCAAACCATCACACACGTTTGGAAAATCTGCGATGCTTTATTCGAATGCATCCTTATCAAACTTCTTCTGATGGTCTATAAATGGAACTGAACACGGATGATTTTTTTTCTTCGATTTTTAAAACTTCAAAATTTTATCATCTTGCCTTGCTCTATTTTATTATCTGCAGACTGCAGTAATAAAAAAAATTATTTAGACCACTTTACATACATATCACTTGTTTGGTGTTATTTCTTCAGTAGCTAAAATACACTGCACCTTCTTTTTATCTCAAAAGTTCTATCTTGTAACCCGGTTATTGTGATAAGGGTAGATAGTAAACTTTTAAGAAAGCGTATTTAATACGTGACTAGAAATGATATTCGGTCCAGCCATATTTCTACAGCCTTATAATATACTACCTCCGTTCTCTTTTAATTGCAACATTGGACTTTTTGCACTATTCACATATTCTACTTTGACTATATTTTATTAATTAATGTATTATAAATTAAATTTTTAAAAAATATTGTTAAATTCTCCTCATTCTAAATTTTCAAAATATGAATTTTTTAAATTTTTTACTAATAGGGAATGAAAGATATTAATGATCAAACTTGTGCGTTGGCAAACGTGAAATGTTGACGGTTGCAATTAAAAGGGAACAGAACAAGTACTATTTATATCCTTCGGTTCTAACAGCCCCTAGCCAAGCACCAAAGGTTTCTCTACCACTTTCTGCAAATTCAAACCGCCGTCCACACATTTGATCAACATGATTCATAAGTCCACAAATAAAACAAAAATATGGCAAACGTTCATATTTTAGGTCTACCCAAATAGGTCCCCCACCACGTTTGAGAGGAAATTACCAAAATACGAGGTTTTCCCGTCTGACAATCCAAATTGCGGGACTTGCAATTAGGTTACCAAATTACGGGAGTCGAATTTGGCAAATCCCACTATGGAGGCCTTCCAAATTACAGAGTACCTAGTCGGAATTGTGGAATCCGACTAGGAGGTTTGAATTTTTTGTTTCCATTATTTGTTTGATCCCAATGAATTAAAAAAAATAAAAATAAATAAAACCTAGTCGGAACTGTGTAATCCGACTAGGGGTGTTTGAATTTTTTTAATGTTTAATAATGTGTAATCAAAATAAATAAAAAATAAAAAAAACAAAAAAAAACAAAAAAAACAACTGTCGGATATCCCACATCCGACTACGGATGTTGTTTAAAAATTTTATATTTGAAAATACATATATTTTGTTTTATTTTAAGAAATTTTATAAATAAAATTTTATAAATTAAATTGTTATTTTAAGAAATTTTATATTCGAGATAAATTTTGTTTTATGTAAACCATAACGTTAGAAGTATTTATTAGATAAAATTGATAATCAGATAAAATTTAATTAGATAAGTTCAATTAGATAAAATGAATCAGATAAAATTTTATCATATATAATTCAATCAAAATTCAATATTCTATCCAACCATATCTGCACAAAAATAAAGTGACCCAAAATTCAATACTTTATGTGCCGGATTATAAAACCTCCAATTTGACCCAATAAGGCACAATCATTCAAATTTTATGCAATCAGCCTATATCATGAACACGAGTTGTAAAATTGACCACGAGTTCCTTAATATAGAGATAACAATTTAATATTAACACTCGTGATTCACAATTTTTAGATCCGGATCATAAAAACCCCAATTCGACCTGGTAAGGATACAATCTTCTGAAATGCAATTAGCATATATCATGAACACGAATTGTGAAATTGACCACGAGTTACTTAATATATAGATGAAATTTTAATATTCACATTTGTGATTCACATTTTTTAGACCCGGATCATAAAAACCCCTATTCGACCCATTAGGGATACAATCATTTGAAATGTAATCAGCCTATTTCATGAGCACGAGTTGTAAAATTGACATAAATTTACTTAACATATAGATGGAATTTTAATATCCATACTTGTGATTCACATTTTTTAGACCCGGATCATAAACCTCCAATTTGACCCAATAAGGGCACAATCATTCAAATTTTATGCAATCAGCCTATATCATGAACACGAGTTGTGAAATTGACCACGATTTCCTTAATATAGAGATAACAATTTAATTTTAACACTTGTGATTCACATTTTTTAGATCTGGATCATAAAAACCCCTATTCAACCTGATAAGGATACAATCTTCTGAAATGCAATTAGCATATATCATGAACACGAATTGTGAAATTGACCACGAGTTACTTAATATATAGATGAAATTTTAATATTCACATTTGTGATTCACATTTTTTAGACCCGGATCATAAATACCCCTATTCGACCCAATAGAAATACAATCATTTGAAATGTAATCAGCCTATATGATGAACACGAGTTGTACAATTGACAATGATTTACTTAACATATTTAGATAAAATTAATGATATAAAATATAATCAGATAAAATTGTATCAAAATAAATATAATCAGATAAAACTAATTAGATAAAATATAATAAATAAAATATAAAATCAAACTCCTGCGGTGGGAACTTTTAAATCCGACAGGAGTTAATTTTTTTTCCCAAGTAAACTTTAAAAAAGATTTGGATAAAGTTTTAAATTTAAAAGAGTGATAAATTTTTAAACATTTGGATAAACTTTCGGCCAAGCCATATTAATTATTGAACGCTTCTACTCAGAATTGCCAATTCCGACTGATTAAAAGCAAAGAAATGTGGCATGCCAAATTTGTATGGGTAATTCGGAGCTTTTGCTTTTCCACATTCTGTCCATAATAATTGGAATAAGATTTATAACTCCTAACATAAAAAACAATCCTACCTCCGTCCCATTAGAAGATTCTCGTCCACTATTCACATAGTTTAACTTAAATCATTTTTAATATTTTACTTTATAAATCAATTTTTTGTCAAATTTACATTTTTTATCAGGCTTTGTAGCGGTTTTATTGTAGTTTTTGAATATGTTAATTTTATTTACTAAAAATAATCAGAGTGTGAACATGGATTAAGTTGTTTCATCGTCAATCAAGCATTGTAAACCGTAAACGGTAACCTTCTAGCGGGACGGAGGGAATAATAATTAAGTCTCCTTCTCAACCATTCATTTTTGAAAATAATGATACTCCATATATACCAACCCCCAACTATTCATAATTTTACAAGTCAGTAAAATTTACTCCCTCCATCTCATTGGACCAACTTTCTTTTTCTGTTTGTCCCAAAAAATATTATCACTTTCCTTCTAATGAAAAACATATATGTTCATTTTCTTTCACCACTACACAAATGTCAATCACACAATTTTTACTATTCTAATTTCACACCCAACAATAACTTGACAAGGTTAAGTAAGACGGAGTTAGTATAATTTTTTATATAAGACCGTAAAAGTTATATCGGTTTAAAATTTTAATGTTTAAAATTTATATTTTAAAAAATATATGCAATATTGGTATCATATGAAAGATGGTAAAAATTTATGCATTTTATATTTTTTTTTGTAAAATTTGAAGTATAAATAAAAAGTTATAACAACTTTTAAAACACTATTTTTTTTTAATTTTTGGGTCCCACGTTAATTTCTTTCCGCACTGTAGCTTGCAACTTGACCCAGGGATGGGTCTAACTTTTCTAAAAAATATATACTCCCTACGTCCCCTTTTAAATGTCCCGGAAGAGGGTGGCACGAGTTTTAAGAAATGTAGGTTTGTGTGGTTGATATTAATAGATAAAGTAAAAATAAAGTAAGAATAAAGTAAGAATGATTTTGAGTCACACAAACTTTACCAAATAAGGTATGAGACAATTAAATAGGAACATCCCAATATGGTAAAATGGGACATTTAAAAGGGGACGGAGAGAGTATATGGTATCTGAATTGGCTATTCAAACTAAGGTTTTTTTTTAAATGCCCCGGTCGGAATTGGCTCTTCCAACAAGAGATTTTTTTTTTTAATTTTTAAAATGCCCCAGTCGGAATAGGGTAATCCGACACCAGAAGTCATTTAAATTTTTTCAAACCCTTCCCCTAGTCGGAAGAGGGCAATCCGACTCCCGTATTTTTGGAAACCCTAGTTTTATCCCCGTAATTTGGCACCTCCCGTTAACTATTCCCGTATTTTGGGAAATCACCCGAAATTAAATCGATCAGTTCAATTAATTAAATATACGAGTACATCCTAAGATAGAATACAATGTGTCTTGTTTTATCAGGCGAAACTAAAGTCGTATACTCCGTACTCCGTATATGCAATAAGGAATCAACTACTACGTAGTTCAGAACTAAAATAACTAACTCATAATTAAGTTTCCAAAAAAAAAAACTATCTCATAATTAAGTTTCCAAAAAAAAAACTAACTCATAATTAAGTGCAATTTCACAGTAACTGAGTTACGCGCTATATAAGTGGTATCCCGGCTACTCATCTTTGCATAAATTCTTCAATAACTCATATAGGTAGTTTTCGAGTATACAATTCAAATAATACTCCGGCATCAGTTAGGTACTCATCGATCATGGCAAAGATAGTTATGAAGTCTATTCAGCTTCGGGAAGCTGGCCGCTGCCGTAATATAGGCGGCCGCATAATGGTCGTTCCCCCAAAGAAACGAACTTGGAACACCATGATGCTGCCTGCAGAGTCGTCATCCGGGGCGGCGGCCCAACAAGTCCCGCCGTCATCCTCAGTTTCTGATGTCGTCGTCGTGGGGAACATGAAGATGAAGGAAGACGGTTGCTCCGGTGAAGGCCCTGCCGGAAGCTAAGCACTGCTCGCCGCCTTGAAATTGCACATTCCCTGGAGGCCCTTTCTTTAGTAATTGCATGATATATATATATATATATATATATATATATATATATATATATATATATATATATATATATATATATATATATATATAGGTCGATATATGGATGGTTTTATTTGTATTAATTAATTCAAATTGCAACAAGATCGATAGCCTTTGCCGTATAATGTATATTTATCATCACGGTCGATTTCCATTCATCCATTTTAATTAATTCAAATTGCAACAATTCCCATTTTATTATGCATAACTTTTTCTTCTTTTCATACGTAGTTTTAATTTAAATAAAAGGATAATTGCAATAAAGGAGTTTAAAATTTAATTTCCCTAAAATTTAAAGGACTAACTCTTCTTATTCTACCCTTTCTCTTTCCTAATAGTATTTTTTAAATAATCATTACAAAACATAAAAAAGTAAAAAATAAAAACTAAAAAATCGTAATAAATAAATAAATAAATAATACGATAGTATAAAGACCTCAACCACCACCTCAGCCACCTTCCAGCACCGTCACCTCCGGTCGCCGGAAAAGATGGACAAGTTGTGGAAAAAATGTCATCCTGATGAGATTTTTTGAAAAGAAAACTGGATACTTTCAAAAAGTAAAAATGTCATCTTCACGGAATTTTCAGAGAAAATGTGGCATTTTTTACACAATATGGCATTTTATTCTATTTTTAAAGTTTTAAATTTTTTTGAAACTTTTTTTTAAATTTTATTTTATTTTCATTTTTTTCAAGTTTTTATTATTAATTTTTAAATATTTTATAATTTTTTATATTTTATTATAAATAAAACTATGAATTCTTTATTAATAAGATAAATCTATTACAAATTGTAGAAAGCGGGTAAAATAGGAAGAAGAGACATATTAGTCCTATTTTGGGAACAAAAGGATTGTAGTCCTATTCAGGGGTAATACCCGTTTTTTATTTGTCAAAGCCGGTAGTTATCCAAAAATATCGATCCAATTACATTTTCATTCAATTGAAAAAACATACGGACTACTTGCACATGGTATGAGATATTAGTATTTAATATTGTAAACCTTATTATATTCAATATTTAACTTATGTAGGAGGAGCGTTGGAGATTTCGGCGGGGTCTGTAAAAGTCGGCCTCGACGAAAGCTTCGTTTTGTTGCAGGGGTTTCGTGCTGTGATTGGAGTGTTCTGTATACAAATACAAAAACATGGCGATTGGGACGGAGGAAGAAGATCTGGATTTCAATACGAAAGACGTTCCAATAGAGAAAAGCAGTCCAGGGTTTCAGGTGGTAGGAGTGCTACTGACTTTTGAGGCGGATGAACGGCGAGTGCGTCCCCCTCACGAGCCACCGCCATGGCCGCAAGTCCGAGGGACGACTCGAGTTTTCTGGTTGAATCAGATTTTTTTTATTTTTTGTTTTGTTTGTTGTTTCAGAGATTGTTATTTCTGCTTTGTTGTTTGCTTTTTCTTTTGTATTCGTGTTTGTAAAACGTTGATTTTGGATGTGGGTGATGAGAGGAATATGGTGACCATTTGTGCCTTAAAGTTTCCCACTTTTGGATCAACGAATTATATTGCTTCTTTGGAGGTGATTAATTCCGAGTCTGGTTCACGGGATAACGGTTGTCAGATTTCTTTTTGTCATTTGACCCATACTCTGAATTATCTGTTATCAATATAAAGTCGAATTCTTCCAAAAAAAATATTGTAAACCTTATTAAATTCTAATTAAAGACGATTCTCGTTAAACTGAATTTTTTTGATCTGATCTAATTTGATCTGGTCTTGCAGATATGTCTTCTATTTTATAAATATCAAAATATGACTGATAAGATTTAGCTTTGATACTGTCAGTTTCAATCTCTTCAATTTGGTGGGCGGAAATCGATCTATCCAATTAATGGAATACTACCTCCGTCCCGATGGAATTTGCCAAGTGCAAAGTAGGTGAGAAATAAGAAAAGTAAAAACTGTGTGGTTGAAATTTGTGCAGAAGAAAGAGAAATGTTTAGAACTACAACTTAATTGTTTTAATTAGAAAGTGACAAAGTTTTTTGGGACAATCAAAAAGCAAAAGTTGACATAAAATATAATGTGTCTTGTTTTATCATGTCAAACTCAAGTCGTATACTCCGTACTCCGTATATGCACTAAGGAATCATCTAGTTGAGAACTAAAATAACTAACTCATAATTAAGTTTCCAATAAAAAAATTAGTCCCTCCGTCTTTTATAACTTTGCCAATTTTCCTTTTTTGAATGTCCCAAAAACTTTGTCATTTTCCCTTTTACTTAATCAATTTGTGGTTATTGTTATTTCTCTCTCCTCTGCACACATTTCTACCACACACTTTTTACTTTATTATTATACGTGCCGGTCAAACTTGACAATCCTTTTAGGGACAGAGGAAGTAGCTAATAATTAAGTGTAATTTCAGAGTGAGTTACGCGTGTAGTGTTTTAATGAAGACAATCTCCAATCAAATTAAGAGTCGGCCACTATTGTGTCACTAAAACTTTTTAGCACTAGATTTTAGATTTTTACATTTTAGTCCTTGATTATCTGGCCTGCAAGAAACACTTTTAATCCTCGATTTCAAATATTCCCACGTTTATTAATCCCCGTGCATATTATCACACTGACACTTTTAATCATTGCATTATGGTTTCGATACAATAAGTGAATGACTAAAAATGTCACTATTATAACAAAAATGATGTTTGTACGCACTGTTATACCCACTTTTGTACCTGCCCATGTTTGTGAAAGCTTTTTTTTCGTCTGTGAACATTGATTCACAGACAATATTTTCCACAAACAAAATATTGTCTGTGAATCGGGTTCACAGAAGAAAAAAAGCTTCACAAACATGGTGGGTATAAGGTGGGTATAAGGGTGGGTACATCAAGCATTGTTGTTATTATAATAGATGAAGGATCAAAAGTGTCATTTTTGTGAAAGTCGAAGGATTAAGAGCCCGTTTAGTAATATCAAAATGGGCTGAATCGGCTGATTCTGCTGAAATTTCTTAAATTCTAGTTGAAGTGGTTGAATTGACCGATTCTGCTGATTTATTAAAAAAATTATTTGAAATATATTTTATTAATAAAATAAAAATTATATGTAAAAATAGCTAAAATGGTTCTCGATAGTAACTTCAACCAACACAGCCAGAAAAGTAACTTCAACCTTACTTTTTCTTATTATTACGCAATTCAACGCGAGAAATCAAAAATTACGTGTTTGGTGAAAAAGTTAGATGATAAGCCCGATAAGCCGAAAAACTGGACTACCAAATAGGCACTAAATATGGAAATCTTCAGAGAAGAGTACCCAAAGTGTCTTTAGCACAATAGCCAAGGACTAAAAGAAAAAAAACAAAGCTGAGTACCAAAACTGTTAGTGACATTATAGTGAGAAGACTAAAAGTGACAAAAATTCTTAAATTAATCATAAGTCGATTGTAGAATTAATGCTTTTTGGTGTTGTATATTTCTTCTTACAAAAGAGCTCTTCACGCCCCGACCTGACATGGCTAGCATATGAGGGGTTGTAAATTATGGTGACTCAGCTGAGCACATAGGCTAGACCAGTGTTCGTTGCGCACAAAGGGCCCCCCCTAACAGTGAGAGATTAATCTCACATGAGTTGTGCTAGGTGTATACATTTTGGTGTACACCTTTCGTGCACTCGTCTGTCTCACCCACACAGAATTGTCTATCCACAAACAACTTTACAGAATTGTCTGTGGACATACAATTTTGTGTGCGTGAGACAGACGAGTGTATGAAAGGTGTACACCAAAATGTGCACACCAAGCATTTTTCATCTCACATTGCCACTTGCGAGAGTCGATTTTGGATCACTTGTTCCAGATTTCACTCTTGTGACCAACTGAGCTGCACATGCAGGCATGTGTTGTATATTTCAATTAAACAATGTGAGACCAACAAGTAGGTTTTATAATCAATTAATGGTATGTAAGGCTAACTGTCATGGTATGTTAGCTATCTTCTAAAAACCCAATTATGTGCGTAAACAAAAGCAAACACGTTTAGGAGTGTTTGCCAAGTATGTTAAGTTTGTCTGATTCTTATTACTTATTGTTTATTCTTATTTTTTCGGAGCAGATTGAATAAGAAAATTTTAGATCAAATCAAATCAGTTACCACCACCCTAGTTACTACACCACTAGTTATCACTATCCTAGTTACAACCGCTATAGTGACCACCGTCTCGATTAATTACGCTAAGAAATTATAGTTACAGCCGCCTCAATGACCTAATTGCCAACATCTCCGCGCAGAAACCTCATCCCCACCGCCAACATCACAACCTTGCCCCGCCAGCTCCACAGCCTTCGCGGTGGTGACTGTCGCCACTTCATGGCAATTACTACCGTTCCCTGAAACTAGTGCAACAAAATACAAGTTATCATTTCATAGTGACCCCAGCGCCTCATTGATGTGGACGCCCAATGACCACCCAACACCACCCATATCCCGCCCAGACTTCCACAATACCCGCCTGGCTCACCGCCGCCCTTTCCCCGCTTTCCCAACCATCGCAACTCCGCAGCCCCCACCTCACACCACCATTGCCCCCGGAACCCGTTAACTGTCCTAGTGTTCCACTAGCGCTCAACAACAATTTTTCTGAGGCCAAATCTGGCTAGCTTCCCTCCAAGTCTGGACATGTAAGATGACCTTTGAACACAATCCTCCACCGTTGGAAATTTTTAGTAGCAAACTCACCTAAACTCAATCAACAAAAAACTACTCCTAATTTCTCTTTCCAGATCTGAATTATATTGAGCAAAACCTAGTGGCAATGGTTACAGGAAATAAGAAACGGGAGTAGATGAGGTGTTGTGGTGGTGGAGAGGGACAATTACAAGAAGATGGTGAGATTCGTTGTACGTAGTAGGGCGGCGACGGCGGAAGGATGCACGAAAGCTGCGGCGTTGGTGCGCACTAGGAGGCAACAGCGAAAGGATGTGCAGCAGCGGCGACATCTGGTGCACGGTTGAAAGCAGCGGCGTCGACAGAATTTGCGGTATTAGGGAGGCGACAAGTGCTCTTGGTTGACTAGGGAGAGACTAAATCGGGCTATAGAGTGACAAGCTCCTGGTTATCCATCCGCAACACGATAGCAAGTTGAAGGGCACGTTATTATTTAATCACTCTTCTGTCCCAGTTTACCCAAGTCTATGAATGAGGTGTTTTCAGCATCATCGGGGTGCATAGAGATCTGTTGATACCCCCTGAATGCGTCCATGAAAGAAAGGAGTTCACATCCAGCGGTCTGATCCACCAATGGGTCTATGCTAGGCAGAGGGAAAGGATCCATTGGGCAGGCCTTGTTGAGATCTGTATAGTCCACGCACATCCTCCAGGTTGGCGGCTTGGGGGCCAAGACTACATTGACAAGCCACTCCGGATACTGTACCTCTCTAATATGCATGATGCCCTGCAACATATTTACATCCCCTTTGACAAACTCTTTCATGTCGAAGGACAAATATCTTCTCTTTTGCTTCACGGGAGTCGCCTTTGGATCTACGTTGAATCGGTGGACCGCTACGCTTGAGTCGAGCCCGAGCATGTCCTCATGTCCCCAAGCAAATACGACCTTGAATTCTGTCAGGACCTGAACTATCTTGGCTCTCAGATCACTCGGAAGTCCTGTACCAATCCTGACCCAGCGTTCAGGTCGGGAGGGATTGACTCCGACCTCCTCAAGCTCTGAGACGGACTAAGCTCTGAATTGCCCTCCCTCATATCTAGATAAGTCCTGTTCAATAGCATTGACCCTTATATCGTTCCTCCCGTGAGCCTTACAGGCTCCCACGTAACAGCTTCTTGTCATCTTCTGGTCTCCCCTTACTGTGTCGATCCCGGCTGATGTATAGAACTTCATGCACAAATGAGCCTGGGAGACAATAGCTCCCAGATCTTCCAGCAGGGGTCAGCCTAGGATGGGCTTGTGCACGCTTGGTAGCTGAACAACGACAAAATCCACTTCAATCACTCGTACGCATAGCTCTGATCCGAGTTGGATCTTGAGGATGATCACTCCCTTTGGCTCGATTGTGTCCCCGGTAAACCTTGAGAGGGGGGTTTTTACCGGTTTCAGAGCTCCCTTCTGGAGTCTAATCTCCAAGAAAGCATCCATGTATATTATATTGACCGAGCTGTCGTTGTCCACAAGCACTCTATGAATGATTGCATCCATAACTTCCATCTTGATTACAAGAGCATCTATGTGAGGTGGGAGACAAGGTGGGAGGTCGTCATCTGTGAAAATGATTGACTCCCGCTTCTTCTTTATATCAGCAGGAAGGTGGTTGATTTCCCCAATAAATTACTGGCGACTCCACTTCTTTCTTTCCCTCGCGGTACCTCCCCCCATAGGTCCGCCATCGATCTGGTTAACATGTGGGCGTTTTTGCCGGACCATCCTTCCCCTTGTTCCAGGTGTTTTTCTTCTGAGGGGTTTGCCCTGCCAACTATTCTTCACAAACTGATCTAGTTGCCCCTCGCGGATGAGCCTTTCCACATACTTCTTCAGAACATAACATTCGTCAATTTCATGAGTATGCTCTTGTGGAGCTTGCAATACTTACCTTTGGTTCCCTTGCTATTGACAACGTTGCATGACGTGCACTTTTCGTGAGGTGCACTCAAAATAAATACAATACAACGAATATACGTAGTATAACGAAGTAAGGTTGGTATCCACAGGGAAAGGAATATTTATCTTTTATAATAACAATAACGAAAGAGGGTTTTTGAGTTTGATTTGATTTAATTTAATTAACACTAAGATGAACGACTTATGTGCTTTAATTAATAGAGATGAGGACTTGGTTTTGCTTTTATTCACTTAATGAAATGTTCGTCGATCCTGGTTATATCTTTAACTATCTTCCTCTCGAATACTCAATCGAGGAGTATATCCAGTTCATCGAGGGTAGTTATTAATAACGAGATGCGTTCATTAATAAAACATACTATCGAGTCAACATAGAACAAGCGCCGTATATTAATTCAATAGTAGCAATAAGCTTAAGATGAAAACGATTGAGATTGATAACCTCAACACAAGCGGTTTATTGGTTTAATCAATATAATTAATTCCCCTTGGTTTATTAACCATGAGATGCATGCATTAACAATCAAAGTTTACTACCTTTGAAGGAACCGAATTAATAACAAGCATATTAATCGATTGATTCTAGTAATAGTTAATATATGAAACAAAACTAGTTAATCCTTTAAGTAATGTTCAAAATATTAACATGAAATATGAATAGGAATTAATTAATACTCAAGGAAGAATATTAAAGAATATGAATCCTTTGATAGTTAATATCAAGATGTTAACTAATTGTCAATTTAGTAACACTCCCAGATATTAATATAGAGGAAGATATAACTATTACTATAACCAATGTCAAGATGTTAACTAATTGTCATCTTAGTAACACTCCCCAACTTTGATATAGAAATAGTATTTTAAAGGAAGAATTAATATTCAAGGAAGAAGATTAAAGAAAATAACTCACAACTTACAAATTCATTAAGCTTCAAAGTAGCAAAACCAAGATGGAAGAGTTTAGCTCCTCATTTGGAGACTAAACATGAAGAAAATATAAAGAAAGAACTATTCTAGACTGAGATTAGAAGTATGTAGGAATTAGATGTCCAATTGTGAAGGAAAGGGGGTGTATTTATAGGCTCTTGGGATGCAGCTCGGGTACCCGATCGGGTATATACACGGTACCCGATCGGGTATGTGTAAAATGCCAGATTCGAGGTATGCTCGATCGATTATAGGCTAAATTCTATAGGTATACCCGATCGGGTATGCTCTTATACCCGATCGAGTATGTGTAGAAAGTGATATTCGGGCTATACTCGACCGGATTTGGGGTTAAACTCAAGGGCATAGACACTTGATCATGGTCAAAATCTTCCCTGCATGTTCCTTTGTCTTCGGATCTGATCCGATTTGAAATTTCAACAAGATACCCGATCGAGTATAGGTCATACTCGACCGGGTATAGACCAAAAAACCAGGATCTTCTTTTTTTCTTTTGATTTTGCACCTTCCTTCCACTTTTGGGGTTCACCAACTGTCCTTTGAGTGATCAAGACCTGTTTGAGCTCAGAATAAACCTAATCTACACAATTTACAAGAATTTAACAAACTAAGCTATTACACCAAAAGTGTGTAATTTCCAAAGTAAAAATCACTCAAAACTATTTAAAAATACAAACATACACATGGAAATTACATGATTATCAACTCCCCCACACTTAGTTTCTTTACTCATCCTCGAGTAAAGTCAAATGTTCACAAGTGTTTAAGTCTTCCAAAGTTTCAACAATTTTAACAAGATAAAAACACAAAGACCACCAAGGATAAAACATGAGTGTTAAGCTCAAATTACAAATATCATCTTGGGATTTATGGCCTTCTAGTGCTCATCTTCTCTTCTCCTCCTCTCTTCTTCTTCTTCTTCTTGAATCTTCTTTTCCTCCAAAGAGATTAAATGAGTGCCTGCAAAAACAAATATTTCTCTCATATATCTCATTTTGCCTAGGAGCCTTTTCAGGTTTTCTTCCTAGCATCTCTTTTCATTTTCCATTCTCCCCAACTCACTCATATTTTTATAAGCCTTTTTTGCTTAGATTGCCCATTTTGTTGGGTTTTCAACCTAACTAGCATTTCTTTTCTTTTCTTTTCTTTTTTTCATGTTTTTTCTTTTTTGTGTGGGAAAGGGGAAAAGAAATTCATGCATAGTGAAAGGTATTAAAAATTACATACCATGATGAGTATCTCCCCCACACTTGGTCCAAGCACTGTCCCTAGTGCCCGCCTTCTCTGCCATAGAAGCTGCCTCCGAAACCACCTCCAAAGCTGCTATCAAATCCACCACCGGTGCCGCCATCCCCGCCATCTCCTCCATCATACCCTCCACCTCCGGAGCTAGATCCTCCAAAGTTACCCCAATGAGTGGGGTCATACCACGAGGGTGGTGGAGGAGGATTCGCCATAGTCTGAAAGGATCCTTGATGGGCGATGTAAGAGTACATAGGTCCGTAGAACCTACGTTGATCCTCTTCATACCGATGCCTGTCAGCTTCCCGAAGCTCCTCCATCCGTTGAAAGCCTACCCTTTGCTCATCCTGCACTTGGTTGAGCCGTTCTCCCATGGCCATGTAGTTTGTATTCATTTGGTTGTACCCCGCAAGCAGTTGTTTTTTACCCTCCCAAAGTTGTTGGAAGAAGTTGGGTGGTGGAGGGTTTTAAGGTTGCTCGGGGATGTCTGTGTCCATGTCTTCATGACCATGGGGTCCGGCATGGGGCTCGTACTCGGGTTGGTATTGGAGTGGCTCTGGTTCCGGTTCTTGGAGGTGTGGTGGAAGGGCGTGTGGGAATAGATAATGGGGCACCTCTACCTCTAATTTGTAGAGTAGTTTGGGAAGGTCTGGGCTAGGCATGAGGAAATGTTTGATAGGCTTGGGGTGTATGAGCCAGTTATACATGTTCTTCGGTTGGTCACCACCATAGACCGTGTGGGAAAAAGCAGTGCATCCCGAATGGCCTAATCAAGCCATGTCCATCAAACAATAATCGGGTATAGGGGAGTTATCCGTATACCCGGACCTACTTGCCAAGTGCATAATCACCCCACCTCAGCCACCTTCCAGCACCGCCACCCCTGATTGCCGAAAAAGATTGCCAAGTTGAGGAAAAAAATGTCATTGTGATGAGAATTTTGAAAAGAACACTAAATATTTTCAAAGAGTAAAAATGACATCTTCATGGCATTTTCAGAGAAAATGTAGCATTTTTTTTACACAAAATACATTTTTTTCCGGCGATCGAAGCTGATGGTGCTGGGAGGTGGAGGGTGCGGTGGAAGTGGCGTACATATTTTTTAAATATTTTTTAGGTATTTTATTCTATTTTTAGAGTTTTTTTAAAGTTTTTTAAACATTTTTGAAATTTTATTTTATTTTTATTTAATTTTTTCACGTTTTTATTATTAATTCTTAAATAGTTTATAATTTTTTTTAATTTTTATTATAAGTAAAACTGTGATTTCCTTATTAATAAAATAAACCTATTACAAATGGTAGAAAGGGGGTAAAATAGGAAAAAGAGATATATATTAGTCCTATTTTGAAAACAAAAGGATTGTAGTCCTATTTTTTAAATTTTGGGCTAATTTTAGTCCTATTAAGGGATAATAGCCGTTTTTTATATTAGTCCTATTTTGGAAACAAAAGGATTGTAGTCTTTCAATTCTATCTGGATTCTATCTGGAATAGCAGCTGTGGTTTTGTTGAATGAAGTTGACACTGCATATATAAAACATTTAGTCACGGACGTAGTCACGAATGTGTCCGTGACTAACTAATTTCGTACGATTTATCGGTACACTTTAACTTTTGAGCGATGAAAAAATTAATTTTGTATCTTGTCACGGAATTAGTCACGAAATAGGTTAGTCACGGTTCTAGCTTAGCCGCTCACACCAAATTCCGTGCCAATCTCGTAATTTTTTTGTAGTGGAGATATGAGCATATTTTACAAATATCAAAATCTGAGCTTAATCTGATAGTGTCAGTTTCAATCACTTCAATTTGGTGTGAGCGGAAATTAAATCGATCAGTCCAATTAATTAATCCTAAGATAGAATCAGTGGAGGAGCTAGGGGGGGGGGGGGGGGGGTAAGGGGGGGCAAGCGCCCCCGCTCCGACTAATTTTTTTTACTAGTATTACTTATAATATGTTTCTTGCCCCGACTTCTTTTTTAATTTTAAAAACAATAAGTACAACTTAAGGTTATTTTAAGATGAAGTGTTAAAATAAATAAAAAAAGTATTTTCAGAAAAAGTAAAAAAAAAATGAAATATAGAATAAAAGGGGATTAATGAGTCAATGAGACAAATGAGCATCTAGTCTAAGGCTAAGTAAAAAAAAACGGGCATAAGTAGAAAAATGAAAAAAAAAACAATTCTAAAGCCCAAGCCACCTAAACAATCCTAAAGCCTAAGCCCAAAAATGAAAAAAATAACAATTCAAAACGTAATCACTAAAGTCTAAAGCCATTAAGTGGGTTAAAAATTCAAAGGTTCATTAACAAAAGACCTAGGCAGTCGGCAGTCCCTTCCCACTCCGCCAAAAAAAATGAATCGAGCAGTTGAGAACGCAGGCAGGCAGCGAACGTGAGAACTGAGAAGCAGCATCGCCCGCTCCCTCTCCGGCTTTACTCCCCAACAGAAATCTACCTTCCTTCTCCAGTTAGTTCTCACTTCTCCCCATTTGTTCTCAGATTCTGCAATTTTCAAGTAAATTTCTCATCTACCAATTTATGCCCATATTAATTATTTGCTCTCATCCCTAACGAAAAGTCAGAAATTATTTGTGTGAATCCTCAAATCTCAGTTCTAGATGCAATTTAATGCTATTTGTATAAGGAACATTTTTAATTCATACTTATTTTTGTTATATTTAGGAGTATGAGTTTGGATAAATTTGTAATTAAGACTAAGAGGTCTTTGATTGGAGGTATTAGTTCTTCAATTGTTCCTAATCAGTCTATCTCTAGTGTTGAAAATGCCACTGCGTCAAATGAAAATATTGCTAGAGATGAGAGGAATGAGAGGGACAAGAGAGCCCGAACAGAAAGTACACATGAATGGGATATTATTAGTGATCCATTTTTACGAAAACCAATTAATGAATATGCGTCGGGGATTTCGATGATGTGATGAGAGCATATGTTGTTAAAGGTGCTTGTCAACCTGCATCTCATAAGTTTCCACGAACTGAATTTGGTAAGACATTAAGGAGATTTCGAGGAGAGTGGTTTAAAACTTGGGAATGGTTGGAATATAGTATTTCTAAAGATGCCGCTTTCTGTTTTTGGTGTTACCTTTTTCATGGGCATGAAGGAAAGAGATTTGGTGATGATGTGTTTGTGAGGACCGGATTCCGTAATTGGAAGAAAGCTCCTGAAAAATTTAGAGATCATGTTGGTATTGTAGAGAGTGTGCACAATGATGCTAGAACACAATTTTTTGCTTTCAAAAATAAAAAACAAAGTATTTCAAGAAGTCTCTCTTCAGGAACACAACTGTTGGGTGCGACATACCGGACTCGTTTGAATGCAAGTGTGGATTGTGCTAGATTTTTAATTGCACAAGGATTGGCTTTTCGTGGTCATAATGAGCGAGAGAGCTCATTAAATAGAGGAAATTTTTTGGAATTGCTAGAATGGTATAGTGCACGCAATGCCGATGTGGCAAAAGTGATGAAAGACAATGCACCTTCGAATCACCAACTTACTAGTCCTATGATTCAAAAAGATATTATTAATGCCTGCGCATCACAAACAACAAAAGCCATAATAAATAATCTTGGTGACAAGTTTTTTCCTTTATTGATTGATGAAGCTCGTGATAGTTATGTGAAAGAACAAATGGCAGTTGTTGTGAGATATGTAAACGATCATGGAGTTGTGATTGAGCGGTTCCTTGGGGTTAAGCATGTTGTTGAGACCACATCTCTTTCTTTAAAAAGTGGCATTGATGATTTTTTTTCAAAACATGAATTATCAATGTCTAGAGTTCGAGGACAAGGGTATGATGGAGCTTCTAATATGCGAGGTGAGTTGAATGGATTGAAGACTCTCATCTTGAATGAAAATCCACATGCGAGATATATTCATTGTTTTGCTCACCAATTGCAATTAGTTGTCGTGGTTGTTTCTCAAAAAAATAATTTTGTGAGTGATTTCTTTGAATATTTGTCCATGATTACTAACATGGTTGGATCCTCTTGTAAAAGAAAAGATGAATTTCGCCAAAAACAACATGAAAACATGGTAGCCATGTTAGAAAAAGGTGAAATTACGACCGGGAGAGGATTGAATCAAGAAAGTACTTTAGCATGACCGGGAGCTACTCGATGGGCTTCACATTTTACAACCATTATTCGTATTCTATCTTTGTGGTCTCCAACAATCCAAGTGCTTGACAATATATTTGATGATGGAATTGATTCGAAATCAAGGGGCAAAGCTAGTAGTTTGGTTGAAAAAATGGAGAGCTATCAATTTATTTTTATAGCCCACTTGATGAAGAAGGTATTGGGATTGACGAATATGTTGTCACATTTCTTGCAACAAAAAGATCAGAACATTCTTGAGGATGTGAGCTTGATTAAAAGCACTAAAGAGAAGTTCCAAGATTTGAGAGAAAGTGGATGGGAAGAGCTATTAGAAGATGTCAGTAAATTTTGTGTGAAGAATAAAATTGACATTCTAAACATGGAAGATACAACTCATCGTTCTAGACGCGTTCGCCATCCAGTAACAAATTATCATCACTTTCGAGCTGATATTTTTTATCAGGTATTTTTTATTAAAATTTAAATTATTTATTAGTTGTTGTTATTATTATTATCATTATTATTATTACTATTACTACTACTTTTTATTATTACCTTATTGTAGGTTATAGACCAGGTCAATCTGGAAATGGAGAATCACTTTAGTGAGTCAAATACACATTTACTCGCTTGTTTAGCTTGCCTTGATCCTAAAGATAAATTTTCCAATTTCTGTGAGTCAAAGCTACTCAGTCTTGCGGAGTTATATTCATCTGATTTTTCAGCTGTTGAGCAAATGGAGCTTAAAGAACAACTCCAAGTTTGGATATATGAGATGAGAGGAAATGAAGCATTTTCCACTTTACAAAGTATTGGTGAAGTGTCTAAGAAGATGGTTGAGCTTACAATTCACAAATCTTTTCACTTGGTCTATCGTCTTATTGAGTTGGCTCTAGTGTTACCAGTTGCAACAGCCACAGTTGAAAGAGCTTTCTCAGCGATGAATAGTATCAAGACAGATCCTCGCAATAAGATGGGAGATGATTATATTACGGATTGCTTAGTATGCTACATCGAAAGAGACATTTTTCAAGCAATTGATAATGAAGCTATTATGCAGCATTTTCAAAATATGAAAACTCGTAGGATTGATTTGCCTAGGTTGCAGAAGTAAATCAAGTAGTATGTAATGAACTATAATTTTTTGTTAAATTATTACGCTATTGTTGTTCTTATTATATTTTGGACATGAACTTTAAAATTTTTAGTCTTTGGTTTGCCCTTCCTTGGACAAACCTCTGGCTCCGCCACTGGATACAATACAATGTGTCTTGTTTTATCAGGCGAAACTAAAGTCGTATACTCCGTACTCCGTATATGCAATAAGGAATCAACTACTACGTAGTTCAGAACTAAAATAACTAACTCATAATTAAGTTTCCAAAAAAAAAAACTATCTCATAATTAAGTTTCCAAAAAAAAAACTAACTCATAATTAAGTGCAATTTCACAGTAACTGAGTTACGCGCTATATAAGTGGTATCCCGGCTACTCATCTTTGCATAAATTCTTCAATAACTCATATAGGTAGTTTTCGAGTATACAATTCAAATAATACTCCGGCATCAGTTAGGTACTCATCGATCATGGCAAAGATAGTTATGAAGTCTATTCAGCTTCGGGAAGCTGGCCGCTGCCGTAATATAGGCGGCCGCATAATGGTCGTTCCCCCAAAGAAACGAACTTGGAACACCATGATGCTGCCTGCAGAGTCGTCATCCGGGGCGGCGGCCCAACAAGTCCCGCCGTCATCCTCAGTTTCTGATGTCGTCGTCGTGGGGAACATGAAGATGAAGGAAGACGGTTGCTCCGGTGAAGGCCCTGCCGGAAGCTAAGCACTGCTCGCCGCCTTGAAATTGCACATTCCCTGGAGGCCCTTTCTTTAGTAATTGCATGATATATATATATATATATATATATATATATATATATAGGTCGATATATGGATGGTTTTATTTGTATTAATTAATTCAAATTGCAACAAGATCGATAGCCTTTGCCGTATAATGTATATTTATCATCACGGTCGATTTCCATTCATCCATTTTAATTAATTCAAATTGCAACAATTCCCATTTTATTATGCATAACTTTTTCTTCTTTTCATACGTAGTTTTAATTTAAATAAAAGGATAATTGCAATAAAGGAGTTTAAAATTTAATTTCCCTAAAATTTAAAGGACTAACTCTTCTTATTCTACCCTTTCTCTTTCCTAATAGTATTTTTTAAATAATCATTACAAAACATAAAAAAGTAAAAAATAAAAACTAAAAAATCGTAATAAATAAATAAATAAATAATACGATAGTATAAAGACCTCAACCACCACCTCAGCCACCTTCCAGCACCGTCACCTCCGGTCGCCGGAAAAGATGGACAAGTTGTGGAAAAAATGTCATCCTGATGAGATTTTTTGAAAAGAAAACTGGATACTTTCAAAAAGTAAAAATGTCATCTTCACGGAATTTTCAGAGAAAATGTGGCATTTTTTACACAATATGGCATTTTATTCTATTTTTAAAGTTTTAAATTTTTTTGAAACTTTTTTTTAAATTTTATTTTATTTTCATTTTTTTCAAGTTTTTATTATTAATTTTTAAATATTTTATAATTTTTTATATTTTATTATAAATAAAACTATGAATTCTTTATTAATAAGATAAATCTATTACAAATTGTAGAAAGCGGGTAAAATAGGAAGAAGAGACATATTAGTCCTATTTTGGGAACAAAAGGATTGTAGTCCTATTCAGGGGTAATACCCGTTTTTTATTTGTCAAAGCCGGTAGTTATCCAAAAATATCGATCCAATTACATTTTCATTCAATTGAAAAAACATACGGACTACTTGCACATGGTATGAGATATTAGTATTTAATATTGTAAACCTTATTATATTCAATATTTAACTTATGTAGGAGGAGCGTTGGAGATTTCGGCGGGGTCTGTAAAAGTCGGCCTCGACGAAAGCTTCGTTTTGTTGCAGGGGTTTCGTGCTGTGATTGGAGTGTTCTGTATACAAATACAAAAACATGGCGATTGGGACGGAGGAAGAAGATCTGGATTTCAATACGAAAGACGTTCCAATAGAGAAAAGCAGTCCAGGGTTTCAGGTGGTAGGAGTGCTACTGACTTTTGAGGCGGATGAACGGCGAGTGCGTCCCCCTCACGAGCCACCGCCATGGCCGCAAGTCCGAGGGACGACTCGAGTTTTCTGGTTGAATCAGATTTTTTTTATTTTTTGTTTTGTTTGTTGTTTCAGAGATTGTTATTTCTGCTTTGTTGTTTGCTTTTTCTTTTGTATTCGTGTTTGTAAAACGTTGATTTTGGATGTGGGTGATGAGAGGAATATGGTGACCATTTGTGCCTTAAAGTTTCCCACTTTTGGATCAACGAATTATATTGCTTCTTTGGAGGTGATTAATTCCGAGTCTGGTTCACGGGATAACGGTTGTCAGATTTCTTTTTGTCATTTGACCCATACTCTGAATTATCTGTTATCAATATAAAGTCGAATTCTTCCAAAAAAAATATTGTAAACCTTATTAAATTCTAATTAAAGACGATTCTCGTTAAACTGAATTTTTTTGATCTGATCTAATTTGATCTGGTCTTGCAGATATGTCTTCTATTTTATAAATATCAAAATATGACTGATAAGATTTAGCTTTGATACTGTCAGTTTCAATCTCTTCAATTTGGTGGGCGGAAATCGATCTATCCAATTAATGGAATACTACCTCCGTCCCGATGGAATTTGCCAAGTGCAAAGTAGGTGAGAAATAAGAAAAGTAAAAACTGTGTGGTTGAAATTTGTGCAGAAGAAAGAGAAATGTTTAGAACTACAACTTAATTGTTTTAATTAGAAAGTGACAAAGTTTTTTGGGACAATCAAAAAGCAAAAGTTGACATAAAATATAATGTGTCTTGTTTTATCATGTCAAACTCAAGTCGTATACTCCGTACTCCGTATATGCACTAAGGAATCATCTAGTTGAGAACTAAAATAACTAACTCATAATTAAGTTTCCAATAAAAAAATTAGTCCCTCCGTCTTTTATAACTTTGCCAATTTTCCTTTTTTGAATGTCCCAAAAACTTTGTCATTTTCCCTTTTACTTAATCAATTTGTGGTTATTGTTATTTCTCTCTCCTCTGCACACATTTCTACCACACACTTTTTACTTTATTATTATACGTGCCGGTCAAACTTGACAATCCTTTTAGGGACAGAGGAAGTAGCTAATAATTAAGTGTAATTTCAGAGTGAGTTACGCGTGTAGTGTTTTAATGAAGACAATCTCCAATCAAATTAAGAGTCGGCCACTATTGTGTCACTAAAACTTTTTAGCACTAGATTTTAGATTTTTACATTTTAGTCCTTGATTATCTGGCCTGCAAGAAACACTTTTAATACCTACCAAGACATCATTTGGGGTTTTCAGGGGCTGATCATTTTGTCCTTTGTGACCACAACTCCATTTGTGGTTTTCTTCGTCTCTCCGTAGGGAAAGAACAGTCCCGAGTCACTGGTCCCTTTGAGATATCTAAAGATATTCTTGATACCGTTCCAATGATGCTGTGTAGGCGCAGAGCTAAATCTAGCTAACAAGTTCACTGAGAATGCTATATCGGACCGAGTGCATTGTGCTAAGTACAATAATGCGCCTATTGCACTTAGGTATGGAATTTCAGCTCCTAATGCCTCCTCGTCATCTTCCTTTGGATGAAATGGATCCTTTTTAGGATCTAGACTTCGGCCCACCATGGGAGTGCTAGCAGGGTGCGCTTTATCCATGTTAAATCGCCTGAGTACCTTTTGGATATACGCAGACTGGTGGATTAATACTCCACAAACTCGATGTTCTAATTCAAGGCCTAGACAAAATCTAGTTTTCCCAAGGTCTTTCATCTCAAACTCAGATTTCAAATAGCTTGCGGTTTCTCTTATTTCGTCACGAGTGCCGATTATGTTCATGTCGTCGACATATACAGCTATGATTGCAAATTCAGAACTCGTTTTCTTTATGAATACGCAGAGGCAAAGTTCATCGTTCTTGTATCCCTTTCTAATCAAGTAGTCACTTAGGCGGGTATACCACATCCGCCCGGATTGTTTTAATCCGTAAAGTGAGCGTTTCAATTTTATTGCAAACGCACTCCGTGGTTTAGAGTCACTTGATTTAGGCAGTGAAAGTCCGTCGGATACTTTCATATATATCTCTGAATCAAGATCCCCATAGAGATATGCAGTAACCACATCCATCAATTGCATTTCCAATCCTTCAGAAACTGCTAAGCTGACTAGGTATCAGAACGTGATAACGTCCATTACGGGAGAGTAGGTCTCCTCGTAGTCAATCCCAGGGCGTTGTGAGAAACCTTGCGCCACTAGGCGAGCCTTGTACCTTAAGACTTCATTCTTCTCATTACGCTTTCTGACAAATACCCATTTATGTCCTACAGGCTTTACACTTGGTGGGGTTAGCACTACCGGACTAAATACCTGTTGGAAAAATTGAGAGTATTTCAAATGAATAAAATGTTATTTCCTTTAATTATTTTCACACACTAATTTAATAATAAATCTTATACATCTCTTATACATAATAAAATTGTAATTATAATAATTATGTTTTAACGTTACAACACTTTGGATAGTTTGTTGACTATTAATTAATATGGTTAATGAACAAATTCATTTCCTCCTGTAAGCAACAACGGTTCTTCTTATGTCCATCGGTTAAGAATATTTTTATTAATGTTATTATATTAATTCTATGTATTACCATATTAATGCTGCCAAAATTTTGAACGGTTCCTTTATTTTGAGGAGTTGGGAGTATATATGTACTACATGGGTAGTACGAAGAGGAAAAAGAAGAAGCTCCCTATGATTTACTCAGATGTTCATACATAACAAAATTTTACTCACAAAATTTTCACATACTGCTGGATTAATTATATTATTCGACTCTCTGTTGTTCTGTTACCGGCTTACGCCGAAGAGCTCGTTTTATCTTGGGGAAAGATTTTCGCTAGTCAGAAATACTTTCTTGAGGACAGCGTTTACGCGACTCGAGCTATATTATTTTTCTAACGTTGTTTTGCAGGTTTATCCGGCCAATTTCCTCCAACAATCTCAAGAAAGTAATTCGCGTCGGATATGCCTGCACATATCAACTCACAAGGCGTTGTTGCCGCACTCATCGGAGCTATGTTATCTCTACTTGTGCGTTGCGAAGTAGCTTGTGATACACCCGCATGGGGAGCCGTATTAATCGGATTAACGCTCAGAAAAGTCTTTTGCGTATAGTGGTTAGTCTCTCTACTTTCCTACTTACAATACGCCATACTTTAACACCACTTTTTAAGAAAAAATGGTATTCATTTATTTAGTGATAAAATGACAACTATGAAAAACAACAACCCACTACTAAGATCAAGTTTAAACTTGATTTGTAGTGATGATAATTTTACTGCGGTTGTTTCTCAAAGTTGTAAAACTAGTGATGTGAATAAGTGGGTGGTGGACTCCGGTGCTACCAAGCATATTTGTAAAAAAAATGTTTTTACCTCCTATACTATTATAGGAGATGGTGAAGAGCTCGTGTACCTAGCGGACTCTAAAACTGTTAAGGTGCATGGAAAAGGGAAAGGTTTTCTGAATCTCACATCGGGGAAAACTATATCACTAAATGATGTGTTTCATGTGCCCGAGATTCGGACTAATTTGGTTTCCGTTTCTCTCTTGGGAAAAGTTGGGGTTAAAGTTTCTTTTGGTTGTGACAATTTTGTTATGACAAAAAAATGATGTTCTCGTGGGAAATGGCTATTGTAAGAATGGACTTTTTATGCTTAGTATTTTTGAAAGTCGCATGATGATGCTTCTGCGTACTAACGGTTGGTTAATTATTGTGTTATGTGATATAATAGATTTGATGTTTTACATGGCATTTTAAGTTGATCTTTATTTTTGTTTGTTATATGAAACTCCTAAATATCCTAAGAGTGATACAGAAGCACCTCTAGAAAATTGTGATACAATTGATGAATTTATATAAATTTTATTAGAGCATCTACACTGTGGTTAGAGGTGGTAAAAGTTCATTGTCACATTTATTGGTGATTTTTCGAGATAAACTAAATTTTATCTTATTTATATATAAAAGGAGAGTTTTTGATAAATTCAATGTGTACAAATAAAGGTTGAGATATAAATTATCTCTCTATGAATTCTAGAAGGGCTATGCACCTGTTTTTAAATATTTAAAATTGTGGGGGTGCTTAGCTATATTCTTATTCCTATCTCATTGAGTGAAAATGAGCTTTATAACTCTTGGCTATTTTTGCATAAATTAAAATAGTGGAGCATATATATTATTTTCATAAATGAAAGAAATAGTGTGCTAATGTGCAATGTTTTATGATATATTATTGAAGTTATTAATGTGACCGTTTTTGGAGAATGTGTACACACTAAATGATGCATGTGTGATTATTTTTTTATACGCCGATGAAACAAAAATGCTGATTTTTTTTTGAGAATGTGTTTCCTTTGAAAATTGAACACAAGACCATTCAACCCTCTAGTGATAGTAATCCATTAAAAGAAAATTAATCTTTTAATGATGAAATTTTTGAATTATTCACAAACTTTTTATTCATCAAATGGATATTAGAATTGCATTTTTAAATGGTGAACTAGAGGAAGAAGAAATTTATATGGTGCAACCGGAAGGTCATGTGGTTAGTGGTCAGGAAAAAAGTGTGTATACACTAAATGTAAAAATGGTGTGTGCATTATAATTTGCTTGTATGTGGATGATATGTTAATTTTTAGTGGGAACGACTTGGGGGTAACAAAAATGATTTTGGGTATATATGAAAGTCACAAGGAAGGATGATGGTGTTATACTATCTCAAGAGTATTATGCTGATAAACTACTTAAGAGGTTTTGGATTTTTCGATGTCACCCCGTGAACACCCCTTATGACTCTCATATACAATTAAAAACAAACATAGAGGTGATCCTCAGGCTCAATATGAGTATTCCCAAATTATTGGATGTTTATTACACTTGATGAATTATACGGGGCCCAACATAGCTTATGTTGTCGGAAGATTGAGCCAATGTACTAATAACCCAAGTGGGGATCATTGGACTGCGTTGAGGCGGTTATTGAGATATTGAGAGATATCATTAATTATGGTATATTTGATTGAGATTATCCATTGTAATCCATTGATACAACGATGATACGTTTTATTGAGATATATCCATTGTCCTAGAGCGGTACAATGATGTTATATGAGAATTATCCATTGTATTATAATAATACAATGATGGTATATATTTTATTGAGAATTATCCGATGTACTGAGGGGTCACATCGATGTTATTTCTTATTGAGAATTATCCGTTGTATTATCGGGATACAACGATGACATCTGAGTATACTCATATCAGATAAGTTAAAATAGTGAATATCCATTCACCCTTAAAAGTGGTGTAATGATGTTTGAGAATGGAATTATTTCCATTAATTTGTGAGGTCAAAAGGAATTAGTTACTCCTTTGACAGAATCCCTAGGACGAAAAAAATGATAACCGAAACATCGAAAGAAATGGGACTAGTGTCACTTTGAAACAAATGGGGATGGGAACCCAACTTGTGTGATTGGAGATCCCATGAAGCAAGTTCATATGGGTAATAACAAGTCTTCCATTTAGTTCTGCTAGCCTAACTAAAATTACACATTTCCATGATGTGAGATATAGGCTAGAAACCGCATTCTTTGAGAGGGTGAGCTTAAAGCTCTTAATGATTATCATAGCCCTTAACTTAAGGATAGTGTGCAAAAGCGGTACACACTTGATGATATCACCTATATGAGTGTGAGGTGGGGCCGCCTCCATGAATCATGACAAAACTTCTAGAGCACTCATGAAAACCAAGCACGCGCATGGCGTTACGGCGCACAACGGCGTAATAACGAGAAATTGTGCAGGGTGAGACATGACCGTTAAGACCCTGATTTACCAATAGTAGCTTGTTGGTTCATAGAAACTATATGTTTCACCGAAACCTCGGTTTATTAAGACTTAATCGTCTCGGTTTGGTTCATAGTCTACGGACACCAAACTTAAAGTCTCATTCCTTTAATCCAGCAGAAATTTTATAAACTATTTTAAAAATATAAATTATTCATTTGAAATATGTGGGGGATTGTTGGAAAAATTGAGAGTATTTCAAATGAATAAAATGTTATTTCCTTTAATTATTTTTCACACACTAATTTAATAATAAATCTTATACATCTCTTATACATAATAAAATTATAATTATAATAATTATGTTTTAACGTTACAACACTTGGGATAGTTTGTTGACTATTAATTAATATGGTTAATGAACAAATTCATTTCCTCCTGTAAGCAACAACGGTTCTTCTTATGTCCATCGGTTAAGAATCTTTTTATTAATGTTATTATATTAATTCTATTTATTACCATATTAATGCTGCCAAAATTTTGAACGGTTCCTTTATTTTGAGGAGTTGGGAGTATATATGTACTACATGGGTAGTACGAAGAAGAAAAAAGAAGAAGCTCCCTATGATTTACTCAGATATGTTCATACATAACAAAATTTTACTCACAAAATTTTGGTTCAATCACATACTGCTGGATTAATTATATTATTCGACTCTCTGTTGTTCTATTACTGGCTTACGCCGAAGAGCTCGTTTTATCTTGGGGAAAGGTTTTTGCTAGTCGAAAATACTTTCTTGAGGACAGCGTTTACGCGACTCGAGCTATATTATTTTTCTAACGCTGTTTTGCACGTTTATCCGGCCAATTTCCTCCAACAATACCTGCGTTTTTGTCGGGGAATCTAATTCGATCTGGATTGCTTCTTTCCATTTAGGCCAATCAGCTCTTTGTTGGCATTCTGCCACAGAGCGAGGTTCGATATCATCATGCTCTATAATTTCTTGAGCAACTGTAAATGCAAATATATCATCGATGTGTATGGAAGATCTTTCCATTAGCACATGTGCATTTTCATAATCCATAGAGATTTCCTTGTTTTCTAGAATCATTTCGATCATCGGAGCGTCCTCCAGTAATGATTCGTGGACATAACTAAAATCGGAGATAATCTCATGGGATGGATGTTGTTCATCGATGATTAATGGATTAGGTTTGTGTCGTACTCATCCTCTTCTTCCTTGGACGAGTATCAATCGAACCGAGTGGTCTTCCTCTCTTCCTTTGAGGAGCCACGACCTCAACCACACCTCCACTAAGTGTGGTTGCAGTGCCTCCTACTATGGCAGTGTACCCTCGCTTGGGGTCTTCTAACCTTGCAGGCACATTTGCAGCTGGTATGTGTGATTAGGATTGTAAACGAATCAAATAATTTGTGCTCGATTCGCGATTCGAATTCGTATAATACGATTCGAATTCGGAAAATTCAAATACAAATACAAATAAGAATATTAAATTTGATTCGAGTTGTTATCAAATACAAATAAGAATATCAGTGTATTCGATTCGAATATTAATCAAATATATTCGATTAATAATAATGATAATATTAATGTCAATATTAATAATAATACTAATAACACTATAATAACTTTTAAAAGATAGCAATACCCTCAATCTGTAGCCCATATATACACTTTTGCATACAGATTGCAAACCCATTTATAATAAATCAGAATATAAATACGAATACAAATCAATTTTTTGGTTTAAATGTCTTTCAAATACAATACAAATAATTATGTATTCGATTTGAAGAATAAAATTAGAATTGTTTGACTTTGATATATACAATTATCAACTTATTTCACACATTATAAGTAATTTCTAAGCTAGTGTTTTTTTTCAAAAGGTTTGAAATAGATTTATATTTATTAATCATAAAATTAATTCACTTTAGTATATTGTGCACCATCTAAAAATGCATTGATACATTAAATTTAAATTCTAAAAATGCATATTAAGTCATAACATGCATTTACAACATAAAAAATACGGAGTATAAGAAAAGTTGTTTTAGAGTGATATTTGACTATTATTTAACCTATGCTCAAATCGATTTGATATTCGTATATGATTCGTTAACTATTTGTATTGTTAAACAAATACAAATACAAATCGAAATTAATATTCGTTTCATATTTGAATTCGAATTCGTATTCGAAAAAATTAAACAAATACAAATACAAAATCTCATTATTCGACTTGATTCGGTTCGTTTACAACCCTATGTGTGATCTTGTCACTTTTTCAATATCAGAAAATGCATCGGGCATTGAGTCTGCTACATTTTGTAGGTCTATTATTCTTTTCACTTCACTTTCACAATGTGAGGTGCGGGGATTAAAATGAGACAGTGTAGGAACACACCAGGATAATTCACGTCGTTCTTCGGAAAAATCCTTTTTCTTATCTCCCCCTAACGACGGGAATGTTGTCTCATCAAAGTGACAATCCGCAAATCTTGCGGTGAAAAGATCGCCTGTCAAAGGTTCTAGATAGCGGATTATTGTTGGGGATTCGTATCCAACGTATATACCTAATCGCCTTTGAAGACCCATTTTGGTGCACTGTGGTGGCGCAATTAGCACATACACTGTAGAACCAAATATGCGTAAGTGTGAAATGTCAGGCTCATATCGAGTTACCAACTGGTATGCAGAAAATGGTTGGTTCGCAGTGGGCCGAAAGCGAACAAGTAAAGCTGCATGTAATATTGCATATCCCTATGCAGATATAGGCAAGTTGGTGCGCATAACCAATGCCCGAGCTATTGTTTGTAATCTTTTAATAGTAGCTTCTGCGAGACCATTTTGTGTGTGTACATGGGGAACGGGATGCTCTATATCGATCCCGATAGACATGAAATAGTCATCAAATGTCTTTGATGTAAACTCTCCAGCGTTATCAAGTCTAATAGACTTTATAGGATGATCAGGGTGGTGGGCCCTTAAGTGAATTATTTGTGCTAGGAGTTTTGCAAATGCAGCATTTCTTGTGGACAATAAGGTAACATGCGACCAACGGGTCGATGCGTCCACCAGAACCATAAAGTATCTAAATGGTCCGCATTCTGGATGGATCGGTCCACATATGTCTCCTTGAATTCTTTGTAAGAATGGGATGTTTTGTTTTGTGTCTTTGGCATAGGATGGTCTCGATCCTGTTTTTGCTAAGGAGCAGGCTTTGCAAAATGAGTTTTGTAATGTGGACATAGTTAGGGAAGCATGGGCTAGTTCGTCTTGTGCTTTAGAAGATAATTGTCCTTGTGGAGGAGCCGCATGGTTAACAGTTTGTACTGTGTTGACTTTTCGCCCTTCTTTATCCCTTTCTCGAAAGAAAGGGTGTCCATGTGAATTCTTGAGAATTCGAATCATCATATCACGACCGGGGTGACCAAGAAGATCATGCCAAAGCCTATACGAGTCTATGTCCAACATTTCATTGTTGGAGACCGCATATGATTCGAAGATTCGAATAGTAATGACATAGAGTCCACTAGATTGACTCATTAATATTTCTAATATGCGTTTTCTTCCGCTTTTACTAGAGGTAATATATAGGTATTCTATCCCATCCTCACTATGAGTTTCAACGTGGAAACCATTATCCCGTATATCTTTAAAACTTAATAAAGTTCGAGTAGCTCTAGGTGCATATAGAGCGTCTGTGACGTGGAATGTGGTACAGTTAGGTAGCATAAATTTGGCGGTGCCTCGCCCTTGTATTACGTTCGATGATCCAATCATCGTAGTCAGAGGATTTATAGGCTACTAATTGAATAAAAAGTTGCCTATGTCTCAGGATAATGTGGGTTGTCCCACTATCGACTAAACATTCGAGTTCTCCTCGGGTCATTCCTGCGTAAGCATGCATTAGATAATTGTTGGTATATATTTGGATTTCAAAAATTGAATCCAATTATTAAAATAACGATAAGCATGTAATGTCCTTAAGCAGGAAATTAAAAGGAATGGGAGAAACATAAAGTTTGTTTAAATTGTCTGGTGGGATAGGGGAAAAATTAATCAAAGTCTGGTGCATCGACCGAATGGGTGGTGTTATTTTTAACACCAAAATCCGCCACTGTGAGGTTAACATCAACCTCATTTCCTTCGTCTGTCACAAACTGAGATTCATGTTCCTTTGATTCTCTGTATTTCTTGTAGGCAGCAGCAACTCTATTACTGGCTTGGCAATTCTTATACCAATGACCTGAAACTCCGCATATGTAGCATGGTTCTTCCCCAACTTGGTCTCGTTTGATTGGAGGTTTTGATGGTGCATTATGGGCCTTGTTAGTTTGACCACTGGTCCCACCGCTTGTATCTCTCTTCCACACTTTGGAAAATCCTCCACGGCCCGTACCTCGGCCTCCACGCCCGCCGCGATTGTTGCGCCCCATTCCACGAGTACGGCCCTCTCCTCTTCCACTAGGGTGCTTTCCGGTGTTTGCTTTGCCATAGTTGACCTCAGGAATTTTCTTTGTCCCAACTGGTCTGGCATTGTTATTTAAGAGAACTTGATTTTGTCTTTCAGCAACTTGGAACAAATTAATTAACTGATTAAATGTGGTTATTCATTTGTTATTATGCTCCAACCTATACTGGTTTGCTAGTATAAGTGCTGAGGTAGGAAAAGTGGAGAGGGTCTTATCAATCATTTCATCTTCTGTGATTGGTTTACCACAGAAATTAAGGCGCGCTTTGAGGCGTAACATATCCTTATTAAAATCGTTGATCTTTTTGTAGTCGATTAAGCGGATTTCATTCCATTGCACTGTCAGTTCGGGGAGCAATGTGTCATGTATGTTCCCAAAGCGACCTTTTAGTGCATCCCACAGTTCTTTGGGGGGTTTCAATTGTAAGTATTCCCAGCGTAAGCTAGGGTCAATATGGCGTCTAAGGAACATTAACGCAGCAGCCTTTATTTTTTTAGATGGTGCATTATCTTTTAAACTTTCAGGGTCAGCAAGCGTGGCGGAATAGTCTTTAGCCACAAAAGTGGTTTCTATGTCAGAAACCCAGCGATGGTACTCAAGTCCTTCTGAGTCCAGGATGTCAAACTCGGGTCGAGTTGGATCAGTCATCTTAAAATATAAAATTGTATAATTGTTATTCACTACCATTTATCGCTAAAAAATGAATAAAAAATGCGATTCTTTGTGTGAAAATTCTTTATCACATAAAAAATGTCATGGGGGGTATGTCTCTTTGTAGACAATATTTTATAATGCATCGAAAAGAGGAGATATATGTTCATCTCCTTAATAAAAAAATCATAGAGATTTTTATCAGATGTTATATGGTGTGTTTCATATACAAAGCATTAATATTGGTCTAATGAATGTGTTAGGTATATCTCCTCTTTTTTTTAAAAAAAAAAAGAACGAATTTAATAATCATTTTAGTAATATTATTTATATTGTCGAATTATTGAAAAAATATTTTGCCATATATTTTAATTATAAAAAAATGGATCTAAAACTGAAATATAACGTGTTGGGAAGTGAGAGAGATGTATTATTCCAATAGATAGACCCTCTTTAAATAGAGGAGAATTAGGTTTATACAAGTATTGGGCTTCTCAGGCCCATTTGCTCACTACATAATATTAATGAATATTCTATCTATAATGACAGCACACTACAAGTAATTTCCTTTAACAAACCTTATTATATTCAATATTTAACTTGTGTAGAATTACGGAGATAGGATGAGCGCCTTTCTCTCTTTTCACTCTAGGGTTACCTTCGGTTAACGCCTAGTCTTTGTCCGCCGCCAACTGCCTAGGAGGTCTCAGGAAATACGGAGTAATACTTTAGGAAACACGGTGTATGCCAAAACTTGATGACAACAATAATACGTAGTAATCCCATAGTACGTAGGAATCGTCCGGCCCTATTATATAATTGGCATGGTATCCCCAATCCCAATCAACCATATTTCATTCCGGCTCATAAATTCAATAACTCATACAGTTTTTTAGTATACAAATAATACTCCGGCATCGATCATGGCAAAGATAGTTATGAAGTATATTCAGCTTTCGGGAAGCTGGCCGCTGCCGTAATATAGGCGGCCGCATAATGGTCGTTCCCCCAAAGAAACGAACTTGGAACACCATGATGTTGCCTGCAGAGTCGTCATCCGGGGTGGCGGCCCAACAAGTCCCGCTGTCATCCTTAGTGCCTGATGTCCTCGTCGTGGGGAACAACTGAACAAGAAGATGAAGGAAGACGGCTGCTCCGGCGAAGGCCCTGCCGGAAGCACCGCTCGCCGCCTTGAAATTGCACATTCGCTGGAGGCCCTTTCTTTAGTAGTTGCATGATATATATATATATATATATATATATATATATATATATATATATATATATATATATATATATATATATAGGCATAGAGATCGATGGATGGTTTTATTTGTATTAATTAATTCAAATTGCAACGACATCCATAGCCTTTGCCGTATAATGTATATTTATCATCACTGTGGATTTCCAACTTATTCAATTCACATTTTATTATGCATAACTTTTTCTTTCTTGTTTTTATACGTAGTTTTAATTTACAAGTAGATTCTCTAATTAAATTATAAGATGATAATTGCAATAATAGGAGTTTAAAGTTTAAATTCTCAAAATATGACTAACTCTTCATGTTCTATCTTTTCTCTTGTCCTTCCTAATAATATGTTTTAAATAATCATTATAAAACATAAAAAAGTAAAATTAAAAAAATAAAAATCGTATTAAAAAAATAAAAAGTATAAATACCTCAACCACCACCTCAGCCACCTTCCAGCACCGCCACCCCTGATTGCCGGAAAAGATTGTCAAGTTGAGGAAAAAAATGTCATTGTGATGAGAATGTTGAAAAGAACACTAGATATTTTCAAAGAGTAAAAATGACATCTTCAAGGCATTTTCAGAGAAAATGTGGCATTTTTTTTTACAAAAAATGACATTTTTTCCCGGTGATCGGAGCTGGTGGTGTTGGGAGGTGGAGGGCGCGGTGGCAGTGGTCTACATATTTTTTAAATATATTTTTAGGTATTTTATTCAATTTTTAGAATTTTTACAAGTTTTTTAAACATTTTTAAAATTTTTATTGGGATAGTTCACAAAATAGGACTAAAAAAGTTTGAAAATTCCAAAATAGTAATGTCATGTTTTTTATTCCCAAAATAGGACTAATTACTGACATGTTTAGAAAATACTACCATGTTTGAAGTCTGCTACTGCCAAAACATGGCAGTAATTAGTCATATTTTGGGAATAAAAACATGACAGTCTTATTTTTGAATTTTCAAATTGTTTTAATCCTATTTCGGGTAAATTCTCATTTTTATTTTATTTTTATTTTATTTTTTCAAGATTTTATTATTAATTCTTAAATAGTTTATAATTTTTTTTAAACTATTTAGTTTTTAGAAAAATGTAGAAGAAATAAATTCTAGAGCTTCTCTAGAAGATAAGGTCTCTAGAACTCTCTTATCATTAATTGTATAAAATTGTCTAGAATGCATTAATTATAGAAGAGTCTAGATACTTTTGTACTAGTATAAATAGAGCTTTCTACCATCACTTTGTATCAAGCAAATCAAGCAAATTGAGTTGTTCCAATAAAAAGACACTACAAAAAAACACGCCGTTTGTCACGGATTTTTGTCATGGATTCCGGCCGTGACAAAGTTGTCACGGGCTTTGTCACGGAATTTTGGGATTTGTCATGAAAATTATTTGTCACGGATTTATCCGTGACAAAATCCGTGACAAAATATTGTCACGGGTTTGGTCCGTGACAAATTTACTCCGGCGACCGGTTTTTTACTCCGGTGAATACTTTTTTGCTTCCGGGCATTTGTCACGGACCGATCCGTGACAAATTTCAAAAAAACTCAATTATTGATTTTCCAGCGGTAACCTTTAATAATACGGTACGGGAAAAGATTTGTCACGGATAAATCCGTGACAACTCCGTGACAAATTTCAAAAAAACTCAATTATTGATTTTCTAGCGGTAACCTTTAATAATACGGTACAGAAAAAGATTTGTCACGGATAAATCCGTGACAAATCCGTGACAAATTTTTTTATATAACCCAACTCCATCGTCCATTACAATTGCAAGAACAACAATTATCAGTTCAAAAATTTGTAGATTCGAGTGATGTAGTATCGGTTTAAAGATTGAATGATGTAATCCGTCAGTTCATCATTTTCCGAGTTTATGCAGATAAGGTATGTCATTTTAACTAATTTCTTTTAATTGTGTGATAAATTAATTATTAGCTTAATAATTAATTATTATTAGTGAGGTTAGGATTCTTTTTTCTTTATATAATAATAATTAATTATTAGCTTAATAATTAATTAGTGAGGTTAATTAGTTGTTCATTTATTTAAACTATTAACGTAATTTAATTAGTGAGGTCATGTTAATTTTCATATTATTAACAATATATTATTAAACTATTAACGTAATTTAATTAGTTAAATTTAAATATAAATATTAATTAGTTAAAGTATTGTTATTATTAATGCATAATAATTTAGGATGTGTGGTAATGATTTAAGTATTAGCTAGCTTATTATAGATTAATTAATTAGTGACTTGTAGTGATTTAATTAATTAGTTAGCTAGCTTAATTATTAGGTTATTAATTATCACCAATTATTATTATTAGCAATTATTGTTAATGGGATGCATAATATAGCTAGCTAGCTAGGATTGAAACTTTATTATTATTTAGTTTAGTGTGAATTATTATTGTGAATTATTAATGAGATAATATTTAACAATAATATTAGTTAAATGTAAATTAATTAAAACATTGAGGAAATGGGTTTAGAATTTGATGAGTTGATAATATTAGTTAGATTTAAATATTAGTTAATTGATCAATGATGATGATTAGGTTTAATTTGTTTATTAATTAGTTAATTATTGTTAATGCATAATTTAGGATTTGTAGTGATTTAAGTTAGGATTCAAACTTTATTAGTTAAGTATGAATTATATATTATTGTGAATTAATGATATTTAACAATATTAGTTAAATGGAAATTAACTAAGTAATAAGTTAAATTAGTTAATTATTGTTAATGAGATGCATAATATATATAGCTAGGATTGAAACTTTATTATTATTTAGTTTAGTGTGAATTATTATTGTGAATTATTAATGAGATAATATTTAACAATAATATTAGTTAAATGTAAATTAATTAATTAACTAATTAAGTTAAGTTAAAACATTGAGGAAATGGGTTTAGAATTTGATGAGTTGATAATATTAGTTAGATTTAAATATTAGTCAATTGATCAATGATGATGATTAGGTTTAATTTGTTTATTAATTAGTTAATTATTGTTAATGCATAATTTAGGATTTGTAGTGATTGAAGTTAGGATTCAAACTTTATTAGTTAAGTATGAATTATATATTATTGTGAATTAATGATATTTAACAATATTAGTTAAATGGAAATTAACTAATTAATAAGTTAAATTAGTTAATTATTGTTAATGGGATGCATAATATATATAGCTAGGGTTGAAACTTTATTTTTATTTAGTTTAGTGTGAATTATTATTGTGAATTATTATTGTGAATTATTATTGTGAATTATTAATGAGATAATATTTACCAATAATATTAGTTAAATGTAAATTAATTAACTAATTAATTAAGTTAAAACATTGAGGAAATGGGTTTAGAATTTGAGTTGATAATATTAGTTAGATTTAAATATTAGTTAATTAATTGATCAATGATGATGATTAGGTTTAATTTGTTTATTAGTTAATTATTGTTAATGCATAATTTAGGATTTGTAGTGATTTCAGTTAGGATTCAAACTTTATTAGTTAATAATTAAAACGATTAATGCCATTAACATATTACTATTAGTTAAATATTAGTAAATTAACGCTTTTAGTTAATGTCACAAATTAACGCTTTTAGTTAATGCCACGAATTAAATAATGTACTGCTTTTAGTTAATTAATAATATTAATGTACTTATATATTATTTTGATTATAATATATATACAGGCATAATGTATAGACAAAACAGAAGTTGGATGTACCAAAAACATCGCGATAACTATGGAATACGCAGTGAATTTTTGAATGGTGTTGAAGATTTTATTAAATTTGCACAAGAACAGAAGAATTATATGGATGGAGATAAAATCAGATGTCCATGTACAAAGTGTAAAAATCTTCAATTTAAAGATGTCGACCAAGTTGTGTTGGATTTGTACGAAAAAGGTTTCGTTGCCAATTATTATAATTGGACTTCTCATGGCGAACCTTTCGATCCATCACTTTTACCACAAACAATAGGTTCATCTCGTAACGTCCCTACCGAGATGAGTGGATGGGGAGACTATGATCAAATGACGTGGGATCAAAGAATGGCATATGATGTATACGGTGCTTCAACGATGCAGTTTAACCCACCACAGCCATTTAACGATCTTCCCGAAGCTTCGACCTCGTATCAACCCGATGCGGATGAAGATCAGACCTTTTATCAGTCTGCTGCGGATGAGTATCCGAATTCTCATGTTCCTCATATTGAAGACTTAGCTGAAAGATTTCAAGATGTTTTAAAAGCTGCTGATCAGCCTATGTATGCTGATTGTGAGGGATACTCTCAGCTATCCGCCGTTACAGAGTTGATGAACATTAAATCTGAATACAATCTTCCTGAATCTTGCATGTCTAGGTTATTGCAGTCATTTGGAGGAATGTTACCGCGTGACCATAATCTTCCTGATTCGTATTACAAAATGAAACAATTAATGTCTCAGTTGGGGCTTCCTTGTATAGAAATTGATGTGTGCCCAGAAGGATGTATGTTGTTCTGGAAGGATGATGTGGCACTTGAGACCTGCAAGTTCTGTGGTGGAGAGAGATACAATCTTGTTCCTCATAGACGAAAAAAACCACGAAAAAGGTCTGCATTGTCTAAATTGTTTTACCTCCCTCTAGCTCCACGCCTGCAGAGGATGTATGCTTCAAATGCTATTGCGAAACACATGACGTGGCATGTTGAGCACGAAACCAAAGAGGGTTTGATGTCTCACCCTTCCGACTGTGAAGCTTGGAGACACTTTGACCGTTGTCATCCTCAGTTTGCAATGGAGCCACGGAATGTGCGACTGGGATTGTGTTCAGACGGATTTGCTGCTTTTGGAAAGTTTGGGAAGAAATTTTCATGTTGGCCAGTCATGTTAACTCCTTATAATCTTCCTCCCGACATGTGCATGAAAAGTCATTTCATCTTTTTAACTTTAATTTGTCCAGGTCCCTCGGATCCTAAAAAAGGATAGACATCTATCTCCAACCCCTGATCGAGGAGATGAAAGAACTTTGGGCCATTGGGACACCAACTTATGATGTTTCGAGAGATCAGATGTTTATCATGAAAGCTGCCATCATTTGGACCATTAGCGACTTTCCTGCTTATGGTATGCTTTCAGGATGGAGCACACACGGTCTTATGGGATGTCCGATATGTATGGATCAATCAGAGGCCAATTGGCTCAAATTTAGCGGGAAACCAAGTTACTTTGATTGTCACCGCAAGTTTCTGCCTATGAACCATCGATATCGAAGGGACAAGAAGTCTTTTATTGCCGGAAGAGTGGTACGAGATCCCCCTCCTCCAAGACTTACAGGTGAACAAGTTTTTAACCGGGTTCGACGTTTTCCTACGGCCGTGCAGCAACCCCACGGGGAGCCAAATGGGTATTGTGATACCCATAAGTGGACAAAGAGGAGTATATTTTGGGAGTTGCCGTATTGGAAGGACCTTCTCATTCGTAACAATTTAGATGTCATGCACGTTGAGAAGAACGTCTTTGACAATATATTTAACACGGTTATGGATTTTACCCACAAAACCAAAGATGGTCTTGCATCTAGAAAAGACATGACAATTTGGTGCGACAGACCCGAACTCGCCGTCGATCTAGAATACGTGGGTAAAAAAATTCCAAGAGCAGTCTACCAACTCACAGCCCCACAAAGGGAATCAATATTAGAGTGGCTTGTTTCTCTGAACTTTCCAGATGGCTATTGTTCTAACTTGTCAAGATGCGTGGACCTGGACAAACAAACAATGACGTCGAGCATGAAAACTCATGATGCTCATGTAATCATGCAACGACTTCTGCCGATTGCACTGAAAGAGATGCTTCCTGCAGACGTCTGGGGCTGTATTACCGAAATCAGTCAATTGTTTCAGTCGATATGTTCCGCCGTTTTGGATGCCGAATCCCTGAGGAGACTAGAAGACACTGTTCCTATTCTGATGTGTAATCTGGAAAAGATACTGCCCCCATCATTTTTTGATGTAATGGAACATCTTCTAATACATCTTCCGTATGAGGCTTTGAATGGAGGGTCCGTCTTCTATCGTTGGATGTACAGATTTGAAAGGTTAGTCATAATTTCATTTATAAACGATGATTTGTTTAATAAGAACATTTGTTTGTTTACAAATTTTATTTTGCATGACAGATTTCTGGGAGATTTGAAAAAGAAAGCGACCAACAAGGCACACATTGAGGCTTCAATTTGTCAAGCATATATTCAACAAGAAATCTCAACGTTTTCATCTTTTTATTTTGAGCGTGAAGTAATCAGTAAAAGAAAGAGACCTGCTCGGAACGATGACATTGGCGAGGATTCATATGATAAAGTAGTTTCTATTTTCAACTACCCAGGTAGAGGTAAGGGAGCTGCGACTTACCGTTACATCGTGGGCGGAGAAATGAAAATTGCACATACTTACATCCTCATGAATTATCCAGAAATCTTACCATTTTATAAGTAAGTTGAATTGGTAGTTACATTTGTAATATAGCTAATATTTTTTTAATAATTAGAGTGTTATAATAATATCTTTATGTTCAATTCACAGTGAATTTAGAGCGTCTTTATCAGCATTTCCTGATGATGCAATTGATGCAATGGTGGACTCTGACTTTGCATTATGGTACCAACAGCAGGTATTATATATATATATAAATACATTATATATACTATTAGCTAGTAATTTTTAATCATTACCTAATGTTATCATGTTTTAATTTGCAGATCAGGTACCGTGGGATTAACGACCCTCTGTTAGTATCATTATCGTGGGGCCCTTCTTCCTATGCAAAGGTTTGGCATTCATATGTGATAAACGGTTATACGTATCACACAGTTGAATATGGAGAAGGTCGACCAACAATGAACAGCGGGTTATGTGTCCCGACCATCGGTTCTGATAACTCGGAAACCAATTTTTTTGGTTTCTTGCATGAGATTCTCGAACTTCAAATGCCTTCTGGTTTGCAAGAATTAACATGCGTGTTGTTTCGCTGCACATGGGTCGACCCTACACGTGGTGTGAGAAAAAAATTCAAAGTATAATATAATTGACGTCAACCACTCTCGTGTGTATCAGAAAAATGAGCCATTTATACTCGCTCAACAAGCAGCCCAGGTTTATTATGCAGAGTATCCTTCAACGAGGCGCACACGGAATCCTTGGGTGTGTGCCATTAATATCCATCCGAGCAAAATTGTAACACAGGCTCAACACAGGGATATTGACTTTGATGCTTTTCAGCAAGATTTTTTCCACCCTCCGCCTATTGCTGATACGGTCAACCATAACATTCAGTTAAGTGACCCAAATGGCGGAGATGTTGAAGTTATGCCTGAAACACACCTTCCGCCCCCTATACCTCAAAATGAGCGCGAAATTGAAGAATTATATATACAACAACTGCACGATGACCAGGAGGAAGAAGAAGAATGGATATCTGGTGATGAAGATACAGAAGAAGAAGTTGCCTATCAAGAAAATACTGATTCTGATAGCAATTAAATGTATAGTTAACAACCAATGTAATTACTTTTAATTGAACTATTTTAATTTGAATTTTTAACTTTCTTTCGTCATTATTATATTATTCCAAGATATAATAGTTAGGTATGTAATTCACAACTATCATTTCTAAACAAAATAATTATTCCTTATTATATTGTAAAATAGCGATTAATTAATTAATAAAATTAAGTTTTTAAAATTATTCAATCGAAAATTAGTGGTTCATTATTATCAATTCGGAAATTTAAAATTAATTAGGTAATTTCGAAAATTGAAAAGTATTTAAATTTTAAATAATTCGAAATTTAACATTATTTAAAATTCGGAAATTAGTTTTTTAACATTATTTTTTATTAGTTTTTAACATTACAAAATTTTAATAATTCGAAAATTTTAATAATTCGAAATTTAACATTATTTAAAATTCGGAAATTAGTTTTTTAACATTATTTGTTATTAGTTTTTAACATTACAAAATTTTAATAATTCGAAAATTAATAAACAAGAACATGAATTTATTTATTAAATTTAAAAACTAAATAGAAAACACACAATTTTTTATCATTTATTACATTCAACAATTCACAATACAGATAAACAAATAAACACAATATTATTCATTAGCGTCAAAACTTTCATCTAGAGGCCTATCAAGTAGCTCGTTAATTCTTTCTGCAGCTTCCGCGTTTATAGGTATCATATACTCCGAACATTGTTCTGCATGTAAAAGTGCCCTACGCAAGTTTTTCCCTCGTGAAACGTTGTATGAGTCTGATTCATAGTCTATAATATCGCCAAAGCTTTCAAGCGGTCTACTCATCAGCTCACGGATGCTTTGAACTGCTTCTGCATTTCGAGGCTTCATCAACTGTGTAACTTGTTTTAATCGTTGTACACTTCTACTGATCAACTTCCACACATCTGGTTCTGGATTAGCCATTTTTTCGCACTGAAAAAATGGGACTCTAAGCACATATTTATACTTAAATTTGTCACGGATAGGTCCGTGACAATTAAAGTAGCTGACGCCTCGTCTGAATAAGGCTGAAAAAGCTTTAATATTCCCTGCACCGGTTTGTCACGGATCCATCCGTGACAAATCCGTGACAAAATTCAAATTTTTGAAATTTGTCACGGATTTGTCACGGATGGATCCGTGACAAACCGGTCAACCTGCCGTTCTGCCGCCTCGTCTGCCGTTCCCTGCCGCCTCGACTGCCGTACCGCAGGTTACAAGTTCCGATGCCTTTGTCACGGATTAATCCGTGACAAATTCAAATTTAAAAATTCGTGATTAATTTCTCACGGGCTTTGTCACGGACGGGTCCGTGACAACCCCTAATATATAAACGACACTTAGCCATTTTTTTCCCTTACGCTTCCCAACTTCAGCAAACCCTAACCCGGCCAGCTAGCGCCTCCTCTCTACTCCCAAACGCCTCCCACTCCGCCACCCTCCCAAACGCCTCCCACTCCGCCGCCCTTCTGCCTCTCTTACACCCGCCGACCGCCGCCGCACACATCTCACCGGCCACCGCGGATTATCTCCACCCCTGCCGCCGTTCTTCGAAGCCGGCCTTACCTTCTTTCCCATTCATTTCTTGCCTTCTTCTCCGAGGTATGTTTCTAACTCTTTAATTTCCGAATATTTTAGAATAAATGTTTTAAAATGCCAAAAATAAAATGCATGTTTTTCTTAATATTCTTTAATTGTTTAATTTAATATGTATATGTTAATAAGTTATCATGCATTGAATATGTGTATATGTTTAATGTTTACATGTTTCCGAATATTCATATGCATGCTCGAAATTTTATGGCATGTTTTTAATTATTTAATGCATGTTTTTCTTAATATACATGCATGTTTATATGTTTTTCATAATATTCATATGCATGCTCGTAAATTTAATTATTTAATGCATGTTTTTCTTAATATTGTTTTAATGTTTATATGTTTCCGAATATTCATATGCATGCTCGTAATTTTATTGCATGTTTTTAATTATTTAATGTATGTTTTTCTTAATATTCATGCATGTTTATATGTTCTTCTTCATATTCATATGCATGCTCGTAAATTTAATTATTTAATGCATGTTTTTCTTTATATTGTTTTAATGTTTATATGTTTCCGCATATTCATATGCATGCTCGTGATTTTAACGTTTCATAATATGTGTATATCATTTGTTTATATGCTTTAAATATGCCTTAGATATTGTTAATTTAAAAATGCCTGCTTTAGAAGAGTTAATTATTAAATATTTAGTCAAGGTTATTTATGAGTTTTTGTTAATTTCGGATATTTATTAAGAATAATAATTTCAACTCCATTAATTTTCGCCCCCTCATGTTACACTTTCAAAAAAGTTAACATGTCTAACCCAACAAAATAATGAAACTGTTAATTATTTTTTTTATAATATTTCGGATATTATATTATTTTTTTAATATTATAAAACACTTTAAAAAATTTTGGATCATTTAACTGATTTTATAATATATTATTTTATAATTTCGGATATTATAATATTTTATTTTAAATAAAACGTTGTTTCATAAATAACATAAAACAGAAATGAAGTAAAAAAATGTATTTTATATATTAAAATAGAAATAAAAAACCAAACAAACTGTTTTTGTTTATATAATACGAAAATGATTTCATATGTTTCATGAAAAATTGATTTTATGGGTTTCATGAATAAACAAAAAATGAAACTGCTTTTTAATTTTTTTTTGAAAAAATTGATTTTATAGATTTTAAAAATCAGGTCACTGTTTTTTATAAATTAATACCTAACAAAATTAAATTCAATAACATAAAAATCATACGAAAAACTCATTCTACCCCTCATATTAAACTCAAGTTTAATATGTTCTATATTTCAAAGATTGATAAATATGTAACACAATTAAATTCAATAACATAAAAATCATACAAAAAACTCATTCTACCCCTCATATTAAACTCAAGTTTAATATGTTCTATATTTCAAAGTTTGATAAATAAATAGGAAACTAATAAGTTTAAACCATTATACCACACAAAAACTTCATAAACTGATTTTAGAAAACTGTTTTGTATAAATAATACCAAATACAACATGTAATAAACTGTATTTTTCTAAATTAATGCAAAAAACTGATTTCCGATGATTTATAATTTAATAGGGAAAACTGATTTTATTAGTTTAAATTAAAAAGTTTGATTAATTGATTTTATATAAGGTTTCATAAAAAATATACACAACACAAGTTACCTCCATCACATAAAAATCATCCAAAAAACTGATTCGACCCCTCATATTAAACTCAAGTTTAATATGTTATATTTATCAAAGTTTCATACCACACAAAACACCATAAAATAATACCTAACACCATTAAATTCAATAACATAAAAATCATACAAAAAACACATTCTACCTCTCATATTAAACTCAAGTTTAATGTGTTCTATATTTCAAAGTTTGATAACCAAATAGGGAAACTCATTAAGTTTAAAATATCATACCACACAAAAACTCCATAAATTGATTTTATAAGGTTTGATAAAATAATATCTATCACAATTAAATTCCATAACTTAAAAATCAAACTAAAAACTCATTTGACCTCTCATATTAAACACAAGTTTAATATGTTCTATATATTATTTCTCAATAATTTTAGATGAGTGAGCACGAACGCCGCCTTTCCACCATTGCTCGTCGTGGGCGTCAGAATTCACGACGGGCCTCAAACGCTGATCGTGATATCAATGATGATATCAATCCCGACGAAGGACAAGCTCTTGACGGACATGTCCAAACTCCTCCCTCCGAACAATCAGACGCTCATATAAGCGTGCATGGGGAGGGGGCATCATCTCATGCACCTCCTTCATCTCGTGCAATATATGCCCCCCCCCCCCCCCCCCCACTCAAGAAGAGCGCCACGATCCCGGTTCGCTTGAGGTGACACCTCAATCAATCCATAGGTAATAAAAAACTAACTTTCTCTAATATAAAATAGTATAATCTCTATATCTAAGAATTAATACAATTGTTTTTATCAATTATCAATTTTTTGAAGCGATTCCGAGGTCTTGAATAGAATCAAGTCTATTGTTTGTGGTCATTTCACCGGGCCGTGGTCGACTTATGGTGAGGTTCCGGCGGCCACTCGTGAACTATGGTGGCAGTTGTTCAAGGTAAAAATAAATATTTTTGTTACATTTTAGTAACTTAAATTTAAGAAATGATGATATATCAATGTTTTTCATGAAGGCTTCCCATCGTTGGCATTTTGCCCTAGACCAAGCTATTCTCAAAGAATACAATTCTAGGATTTCTGGGTGGTTGAGACCCACTTTTAGGACCGCCCGGTCTACGGGTAAAAAGCCAAAATTCCTTGGCGATGATGTGTGGGAGATGCTTTGCCGCCACTGGGCTACGGATGCCTCATTTTTGCTGAGAAGCGAAATGGGCAAGGCAAACCGGAATTCCGAGAAAGCCAAGGAAGTTCAATGGCACGGGGGCCGCAAACCCCAAAGTCAACATAAAAAAGATCTGGTAAACTCTAATTAGTTAAAATTATTTTCATTCCATACCTTTATGTATATATATTTTTTTATTAACTTTGAAATCCGTGTAGGAAGGATCTGGACCCGTGAAAAAATGGGTCACGCCATTGAAACTCATGGCACATTGCTGGACTAAGAAGGGTGCCATGCCGCCTCCCCGCCTTTCTGATATTGAAGTAAATAATGAAACATAATTCAATAAATTTCGATTTTTTTATCTCTTATATAATAAATTTTTGAACTTGTAAAAAAAATATGACGAAGAGCGGGGGAAGAGAGTTGATGAGCTAGCTGATTCTGATGACGAACTTGATGAAAATCAAGATAATGAAGCCATCTTGGCGGCAACCGGAGTTTACAAGGGCCAGGTGCCGCTTATGGGTTCTGAAGGCGTACGGATCCTAGAGAAGGCCAAAGGAGCTAGCTCATCTTCTCATTCGGCATATGATGATCGGGTTACCCGCCTCGAGAAACTATTGGAGGAACGTGAAGCCGAGGCTCGAAGGCGGGATGAAGAAGCTCGGATACGGGATGAAGAGCAAAGAAGAACAAGAGAAAGGTTGGAAGAGATGGAACGCCAAATGCGTATTTTCAACGCCACCTACCGTCCATCTATGCACATACAGCACCCCGAGATGACCCCACAAGTTCCCTTCGCGGGCAATATGGGCAGTATGGGCAGTAGGGGTTTTGCTAATTATAGCCACATCTCCAACAACTTTCCATATGGATATTATGACGATATCCCGACTCCTGGAGCTCAAGCTTACCGTGGCAGCAGCCGTGCTGGCAGCCGCAGTGGCAGTCGAGGCGGTCATCGTGGTGGCAGCCGTGGCCACGGAAGGCAACCCGATCATCGTGACGAACCTGATGATGCTGATACTGATTATGATGACCATTGATGGTTTGTAATAATTAGTTTATTAACATTTTAAGGATTTTTAAATTTTGATGTGTTAATGTATGAATATTAATGTGTAATGGTTTGATTGTGTTTAAATAATAGTTTATTTGTGTTTTATAATGATGGTTTGATTAGATTATTATTTATTATGATACCTAATGTGTAATGGTGATTAATGATGATTAATGATGATTGTTTAATTATTTATTATAAACAATTATTTATTAAGATTATTGTTTAACTATTTATTATTAAGTTTAATTTTTTGAAAAAGCGCCTAAATTTTAATGGTTATTTTTATTAAATAAACTTTTGAAATAAACTTTTAAAAATGCGCTGAATTTTTAATTTTTTTTTTTAAAAAATTTAAACTTTTGTCACGGACTGTTCCGTGACAAAATATAAATTCATTTTATTTTAAATACATAAAATGCTAAATTAACGTATTTTTTTTTAAAAAAAATGCTTTGTCACGCTAATAAATACCTCAACCACCACCTCAGCCACCTTCCAGCACCGCCACCCCTGATTGCCGGAAAAGATTGTCAAGTTGAGGAAAAAAATGTCATTGTGATGAGAATGTTGAAAAGAACACTAGATATTTTCAAAGAGTAAAAATGACATCTTCAAGGCATTTTCAGAGAAAATGTGGCATTTTTTTTTACAAAAAATGACATTTTTTCCCGGTGATCGGAGCTGGTGGTGCTGGGAGGTGGAGGGCGCGGTGGCAGTGGCCTACATATTTTTTAAATATATTTTTAGGTATTTTATTCTATTTTTAGAATTTTTTAAAGTTTTTTAAACATTTTTAAAATTTTTATTGGGATAGTTCACAAAATAGGACTAAAAAAGTTTGAAAATTCCAAAATAGTAATGTCATGTTTTTTATTCCCAAAATAGGACTAATTACTGACATGTTTAGAAAATACTACCATGTTTGAAGTCTGGTACTGCCAAAACATGGCAGTAATTAGTCATATTTTGGGAATAAAAACATGACAGTCTTATTTTTGAATTTTCAAATTGTTTTAATCCTATTTCGGGTAAATTCTCATTTTTATTTTATTTTTATTTTATTTTTTCAAGATTTTATTATTAATTCTTAAATAGTTTATATGTTTTTTTAAACTATTTAGTTTTTAGAAAAATGTAGAAGAAATAAATTCTAGAGCTTCTCTAGAAGATAAGGTCTCTAGAACTCTCTTATCATTAATTGTATAGAATTGTCTAGAATGCATTAATTATAGAAGAGTCTAGATACTTTTGTACTAGTATAAATAGAGCTTTCTACCATCACTTTGTATCAAGCAAATCAAGCAAATTGAGTTGTTCCAATAAAAAGATAGTTCTTCCCCTTTGTTCAAATATCTCTTCCATAATATTTCTAATTTAGCCTCCCAATTTCTGAAATCTTCCTTCACTTATTTCCAACAGTGGTATCAGAGCCAGATTCGGTCATCACCCAAAAATGGCCGGTTCTCTTCAAGTTCCTCCACTAAAAATGGAGAATTATGATAATTGGACCATTGGCATGAAGGCAATACTTGGTTCGGAAGATGTGTGGGACATGGTAGATGAAGGCTTCGAGGAACCCGAGGACATCAATGCCTTAAATCAATATCAAAAGAATGGCTTGAGGAGTACTAAGAAAAAGATCAAAAGACGCTCTCTATCATCCATACAACTTTAGATGAAATCATATTCGTAAAGGTGGCATGTGCAACTACAAGCAAAGAAGCATGGGAGATATTAGAGAATTCATTCAAAGGAGTAGATAAGGTGAAAAGAGTAAAACTTCAAAGTCTTCGAGGTGAGTTTGAATCTTTAAATTTGACAAAATTTAAGGGGACAGATGAAGTATTATATTGGAAAAAATCATCATCCCAACAACAAATCATCCAGACCCATCTAGACACCTTATAGCCAACTTGCCTACTCGCTCCCTGAGCATGTTGATTAGCGGTCAAAATAGGCTGATTGCTTCCCAACAAAATACTACGTACTCTTTCCGTCCCAATTTGATGTTCCCATTTCTTTTGGGCTTAAAGATTTAGAAAATTATCAAATTTCCGAAATTGCCCACAGGAGCATCGTTTCCTTTCGTCCCAGGGCCTGCCTCTTTCTTTTCCATTAGCCTCAAATAAGAATCTCGTGCAAATAATTGTTGAGGTTTGTCATGTGCGACGGCGCGGACGTGGTGACCCAGAGTTTCTGACGGAGATGTTCAGAGAAGCGAGGTTCACCGGAATGGTCGTAGTCCCGGTGGCGGCAATCACCGACGGCTCAGTCTAATGGAGTAGCCACTCCATTGTCTCGCCGTCTGACTTGTGACCCAAGTCCTTAGTGATCTGGAAATTAAAACTCGAGCGGCGACAGTCTCCGGCATGTGGATCCGCTGGCCGCGGCCGTCCACCTTGGTGTGGCGGTTCTTAGTGGAAGCCATCTTAGCAAGAGGCTTCTTATTGCAGTGAAGTTTGCCGGAATGAAAAGATATACTCTGTTTTTTCAAGCAATTGCAGTGGAAAGTTAAGGCTGCCTCGATCCATTGTTGCTACCTTTCATTGATTAATTGATGGTACGGTTGTAGATTAAAGATGTTGAGAAGGTTAAAATTGAAATTGCACATCAATTTATTTGCTAAAAATGGAAATGGGAACATCATTTTGGGACATCTTAAAAAGGAAATAAGAGAACTTCAAATTGGGACAGAGGGAGTGTCTAGCAAATAAGCAAAATAATCCAAAAATGAAAAAACTACCCATATTGTTCAAACTAAGAGAAAAACATAGTGATGGAGTATATGGGTCCACGCCCCATGACCCACATACTTCCACTACTGCGAACAGGCCCAAACACAGCAAACAAGCCTCCGGGGATGTACGGCCTTCGGCACATGAAGGTCTCGGGGGACGTAGGGCCTTCAGCACATGAGAAGATCCCGGGGACGTACAGCCTTCAGCACACAGCGGTCCCCCGGGGATGTACGACCTTCAGCACATGGAAGACCCCGGGGACGTACGACCTTCAGCACGCAGCGATCCCCCCGGGACGTACGGCCTTTGATGCACACTAATTAGTAGTGCATAATTACATGTTTTTATGTTTGATTTATGTTAATTGTTTGACGTTTTATTTAGTTTGTAAACATTTATGTGATTTCAGTTGTAATTGTATTTTAGTCTTTATTTGTAAGTTGTAAAGTTTAGTTAGGATTTGTGGTGTTGGAAAGGAAGACTTTGAAGTGAAGAAAAAGAAGATTTGGCTGCCCAGGAGCAAATACCCGACCGGGTATAACACTTGACCCGGTCGGGTAAGAAGTGAAAAACGAAAATGCAAAGAAAGTGCATGGCCCGGTCGGGCCCACTACCTCACCCGGTCGGGTGAGAAGTGACCGGGGACAACCCGGCGTACAAAGATCACCCGAACGTGAAGAATATCCAATTTTTGCACTCACCCGGTTCGGTCCCCTACCCCACCCGGTCGGGTTCGACTTGACCCGGACACTTTAACATGCCGAAGATCGCCAGAACGTGGGGAAATATCTGATTTTGACCGGACCCGGTCGGGTGAGTACTTGACCCGGTCGGGTACCCGGCCAAAGGTGTTGAAAAACACCTATAAATAGCACACTTTTTCTTCTATAAAAATCATCCCTTCTTCCATACTCTTAAGCTCAGTTTAGAATAGCATTTGTTTATATTTTTCTAGCTATGTTTAGTCTCCAAATGAGGAGCTAAACTTCCACTCTTGGTGTTGCTCTTGAAGCTTGTTGATTATTAAAGTTGTGAGTTATTTTCTTAACTTCTTTCCTTGAATATTAATTAATAGTTCTTTCCTTAATACCATCTCTATATTAATGTTGGGGAGTGTTGCTAAGATGACAATTAGTTAACATCTCGACATTAGTTAGAATGGTATTTTCTTCCTCTATGTTAATATTGGGGAGTGTTGCTAAGATGACAATTAGTTAACATCTTGATATTAATTATAGTAGGACTCATCTTCTTTAATAATATTCTTCCTTGAATATTAATTAATCCCTACTCATATTTCATATTAATATTTTGAACATTACTTAAAGGTTCAACTAGTTTTGTTTCATATATCAATTATTACTAGAAACGATCAACGAACCGATGGTTAATCGTTGATGGTTTCACAAGTAAGTAACTTCGGTTTATTAATGCACGGTCGTGTTAATAAACTTAAGAGGGATTAATTTTGTTGGTTAAACCAAAACCGTTGTGTTGAGGTTATCAATCTCAATTGATTTCATCAAGGAGTTAGAAAGATTAAATGCTACTATTAAATCGGTATAAGGCGTTGTTCTATATTTGATTAATAGTAAGGGTTATTAATGAACGGTTGTTGTTAATAACTACCCTCGATGAAGTGGATATACTCCCCGATTGAGTATTCGAGAGGGAATAAGTTATAGATATAACAATGATCGACTAAAATATATCAACAAGTGGAAAGTAGCAATGCCAAGTCCTTTTATCTTTGAATTAAACACATATAGGTTGTTCATCTTAGTTCTTAATTAAATTTAATCACTCAATCCAAATCCCCCCTTTTTATTTACTAAGTATCATAAAAAGAGAATTATTCCTTTCCCTGTGGATACGAACTCTACTACGCTATACTACGTATAAGTGTTTAGTATTGAAAATTATTTTGACGCACCGTGACAAAGTGTTCGTCAGCCTTCAGCACATGGAAGATCCCGGGGACGTACGACCCTCAACGACGAAGAGAAATGCGATCCCTTGGCGAGCCAGGCTCACGTCCCACCGTCCGTCCCGCTAGCCTCTTCAACGCTGGCCGACGATGCGCGTCCCTTAGCCTATTAAAGGCCGAGGCCCTACGCATTGGGGTCGATCCAACTCAGGGACGGGAAGCAGGGTTGGAATGGGACGAGGACGTTTCCTGGGGCTCGACCCCCTCGGCGTTGCCAATCTTCATGACCAAGGCTGATGTGGGGGTGGTGGTGTAGTGTTCTCCCTCGTCCTTGCCATCAGTGCACTGAGGACGATGGGGTTCTGAGCCAGGCTGGCTATGATGGCCGATAGAGCGGCCTGGAGTTGAGGGTCAACAGCAGGAGTAATCTGTTGCCCCGAGGCGTTGTCGCCTTTCTCGATGTGTTTCTTCTCGAGGCCGATGCAGGCGTCTTGAGCGTTGCCGTTAAGCTGATCACGAAGGTCAACCATGGGGACGATCGTTTCATGGAAGATCTCCTCGTCCCCAACCTTTTCGGCCGTAGCATTGCTAGAGCGTTCACGATCATCATGAGTTTCAGGGATCGCCTTGCCGATGAGGTCACAGTTTGACCTTGTTCTTCCTAGAGTCAGTTAGCTGTGCTTGGTAGCGACGAAGGATGCTAACATTATTGTTCTAGCTCTCAATGAAAGCACCAAATGATAGACTATATGTCTAGAGAGAAGTGAGAGCTAGAGAGAGAAGTGATTTGTATTAATGATTTTCGAACACCTACAACTACTCCCAAGGGGAGTATTTATAGGGAAAATATGGGTTGGGCTCCCAAGTCTTGGGCTAGGGAGGCCCATTACAACATAAGGCCTCTATTGGACTGATTACATTCGTATGTATTAGCTAAGTGTGGAAACCTGGCTCTGCGAGCTCCCTGTGGCCGACGAACGTCTGGTTGACGATGTGGCAGACGTAGGTCTGGGAGATGAGCGTCTGGCTGACGGAGGTGTGGCAGAGGAAGGTCTGGGAGACGAACGTCTGGCTGACAGAGGTAGTGCTGAAGGCCGTACGTCCCCGGGGGACAGCTAAGTGTTGAGGGTCGTACGTCCTCGGGGTCTTCCATGTGCTGAAGGTCGTACGTCCCGGGGGGATCGCTGTGTGCTGAAGGCCGTATGTCCCCAGGGTCTTCCATGTGCTGAAGGCCGTACATCCCCGAGGGACCGCTGTGTGCTGAAGGCTGTATGTCCACGGGATCTCCCCATGTGCTGAAGGCCCTACGTCCCCCGGGGCCTTTATGTGCCGAAGGCCGTACATCCCGGGGGCTTGTTTGTTGTGTTTGGGCCTGTTCGCAGTAGTGGAAGTATGTGGGTCATGGGGCCAGGACGACTCCTATGTACTGTGGGATTGCTATCAAATTACGTACTACTTCGTATTCGTTAATGTCCTCAACTTTTGGCACACTTTATTTCCTAAAGTATTACTCGCATTTCCAAATTTTAGCTTTCCAAATAGAGTTAATTACCTAATAGGAGAGCATGTGGTTTTATGCAGTTGGAATTTTATTACCTAATAGTTATTGGAATTTTGTTTTAATTAAGTTGTTCGATTTTCAATTTAAAAAAAAAATGAGCCAGTCGGATTTGCCAATTCCGACTTGAGGTGTTTAACATTTTTTTAATGAAAATTAGTTATTGGAATTTTGTTTTAATTAAGTTTTCCGATTTACAATTTAAAAAAAAAAATTGAGCCGGTCGGATTTGCCAATTCCGACTGGAGGTGTTCAACATTTGTTTTAGTAATTTTAGTCCAAATTAGAAATTTAGAATTAGTTATTTTAGTAACTTTTAACTCATTCAATTAGATAAGCTCACATTTTATAATATGATTGTTTAAACAAAATTTGACCCATTAAGTCATATGAATTCAAAAATAAACTAAGTTCATAACATATTCATGGTACATTTTATAACATTCAAATAATATGTTATTTATTTTTTGTAGTAGATCAGATAATAATATTGAAATTTATGAATGTATCTACTTTGTATAGTCACAAACTTGGGTGAAGAGTCGGACGACCCGGCCTATGAACAAGGTTTTAGTAGTCAGGGCCGGTCCTGGAAGACTAGAGACCCGGTGCGACGAAAAAATAAATGGGCCTTTTCTTTCCGACAGTCCCGACACTAAAAAAATAAAACTTAAATAATAATGACAATAGTAATAAATTACAGTCAATTTCTGTTAATATTGAACATAATAGCAAAAACAATTGTATTCATTAATAAAGTACATTTCATGAAAAAAGAGACATTCTTCGAGCGTATTTAGATGCAAAGTCATCTACCAAACTTTCAATGTCAATCTTTTCAAGTGTTTCAGATTCTATGGATATCAACGCCAATCCATTGAGTCTTTCTTGTGACATAGTTGGCCGCAAGTAGGACTTCAACAACTTCAACTTTGAAAAACTTCGTTCTGCTGAGGCAACCGTAATAGGAATGGTTAGCAATATCCTATTTGCAATAAAGGCATTTGGAAAACAACTCATTTGTTTCAAAGAATTCAATAGTTTTATTGCTCCCATCTTTTCTTTTGGCAAAACCTCTATAAGCAGTTTCAGCTCAATATACAAATCATCACCATCAATATCACTGAATTCCGCATCCCTCTACAGAACTGTTTGTAAAAGAGTGCAACAAGATTTCAAGTCTAAATCACTCAGTGCTTATAACTTCTCAGAACAAAACAAGAACCCAAAAATATTTTCATAGATTTGGTATTGCTCAAATCTTCACGTTCAACGAGCCAATAGACTGATCTACTATGTAGACAAAGTATTGCACCCTGAATAGTTCTTCCGGTGTTGTCGCGGATGATATAGAAGATTCTCCAACACTCTCATCAAATTACTTTTTTCAACGGATAACACGCTTATGAGGAAACACCGACACAACTTCCAATTCAATGGCTATTTCTTTAGCATCCTGCATAGCACTCGAAAACCCACTTTCTCTGTACTTCTCAAAAAAAGAAATTAACCTTTTCACTTCAACAATAGCAACATCAAGAAGCATATCTTTTGATTGGAAACTTTTGCTAACCAAATTCACAGCATATAATATTTCATACCAAATAACTGTGGATAGCAAAAATTCAAAATTGCAAAGTTCATTTGTAGCTAACGATCTAGCTTCACTTTGTATTTTAGAATCATTATCTGTCTCTGCCAATTCAAGCAAGGCTTCTCGAATGTCACTGATCTGAAACCTTATTGCTTTGACACTTTCCACACGACTTTCCCAACGAGTGGTTGACAAGGATTTAAGAGTTAGTCCCTTCACATTATTTTTTAAAATTTGCCATCTTTTTGTAGAATTCGCAAAGAGTGTGTAAATTCGTTGCACAGCTCCAAAAAATCCCTTGCTTTTCTAGAACAACTGGCAATGTCACACAAAGTCAAATTCAGGCTATGACTACCACAAGGGGTATAAAATGATATGGGATTTACATCCAAGAGTCTTTTTTGCACACCTTGATGTGCGCACCTCTCATATTTGACACATTGTCATATTCTTGTCCTCTAACATTATCAATATCGAGATCAAGAGACTTCAACACACTTTGCAGCACTTCAAAAAGACCCAGACTTGTCGTATCATTCACAATCAAGAATTCCAAGAAAAATTCTTGTATTTTAACCGGATAAGCGGAGACATCAACACATCTTAATATCAAAGTCATTTGTTCTTGGTGACTAGCATCAGGAGTACAATCTAATATCACAGAAAAATATTTAGCTTCTTTGATTCTTGTAATGATCCTAGTTTTTACTCGAGAAGCAAGCATCTCTATCAATTCATTTTGTATCTTATGACTGAGATAATGGTGACGAGTATCCTTGTTGTTAACACGTCGAATAAGCTCTTGAATAACAGGGTCAAACTCACCCAACATCTCAATTAATCCCAAGAAATTCCCATTATTATTCTAATTGAGCAGCTCATTTGTTCAACGAAAGGCTAACTTATGTTTAGACAGATATTTCACTGTTGCAATCACCCGAAACAACAATTGCCTCCAAAATTCTTTTTCTTTTAGAAGTTGATCACGAGCCACTTTATCAATTGTCTCATTCCTTTTTAACCTCATTCTCAACTCTATCCAAGTTCTCATGTTTCCCATATATTCTGCACTTGTTTCATGTTCTTTTAGTCTACCACTAAGATGTCCCCAATCACCAAAACCCGCATTGGCTAAAGAACTTTGTCACGCACCTTTTTTAAATATCTTACAACAGAAGCAAAACACTTTATCAAGCTCTATTGAATAAACGAGCCAATCCCTATCATATTTCTCTCCATTAGACAAATTCCTTGTGTAAAACACGGTTGAGAATTTTGTAGAGAATTTATCCTTAGGCCCTTTGACAAAAGTTAAATCTCTATTAGTACCATTTTCCACCAAAATGTCAATCATTTTTTAATCAAGAGAATCTCAATTTCTTGGATCATATATGTCTAACAAGGCAAAAAAAATTGGCCTATCATCCAGAGTATCATTTCTGATGTCTTCACTATCAGGATCCTCAAAATTGTCATTATCAACTGATTTCGAATTTGGATCATTGTCACAATGATCTCCTATTTCAACAATTTTGTCAACATCAATATCCTCTTTTTCACCCACTGTTTCCTCTCTAGCTTCTTTGATAATGAATTTATCAAGAGCTCCTTTTTGGGAAAAAGTTAAGTTATCAATTCTTCTTTTCTTTTCAAGCTTCTCATGTCCAGATTTATATTTCCTTGGAAACATAATTCCTATAATCATGTAAAAGTTTATAAATTGAAGTTAAAAATTAATTTAATTTTTACTTAATAACTTTAACCCACCACCAAAAAAGTAATAAGAAATAACATGTTTTTACATTTACATCAAATTATTAAACATAAATAATGTAATTATATCATCAATTAATTACACAAAATAAAAAACAACAGCCACAGTACCTATTACCGAATTTGTTAAACTTCATAGGAAATAATTAGTAGTAGTTGTAGCAGCAGCAACAGCAGCAGGAGTAGTAGTGGTGGTAGTAGTAGTGGTTGTAGTAGTAGTGGTAGGAGTAGCAGTGGTGGCAGTAGCAGTGGTGGCAGTAGCAGTGGTGGCAGTAGCAGTGGTGGCAGTAGTAGTGGTGGCAGTAGCAGTAGTAGTAGTAGCAGTAGCAGCAGGAGCAGCAGGAGCAGCAGGAGCAGCAGTAGGAGCAGTAGCAGTAGCAGTAGCAATAGCAGTAGGAGTAGCAGTAGGAGTAGCAGTAGTGGTATCAGTAGGAGTAGCAGTAGCAGTAGCGGTAGGGGTAGCGGTAGGGGTAGCGGTAAGGGTAGCGGTAGTGGTAGCGGTAGTGGTAGCGGTAGTGGTAGCGGTAGTGGTAGCGGTAGTGGTAGCGGTAGTGGTAGCGGTAGTGGTAGCGGTAGTGGTAGCGGTAGTGGTAGCGGTAGTGGTAGTGGTAGTCGTGGTAGTCGTCGTGGTAGTCGTAGTAGTCGTAGTAGTGGTAGTAGTGGTAGTAGTAGTAGTGGCAGTAGTTGTAGTAGCAGCAGGAGTAGGAGGAGTAGCAGGAGTAGGAGGAGTAGGAGGAGTAGCGGGAGTAGGAGGAGGAGGAGTCATAGCGGGAGCAGCAGCGGGAGCAGCAACGATAGTAGTGGTGGTAGTAGTGGTGGTGGTAGTGGTGGTAGTCGTGGTGGTAGTCGTGGTGGTCGTGGTGGTGGTAGTGGTGGTGGTAGTGGTAGTAGTGGTGGTAGTAGTGGTAGTAGTGGTAGTGGTAGTAGCGGTAGTAGTGGTAGTAGTGGTAGTAGTCGTGGTGGTAGTCGTGGTGGTAGTCGTGGTGGTCGTGGTGGTCGTGGTGGTGGTAGTGGTGGTGGTAGTGGTAGTAGTGGTGGTAGTAGTGGTAGTAGTGGTAGTAGTGGTAGCGGTAGTAGCGGTAGTAGTGGTAGTAGTGGTAGTAGTAGTGGTAGTAGTGGTAGTAGTTGTAGTAGTTGTGTAGTAGTAGTGGTAGTAGTAGTAGTAGGAGTAGGAGTAGTTTAGTAGTAGGAGGAGGAGGAGTAGTAATAGTAGTAGGAGTAGTAGCAGCAGTAGTATGAGTAGTAGTAGTAGCAATAGTAGGAGTAATAGTATGAGTAGTAGTAGTAGCAGTAGTAGGAGTAGTAGTAGAAGCAGTAGTCATGTGATAAACAATTTTACTTTCTCTACCTCTTCCATAGGTGGCATTTCTTTTGGATCTTCGCTGAATGGTCCTTCAATTCCATTTATTTCGGGCCTCTCAATCTCATTTCTTTTCTTCATTGCCCTTTGCACTTTCCTTTTCTTCATTTCTGTTGTAGGATTAGGTGTGTATAGTATCTGCTGGGGCTCTTAGCAATCCTTTTTGTCCTTCTAATCTGCTTTTCCTTCCCTGGACTGCGAACACTTTCTCCAGCCTATGGTATAGCCCTTTCTTCTTCTGAATGAACACTGTCAGACTTCATTTCAATGTCTTCCTGCAATTGCATAATAAATAATACATACTTAGTCATTTATTTAATTATAAGATTTTTAAGAATATTGAATTACCTCTTCTTCTATTTCCTTCTCAGTTTTCTTCAAGTCCTTAATCACACTATTAATGGCATTGTCTACATGCATTTGCAATTCCTATGTGTTAATGCTTCCATGAGCTGGAGTGAGTACCACTTCTTCACCGAGTATAATGTTATCTTTTTGAGCGCCTATGGGGCTTGCTTCATCACTTGCTACTTCATTCTCATCTTGTGAGCGCTTTAGGTGTGCATCCTCACCATATAAACCTTCCTTTTCACCATCCTCACCGTCTCCCTTTTCCACCTCACTGTCTCCCTTTTCCATGATTTTTTCATCTTGACTTCCATGAACTTCATCATCTTAATAAGCTTCATCAAAACACACTTTTTTGTGTTTTGGTAGTCCATGGTTCAGAGTAAGACTACTTCTTTTGACAGGTTTATTCCTCATTGACTGGTACAATGCATTGATTGTTGGAATCTTAAGCTCCTCTTCTATCGGTTGCATTTTAATATATTCAAATTGTATTTCATAAGAAAAAACGGTCAATAAAAAGTTAATTCACACCATAATGCATAACTTTACATGACACACAATATAGACATTATAAAAATAGATTTACCTCTTCATTCAGAAATATGGCATCTGCTAGGGTCATGATATTTGGCTTCTTTGGTGTTGACCACCTCAGCAACCTTGACAATAACTCCCTTCTATCTTCATCTAACTTACAAACATGGGCAGTCCTAAGAGCTGAGAAACTTTCAAATGCCCAAATTTGCAATGCAAAAATGAAACCTGGAAAGGTGAACCTATCGCTTTTTGCTTTTTTAATGTTTTCAGTCCATTTAGGCACCTTTTCCAATAAATCTTCCCACACTTCATCCCCCCATGGATATTGGTTGACAAATTCGAGCTCATTTACCATGTTGATGTATATCCCTGGACATTTCACTGACTTTTGATTTCCAATTATGTAATTGGAAATCAAGTCCAGTACAGCTAGTGTTACCCTATCTAAGGGTTGCTTCTCCAGCTAGTGTTACCCTATCTAAGGGTTGCTTCTCCACCAGTATATTGTCAAACTCCTCAAAAGCTCTACTTATGTCTGTCCTAGAAACATTATTCCTTCCATTAAAATACCTTCTCCATATGTCACCTACAGTGTCTTGAATTTTTGGGTTTTCACCTCCCATCTTAAATCCCGTTATTAATGCCAAATCCTTCTTTCTGAAATCCACCACTTTATTACCTATGTGAAAATAAATCCTGTCTTTCCAGACCTTCTTATTAAGCTTTTTAACGTGGTTTTCTGCTATTAGAACAAGAAGTTGACCATTCATCCATTCAAGATTTCCTATTTCTAACAAGCCTCCCAAAATTGTTTCCTTAAATGCCTAGAGTTCCTGTTCATTTAGGAGTTTTCTTATGCTTTCCATGGCAGTATGGACATTGGTATAGCAGTTCAGCCTGATACTCTTTTTGGTCACCATAACAGGGCTCATACATGATCTTACAATCACCTGTTTTATATCCAACAACAATATTAATACCTATTTATTGTCTATCACAATATAATATAATAGTACAGCTCTTATAATTTAATTCAAAATTGTACTGAACTCAATATATCAGCACAATCACTTGTTTTATATTCAACAACACAATTATTGCCTGGTTAACCAATTTTTATGTATCTAGAGTCTACTATTTCACATATTACTTATTTAGTGTCTATCACAACATAATCTAACATTAGAACTCTGATCATACATTTTTAGTCACTCAACCACAAACCAATTGAATTCAAAATATAACTGTAGTCAATATATCAGCACAATCACTTGTTTTATATTCAACAACACTATTATTACCTGGTTAACCAATTTTTATGTATCTACAGTCTACTATACAGTCTACTATTTCACATATTACTTATTTAGTGTGTATCACAACATAATTCAACATTAGAACTCTGATCATACGTTTTTTATCACTCAACCACAAACCAATTGAATTCAAAATAGAACTGTAGTCAATATATCAGCACAATCACTTGTTTTATATTCAACAACACTATTATTACCTGGCCAGAGGGAAGAACGATTTCATTATTATTAGGTTTCCTTGTTTCGAAATCACTGTCTGATTTCTCTTGACGTGGTTGTTGATGTCTTTCAACGTCATCCTCGTCCTCTATTTTCTTCCTCTTTGCCATTTCTTCTGCTTCACTGACTTGATTTTGTTCGCCATTATTTTCTTGGACTGGTGCGTGCTGCGCGGGAGGTTCGTCAGTTGTTTTCTTTCGTCCTTTCACCATTGGCGCGAGGATTAGCGCACCAGAAGGTTTGAGAGTATTGGATTTTGCCGTTGGGATGAATTATGAGGTCATATGGTCGAAGACGTCATCTCATTTAAAATAAGGGTATTATGGTCAAATACATTCATGTTTGGTCCTACGAGGGTAAGTGGTCCTACTTTTGGAAACTTATTAGCTTTTAGTCTTATTAGGGTAAATTTCTCTTTTGTATTTCTTGTCTAGCTGAATCCAACTAACCTCTTTTTTAATAATGTTGAGTTTTGTATTTCTGAATTCATTTATTTGTTTATTTGTATTTTTCAGAAATGAAAAGTTTATTTATTTGTATTTTTGAGTTTTAATGTTAAGTTTTATTTATTTATTTTACAATAATATTTATCTCATTAAATTATATCTGATTGAACTTATCTGATTAAATTTTATATGATTAAATTTATCCGATTAAATTTTATCCGATTAATTTTATCTGATTAAATTTTATGTGATTAAATTTATTTGATTATATTTATCTGATTAAATGTTATCTGATTCAATTTATCTATTTATATTTATTTGATTAAATTTTATCTGATTGAACTTATTTGATTATATTTATCTAATAAAATCTTATTTGATTAAATTTATCTGATAAAATTTATCCGATTGAATTCATCATTTTTAATTTATGTGATTATATTTATCTGTTTAAATCGTTTAACTTCATTAAACCTAATACGGGCATATTTTTTAAAATGGCAAACATGCATTTGATCATAGTCGGATTTGTCTCAAAATTTTAATCATACCTGGATTTCCTTAATCCTACCACATGTTTTTTTGAGGAAAGGGTTAATTGAGTACACCAACTTGTACGAGCTAGAGTAAAGAGTACACTATATTGCATTTGATCTCTTTAAGTACATAAATTCAGGACTTCAGTGTTAATTGAGTACATTTGTTAGATTAACAAGTTAATACAGCTGAGTTTTGGTTGTGTCATTGGGTATGGTTGGATCTATGTGAATAGTTTTGGCTGTGTCAAGCCCACTATATGGTTAGCGTTTCGTGTTGTTCTCTCAGGAGTGACCGTCACAAAGTCTCACCATAGGGTTACAGTCGTAGTTGTTGGAGTTACAGTTGGTGTCTGTTTTATTTTCTCTTTGCTTTATGTAATGATCCTGAATCTTTTGATATGAATAGATGCATGTTTTGATGATAAAAAAAAGTTAATACAGTTGAGTTGGCTAATGGAATGTCGAGTAAGAAGGGGTAATGGACTAATGTTATGGTGACGACCTTCTTGAAGTCGACAAAAAAAGGAAAAATCGACCTTCAGAGGTCGACCTATGGGGGCGTCGGCCAACAAGGGCGCATCGACCAAGGAGAAGTTGACATGTGGAGGACTAACGTCAACTAAGAGAAAGTCGATTAAGTGACTGGGGCTGGTGTAGACCTTCAAAAAGTCGACATATTAGCATTCTGTTAGCCAACTCAGTCGTATTAACATGTTAATTTAACGAGTGTATTAATTAACACTAAAAATTCGAATTTGTGTACTTAAAAAGATCAAATGCAATATAATGTACTCTTTACTCTACGTAATTCCAAGTCTGAATTCAAGAATCCGACATACGTTTTTGTTTTGAATTTTATAGCCTAATAATTAATTTTGACATACTACATGCTCACAACATAAACACGTGGACTAGTTGGAAGTTGGAACCTAGCTTATTATTATTTTTAATCTTGAAATCACAATAACTTTTTTATTTATTATCTTATTTATTTTTAAAAAATATCAAATTAAATAGTTTTTCATTATCTCTCATATGACATCAATATTGTGCATGTAATTTTTAAATATAGTTATCATACGACTACTGCTTCTACTACTCCTAATACTGCTACTACTACTACTCCTACTACTGCTGCTACTCCTCCTCCTCCTACTACTACTCCTCCTTTTACTACTACTACTCCTCCTACTACTACTCCTACTACTACTGCTACTACTACTACTACAACTACTCCTACTACTGCTGCTGCTACTACTACTACTCTTCTTACTACTGCTACTGCTACTCCTCCTACTAATGTTACTACTACTCCTCCTACTGAAAACCATATACTTTATTATTATATTTTTGAATTTAAGTTTATTATTTATTTGTATTTCTGAATTTTAAAAGTAATATTGTTACTTTATTTTATTTTTTAATCCATGAGTATTATGAATTAAATTCATAAAATGAAATACCAATTTGATTTTTTTAAAATGCAATTTTTGTAATTTCAATAACAATGTATGATGGAGTATATGAGTCTAGGTCTCAGGACTCACATACTCAGGAAAACAGAAGGCACAGCTGTCACCCAGTGGGATCCTCATCGGCCAGATGACCCTCATCGGCTGAGACAAAGTCAACCCAGAACATGATCCGGAAGCCAGAAGAATCAGGTGGCCTCGTCGGCCGGGTCTTCGTCGGCCGTGTACTCGTCGGCCGGGGCCCTCGTCGGCCATAAAGAACTCCCAGAACCGGATTTTACACTTACTCATTTGTATACTCCATCATTTACTTTGTATCCGACCCAATAGCGGTCCAGTTGTAAATGGGCCTCCCAAGCCCAAGGCTTGGGAGCCCAGCCCGTATTTTTTCTATAAATACTTCCTCTGGAGGTAGTTGTAAGGGTTGTAAAATCATTTATTGAAGCATTTACTTGCACTTCTCTCTCTAGCTCTCACTTCTCTCTAGAATATAATCTATCAATGTAATTTATTAATAAATATATACTACCTCCGTCCCTTAAAACTTTGCCATGTTTGACCGGCATGGAGAATAATAAAGTAAAAACTGTGTGGTTGAGGTTTCTGCAGAGGACAGAGAAATAACAGGAACCACAAATAATTGATAAGAGAAAGTGACAAAGTTTTTTGGGACGTCCCAAAAATGAAAGATGGTAAAGTTTTAAGGGACGGAGGGAGTACATACAATAATAACTTTAATACTACATACTATCGTATAATGATAAATAATGTCACGGTTTGAGTCTTCGTCTTTGTTTAACGATAGGCTGGGTGCTCGGACCGGATATGTCCCCGCCGCCAGTGTTCCAAACCCTCGCTGTGTAAAGTACTGATATGAATCTAATATTTATAAATTTATAAATAATTTCCATATTAAAACCAATATTTTAGGATCATTTACCGTCCAAGGGTTATCAACCCCAACCTAGAGTATTCTGGATCATTTACCGCCCAAGGGTACTCAACCCCAACCAGGAGTATTCTAGATCATTTACCGCCCAAGGGTACTCAATCATTATTGGACCTTAGAATGAATATACATTCCCCTAATTTAATTTAGAAGTCTCCGAAATTCATTTCGCACTGCTACCCGATAAATTACCAAAACTGGTAATTGGGTCTCGTTTGACCAATCGGTCAACCCTATGCCTTTCTATGGCCCAATTAGATTATCCACCACCATATACATATTATCTAGATCAAGACTAATATAATAGTCGGGCATATGCAAACAGCCTTCTAGGACCGTGGTCTTTTGTCATTCGTTCTGAATTGACGAATGTTTTCTCTCGCCACCGCTTCTTTCAGTGCATCATATGAAGGGTAAAATGCGCCGACTTCGATCCTTTCAGGCTCAGAATCTACCGCTTGAACATATGGTGTCTACTACCTCGTCACTATCATCGCTCCACATTGGCCCATGTGGTGTCTACTACCTCATCACTATCATCGCTCATGGATGAACCAACATCACTACTAACAGGGCTGGCCCAGGGGAGGGAGATCCAGTGTCACTGCACAGGGCCTCTAAATTATGAGGGCCCCCAAAAAAATAGTATTAGTATTAGGTATTTCCAGCAGCCCAAGTCCAATATAAACACAAAAGCCCACAACCTGAGATAAGTCGGACAACAAAAACAAAACAGACCTTTGTTCGATTCACGAAAGAACGCAGGTTGCGTGGAGCCGGTCGAGGCCTCTTAGGCATTCATCGCAATTCGCAGCAGAACGTTAGGCATCTCGGATTCTCGGCCAGGTCCAGGGCTCCGGGCGACGGCCGTCCAGCAGTCCAGCTGTAGAATCTCACCTCCGGGCTTCAGCAGTCCCCTGTCCGCCGGTTCAGCAGCGACAGCGGCAAGTCTCGAATCTCCCTTCAGTCCCTTGGCCTTTGCAGTTTGCAGGTAAGTTTTATACTTCTATTAGACTGTTTTAATTGTTTTTGTTATATGTTTGGGACTTTGGATTATTAGTAATTTAGTAGAAATGTGGAGTTGATTATTTATTGTTTATGCCTTAGGCCTCCTAATTATTTCCTATGAAGTTTAACAAATTCGGTAATAGGTATCGTGGCTGTTGTTTTTTATTTTGTGTAATTAATTGATGAATTAATTACATTATTTATGTTTAATAATTTGATGTAAATGTAAAAATATGTTATTTCTTATTACTTTTTTGGTGGTGGGTTAAAGTTATTAAGTAAAAATTAAAAATTAATTTTTAACTTCAATTTATAAACTTTTACATGATTATAGGAATTATGTTTCCAAGGAAATATAATTCTGGACATGAGAAGCGTGAAAAGAAAAGAAGAATTGATAACTTAACTTTGTCCCAAAAAGGAGCTCTTGATAAATTCATTATCAAAGAAGCTAGAGAGGAAACAGAGGGTGAAAAAGAGGATATTGATGTTGACAAAATTGTTGAAATAGGAGATCATTGTGACAATGATCCAAATTCGAAATCAGTTGATAATGACAATTTTGAGGATCCTGATAGTGAAGACATCAGAAATGATACTCTGGATGATAGGCCAATTTTCTTTGCCTTGTTAGACATATATGATCCAAGAAATTGAGATTCTCTTGATTCAAAAATGATTGACATTTTGGTGGAAAATGGTCCTAAAAGAGATTTAACTTTTGTCAAAGGGCCTAAGGATAAATTCCTACAAAATTCTCAACCGTGTTTTACACAAGTAATTTGTTTAATGGAGAGAAATATGATAGGGATTGGCTCGTTTATTCAATAGAGCTTGATAAAGTGTTTTGCTTCTGTTGTAAGATATTTAAAAAAGGTGTGCGACAAAGTTCTTTAGCCAATGCGGGTTTTGGTGATTGGGGAAATCTTAGTGGTAGACTAAAAGAACATGAAACAAGTGCAGAACATATGGGCAACATGAGAACTTGGATAGAGTTGAGAATGAGGTTAAAAAGGAATGAGACAATTGATAAAGTGGCTCGTGATCAACTTCTAAAAGAAAAAGAATTTTGGAGGCAATTGTTGTTTCGAGTGATTGCAACAGTGAAATATCTGTCTAAACATAACTTAGCCTTTCGTGGAACAAATGAGCGGCTCAATCAGAATAATAATGGGAATTTCTTGGGATTAATTGAGATGTTGGGTGAGTTTGACCCTGTTATTCAAGAGCTTATTTGACGTGTTAACAATAAGGATACTCGTCACCATTGTCTCAGTCATAAGATTCAAAATGAATTGATAGAGATGCTTGATTCTCGAGTAAAAACTAGGATCATTACAAGAATCAAAGAAGCTAAATATTTTTCTGTGATATTAGATTGTACTCCTGATGCTAGTCACCAAGAATGAATGACTTTAATATTAAGATGTGTTGATGTCTCCGCTTATCCGGTTAAAATAGAAGAATTTTTCTTGGAATTCTTGATTGTGAATGATACGACAAGTCTGGGTCTTTTTGAAGTGATGCAAAGTGTGTTGAAGTCTCTTGATCTCGATATTGATAATGTTAGAGGACAAGAATATGACAATGGGTCAAATATGAGAGGTGCACATCAAGGCGTGCAAAAAAGACTCTTGGATGTAAATCCCAGAGCATTTTTTACCCCTTGTGGTAGTCATAGCCTGAATTTGACTTTGTGTGACATTGTCAGTTGTTCTAGAAAAGCAAGGGATTTTTTGGAGTTGTGCAACGAATTTACACACACTTTGCTAATTCTACAAAAAGATGGCAAATTTTAAAAAATAATGTGAAGGGACTAACTCTTAAATCCTTGTCAACCACTCGTTGAGAAAGTCGTGTGGAAAGTGTCAAAGCAATAAGGTTTCAGATCAGTGACATTCGAGAAGCCTTGCTTGAATTGGCAGAGACAGATAATGATTCTAAAATACAAAGTGAAGCTAGATCGTTAGCTACAAATGAACTTTGCAATTTTGAATTTTTGCTATCCACAGTTATTTGGTATGAAATATTATATGCTGTGAATTTGGTTAGCAAAAGTTTGCAATCAAAAGATATGCTTCTTGATGTTGCTATTGTTGAAGTGAAAGGGTTAATTTCTTTTTTTGAGAAGTACAGAGAAAGTGGGTTTTCGAGTGCTATGCAGGATGCTAAAGAAATAGCCATTGAATTGGAAGTTGAGCCGGTGTTTCCTCATAAGCGTGTTATCCGTAGAAAAAGCAATTTGATGAGAGTGTTGGAGAATCTTCTGTATCATCCGCGACAACACCGGAAGAACTGTTCAGGGTGGACTACTTTATCTACATAGTAGATCAGTCTATTGGCTCGTTGAAGCGGAGATTTGAGCAATACCAAATGTATGAAAATATGTCTGGGTTCTTGTTTTGTTCTGAGAAGTTACAAGCTCTGAGTGATTTAGACTTGAAATCTTGTTGCACTCGTTTACAAACAGTTCTGCAGAGGGATGCAGAATTCAGTGATATTGATGGTGATGATTTGTATATTGAGCTGAAACTGCTTATAGAGGTTTTGCCAAAAGAAAAGATGGGAGCAATAAAAATATTGAATTCTTTGAAACAAATGAGTTGTTTTCCAAATTCCTTTATTGCATATAGGATATTGCTAACCTTTCCTATTACGGTTGCCTCAGCAGAACGAAGTTTTTCAAAGTTGAAGTTGTTGAAGTCCTACTTGCGGTCAACTATGTCACAAGAAGGACTCAATGGATTGACGTTGATATCCATAGAATCTGAAACACTTGAAGAGATTGACATTGAAAGTTTGGTAGATGACTTTGCATCTAAATACGCTCGAAGAATGTCTCTTTTTTCATGAAATGAACTTTATTAATGAATACATTTGTTTTTGCTATTATGTTTAATATTAACAGAAATTGACTGTAATTTATTACTATTATCATTATTATTTAAGTTTTATTTTTCTTAGAGTCGGAAAGAAAAGACCCATTTATTTTTTCGTCGCACCGGGTCTGTAGTCTTCCAGGACCGGCCCTGACTACTAAAACCTTGTTCATAGTCTGGGTCGTCTGACTCTTCACCCAAGTTTGTGACTCTACAAAGTAGATACATTCATAAATTTCAATATTATTATCTGATCTACTACAAAAAATAAATAACATATTATTTGAATGTTATAAAATGTACCATGAATATGTTATGAACTTAGTTTATTTTTGAATTCATATGACTTAATGGGTCAAATTTTGTTTAAACAATCATATTATAAAATGTGAGCTTATCTAATTGAATGAGTTGAAAATTACTAAAATAACTAATTCTAAATTTCTAATTTGGACTAAAATTACTAAAAAAAATGTTGAACACCTCCAGTCGGAATTGGCAAATCCGGCCGGCTCAATTTTTTTTTTAAAATTGAAAATTGGAAAACTTAATTAAGACAAAATTCCAATAACTAATTTTCATTAAAAAAATGTTAAACACCTCAAGTCGGAATTGGCAAACACAACTGCTCAATTTTTTTTAAAATTGAAAATCGAACAACTTAATTAAAACAAATATCCCATAACTATTAGGTAATAAAATTCCAACTGCATAAAACCACATGCTCTCCTATTAGGTAACTAACTCTATTTGGAAAGCTAAAATTTGGAAATACGAGTAATACTTTAGGAAATAAAGTGTGCCAAAACTTGAGGACAGTAACGAATACGGAGTAGTACGTAATTTGATAGCAATCCCACAGTACGTAGGAGTCGTCCTGGCCCTATATATATATACTAGCGAGGGCACGCGCTTTGCGCGGCGGCAGGTGCCCAACGCTTGATATTATGAAAAAACAGCTTTGCAAAAAAATAGGAATGCAGACACAGCACAAACGAGCCAAAAGGAATTCAATGTCATAAAAACATAAATGTTGGGTGTTTAAACTGCAATTAGATTGCTGGCCCAAAAAAGCAAACAAAAATATCAGCAGAGCATATAGCTAGGGCATGATAGTTTGGTTAATGCTGCTTGAAATGTGCAGTTGCAAAAAACAGTAAGCTCCAGAGTAAAGGGATATCATAGTAATTGGATGGAGGGAAATTAAGGGCCTTCAGCAAACTCAGTGCGGGCAGTGCTCCGTATTTCATACACATGTGGTTTGCTTGGCAGTTTCTCCACCCCGCATGACGAAATTATAAGAAGCAGTGCCTGACCCCTGCCATGCCTAACGAAGAAAAGAGTGGAATGGCGCTTCAATTCGAAAGTTGTTTTAATCTGGTGGTGCATTGATTGGGGTCCAATGACAAAGTAAGCATCATCGTCACCATAGAAGATGCGCACGCGGTTCCTCATATCGCTGCATGACCGAAGGAAGGCTTCACAGCATACCTGCAACGGGATGGTTCAAGTTTTTGCATAAAAAATACAGAAAACAAGAGTGTGAAATATGTGAAATGTATGCAACGGTCATCTGAGGGTGACATCAAAGGTATGAATATATACATCTTAGATGTTATTTCGCCCGTTGTGGTTTGCCGCTAATTAAATGAAGTGGATTGTTTAATAAAGGGAATAACGAAGTACAAAGAGAGAGATCAAATATTAATGAATGTATTGAAGCACATACCTTACTCGTTTTCTTGGGCACAAAGAGAAAGGATGGGTGACAATACAAGTGGTTGTATGAATAATATTTGAAAGAAGACTCCACATAAACAAGGAAGTCATCTGTAATTAACAAAAGTGGATATGATGAAGTTGTGCAAAGGAGAATGAACAAAATGGTACACCATATAAAATGTAGACAGGTATGGACAACCAGAAAAACTAACTGGGGGTGAATGAGGTGTGTGGCAGTAAAGTGGAGACTATGTATCAATGTACCTGGGGTATGCAACGGATTTGAAACACCAATGGGTTTGCCAGCGAAGTTAAGAGAAAATCCTAGTTTGTCAAACATGAATACTTCAAAAGTGAAGTTTCCCACATGCCTTAGGAGAGCATATGCGCCAAAGTCAATATTATTTTTGATAAATAGTTCAGCAAAGCCGTCAGTCAAAGCGCAATCGTTGAATTGGACATCCCATGAGGTTGTTCCATACACAAGGCGAGCATAGGGTCACATATGTTCGAACAGATTCCTGTGCATGCAGGGAGGGATTTTCTGGACAATAATGGGCGTTAAAAAAAAGTAACATCAATGTGACCAAGTATGGGGCAAAAACAAGAGGCAATCACTAAACGTAAAGAAGTAAACATACAGCCAAGTCAATATCGGGGATGTTAAGCTGAAACCAAACAACGTTGAATTGAAGCACGTCCGAAAAATGAATGCTACGACTTTTCGGACAGGCTGTGTGATTGAACAATAATAAGTAAAAGAGCAGGCATTATAAAAACACATTAACAATCCCTGCTGATATGAGGTATAAAGATATGTGAATAAGGTAGTAGAAGACTGATTAAATCACCAACAATGAATAAACACTAACAAAATATTGATTCTTTTAAATTCAAATTTGGTTCCAAAATTAACAAAGCATCAATGAGAAGAAATCATAGATGAAAGAAAGGATTATACAAAATATACATGCAGTTAATAAAAATTCAATCCATTATTTATATGAAACAGACCTTGACATGGTGTGTAGATAGCAAAAGGGATTTTTTTATCAAAAGTGTTTAAAGAAATAACGAAAATGCCATAGAGTAATGCATTAAATGTTAAGAGGACGACAGTTCTATTAATAAGCCCAGGTTGTTAGGTGGGCAGGTTGTTAAGAGTAATACATACTCTCTCCCTCCACCCAGGCTGTTCGAACATATGTGACCCTATGCTCGCCTTGTGTATGGAACAACCTCATGGGATGTCCAATTCAACGATTGCGCTTTGACTGACGGCTTTGCTGAACTATTTATCAAAAATAATATTGACTTTGGCGCATATGCTCTCCTAAGGCATGTGGGAAACTTCACTTTTGAAGTATTCATGTTTGACAAACTAGGATTTTCTCTTAACTTCGCTGGCAAACCCATTGGCGTTTCAAATCCGTTGCATACCCCAGGTACATTGATACATAGTCTCCACTTTACTGCCACACACCTCATTCACCCCTAGTTAGTTTTTCTGGTTGTCCATACCTGTCTACATTTTATATGGTGTACCATTTTGTTCATTCTCCTTTGCACAACTTCATCATATCCACTTTTGTTAATTACAGATGACTTCCTTGTTTATGTGGAGTCTTCTTTCAAAGATTATTCATACAACCACTTGTATTGTCACCCATCCTTTCTCTTTGTGCCCAAGAAAACGAGTAAGGTATGTGCTTCAATACATTCATTAATATTTGATATCTCTTTCTTTGTACTTCGTTATTCCCTTTATTAAACAATCCACTTCATTTAATTAGCGGCAAACCACAATGGGCGAAATAACATCTAAGATGTATATATTCATACCTTTGATGTCACCCTCAGATGACCGTTGCATACATTTCACATATTTCACACTCTTGTTTTCTGTATTTTTTATGCAAAAACTTGAACCATCCCGTTGCAGGTATGCTGTGAAGCCTTCCTTCGGTCATGCAGCGATATGAGGAACCGCGTGCGCATCTTCTATGGCGACGATGATGCTTACTTTGTCATTGGACCCCAATCAATGCACCACCAGATTAAAACAACTTTCGAATTGAAGCGCCATTCCACTCTTTTCTTCATTAGGCATGGCAGGGGTCAGGCACTACTTTTTATAATTTCGTCATGCGGGGTGGAGAAACTGCCAAGCAAACCACATGTGTATGAAATACGGAGCACTGCCCGCACTGAGTTTGCTGAAGGCCCTTAATTTCCCTCCATCCAATTACTATGCTATCCCTTTACTCTGGAGCTTACTGTTTTTTGCAACTGCACATTTCAAGCAGCATTAACCAAACTATCATGCCCTAGCTATATGCTTTGCTGATATTTTTGTTTGCTTTTTTGGGCCAACAATCTAATTGCAGTTTAAACACCCAACATTTATGTTTTTATGACATTGAATTCCTTTTGGCTCGTTTGTGCTGTGTCTGCATTCCTATTTTTTTGCAAAGCGGTTTTTTCATCATATCAAGCGTTGGGCACCTGCCGTCGCGCAAAGCGCGTGCGCTCGCTAGTATATATATATATATATATATATATATATATATATATATATATATATATATATATATATATATATAGGGCCAGGATGACTCCTACGTACTGTGGGATTGCTATCAAATTACGTACTACTCCGTATTCGTTACTGTCCTCAAGTTTTGGCACACTTTATTTCCTAAAGTATTACTCGTATTTCCAAATTTTAGCTTTCCAAATAGAGTTAGTTAACCTAATAGGAGAGCATGTGGTTCTTATTAACATGATCTGCATCTTTTCTTATACATAAAGAGCTCCCAAAAATAGATAACAAAAATAAATAAAATGAGAAACGCAAAACCTAAACCCAAGACATATGTGAACATTAAAAACGAAAGCAAAATATATTGAAAAAAATAACACTTAAAACTTAAAGGATAATTCTATAATATGTTAGTGGCCGTGAACTTGATGAAGTTCCCATGAATGGATTTAGATGAATAACGATGCAAATGATTTAATTTGTGAGATACTAGGGAGATAGTTATGGACAAAAGAATCAATTCAATGAAAGAGACAGATTTGTGATAGTTATGGAAACAATCAGATAACTTTAATTTGGTGTGAGAGTCCCATTGTTGCCCTTAACGAGAGAGAGCTTAAATAATAAAAAACTTCAAGATCTAATGGCTATTATTCATTCTCTTTTCTCTCCTAAGATGGTTTTCTCACATGATCTCTAATCTATATATATATATATATATATATATATATATATATATATATATATATATATATATATATATATAACATGATCATGTTATATATATAGGTGGTATTCCATTCCGGCCGGCTACTCATTATTACATCAATAATGAACTCATACAGTTTTTCAGTATAAAAATAATACTCCGGTATCAGCTCAGATAGGTAGTCATCGATCCATCATGGCAAAGATAGTTATGAAGTATATTCAGCTTCGGGATGCTGCCCGTTGCCGTAATATCAGCGGCCGCATAATGGTCGTTCCGCAAAAGAAACGAACTTGGAATACCATGACGCTGCCTGAAGAGTCGTCATCCCGAGCGGTGGCCGAAGAAGTTCCGCCGTCATTTGTTGAAAATTAAACTTGTTTTTGGGCCTAATTAATATTTAGTTTTTAGTTGTTGTTGGGAAGGCCCAAGTAATAGAAAAATGTAGAAGAAAAAAATTCTAGGGCTTCTCTAGAAGATAAGGTCTCTAAAACTCTCTTATCATTAATTGTATAGAATTCTCTAGAATGCATTAATTATAGAAGAGTCTAGATACTTTTGTACTAGTATAAATTGAGCTTCCTACCACCACTTTGTATCAAGCAAATCAAGCAAATTGAGTTGTCCCAATAAAAAGAGTTCTTCCCCTTTGTTCAAATATCTCTTCCATAATATTTCTAATTTAGCCTCCCAATTTTCCAAATCTTCCTTCACTTATTTCCAACAGTGGTATCAGAGCCAGATTCGGTCATCACCCAAAAATGGCCGGTTCTCTTCAAGTTCCTCCATTAAAAAAGGAGAATTATGATAATTGGACCATTCGAATGAAGGCAATACTTGGTTCGGAAGATGTGTGGGACATGGTAGAGGAAGGCTTCGAGGAACCCGATGACATCAACGCCTTAAATCAAAATCAAAAGAATGCCTTGAGGAGTACTAAGAAGAAAGATCAAAAGGCGCTCTCTATCATCTATCAAGCTTTGGATGAAGTCATATTCGCAAAGGTGGCATGTGCAACTACAAGTAAAGAAGCATGGGAGATATTAGAGAATTCATTCAAAGGAGTAGATAAGGTGAAGAAAGTAAAACTTCAAAGTCTTCGAGGTGAGTTTGAATCTTTAAATTTGACAAAATTTTAGGGGACGGATGAAGTATTATATTGGAAAAAATCATCATCCCAACAACAAATCATCCAGACCCATGTAGACACCTTGTAGCCAACTCGCCTACTCACTCCCTGAGCAGGTTGATTAGCGATCAAAACAGGCTGATTGCTTCCCAACAAAATACTACGTACTCCTTCCGTCTCAATTTGATGTTCCAATTTCATTTGGACGCAAAGATTAAGAAAATTATCAAATTTCCGAAATTGCCCACAGGAGCATCGTTTCCTTTCGTCCCAGGGCCTACCTCTTTCTTTTCCATTAGCCTCAAATAAGAATCTCGTGCAAATAATTGTTGAGGTTTGTCATGTGCGACGGCGCGGACGTGGTGACCCAGAGTTTCTGACGGAGATATTCAGAGAAGCGAGGTTCACCGGAATGGTCGTAGTCCTGGTGGCGGCGATCACCGACGCGTCAGTCTGTTGGAGTAGCCACTCCATTGTCTCGCCGTCTGACTTTTTACCCAAGTCCTTAGTGATCTGGAAATTAAAACTCGAGCGGCGACATTCTCCCGCATGTGGATCCGCTGCCCGCGGCCGTCCACCTTTGTGTGGCGGTTCTTAGTGGAAGCCATCTTAGCAAGAGGCTTCTTATTGCAGTGAAGTTTGCCGGAATGAAAAGATATCCTCTGTTTTTTCAAGCAATTGCAGTGGAAAGTTAAGGCTGCCTCGATCCATTGTTGCTACCTTTCATTGATTAATTGATGGTACGGTTGTAGATTAAAGATGTTGAGAAGGTTAAAATTGAAATTGCACATCAATTTATTTGCTAAAAATGGAAATGGGAACATCATTTTGGGACATCCTAACAAGGAAATAAGGGAACTTCAAATTGGGACGGAGGGAGTATCTAGCAAATAAGCAAAATAATCCAAAAATGAAAAAACTACCCATATTGTTCAAACTAAGAGAAAAACATAATGATGGAGTATATGGGTCCAGACCCCATGACCCACATACTTCCACTACTGTGAACAGGCCCAAACAAAGCAAACAAGCCCTCGGGGATGTACGGCCTTCAGAAAATGAAGGCCCTGGGGGACGTAGGGCCTTCAGCACATGGGAAGATCCCGGGGACGTACAACCTTCAGCACACAGCGGTCCCCCGGGGATGTACGGCCTTTAGCGCATGGAAGACCCCGGGGACGTACGACCTTCAGCACGCAGCGATCCCCCCGGGACATACGGCCTTCAGCACATGGAAGACCCCGAGGACGTACGACCCTCAACACTTAGCTGTCCCCCGACGACGTACGACCTTCAGCACTACCTCCATCACTCCGAACGAATAAATGACTTCCGTGTTAACGAATAAATGCAATTGAATTCCTAATTTGATTTGTACTCCCTCCGTCCCACTAACAATCAGACAAAAGGGAGTGACACACAAATTAATAAAAAGTGATTTATGTGTTTGATATTGAATTGATAAAGTAAGAATAAAGTAAGAATGATTTAGAGACAAACAAACTTTACCAAATTTGTATGAGACAATCTTATTGGGACGGACCGATAAGGTAGTACTTCTTTAGTAAAATGACATTTTTTCTATTAAAATGTCCAAGTATGCCATTCTGCAAAAATAAAGAAAAGAGAATTATTACGAAGTACTCCCTCCGTCCCATATAGAGGTTCCCGGTTCAGTTTACTTTGCTTGACTGACGATAAAGCAACTTGATCCCTATTCACACTCCGATTATTTTTAGAAAACAAAAAATACATATTCAGAAACTACATTAAAATCGCTACAAAGGCTGATAAAAAGTATGTAAATTTCATAAAAATTTGATATATAAAACAAAAGGTTAAGAATGATTTAAGTTGACCATGTGAATAGTAGACGAGAACCTTTAAATGGGACATGGAGTAATTGATAATGTACATTTTATCTCATAAAAGGACACATTATATTAATAATTGATGTTAAACCCAAGAATGATTACTGGTCGAATGTTATGAGATCTGGGAAATGTTAAACCCGAGGACGTACGGCCTTCAACACTACCTCCGTCAGCCAGACGTTCATCTCCCTGACCTTCCTCTGCTACACCTCTGTCAGCCAGACGCTCGTCTCCCAGACCTACGTCTGCCACATCGTCAACCAGACGTTCGTCGGCCACAGGGAGCTCGCAGAGCCAGATTTCCACACTTAGCTAATACATAGGAATGTAATCAGCCCAGTAGAGTAAAAACATAGAATAAAAAATGTAAAAAATATTAAAGAAAAATATGTAGGCCTATGCTGCCACCTTAGCAACCTCCCGGCACCATCAATTATGATGACCGGATAAAATATCAACATGTATCAAAAACGACATCTTAATTTAGTCCTATTCACAACTATTATCTCTTTATTTTTATCAAATTAAAAATCTTCATATAGTCCAACTTCTACTCCGTGCTGCGGTGCTATTAAATAGTGATGCATTTATCTAGAATATTCTATGTAGAAAAGGCTAGAGATGATCTAGAGAGTTAAAGCTAGAAAGTATTCTAGAAAATTCTCTACTAGAGAATTCTTATGTAAAATCTAGAGTAATTAGACATAGATGTAGAATACTCTAGAATCATAGCATTTAATAAGGATCTAGAATGATCCTCTAGCTCCTATAAATAGGACTCATTGTACTCATTTGCAAACCAAGCAAAACCAAGAAACATCAATACAATACTACTTTTCTAGAGACAAGAGCTCTCCTCTAAAACACATCATCTACATTACACCTCACTAAAATCACTTATTCTATTCATACAACCAACAACCTCTTCTATTTTCTAACAAGTGGTATCAGAGCTTGTTTGATCATAAGCGGGCATTATGACGACATCAAGCTTCTCGGTATCAACTCCGATGTTCAATGGAGAAAGCTATGACTATTGGAGTGTCCGTATGAAGACTTGCCTAGAATCACATGATCTCTGGGATATTGTTGAAGAAGGAATCATCATGCCGGAAAAAAGAAGCGACGACGCATCAACTTCCGAGGTACGTAAGAAACAAAAACAGCAAAATGCTAGAGCTCTCTATCTTCTTCAACAATCCGTTTGTGATACTATTTTCCCGAGAATAATTCGTGCTACTACGGCAAAAGAAGCTTGGGATATTCTTAAGGAGGAATTTCAAGGAAATGAGAAAGTTAGAACTATTAAATTACAAAGTTTAAGAAGAGAGCTCGAAAATTTAAAGATGAGAGATTCTGAAATGGCAAAAGATTATTTCTCTCGGGTTATACATATAGTCAACGAAATGAGAACTCTTGGAGAAAACATAACCGACGAGAGAATAATCCAGAAGGTCCTAATCAGTCTCCCTGAAAAATATGATCCAGTAGTTTCGGCTATTGAGGAGTCAAAAGATCTATCAAAAATGTCCATCACTGAATTAATGGGGTCGCTAGAAGCACGTGAGCAAAGGCTAAACAGACGACACGAAAGTTCATTAGAAAGTGCCTTCCAGTCTAAGCTCAACATTAAAAGGAATCACTCGAGAAATGGTGAAAACTTTAAACCACATAAAGATGGGAATTCTAACAACAAGGAGAGGAAGACGAACTTTCCACCATGCAAAATATGCAAGAAGACTAATCACTTAGAGAAAGATTGCTACCATCGAGGAAAGCCACAATGCAGAAATTGCAAGAGGTTCGGGCATGAAGAAAAAGATTGCAGAGATAGAAGAAACTATCAGGCCAACTATTCTGAAGATTTTAAGGAGAAGGAGTACATGTTCTACGCATGTCACTCAGCCATAGAAGCAAAAGAAGAAGAGTGGTACATCGATAGTGGGTGCAGCAATCACATGACATCCAACGAGACCATCTTCCATGACTTAGATACCTCTATCAAGACAAAAGTCAAGATGGGCAATGGCGATTTGGTGGAGGCAAAGGGGAAAGGTACCATTGTCATAGATACAAAGAAAGGTACGCGCTTTATTAGAAACGTTCTCCTAGTGCCACGCCTTGCACAAAATCTACTAAGTGTTGGCCAAATGATGGAAAGTGGATATGCCTTGCACTTTGAGAAAAATTCTTGCCGAATTTATGACAAGAACAATAATCAAGAAATTGCTGAAGTAAAAATGGGAAATAATAGAAATTTTCCTATTCAATGGCAATATCCACAAAAGGCGATGGTGGCTCAACTGAGTGATACGAGTCTATGGCATCGAAGATTTGGGCACTTCAATCTCAATGCCTTGAGATTACTACACCTAAAGAAGATGATGAGAGACATGCCTCTACTGGATGAAAAAGAAGGAGTATGTGAAGGATGTATGGTTGGGAAGCAGCACAGGCAACCATTTCCAACAGAAAAGACATGGAGAGCCAAACAGATACTAGAGCTTGTCCACACCGATGTTTGCGGTCCAATGCGCACGCCTTCAGTTTCGAAGAACAGGTACTTCATACTCTTCATCGATGATTACTCTAGGATGACATGGGTGTATTTTTTCCAAGAAAAATCCGAAGTCTTTAGAATATTCAAGAGATTCAAGAACTTCGTGGAGAAACAGAGTGGTCATCAAATCAAGAAGTTGAGAAGCGATCGAGGTACCGAATACAACTCAAAAGAATTTGACAAGTTCTGTGAAGATGAAGGTGTAGAGCATCAACTAACAGTAGCATACACTCCACAACAAAATGGGGTATCCGAAAGGAAGAACCGCACAGTCATGGAGATGGCAAGGTCTATGTTAGCTGAAAAAGGAATGCCTAAAACGTTCTGGGCAGAGGCAGTATATACTTCAGTCTATCTTCTAAACCGGTGTCCAACTAAGGCGGTTTTAAACAAAACACCTATTGAGGCATGGTCTGGACAAAAGCCTTCAGCCAAACATTTGAAGGTCTTCGGAAGCATATGCTACATTCATGTTCCCTCTGTTAAAAGGCACAAATTAGAAGACAAGACAGAGAAGGGCATCTTCCTTGGCTATAGCTCCAAATCCAAGGGATATCGAATCTACAATCTCGAGACAAAGAAGTTGGTGACAAGTCGAGATGTGGAGTTTGACGAGCAAGCCTCTTGGAATTGGGAGACAGAAAAAGTTGAAAGAAAGACAACTACTGTCCAACTAGAGGAAATACCAGAAGAGGAAAATCACGATCAACAAAGCCCCACGTCTACTCCAAGATCCTCTTTTGAAGCTAATACATCAAGAAATCACGGCTCCTCACCAGAGTCCCCACCTCTTCGAGTAAGAACTCTAGCAGACCTATATGAGTCTACTGACATCTATGAAACATGCAACTTTTGCTCCTTGGAGCCATATAGCTACACCGAAGCCTCCAAAGAAAAAGTTTGGATTAAAGCAATGGAGGAGGAGATCAAAATGATAGAAAAGAATGATACTTAAGAAATGGTAGATCTTCCACATAACAAGGAGGTTATTGGAGTCAAATGGGTGTATAAAACAAAATTGAACCCCGATGGCTCAATTCAGAAGCATAAGGCAAGGCTGGTTGCAAAGGGGTATGCTCAAATACCGGGAGTTGACTACACAGAGACGTTTGCACCAGTTGCCCGGATGGACACAATAAGAACACTCATAGCTCTTGCTGCTCAGAAGAAATGGAAAATTTATCAGCTAGATGTCAAGTCAGCCTTTCTAAATGGAGAGCTACGAGAAGAAGTGTATGTGGAGCAACCAGAAGGATTCATCAAAGAAGAAGGAAAAGTTCTCCGTCTAAAGAAAGCGCTTTACGGGCTCAAACAAGCTCCACGAGCGTGGTATAGCAAGATTGATGGATACTTCACCCGTCAAGGGTTCAGGAGGAGTAAGAACGAGGCTACACTATACATCAAATCCCAAGGTAAATCTGACATTCTCATCGTCTCTCTATATGTTGATGACTTAATTGTCACGGGAAATAATTCCAAATTAATTGAAGAATTTAAGAGAGACATGATGAACACTTTTGAGATGAGTGACTTGGGATTAATGCACTACTTTCTTGGCATGGAGATAAGTCAAGAAGAAGAAGGCATATTCTTATCTCAAGAAAAATATATTAAGGACATGCTAAAGAAGTTTAAAATGCAAGACTGCAAAGCCGTCGTTACTCCACTGGTTCCTAATGAAAAATTGAAGAAAGAAGATGGGTCAAAGCAGACGGATGCAACCAATTACCGAAGTTTGATTGGGAGTCTACTCTACTTAACGGCTACGAGGCCGAACATCATGTATGCTACAAGTTTGCTCTCGAGGTTCATGGAAAGTCCAACTGAGACTCATTATGGAGCGGCAAAGAGACTCCTTAGGTATCTACAAGGAACCATCAATTATGGTATTTGGTACAAAACAACTCCTGACTCACGACTAACTGGATATAGCGACAGTGATTGGGCTGGATCTCAAGATGACATGAAAAGCACCTCCGGTTACGCATTTAAGCTGGGTTCGGGAATTTTCTCATGGGGATCAAAGAAGCAAGATTCTGTTGCACTATCTTCAGCCGAAGCCGAGTATGTTGCAGCAGCCGGAGCAGCGTGCCAAGCTATATGGCTAAAAAGAATATTAGAAGACATGGGTGAATTGCAAAGTTCTGCGACTCAAATATTTTGCGACAACAAGTCAGCTATTGCGATGGCTAAAAATCCAATTCAGCACAATCGTACTAAGCACATCGATATCAAGTATCACTTCTTGAGAGATGTCCAAGCAAAGGGGCATATTGAGATGAAGTACTGCCCAACAGAAGAACAATTGGCAGATATTTTCACGAAGACCCTGCCAAGAGACAGATTCCAGTTTCTGCGAAGAATGCTTGGAGTCACCGACAAATGCATCAAGGAGGAGTATTAAATAGTGATGCATTTATCTAGAATATTCTATGTAGAAAAGACTAGAGATGATCTAGAGAGTTAAAGCTAGAAAGTATTCTAGAAAATTCTCTACTAGAGAATTCTTATGTAAAATCTAGAGTAATTAGACATAGATGTAGAATACTCTAGAATCATAGCATTTAATAAGGATCTAGAATGATCCTCTAGCTCCTATAAATAGGACTCATTGTACTCATTTGCAAACCAAGCAAAACCAAGAAACATCAATACAATACTACTTTTCTAGAGACAAGAGCTCTCCTCTAAAACACATCATCTACATTACACCTCACTAAAATCACTTATTCTATTCATACAACCAACAACCTCTTCTATTTTCTAACAGGTGAACTGGTGCAGTTACAAAGACCGTTCACAATAATAACGACTTCTACCTCCAACAAAAACATGAGGCCAAAAAAATTGAGAGCCATCCCGACGTCTTTCCTTGATTTTATATTTGCGCCGGCTATTAGCCCGCCTGAGAAATCCATTGCCGGCGGTCTGAACAACAAAATACAAAATTCCGGGGAGAAAGGGATTCGCTCATGTTGTAAACATAAATGCGCAAACGAAACAGATGGGGAAGCTATGGAACAGAGCCGCAGGGGCTCTGAAGGACAAAAACAGCGTATTGGTTGCGAGCCTTTCGAGGAGGACGGCTCTCCGCAATCCCGAGGTGGAGGCGGCGGTAATCCGAGCCACCAGCCACGACGACTCCGTCTTCGATTACGAGAGCGTCGAGAAAGTGTACCGCTGGATTCGGCTTTCCCCCAACGTTTTCAAGCCCTTGATTTGGGCGATTTCTAGGCGCATGGAGAAGACTAGGAATTGGGTGGTGGCGCTCAAAGGTTTGATGCTGATGCACGGTGTTTTCTGTTCGAAGATCCCCGCCGTCCGCCGCATTGGAAGGCTGCCGTTCGATTTGTCCAATTTCAGGGACGGCAGCTCCCTCTCCGGTAAGATGTGGGCCCACAACGAGTTCATTCGCGCTTATTTCGCGTTCCTCGATCAGAAATCTGCCCTAATCTTCCTCGACGCTCAGGTAATTTAAATAAAAAACGAGTTTCTGTTTATTTCCATTTCTGAATCTAATCTGCCGATTTTATTAATCTATTGAAAATCGTAGCAACCTACGGTCTCCTCGCCGCCGCTGATGCAAGTCCTGGATATGCTGCAAAAGATGCAGGACTTGCTGGACAAGACATTCAAGATCAGGCCGAGTTCGCCGGGAACCGTCGTGCCTCTCGTCATTGAAGCCATGGACTGTGTGGTGGTGGAGATTTTCGATATCCACATCCGCATCCGCACCGGGATCGCCAAAAGCCTGTCGATGATTCGCGCCGCCGGCAAGGAGGAGGCGGAGACGGCGCTCAAAATCGCGGCCAGAGTGAGGTTCCAAAGCCAGTTGGTCGACGATTACTTCGACTTGTGCAATGAACTCGGAGTCACCAATGCCGCAAAGCCTCCCACGGCGAATCCAATCAGCAAAGATCAAATTCAAGAGCTTGAGGATATAATCAACGGCTTAGTCCCGGCCTCCAGAGATTGTTCCCCTGCGGAAACGGAAGTAAAGGAAAATTCCCGGTTGATCCCGGCGACAAAGGAGACTCACTGTACGACTATAATCACGGATCGTTGGGAGACTTTCGGCGAAGATAGTGATTCGCCGCCGCCGCCGTCTCAACCTGTTCTTAGCGATAACGATTTACTCCAACTTCAATGCAAAGAACATTTCCCAGATCTCATAACATTCGACCAGTAATCATTCTTGGGTTTAACATCAATTATTAATATAATGTGTCCTTTTATGAGAAAATGTACATTATCAATTACTCTGTACTTCGTATTAATTCTCTTTTCTTTATATTTGGGGAATGGCATACTTGTGGACATTTTAATAGAAAAAATGTCATTTTACTAAAGAAGTACTACCTTATCGGTCCGCCCCAATAAGATTGTCTCATACAAATTTGATAAAGTTTGTGTCTCTAAATCATTCTTACTTTATTCTTACTTTATCAATTCAATATCAAACACATAAATAACTTTTTATTAATTTGCGTGTCACCCCCTTTTATCTGAGTGTGAGTGGGACGGAGGGAGTACAATTCAAATTAGGAATTCAATTGCATTTAAATCACATTATTTAAATCATGTAGTGGTTAAAGAGAGTAAATAAATCATGTAAGAAATGCATGATTTAAATGTAAGGTTAATTTCATTATTGTTCATTTGCTCATTTGTGATGTACGTAGTATACTTGTATTACGTATGAATGTATCGTTGGAATAAATTCATGAATACTTTAATCTTCATATTGAAATTATCTAGAGAATTAACTTAGCGGAAGCGTACCTGACTCCATGGGAGATCACTTTTAGAGATCCGGGAGACGGAGGCTAGGGTTTGCGTCTTCTAGCTGATACACGCCCTCGGGAATTATCTCTCTGGCGATGGGATGCAGAAAGACGGAATGACGCGTTCAACTAGGGACCATAACCCCTTATTTATAGAGAGTGCTAAACCCTAATCAGCCCATCATTGATTAAGTCAAGCACATGAGTCTCTACACATTTAGGCCCTATACTTTATAAGATAACTTATTAGCCCACTTAAATTAATATCCATAAGATCACTAAATTTGGGCCGAAATATAAGATAGCATATAACATACAATTAAACTCAATCACTACAAAAAAAATCGCCTGTAGCCACGGACTTAGTCACGGACCGTAGTGTAAAAAGTCCGTGACTAACACATTTAGTCACGGATTTTGTCCGTGACTAGTTCCATGACTAATTCCGCGTGACTAGAACGTAGTCACGGAACATTGGCCGTGACTAAGTGTAGTCACGGATTAGTCACGGAACTCGATCCGTGACTACATCTTGACCGGAATTAGCCCTCCGACACGTTAGTCACGGACCAGATCCGTGACTACTTTTAATTTAATTTTTTTTATGTTAGTCACGGACACGAGCCGTGACTAAGTTTAATTTAAATTTTTTTATTTTTTGTGGTAGTCACGGACGTGTCCGTGACTAACGTTTTTAAAAAAGCCCGCAATTAGTCACATACATGTATCCGTGACTATGTTTAATTTAAAAAAAAATTGATTTTATTCCGGATTAAAACGTAGTCACGGATCTGGTCCGTGACTAATGTTTTTTGTTTTTTTTTAAAATAGATTTTAAATAAAAAAATAAAAAAAAGAAAATTGAATTTATTCTGGATTAAAACGTAGTCACGGATTTAGTCCGTGACTAATGTTTTTGATTTTTTAAAAAAATCGATTTTAAATAAAAAAATAAAAAATTATTTTAATTTTACTTTAAAGCAATTAGAATAAAAATAAATTCCATACAATCTTAAACATAAACAATGTTATTACAGACTGAATTATAAAAACAAAATCCATACAATGTTAAACAATATTATGTAATTACATGCCTGTACGTCGGACTCCATTATGATAAAAATTAGAATCATCATAATCATATTCTTCATCATTATCATCACAGTCACGATGATGATCCTCTTCTGCATCCACGGTGTCCAAGGGTCGGGTACCTCCTCGGCTGCCTCGGTTGCCTCCTCGGTTGCCTCCTCGGTTGCTTCCTCGGCTGCCTCCTCGGTTGTCTCCACCGGATGACTGAAACTGATTGAGCATATCAGACGACAGAGATCCGAATGTCGACCCTATTGCAGGCATGGCACCATAACCGGAGTTAGAGTGGTAACCCATATTACCCATGTGCGGAACCTGAGGAGTCTGCTCAACGTGCAACATGTACGGCCGAGGAAGAGGCTGAGACGGAGGCTGATATCCGATAAGGATCCGTTCCATTGCTTCCAGCCGGGCCCTTGTTTCTTCATCATTCTTCCGTTGCTGTTCAAATGCCCGCTGCTGCTCCTCCAATTCTCGCTGCAATTGGGCAATGTGTGGATCCTCTCCTCGCCTAGATCGAGAAGATGATGAAGCTCCGCTGCCGCTACGATCGTACAAAATACGTTGCCCCTCAGCCCCGAGGCACGGAAGCCGACCCTTGTACACCCCTGCTGCCTCAAGGATCGCATCATCTTCCACATCAGAATCGATGTCATCTTCTTGAGTCAAGCCTAGTTCCGCCCGCTTCTTTTCAACATTTGCGTTATACTTTGTCTACAAACATTTAAAAAATTATTCAAATGATATTTACTTCGATTTGAAATAATAATATTGATGTTACATACTTCGATTTCAGCAAGGCGGGGTGGTAGATTGGCTTCCGACTCATCACCGTTCTTCGTCCAACAGTGTTTGATGACCTTGAGGATAGAGACCCTCTTCTTTTGAGGCCCCGCCTACAAGGTTCGAAAAAGGTTTAAATAAATGTAAAAAAATAAAGGGTTAAAATGGTGTAAGGTTTATTTGAATAAGACTTACAAGAGCTTCTTTATGTTTACTCTGAGGTTTGCGGCCTTCGTGCCATTGTGTCGTCAATGCCTTCTCGGACATCCGATTTTTCTTCCCGGCTTCGCTTCTAGCCAAGAAAGTCGGATCCGAAGACCAGTGGCGGACGAGGTTTTCCCATACCTCATCCGAACACCATTGAGGCCTTACTCCACTGGCTCGGGCACGCTTAAAAGTGGGACGAAGCCAGTTTGAAATCCTGGCATTGTACGCCCTTAGAATAGCGGAGCCTTGTTCTTCAATCCAGCGAAACCGGGCCTTTATTAAAAAAATAAATTAACTTATCATTTGTCAAATTTTAGGTTACATCAATAACGAAAAATTCATTTCTTTACCTTGAACAAGTTCCACTAAAGTTCACGGATCTTGGGGTCAACATCCGTGTACGTAGCCCAGTTGCCAAGAAAGTGTCCACCAATTATGATTTTGATTTGGTTGAGCACATCTTGATCGCTTCAAAAAATTAATGATATTTTTTTATATCCATCTGGTTAGATTATTTGACATTAGATAAAATTATTTGACATTAGATAAAGTTCAAAGTTACTTATTAGCAATCATGTGAGGTGTCACCCATTCTGAATCTTCATTGTTGCGCTCGGCTTGGGTTAAGGGCGCATAGTTCAGGCGAGCACGGGAGGTCGATTGTTCATTGCTCATCTAAAATAATTGATTAATGAGGAGTATTAATTTACATTTTCAAATAATAGTGTAAATATAATAGAAGATCAAATTTTGGTTGAAATCTTAAATAGGTTTTCGTATTTAAATTTATAAAAAACATTTTATATAAAAGCAGTTTTTTATATACAGTTTTTTATAAACATTTTATATAAAAGCATTTTTTTATAAACATTTTATATAAAAGCAGTTTTTTATAAACAGTTTTTTTATAAACAGTTTTTTATAAACAGTTTTTTATAAACAGTTTTTTATAAACAGGTTTTTATAAACAGATTTTTATAAACAGTTTTTTATAAACAGTTTTTTATAAACAGTTTTTTTATAAACAGTTTTTTATAAACAGTTTTTTATAAACAGGTTTTTATAAACAGCTTTTTATAAACAGTTGTATAAAAAACAGTTGTATAAAAAACAGTTGTATAAAAAACAGTTGTATAAAAAAAATAAAAACAGTTTTGTGTAAAAACAGTTTTTTGGTATAATGAATATTCTATATTAATGTCTAACTCAATATGTTATAATTAACATGTCCAACTTTTTTGGAAGTTTGACATGAGGGGTATTTTTTTTAATTAATTCAGAAGAACTTTTAAATTAAAACAGTTAAAACAATTTATTTATTAAACATTGTCTTTTTATAGTCTACATTTTATACTAAATTTAAGAACTGTTTTTAATGTCTAACTCAATACTTTATAATTATTAACATGTTAAACTTTTTTGGAAGTTTGACATGAGGAGATATATTTTTAATTACTTCGGGAAAACTTTTTAATTAAAACGGTTTATTTATTAAACAATGTTTTTTCATAGTCTATATTTTATATTAAATTTGAGAAAACTGTTTTTAATGTCTAACTTAATATTTTATAATTAACATGTTAAACGTTTTTGAAGGTTTAACACGAGGGGTATTTCTTTAATTAATTTGGGAATATAATGTAATATAATGTAATTAGGCATACGTATTAATTAAACTAACTCATGTTATATTGAGCATATAGAACATGTAATAAATTGAATATATTACCATGTATTTCGAAAAAACGTGTGCTTATAACATGTATTTCAAAAAACGTGTGCTTATAATATTAATTAATAACATGTATACAAAAATGAATTTAATAACATGTACAGAAAACAAGTATTTCGAAAACTAATCTATATTAACATGTATTTCAATTCTAAAATTAAAGGAATATTATAAACTAAATGAAATTATAATTCGAAATCATATTACTCCACATGCATCAATTTGAGATACTAACTAAAATCAAATTATAACATGTACTGCAATCAAATTACATATACATAAATCAATTTGAGCATATTAACTAAATCATATTAAACAATTTGAGAATAATGGGAACACACTTATCGTAACATGCATTTTTTGAAATAAAAATCAAATACTAAAAACAAGAATTAAAGGTAAATAAAATTTAGAATACATAACCTTTATGAAAAACGAAGGAGGCGGCCGACAGTGGAAGAAGACGGTGGCAGCGAACGGCGGCAGCGAACGGCGGCGGCGAAAGGCAGCAGCGAACGGCGGCAGCAAACGACGGCAGCAAACGGCAGCAGCGAACGGCGGCAGCGAACGGTGGAAGGCGGAGTTGGAGGTTGAGATCGGTGGAGTGTAGAAGAGTTAGGGAGAAAGAGGTAGGGTTTTGGGTTGGAGAGTATGCGGAATGAAAAATTAGCTAAGTATTGATTTTATATGAAGGCGTAGTCACGGACGTAGTCACGGATTTATCCGTGACTAGCCGTCGTAAATAACGAAGTCAGACGCGCGGCAGACGAGGTGTCAGGGCCACCTTTGACCGCCTTAGTCACGGACGGTCCGTGACTAGGTCCGTGACTAATTCAAAAATTCAAATTTTTTTGAATTAGTCACGGACCTGTCCGATTTTTTGAATTATTCACGGATCTAGTCACGGACGGGTCCGTGACTAAATACTTTCCATCCAACCGTTCACCTCGGGCAGGCCGACGACAGGCGACAGTGGAATAAATTCCACTTTATTATATTCGATTTTTGAGTATAAATAGATGATGCCGGTCCAATGTTTGTGTAAAAAATGGCTAATCGAGAACCAATTGACTGGGATTCGATGTGCAGAGCTATGAAACGACTCAAGCTAATTACACAGCTTATGGAGCCGAAAACCGTTGAAGCATACCAGAGAATCACGGAGTTGATGGCTAGACCCCTTGAAAGTTTTGACGACTATAAAGATGAGGAATCCGACTCACTCGGCAAGTCAAAAGCAAACAACTTGTGTCGGATGCTTCAACCTGCAGAAGAATGTTCGGAGTATATGGATCCGATCAACGAAGAAGCTGAAAGGAAAATTAACGAGTTGTTGGCTAGGCCTTTTGAAAGTTTTGATATTGATGAATAATTTTATATTTGTTTGTTTGGTTATTAAGATAAATGATTAATGTTTCGTTAGTTGATTGTGATAAAAAAATTGTGCGTTTCGTGCTTATCTTTTAATAATGATGAATAAAAAAATTCAAATATTGTTGGACTACAATAATAATGAAGAAAAGAGCACCAATGCATCAATTTCATTGTCAGGGAATGCTGAGTACTCCGCTCTAAATTCACTATAAAGTCAAACATGAAAATATTATAAATCAACTACATTAATTGTATATATATTACAAAGATAACTACAAATTTAACTTACTGATAAAACGGTAAGATTTCTGGACAATTAATGAGCATATAAGTATGCGCAATTTGTAATTCTTTTCCCACGATGTATCGGTTTGTCCAAGCTCCTTTACCTCTACCTAGGTAATTGAAAATGGAAACTACATTTTCATATAAATCCTCGCCAATGTCATCGTTTCGGGCAGGTCTCTTTCTTCTAGTGATGACTTCACGCTCAAAATAAAAAGATGAGAGCGTTGGTCACTTTCTTTTTCAACTCTCCAAGAAATCTGCAAAGTAAAATAAAAGTGGTACACAGATTAATGTTGTTATGAAATAAATATTCAAAGATAAATGAAATTGTGACTAACCTTTAAGGATGATGTTTCCAAGATCAAGAATGCTGGATCCATCAAGTTTCAAAAATCCAAGGCCTATGTTGATGTCGTGGACGTTCGAGCGAAGATGCATCTCGCCCAGAATCTCGGGGAGTACCTGGCCAAGAGCCCCGACCTGTTGCAGGACGGCATAGGGTTGCCATCGAAGACTCCTACAGGTCGGGAGTTCCTCGAGGAGCTCGCTGATGATTCTTACGCCAAGGGGATGATCGGCCTTGTGGCGGGCAATCTCCCGTTTGTTGAGCGTTACTTCCATGCTCCCTTTGATCTTGAAGTTGCTGACTCAACGCTTTGTTCACCGAGGCTCATGAAGGAGCTCTGAAGCTCCTCCAAAATCAACCACAAAGGGAAGCGGGGAGAAGGGCGGCCCTTCCGCTTAGCTGGGGGAGCTTGTCAAGTTCTGCAGCCCTGTTGACCTTCTCAACTCAATTAACTGCTCCCTAATCATCCCGCCATGAACAATCCCTCTGGCCGGATCTTGGTGAGACTTATAGAGATAAGGGCGTACTCCCTGACTTGGGCAATATAACATGACAGCTTTCACTGTTGGCATTCTGATATCACTCCGAACTCGTGTATGATATGTATTTTCCGGCCGATAGAGCCAATGAAAAAGACCCAGTGTTTTATTTATTATGATCGCCTTTTCTTCCTCCAGTGTTGTTATCTTTTTTTGTCATCCATTCGTCGTACCCGCCCTTTAGCCCGGTCCTTTGGATCCTGAGCTTGAGCTAAGTCACCGAAGTTGGTGACGAACGGTTTTATCCCCTTTGGGGATTTCCTGATTCTTTGCTCCGTCATCCGTGCATCGTACCCGCCCTTTAGCCTGGTCCTTTGGATCCTAAACTTGAGCTAAGTCGCCGAAATTGGTGAGGAATGGTTTTATCCCCTTCGGGGATTTCCTGATTCTTTGCTCCGTCATCCGTTCGTCATACCCGCCCTTTAGCCCGGTCCTTTGGATCCTGAGCTTGAGTTAAGTCGCCGAAGTTGGCGAGGAATGGTTTTATCCCCTTTGGGGATTTCCTGATTCTTTGCTCCGTCATTCGTTCGTCGTACCCGCCCTTTAGCCCGGTCCTTTAGATCCTGAGCTTGAGCTAAGTCGCCGTAATCGGTGAGGAGCGGGTTTATCCGCATTGCGGATTCCCCAACCCTTTTTTGGGCTTTTCTTTGTGTCGCCATCCGCTCGTCTTACCCGCCCTTTAGCTCGGTCCTTTGGATCCTGAGCTGAGCTAAGCCACGATTTGTGATGGGAAACGGGTTTATCCCCTTAGGGGATTCCCCATTCCTTCGTTTCACCATCCGCTCGTCTTACCCGCCCTTTAGCCCGGTCCTTTGGATCCTGACCTGAGCTAAGCCACGATTTGTGATGGGAAACGAGTTTATCCCCTTTGGGGATTCCCCATTCCTTCGTTTCACCATCCGCTCGTCTTACCCGCCCTTTAGCCCGGTCCTTTGGATCCTGAGCTGAGCTAAGCCGCGATTGTGATGGGAAACAGGTTTATCCCCTTTAGGGATTCCCCATTTCTTCGTTTCGCCATCCGCTCGTCTTACCCGCCCTTTAGCCCGGTCCTTTGGATCCTGGGCTGAGCTAAGCCGCGATTGTGATGGGAAACGGGTTTATCTCCTTTAGGGATTCCCCTTCTCTGGGAGTTATGTCTCCCTCTTCCCCTTTTTTGGGGTGGAAGGAATTTGAGTGAGTTAGTGGTAGAATTTCTTCAGATGTTCTACGTTCCATGTGCCAGTGAAGCGCCCTTCCATGGTTTGGAGGAGGAACGTCCCCATGGCAAACTCCTTGTAAACCCTGTATGGTCCTTCCCAGTTTTTGGCCATTTTTCCGCCTTCAAGCGGCTTACTCTTCTCTCGTTTCCGAAGCACTAGGTCCCCGACCTCGATCTCCCCAACTTTGACTGCTTTGTTGAAATACCTTTCGGTGGCCCGGTGGTATTCCTCAATGAAGTGCAGCTCGGCCCGTAGGTTCTCCTCATTTCATTCCGGCTGGAAATGTATCGTCTAGTGTGTGGGCACGAGTACCTTCGTGGGGACTTTGGCCTGGAACCCGTATGTCAGTGCGAAAGGAGTTTCCTCGGCCACTTTCCTCGGGGTCATCCTGTACGTCCATAAGACGTAATTCAGCTGTTCCGGCCATGTTGAGGAATAATCTTCCAGTTTCTTCTTGATTCCGTCCATGATGGTCCGTTTCATGTTTTCTACCTGGCCTTTGGTCTGCAGGTATGCAACTGAAGCTTTGGAGTGTCTGATGCCCCATTTGGCTAGGTATGCTTCAAAGCCTTTGCCGACGAACTGCCGACCGTTGTCTGTGATGATCTGTTCCGGGATGCCGAAGCGGCATAAGATGTTTTGCCAGACAAAGCGTTGGCTGACGAGCACTTTGTCACGGTACGTCAAAATAATTTCAATACTAAACACTTATACGTAGTATAGCGTAGTAGAGTTCGTATCCACAGGGAAAGGAATATTGCTCTTTTTATGATACTTAGTAAATAAAAGGGGGGATTTGGATTGAGTGATTTAATTTAATTAAGAACTAAGATGAACAACCTATATGTGTTTAATTCAAGAATAAAAGGGACTTGGCTTTGCTACTTTCCACTTGTTGATATATTTTAGTCGATCCTTGTTATATCTGTAACTTATCCCCTCTCGAATACTCAACCGAGGAGTATCTCCAATTCATCGAGGGTAGTTATTAACAACGACCGTTCATTAATAACCCTTACTATTAATCAAATATAGAACAACGCCGTATACCGATATAATAGTAGCATTCAATCTTTTTAACTCCTTGATGAAATCAATTGAGATTGATAACCTTAACACAACGGTTTCGGTTTAACCAACAAAATTGATCCCTCTTAAGTTTATAAACCACGACCGTGCATTAATAAACCGAAGTTACTTACTTATGAAACCACCAACGATTAACCATCGGTTCGTTGATCGTTTCTAGTAGTAATTAATGTCGGAACGTTAACTAATCGTCACTTAGCAACCCTCCAACATTAATATAGAATGAGATTAAGGGAAGAATTAATAATCAAGAGAAGAAGTTAAGAAAATAACTCACAACTTTAATTATTAACAAGCTTCAAGAGCAAAACGAAGAATGGAAGTTTAGCTCCTCATTTGGAGGTTAAACATAGCTAGAAAAATATAAAGAAATGCTATTCTAAACTGAGCTAAAGAGAATGGAAGAAGGGATATTTTTAGAGGAGAAAAAGAGTGCTATTTATAGGTGTTTTTCAACACCTTTGGCCGGGTACCCGACCGGGTATAGGTACATACCCGACCGGGTACTGGTCAAAATCAGATAATCTTCCACGTTTTTGTGTTCCAGCACGTTAATTTGTCCCGGGTCAAGTCAGACCCGACCGGGTCAAGTAAGGGACCCGACCGGGTTTGGTCTAAATCAGATTTTTCCAAATCTTTGTGATCTTCAGCATGTTCTGGTGTTCCGGGTCATATCTGACCCGACCGGGTCGAGTAAGGGACCCGACCGGGTCTTACTTTTTCTTCTTAGATCCGGTCTTCAACTGACCCGACCGGGTTCAAGGTCTGACCCGGTCGGGTTTTTGTGCTCCTGGGTATTTTTGTCTTCAGCTTTTCTCCCCTTTTCCTTGCTACAAACTCTATCACTATTCTATAACTACGAAAAGAAGGAGAAAACAATTACAAACAAAATAAAACAAGTACTTACAAACTAACTAAAAGCGATGGAAAATCCACACTCAATCAACATAAAAACATACATTTATGCACTATAAACTAGTGCATATCAAACACCCCCACACTTGAATTTTTACTAGTCTCGAGTAAAACAAATTCTGTCCAAGAAGTCCTTAATTGACAAGAGTAGCAACACCAACATCCACAAGTGTTTATAACAAATACATAAAGTATCTCCAAAACAAAAAGAGTAAAGATGGGTCTTCAATTTCAATCCGACGAACTCTCTATAGTAATCACCCTCAGGATCCTGCAAAATCAAAAGAAATAACTTTCTCTCATTCTCTCATTCTCTCATTTTTCCTAGGTGCCCTTTCAGGTTTTCAACCCAGCTTCCCACATTTTTTTATTTTTTTATTTTTCACAAATCTCACAAACTCACTCTTATTTTTGCTTTATTTTTGCTTAAGCTGCCCTTTTGTGGGTTTTCAACTTAACAAGCTTTCGTTTATTTGATGTTTTTTTATAGAGATAACAAGAATAAAGAGTGTGAATGTGAACATACCGGGAAGATCTCCCCCACCACTAGTCTGTGGCACAGTCCCTAGTGCCCGCCCGCATCTCCGCCATCGAAAAATCCTCCATAGCCCCTATACTGTGTATCCTCGTCCATATGATCCCCGCTTTATCCGTCTTCCCCACCTCCACCACTAGAGGTCGAGCCACCAAAATAACCTCATTCAGTGGGGTTGTACCATGAAGGTGCCGGAGGAGGGGTGGTCATGGAGGTGAAGTTTCCCTGATGCGCGATATAGGAGTAGATAGGCCCAAAAGTCCTCCTTTGGTCCTCTTCATATCGGTGCCAATCTTCTCGCCTTTGTTCTTCAATCCTCTCGAAGCTGTGCCTTTGCTCATTTCTGTACAGCCCGATTTCCTCCCGAAGTTGGGTGTAATTGAGGTTAAGAGCATTCATGCTGTTTAGCATTTCTTGCTCAAATGGAGAGTATTGATGAGCATGGGGTTGTGGGTGAGGTTGTTCGGGAATGATGGGTGGTGCTTCAAGTGCAGGCTGTTTATTGGCGGCTTCATTGTCCCCTGCCTCATTTTCTGGGGGTGCAAAATGTGGTGGAATTCCCCCGGGCATACAATAGTGGTGTCCATCACCGATTTGGTGATCGATGATGTTAAGCGGGAGGTTTTCGGAAGGGAAGGGGTAGTATAGTTCTTGGCCGGGTTTGATGTGCCAATTGTAGATTTCTAGGCCATCATGTTCGATGTGTGAGAGGGTCACATCGCCAGCATTCTTTAAAAATTGAAGGCAAGAAGGGTCCTGTGGTTTTGTGCACCATTGCATACAAAACCATATAGTGTGGCAATGTGGGTAATTAGACCCCCTATCAGAATTTTTCCTCCACCATTTTTAACATTGATGATGTGATCCCAAAAAACTGTGGTCACATCATATGGCCTGGCACCCGGAAGAACAGCTTGTGCTAAGAGGCATACATCCCACACCCTAGTTTGATGGTTGTTTGGTCTTCCGAAAAAGCAATTAGCCAAGAATTTTAAGAAAATTCGGAAGACCGGGTGTTGGACATGGTTGACATTGAGGTGGGAGGTACGAACCTTGACAATTCCGGTCATTCTTCTCCATAGTTCATAGGCCACCGGTGAACTATACGCTACCGTGTCATCAAGCAAAGGTAGGCCGAAGTGTTCAACGAATTCTCGTTTGGTGAGTGAGCGGTTCTCGTTGAGCAAACGAAAGTTGATCGTGTTATTTGTGTGATCATTTTCATCTTTCACATGCTCAACGGAACTGTAAAATTCATACACCAAACGAGAATATGGCCAATAATGCATATCAAACATTTTAAGCATGCCACACCTTTGGAATATCTCTCTCATAATATCATGAATCCAGAACATCGTTAATGTCAATTGGCATAGAAAGCGGGAGGGTTTTACCTCTCGTTCGGATTGCTCAAGGAAGCAGGTGCGTTGTGCTTCGGTCTCAAACTCCACGGATTCAAAGCCCTCGATGGGTGGAATAGCTCTTGGAGCTCTTGAAGAAGAAGCTCTTCCCTTTTTTGGTGCCAAGGAATTGTTTTCCCCCTTTTTTTGTGAAGGGTTTTTGATTTTTTTTGGGGAGGTGAGGTTTGGTGAGGGTGAGTGGTATGGTTTTGTAGAGGATGATGAGGAGAAGAGGTATTTGGTGTTTGTTGGAGAATTTGGCTTGAAATTTGACCTTGAATGTCCGAAAATGGAGAGGTTCGAAATTTGGGGTAGGGTTTATGAGTTTGGTTGATTTGGGGGATTTTGGAGGGATTAATTGGTGTAGGGTGGAAGAGGGAGGTGAGGAGATGAAGAATATGATGTTTTTGATGAATTTGGTGTGGGAATGGGGGGATTTGGAAGTTTTGGTGGATGAAAATGGAGGTTTGGGGAGGGTTTGTTCGAAATTGGGGAGAGAAAATGGGGAAGAAGGTGAGAGGCCCGACCTGGCATAGGCTGAAAAGTCGTTGACCCGGTCGGGTCCCCTTATTTACCCGGTCGGGTCAGCGTTCCAGAGGCTGGCAGAATGTTTTTTGGCTGGATACCCAGTCGGGTCTCCTTATTTGACCCGGTCGGGTAAGCTGTGTTCTTAACCAGAGAAGTCTGGTGGTTGATACCCGATCGGGTGAAATAACATACCCGGTCGGGTTTTCCTCTTTTTTTTCAATTTTTTCGCTCCCCCACCCGGGTAGCCGTGCGGGTGTCTCTGTTTGTCTGTAATACCCGACCGGGTGAACTCACATACCCGGTCGGGTTTTCTTCCTTTTTTTCAATTTTTCGTTCCCCCACCCAGGTAGCCTTGCGGGTATCCCTGTATTTCTGTAATACCCGACCGGGTGAATTATGATACCCGGCCGGGTATACTCCAATTATTTTTATTTATTTATTTATTTTTTTTTTACACACACACTCTACGAAAAAAAAATAAAAAAGAGAAGAAACATATACCGTGCATGGGTTGCCTCCCAAGAAGCGCTTTATTTAACGTCGTGGCTCGACGATATCTTCTGTTGTTCCTCATTCGTAGACCGGTTCAGAAAGGTCTACGACTTCCCCATTTTTGGGTTGAAAACCCTCAAAGAAGGGTTTTAATCTCTGTCCGTTCACTTTCAGCACCTCTCCCGTCTCCAGGTCCTGAATTTCCACCGTCCCGTGTGGATATTGTTGAATATGTTGTTTTGTTGATGACTAACCATGTAGGTGGAATGGCGGACAGAACTGCTCTCAGCAAACGAGAATTGGAACTATACTTAGTTCTGATCTACTGTTGTGCATAATGAATAAATTAATATGTATCTGCATGATAATACCTCATCTACATGCCTAATTGATCATGCATATTCCTAGTACACGTGGCACAATTTATATATCCTTCCGTATACGATTAAGCACTCACCTCTATGAGTTGACTTATATAGCTTATGGAAAGAATCATTATTTATGCTTCGTAAATATCCTGCACAAATTGACCGTAGCATATTTAGATCCACTGAGTAAATATTTCCTCATCACTTAATGTTAAAAAGTCATAAATTTTGGAAAGTATCTTGGGTTGCATGATCTGTAGCATCTTATTTGAATATCTTACTTATATGATCGTTACATATTCAAACTTGTTAAAAAGGACTGATCATTGATTATATAAATATGTTGATTGCTACATAATGTTCGTTGGCTGCTTATATTAGGAGAATCAAATATTCTCCTTATATGTGATACGTAATATTCTCCATATCTGTTTGTTATTGAGTGAATTACTCATAATATACTTCCATATATATGGTTGACCGAGGATCACCAAACCTTCCACGTTTTTGTGTTCTAGCACGTTAATTTGTCCCGGGTCAAGTCAGACCCAACCGGGTCAAGTAAGGGACCCGACCAGGTTTGGTCTAAATCAGATTTTTCCAAATCTTTGTGATCTTCAGCATGTTCTGGTGTTCCGGGTCATATCTGACCCGACCGGGTCGAGTAAGGGACCCGACCGGGTCTTACTTTTTCTTCTTAGATTCGGTCTTCAACTGACCCGACCGGGTTCAAGGTCTGACCCGGTCGGGTTTTTCTGCTCCTGGGTATTTTTGTCTTCAGCTTTTCTCCCCTTTTCCTTGCTACAAACTCTATCACTATTCTATAACTACGAAAAGAAGGAGAAAACAATTACAAACAAAATAAAACAAGTACTTACAAACTAACTAAAAGCGATGGAAAATCCACACTCAATCAACATAAAAACATACATTTATGCACTATAAACTAGTGCATATCATTGGCACTGGAATTCAGTGATATTTGCCAAGGACTCCGCCTCTACCCATTTTGTAAAGTAATCGATGGCCACGATTATAAACTTCTTACCACCGGTCGTCCTAGGTAGAGGTCCTAGCAAATCTATGCCCCGTCTCGTGAAGGTCATCGGGGTATAGAAGCTAGCCGGCCTTCCCGGCATAGGTGCGTACTGCTGGCACACTACACATTTCTGGGTGTGGTTGAAGCAGTTCCGCTGGATGGTCGGCCAGTAGTAACCCTGCAGGATGATCTTCCATGCCAATGTCCGCGGCCCCTGGTGGCTGGAGCAGATGCCTTCGTGAATCTTTTCCATGATCGCTGCGGCGAGGTTCGGGGGTAAGCACCGGAGGTAAGGACCGCCGAATGTCTTCGTATATAGTTCCCCATAGATAAGTTCGAATCTTGGGGCTCGTCTCTTGATCCACGGAGCCCTTCCGGAGGTTCATCCGTCTTTACGTAATTTAGACCTGCAATAAGCGCCTCATACTCAGCCTCGTTGTTGGTAACCTTGAAATCAAACTTCATGGTGTAGTAGGCCCTGAAGCCTTCGGGGGAAGTGATGACTGCACCCCCCAATTGTCAAATTCATTGCTGCCATGTTTCCATCCTCAGTGTGTGCCGTGCATTCGGCGATGAAGTCTGCCAGTGCTTGCCTCTTGATTGTCAGCCTTGGCTTGAATTATACATTGTACTATCCCGATCATTAGGGACCACTTGGTAATCCTCCCACTTGCCATAGAATTCCCGAGGATGGTGGCGAGGGGCTGAGTTGTGAACATCGTCACTGGGTGTGCCTAGAAGTACAGTGCCAAGCGCTTGATCGATGCAATCAAGGCAAGGATCATCTTCTCCATCAGTGTGTACCTGGTTTCTGGGCCATTCAACGCCTTGCTCACGAAGTATATCGGTCGCTGAACCCCCTCCTCTTCCTTTATCAGAACGGAGCTCACCGCCAGATCGGCCACAGTCAAATACATGTACAACTGCTCCCCGGGGTCCGCTTTGGTGAGGACGAGTGGCGAGGAGAGGTACGTCTTGAAGTCTTCGAAGGCCACCTGGCACTCCGAGGTCCAGTCAAAGGGGTTCACTTTCTTCATTATCTGGAAAAAGGGAATTGCCCGGTCCACCAGGTTTGACATGAATCGGCTCAGAGCTGCCAGACGGCTGGTGAGTCTCTGCACATCCTTCAAATTTCTGGGTGCCTCCATGTCCATGATGGCCTTTACCTTCTCTGGATTAGGTTCAATCCCCCGTTCACTCATCATGTAACCAGGGACCCCCCCCCCCCCCCCCCCCCCCGACGGAAAAAGCACACTTCTTCAGGTTCAGCCTCATGTTCACCCCGTCCATGATGGTGAAGACCTTCTCCATATCCTGGATGTGGTTTTCCTTTTTTCTGCTTTTGATCAGGATATCATCCACGTAGGCCTCCATCATTTTGCCAAGGACTTCCTTGAACAATATCCCGATCATCCTCTGGAAGGTCCGCATCGCGTTCCTCAGTCCGAACGGCATGACAACATAGCAGTACACCCCGTCCGATGTGACAAATGCAGTCTTCTCAGCATCGTCCGGGTGCATGAACACTTGGTGATACCCTCGAAAGCATCCATGAAGCTGAGCAGCTCACACCCTGTGGTTTCATCCACCAATAGATCGATCCTCGACATGGGATAAAGATCCATTGGGCAGGCCTTGTTGAGGTCGGAGTAGTCGACGCACATCCGCCAAGTAGGCCCCTTGGGAGCCAGAACAACGTTGAATAGCCACTCCACGTGCATGATTGGCCGGATGTGGCGTATGCTGAGTAAGGTGGTGACATCCACCTTTATGAAGTCTCTCCGTTCGACCGCCATGTATCTCTTCTTCTGTTGTATCGGCCTGGCATCCAGCTGAACGACCAGCTTATGGTAGATAATTTCTGGGTCAATCCCCGGCATGTCCTCCGGTCCCCTAGCGAACAAGATCTTGAACCTTCGGAGGACCAAGATCACGCCCTCTCGGATCTCGGGCTCCAACCCAATCCCAACGGATACCTTCCGATCAGAAGGATTGTCTAGTTCTATCTCCTCAAGCAGCGTTGCCGGCTCTGCTCGGGATAAGGCATCTTCCTGCCGAGCGGTCTCAGCGATGCTATTGACCTTCATACCCCGGTCGGTCATCTTTTTCACGGCCTCTTTGTAGCAGGACCTTGCTGCGTCTGGGTCCGTACGGGCTACACCCACTCATGTCTCCGTGTGGAATTTGATGCAGGAATGCCATACGAAGCAGATAGCCTCCAGGTCTTCCAGCCCTGGCCTCCCCAGAATGGCATTGTGGGTACACTTCAGCCGCACGACCACAAATGTCATGGGGATCGTCACACGGTGTTCTCCATCTCCAATCTCTACCGGAAGGACAATTGTTCCTTCAGCCTCAATGATGTGACCGGGAACCTGGCCAAGGGTGTCCGTAAGGGGGTCAGTTCAGTCCTGCTCAGATGCATTATTTCGAAAATGTCCCAGTACAGGACGTTGACGCTGCTGCCTGTGTCAACCAGGACTCGCCGAATGATCCAATCACTGACATCCATGCTAATCACCAACTCATACCTGTGTGGCCCTAGTGATTGGGGCAAGTCCGCCGGTCCGAATACAATATGCTCGATGATAACCGCTTACGCGGCGTTGTAGTAAAACGGAGTCTTACCTTTCGGTTTTTCCCCGAGGATCGTGTGTCTTGAGGAATGGCGGAGGAGTTTCTTGATTTATACTAGGTATTGAGTTTATCTAAGTAGGAGATTAATATAACAACAAGAACTATTTTTCTTGAACAAAAATGGAAAATACGAAATTCTTAAAATTAATGCAGGTAATGTTTCACCAACATTTGGAAAATAAAAACAACATATTCAGATCTACACAACGAGAAGATGAATTTTCATATAAAGAACTTACAAATTGGAGCTAAAATGAGAAAGATATGAAAGATTGAAGTTGAAGGTAAGATGGCGTGTTTTGAGTTGAGGATGGAAGAGGGCTTTTATAGCCGGATATTTGTGGCAGGCGTCCAGAAGGGCGGCCGCCCTCCGTCCATGGTCGGCAGCCTTCCATCAAATCACCCACAAAGCTACGTGCACGCATCAAATCCGCCGCAGGCGCCCATGGAGGGCTGCCGCCTTTTTGGCCGCCTCCCGTCTTGTCTCAGCAACCGGCAGCTCAAAAGCCACATCCCTCCGCAGACGGCCACGAAGGGCGGCCGCCCTCTATCCCCTGTCAGCTGCCTTTCATTATTTTGTCGCCATTCAAAGTGTTGTGTGCTGAAACCGTCAAATACTCGTAGGCGCCCAGAAAGGTGACCGCCTTATCGACCGCCTCACGTCAAATGGAAAAGTTGTCTTCACAAAAGTTGTAGTTATCTTTATTGGCTAACTACTGGAATTTGAATTACCTGCACTGTATTTTTAGTTTATGAGATATGACCAAAACGGTAAGCCCGTGTTACTTTCCATCGCAACTGCAAATGTCTGACTTCTTTGAGCAATATGTTCATTCTACGATTGTTATTTGGTTATATGTTCTTCATAAAAGTTGTAGATACAGAAGATGTAAATGTAATGCAACTGGTATCACAAACTTTGGGCAATCATGCGCCAAGTTATGATCAAAATACGAACATGTGTCTTTATGCATCGTTCATTTTCATCAAAAGTGGCCATATAGGCGACCCCTTCTTGGTTTTTGAGCTTCCTTGCATGATTTCTTCCTCTCTTTGACTCTTCTCATCTAAAATTTTGTCAATATATCTTGCAAACCTCCGTAGTAATTGATTTGTTGGCAAAAAATGTCATTTTCTTCATGCAATTGACCCGAAATTTCGCCAAACATGTTATGAATGTGATTTTTACATGATTTCATGAAACTTGAACCAAAATATATAAAACATGTCTTGCTTTTATATTTTCAATCCAAAAATCTCTTAAACTTGATTACAAAAGTAAGTACAAAAATGGACTTATCACTCGACCTTGTGCTTCTTGGCTAGAGGCGCGGAGATGGAATTGATTTGGAGTGCCCTTTCGAATTTCTTCCTCTCTGCTGGGGTATCCCCGGTCTCTGCACCCCCGAAGATCATCTTGATATCCAATTTGTTCTTGGAACCAATCGTCCCGAGGGACGTTTCGGGTCGCTTGTCACTGTGACGAAAATCTATGTCTTTGACCTCAGCCTCCCGCCGATCGTCCTGACGCTAGCTGTTGGGCTTCCTGTTAGGTTGTGAGTTACCCTGGGGGGTACCCTGTGAGGTTGTTCCATGGGGACCCCACCTCCATTCATGACTAGAAATATCGGTTCTTCTTCCTACGCTTCCCCGAGGGTTAGCTCCTCGTGCGGTGGAATGGGTATCCGCCACATCTTATTGACGAACTCGAGACGACAATCAAAAAAGTCAAGGAAGAGGGCTCTGAGCATATGGAGCTTTGCCTCACTTTTGGGGTGTTTGCCAAGGCGGGAATAGGTACCGCCCGTTTCTCTGTGACGGTTATTTTCCTCCTTCTGAGGGCACATTGAGATCTCTCGAGGCAGCACATGAGGCTGCTCGGCGGGAGAGGGAGGTTGCCGCCCAAGAGAAGCAGGAACTCCAAGCCGCACTGGACGTGGCCCTTAGCAAACTGTCGTTGGCTGAGAAGCACAACATCTCCTTCAAGCCTACCTCCACCTCGGCTCCCGAAGCAGGTGCAGGACAGACTGATGCCGCTCTCCCCTCCTGGAAGTTGGATACTGTGGAGTATGAGAAGACGTCTAGGTTTGAGTTAGCCGCTCAGAACTATTTCCGTGGGGCTGTCGGTGATGTTTTTGAGGAGGAGCTTCGCCGGCAACCTAAGAAGGCGCGGCTGGGTCATGGGGTGAGGCTCTTGGAGCGAATGCTGGTCGGCCGTGAGTTCTTGCTTGATCTGGCTGGGGACGGCTCGCTCAAAGGTTATTATGAGGCCGTGGAGTCCATAATGCTGATCCTTAAAAAGGGCTTTGGGGATCATTTCAGACTGGCCTCCGTTGAAGAGCTAATAGGGACTGCTGACAAGGTGGCTCGCAAATCGCAATCAGGCTGGGGCACGAGCCATCGTGATGGGAGAAGAGCCTGAGCCTCCGTCCCCCGTTGCTGATTCTGATAAGGAGGGGGCCGAGCAGGAGGTCATGGTGTAGACCCCCCTCTCCCCTGACTATTCCTCCATTTGTATGTTTTTTATCTTCTCCTTCCGTAATTCTATATGTCGGCCGTGATGCCGAAGAGTAAAGAACTTTCTTCTGTTGACTTATTATCTGTCACGCCCCGGACCTATCCGGACACGTCAACAATCCGCCGTACAATATGAAAAGTCAACCACAGTCCAACTCATCCATATTATACAAGGCGTCTCGAATATCATTCACACATAAGTCATCCATAAACATACATAATAAGTAATTGAATACGCAGCGGAAATCATAGTTTGGATACAAGTGCCACACGGGGCCAACACGAGCACGCAGGCTCCATAATGAAAAACAATACCCATGAGCATGTTTTAAAATGTTTAAAATCAGAATGGAGGAAGCACGAATCAAGTCTTCCCCTCCGAGATGATCGCCCGATCAACAAGCACAGGTAGCAAGCTCTAACCTCAACCTGAAATGGTGGTGGGACGCCCCCCTGAAAGGGGGTCAGTACTCTATACGGCTATAAAGTACTGGTGTGGATGACATCTAATAGATATACAACAAGTATTTCAAACACAAGACCCTCAAATAGGGTGATAATATAATTCTAGGTCGTAACCCCAAGTTACCCCTTTTTAAAATATATTTACTTTATATATAAAGTCAAGTAGTCGGCCCATGGCCCAAAGTTCGTTTTCAAATCATAAACCAAACCCCGTGACCCCTAGTCACGACAATACATAAGGTTCAACCCTAACACACATGTTGCATTTCTCGAGTCCAACTCGACTACATCACCATGCATATCAATCACAAGTCAATTACTCCACCAATCTCCAACGTCATGTTCACCCATGCAATTCTAGAGCTCGGCTAAAGTACATCTCCTTACATGGGATGAACCTCATCCTTATGTCTACCCAATGCAATTCTAGAGCATCAGGCTCAAGTACATCTCCTTGCATTGGCATAGACCCCAATTCCTAAGCACTCGCTATGCCTAGAATTGTAATATCAATAATCTATTTCGGGACATCCTTACGGACTGCCTCATCATGATCTTAGCATCACATTACAACAATTTACTCACTTGAACCACAATCAAGTATATCACTTACAATCAAATCCTTAGATTCAATTTCTTAACAATCACAAACAATCATTAACTAGTAATCCAATACTATTAAGATTATTCCCATCAATCATATATTTCATTTGTAAATCCTTACATATTTAGAAATATGTAGCAGCAACTTAATCATCCAATGTAATACATAAATGATCATTTATGTATCTACACAATTCACACATGAGTAAAAATGCCTATTTCACACAATAGTTCATTTAACTCCATTTTTATCAATATGATTTCCAAATCATTTGCAATTTCATTACTCATCTAATATATCAATATTTCATCAATAATCAGTCATTATAATCCATGGAAAACATGATTTAGGCATTTAGGTAATCTCATGCTTAACCTACAAGTTGTAAGCAACTAGATGTCGATCCTCACCTTAAATGAGCTTTAAATTTCTCCTTCTTGATCCAATGGTAAAAGATTCGGAAAAGGTGGATTAAGAACTGATTCCTTGCTTAAAAATAGGTGTTAAACAGCCTCTTCAAGGTGCTTATTCAACTCCTAGCCGAAGACACGAAAACAGCCCCTAGAACGGGTGTTTTCCGACGAATTCGCTCCCTAACTTTTCAAGGTTTTGTCTAGGTTAGTATCTAACCTTTCCAACAAATAAGGTACTCTTATAATAACATTTTATACACTTGAAATAGTGTATAATAGTTAAACCAATCGTTCATATCATTTGGCAAATGAAAAGAAAGGTTTTTGAAGTTAAAACTCACTTTGGAAAGGAAGATCCGATTCAGCGAGGTTGTGTGTTGTTCGGACGATTTGGAGGCCTTCCACAACTCCGTTTGATTCAAAACAGACCTTCACGGATTCCTCGTCTCGAGAGCTTTCCTTCGACACCTCACACGCCTTATTTGGACAACTGGAGCTCAAGATACGAACCGGACAATACCTCCCTCTCCCTGCTCGAGTTTATGCGCAGCAGTTCACTCAAGCTCGGTTTTTATCTGAAACTATCCCTCTCTTCGCACATCAACCACCCAATACGTCAACTAGACTTCAAGGGCTATCCAGGAACACATTATACACCTCATTTCGCCGAGTAAAACTCCAGATATGGAGGGAGACAAATCACCCCCATGATTTGTGCGGAATTTGACAAGGTGGGTCTCCCCCTTTAATTTCCATGTCTAAGTCCAGCCCCCAAAGTCAGATATGGCCGACCCCTAGGATTATTTTACATGTGATGAGAAGATTTTGAGCACACCTCAGTGTTCCCCAATTATTTTGGGAGCAAAATATCAACTAATACTTCCAAAGATGGAAAGATGGGTCCTATTGTTCTATCTTTTGTCATAAGATGTCTTTTGTACTCATTTCAATTTATTCAGATCAAGTTAACCTCCTACATCGTATTATTGGTCTCTAATATGTGTAGTGTGGTCCCAATAATTTATTTGATGTACAATTACAAAAGAAAACCCTACTCCCATTATTTAGCCTAATAATGCCAAAGATGAGACCATAGGCATTTGTATTCTTCTCAAATCATTCCGTCATTCATTTATGATGTTAATATATATATAAATATATATATATATGGGCTACCAATCGTGTGGGTCACCCTCCAATGGGCCTGGGATGCCATTCTTGAATAATTACTATTTTAGCAGGTTAGGCGCAAAATAACATTTGGGCTGCCCGACCGCTCTTACATTGTACCGATGGGCTGTATATCTTATTTAAGGATGTTGGGCCCCAATATCAATGATATGGCCCAATTAATTATTTAGAAGCCCGTTACCATTGTATGAGTCCAAATAGAAATATGATAAATCATACGTTCCGTAAAACTTTAATCGTTTTACAATTGTTCGAAAATAGGAGAATTCAATACATAAGCTTTGAAATTAAATTTGAATTTCTAGGACGTTCAGGTGCGGTGTCACAAGTTCACCCCCCCTTAACAGGAATTTCGTCCCCGAAATTCACGGTGTTACTCAAATAGGAAGGCGTATTCCCCCCTCATCAAAGCTTCCGTTTCCCAAGTCTCCTCTTCAACACGGACACTTTTCCAAAGGACTTTAACCATTGGAACTTGTTTACTCCTCAATTTCTTTACCTTTCTATCGGTGATCTTGACCGGTTGTACGGCGTAGTTCAAATCCTCTCGTATTTCCACCGGCGGCTTTTCCAATACATGAGAAGGATCATGTACATACTTCTTCAGCATAGATACATGAAACACATTGTGTATCTTCTCTAACTCTGGAGTCAACTGTAGGCGATATGCTACGGCCCCAATTCTCTCCAAAATTCTGAACGGCCCGATGTAGCGTGGATTAAGCTTCCCTCGGCTTTGGAATCGAATGATTCCTTTCCAAGGAGAAACCTTCAGGAATACCTCGTCGCCAACCTTAAACTCTAAGGTTCTCCATCGCTTATCTGCATAACTCTTCTGTCTATCCTGATCTGCCTTGAGTCTCTCTCGAATCAACTTCACCTTTGACTTGGTGATATCAACCAACTCAGTGCCCTCGAGTTTGGCCATGCCAACCTCATCCCAGCATAACGGTGTACGACACCTCCTCCCATACAATGCTTCGTATGGAGGCATGCCGATACTTGCCTGATAACTGTTGTTATAGGCAAACTCCACAAGTGCTAAGTGATTGTCCCAACTCCCTCGGAACTCCAATGCACAAGCCCTCAACATATCTTCTAAGATCTGAATAACTCTCTCGGACTGCCCATCCGTCTGTGGATGGAACGCAGTACTGAACTTCAACCTTGTTCCCATAGACTCTTGAAATTTTGGCCAAAAACGTGACGTGAATCGTGGGTCTCTATCAGATACGATGGTCACCGGAACACCATGTAACCTCACGATCTCATCCGTATACAATTTGGATAACCTCTCAAGTGGGTAAGTGGTGTTGATAGGTAAAAAGTGTGCACTTTTCGTGAGCCTATCAACAACCACCCAAACTGCATCATAGTTCCTGATCGTCCGTGGTAAGCCTACCACGAAATCCATAGTCACATGTTCCCACTTCCATTCAGGGATGGAAAGTGGCTGCAATAAGCCCGCTGGATGCTGATGTTCCGCCTTAACTTGCTGACAAGTAATGCATCGACTGATGTATTATGCTATTTCCCTCTTCATACCAGACCACCAGTAGCTTTCTTTCAGATCCCTATACATCTTTGTGCCTCCCGGGTGCATAGCATACGCTGAGGAATGAGCCTCCTCTAGAATGGACTTTCGGAGCTCATCATTCGACGGTACACACACTCGATCACGGAATAACAAGAGACCATCGTCTCTTTCACGAAAATCCTCCACCGGCCCCGCTAGCATGCGTTCTCGGACCTTCTTGAGCTCATCATCAAGCTCTTGACCCCTCTTGATCTCATCAAGTAAGGTAGGTCTCACCTCAAATCTCGCCACCAAGGCGCCATTAGTTGATACTTCCAATTGGTCTCTCAATGCCCTCAAGTTGGTTATCAATGCCCCCGATGAACTCTTCCGACTAAGGGCATCGGCCACAACATTTGCCTTCCCCGGATGATACTCAATCACTAGGTGGTAGTCCTTTATCAATTCCATCCACCGTCGTTGTCTCATGTTTAACTCTTTCTGAGTAAACACATATTTCAAACTCTTGTGGTTGGTGTATATGTGACATGTCTCTCCGTAGAGATAATGCCTCCATATCTTTAGTGCAAAAACCACGGCCCCCAATTCTAAGTCATGAGTGGGATAATTCACCTCGTGCTTCTTCAACTGTCGTGAAGCATAGGCAATCACCCTCCCATTCTGCATTAATACACACCCAAGCCCTTGGATGCTCGCATCGCTGTAGACATCGTACCCCATACCTTGTTTCGGTAAGGCGAGTACTGGTGCCTCAGTTAACCTTTTCTTCAGTTCTAAGAATCCTTTCTCACATCGGTCATCCCACACGAACTTTGCTCCTTTTCGAGTGAGCTTCGTCAATGGTGATGCCAAAACTGAGAATTTCTCCACGAACTTTCTATAGTAGCCCGTCAGTCCAAGGAAACTACGAATCTCCTTCACGTTCTTAGGTCTTTCCCATTCTGTGATGGCCTCAATCTTTTTGTTGTCCACAGAAATGCCTGATTCAGAAACCATGTGCCCGAGAAAGCCGATCTCCTTAAGCCAAAACTCACACTTAGAGAATTTGGCATAGAGTTGCTTCTCTCGTAGTGTTTCAAGAACCAGCACCAAGTGTCTCTCGTGCTCCTCTTCATTCCTTGAGTAAATCAAGATGTCATCTATGAACACGATTACAAACTAATCCAAATATTTATGAAAAACTCGGTTCATCAAGTCCATGAATGCCGCTGAGGCGTTAGTAAGCCCAAACGACATAACCAAGAACTCAAAGTGACCATACCTTGTGCGAAAAGCACTCTTCGGTATGTCGCTCTCTTTGATCTTCAATTGGTGATACCCTGACCTCAAGTCAATCTTTGAAAATACCGTTGCCCCCTGGAGCTGGTCAAACAAGTCATCGATCCTAGGTAAAGGGTACCTATTCTTGATGGTGACCTTGTTCAATTGTCGGTAGTCGATGCACATACGTAGAGTCCCGTCCTTCTTTTTCACAAAAAGGACTGGTGCTCCCCACGGTGAATAGCTCGGTCTAATGAAACCGTTATCCAATAGCTCTTGCAATTGGGTTTTCAACTCATTCAGTTCCGCAGGCGCCATTCGGTACGGTGGTATAGAGATTGGTTTGGTGTCGGGCTCAACCTCGATCACAAATTCAATCTCTCTATCGGGTGGAAGCCCCGGTAGGTCTTTAGGGAAGACATCCGGGTACCTACAAACCACCCTTACATCGTCGAGTTTCGGTTCCTCCTTAGTTTTGTCCACCACGTATGCTAGATATGTGTGGCATCCCTTTCTCATCATACTCCTCGCTCTCACGGCGGATATGATGCAACTATTTGACTTGCCTCGATCACCCTCAAAGCGTAGGGCATTCCCATCATTGTCTTCGAGTTCTAGAACCTTTGTGTAGCAATCTACCCTAGCATGATGCTTTTCTAGCCAATCCATCCCTAGGATCGCATCAAAATCAATCATGCTCAGCGGTACAAAATCACACCTCAAGGTTTGGCCACCGACTTCCACCTCACAAGATGGATAATAACAAGTTCTCTCAACGTCATCCCCTAGTGGTGTTGATACCACTAGATTTTGTATCATTGGTATCGCATGTATCCCTAAGCCTTTGGCGAACGCCTCACTCACGAATGAACGTTGCGCCCCGGTATCGATAAGGATTCGCGCATCCTTCCCATTAATCTTTAGTGTTCCTACATTTATAAGCCATGTAAGATGCCTTTCTACCATCTAAATACATTTATAGTGGTTTATTATGCTCATACACATGTTTGGGATCAAGGAGAGGCCTTAACGTCGCAATTCGGGGCGAAAAAATCAACGTCGGGCAGTCTGGGTGCCACGCACGCGTTCGTGGGGGGGACGCACGCATGTGTGCATGAAAATTCTTCACCGGATGGCTACTTCCACCTACGCACGGAGGCACGCATGCGTGCGTCCGTCCGTGCGTGGGAAAAACGTTGCCCGCACCGTGCGAAACCCCCCGGTTCGCCCCCGGGATGACCTGTACCCAACCCCCACAGCTCCCCTCACCCAAACTAAGTCTAAAGACATTCAAAATTGATGTAATACCTGCGACAGAGTCCGGGTTAGCTTGAGCATCCGCCTCCGTCATCGCATAGACTCTGGCTTGAGTCCTTCCCTGGTTCACGGATGGCGCGTTACTCGCGCTTGCTCCTCCTTGTCCCCTAGATGCCTGGGAAGCCCCGACTTGATTCCGTGCCCCGGTAGTAGCACTACTTGGTCCTGAGGCTCTTCTCCCACCCAGTTGTGGGCAATTCGTCTTCATGTGCCCGGTGTTCCCACATTGGTAGCATCTTGGAGGGTCACGACATTTTCCTAGGTGGTTCCTCTTGCAATTTCTGCAACGAGTCGTCCCTGAGGCTTGTGATTGCCCGCCCAGGCCTTGGCTTCCCCTAGGTGGTAGTGGGGGTTCCCGAAAGGATCCTCCTCCTCCATGATTCCCCTTTTTGTTAGGACCCTGAGGTCCATGGTCCTCCCACTTCCTCTTCTTCGCCTCCTCGGCGTTTTTCATCTTTCTTTCTTCCCATTCCTTCTCTCCTTTCAACCCCTGCTCAACTACTTGACTGAAGGTCATGTTGGGCAATTGTGTTGTCCTTTCACGCACCTCCAAGTCTAAGGCATCCCAAAAGTGATTAACCATTCGGTTCTCATCACAGACATACTCCGGTATGAACTCCGCGAGCTCCCTGAATTTGTGTTCAAGTTGCCTCACCGTCATTTTGCCACCCTGGGTCAGGAGGGTATACTCTCTCCTCTTAGCGTTCACCTCAAAATCGGAATAGTATTGAGCAAAGAAATCCTGTCGGAAATTCTCCCAAGTCACGGTCCTGCCATACTTGCCCTTGGCCCCGTCCCACCAGGTGGATGCCATCCCTTCAAGCAATCTCACCGCCACCCTGAGTTTAAACTCGGGGGTGAGTTGCATATCAAGGGCTGCTTCGTTCAGCCTTTTGATCCATTCCGCGGCGACCGAGATGTCACCCGTTCCATTGAAGGGTTTGCACCCCAAGTCCCTCGCCTCCTTGAGAAATTTTGAGATCCTTATGATTGGACCTCCATCACTCCGGCCCCCATATGGTTCAATGTGGGCCCTAGAGTCACCATGGCTTCTCCCTCTTGAAGCCCTACCCGAAGTTTGCCCTCCTCGGCGCCTTCGGCGTTCTCTCCTCTCTTCACGCTCCCGCTGGTATTGCTGGAGCAGTGCCTCAATTCTTGCTAGGGAGTCATTCTCCCCATCTTCATCACTCATATCTTTATCATCCCCTTCGTAAGGGGTCTCAACCGGCTCGGTCTCCGGCAGGTAAGTCGAGTCCTCATAGGACCAGTAGGTTTCATCCTCGATGTCAACATGGCCGTCGCTTACAGAGTGCGATCGGCCTCCACGGCTCGCCCCTCTAGACACTCTAGAGGCCCCACGGCTCCCCTGCCCGGTCCCCACCGGTGCACGGCCCGTCGGGTTCCTTCTCGTAACCTTGCCACCACCGTCCATTTCTGAAAGAAATTTTGGAAAGAGACATTAGACTCGTATCAAATGTAAATTGACGGATAGGTACTTAAGACACCACTTGGCTCGAATTGCCGCCATACCAATTGCTAAGGGTACCATCTTAACAATTAGAGGCCTTGCAGCTCAAGTACCAAAAGTTCTATAAGTACAAAACATTTATGCTCATGGTTTTCAAAATCATTTGAAAAAGAGAATTTTTGAGTCTTCATTATGAAGTTTATGGACTAAGGCTCTGATACCAATTAAATTGTCACGCCCCGGACCTATCCGGACACGTCAACAATCCGCCGTACAATATGAATAGTCAACCGTAGTCCAACTCATCCATATTATACAAGGCGTCTCGAATATCATTCACACATAAGTCATCCATAAACATACATAATAAGTAATTGAATACGCAGCGGAAATCATAGTTTGGATACAAGTGCCACACGGGGCCAACACGAGCACGCAGGCTCCATAATGAAAAACAATACCCATGAGCATGTTTTAAAATGTTTAAAATCAGAATGGAGGAAGCACGAACCAAGTCTTCCCCTCCGAGATAATCGCCCGATCAACAAGCACAGGTAGCAAGCTCTAACCTCAACCTGAAATGGTGGTGGGACGCCCCCCGAAAGGGGGTCAGTACTCTATACGGCTATAAAGTACTGGTGTGGATGGCATCTAATAGATATACAACAAGTATTTCAAACACAAGACCCTCAAATAGGGTGATAATATAATTCTAGGTCGTAACCCCAAGTTACCCCTTTTTAAAATATACTTACTTTATATATAAAGTCAAGTAGTCGGCCCATGGCCCAAAGTTCGTTTTCAAATCATAAACCAAACCCCGTGACCCCTATTCACGACAATACATAAGGTTCAACCCTAACACACATGTTGCATTTCTCGAGTCCAACTCGACTACATCTCCATACATATCAATCACAAGTCAATTACTCCACCAATCTCCAACGTCATGTTCACCCATGCAATTCTAGAGCTCGGCTCAAGTACATCTCCTTACATGGGCTGAACCTAATCCTTATGTCTACCCAATGCAATTCTAGAGCATCGGGCTCAAGTACATCTCCTTGCATTGGCATAGACCCCAATTCCTAAGCACTCGCTATGCCTAGAATTGTAATATCAATAATCTATTTCGGGACATCCTTACGGACTGCCTCATCATGAACTTAGCATCACATTACAACAATTTACTCACTTGAACCACAATCAAGTATATCACTTACAATCAAATCCTTAGATTCAATTTCTTAACAATCACAAACAATCATTAACTAGTAATCCAATACTATTAAGATTATTCCCATCAATCATATATTTCATTTGTAAATCCTTACATATTTAGAAATATGTAGCAGCAACTTAATCATCCAATGTAATACATAAATGATCATTTATGTATCTACACAATTCACACATGAGTAAAAATGCCTATTTCACACAATAGTTCATTTAACTCCATTTTTATCAATATGATTTCCAAATCATTTGCAATTTCATTACTCATCTAATATATCAATATTTCATCAATAATCAGTCATTATAATCCATGGAAAACATGATTTAGGCATTTAGGTAATCTCATGCTTAACCTACAAGTTGTAAGCAACTAGATGTCGATCCTCACCTTAAATGAGCTTTAAATTTCTCCTTCTTGATCCAATGGTAAAAGCTTCGGACAAGGTGGATTAAGAACTGATTCCTTGCTTAAAAATAGGTGTTAAACAGCCTCTTCAAGGTGCTTATTCAACTCCTAGCCGAAGACACGAAAACAGCCCCTAGAACGGGTGTTTTCCGACGAATTCGCTCCCTAACCTTTCAAGGTTTTGTCTAGGTTAGTATCTAACCTTTCCAACAAATAAGGTACTCTTATAATAACCTTTTATACACTTGAAATAGTGTATAATAGTTAAACCAATCGTTCATATCATTTGGAAATGAAAAGAAAGGTTTTTGAAGTTAAAACTCACTTTGAAGTTAAATACTCCCATTATTTAGCCTAATAATGCCAAAGATGGGACCATAGGCATTTGTATTCTTCTCAAATCATTCCGTCATTCATTTATGATGTTAATATATATATATAAATATATATATCTGGGCTACCAATCGTGTGGGTCACCCTCCAATGGGTCTGGGATGCCATTCTTGAATAATTACTATTTTTAGCAGGTTAGGCGCAAAATAACATTTGGGCTGCCCCACCGCTCTTACATTGTACCGATGGGCTGTATATCTTATTTAAGGATGTTGGGCCCCACTATCAATGATATGGACCAATTAATTATTTAGAAGCCCGTTACCATTGTATGAGTCCAAATAGAAATATGATAAATCATACGTTCCGTAAAACTTTAATCGTTTTACAATTGTTCGAAAATAGGAGAATTCAATACATAAGCTTTGAAATTAAATTTGAATTTCTAGGACGTTCAGGTGCGGTGTCACATTATCCTTGCAACTCGATCAGTTATTTCAGTAATATTTCATTTCCATACTAAAGTATCTGTACACGTTCGTCATATACTTATTGCACACAATCCTTATGCCCTTGCATCGTCGTTTCCGTACGTATCTTGTCGCTGATTCCGTGAACGCACTTCTACCCCTTGTTTGGGGGATCGTTTGGAGCAAGACGTGCGTCCCCCTATGGGGATGATGCGTTCCTTTTTTTTGTTTGGCTCAGACCTTTAAGGGTTATGTAGTTATATGGTCAACGGCTTCAGATGTCTGTGGCGTAAATCTATATCTATATCTATATGTATATTAAGTGAGTAAAGTGAGTTCCCCCTCACCCGCAGGGGCATTCCCGTAACTACACTAATTTCTATTAATCACCGCTATTTCTTCTTACGTTTCACACTCTCACGTTTCTTTCTTCATCTTCTTATGGACTCCTGCTACCTTCCAATCACCTCCACAATGCCTAGAGTATTGTGTTCAATCTGGACTCCTACTACTTCAATCTCAACTACAATCTGGACTCTTACGCGATATTTGGTTTCGCCGAAAACATTGGAATTGCTTCCCCTCAAGCCTTGGAGAGCCCATCTCAGTTAGTATTATATCTAAATTCAAACTCTTTATACTTCGTATTTATATAGATCTCAACTGCAATATCAATCTGAATTCCCCCCTTAAATTCGTCTAAAACCCTAAAATTAGAGGAAGCCATATATAATCTCTATCGATTTCCCAATGGCTGACCGTGCTCCCTACAAGGCTGTTTTGAAGAATGTTAATACGCAGCTGGACGACAAGGCTGTGTTGCTGCTGAGAGTAGTACGTAGATGGAATGTTCGTAACAAGGGAAATTCCTCAGAGCCATATATGATTGAAATGGTTCTCATTGACGAGATGAGAACTCTTATTCTTCTTCTTTATTATTGAGTGTATTTAAAGAAACTGAGATGGAGTGTCAAACTATTAGGTTCTATGATTCTCAGTTTTTAGTGCATTTAAGGTGTTTGTAAAAATGTCACATTCAGATTTTTAATCTGGCTTAGTTGTTAAGATACATAATACATGTTTATAGGCGTTACAAAGTACTACCTCCATCCCTTAAAACTTTGTCAAATTTGACCGGCACGAGGATTAATAAAGTAAAAACTGTGTGGTTGAGGTTTGTGCAGAGGAGAGGGAATTAACTGGAATCACAAATTCTTTACTTAAAAGGGAAAGTGGAAAAGTTAGTGGGACATCCAAAAAAGGAAAGTTGACAAAGTTTTAAGGGACGGAAGAAATATTTTAATAATCTCTCCATGAGCCGTACCCATTTATGACTTTTTGTCAACATGTACATATTCATTTGTCATACCATATATCATACTATCCTCCGTATCTCATTAATTGCAACATTGGAATATATACACTATTCATATACTTTACTTCGACTACATTTTATTTATTAATGTATGTGAATTATTTTTTTTTGAAAAATGTTATTAAATTCGTCTCATTACTAAGTTTTATAATCTGATTTTTATTTTATTTTTACTAATACATAATTAAATATAATGACAGTCAAAGTTGTGCATTGGCAAACGTGAAATGTTGACTGTTGCAACTAAAAAGAGACGGAGGAAGTATATGTTTACGTGTATAGCTAGAATAAATGTCAAATCTGTTTATTTTAATTATCCACAGTACATGTTTATCTTATTACAAGTATCCCCGATTTTGGGGAAGCAACCATAGTTCTTTGCTCCCTATCATTACTCTACCAGTTTCTTTCTCTCTCTACCTTCGTAAGTCCTTGACTATAACCTCTTCCTTTTAAACCATGTCAGATAACCATGTACCCTCAGCCTCTGCGAAAACCTGAAACGCTGGAGTTTACCCGTAGTACTCGGGGCAGCTCGTTCTCCGCCTCCGTTCGTCTAGATGATCAGACGGATGACAATTATTTTTCCAGGGACGATTTAGAGTTTTACGAGCGGGGAATGCCCGACCGGTCTCCCCGTTACTACCTTCACTTCCATCAATGCTTATTCCCCTGTGACATCAAGATGATGAGCCAGTGGTTTCATCCCCCTCGTGGTTGGGACGCTCAACTCATCCGTCACCCTATGCGCCATTTGCCTGGTCATGTGGTCGTCCACCTAGACTCGGTAATAGCTGGCTTGACTTTTAACCCAACATCATCTTTAACTAAAAATACAATTACTTGGAGAGTTTCTGAAGAATTTTTGTAGAGTTTCTGAAACGAAAACATACTCCTTCCCAAGAGTTTTCGTTCTTCGTAGAGTATTAGTTGGCTCAAATTTAAAATTCACTGGTTGAGCGACTATTATATTTTGAACTTTGATCGAGCGACTATTATAATGTTTAAGTTGTGAGTCTCCTTTTAAAAAATAAAAAATAATTTCTATTTAATTTATTTTATAAATCTAATGATTATAGTGTGATTCTTCTATTTGGTTTTTAAATTCCTATATCGATTCAATCAAACAAAAGATTTTAATTACATTTCAGAGGTGTCACTGTTGCTTTGGAACATGTCATTATGGTCGTTGGACAACGTTTTCGATTATTTTCTCGATGAAAATTATTCTAAAGAAAGTTGAAATTTTTTAGTGATCACTATTAGTCTTATTTTGGTCTTCAAAAAGCATAAAAGTAATTATATTTTTGTGATTTTACTAGAATTTAAAGGCTTTAACTTGATTTTTATCACTCAACCCAATTATATTCACTCGCCCAACAATTTACTTTAATTGTTTTATTTTAAAAACTTTATTTTCTACTTTTTGCGTTCAAACAACTTCATTTTTTCTTTTGAAAATCGTTCGAACTACTGTTGGGATTGGAAAATTCTTCTATTTAATATCAAGAACAGAATTAAAATAGGAGGAGAAAACTCTCACACTCAACTATTACAAACACTCTTAACTTTGGAGTTCTTGGCTAATGAGCTCCCTTAAAAGGAGATGCACCTTATTGGTATGAGTAGTACTATTAATCCGTTTAAATTAAATCTCGAGTATTACAATCACCCCCACTACTTAGGAACGCAACGTCCTCGTTACGTCCACAACCAATCTCAAATCTCAATCAAATCCCACAATCCTTCCCCGCTAAGTGCCCGCCCGATATCCAACGGGTCAGCACAATGTCGCAGGGTTGCTCTGATACCATTTGTAACACCCCGACCCCGTAGGCCCCGAGGTAGTTACTTCTGACCTCAAGTACTATCCTCACAAACCGCCACAGCCTTTTCTGCGCACTTTGTCCTCACTCGTGCACGTCCTGAGAAACTTCCCAGGGGGTCACCGATCCCAAGACTACTCTCGTGCAAGCACTCTTAACTTTGGAGTTCTTGGCTAATGAGCTCCCTTAAAAGGAGACGCACCTTATGGGTATGAGTAGTACTATTAATCCGTTTAAATTAAATCTCAAGTATTACAACCCGTGCCAACCAAATGCACGTGTTTGAGTTACTGCCCTACAACAAGGAGACGGACGTCGCCAGGAGCATCGGATCATAACACCCCCCATCCCCAAAGGATTCAGACACCCCACGCTCAAGGAAACTAAGCAAGGGATGTCATCCCCTAGGGTGCTCAAAGCAATGAAGAATATGAGTGGGCGAGGGAAGATCAAATAATAATCACCGAACGAACAATGAGAAAAAGCGGATATTGTTCTTCGGCACTACCGGTCGGAAAAATACAGACAAGGTACAAAAAAGGAAGGGGAGTCACTCCAGAAAGCCATGGGCAGGGGAACGCTGAGTGGAGGACTCTGGTTCCTCATCTTCCTCATCAGAGCTAACTTTAGGGGAAGGGTGCTCAGGTTCTTCTCCATTCTGCTCGGCCTCGGCCCGCCTCAAGTCCCGGTCGACTTTGGCAATGACCCTCCGGAGCTCCTGGTTCTCTGTATGATCATCCACGTTGAAGGATGGACAATCGACCCGAGGGAGGATCTGCTTCAGGCCCTTCACACCTAAGTAGTACCTAGGGGTGGGCATTTCGGTTTTTGGTTCGGTTTTCTTCGGTTTCGGTTCGGTTTCGGTTTAATCGGTTTGATAGAAAATGTACCAAATACAAACCGATTAAGTTTCGGTTTGGTATAGTTCGGTTCGGTTTGGAGTTCGGTTTACCAAAGTATTAAGGGTTGGATTGAATAAAAAACTCAAAATAATGAACCAAGAAGCGATAGTAATGAACCAAATATAATGTTAGATATAAATTTGCAAACAATAACAAAAACACATATGAACCAAAAATATATAAGCATGACACATTTGTAAGCAACAACAACAACGGGAATGAATCAAATTATATATAAAGCCGAAACAAAAACAAAACCGGTGCTTGTAAGTAATGAACCAAATATATAGTAGTAGTAGTAGATAATAAATTATAATAGAATACTATCTACTTAAACCACTATAATTGTTATAGTTGTGAATGTAACTCTTGTAGTAAACTCTAGTCGTGGACACTAAAATTAAAGAATTAAAGTTTGAAAAAGATTAACATCAATCAAATGAATGAGAGAAATCTTATATTTTGGTTTGGTTTAGTTTGGTGTAAGTTGGTTTTGATTTGTTATTTTAAAAAAATAAGAAATTATTTTATTTTTTAGATTAGTTCGGTTTTATTCGGTTTTATGATTTCGATTCAGTTTGGTTCGATTTAATACGGGTTGGGAGGAATACTACCAAACTCAAACCAAATTACAAATGGTTCGGTTTCGGTTCGGTTTAATTCGGTTTGGTACGGTTCGGTTCGGTCAAACAGAACCGTTATGCCCACCCCTAGTAGTACCCCTTGGCGAAGCTATCTTCAGCCAAGTCAAGCATCCATTCGGAACCGAGCGGTTTTTGTTGCAAAAGCTGCACCCCATGGGCTAGGCGCTCCTTGCGTTTCTTCGCATGCAGCTCGTCGTCAAAAACCTCCCCTACAACCCCCAGACAGTAATCATGGGCGGCCTTCAGGAAGAGCGACATCTTCTTGAACTCAGAAAGATCAAGGGCCAGGGTAAGAGCGTCGCGAGGAGCGGCCTCACCCTCTGGGATTGAAGCCGGGGCAGCAGCGGGGACAAAGGAGATCTCGTGCTTCTCCACTAAGGCCACCTTGGCGAGAAGATCCCGTGCGGCCTGGAACTTCTTCTCAGCCTCTGCAGCCGCCTCCTTTGCCTATGCGACCTCCCGTACGGCTTCCCTCAGAGCCTCATCAACTCTCCTTTTGGTCTCGGCAGCATCTCACTCCCAAGCAGCCTTCACCCCCAACAGGCTCCATCCAATTGGGAAAGGGAAATAAGGAATCATAAGGGGACAAATGGTAGAACAAGGTTATGAAAAAAATGATGAACATGGAAGGATAAAGCCATACCTTGAGGATCTGCGCCATAGCTTGGCCAACATCCTCAACCGACGAACAGGTCGGTAGCCCCACCCCAGCTCGGAGGGCCATGTCTCTCCAGATTTCAGGAGCCGGACGACCTGGGGAGGGTAGTGCGGCGCCAGGAGCCCTGGGGCCAGAAGGCTCAATACGTTTCCTCTTCGGCTTCTTTCCCTTGGCTTTCTCCCCATCTGCAGGAAGGGCGATACCTACCGGCTCCACATCCAGGACTGAGCCAGCTTCAACGATGGGGACCTTCGAGCTCTGCCCAGTCACAGCTGCAATGAGTTACTGCTCGGCTTCACCAACACGCCTGTCAGCCTAGGACGCTGCAGAGGAATTGGCCTCCGAAGATGGGTTGGCCCCTCGAGCCCTTGCCAGTGCAACCCGCTTCTTGACTGCCTTGGCCTCGCGACGAGCCATCATGATAACATTCTCCATCTGTTCTTGAGTAGAAGGGGGACCTGAAACAAGACACAAGAGTATTAGAACCGGGCGGTGCGAATCTCAAAGGCACTCACCTCAGGGCCTGAACCACCTCGGCCCACAAGATAACCACGAGCGGACGTTCATCTAGGGATCACGGGCGATACCTATCCCCGCGTAAGAGAGTGACTGGATTGTCAGAAGACCGTTCAAGTCTTGAACATCATCCAGCTTCAACTTCTTAACGGCATCCTCCAGTTCGACGGTCAACGCCGACTGTTTGATCTTCGGTGGGGAACCCATTCCACCTCACAGGAAGCCATTCATCCGAATAACGTAAGAAGAAGAAGCGGTTCTTCCAATTGTGGATAGAGGTCGGAGCACCGCTAAATAACTTTTGGTGAGGATGAGCGGCCACGCTCAGGAATCCATCTACATTCTGGGGAGCAACCTGGAAAAACTAGTGGAAGAGATCCAGGCTCGGAGTCAATCCCTGGGTCCAGCAGCGGACAATAAACGCAGAGATAAACCAGTATGAAATTGGCATGAATTGTGCTCGGACAACATTATAGCAACAGAAGAAGTCAATGAAAAGTTGATGGATCCATCCTAAAGCTCATTTGTCTGCAAATCTTCGTATTTAACACCCCGTTGACCTTCAAAGCTCTAAATCCACTCTCAAATGCGTATCAACTCATCCCGATTGCTTCTCAAATGCCGGTGTCGGGCTTTAATTCCCTGATTTTGACTCCAAAAATACCAAACACGAACCAACGCCCGATAAAATATGACTTGTGAAGGTGGTGGTGAATGGTTAATAGTCCCTTTCTTTAAAAGTTTGGAACAACCTGCCAATGACTCGATAGAATCCATGTGCACCATGATCATCCCTGGACTTTTCCTGAAGAGGTTATCTGCACCACGGAGGTTGTAGCTGAACGGCGGGGGGAGGAGGACCTACAACTTTTTTAAGGCGCTGCGCGAGAAGGATTGCTCGATCCCGACAACATTATGATGCAGCACAATGTGACAGGGGACATCCATGGGGATGCCTAGACCAAATATCTACATGTCATCCCCTTCGACGGCTTCACCTCCGATAATAACGTCCATATCGGCGCCGCCTCCTGCACCCCAAGAACAGCTAGGTCTGCCACAATATGCTCCACCATGGTGGAAGCGCCAGAATGAGTGGAGGTGCCCATCTCCCCCGAGGAGCGGGACCTAGAGTCCGAACTAGAGGATGAGCCTGTAGAGGAACCCGACCCGGAGCCCGACTCAGAATATATGTCCATAGAGCAGACCATGACGAGAGTTAAAGGCGAAGGGAAGAAGAGAGCAAGTTCGATTACCTTACGAGCTTTGAAGGATAAGCGCAGCAAGGAACCTGATAGCACTTGCAGAAGAACACCGAAAGCAAAGGGGGAGAAAACGTAGGAATGGAAACCCCTAATTCCTTCAGAAGGACATGTATTTATAGGAGGATACACCTCTCCACTGTCCAACCAACAGACGACACGTGGCGAGGAGCGTGCCCATGGACACGTGCCGCGTGGGAACGGACAGGCGCGTAATGATTACCTTTTCATCGGAAGTTGAACCGGCCTTCATAACCGCCACCTAGATCCCCATGAATAGCAGCCGTCACGTCAGGGATGTCAACTTAGGGCGACACAGCGGGAGCATTTTTACTTCCTTATGTCCCGCGCACGCTCGGAACATCAGAAGTGGGGGACTTGTGTTGGGTTAATGGCCCGATAAGGACTGACCCATCAACCCTTAAGGACCTCCTACGAACGTCCCCAGAAGGCCCACGGGGACCTCCAACGAATGTCCTGTTGGAGGCTCAAGACGATGGGTTACCTGTCTGCCGGTTCGGGAAGAGTTTCGTCCTGAAGAGGGTCAAGCTTCAGTACCAAGGGTCAGGGGACGTACGCATTCTACTATCAGCAGGTACCCTGGCCCAAGAATAGCTCAAGCGCATGGGGACAAACGTCCCCACCCCTTGGCAGGATGCCAAGAGTCCAGCAAGAGACAGGGCTCAAGTGCATGGAGACGAACGTCCCCATTCCTTGACAGGATGACAAGGGTCCAGTAGGAAACAGGAGGCAAGCGCATGGGGACGAACGTCCCCACCCCTTGGCAGGAAACCAAGATTCTGGTGGGAAGCACATTTAATGCAGAAGATTTGGTGGTTGGAATCGTGCCATCCACAGCCAGCCATGTCAACGCATCCAACTACCCTTTGGCAGTATAAATTGTAAAGGGTTCGCAATTTAGCACTCTAGCACTCTAGTAATTGTATCAGTTCATAGCATAGCATTGTACGTTCGGCCCCTCGGCTGTGTTATCAATACTGTATACCCAGATTTCTTATTGGGCCTTCCTTGCTTGTTCCTTCATCTAACTTGTTCACTCTTCCACTCGAAACCCTTAGGAACGTGTTGGGCCTAACAGGTTGATGGAATACACTTCAACAGTTCGTATCCACAGGGAAAGGAATACTTCTCTTTTAAATAAATAGTAAAAAGGGGGGGTTTTATGATTATTGTTGGGACTTGAGAGTATTTAAACACTAAGAAGAATGACTTATGTCTTTTACTTAATTGAGATGAAGACTTGGCTTTGCTTTTATCCACTTAATGAAATGTTCGTCGATCCCAGTTATATCTTTAACTATCTTCCTATCGAATACTCAATCGAGAAGGATCTCCATTTCATCGAGGGTAGTTATTAATAACGAGACACGTTCATTAATAAAACTTACTACCGAGTCAATATAGAACACGCGCCGTATATTAACCCGATAGTAACAATAAACTTAAGATGAAAACGATTGATATTGATAACCTCAACACAAGCGGTTTATTGGTTTAATCAATATAATTAATTCCCCTTAGATTATTAACCATGAGATGCATGCATTAATAATCCAAGTTTCCTACCGTTGAAAGAACCGAATTAATAACAAGCGTATTAATCGATTGATTCTACTAATAATCAATATATGAAACAAAACTAGTTGATCCTTTAAGTAATGCTCAAAATATTAATATGAAATATGAATAGGAATCAATTAATATTCAAGGAAGAAGATTAAAGAAAATAACTCACAACTTACAATTCATTAAACTTCAAAGTAACAAAACTAAGATGGAAGAGTTTAGCTCCTCATTTGGAGACTAAACATGATGAAAATATAAAGAAAGAACTTACCTAGACTGAGCATAGAAGTATATGTGAATTTGTCCTTTTAGTGTGAACAGAAGGGGTATATTTATAGGGAATATGGAGCATATAGGGATGTGTACCCGATCCGGCATCAAGGGCATCCGATCGGGTACCTTCAGTGGCTTCCCGGAAGCTGGAAAAGTGGGACATACCCGACTGGGTATGTCGATTACCCGATCGGGTATGGACACTCGATCGTGGTCAAAATATCCCATGCATCACTGCATGTTCCTTTGTTCCAGGATCCGATCTGATTTGCAAAACAAGTAGGTATCTGATCGGGTATAGGTCATACCCGACCGGGTACAACCCAAAATCGCAATCTTCTCTTTTTGTCTTGCTTGTTTGCACCTTCCTTCCACTTTTGGGATTCACCAATGGTCCCTTAAGTGATCATGGACCTATTTAAGCTCAGAATAAACCTAATCTAAACAAATTACAAATATTTTACAAACTAAACTATTACACCAAAAGCGTGTAATTTCTAAAGTAACAATCAATCAAAACTAATTAAAAATGTAAACATACAAATGGAAATTACACGATTATCACCGTTGCTCCTCAGCTTCAGTGGCCATCTCCCTCACGCTGAAAATAGAGCAGTGGTGGTTTTGTTGCCGTCGTCTCCCTGGTCGTTAGCGTCGTCCTAACTCGCTTCTTTTTGTTCCCTTTCTAAAGGCAACAGCGGTGATTGGGGATACCAGATGGCATTCATCGTCGATGAGTGCTGATTGCTAGGTTTTTTTTATCGGGACAACGACGGCGCAAAATTAGGTTTTGTGTGGTGAGGAAAGGTGCGGAACAAGTGTAGGGAAGAGCGTGAGGGGGCGGTGGAGGTACTGAAGAAGGATAGTGGCGGCGTGGGTGGGGCTTGTGCTGTGGAGATGGTGGTTGGGCAGTGGCACCATTGCAAGTGCATACTCAGTTGAGGTCGGGGTTGGGGCTGTGGAGGTGGCTGGGTTAGGGCTAGGGCTAGTGGTGGGCTGTGGAGGACTGATGGGGGTTGGCCAGCTGGGGAGGTTGCAGGGTCGGGGTTGGGGTTAGTTGGGGGCTGGGAGGACTGATTGTGGGCTAGGAAGGGTTCTGGACTCGTGGTGAGGAGGGGCAGGTGCGGGATGGAGGCGGCAGGCTGACGTCCTGCCCCGTTGGGCGATCTCCTCTTCAATAGCAGCATATTTCTGCGCTCGGACCAGCACTTCAGCATAATTGCTCTCCGGGTTCCTCTTCAAATCTCTGTATAGATCCCCGGTTGCTAAGGCGTTCATGAAGAGGGTGATGTTGGTGCACTCCGTAAGGTCCTCGACCTTCAAAGTTTCATCCCTCCACCGGAAAAGGATTGCAGAGAGGGACTCCCCGTTCTCCTGGCGTATGCTCGTTAGCGAGCTAAAGTGCTTCTTCGGGGTGGTGCTCGACAGTTGATCGGAACTGTCTATGGTCCAGGGCCAGAGCTGCCCGAACCATTCCTGTGTTGGCCCTCGAAGGGTGCTAAAGAACAGCCTGCAGATGGCTACATCAGATGCTCCCATCATGGAGAGTCCACCCAGGAAAGAGAGTAGGTGGGCCTTCGGATCTCCGAATCCATTGTAGAGCAGAGCGCCTGGTGGCCTACAGTCCCGAGGGATCTCCGCAGCTATGATTCTTCAAGAAAAAAAGGAGGTGAGCGCGATTCTGGACTACGCCGTGTTGTTCTCCACCGGCGGTTCAGCTCATCGATCTGCCTCTGGAGGCCAACAAGCATTTCATCCCGCGGATCGGTGACTGGAGCCGCGGGGTTAACCACCTCCAAAGCAACCTGTGTGCGTACAACACCTGTGCCTTGATACCTATGAATGAAGCGGGCGCCTATCCCACCTACGTAGTGGAACCAAGATCCCACATTGTTTATCGCGGGAGTTGGCTCCCTGTCCCGGTGACTGTTAAGTGGCATCATCGGGGTGCAGTTTCAGGCCGCGTTGTGTTGTCCTCCTCTGAGGGGCTTTGTTCCTTCATATCCTCTTATATCTGGGGAGTGGGGGGTTCCGGCGATCCGAGTGTGGACCGACGTGCGAGATCCCACAATCTCACCTGTTTGTTCGCCGAGCGACTGCATGGAGCGGATGGGGGAAAACGGCGTACACTCGGTCTCCGCCGAGTACACGCGCTCCACTTCCTATTCGTTTGCCTTGCGTCTCATGGTATCCGTGAGCTCCCTCATGGCGCGAGGGTCCCTTCTGACTTCCAGGGGAATCATATTGGTGAGCTCCCCAAAATCTCTGCGGCTTCACATGCTGCTGGAATGGCCACCCGATGCCTGGGTGTGAGTCCTCCTGTTGTTTGTCAGTCATTCGTAGAGGTCATGAATGTGTCCATAATTGTTTCTTTGCATCTTGCTTGTTTGTAAGGTTCGTAAGGTCCGCTTCTTGGTAAGAGCTTGTTTTTTGGAAAAACTTTTTGATCAGCTTCCCACAGACGGTACCAGTGTTGAGATTTATTCCTTCAACCCAAGGGCCCAACACGTTACCCTTGAGTTTTGAGTGGTGAGTTTGGTGGATTAGAATGTAAACAAGCAAAGATATATCAGATATTCAGTTGCAAGTGGGCTGTATCTTATTAAATGATAATAAGGGTCCATATACAACACAATTCAAGTACTAGCCCTGAGGCCGTTCGTCTATCTCAATGCTAATAGCTTAAGATAATTGTTATTCGCTAAGAGTAATAAGTTGCCAACCTCTTACAATGAAATAAATGCTACTATTTATACTACCAAGGGATAGGTAGTGTTGCTGATGTGGAGGATTGTGGGTGGTTAGTTTCCCAACCACCAAACCCACTGCATTAAATGCACTTCCCGCCAATATCTTGGTTTCCCGCCAATATCGAGCGTCCCTTGATCTAAGCTCCTGGATCTGGAGGTACAAGGGTTGGGCTCCGTGCAGCTCATGCCAACTCTCTGGCCGAGGGCCCTAGATTGTTTCTGGCACTTGTTGGGCAAAGGCTGCTAAGGCCGAGCGTCTTGACGGCATCCTGGTGGACCATGGCCAGATTGGGCCTAGAATCCCGCAAGGAAGAGGATATGTACAGCCGGCATGTGCTGCAGCCGAGGATCCCGAAATATTATCTGACCCTTGTTAGGTCCTAGACTCATAGAACGAGCGTCGTCTTCCCCTTGGTCCATCCGATGAGTGTCTGCCAAGTTCTTTTGCTGGACCGTACCCAACATGGGCCTTGATGGTCCCCATGTTTATTGGGCAATGGACCGACCTGCTATCGAGCCTATTAATCCAACATTAATAATAAAACATTGAGTTGAGAAGAAGATTTTAATATGAGAGCCTACGGAGGAGTTTTTGTACACCACTAGAACAACATTATTGTCCAGTTTTATAAGATTGAGGAGCAACAAATGAAACACTTCCCACTATCCTGATTTTTTGTTCATTGTTACGTGCAATTTTTTCTCAAACTAAGTGTTTTTCGTAAATTATATCCTACGACCGGCGCACCATGAGGATGGTGTGCCCGGTCCAAAACGACATAGTATCACGGTCGTTCCCTCCCCTACCACATGCGCCTAAACCAACAACACTTTCCCCGCCCCCTGGCCACCTGCCACTGCCATCTGGCTCACCTCGTTCCGTCTTGAGAAAGAGCATCGGAAGTTGGTCATGACACTCGCCGGCGAGGAAGTAGCGGCGGTGCAACTGCTCATCGTCGAGGCGGTGGTGCAACTGCTCATCGTTGAGGCGGCTGTGCAACTGCTCATCCTCGAGGCAGCGGCGTGCAGCCTTGATGGCTGATTTGAAGTGTCAATCTTGTCCCGGCAGTCCATCCAAGCTATGCTCTGTTCCCATAAACTTCTGAGCCTGATATTGTTGTGCGCACTTCGAATTGATTATTCATTAAGAGGCTCGATTTGTGTCTTGCGAGATAACAACGAAACAGAAAATCGATTTGTGCGCACTTCATCTAGTTTAGACCTTGGAATTTTTCTCAAATTAACTTTTAAGAACTCAACTGAAATTTTTCTTGCACAATTTACATGTTGAAGATGACTACCATGAATTAGTTTAGACCTTTCTCAATTTACATCTTGTGCATGCTCAAGTTACATTAAGATTCGCTTAAAGTTACATATCTATAAGTGTGAGTTACGTGTTAATTTTTGTTAACCAGTTACATTCACTTACACGTGATTTACATTTTTTATAATGCGAGTTACACCACAATATAATGCGAGTTACACAACACAATAAGCCCCCGCTATTCAAAGAAAAATTATTTTTATAAAAAATCATATTTATAGCTCTGACATAAAAAACAAAATATATAAACTATTTATGTAAAATAATTGGATAATTAGACTTCCTTTTCTTCATTATTTACATTGAAATCAATGTTTTACTCCTTATATTTTGTTCTGGACAAGTTACATTTCAATTAAAACAGTTTAAATTTCAACGAGTTACATGTGAATGAGTGTAATTTACATTTTGATTAACTTGAAATTACATATAGAATCACACGAGTAACATTTCATATAATCATGGGAGCATGGTGCTCACAATGCACCGATTGCACCGTATAGGGACGGAGTATTTTTAGTTTTAATTAATTAAGGTCCTGCCCCGTCTCTCCATATTATTAGTGCCGAGTGTCATATTCAGGAACAGACAGGATTAAAAGGGTTCGATCTTTAGCTTAGGGACTCTCTCTCCTCCCTGTCTTCTCTCTCCTCTCTCTTCCCGGGACAACAAAAAAGAACCCTAAAGAGATCTGTTCACACAAGTAAGTTTTCTCTTTTGAAAATATGGTCATCTCTCTGTCTTTATATTTCCGTAATTATCCTGTAGCTTCCTCCTTATCATGATTTGTACGGAGCATATGCTTCTTTTCTAATTTCGTTTTTCCGATATCTAGATCTAAAGCAACGGAGATTCTAATATTGTGTATTTGGTTTACTGATTTTCTTCTTCCATGGCCGTTCTTTATTTTTAATTTGCCTCGTCCTTATCCATGATCTGTGTGCTTTTTGATCTGTATCAGATTTGATTGAAATTGGGATCTAAAATAAAATGGAGATTGTTGTCTTTGCGTGTTGAAAGGCCCTTAATTAACTGCTGATTTTTGTTCAAGATTTAGTCTTTTGCTCAAAAAGTATTATTTTACAGTCTGAATTCCAGAATATTTACTGTTAAGTTGAATTTCTTGTTCTGTTCTTTGGTGCAATGTAATGCTTGGGATCTGAACTCTTAATCTGATGTAGCTCTAGATGGATGATGATGGGTTAAACCTGAGGAATTGGGGTTACTATGAACCTTCAAATAAGGGGCATCTCGGTCTCCAGCTTATGTCATCTCCAATTGACCTTGACACAAAACCCTTCCTTCCCGGCAGTGATAATAATCCCAATATGATAGTTAGTAATGGGCTTTATCATCCAAGGGACTCGATTGTCTCTCATGTTCCCATAACACACATAGACTATATTCGAGAGGGTTGGATAAACCATAGAGACAAATTCTTAGATATGTTCACCGGCCATCATTATAGCGATCCTTCTGGAACAACTCAGACCTCCGTTGAATTACTGGAAGCTGATTCAATCAAGGAGGAACCTGCTACTGTTGAGGATCGTGCATGTGTTTATGAAGATAGCTGTTGTTCCAAGAAGAGGCCGGGTGTTGCATCCTCAGGGCTTAAAGCAAAAAAGTCAAAGAAAGCAAAGAATGACAAACCCCCAAGTAAACGGGAAAGACCCGCAATGAAGAGCGTGGATGTTGTAATAGGAGGGATCGATATGGACATAAGTAAAATCCCTACACCAGTTTGTTCTTGTACTGGAACCCTTCAGCAATGTTATCGTTGGGGATGTGGCGGCTGGCAGTCAGCATGCTGTACCACGACTATATCAATGTATCCTTTGCCAATGAGTGACAAAAGGCGTGGGGCCAGGATTGCGGGACGGAAGATGAGTCTAGGTGCATTTAAAAAGGTCTTAGAGAAACTTGATTCTGAAGGCTATAATTTTACCGACCCTATTGATCTTAGGTCTCATTGGGCTAAGCATGGTACTAACAAATTTGTGACAATCAGGTAAACTTTGTATTGTTGGGAATATTTCTAGATTGTTGATGGTCATTGTCATTATTTTGTTGTTGTTGTTGTTGTATAGATTTCATCGACTGCCTTTGTCAAAAAATGAATTATGGCTTTAGTTCATATAAGGCCTTCATACTTGATTTTCTGCTTTTTAGATAAAAAGTTTCTGTTTCTTCAATGGATATTGACTTATTGAGGTTTCTTGGACACATATAGTGCTACCCTTCATGAGTTTATCTTATTTAGATCTCTCGCCTACATTATTCATTGATCCTATAATTGGAATCCTCGTAGAGAACATTGGATGTCAAGAACCCCATGCTTCATCACGTGATTTAAGACAATCATATTTTAGATGATTTAATATCGTAAGCTTCTTCTGTATCATTCCTAATCCAATAGATACTTTACTAATCCAAATATACAAATTATATCTTCGCAACCCGGGGTTGGAGATCTTTATATCTTAGTGACCGATAGAGAGATTGTTTCTGAGAAGACCCTCATATGAGTACTGCAGCATTGAGTGAACAGTGTCTTTGAGTATTACATAGTAGAACTGCAAAAATATATGAGCAGGGGTGGACCGGTCCGGTTCACGTATTGTGCAGTCCACCATATGTGGGGAGCGGGCGAACTTCCCCTGGCTTCCTTGGTTGGTTCCGGTATTCTGGTCCCAATGTTTTTTTCATTTAGTAGTGTATCATTGTATGCTAAATGTGTATTTTCAATTATTATATTTTATTATCATTATACTTCGTATTAGAGATGTTTATTACAAATGTACAAATAAAGTAAACGCATTGTTTATTTGAAATGTAAAATATTTTGCAAATGTAAGATATATTTAAAGTATAGAAAATTGTCAAATATTCAATCAAGTGTTCATGCTAAGTCGCATAATACGCTATGTATGTAGCAGGTGAATCACTGAATGAATGGTTTCTAGGGATGGACTAAACCGGGCCGGCCCGGAACTGGTCCGCTACTGTGCGGGCCCGGACCGGACCGGGACCGGTTGGCCGGTTCCAGGATTTTAGCCCGTTTGGGCGGGTAAGGCGGGCCGGGCTTGGGCCTAGGTTTGGGTGAACCGGCCCGGGCGGTTCGGGCCGGGCCTGGGTCATTTTTTATTTTGTGTTTTCAATTTTTTTCTTTTCCTAGGGTAGGGTTGGGTGTTTTGGGGAGGTTTGGGGGGTCGGGGTGAGGGGGGGGGGGGGGTTGGGGGATAACAAGAAAGCAAAAAAAATAAATACATTGAACCGGGCCTGGCCCGGCTCGGTTAGGCCTGGACCCGGTATCAACCCGGGCCGGTTCCGGGCCCAAGGATTTGCAAAAAAAGCCCGCCCGGGCCTGGTCCGAAACCGGACCGGCCCGGGTCCATCACTAATGGTTTCCGGATTAAAGTGCTTTCGTGGCATCCATCTGGCTACATATGTCCATTCATGTGACATTTGGCGCTTAGTTGATGTCCAGGTTATACAATTTTCATTTTTGGTCGTCCTAAAAAATTTTACTAATACCATTTAAAGTAATAAATATGTGGTTAAAGTTATTTCTCCCCTCTTTGCACAAATATTAATCACTGAATTTTTACTTTATTAATTTACGTGGAAGTCAACATTGGTCAAGTTTTATGGGACAAACGAAGTACATCTTACTAGTATTATTTTAATTTATTTTCATATATTCTTTTCATTTTTTAAAAATAGTTTCAGCCTTCCATGAATAACAATTGTACACATTAGTACAATACCCCCTGGACGTATTCCATATTCTTCGTCATCCTAGCCTGGACCACTTCCAGTCCCGGATGGGCTAGTCCTAAAAAAATTATCGAGACCCAAAATCTATATTTCAGTTTTTGGATTGAAACGGTCTTGTTCCCATTCTTTTATTGCATTTTTGAAGGGACGTTTCTATTCCCAACCCTCAAATTACTATTTATGGTCTTTAAATTAAAGAGAAAATTGTCAAATAGATCCTCGAATTTTCATAAAAAGGTCAATTAAGTCCTTCTGTAGGAGGTTCTGTTTGGCCGTCGTAATTTGGGGCAGATCCTGTTGGAATTTTTTGATGAAAATTTTTGAGCATCTTATTCACCAAGTCTAGTTTACTCATGCCAAATTTCAGCTAAATATTCAATCGAAAACACATTCAAATTAATTCGTGAAGATAACTGCGCATTTTTGCGTTCTCGAATTAATTTGAATGCACTCCCGATTAAATTTTTAGCTGAAATTTGGTATGAGTAAACTAGACTTGATGAATAAGATGTTCAAAAAATTTCATCAAAAAATTCCACCGGGAACCTCCCAAATCGCGACGACCGGACAGAGTCTCCTATAGAAGGACTTAATTGACTTTTTTATGAAAGTTCGAGGACCTATTTGACAATTTTCCCTAAATTAAATATAAATGAATAAAAGTATTTTAAAAGTCCAAATTACCCTTAGTGCATATGACCAACGTTTGACATAGGCCTGAAACAAAAGTTCGATAAAATCTTCACGGGGAAGATAATCAATTTTGAGGTTGAGTACACAATCGGCAATGTCTGGTTTAAGATTCAAGACAGGGAAAATTTCAACATTATACTCTGCTAGGAGACAATTAGAAGATGGTTGTACCCTTGTCGATTTCAATATTATACTCTGCATCCCGTAGTTTGGTGGCTTTGGGTATGAAATTTCATCGAGAGAAATTTATCTTGCTCGTGATGTCAAATCCCGGAAGAAGTGAGGCGGATGCCGGCATTGGCGGAGCCACATTGGTTCAAAGGTGTTCACATGAAAACTTAGAATTTTAATAAATACGCTAATATAAATGTATGAATTTAGTTTAATTATTTATCTTCTTTTCAAATTTTAATTATAGAAAATAAATGAACACCCATAGATTGAACCATAGATCCGCCGCTAGATGCCGGCCTTCCCCTTTTGTTCTTGACAAGAACTCATGAAATACCAGCCAATAACTATAAAGTAGGCAAAACACAACTCTAAAAGGAGCATCCTGCCCAAAGATTACTCACTACAGGGAGATAATGCTCCCTTACCTTACCTTACCTTCTTACATCGTTTAATCTCTCTCTGCACATAAATTTTAATCTCCGTGGGTCTGGTGTTTTACATAAAAGGGTGTATTGAGAATTATAAAAACACTTTTATTTATTAGAAAAACATATGGGTGTACCTAGTAAACAAGTGGCTGTAAATAGAAGAGAGAATTCCCCAAAATAGGCTCTTGGGGTTGGGGATTCAACCTTATTGGACGTGGAGAATTCCCCAAATAGGAGAACTTCCCGCTGGGCTGGCAGGCAGACTCCAGGTTGTGGACTTGGATCCATGGGTCCAAGTTCGGGACTTGGGCTGATTAGGCTCTGGGCTTAGTCCCATTACTCCATCACGAGTCCCCCACTCCCTTAGACGAGTAATAGACTCGGCTAACAGGGAGTAGTCCAAGTCAGTTGCTCTTCTCCGAGACTAGAAGATCTCCGCCCTTATCCGTGTTGGGGAGATGCCTCATTAAAAACCTTCATTAGGAAAAAACCTAACGGGAAAAAATCCTAATGAAGGAAAAAAGAGTACATCTGACGCCCCCAAGATGCATGAAGCAAGAGGTGAGATCCTCACACTTTATTGCAATGGTCGCCATCTGCGAATAGGATGGCTAGAACTGTTCTTCTCGTCGGACTCAGACTCGTCAGGTTTGTCATTCGCTTCCTTGAAGACGGTAAGACCCTCAGTTCTCCACTTCATTCACTTGTACCTACACATAAAAGAAACTAGTGTAGAATAGAGCATCTGGCCTGATGTTGAACCACGGCTCAGTGTGTAAGTGAGTCGGGCTCACTACTTGAAAAAAGTGACATCAAGTTCCCAAGTTAGGCCTCAACTCCGTCTCCGAAAGAAAGATTGAATTCGCGAGTAAGTGAGTCAGACTCCTCACTCGAATGGATAATCCAACCCCAAAGAACTAAAGTATATCAGTCATTTTGGTAAATGTGAATGTAAATTAAGTGAAAAAATTGCTTTAAAGAGAGTGACTCTAGGCCCTTAACAAGAGATTAACTCGCCGTCCGAGGTTAGTAGTTCGAACCCGCAAGTTGAAAACTTTTGAACGGGTGAGTCGTCCCCCCGAGGTGGAGTGTGATGCACTAGGAAAAGGTAAGAGCACGCAAGAACTCGTATGAAGTCAAGAGTGTGCGGTATTAACATTTATATTGGGAGCTTATTAATCGTCACACTCATATGACGTGACCCGGTGGCGCGAGTGTGTGTGCTCGGCCAATGTACGAGTGTGTGTGCTCGTCCGGCGTACTTGAGTGATCAGATTTCATAAGTCCGTTGTTCAATGTTAAAATTACACACAGTGAACAAGAGTAAAAGCAATCACATCACTTAAAATATCTTTTCAAATATTTCAATTTATGATTTTTTTTTATAATTTAACAATGTAAAACTGAGGAGTATACTTAGCTTTTCTGTTGTTTGGAAGCTCGGTCCAATTGAAAAATCAATTCAGATGGGTTTGGCCCATATGCACTCGAAGCTCAAACACCAACCGAGCAAAGTGAGCAGCTCTCCTAACACCCTGTGCAAAGCCTACATGACGGCCAAAAGACCCCCTTCTCCGGCGGAAGTCTGTCGGCCAGAAGGGCGCAAGGCTGCCCACTTGCATCACTGAGGTTGGATATGACAAAGCTTCATCAGGCAGCACCTGCGGCTGGGCGAGGTCGCTAGGACTCCAGCAGCACCGGCGGAGCTTCCTCAAGCGGTGACTGACAGGGGTGCACTGGTCCACGATCTCTCATACCTGGAGCTCTTAGAGTCCATTAATGGTGGATATTTAGGGTCAATCCCCAGTCATGGTTCAGGCTCCTACCGTTGAGCCGCAAAGGCGACCAGATGCGACGCAGCAGGCGTGTGACGGAGGTGGAGCGAGCTGCAACGGGCGGCGGACCGAGCTGCAACTTGAGAACGGGTGGGAAGCTTCTGCTATGGAGAGTGGCAGCAACCGGGATGCGAGGACATCTCCGGCTTAGCATTGGGGAATCCCCAGATCTAAAATTCCATCTCCAACGGGAGGGACGTGGCTGCCATTTCAGGCGGTTCTCGAAATCCCATATCTTCTTCGTTGATGATATTTTTTGATAGACCAGTTTTGGACCTCCTGTGTGGATGTTGGTTCACTCGCTTAGATTCGAACCTCCATTGCATTTCCTGACGAGATTTTTTCTTCTTTTTGCAGCTTTTGGATTACAAATCTGTATAAAGAGCTAGAGACCTTCGATTCGCCATTTTCTCTGAAATTTCCTACTGGACCGATGAGAGAGATAATAGAGACTCTCAATGAAAGCACTAATGTTGGTCAAAAATAGGATGCTCGTAGGCTATTAGGAAAGCTACGTACGACACTCAAGCAGGAAATCAGGAAAGTAATACGAATATGGAAAGTTGCCAAAGGAAGTTTAGTTGCCAAGAATAGCTTATAGAAATCGCTTCCCCTAATCTGAATTACAACCCGCCTTTTATAGGTGTATACAAATCGTACTGCTACCGATTATAATGTTTAATTAATTACAACATTAATACGGAATTAAATACATAATTAATAGCACATTAATTGCTTGACCGTTACTCTTCCGGGCTGGGAGGTCGGCCGGACTGGCAGGTTCCCCGCTGGGCAGACAGGCAGGCTCCAGGTTGTGGACTTATCCATGGGTCCAAGTTCGGGGCTTGGGCTGATTAAGCTCTGGGCCTAGTCCCATTACTCCATCAGTAATCTCCAAATTAGAATATAATTAAAAATTAAAATCCTAATTAAGCAAATAAAATGGAACTATTTGACCAAGAAAAGTCAAATTTGCAAATAAATTTAGGACGGAGGTAGTATTTCTTTGGGTCTTATTATTTGTATTAGTTGTATTCTTTTGTTTAAGGTGTGTGTGTGTGTATATATATATATGTGTGTGTGTGTGTGTGTGTAGTGTGTGTGTGTGTGTGTGTATGAGGAATATTCATGTGCGTCCGGCCGCACCAGAGGGGCCGTCCTGCCGACGGCGTTTGGTCCCTTTCCCGGTGGAATTGTTTTATGAAATTTTTATGGAATATTATTCATTAAGTCTAGTTTATCCACAAAAAAATCTCAGCTCAAAATTCGATCTGGAAGGCCTTCAAATGGGTTTTTTAAGTTGACTGCGTTTTTCTATGTATAATTTGGCACAGTCAACTTCGAAAAATAATTTGAAGGCCTTCCAGATTGAATTTTGAGCTGAATATTTGTGTGGATAAACTAGACTTGATGAAGAACATGTCATAAACATCCCATCAACAAATTCCAACGGGAAGGCGGCCAAAAGCCATCGGCCGGACGGCCCCTCTGGTGCGGCCGGACGCACCAGAACAGTTCTCACATATATATATATATGTATGTATGTGTATGTATGTATGTATGTATGTATGTATGTATGTATGTATGTATGTATGTATGTATGTATGTGTGTGTGTGTGTATATATATATATATATATATATATATATATATATATATATATATAGGGGAGGGTTCAAATACAAAGAGGTGTTCCCATGCAAAGTGAGAATTAATCTCGTGCGTTCATTTTGAGATCTAATGGCTCAAAATGATCCAAAAGTGAACTAAATTCGATAAAAAACGTGGTGGCAATTTCGTAATTAAAATGAAGTTTTTTGCCATCGCGAAAAAGTGCAACATAAACACGCAAATGTGCAACGCGGTGAAGAAAACGTGCAATTGTTCGCACTTTGCACGGGAGAACCTCTTTTTATTTGATCTCTTCCCTATATATATATATATATATATATATATATATATATATATATATATATATATATATATATATATGTGTGTGTGTGTGTGTGTGTGTGTGTGTCTGTGTGTGTGTGTGTGTGTATCTGGCCTGATGTAAATCAGGTATCAGCTACGTAGTATTATTCCAATAGAATACAATGTCCGCACTTAGACTCCGCAATTCATCGTTGGTTCATCTTCTTCATTGTTCTTCGATTTCTTGAGCTCAAACATTTACATGGTATCAGATTAGGCTTCGGTCCTTCACCGCCTTTCTGAATTCATTCATCTTCTTCGATTTCTATAATTGAATACTTTTCTTTTCTGAAATCAATTGATTCTAGAAACCCTAATTTCTTCGCACAAACCCTAGCTGCGATGGATTCGACTTCTCTATTTCCTCTGAATAATCCTACTGGGGATCATTCATCTCCATACTATTTGCATCCGAGTGATCATGCTAGTCTTCGTATCATCTATGAGACGCTAAATGGAGACAACTAGCTTAGCTTCAATGCCTGAAAGAAATCTGTCACTATGGCTTTTACTATGAAGAACGAGATGACATTTCTGGATGGCTCCATCAACCAACCGAGTTCAGATGATGCATGTTCCTACTATGTTTGGTATCATATAAATGCTTTTCTCCTTTGTTGGTTTATTTACTCTATTGCGTCTGAGATTCGTTCAACTTTCTTATAATATTTCGCCACTACGAAAGAATGTTGAGATGAAATTGAGTTTAGATATGGTAAAAGTGATGGCCCTGGAGTCTTTTATCTAGAAAAAACTCTAGGTAATATTTCTTAGTGTATTCAAGCTATTACTGTTTAGTACAATCTATTCAAGGGTTTTGGGATGAATACATTAATTTCAAAACTCTTTCTTCTTGTTCTTGTGGCCAAGAAATGGGTATACGTAACAATGAAGAATTTTTTTAATTGAACTGATTTTTTGGTGAGGTCTTGTCTGAACTACGTACCCCAGTCTTGTAAATGTCCGATCTAAACAGTCTGGTCTGGTTTGGTCTGTTAAGGTTTGGTCTGATCTGATTTGTTTAAGTCTGGTTTGATATGTTATAGTCCAAGTAAAAACGAAGAGAAAATTCCCTAAATAGGACTAAAACATGGATTAAATTCATATAAATAAGACTAGGTAGATTCTATGATACCCTTAAGGTACCATACCTTTGTCCACATGAAACAATAAGAATGATGTAGTTGAATTATTTAAATCTAAATTAATAATGATGTAATGATTTGAACCAATCAAATGAGTGGTATGTACGGTACCCCATTTTTAAAATGGGTACCGGAGTTGTCACCATAAGACTATCAATGTTTTATCCTTAAAATATGATCTACTCACTCCTATTTTGGGAAGTTTTAATCATGATTTTCTTTTAATAGGACTAAATAAGTTCTATTTGGTAAATAAAATTATATCGTTAGTCATATTTTTTTTTAACTTTGTGTACGTTTTAGTCGAGCAATTTCTAAAAACGAATAAGTACGTATTGCATGGTACGTACTAGTACAATACTACTACGTACGTAATACGGAGTAATGTATAGCTATCCTAGCTACCTTCGAAAACATATATACTCTTAGTTAGCATGCCTCAACTGACCATAGAAATTGCCGGGAGAAAATAATTTAAATGAAAGGGTGAAAAGCATGCCCAATTATTTTATTCAGCACTTAATTAATTTACGTTAATGTATGCATGCAATTCCGTACGTACGTCGCAGTACATTTTCAAAACATGTCATGCATTTCGTGATCTGCACTTTGCCCCTTTCATAAATCGAAAGCCTCGTTCAGGTGATCGATGAGAATAATCAGAGTTTAGTCTCCATTTCTGTGGCAAGATATGTGTGATCAATTTAAAACTACACATAATTAGTGTACATAAACATACTTAGCTAGAGGTATACATTCATATCGATCCCCTAGCTAGCTTTGGAATTGAAATGATGATGTCGGGCGGTTTGGATCATGATGATGGGTTCAAGAAGAGGAAGAGATCGGGGGAAAGAGCAGTGTACAAGTTCAAGATGTTCGGGGAAGACGGTTGCCCGGCCTCCTTGGACAGCAGCAATGGGTTCGAGGAGAACATGCGGGCTCTCCTCGAATATGCCAAGCCGGAGGTCGGGTTGTGCGGCGCGATGCCGAGTTGGTCATTCCAGCTCGAGATCCACCGCCACCCACCCTCCTATGTCTTCCTCTTTGTCATTGAGGAGCCGGTTGAATTGTCTCTCAACCCTAAGTGCAAGCATTGCCAGTATATAGGTATTTTTAATTGTTCTTTGCCGACTTTTTAATGTATGGAGTATTAAGGAGTTTAATTAAGTTCTTGGGCATATACGAAGAAGTGGTACGTGCACACAACAGTACATTTATAAGAAATTGGTGAGGAAAAGGGATCGAGAATGACAATGTTAGTCCCATAACTTTCGACTTTATATCTCGTAGGAGACATCTAACTTTACTCACTTACAGATTTGGTCCTGTAACTAATAAATCTCTGCAATTTAAGGACATCCGTACTGCAATTTAAGGACTCTTCGTCAGATAATCCAATGCCGGTGACGACACTTTTCCGGTGAATTTACAGTGGGAAACTGACCAAAAGTTAAGTTATAGGACCAAATATGCAACTGACTAAAGTTATTGGACTAATAACGGACACAACCGGAAGTTGCAGGACTAAAATTGCAATTATGCCTTGAGTATAATATACTTACTACGTAAAACTTTTAGTAGAATTTGATGTTTGGGATCGATGATGAATATATTATTGGTTACTTAATTAATTACTGGATGTTTATACATATAAAGGGTGGGGTGACCATTTGATCTGCAACAAGAAATACCATTTTGTGTTCCCGTCTAAGGACAGCATGGCGGCTTGTTTCAATATCTGCCAGCGCACAAACAGCGGCGGCGGCGGCGCCACCATCCGAAACTCGACGACTGCGGCGTCGGAGATCCAAGTGCAGGCGGCGTCGAACGCGATGATGATCGAGTTGGAAGGCCACACGATGCACGGCGTTTTCCACTGCAACGGTTTCGGGCATTTGATATGCATTAATGGTTTGGAGAGTGGGTCAATCTTGGCTGGCCATCATCTCATGGATTTCTGGAATCGCTTGTGCTCCGCTTTGCATGCCAGGTTTCTATTTCAATACACATAAAATCGATCATCTTTTCCCACTCAAAATGTGTACATGTTTCTCACATATTACACATTTACACGTATTTGTTTGTGTGCCTCTATGAGTATGAGTTGACCATGTACGCAAACAACTACATGCAATGTCAAATGTGTGAGAAATATGTACGAATTTCGTATAAATAGAGTTTTTCACAAAAAATATTGTGCATTTCTTCCGTTCTTTTTTAATTGCAATAGTCCACTTTTCACGTTTGATCATTAATATCTTTCATTCTTTATTAATAAAAAAATTTAAAAATTCAGATTTTGAAAATTTAAAATTAGAGGAATTTAAATATATGTTTTAAAAAATTTTAATTTATAATACATCAATAAATAAAATATAGTCATAATAGAATATGTAAATAGTGCAAAGTCCAATGTTGCAATTAAATGAAAACGTAGGTAGTATATACTATCCTCCGTATCGCATTAGTTGCAACATTGTAATTTATACACTATTCATGTACTCTACTTTAACTACATTTTATTTATTAATGTGTGTATTTTTTTTAAATATTGTTGAATTTGTCTCATTACTAAATTTCATAATCTGATTTTAATTTTAATTATTTTTTACTGATACAAAATTAAATATAATATTGGTCAAAGTTTTGCGTTGGCAAATGTGAAAAAAGGAATTTTGCAACTAAAAAAGAACGAAGGAAGTAATAACATTTACTCTATAACTATTGGAAAACCTACCGTTTCAAAAAGATTGACACACTTTCCGTTTTTGGTTGTTTCAAAAAGATTGACACACTTCCTTATTTCCTTATTTGGTAAACAAATCTTTACTAAAACAGTGCAAAACAGTGTCAAACAGTATTCAAACAGTGTCAAACAGTATTCAAACAGTGCGAAACAGTGTTCTCTACAGTAAAATTTAGGGAAAAGTACAGAAAAAGTACTTGTGGTTGGGCCCATTTTCAGATAGGATCATGTGTTTCATTCTTTATCAAAGTAGTTCATGTGTTTGAATTTCGTTATAACAAGAGGGTCACGCCGTTAAAAATGTCTGAAAAAGACCGTTAAAAGTAACTCAGATTTTCAAAAGTGCCCTAAAAATTAAAAGAAAAATAATGAAAGGTGCGACTCGTCAAGATGACCTCCAAACCACCTTCGCCTTTGGATTTTTCAGATCTTTTTGAATTATTTTTTAAAAATGATTTCGCTAATATCACTTTTCCGATGGACTTTCCGGTTACAAGGGTGGCTGAAAAAAAAAAAAGATGGCCTAGCGGTCGTCTTGTTGAGGCGCACCTTTCGGTATTTTTCTTTTAATTAAGTTTTCGGGCACTTTTGAAAATCCGAGTTACTTTTAACGGTCTTTTTCAGACGGTTTTAACGGTGTGACCCTCTTGTCATAACGGAATTCAAACACATGAACAACTTTGATAAAGAATGAAATACATGACCCTATCTGAAAATAGGCGCAACCACAAGTACCTTTTCCGTACTTTTCCCTAAAATTTACCCCTTAGTAACATTTTTTATTTAATTCTTGACAAGTCAAACTGTGTCAAACAAAGGGAAACGGAGGAAGTATTTGTTAAGAATGATTTAATAGGATTGACTTCAATTATATTTTAGATCAGATTAGACCACACTAAGCTAGTAAGACATGGATAGATTACATCAAATGGGATCAAATCATAAATTTCGATTAAATTAAAAACATCATTTGTGTGTGGTAGCATCACACAAACTACATAAAACACGAGATTAACACAGATTTAACAAAACGATGATTTTGTGCCAAATAGCCTTCGAAAATATTTTTGACACGGATTTAACGTATTTATCGAATCTTTTTTGCAGTGAAATAAATTTGTGTTCTTTTGTACTAGTAGTGAAATAAATTTGATGTGATGTGATGTGTGTGGATTGAAATGATGATGGAGAATATAACAGGAGCGTGAGCTTGAGAGACACGTCGGAGAAGAGAGGAATGGATCTACGGCTGCTTTATGCGGTTGGGTACGGCGAGTCGTGGTTCGGGCGGTGGGGTTACAAGTTCGGGCGCGGCACCTACGGCGTGAACCAGGAGATGTACGAAAGCGCGGTGGCGAGCATGCAGAAGACGCCGCTGACGGCGGTGGCGGCTCAGCCCTCTCCGAACCAGCACGAATTGCTCATCATTCTGTCGAGGTACCAAATCCTGTCCGGCCATTCTCTGCTCACTCTCCACGACGCCTTCCACTTCATGCTTGACCTCAAATCCCGCATCCCCCAAGATGAATCGCTTGTCGGTGGCTGCTATCCAGGTAATTCATACCACCATTTCCACCAAATTTTTTAACTTAAAAATCAAAGTATTTTTAAACTTTGGTAACATAAAATTTTAAAGTTTTAAAATTTTTAAAACTTAAAATTTGGGTCTTCGTCTTCCTCTAACTCCGCCCCTGTTTATGAACATGATGATTGGAATTTAATTAGTGCAATTTGACATTTGAAATATAAATACAAGATTAATATCAAAATCAATTCACTAAGTAACTAAATATTAACTTTTCTAACCTTATATTTTCAAGGTTTTAGTATTAAATAATCCATAATGTGTGGATGAATAAAAGTTCTATATTGTCAAATATTTTGCAATTAACGAGATACGGAGGATAGTACTACCTCATCCCAAAATACCAAAATAGCTCCTTATAAATAAGTAATCTTGTAAGTTGTTCAAGTATGTCATTTTCAATAAGTAACATGCTTATAAATTACTTCCTCCTTAACAAAGATTTAATTATTTTCAATTTGAAAGTATGTGAGATTATAATGAATAGTGAAAGGTGATATAAATTATTGATAGTATAGTAGGAAAATTATGGAATAGTGTGATGGAATGAAGGATAAATCCAAAAAAGTAATTGTAATAGTGTATAATTTTTCAAATTGTTGAGAGTTTGATGAAAAGATTTAGAATTGCGAAAATTATTTAGTTATAGTTGGAACATCTTTTTGATGCGGAAGTAGTATAATAATTCATATGGTTCTTCTTGAAATAAAAAAATTTATGGGGACAATCTAAAAAATTCATTTCGAGCAACCTAAAAATTTAATTGGGGGCAAACTATATTTGTACAATAAAAACCCTAATTATATACTACTCCGTACGTATTACTTTCATCCTACTCAACTTTGCTAACTTTATGTTGAGCTGGAAATTAGAAAACTAAAAATTGTGTTGTTCCAATTGGTGCAGAGGAGAGAGAAATGAACATAATTGCAAATTTATTACTTTAAAAGGAAACTGACAAAGTTTTTGAGACAAAAAATAAAGGAAAGTTGGTCAAGTCCCATGGAACAGGGAGAATATATTAAAATTTTGAAATTTAATTGGGGGTACATGCTCCCACTAAGGGTGGGCATGCACGGTCTGGGTAATTGAAAATATTTCAAGAACCGTCGGTTCCATTTAACAGGTAGGTTCGGTCCGAGTATACCAAATCTCAAAATAGAATCCGGACCTTACCCTCCCCGTTTGGAACGGTTCGGTTCGGTTCGAGTTCTCGGTTCTTTATTTTTGTGTCGGCTATATGCTAGCAAAGTTTCTAGTAAGTTATAAAATTCTCAAACTAGTTAAGTGTTAAGGTAACTATAATATAGTAAAAATTCCAAATAAAAATATAAAATAACATTTTAAATTAGTTAACAAAATATATTACAACAAATCTACAAATTGAACAACACCCAACCACCTAAATTAAAATTTTAATCATTATTCATAAACTAAAGAGATAGCACCGTAAAGTCACAAAAATTAAACTAGTTACTATACATATTTGTCTATGAAAATAATTTAAAGCTTATTAAATATTAAAATATAAGTAAACGTAAGATAATAAAATGAATATGTCACACTTCATTAAGTAAGAGACTTTGTTTACAAAAAAATATTTTAAAAAAAGTTTGATTCATTTGGAATAGACAATTGAGGAAAATAATTTAGGAGTTTAGATGCACTTAGAAACTCGTTTTAATAGACTAGCCAATTTCTTTAATTAAAAGTTTTTGTCTAGACACAAGAATATGAAGAGCTTCTGTGTATTAGTAGTATATTATACTCCGTATTAAATAAAATATAATTTATTAAAATAATATTTAAAACGGTTCGGTCCGGGTACCCTTTTTTCAAATCTTAAGACCCGTTTGATGATTCCTAATTTTTTAAGGACCCACCCCGCCTCGAACCGTTTGGTTTTTCTAAAATTAGCACCTGCCCCTAACCCGCCCTGAACCTGTATTACCAGACCCGCGGTTCCTGTACCCGTTTGCCCACCCCTAGCTCCCACTAGGCCACTACTAAAAAAGTAGACCCACCCCTGCTGACACGTAGAATATTACCACATAAAGTATAAACTTTGAGGTTGACATTTGTGCATAGGAAAGATAATTAAGAGAACAACAAATAAAGGAGTCCATAGTAAAAAAAAATTGACCTATAATGGCGATAAGCTGAAAATAAGTGTACCAAATGGCCTAGAAATTTGGACTAAAGATACCAACTAAGGATTGTTTGTAGGGTTATTAAGAGCATCTCCAAGGGTTATAACTAGAAACTTGCTTGCAAATTTTAAAAGTATTGAAGCTACTAGCTTATCATTGAAGTTTAAACTAATTGCATATTTCTTACTCCGTATTTTTTAACTTAACAAAATACATAGTTTTGTACTAATTTCATAAAAATGTCTTTCATATTATCCTCTTGATAACATTAATATCACCGACTATTTATGGGTTTATAAACATCATTTACATATTCTTAATTTAAAAGTATCTCAAAATATGTAGTATTTTTATTGCATTAAAAAACTAATTCATTAGAAATGTATACTTTTAAATTTGGTTGACTTGTGACTTGTGAGGCCTTTTAAGAGGCAAGCATTATAGCTAACCATCAGAGTATTGATCACATTGCTGTAAAATGACTTAGCTAGAAATAGCAGATGTAGCAAGCAAAACTACAATGTATATAACGATGACCATTGTAGATGATCTATGAGCATGCATCTCCAATGGTTGATTTAGAGGACTTGCTTGCAATTTTACAATATACTATCTTGAGAAAACTAATTAGACAAAAGGAGCTACTAGCTTGAGGAAAGATAATTATTAAATATAGTAGCATCATTAATAATAAATGAAGAGGAAGAAGTTGTAGCTAATCATTGAAATACATTTGACTTTGAAAATAATTTTACTGGAAATGCTTATGTGGTAAGTCAAATCATTAAGGCAATGTTAATCACTAAAGATGTTCTAACCTCGACAATACGAGCTTGTCGCAAGTATAGAGGTATAATTTCTTATAAGTGCACAATATTTTCTTATGGCCATATCATATAGTATCCACTATGAAATGTTTCCCGTGATTTTATTTACTTTCAGTTTTAAAAGAATTTGAAAAGCTGAATCTATAAATATCACATTGATCATAATTTAATTTCTTCCTATACCATAGTACCAAAAACATAAAATAAAAATATATTTGCGCTAATTGCTCTAAATGCCAGTAAAACATATACATAATTTATAAATAGGGCTAACTATGTTTTATTTTCAAAGTATGGCTTACTTTGTCCTACTAAAAGAATGAAAATAATAAAACTTTAATTTTGGGAGTGATTGAATCTTATTTCATGAATAAAATAATAATGCTCCTATTTGAGGAACTTAATTATCTTTTACTTTCTATTTAAAAAAATCACAAACAACAACTTGCAAGGATGAATCTGTTTTATTAACCAAATCATTTTTCATCATGACATAATACATGCCGCAATTAACTTTGTTCATATATAAATCATCCAATAAATAGGATTTATATTTCATGTGATTATAAATGTTTTTGCCACACTTGTTCTTGTGTTTAGGGTTGTTGGTGGTGGACAACACATGTAGATGGTCTCCCAAACGAGTCGAAATGGCCATTAGGGTGATTGTCGAAGCCTTAAAAAGAGCTAATTATCGATGGGTTTCAAGGCAACAGGTCCGAGACGCGGCTCGAAGTTACATCGGTGACACCGGTCTCCTAGATTTCGTCCTCAAATCTCTAGGAAACCACATAGTTGGAAAGTACTTAGTGCGGCGTTGTCTCAACCCCGTAACCAAAGTCTTGGAGTATTGTTTGGAAGACATTTCTAATGCATTCCCAAAATATGACGACATCGCGGGCGGACTTAGAGTAACAACGAACAACGCGAAAATGAAGCCTAGGTATAAAATCACTAGAGTACAACTCATGAAGGATGTGCAATTCTTATACAAAAACATTCTAATGGTAGGGAGTGGTTTAGGAGTTTTTGAGACAATTCTCGCCACCTCTCGGGTTATTTTGGATGCCAAGTACTTTCTCAAGGAATACAATGCTCCAAAACTCATGAAAACCTCTGAAAATTCGACCGTATATTGTGCTATAAGGATGACATACTCGAATGCATTGTTAGGTTTCGAACAAGAAAAGGTTGTGACACCATATGAATGCATGGTACTAGAAAAAAACACAACGTTTGACGATCTACGGCTGGCGGTCGAGAAAAACTTTAAAGATAAGTACTGGGGGTTGAAGACAAACAATTTCATGGCTAATTTGAACTTCTACCCAAATGGTTCAGATTTAGTGCTTGAGGCCATCAAGGGTGGGAGCAAATTGGTGTTTGAGGGGTTTATTGGTGGAGAAAATGTGGACTATAGTGGAATGTTTGAAGGGATAGACAAGAGTAGCATTGTTGTGGATTGTCCTTGTGGCACCAGGGATGAGGACGATGGTGAGAGGATGGTATGTTGTGATATATGTGATGTATGGCAGCATACTCGTTGTGTACACATCCCTAAGAACCAACCAATTCCAAATATTTTTGTGTGCACCAAGTGCGAACAGCATATCTTACATTTCCCCTCTTTGCCATAGATCTACCAAGGACAAAAAGAGATTCTGTTAATGCACTCTAGAGTTGGAATGGTTGCAATTTTTTTCTAATGTCATTTAGGAACTTTGATTAAGCATCATAAATAAATATTAGTAGGAAGCAAATTTATTGCAAATCGTTTGTTTTTTAGTATCGCTAGAAGTTTTATTGTATTGTAAAAATTGAATTCAAATATCAAAATACTTTCTTATACTCCCTCCAGACCAAAATAAAGTCCCCACTTTTCTTTTTGGGTCGGTCCAAAATGAAGTTCACACTTCTTCTCCCTTCCTTATTTGGCAAATTATCTACATCAAAACAGTGCAAAAAAGTGTCAAACAGTGCCAAACAGTGTCACAACAGTGTGCTCTACAGTAAAGTCAAATTTATTTCCTTAATTTGTGTGAAGTCAAACACTGAACTTTATTTAGGACCGGAGGGAGTATAAAATAAGAGTTTAAAAAGAAATGTTAATTGGATAAATACTACTCAACTCCCTCTGTCCCGCTGAGATTGTCTTATCTTTACTTTTCAACTCGTTTCACTAATATTTTCTCATACTACCTCCGTCCCAGTGGACTTTGCCAAATGCTAAGTAGGTGAGAAATAAGAAAAGTAAAAACCATGTGGTTGAGATTTGTGAAGAGAAGACAGAAATGTGCAGAACCACAAATTAATTGTTTTAATTGGAAAGTGACAAAGTTTTTTGGGACAAAAAAGAAAAATTGGCAAAGTCAAATGGGACGGAGGGGTATCAAATTTGGTAAAATTTATGCAATTTTAAATCATTCTTACTTTATTATTTCAATATTAAGCACGTAAACTTTGTTGATGTTCCAATGTTAATGGGATAAAAGTATTATACATGGTATTAAAACTTCAAATCAGGAGAAGTGGGCCACCTTTTAACCACTATTATCCTAAAAGCACACGTGTAAAGTCATTGTTTTAGACAATACTTGATTCAAACTTTTAAGTGCAAAGTAATTTGAAACGCCAAAATCTATGATGAGGTCATAGATAAAGTCTATTCTTAATTACAATTGTTGTTTCTCTTGGGCATGACGAAGACAAATGTGTTGATTTTCCACCGATCACTAGTTAATACAAAAACCACGGCATGCTTTATACTTTCTTGGTTGTTAATTTTTGTGTAAAATTAAAACAAAACAAGCTAAATAATTAATCAGGAAATTGCCGTAAATAGAAGTAAAAACGTTTGTGTATTCCAAAATAATAAGGCTTTCATATTTTTATTCCATAAATAAGAGTAATTACTATCATGTTCTAACAGCATTATCAGACTTTAAATATGACACTATTTTCCAAACTTGGCAGTAATTAATCATATTCAGGGAGTAAAAACATGACACTCATATTTTGACATTTTCAAACGTTTTTATTACTCATGTTTTGAGAATATCTTCTAATTAATCCGACACAAAGAATGTAGTAAAATGTATCGACGACGGTATAAAAAGGCTTCAGAACCTATGAAGCACATAAATTCTTGAGAAAGAGTATGTTTAGTTTCGTAAAGTCTACGGAAACTCTTAAACTATCGAAATAGTTGTATTTCTAGTTGGAAAAGTGGTCTTACAAATTAATATTATTGTCATTTGGAGCTAACATATGTAAGAGCCCCACTTCTCTATGTTAATAGGACTAAGGCCTAACATATTGTACTCCATGAAATGAACGTTTCCATATATATTATTTGTAGAAAACCATTTTGAAATAAATGAGAAATTGTCCCCCAAAAGATAAGCATTGAATTATATCTCACATGCATGTACTGCCGCCACCGGCGGGCCGGGGTCGGGTTTCGGGTTAGGGGTTTAAACCGACTGCCCGAGTACATGGCTTAAAAGATAATCCTATTTGTTTGTACTCAATTTTTGATAATGCTTGGCAATCGACACAATAGTTTGGTTTTTAGAAGAAGGGTTACAATCTTTCTTTCTAAAGGTGTCTTTTGGGTGTAGAGTCTCATGTTCTCAAGTTGTGATGTCTTTTGTTCTTTTGAGATTTTCTGTAAATTTTTAGCCGCGTGTTCAAGTTGTCGGATGACAGACAACTTTCCGAGGTTATAAAATTAGCTTTGTGACAGAGTGCAATATTGAATTTGGATTTCCTGATTTCTCCCGGGTATGAAATAGGAGGACTGTGATCGCTCTCAGTTGCATGTCCCACGAAATCATTTGTAAAGAGTAAGTCATCTGAGTGATCAAAATCGTCAGATGCATCAGAATAAGTCTGGATCTACCGCTTAAACTTTAAGCGGTAGATACTTATTTAGGTTGTGGGTTAATTAAATAAGGATGTGGGTTTTTTCGTATCCTCACTTTAATTTAACCTAACATATTGAGATTGCATGCAATAACAAGCAATTTGAATTAAGGTTAGATTTTCCACTACTACAAAAAGAACAATATACTACGTCACACATTTTACGTCAATTCTCTAAAAATAGTCGTCTTAAATTATTCCTCGTCGGTTCTTTCTATCAATTAACGTCTTAACTCTTAAATTACATGTCTCATACAAAGTCGGCATGAAAAGGTGAAAATAACCGACATAAAAAGTTCATTCTCTAGTAGTGGGTACATCCAGATTAGGATATATAACAAAGCAACTCAAGAACAAGTATAATGGAAAATTTATATTCAAATAATCCATATGATCCAAAAATGGAAGAGTAGAAAGTGTTCAAATAACAATCTAAGCTAAGGATTGAACCTAAAAAAAATTATCAGTTTTAAGGAAATGAAGGTGAAGATGAAAACCCTGACCTAACCCTTACATGGGTCAGAATTCGGGAATGTCTTATTTTTAAATTTACTTTGACGTTTAAATAAGACATTATAAAATGAAATGACAGAATAAATTAAATTGTTTTTTACAACTATGGTAATTTTATGTTTTGGCTTGATATGTAAAAAATGAGTAAAAGTTTTCACATGTATGAGTAAATTTAGTAAATTTTGTAACACTATGGTCCCATTGTTTGCGCAAGGATGAGACCCTCCTTGTCCGGGTAGCAGCTAGGGTCCTATTATCTGATCAGCAGCCCGGGATCTTCTTTGTTCCTTCCGGGAAGACTTCTTCCTTTGTTTATGATGAGGGGATGCCTCGTTAAAACCTTACTAGGAAAAAACCCGATGGGAAAAAAATCCTAGTGAAGGAAAAAGAGTACACCAGAACCTTAAAATAAAGCAAAGGAAGGCTGGTCCCCTCGGTTCTTGATTGAGTGTCTGCCTTACTGGTAAGCAGATATATGTTCGGGAAAGGCAAGTCGCATGGCTGTTTGCCAGTGGTGGCGGTCGAGCCAATGTGTGCTCGGGAGAGACCACCTGCATAACTGTTTGCTGATGACGCCGAGCCAAGGCATGCCCATGAGAGGCTGGTCGCAAAGCTGTCTGTTGATGATGCCAAGCCGAGGTATGCTTGGGAGAGGGTGGCTCCACAGCTGTGCACATTGATCCCCGCTGCTTGCGAGAGGATACAGTTTCCTTCATCTGGGTAGCAGTTCTAGGTCATGTTTGTCTGATTAGCCACCTGAGGTCTTGTTCTTCCGATTAACATCCTAGGGTCTTGTTTGTCCGATTAGCATCTCGAGGTCTTGTTTCTCCGACTAGCAGCTCGAGGTCTTGTTTGTTTGATTAGCAGTCCAGGGTCTTCTTCCAAATTCAACAAAACGGTGAGCCCTCCGGCCACTATGCGCAGCTGCAACGGTCACCATCTGATAAGGGAATGGCAAAGATCGGTCTTCACTTGTGAACAATGCTTGCCTGACGTTATCGGGAGGATGCGGTGAGTAGTTCACCATGATAAGTAGTCCCTGTTGAGTGCTATTATTACTTGTTACAGACATGGAAGGTAGAAGAGGTGCTCTCGCTGCTTTAGCTGCAGTGCAGGATGCTAAGTCTCGGCCTTCGACGTCTGATGAAGGTCTGCGTCATGCAGGGGAGAAGCCCGGAGCTTCTCCGTCTGATGCTGGGGAAAAGCGAGAAGCTTCCCTGCTTTGTGAAGAACGACTTTCCAAGAAGAACAAAGGTATAAACTGCTCCTTAGGCCGAGTAAGGGGAGATAACCCAACTGGCAGAATCCTCGCTTACTCTGTTCGTTTTCTCGTAGGTATGGCACGTCAGAGAGGAGCACCTGCTTCCCTGTCCCAACCTTCATTTCCTCGCAGGTATGGCTGGTTGGAGAAGCGCATTTGCTGCCCTGCCCTGACCTTCGTTTCCTCATAGGTATGGTAGGTTGGAGAAGTGCACTTGCTGCCCTGCCCTGACCTTCGTTTCCTTGTAGGTATGGATGGTCGGAGAAGCGCAATTGCTGCATTGGATGCGGCGAAGGATGTTAAGTCTCGGCCTTTGACATCTGATGCAAGTTTATCTAATGTCGGGGAGAAGCACACAACTTCTCTTCGTGATACCGGGGAGAAGCACACAGTTTCCCTGCATAATGTCAGGGAGATGCTTAGAGCTTCTCTGCCTGATGCTGGGGAGAGACACGCACCTTCCCTTCCTGATGCCGAGGAGAGGCAATCACCTTCCCCGCCTGATGCTGAGGAGAGGCAAGCACCTTCCCTGCCTGATGCTGGGGAGAGGCACGCACCTTCCCTGCCTGATGTCGGGAATGCTAAGAGTTTCTCTGCCTGATGTCGGGGAGATGCCCAACTTCTCTGACTGATGCTAGGGAGAAACATGCATCCTCCCTGCCTACGATCGGGTACATGTTAATAGCTTCTTGCCTGATGTTGGGGAGAAGCACTCACCTTCCCTACTCCATGAAGAATAATTTCATCGAGAAGAGTAAGGGCATTAAGCTGAAAATGAGTAGACATGACCAGAAAAACAGAAGTCTGGCTCGCCCCACATCCCATCCGAAACATGTAACATAGTGATGCAGGTCAAGGGAGCGATGCAAGGCAAGAGAGTGATGCTTGGGCGACTCATTCCTTCTCGTTTGTTGAGTCAGTGAGAGAGCTCTTTTGCATATTTGTTCATTCATTCCGGTGATCGGAGGGATGCACATACTTTTCATACGACGAGGAGCCCAAGGTGGCCTGACCTGCTACGATTTGAGGATGGTCGGAATGCTAGGCCAACTCGACACTCTGCAAATAGCATGGAGAGCGAGCTTGGTGGGACCTCCACTTTACTTCGTCCTAATGAACGGTTGTTGATGAGGATGGCATGTGATTGCATCCGATCTTCCAAGCTATGTGTTGATCCTTGCGTGAGCATTACTTGATCGCAGGTGGTCTGGGAAGGATGTACAATCTCGCTCTTTGACACGAACTTGACATGGAGGTAGCCCTGCACGAATTTGGCAGAGAGATGGCCCTGCACGAACTTTGGTTGGAGATGAGCTTTTGTGTCACTTGGAATGAATGGTGATGTAATGATCATTGGCCTCGTCATGACCACGTACTTGGCTTGAATTTCGAAGCCTGTCAAAGAAGAGTTTGAACCAGTGCCAGGTAGTCTAGGCTTAGGAGTGGGCGAAGAAAGCACATGCTGCCTTGAAGGTATACGCGGCTGGTCATGGAGCAGATGATCGGAGCATGCCCAAACTTGGTATGATAGGTTGACATATCGTCTTGCCGGATTTTACCCTGAGAATTTTGGTTCGTCCAGGATCATGTTTGACCCTGATGAGTTGGAAAAGGTGGGTCATGACGACGACCTCGATACTTGGTCTCCTAGACACTTCCAAGAGGTTCATGATGATCTGGATGGAGTCACTCACGAGCATGATTTGGTACTGTTTTCCAAGTTGTCACAGAGAAGATGGTCGTGATCTTGGAACTATTCTTCATGATTTTCTTCACTGCTTGAGCTTGTATGCGTGCTTCGATCATATATCAATTTACTTGGTCATTTTTCATTCAAGAATACTTAGATAACTTATAGGGGATCTGGCTCCCCACCTAGGCCGCGAGGGGCGGAAAGTCGACAAGGTCGACCTTGACCACGCCCTGCTGGTAAGGCGGGGCTGACCCGCACACTGTTGGTCTAGGACCAACGAGTTATGCAAGCTGTTTGGCCAGCGATTGGACAACGGATGTACGAGAGGGGCTCGGGGCACAACCTTTCGCATACTTTCGACCCAGAGGACGGTCTTACAACGCCTTGACTTGTACAGCTAGTTTCATACTTAGGAAATATTTTGGTTATTCCCTTTCTGAAATTCGAACTGAAGTCGGCCAAACGTAAGAGCAAGGCCCTGCATGATCAGACCAGAACGGATCCGCACCATTGATCCTGTCAAGTGCGTATGTGGGCTGCTAAGCCTAGCAATGTCAGACAACGGATGTACAAAAAAGGGCCCGGGGCACAACTTTTCGCATTCCTTTGGTTCGGAGACCGGTCATATAGTTGCCACATCGTTGATTGGATCATACGTGAGGGCTGTTTAGACAGCAATGCCAGACAACGGATGTACGAGAGGGGCTCGGGGCGCGACCTCTCGTATACCTTTTAACCTCGGAAGTCGGTCTTACAATTGCCCTAACCAAGCGGCTAACCCCGGACTTAGAAAGTAGTTTGATCATTTCCTTGCATGAGGGCCGAGCCGTGGTCGACTAAACACCGAGAGCGGGGCGTGATGTATATATACTCCTTTTTCTCTCTCTCTCTTTTTCTCTCTATTTTTTTAGCTGCCGCCCGTTTAATCTAAGTGAGGTCGGACCTCATCAAATTCAAAATTGAAAAACGAAATATATACTTTTTTCAAGTAATGAAAGAGTTTGAGAACTTGAGGAGTTGCTCTGGGTCTGCACTTGATCTACAATTTGTGATGACACTCATAGAATGTGAGAGATCTGATCTGCAATCCACTTTTAATCAACGAGCTTGCAGTACTCTGCTCTTAGGATTAGAGAAGGTTCCCGACGCTCCGCACTTAATCTCCAAGCTTGTATTGCTCCGCTCATAGAATCTGACAAGGTGCCCTGTGCTCCACACTTGATCTAAAAGCTCGTAGTGCTCCGCTCATGGATTTTAACCAAGTGTCCTGCAATCTACACTTGATCTAGAAGCTTCCTCGTTGTAGTCTTTAATTTGTAAGATCAATCGGGAGCACCGCGCCGAATTTGATCTCCCGTTCCTTCTCTCGTGGTTGACCTGGATTTCTTCGACTTCAAAGGTGGGTTCAGTACAAAGCTAACCCTCCATCGTACTTTGTATCTTCGTTGATGGAATGGGCTATGAGGTCCTCTGCCTAAGCTGCTTACACGCCTTCGTGTAAAATGTTGTACCCCTTTGACAATGATTCTTCCACGCTACTGTGAATTTCTGCGTCATAGGACGTCTTCGTATTATCCGGAGGATGTCTCCATGTCCACAAGAATGGTGTGACTTGAATACTTATGCATCTTTTCCTATGGTGTCAACCTCCGGAACCCTTGAGCCAAAGCTTCTAGAATGCGAGTGGCTTCCCGGAACACTTGCAACCCAGCATGAAGTTGTGTCAGCTTCATGCGCGGAGCACAATACGGCTCACCTCTTAGACGATCACAGGCAGATTTCCCTTTACGACCGTGACCCAATGTACCCTTTGAGTCTCCAGGATTCAACAATTGATTCCAGAGATCTTCTTTCAGCATCATCACCTAGCTCCTCACGTGATGGTCGTTGTATTGTCCATACTGCTCGATGTGAATGAAAACTTCATGTCGGTGTTATCGTCTTCCGGGTCATCACGCTTTCCTTTGTCTTCTTTGTTTCCTCCTCCTTCATCCTTCTTCATCTGATTGGCGTCTTCTGCCTCAGCCTGGCGGTCTGCATGCCCTTGTGGAATGGCTTCACGTTGCAAAATTTGTAACCCCTTAGCAACGGTACTTCTGGACCTTCATGATCAGCTCCACGTTGCAAGGTTTGTACCCCTTTAACAACGATGCTTCCAGGACTTCGAGTAAGAACTCCGCGTTGCAAAGTATGTACCCCTTTAGCAACGGTGCTTCCCTCCTTCCCGGGACGAGTGTTTCCAGGAGGGCCTCCTTCCTGGATGCCGCTACGTTGCAAGGTATGTACCCCTTTAGCAACGCTGCTTCCATGCCTTCGAGTAACAGCTCCGCGTTGCAAGGTATGTGCACCTTTGACAACAGTGCTTCATCATGGTACCAGTGGATGGTTCTGGGATGTTAAGGTCGGCACACCCTTGTGGAATGGCTTCGCGTTGCAAGGTTTGTAACCCCTTAGTAACGGTACTTCTGGACCTTCATGATTAGCTCCACGTTGCAAGGTCTGTACCCCTTTATCAACAATGCTTCCAGAACTTTGAGTAACAGCTCCGCGTTGCAAGGTCTGTACCCCTTTAGCAACAGTGCCTCCTTCCTTCCCGGGACGAGTGTTGCTGGGAGGGCCTCCTTCCTGGCTGCCGCTGCGTTGCAAGGTCTGTACCCCTTTAACAACGATGCCTCCGTGCTTCGAGTAACAACTCTACGTTGCAAGGTTTGTACCCATTTATCAACGGTGCTTCCAGGACTTTGAGTAACAGCTCCGCGTTGCAAGGTCTGTACCCCTTTAACAACGGTGCTTCCTTCCTTCCCAGGACGAGTGTTGCCGGGAGGGCCTCCTTCCTGGCTGCCGCTGCGTTGCAAGGTTTGTACCCCTTTAGCAACGATTCTTCCATGTGATATGCACTAATTAGTAGTGCATAAATGTTTGTTTTTATGTTTGATTTGTGTGGATTGTTTACCGTTTTAGTAATTTGAGAACATTTGTTTGATTATAATTGTAATTGTATTTTAATCTCCATTTGTGAGTTGTAAAGTAGAATCAGGAATTATGGTGTTAAAAAGGAGGACTTTGAAGTGAAGCAAAAGGAGATTGAACTGTTCAGGAGCTGAAACCCGACCGAGCATAAACACTTGACCCGGTCGGGTAAGATTTAACAAACGAAGATGACTGGAAAATGCACAGACCCGGTCGGGTCCCCTTTACCACCTGTTCGGGTCGGATTTGACCCAGGACAATTTAACGTGCAAAAACACAAGAACGTGGAAGATTATCTGATCTTGACATGCACCCGGTCGGGTGGGCCCTTTACCCGGTCGGGTACCCGGCCAAAGGTGTTGTAAAACATCTATAAATAGCTCCATTTTCCTTCACTTTTAATCATCCCTTCTTATATACTCCTAAGCTCAGTTTAGAATAGCATTTCTTATATTTTTATAGCATGTTTAGTCTCCAAATGAGGAGCTAAACTTCCATTTCTTGGTTTTGCTCTTGAAGCTTGTTGATTATTAAAGATGTGAGTTATTTTCTTAACTTCTTCTCTTGATTATTAATTCTTCCCTTAATCTCATTCTATATTAATGTTGGAGGGTTTCTAAGCGACGATTAGTTAACGTTCCGACATTAATTACGACTAGAAACGATCAACGAACCAATGGTTAATCGTTGGTGGTTTCACAAGTAAGTAACTTTGGTTTATTAATGCACGGTCATGGTTAATAGACTAAAGAGGGATCAATTTTATTGGTTAAACCGAAACCGTTGTGTTAAGGTTATCAATCTCAATTGATTTCATCAAGGAGTTAAAAAGATTGAATGCTACTATTATATCGGTATACGACGTTGTTCTATATTTGATTAATAGTAAGGGTTATTAATGAACGGTCGTTGTTAATAACTACCCTCGATGAATTCGAGATACTCCTCGATTGAGTATTCGAGAGGGGATAAGTTATAGATATAACAAGGATCGACTAAAATATATAAACAAGTGGAAAGTAGCAAAGTCAAGTCCCTTTTATTCTTGAATTAAATCTCATATAAGTCGTTCATCTTAGTTTTTAATTTAATCAAATCATTCATCACTAAAACCCCCCTTTATTTACTAAAGTTTCATAAAAAGAGAATTGTTCCTTTCCCTATGCATACGAACTCTACTTCACATGTACTACGTATAAGTGTTGTATTGATAAATTATTTGGAGTGCACCTCACGACAAGTGCACGTCAAATTTGGCGCCGTTGCCGGGGATAGGAAATCAATTTTTCTTTTTATTCTATTTCAAGAAAAATAAAAAAAATTATATATAAAGATTTCTATTCTGCTGAGCTTTGTTTGAGTATATGGTAAAAACCCGATCCATAAATCAACTCACCTACCAAACAAACCCCGAAATAGAAAAAGCCCTCGAGCGGTTAAAAAGTAAATTCTCAAATACCGACTCGGGAGAATCCTCAAGTGCTAGTTCTCAATCAAGCGAGTCCGAAGAGCCAATATCGATGGCTCTTGAAACAAGAACGCTGAGGGAGCTCACAGCTCCCAATCTAAATCAACAACCCTTATGTATCACCTTCCAACCTCTTGATGCTGGTGCTACATTTGAGTTGAAATCCGGACTCATACATCTATTTCCATCTTTCCACGGGCTAAGAGGAGAGGATCCGAATAAACATCTTTCAGAGTTCCACATCGTTTGCACAAGCATGTGCCCGAACGGTGTTACCGAGGAGCAAATTACGTTGAGGGCTTTTCCATTCTCCCTCAAAGATACCGCCAAAGATTGGCTATTCTATCTTCCCTCGGGAAGCATAGACACTTGGCTGGCCATGAAGAAGAGCTTCCTCGAAAGGTATTATCCTGCCTCAATCTCCTCATCTCTAAAGAAACAAATCAGCAATGTGGAGCAAAAAGATGATGAATCGTTCTACGAATTCTGGGAACGATTCAAGAAACTTTCTGCAAGCTGCCCGTATCACGGCTACTCGGAGCAAGATCTCATCCTTTACTTTTATGATGGTCTTTGCGATGATGATAGACGGATGATTAATGCCGCATATGGAGGAGGAATAGTCAACAAAACTCCTTATCAAGCTAGGAATCTTATCTCGGAGTTGGCCGAAAATTGTAGACACTATGATCGGCGGTCAACAAAGAGAGTCATGGCAGCGGAATCCAACAACTCGTTGGAGAGTCAAGTGGCCGGCTTGACTTCTTTGGTTAACAATTTCCTCTTAAATCCAAAAAACCAAGAAGTCAAGGTCTGCGGCATATGTTCAACACAAGGGCATCCCACCGATTCTTTCCCAACTCTACAAGAGGAGAACTCCGAGCAAGTCAATGCTTTGGGGTTCCAAGGCCAAAGGAGGTACGGTCCTCACGGAAACACATACAATCCGGGATGGAGGGATCACCCAAATCTAAGGTACGGAAACTCTCAACCCCCTCAACAATCAAACCCTCCTCCTCAACAATATAAACAACAAGGCCAAACATCGAACTCGAACATGTCCACCGAAGACATGATTCGAGCACTAGCCATGAACATGACTACGATGCAACAAAGTGTGGCCCAATTTCAAGAAACAACAAAGTCTAGCATCCACAACTTAGAAAGCCAAATGAGCCAAATCTCAAATGCCGTGAGTAGGCTATAAGCTAGGGATTCGGAAAAACTCCCATCTCAAACGGAGCCGAATCCAAGGCAACAAGCTCATGCGGTCACTTTGAGAAGTGGCAAAGAATTGGTTATGGCTAAGGCAAAAGCAAAGAGCCATGTGGGAGAAGAGGAGGAGGAGATCTTGGTGCCAAGAACAAATCCTAAAAATGAAGAGGAAAAAGAGGAGGAGATCACACCTCAAAGAAAGTTCCCACCGCTCGATTCATATGAGCCGGTGCCACCTTTTCCGGAGGCTCTCAAGGATAACCGGAAATACAACAATGACAAAGACATCTATGAGACCTTCAGCAAATGTGAGGTAAATATCCCTCTTCTCAAGTTAATAAAAGGTGTTCCTAGGTTTGCAAAGTTTTTAAAAGAACATTGCACAATTAAAAGGAAACACAACTTGAATGGCAAGCATAAAATCCAAGTAAGTGAAAGAGTGTCGGCCGTTTTTCAAAAGAAACTGCCTAAAAAGTATAGTGACCCGGGAATGTTCACTATACCATGTAAACTTGGAAATTCTAGTTCTTCTAGGGCTATGTTAGATTTGGGTGCATCAATCAATGTCATCCCATATTCTCTATATAAGTCCCTAGAACTAGGGCCTTTACATGAAACGGGGGTTGTTATCCAACTTGACGATAGATCCAATGCTTATCCAAAAGGTGTAGTAGAGGATGTTCTCGTCATGGTGGATAATTTAATCTTTCCCGCTGATTTTTACGTTCTTGAAATGGAGAACGATAAAAATGCAGTCCCAATTTTACTAGGCAGGCCTTTTTTAAAAACGGCCAAGGCAAAAATTGACGTTTTTAGTGGAGTGTTAACCATGGAGTTCGATGGTGAAAAAGTCGAATTTAATATCTACGACTCCATGAAATACCCCACTGATAATCACTCTCTCTTTGCGATCGACACTTGCGACACTTGGGTCCAAGATGTATTTGAAATTGAGGGAAAAGATGAGGTACTAAGCTCAATTGAGAACGACATAGAGGGTTTCACTTTGGTTCACTCTATGTCAAATAACATGAAGGTTATGGTGGCGGAGTTAAATCAACTCCCACTTTTGTCATCGGGCTCTAAAGCCCTCCCACTAACCATTCCAAGCGAGAAGCCGCTACCATCTGTTTTGCAGGCACTGGAAGTGGAATTAAAACCACTCCCTGAAAATATGAAGCATGTGTTCTTGGGTGAAAATCACACTCTATCGGTGATTATCTCAAATACCCTGTCCCAAGAACAAGAGGATAGATTGATCGCGGTCCTCAAGGAGTACAAATTGGCCATTGGATGGTCTATTGCCGACATAAAAGGCATTAATCCATCCACATGCATGAACAGGATCTTGCTCGAAGACGAGGCCAAAGCGGTGAGACAACCGCAACGAAGATTGAACCCACCCTTGATGGAGGTGGTGAAAAAGGAGGTGATCAAACTGCTTCAAATGGGAATCATCTTTCCCATTTCCGATAGCAAGTGGGTGAGTCCTACTCAAGTGGTGCCAAAGAAGACCGGAGTGACGGTCATTGAGAACAAGGATGGCTAGATGGTTCCCACCGAGTTCAAAACGGGTGGCGAGTTTGCATTGACTACCAAAGGCTAAATTCTGTAACTAGAAAAGACTTCTTTCCATTGCCTTTCATCGATCAAATGCTAGAGAGGTTAGCAGGGCACAAGTTCTATTGTTTTCTCGATGGTTACTCCGGGTATTTCCAAATACCAATAGCCCCGGAGGACCAAGAGAAAAAAACCTTCACATGTCCATTTGGCACTTTTGCCTACTGACGAATGCCCTTTGGATTATGCAACGCACCGGGCACCTTTCAAAGGTGAATGATGAGCATATTTTCAGAATTTGTGGAGGTATTCATGGAGGTCTTTATGGATGATTTTACAATCCATGGGGACTCTTTTGACTCTTGCCTCTATCACCTCACTCTTGTGCTAAAAAGTTGCATTGAATCCAACCTTGTGCTGAACTCTGAAAAATGCCACTTCATGGTAGAACAAGGGATTGTTCTTGGGCATGTGATCTCATCAAAGGGGATCGAGGTGGACAAAGCAAAAATTGTTGTTATTCAAACGCTCCTGTACCCCACAAATGTATGGGATATCCGCTCTTTCCTCGGTCACGCCGGTTTCTATAGGAGATTCATCAAGGACTTCTCAAAAATTTCATCTCATCTATGCAAACTTTTACAAAAGGAGGTTGAATTTGATCTAAATGATGAATGCAAAGAGGATTTTGACACTTTAAAGGCAAGATTGATGACCGCCACAATCATACAAGCTCCCGATTGGTCTCTTCCTTTTGAGATCATGTGCGACGCAAGTGACTATGCGGTGGGGGCTGTTTTAGGCCAAAAGGTTGGAAGAGCTTCTCATGTCATCTACTACGCCTCCTCAACCCTCAACGAAGCCCAAAAGAACTATTCTACCACCGAGAAGGAAATGCTAGCAGTAGTCTTTGCTTTGGAAAAGTTTCGTTCCTACCTTCTTGGAACGAAAGTTATTGTTTACACCGACCATGCCGCTCTTCGATTCCTTATGACAAAGAAAGAAGTCAAACCAAGACTCATTCGATGGGTCCTTCTATTGAGTGAGTTTGATATGGAAATTAAAGACAAGAAAGGAGCGGAGAACTTGGTGGTCAATCATTTAAACCGCCTCATCCCTCACAAAGACATCGAAGACCTCCACACAAATCTCATCAAAGGCGAATTCCCGGACGAAACTCTCTTCTCCATCAAAGTCACACAACCATGGTACGCAAATATCGTGAACTTCCTCGTTTCCGGCAAATTTCCTCCACAACTCTCAAAATCTCAAAAAGAAAAATTAAGAATGGATTCAAGACTCTATGTGTGGGATGACCCATATTTATGGAAGCATTGTAAGGATCAAATAATCCAAAGATGCATCCCTGAATATGAGATAGCCCATATCATAGAGTTTTGTCACTCTTATGCTTGTGGAGGACATTTCGGCCCGAAACGAACGACAATGAAGATACTTGAAAGTGGTTTTTGGTGGCTGAGCCTGTTCCGGGATGCACACGGGTTTTGTCAATCTTGTGACAATTGCCAAAGAGCGGGCAACATTTCAAGGAGGAACGAGATGCCACAAAACCCCATGCTTTTCTGTGAGATTTTCGATGCATGGGGTATTGACTTCATGGGACCTTTCCCAAACTCCCAAGGTAACATCTACATCCTTCTTGCAGTAGATTACGTCTCCAAATGGGTGGAGGCAAAAGCAACAAAAACTGATGATGCCAAGGTGGTGGCTAAATTTCTCAAATCACACATATTTTCAAGGTTCGGGGTCCCTCGAATTTTAATAAGCGATCGAGGCACACATTTTTGTAATAAAATTGTGGGATCCCTACTAAAAAAATATGGTGTGACTCACAAGATTTCTACAGCCTACCACCCTCAAACCAATGGCGAAGCGGAAACCTCAAACAGGGAGTTGAAATCTATACTCCAGAAAACAGTGAACCCGAACCGCAAGGATTGGAGTATACGCATTGATGATGCGCTATGGGCCTACCGATTTGCCTACAAAACCCCAATCGGTATGTCCCCTTATAGACTTGTGTTTGGGAAAGCATGCCATCTTCCCATAGAGCTAGAACACAAGTCCTATTGAGCGCTAAAAGAATTCAACCTCAATCTTGACGAGGCCTGTGTACATAGGAAACTCCAATTGCAAGAATCGGAAGAACTTCGCCTGGATTCTTATGACAATGCGGAAATATACAAGAGAGAGATGAAGGAGTGGCATGATAAAATGATCATACGAAAAGACTTTAAACTTGATGAAAAAGTCCTCCTATTCCAATCATGTCTTCGTCTATTTCCGGGAAAGCTGAGATCCCGTTGGACCGGACCATACAAAGTGGTCAAAACATATCCACACGGGGCGGTGGAAATTCAGGACTTGGAGACGGGAGAGGTTCTCAAAGTGAACGGACAGCGATTAAAACCCTTCTTTGAGGGTTTTCAACCCAAAAACATGGAAGTCGTAGACCTTTTTGAACCGGTCTACGAATGAGGAACAACAGAAGATATCGTCGAGAAACGACGTTAAATAAAGCGCTTCTTGGGAGGCAACCCATGCAAGGTATGTTTTCCTTTATACTTTTTCAGTAGAGCGTGTGTGTGTGTAAAAAAAATGACCTGGGATTGAACCCGGGCGGGTATAAAACCCTACCCGGTCGGGTTACCTCTTAAAACACAGCACCCGGCCAACCGCCTGGGCGAGGCAGATGAAGAACAAAGAATAAATCAACCACCCGACCGGGTAGACCCCTATACCCGGGTGGGCAAACCAGCAAAATCTCTTTGCCTCGGGTGAACAGCTTACGCCCGACCGGGTCAGTCACTATACCCGGCCGGGCAACCCAGCAAAAACTCTCTGCCTCGGGTGAACAGCTTACGCCCGAACGGGTCAGTCACTATACCCGTCCGGGCGGTCGGGCAAAAGCCCGATAAGGGTGCGGGCAGGCAGCTTCCTTCCCCATTTTCTTTTCTCCCCACGACCAAAATCCCTCCTAACCTCCATTGTTGAGCTTCAAAGCTTCGCAATCTCACCATTTATACACCAAATCCATCAATTAACACCATATTCTTCATCTCCCTTACACACTCTTCCATCCTACACACATAAATCCCTTCCAAAGTCACTAAATCAATCAACCCCACAAAACCCTACCCCAAGCTAAAAAATCCCCATTTTTGAGCACTCAAGGTCCGAACTCAAGCCACAAATCCTTAACTAATACCATATTCTTGCTCTCCTCATCATCCTCTTCAACACCATACCCATAAAAACCATCCAAGCTTCACCAAACCAAAATTCCGAAAATCACTCAACAAAAAAGCCATAAAAAAATTCTTCATGGCTCCAAAAAAATCAAAGGCATCTTCTTCAAGGGGTAATAGAACCATCTCACCCGTGAAAGGCTTTGAGAGTGTGGACTTCGCCAGGGAGGACCAAAAGCAGCGCTTCATAGAGCAAACCAAACGGGAGGTAAAACAATCCCGTTTCATTTGCATTGCTACCCTATTGACATTCATGCTTGATACCATTATGCGTGAACTCTTCACAAATGCTGGAATGCTTAGGGTGTTTGAAATGCAATATGTTACCTACCCACACTTGGTATATGAATTTTTTAGTTCATTTGTGCAAATGACAAATATTGATGATCATGCTGAAAGTACAATCAAAATTCGTTTGCTAAATGAGGACCGTTCATTGACCAAGCGGGATTTCACCCAACACTTTGGCATCCCCTTATGTGATGAAGAACGTGATTATGACACTTTTGTGGGTGTAGAGTTATGGCAAAGGATGACAGGTCAGGTAGATGTTGATTTTCGTCATCTTAGTGTGAATCGTGTACAACATCCGGTCTTTCGAATTTTCATGAAATTTTTATCAAAATGTTTTCTCGGAAGACCGAATAACCATCACACAAGAATATGGGATGTTTGTGTTCTCTCACAAGCTGTTTTACCAGGCCCGAATCAGGTGGATGTTGCCACAATTCTGTGGACTCACTTCAACAAAGTGGCAACTTCCACAGTGCCAATTGTGATGGGAGGCTTACTCACACATTTAGCCACACTATATGGTTTTATAGACCCCGACCCCATTACCACAAAACAACTTGTCTGCACAAAATGGCTTATGGAGAATATCAAAGATGTAAAATTTTCTCACACAACACCCGGGGGGGTTAACTTATACAACTGGTTAATCGACTCACTTGAAGACATTTTTTTCCAATTACCCCCACTTGACCTCCCCTTGGACCTTTTGAATCACCAAATCGGTGATGGGCATCATTATTGTCTTCCCGGTAGAATACCACCCCATTATCAACCACAGGAACCTCACCATGATCAAGCCGCACTTGAACCCCCACCCCTCATACCCGAACAACTCCAACCACAACCCCAGCCACAACCCAATGCTCACCAATTTTCACCATTTGAGCAAGAACTGCTCAATAGCATGGGTGCCCTCAACCTCAACTATACCAACCTTTGAGAAGATATTGGACTATATAGAATTGAACAACAACAAAGCTTCGAGAGGATAGAGGAGCAGAGACAAAGAGACTGGCAGCGGTATGAGGAGGACCGACAGAGAGATCAAGAAGACATGAGGAGGACTTATGGCCCTATCTACTCCTACATAGCACATCAGGGTGACTTTGCATCTATGACCACTCCTCCTGCACCCTCTTGGTATAATCCCACTGAATGGGGTTATTTTGGCGGTCCAAGTCCTGGTGATGGAAGCGATCACATGGATGACGATACACCTTATGGGGGCTATCATGGCTATGGAGGATTCTATGATGGCGGCGATGCGGGCGGGCACTAGGGACAGTGCCATGAAAAGCTTGTTAAGTTGAAAACCCACAAAGGGCAGCTTAAAAAAAATAAAAATTAAAAAGAAAGCAAAAATAAGAGTGAGTTTGTGAGATTTATTAAAGAAAAATGTGGGAAGCTGGGTTGAAAACCCGAAAGGGCACCTAGACAAAATGAGAGAATGAGAGAAAGTATTTCTTTTGATTTTGCTGGATCCTAAGGGTGATTACTAAAGAGAGTTCTTTGCATGAGGAAAAAGAAATTGAAGATCCCTTGATGCTTTCTTTTTATGTTAGGGATACTTTGTGATTATTTTGTTCCTGAAAACAAAATGTCATGGTTGATGATCTTATCATTTGAGGACTCCTTGGATTGCATTTACTCGAGATGAGTAAAGATTCAAGTGTGGGGATGTTTGATATGCACTAATTAGTAGTGCATAAATGTTTGTTTTTATGTTTAATTTGTGTGGATTGTTTACCGTTTTAGTAATTTGAGAACATTTGTTTGATTTTAATTGTAATTGTATTTTAATCTCCATTTGTGAGTTGTAAAGTAGAATTAGGAATTATGGTGTTAAAAAGGAGGACTTTGAAGTGAAGCAAAAGGAGATTGGACTGTTCAGGAGCTGAAACCCGACCGGGCATAAACACTTGACCCGGTCGGGTAAGATTTAACAAACGAAGATGACTGGAAATTGCACAGACCCGGTCGGGTCCCCATTACCACCCGGTCGGGTCGGATTTGACCCGGGACAATTTAACGTGCAAAAACACTAGAACGTGGAAGATTATCTGATCTTGACATGCACCCGGTCGGGTGGGCCCTTTACCCGGTCGGGTACCCGGCCAAAGGTGTTGTAAAACATCTATAAATAGCTCCATTTTCCTTCACTTTTAATCATCCCTTCTTATATACTCCTAAGCTCAGTTTAGAATAGCATTTCTTATATTTTATAGCATGTTTAGTCTCCAAATGAGGAGCTAAACTTCCATTTCTTGGTTTTGCTCTTGAAGCTTGTTGATTATTAAAGTTGTGAGTTATTTTCTTAACTTCTTCTCTTGATTATTAATTCTTCCCTTAATCTCATTCTATATTAATGTTGGAGGGTTGCTAAGTGACGATTAGTTAACGTTCCGACATTAATTACTACTAGAAACGATCAACGAACCGATGGTTAATCGTTGCTGGTTTCAAAAGTAAGTAACTTCGGTTTATTAATGCACGGTCGTGGTTAATAGACTAAAGAGGGATCAATTTAGTTGGTTAAACCGAAACCGTTGTGTTAAGGTTATCAATCTCAATTTATTTCATCAGGGAGTTAAAAAGATTGAATGCTACTATTATATCGGTATATGGCGTTGTTCTATATTTGATTAATAGTAAGGGTTATGATGGAGTATATGGCCCGGGAATCCCCGGCCCACAGACTCCTACTACACCAATAAAGGCCCAACCGGTCCAGGAAGCACAGCAGGCCCCAAATTACGGCGCCCCAAGCACTTAGCAGCCCACAGCGCACACTGGGGAGCCTTCGGCCCCCTGGCCGAAGGCTCGAAACTCTCACAGAATGGGTTTTTCAAGAAAACTAAGAAACTGGGAGAAAAACGGCAGAAAACAGTAGCCCTCGGCACCTAGAGCCCTCGGCACCCAGGGGGTCCCCGGCACTCAGAGCCCTCGGCTAGTCCTCTGCAGCCAAGGGCACCTCTCCCGACATAATATCCGCGCCACATGCGTACAGATCACCGTACCCTGTACAAACGTCCCATCCAACAGCCGCATTAAATGCGACCACATGCGGCTGTCCGGCATTTATTGCTACTATAAATAGCACCCCTTTTCCCCATTTGTAACCAAGTCATAAAACGCTTTAACGCCTCAACTCAATATACTTTCTCTCTCTTACTTGCTCTGACTTCTCTCTAAGCTACTCCCCGCAGTAAACCCTCGGATAAGCTACCCCCCGGGTACACTATCCATCATTTGGTGCTCTCGTTGAGAGGTCGAACGATCAAGTAAGAAACCCTCCCCCTTCGCCAAACACTAGCCCTCTACCAAAATGGTGAGAACAACACGTGCCAACTCCAAAAACATAGAAGACAAGAACCTGGCCCTCGGCAACGTCAACGCCCCCGAAACCTCTCACAGGGCTCCCGAGGGCGGTGTCATCGCTGGGCTGGAACAGGCGACTGTCGACCTACGCCTTCAGATCCAACAGAATGCCCCCGATGCCCGCCTCGGCATCGAGGCCAAGAAGAAGAACCGGAGCGATGACCAAGTCAGCCCTCCGGTCCTCACCATCGACGTTCATTCGGCACTCTCCGCCTTCATCCAAACGCTAACTCAGAACCCGGGTGCCTTTGGCACCCTGGCTCCAGCTCCACCCCAGGTTGGGGAGAACATCATGCTTCCCCCTCTGCCACACCCCTTCGGAAATCCCATCCCTCGGGTTAGGAATGACGAAGGGGTAGTGGCCCAAGATACGGCCTCCCAGGAAGTTCAGTCTCGGGACCGCCACAATGACAACAGAGAAAGGCCCCGCACTTCCGCCCTCAACCGGCTCGGAGGGGGGCAAGACCGCCGAGGGGTCCAGGACCGCCTCGGAGGAAAAGCACTCCAAAGGCCCCAGGAAAGCGGAGGGTCTGTCTCGAGGGCAGATGAGGAGCGTCCCCCTCGAGACAAAGGCAAGGCACCGCTTCAAGCCGACGATGCTCGCCACCAAATCAACCAGGCCCACTCGGCCCGGGTTCGTTCGCAGGGGGCGGAGACCCTCCCGAAGGACCCCCGGGACGAGATTATTGCGGCCCTCCAACGCCGGCTTGATGAAATGGAGGCCAACAAAGCTCACGCCACCACCTCCACCCCTCATTTAGACCTCAAATACGAGGCCATGATGGCCAAAATGGAGGAATTGCAGAAGAAGGTAGCCGAGGGCTCCGGGGAACCCGTCATCCAGCTCCGGACCCGGACGCCATTTACCCCAAGGGTATTGGCGGCCCGGATCCCGGAAAAATACCGAGGGCAACACATACAGCCCTACAACGGGAAGACGGACCCCCAGGAATACTACAGCAAATATCAGAACAGCATGATGATGGTAGGGGCGTCGGACGAATATTTGTGTCGTTGGTTCCTCTCCACCTTAGAGGGGCCGGCATACGAATGGTTCAACCGGTTACCCGAAGGCTGCATTGATTCGTGGCAAGAACTCGCCCAACGATTCTTGACGCAATTTGCCGGGAGGCGTCGCACGAGGAAGCACTTCTCCCACCTCCTAACCATACGCCAGAGGAGGGATGAGACCCTTCGGGACTTCCTGGAGCGCTGGAGAACGGAAGCTGACAAAGTCGACGGTGCTGACGACGGGATCCTCCTGGCCCTCCTACAAACCGTCCTCCGCACCGGCAACTTTTCAAGGAGCCTCATCATTGAACCCCCCCGTGACTACATAAGGGCCCTGCGGCGGGGGGACCGATACGCTGAGGCCGAGGAGGTGGAGAAATACCACCAGCATCCAGATCAGCAACCCCGAGGGCTGACAACAAGAATAATCGGGGGCCGGGGGCTCCTCCGAATCACCCCAAGGCTTCGGGACCCTCTGATGACCGCCCTCGGCAAGGCCAAGCCAAGCCCGGGGGAGGTTATAAGAGCAGCCCTAAGACTTGGGCACAACCCATTCTCCTGGACCGCCCCCGGACACCATTGACGCACCCCGTCAGCATCATCCTTGATTTTGCCGAGGAGAGGGGCCTCGTTGAGCGTGATTCTCGCGCACCCCCGGAGGTACATGCTATCAACCCTCAGTTCCCCTACTGTCGTTTCCATCGGCATCAGGGGCACAGAACCGATGACTGCCACCAGCTAAAGACGGCCATCGAGAGATTGATACAAGCAGGGCATCTGTCCCAATTTATCCAGAGCCCTCGACAGGAGTACCTTCTCATCAGGGACCTCCCCGAGGGCACCACACGAAGGTGAACGCTTGGGTGAACCCGAACACCATCCCCCTCGACAAGAAGAGGGAGATCGGAAACTTGGAGGACGAAGAGGAGGAGTACCCCCACTACCAGGAGAAGAAACGCCACATCCTCATGATCACCGGTGGCAATACAGGGGGCGATTCCACCAGCCAGCGGAAAAAGTGGGCTCAATCGCTTTACGTGGGGGAAGTAACTCATATGCCCCCGGTAAAGCGACTGAGGGAGGAACCCATCACCTTCACCAACGCAGATCTCCCTCCTACTTCTTCTCCTCGCAGGGATGCCTTGGTGATTCGAACCGAAATAAACGACACCATCATTCACCGAACTTACATTGACACGGGCAGCTCCGTCAATGTAATGTACCTCAGCACCTTTAGAGAGCTGCACCTGGAGAGGGGGTCCCTTCGGCCCATTAAGACCCCTCTGGCCGGCTTCACCGGCGATACTATTGATTCCGAGGGGGTAATAACCCTCCCGGTAATCTTCGGCGACGGGCTCCATAGGGCCCAGCTCGAAGTGGAGTTCGTCGTCGTCAACATCGACTGCGCCCACAACTTCATCCTCGGCCGGCCAGCCCTCGAGGACCTCGAGGCCGTCATCTTCATGAGGCACCTCTGCCTCAAGTTCCTCGCCGAGGGAGGCATTGGCTACTCCCGGGGGAATCAGAAAATTGCCCGCACTTGCTATCTTCAAGTCACGAAGAAAGTAAGTAAGACGGAATTCCGTGTTGACACCATCACCGGAACCATCAATGAAGAAGAAAAGAGGCCGAGGGCTGAACCAGCCGAGGACGTAGAAGACTTTGCGCTCGATCCGGCCAAGCCGAAGAGAGTCGTGAAGATTGGAGGCCAGTTCCCTGAAGATCTGAAGATCGGTATCACCGACGCCCTCCGCGCCTACTCTACTGTCTTTGCATGGGGGCCGGAGGACATGCCGGGAATAAGCCGAAGGGTCATCACCCACCGCCTCTCGGTGGACCCCTCGGCAAAAGCAGTACAACAACGAAGAAGACCCCTCTCCGCCGAAAGGAGGGAATTTGTGAAGAAGGAGGTCGACATGCTCCTCTCTATTAAGCACATCAAGGAGGTAAAATACCCCTCATGGCTGGCAAACGTAGTCCTCGCACAGAAGCCCCTACCTTCCGCATGTGCGTGGACTACACGGATCTCAACAAGGCGTGCCCCATGGACCCTTTTCCTTTGCCCAATATCGATCAACTTGTAGATGAGACCGCGGGGTGTGAAATCATGTCATTCCTCGACGCATTCCGCGGGTATCATCAGATCTTCATGCATGAAGAAGACGCCGAAAAGACAACCTTCATGACTTCTGAGGGCATCTTCTGCTACCTAGTGATGGCCTTCGGATTAAAGAACTCAGGGGCCACTTACACCCGGATGGTGGCCCGAGTCTTTCAGGCCGTCCTAGGGCGCACCATGGAGGCCTATGTGGACGACATGATCGTCAAGAGCAAACAATCTTCCAGCCATGCCGACGACCTCCGGGAAATCTTCGCCATCATGCAAAAGTTCAACCTTCGGCTAAACCCGAAGAAGTGCACCTTCGGCGTCCAAGGGGGCAAATTCTTAGGCTACATGGTGAGCCGAAGGGGTACTGAGGCCAATCCCGAGAAGATCCAGGCCATCATCAACATGGAGCCCCCACGCAATGTGAAGAAAGTTCAACGGTTGACGGGCCGCTTGGCAGCCCTCAACCGCTTTCTATCTAAATCAGCGGAGAAGTCTCTACCCTTCTTCCAGATCATGAGGAAGACGGATGGCTTTCTATGGACTCCAGAATGCAAGGGGGCTTTCAACGAGCTCAAACGATATCTATCTTCACCCCCTGTGCTCTCAAAACCAAAGGTAGGGGAGACCCTCTATCTCTACCTCGGGGTCAGCCCGGCAGCCATCAGCTCCGTACTCATCCGGGAGGAAGACGACATCCAACATGCCATCTTCTATGTAAGCAAGACCCTAAGGGAGGCCGAGCTCAGGTACTCTCCTGTGGAAAAAACGGTGTTAGCCATCGTTTGGACCGTCAAGAAGTTGGGCCACTACTTTCAGGCTCACCCGGTTCAGGTCCTCACTCATCAACCCCTCGGCGCCCTCATGAGGAGCCCCACCAGCTCCTCCCGCATGGTGAAATGGGCTATCTTCTTGAGGCAGTACAACATTGACATCCGTCCGAGGCCTGCCATCAAGGGCCAAGCCCTGGCGGACTTTGTGACGGAGTGTACCGCAAGGGCAGCCACGGACGGGGAGCCCTCGGCTGCCTCGGACGACTGGTGGACCCTCTACACCGACTGCTCCTCCGCGACCAAAGCATGCGGGGGAGGGGTAGTCCTCATTACTACAACGAGGCCGAGTATGAGGCCCTCCTATGTGGCCTTCGGCTGGCTGCCAACATGAAGGCTTGGCAGATCCACATCAAATGCGACTCCAAGATGGTCGTTGGCCAAATCTCCGAGGAATATGAGGCCAAGGAGGGAAGAATGAAACAGTACAAAGAGGCAGCCAAGGAGTTGCTTAAGGTATTTGAGGCACACTCTCTCACTCAAATACCGAGGGCTCAGAACTCCGAAGCCGACATACTATCTAAGCTCTCGGCCGACTCCCCCGAGCACATCTTCAAGATTGCTAAAATTGAGGAACTCAGTCTCTCAAGTATCCATGCAAGCCCCGTCATGAACATACAACAACGCCAAGAGGACTGGATCTCAGACATCATCACCTTCATCTCCACAGGGCAGCTACCCGAGAATGAGACCCACGCTAAACTAGCAAAGCTGAGGGCTCCTAGCTACACCATCGAAGACGGAAGGCTCTACAAACGGTCTTACAACGGCACACTACTTCGGTGCCTTCATCAAGATGAAGCCGAGGTCGCAATGGAGGAAGTGCACAGTGGCACTTGCTCAGCTCACCAGGGGGCCTTCTCCATGTCCCGAAGGCTCATTCTCCAGGGCTACTTCTGGCCAACCATGGCCAGGGATTGTGCTGACCTTGCCCGAAGGTGCACCGCATGCCAACATTTCCAGAAAGCCCCAGGCAGGCCAGCGGTCAACTATGCCCCCATCAGCACATCCGTCCCCTTTTCTGGATGGGGGATAGACCTTGTGGGCCCTCTGCCGAGGGGTACCTCCAACAACAGGTACATCATCGTGGCCATCGACTACTTTACCAAGTGGGTAGAGGCTGAGCCCCTCGCCAGTATCACGGAGGCGAAGTGTCGTCACTTCGTCCTCAAGAACATCCTCACAAGGTTTGGCGTCCCCCAGCAGATCATCTCCGACAACGGAACACAATTTGAGGCAGCCCCCTTCTGTGCCCTTCTGGAGGCATGGGGCATCAAACACACCTTCTCCTCTGTTGCCTACCCTCAAGGCAACGGGCAAGTAGAGAACGCCAACCGGACCTTGCTCGAGGGCCTCAAAAAGAAGCTGGAGGCCAAGGGCGGTGGCTGGGTAGAAGAACTCCACAACATCCTTTGGGCCTACCGCACCATCCCTCGGCGAGCAACAGGCGAGACACCCTTCTCCCTCTGCTACGGGTTTGAAGCCAAAGCCCCTACGGAGGTCACCCTTCCCACCCGGAGGGTGATCCAATATGACCCCGAGGTCAACGACATCAACATGGCCCTCGACCTCCACCTCCTTTCAGAACGCCGGGAGCAAGCCTTCATCCGGGCAGAAAACTACCGAAGGCAAGTCAAAGGCTACATCGACGCCAAGGTTCGCACCCGAGAATTCCAAGTGGGGGACTATGTCCTCCGGAGGAGGAAAGCCAGCCAACCGACCGAGGGAGGCAAAATGGCACCCAAGTTCGAAGGTCCCTACATCATAGCAGCCATCATCAAACCTGAGACTTACAAGCTCAAGCGCCCCAACGGGAAAGAGGTCCCCAGGCACTGGAATGTACACCACTTAGTTAAATTTTATCAATAATGTAAGAGCGGCCAAGCCCTCATAACTAGTGAATGTACTATCCTATGGCCCAAGGCCTCCAATTTTGAAGAATGAAGACACATTCAAGACACCAAGAACAACCGCAAAACACTTATGAGCGGCTAAGCCCTCATACCAACTACAGGGCCCAGGCCGCACCACGAGAAGAACCCCCTTCGGCACCAAGTGCCGAGGGCGGACACCATCAACACCTTCGACAACAGTGAAAACACCAAGTGTTTCAAACAAGACCCCCCGGTACCAAGTACTGAGGGTGGGGACTCCCATCACCAGCAACAGGAAACACCAAGTGTTTCATTTCAAGACCCTTCGGCACCCAGTGCCGGGGGTACACATCTCCACCATCAACATCAAAGAGAAGAACACCAAGTGTTCCTACAGAAGACCCTTCGGCACCCAGTGCCGGGGGTACACATCTCCACCATCAACATCAAAGAGAAGAACACCAAGTGTTCCTACAGAAGACCCTTCGGCACCCAGTGTCGGGGGTACACATCTCCACCATCAACATCAAAGAGAAGAACACCAAGTGTTCCTACAGAAGACCCTTCGGCACCCAGTGCCAGGGGTACACATCTCCACCATCAACATCAAAGATAAGAACACCAAGTGTTCCTACGGAAGACCCCTCGGTACCAAGTACTGGGGGTACACAACTCACCCATCAACGTCAAATAGAAGAAGAACACTAAGTGTCCCTACAGAAGACCCCTCGGTACCAAGTACCGGGGGGGCTACATACCGAAACTAACACCAAGTGTTGTTTCTAAAGCCGTACCCCACGAGGACGCATATACCGAAGGCGCCACCATCGGTGCCGGCGGCACATAGTGCCCCCGGCCATTTGCAACTAGTGTGCAAATGAAAACCCTTCCTTGAAACGCTTTCCGCGTCACTACCCCCAGGGTATGACAGGCATGAGAAATGTCCAGGATTCGACTTTCAAAAACGGAACGCTTTCCGCGTCATCACCCCAAGGGTATGACAGGCACGAGAAATGCCCAGGATTCGACTTCCAAACCGAAACGCTCCCCGCGCCACCACCCCAAGGGTGTGGCAGGCCACGGACTATGTCTAGCGCCGAGGGGACGAGTTTCAAAAATGAGGCGCTTTCCACGCCATCCCCCAAGGGGAGGCAGGTTACAGACCACCATATCTTGTGCCCAGGAAACGACCCTCGATCCCCTCGGAACTCGGAAGGTTAACCCGAGGGAGGAGAGCCATTGGTGTATTCTGATGGTCTCCTGATAGGCCCAGCCTTTCCAAGAAACCAAGTTTCTTGATGCCTTCCCTTCACCACCAACCAAAAAAAACAGAGGGGGTGAAGGGGAGTAGACTCATCGAGAAATCAATGAGTACAACACTCCAACAAATCACAGCATACCGAGGGCTCCCTACGGGAACACCTCCGGTAACTGAAGGCTCCTATTTCCCGAAGGTTACTACTCAACAATACAAAGGGATGAGTTCACTTCTAATAAGTGCCGAGGGCACCTACCATCGGTCATCCGTTGCTACCGAGGGGTCCTATCCTGTAAAAGGGGATCCAACTGACTAAGGCAGCTCAAGAACCCTTCAAATGAATGCCGAGGGCACCTATATCCCACCAGCATTCACTACAACATCAATATCCTACAAATTTTCCTAAGTCCACACTTTTGAGAAAATGACAACAGCCGGAGGCTCACATATCACCCAACGACCGAAGGCATCTATTACAAATCATCAAAGGCCAACCAAGGGGGATTATTCCAAAATAATGTCTGTGGATCGTTGCACTTACCGCTACACTAAAAGCAATCGCTGATAGTGAAGCACGCTCCTCCCCCTTTATAGCACAAGCGAAGCGCCACGTGGTCCGATTGCACCGACAGGCTGGCTGTTGCTGGCACCGCATACCCGCGGCCCAACAATCTCCCCCCCAGCACCTGCCAGCCTACAACTGCGCAGCATGCTGTTGCCGGGGGTCGAACCCGTGACCTTGGCTCTGATACCACTTGTGGATCGTTGCGCTTACCGCTACACTAAAAGCAATCGCTGATAGTGAAGCACGCTCCTCCCCCTTTATAGCACAAGCGAAGCGCCACGCGGTCCGATTGCACCGGCAGGCTGGCTGTTGCTGGCACCGCATACCCGCGGCCCATCAATGTCGCCCTCAGGAAATCTTAAGCGGAAAACACTACTAACCGAAGGCTACACAAGGAAGCAACACTTAGAAATTTTTCTAAGTCCTGAAGATTGAGCCCCCAGCCTGATCAATATTTCAACTAGAGGAAGCATGATAGCCGAAGGCTACGTGATGCAACAACACTTATAAAATTTTCTAAGTCCTACATATTTGGCCCTCGGTCAAATATTCACACATCAGGAAGGAGGCTGCCAGCCGAGGGCTTCCAATGGGAGACTACACTTTGAAAAATTTCTAAGTCCCAAAAGATCTCACCCTCAGTGACAAGTGTCTAAGTCCCGAATCTCCCTGCAACCCGAGGGGTCACACGATTGAAGGCTTGGTGAGACTACACTTAGAAAAATTTTCTAAGTCCTGACTATTGCTAGGCCCTCGGTCACACATCTAGCAAGGGGTGCCCAACTACCGAAGGCTATGACTGTATTCAAACACTTAGAAGAATTCTCTAAGTGCTAAGCACCTCACCTCCGGCCATCGCACGAAGGCTACACGGAACCAGAAGGGAAGATCAGCCGGGGGCCAACAGATGAACAAACACTTAGAAATATTTCTAAGTCCTGAACATTGTGCCCCCGGTAAAACATTGAAGTAACTAAAGGTTATTGGTAACCGAGGGCTACAAGAAGCACCGCAATTGGAAGGAAATATTCTAAGTCCTAAACATACATTCAAAGGAACAAAGGCATACATTCAAAACGAGACGAGGGCATACATTCAAAAGAAAAGAAGGACAACACATTCATATACAAAAGCCCGAAGGCTAACATTCATCCATCAATCATCAAAAGGAAAGTCAGTGTAACTATTACATACGGGCCAAAGCCGAGGGGTGACAAAGGTTCATTACAAAGATTTTTCAAAAATCAGCTAAGTACAAGTTAAGATTTATCAGCAACTTCATCGACGGTCCCTGCGGCAGGTTTGGAGGAGATTTCTTCTTCGACGGCATTGTCCCCGACGGTAGCACCATCATCATCGCCGCTCATCATCATAGAATCATGAATCACCGGGCGCTCGTCGCCCTCGGGGAGGGGGACTCTCACATCTGGCTGCAACGGGGGAAGGCCATACACCGAGGGGTCAAACTCCTCCAGGGAGGTGCCGAAATGCCAGGCGAGCCTCCGGTAAACCAGATGCTGGGTGAAGAACTCACCGGCTTGATAATAGGTGTCGCCCCTCTCGTTCATCCAGTCGAGCCCGGGGCCTTTCACCCACTCCTCGATCGAGGCCTTCACCACGGAAGCCACCCACTCCCTCTGGCCCTCGGCCTTCCAACCCTCGGAGATGAACCCAACGATGGCCTCTTCTCGGGCTTTGACGACAGCTTCGGCATTGGCATTTTCGGCGTCCTCAGCCGCTTGCTTCCTCTCCTCGGCCGCAACCCTCTCGGCCTCTGCCTTGCCCTCGGCCTTGCCGTCATCTCTGGCCTTCTTCAGCTTCAGCTCCGCTTGCCGAAGGGCGTCCTCCAGCTTGCGCACCGCCCGGAGGCAAGCGTCCTTGTCATGGATCAGCTCCTTCACGGACTCCTCTAGCTCGGCCTTATGACGGCGCCACTCCTCGCGCCTTCGGGCCTGCTCACCGAGGGCTATACACGCCTGTTAAACAACGGACAATGGGTTCAGACGGGCGTTGAGAATATACTAAGTGTTAAGATAAAAGCAAAGTAAAAATACTTACAGCCAGAGATGATCGAAGGGCCTTGCTCTCGAGGGCGTCATCGTCGTAGGTGGAGAGGGCTTGCTTATCCATCATCGAGGTAATCCCCCTCAGGAAAGACATCGGTTCAGCTGAACCGTGCAGCACAGATGACCCCGGGGCGAGGGAGAGCTGAAGAATCTCCCAAGGCAAGTCCTCCGGGGGAAGATCTGTCTGAGCCATCGGAGTGTCAACGGTCGGGGAGTCAGCGGAGGGCTGATCATCAATTACTATGGGGGGCCGCCATTCCAACGGTGCCCCCAGCAACCTTCTGTTTCTTGATCGGGGGCTCCACCCCCTTGCCTCCTTTCTTCTTCTTGACGGCCACCTCGGCCTTCGGCCCCCCGGCCTCAGTAGCAAGGGCAGCATCAGCAGAAGGCTCCACAACCTCCTTCGGGAAGACCTCATCAATGGGCTTTTGGCCCGAGGGCTCCTTTTTCTCCTTCTTCTTGACCTGAGCCCTCTCCTTCTTCTTTTTCATGGCAAAGAGAGCCTCCATACCTGCAAAACAATGAAGAGAAAAGATTAACCCGAAGGATCCATACAACAGACAACTATCGGGACGCAAAATAAAAATGCCTAAGTACAACAACTAAGGGCCCTCGGCTAGTACCTCCAGCCCCCCCGAAGGGTCTGTCCAGCTTGGGGTACTTCTCATCTGCCTCCCCAATGTACCGGTACCGTTGGAACCCGAGGGCATGCAAGTCATCCTCGAGAGTACATTCTTTGATCGTCACGATCTTCTTCTTGCCCTCCGGGATCTTGGCGAGTTTCAGGCCATCCTTCTCTAGGGCGATACTCCCCACCTTCTCGTGGCGCCGAAAGCGGTCCCGTAGCTCCCTCGGGAAGGGGTTCTCGGCCAACCGGACATAGCACCATTTGTCTTTCCAGCCCTTGTTGGACGAGGGCGCCTCGGTGAACAACTTGAACTTCGCTATCTGCTGCAAATTGGCGAAGCCCTCGGCATTCGCGTGCCCCCCTCGGCACAAGTTGAAGCTTTGGAAGAAGAGGTCCAAGCTTGGGGTAACATCCCTCGTCTGGCACAGGTGCAGAAAGCCAGCAATATATGAATGGCTGTTGGGGGTAAGTTGGCAAGGGACAAGTCCAACGAACCTGAGGTACTCCCGGAGAAATGGGTGCAGGGGGAACCGGAGGCCCATTGACACCGATAGGATGTGGACGGCAATACATCCCTCAGGTGGCTGGGACAGCAAATAATCGACGCCTGGCTCCACCACTTCGGCCGAAGGCCCAACGTGCAGCTGCGTGATGTACAAGTCTGCCTTGTCCGCCTTCGACTTGATATCGAGGGCCTCGGTATTTAGCCAGGTATACCCCTCGGGCATTTCAACCGGGCCCCCAGCACCAGCGGCAACACCTTTCTTCTTGGGGGCAGCCCTCCTCGAATTCATCTTCCTCTTCTTGCCGGGGGCCATCCTCATAGGCGTCGGGTCCAACGGCCTGGAGGTACTAGGCTCACCACAATCATTCCGAGGGGGTGGCACAGCAACGGTAACCGTCATCGCTTCCTTTTGAGCTTCGTCCTCCGCCACCTGGAACGCAAGGGCTAATTCTTCATCTTCGCACTCCTGTTCGAAGCCCTCGGCTTCCACTTCAGCAACAAGGGCCTTTTGCAACTCCAAGGCTACGGCTTCATCATCGGCAACCGAGGGCGCACTGCTAGTTGACTCTACATCAGAAGCAACCTCGTCCTCAACCGAGGGCTCCCTTGAGGTATTCTGCGAGTCACTTTGGGACGACATCCTTGGTGTACTTAAGCTAAGACTCCTAAACCGAGGGTTCTCTACAAAGCTCTAACACCAAATATAAGGCCAGGGAGCAAAAGCTTACGAAAAATGGTGAGGAACGAAGGAAGAACTGACCTCTAGAAGTTGCTGTGATCGAGGGTGATTTTCTCTCTCTAGAAAATTTTCGGCAGAACTTCGCTAAGACAAATGATCGCGCAAGAAGAAATGACTCTGGCTCCGGGGTATTTATAGGCCCCGGAATCCGGGCTTGGGCCTGAAAACCGGGCCCCCGGCTACAAGTCATCATTACACGCTGTGTCTTCGCCCGACCGGTGGCGCCGCCCACGGACAGCCAACCATCACGCGCCACGTGTACCCCCCCCCCCAACGGCTATATCCTGACGTTACATATTCCAACGGCTATATTTCCAACGGCTATATTCTGGGAGCCCCCGGATTCTCTTACTTCACTCCACTTCATCAAGGAGAGCCTCCGGGTACACTTACCCAGAGACGCCCCCGGGTTGTGCCCACACAGTACATAACAGTCGCCTTCGGGACCACTCCTTCAGAAACCCAAGGCTTCATATTAGGCCACCCCTCGGGGATTCCCCCTCAGCACTGTAAGGGCCGGGTAGCCCCCGGGGAGTATGCCTCACTGACGGGTAGCCTACGGCACACAGGTAATGAGAGCCCTCGGATATCCTCATCACCAACTAATCAACAAGCAGGGGACACCCCGGTAACAATTCAACTACTGCCCTCATCCATCACGCCCTCGATCCCCAGATTGAGGGGCCCCCCCTCGGCACCTCCCAGGACATCAACAGCAAGCCTTCGGCTAATCAACACATGAGCCCTCAGAACAAGGAGAGCCTTCGGCATTACCGTTATTCTCCATTTGGATCCAAGGTTTCACGTTTTCGATTCATCGTTGGGGGAATTCGGTGCACTCTTTTTCCCTCATTCGGATTTTTTCCCACAGGGTTTTTCCTAATGAGGTTTTTAACGAGGCATCCCCCCAAAATGAAACGAAAAGCGTCAGCCTTCGGCCCCATGCTACAACGGACTACTCTACTCCTTTTCACCACTTTACAAGTGCCTCAAGGAGTGGGAGACTAGAGGACCCCCTCGGGAAAATCATTAAATTATAAAATGGTGAAAAATTCCAACAAATGGCAAAGCAATACCTCAAGTCCTGACATGTGGGTAACTGAGAGACTGCCTTCGGCAGGGACATGAAAGCAACAACTCCTCACCAACTTCAGAGATAACAATGGGACAACATCAAGGGGCAAACACAAATTACTCCTTTTCCCTCAAGTACCTTTCGGCAAAAGGAGTGAGGGACTCCTGATGGAGTATATGGCCCGGAAATCCCCGGCCCACAGACTCCTACTACACCAATAAAGGCCCAACCGGCCCAGGAAGCATAGCAGGCCCCAAATTACGGCGCCCCAAGCACTTAGCAGCCCACAGCGCACACTGGGGAGCCTTCGGCCCCCTGGCCGAAGGCTCGAAACTCTCACAGAATGGGTTTTTCAAGCAAACTAAGAAACTGGGAGAAAAACGGCAGAAAACAGTAGCCCTCGGCACCTAGAGCCCTCGGCACCCAGGGGGTCCCCGGCACTCAGAGCTCTCGGCTAGTCCTCTGCAGCCGAGGGCACCTCTCCCGACATAATATCCGCGCCACATTCGTACAGATCACCGTACCCTGTACAAACGTCCCATCCAACAGCCGCATTAAATGCGGCCACATGCGGCTGCCAGCGCCAACCAGTTGAGATTACCTCTCAGCCAATGGGCGCTTGACACGTGTCCCTGTCCGGCATTTATTGCTACTATAAATAGCACCCCTTTTCCCCATTTGTAACCAAGTCATAAAACGCTTTAACGCCTCAACTCAATATACTTTCTCTCTCTTACTTGCTCTGACTTCTCTCTAAGCTACTCCCCGCAGTAAACCCTCGGATAAGCTACCCCCGGGTACACTATCCATCAGGTTATTAATGAACGGTCGTTGTTAATAACTACCCTCGATGAATTGGAGATACTCCTCGATTGAGTATTCGAGAGGGGATAAGTTATAGATATAACAAGGATCGACTAATATATAATAACAAGTGGAAAGTAGCAAAGCCAAGTCCCATTTATTCTTGAATTAAATCTCATATAAGTCGTTCATCTTACTTTTTAATTTAATCAAATCATTCATCACTAAACCCCCCCTTTATTTACTAAAGTTTCATAAAAAGAGAATTCTTCCTTTCCCTGTGGATACGAACTCTACTTCACCTGTACTACGTATAAGTGTTGTATTGATAAATTATTTGGAGTGCACTTCACGACAAGTGCACGTCACCATGCCTTCGAGTAACAGCTCTGCGTTGCAAAGTCTGTGCCCTTTTGTCAACAACGCTTCATCATGGTACCAGTGCATGGTTCTGGGACGTGCAGGTTGGCCACAGATGGCTCTCCCCCGATGACCTTTCTCCTCAGCTCGTGTAGCCTTAGCCTCAGATCTTTCACCGTATCGGGGGCCAATTCTGCTCGTGCGCACCCACCGCGGAGCTGAACTTGCGCAAAAGACTCTGCAACCCTCTCGCGTACGTGAGGTCGAGATTTAGCATGATGTTTGTCCAGGAAGGCTGTACGCCTACCCGATCAACGGGAGTGATAAGACGAGTCGTCCTTCCTTGCTACCATGGCTACCCAACTTGTCGGGACACATACTCCCTTCGAGATCCATTTGTGCTGGTACATGTTTGCTGATACGTCTCCCGAGGTGTATGTTGTCTTCCCGGTTGATGGGAGTGATGAGGTGAATCGTTCCCTCCTTCCCGGAACGAGTGTTCCCGAGAAGGCCTCCTTCCTGGCTGTCGTGGCTAACTTGCCGGGACACATACTTTATTCGGGATCCGTCCGTGCCGGTACGTCTGCGCTGGTCCATGCTGGTACGTCTGTGCCGGTACGTCCCTTTAGGGCCCATCTTTGTTGGTACGTCTGTGCTGATACGTCTCCCGGGGTAGCCAGCCCTCCTACCTGGTCGACGGGGATGATGAGATGAATCGTTCCCTCCTTCCAGGAACGCGTGTTCTCGGGAAGGCCTCCTTCCTGGCTGTCGTGGCTAACTTGCCGGGACACGTACTCTATTCGGGATCCGTCCGTGCCGGTACGTCTGTGTTGGTCCGTTTTGGTACGTCTCTGTCGGTACGTCCCTTCAGGGCCCATCTTTGTGGGTACGTCTGTGCTGATACGTCTCCCGGGGTAGCCAGTCCTCCTACCTGGTCGACGGGGGTGATGAGACGACTCATTCCTTCCTTCCCGGGACGAGTGTTGCCGGGAGGGCCTCCTTCTTGGCTGCTCAACTTGCCTAGACACGTACTGCCTTCGAGATCCATCATGCCCTGAGTGTACGTGCATGGTGTATGGCACCGAGCATACAAGCGTCTGAGGTGATAGCTCCTAGCGTGCTCGACCTCGTGATTGTGCTTCGGAACCACGACCAGTTGGTACACACAATGAACCTACAATTTCAGAAAATTTTGTAGAAATCTCAAATTTATATTTTTATTGTTTGAGGGTTGTCCTTTGTTGAGCGGGTGAGGTTCGTGCCCATCTTTGAATGAGGCTTCGAACTGAGGAGAAGTCTGTTGATCGTGAGGGAGACCCTCGACCGCCGCTGTCACTCGAGCTGCCTCCATCCATGGCCGTCGCCGGACGGAGTTGAAGGTGAAGCCCTCGCCGCCGCGTTGCTGCCCTGGAGCAGATGGATCCCTGTCGCTGAGGTCGGTCGAAAAGAGCTTGTGCAGTCCTCGGTTCGTACAGACAGAGGAGATAGAGAGCGATGGCAAGGCTTCATCTGCGTCACGTGTGAGACCCGCTCGTCAATCCCAGGAACCTCAAGCGGCCATTAATGGCGGAAATTGGACAGGATGGCAGAACTTCCGGTGGTATGTGAGGCAAGGTCTGCGTCCACCGTTGCTCAGTTCTCCCAGTCGTTCGTCGCTCGGGTTCTCCTTGGTTCGGCCTTGGTGGCTGCGTATCCTTGGGACCTAATCTGGAAAATTTCATATCTGATTTTTGCTCGAACCTCTACCGGTTCCTACCGAAAAATGAAAGACAGCTCTCAATGAAAGCACCAATGTTGGTAGAAAATATCCCGGGTAGAGAAACTAGCAGCATTTCAGTATAGTAAAATAGCGTAGAGAATATATGGGGGGTTGATGGCCTATTTATAGGCATCCATCATAAGTCCAAAGTTTAATCTACGTGGGCTTGGCCCATATTAATAATACCTCTCCAAGCTAATGGGCGAACCGGCCCGATAAATAAATAAATGAGCAAGGGGCGACTCCCGCTCGTGAGACTACATTCTGGGCCTAGTTGGGCCTAAACTCGAAGATAACGGGCCGATGGCACTGGAACTGGCCCATTATCCCAACATTAAGGATACAACACGCATTTGTTGGACTCGGTTTAATCCTCATCAATTCTGTATGCTTCTCGTTTATCATAATCATTCATTTAATTATTTATTTTGCAAATTTTTGAGATACACAAACAACAATATCTATGATAAATTTGGTGTTTTTTGCATTATACCAGTACTATGTTTTGGTACAAAGTAAAATTGTAAATGAAGATGAAGCTCTATATAATAGGACGTGGAGTATTATGAGAGCTATTATTATTAGTAATATTTGTATTATTTAACTTTAAAAGTCAAAAAAGTTGTTTGTTGCATAGTGCTAAGGAGGGAAGCGTTTGAGACCGTTGTTTCAAAGTCTTCATGTGGGTTATCTTTTCCTTTTCCTCTTTTTTCGCTTACTTGTTGTCTTTTAGTGTGTTTAATGCGTGTTGGGGTCGGATTTAGACATATTGTAGACATGCTAAATGTAGAGTAACTAACGTTTTGATAAGTCCGTATTTAGACATGCATTTAATGCGTGTTGGGGTCGGATTTTGATGGTTTTCCTAGATTTAAGGTGTTACAAGTCTCAATTTTAGCTCAAGTTTTGTTTACCGGACGTTGGTTCGAGTTTTGTGTTGTTTGGAGTCAAAATCAGGGAATTTGAGCCCAGCACCGGTGCTTGAGGAGCAAACGGGATTATTCGAGAAGCATTCAAGAGTGAATTGAGATCATTGTAGGTCACTGGGAGGTTCACGATTGACGTGCACTCGTCGTTAGGTGCACTCAAAATAAATAATCAATACAACACTAATACGTAGTATAGTGTAGTAAGGTTCGTATCCACAGGGAAAGGAATACTTTTCTTTTATATAAATAGTAACAAAAAGGGGGGTTTAGATTTGTTTGTTTTAACAACACTAAGATAAACAACCTATATGAGTTTAATTCAATGAGATGAAGTCTTGGTTTTGCTTTTATCCACTTAATGAAATGTTCGTCGATCCCGGTTATATTTTTAACTATCTTCCTCTCGAATACTCAATCGAGGAGTATATCCAGTTCATCGAGGGTAGTTATTAATAACGAGATGCGTTCATTAATAAAACTTACTATCGAGTCAATATAGAACAAGCGCCGTATATTAACTTGATAGTAGCAATAAACTTAAGATGAAAACGATTGAGATTGATAACCTCAACTCAAGCGGTTTATTGGTTTAGTCAATATAATTAATTCCCCTTGGCATATTAACCATGAGATGCATGCATTAATATTCCAAGTTTACTACCGTTGAAAGAACCGGATTAATAACAAGCGTATTAACCGATTGATTCTAGTAATAATTAATATGAGAAACAATACTAGTTGATACTTTAAGTAATGTTTAAGATATTAACATGAAATATGAATAGGAATTAATTAATACTCAAGGAAGAATATTAAAATATATGAATCCTACTATGATTAATATCAAGATGTTAACTAATTGTCATCTTAGTAACACTCCCCAATATTATCATAGAGGAAGAAATAGCTATTACTATAACCAATGTCAAGATGTTAACTAATTGTCATCTTAGTAACACTCCCCAACTTTGATATAGAGATAGTATTTTGAAAGAAAGAATTAATATTCAAGGAAGAAGATTAAAGAAAATAACTCACAACTTACAAATTCATTAAGCTTCAAAGTAGCAAAACCAAGATGGAAGAGTTTAGCTCCTCATTTGGAGACTAAACATGATGAAAAAATATAAAGAAAGAGCTATTCTATACTGAGCTTAGATGTACAAAGGGATTGGATATCTTTTTGTGAAGGAAAGGAGGTGTATTTATAGGTTTTTGGGATGAGATTCGGGTACTCGATCGGGTATATACATGGTACCCGATCGAGTATGTGTGTAACATCCGATCCGAGGCATACTCGACCGGTTTCAGGCTATTTTCTAAGTGTATACCCGATCGAGTATATATGAATACCCGGTCGAGTATGCTTAGAAAGTGATATTCGGGCTATACTCGACCGATCTTCGTTTGTAATTTAAAGGTATACCCGATCGGGTATGTCGGTCTACCCGATCGGGTATAGACATAGAATCGTGGCCAAAATCTTCCCTGCATGTTCCTTTGTCTTCGGATCTGATCCGATTTGAAGTTCCAACCTAATACCCGATCGAGTATAGCTAATACTCGACCGAGTATAGACCAAAATTCAGGATCTTCTTTTGTCTTTGAACTTTTGCACCTTCTCTTCACTTTTTGGGTTCACCAACTGTACTTTGGGTGACCAAAACCTGCTTAAGCTCAGAATATATCTAATCTAACCTATTTACAAGAATTTAACAATCTAATCTATTACACCAAAAGTGTGTAAATTCCAAAGTAAAAGTCAAGCAAAACTAATTAAAAACATAAACATAGAAATGGAAATTACGAACGTATCAACTCCCCCACACTTAAACCTTTACTCGTCTCGAGTAAGATCAAATGTTTACAAGTGTCAATGTTTGTCCAAAAGTTCCACAGTTCAACAAAAACATAATACAAACACAAAGACCACCAAGGATTACAAAGAAAAATGAGTTTTGAACTCAAATTACAAAAGAGCATCTTGGGTTTAATGGCCTCCTAGTGTTGTCTTCTTTTCTCCTCCTCTCTCCTTCTTTATCTTGAATCTTCATATTCTTCATAAGGGTATAATGAGTGCCTGCAAGAACAAACATTTCTCTCATATCTCTCATTTTGCCTAGGAGCCTTTTCAGGTTTTCATCCTAGCACCTCTTTTCATTTTCCATTCTCTCCAACTCACTCATTCTTTTTTATAAGCCTTTTTTGCTTAGATATCCCATTTTATTGGGTTTTCAACCTAACTAGCATTTATTTTCTTTTGTTTATTTTTTTCTTTTTTTTTTTGTGTAAAAGTTCAAAAGAATTACATGCATAGTGCTAGGTACAAATGAGAATTACATACCATCATGAGTGTCTCCCCCGCACTTGAATCACGCACTGTCCCTAGTGCCCGCCTTCTCCTCCGTAGTAGCTCCCTCCAAAGCCGCTCCCTTGGCCACCATCTCCCATGTAAGTGTCCCCGCCATCTCCGCCGTCGTACCCTCCACCACCGGAGCCAGATCCTCCAAAGTTACCCCAATGAGTGGGGTCATACCATGAGGGTGGTGGAGGAGGGTTTGCCATGGTATGGAAGGATCCCTGTTGTGCCATAAACGAGTACATAGGCCCGTAGAACCTATGTTGGTCTTCCTCATACCGGTGTCTATCGGCCTCCCAGAGCTCCTCCAAACGTTGAAAGTCGGCCCTTTGCTCATCCTCCAATCTTTGAAAACCGGCTCTTTGCTCTTCCTCTAATCGGTTGAGCCGGTTGTCCATTTGAGCTATTCCCGTAAGAAGTTGTTGTTGACCCTCCAGAAGTTGTTGAAAGAAGTCGGGTGGTGGAGGGTTTTGGCTTTGTTCTGGGAAATCATGGCTCATGGTTGGATGGCTATGGAGTTGCTCGTAGGGCTCGTCATCGGGTTGGTTTTGGGGGAGTTCCTGTTCCGGTTCTTGAAGATGTGGTGGGAGGGCGTTTGGGAATAGGTAATGTTGATCCGGCCTGCCTGTTTTGAAGTGGAGTTGGGGGAGTTCTGGGTTGGGCAAGAGGAAGTATTTGAGGGGTTTGGGGTGGATGTGCCAGTTGTACATATTTTTGGGCCTTTCTTCACCATAAACGGTGTGTGAAAAAGAAGTACAGCCCGAGTGGCCTAGCCAAGATATGTTCATTAAACAGTAGTCGGGTATAGGAGAGTCATCCGTATACCCGAACTTTGTGGCCAAGTGCATAATCACCCCGCCCACTACGATAGCACCCTTTGCCACACTTTCCTTCTTTAGATGAGCCCACATGAGATTACAGAGGTTGAAGTCCACGTGGATACGGAATAAGGCAACCGAGATGTGGCATACATCCCCCATCCTTGTATGATGGTTGTTGGGACGTCCAAGCAAGGAGTTGGCAAGAAATTTCAAAAAGAGGCGTAGGACTGGGTGTTGGACATGACTAATGTAGAGTTGGGAGGAGCTAAATTTGGTCTCCCCGGTCATCTTGGTCCATAGGGTGTGGCCGAAGGCGGTATTGTCGGATATAGACTTTTGGTACGGGACCGGAATACCAAAGTGTTCGGCAAACTCAAGTTTCGTGATGGTGTGATTGTGATTAAACAATCGAAACCTGAGTTTATCATCCCTAAAGTCCTCCTCATTGTTCTCAAAGTGCACCGAACTTAGGAATTCATAGATAATTTTTTCATTTGAGTTGTATTGCATTTTGAAAATTTTATCCATATGCAACTCATGAAAAAATTTCTTCATTATTGAGTATACTCCTAATTCCTTTAGAGCATCAAGGCATAAAAAGCGGGAAGGTTTGACTTGCCTTTCAATTGTGGACATGAAGCGTGTGTGTTGTTCGTTGTCCACGAAAAGGATGTCCTCGTAGCCCGGGACGGTTGCCCTAGTGCTTGAGCTTTGCCCTTTCTCTTTCCTTGGAGCCATTTGGAATGAATTTGGCCTTTGAGAACCGAAATTGGAAGATGGGGGGTAGGGTTTTTCGGACCTCTGAAAGTTGGGGGAGAATGGGATTGATGGGTATGAACGTGTAGAGAGGATGAGGGGAGTGTTTTGGTGTTGGAATGGGTGGATTTGGTGAAGATTTGGAGGAGATATGGTAGAGATAAGGTGTAAAAATGGGGTTTGGGCGTTTTTTGTTCGAGATAGGGTTGGGAATTTGGGGAAGATGAAGTGTTTTGGGGCTGATTTGGGGTTATAAGACCCGTATACCCGATCGAGTATGTGCTGGTACTCGGTCGGGTATGGCTGGAAAGTGTAGTTTTTGAGCGGCCTGCCTCCTGTACTCGATCGGGTAGGGTGGGGTTACCCGGTCGAGTATGCTTAGAAAATGAACTTTGTGAGCAGCCTGTCTCCTGTACCCGGTCGAGTATTCCTTTATACTCGATCGGGTATATGCTTTTTTTTCATTTTTGAAGTGGGTACTCGGTCGAGTGTGGGAGTCAGTCCCCTTAAATTTTAGCATTTCTAGCAATACCCGACCGGGTGTATAGTGATACCCGATCGGGTATTGCTTATTTTTCAATTTTTGAATGCTCCCTCGATCGAGTAGTGCCCGGTCCCTTTTCTTTTTGCTCATACCCGACCGAGTATAAGGTTATACTCGATCGGGTATGTCCCCAGATGTTCAAAAACCTGCAAAAATTTTTTTTTTCTTTTTTTTTTTTCAAAAACCCATGATTAGTGCCCTCTCTCTCAACCTCTCAAAGACATAATTGAAAACATTGACAGGGGGGGTTAACAATAAAAGAAAAAAAATGTACCTTGCTTGGGTTGCCTCCCAAGAAGCGCCTTAGTTAACGTCGCGGCACGACGCCATTGTTGTGTTCATTCTTCAAAGATTGGATCGATGAGATCCATGCATTCAATGCTTTCTTTCTGGAAACCTTCAAGGAATGGTTTGAGTTGATGTCCATTAACCTTGAGGATTTTTCCGGTATCGAGACTTTTTATTTCCACTGCGCCATGGGTGTAGACTTTGACTACCTCGAATGGTCCTTCCCATCGTGATCTCAATTTTCCGGGGAAAAGGCGAAGGCGTGAGAGAAAAAGAAGGACTTTGTCTCCAACTTGGAAATCCTTTCTTATTATCATTTTGTCATGCCATACCTTCGTCTTTTCCTTGTAGATGGCGGCATTCTCATAGGACTCCAATCGAAGCTCTTCTAGTTCCTGGAGTTGTAGCTTCCTTTGCTCTCCTGCTTTAGCCATGTCGAGATTGAATGTTTTGACCGCCCAATAAGACTTGTGTTCGAGTTCGACCGGAAGATGACAGGCCTTACCGAACACGAGTCTATAGGGTGACATTCCAATTGGAGTTTTGAAAGCGGTCCTGTATGCCCATAAGGCATCATCCATGCGCAGGCTCCAATCCTTACGGTTCGGATTTACTGTCTTTTGAAGAATTGATTTCAGCTCTCTGTTTGATACCTCAGCTTGACCGTTTGTCTGTGGATGGTAGGCGGTGGAGAGTTTATGTGTGACGCCATATTTCTTTAACAAGGTACTCATAGTTTTGTTGTAGAAGTGAGTGCCTCTGTCGCTTATCAAGATGCGTGGTACCCCAAACCTTGAGAAGATGCGGGTTTTGAGGAATTCAGTCACTGCTTTGGCATCATCGGTCTTTGTGGCTTTTGCTTCCACCCATTTGGATACGTAATCCACAGCCAATAGAATGTATAAATTTCCATGGGAATTAGGAAAAGGTCCCATGAAATCTATTCCCCACACATCAAAGATCTCCACGTAGAGCATAGGAACTTGTGGCATCTCATGCTTTCGAGAGATGTTGCCCATGCGTTGGCAATTATCACAAGATAGACAATAGACATGAGCATCGCGGAATAAGCTTGGCCACCAAAAACCACATTCAAGTACCTTCATGGATGTTCGTTTTCCTCCAAAGTGGCCACCACATGCATGTGAGTGACAAAAAGCAAGTATGGATGCAATTTCTGTTTCGGGAATGCATCTTCGAATGACTTGATCTTTGCAATGTTTCCATAAATATGGTTCATCCCATACGTATTGCTTTGCATCATGCTGGAGTTTCTCTCTTTGAGCTTTAGAGAAGCTTGGTGGAAACCTGTTTAGAACAAGGAAATTAACAATGTGAGCGTACCAAGGACGAATTTCCTTAAGGGAGAAAAGGGTCTCATCGGGAAATTCGCCTCGGATATCATCTTTGATATGATTGTTTCCTTCGCCCAAGACCAAACGGCTTAAGTGATCGGCCACCAAGTTCTCCATGCCTTTCTTGTCCTTGATCTCAACATCAAACTCGCTCAGGAGTAGTATCTATCGAATCAGTCGTGGTTTGGCCTCTTTCTTTGTCATCAAGAACCTAATAGCCGCATGATCGGTGTAAATGATCACTTTGGTACCAAGTAAGTATGACCTGAATTTTTCGAGCGCATAAACGACGGCCAACATTTCTTTTTCGGTGGTGGCGTAGTTGCGTTGGGCGTCATTGAGTGTGGTGGATGCATAATAGATCACATGAGATGCTCTTCCCACCTTTTGGCCCAAAACGGCCCCGACCGCATAGTCACTAGCATCACACATGATCTCAAAGGGAAGAGACCAATCCGGGGCTTGGATGATAGGTGCGGTTACTAATTTCTCCTTCAAAGTATTGAAGGCCTTCTTGCAGTCCTCGGAGAATATGAACTCCACCTCCTTTTGCAAAAGTGTGCATAAAGGAGATGCAATCTTTGAGAAATCTTTGATGAACCTCCTGTAGAAACCTGCATGTCCAAGGAATGATCGTATCTCCTTAACGGTGGTAGGATAAGGTAGTGATTGGATAACCTCCACTTTTGCTTTGTCCACCTCTATTCCTTTGGACGAAATTACATGGCCTAGGACAATTCCTTCCTCCACCATAAAGTGACATTTTTCAGAGTTTAGAACAAGATTTGATTCTAAACAACTCTTCAAAACAAGAGATAGATGAAGTAGGCATGAATCAAATGAGTCTCCATGGATTGTAAAATCATCCATGAAGACTTCCATAAATAGCTCAACATATTCAGAGAATATGCTCATCATGCATCGTTGGAATGTGGCCGGGGCATTGCAAAGTCCGAATGGCATGCGCCGGTATGCAAAAGTGCCAAATGGACAAGTGAAAGTGGTCTTCTCTTGATCTTCAGGGGCTATAGGCACTTGAAAATACCCGGAGTAGCCATCAAGAAAGCAATAGAACTTATGTCCGGCAAGTCTCTCAAGCATTTAGTCGATGAAGGGTAAAGGAAAGAAATCCTTTCTAGTTACCGCATTGAGTCTACGGTAATCTATACATACCCTCCATCCATTTTGAATTCGGGTGGGCATTAGTTCTCCATCTTTGTTTTCCACTACCGTGACTCCGGTTTTCTTTGGGACCACTTGGGTTGGGCTAACCCATTTGCTGTCGGAGATGGGGAAGATTATCCCCATTTGGAGTAGTTTGATCACCTCCTTTTTGACCACCTCCATCATAGGTGGGTTTAGTCTTCGTTGCGGCTATCGTACCGGCTTGGCTTCATCCTCCATTAAGATGCGATGCATGCAAGTAGATGGACTAATGCCTTTGATGTCGGCTATAGTCCATCCAATTGCTAGTTTATGCTCCTTGAGCACCGCTATCAATTTGCCTTCTTGTTCTCCGGTCAATTTGTTTGAGATAATGACCGGTAGTGTCTCTTTTTCCCCCAAAAACACATATTTCAAATGTGTTGGGAGTGGTTTCATCTCAACGTCGGGTGCCTGCAAAACTGAAGGTAGAGGTTTTTCCTCGGGGATGGTTAGTGGAAATGCCCTAGACCCCGGTGGCATAAGTGGGAGTTGGAAGTGAGTATCCAATTCCACTATCATAGCTTGTGTGTCGGGGGTCAGGGCAAGTTCTGAAGAGTTTTCCCCGAAGTCATTTTCAAGTATGCTTAACAATTCGTCCTCTTTATTGATTTCAAAAGTATTTTGTACAAGGGGGTCAACAATATCAATGGCAAATAAAGAATGATTTTCATTTGGATATTTCATGGAGTCATAAATGTTGAATTCAACTTTATCCCCATCAAATTCCATTGTTAAGGAACCGCTAAATACGTCAATCTTTGCTCTAGCGGTTTTTAAAAATGGCCTTCCTAAAAGGATAGGTACCGCATTCTTATCATTCTCCATTTCCAAAACATAAAAGTCAGCGGGGAAAATCAAATTGTCAACCATAACTAGTACGTCTTCGACAATACCTTTAGGGTAGGCATTTGATCTATCCGCAAGTTGAATGACTACTCCGGTTTCATTTAAAGGGCCAAGCTCAAGTGATTTGTATAAAGAGTAAGGAATGACATTAATTGATGCTCCTAAATCGAGCATGGCTTTTGAAAACGTAGTTCCTCCCAACTTGCAAGGTATAGTGAACATGCCCGGGTCATTGTATTTCTTTGGAAGTTTCTTTTGAAAAACTGCCGAAACACGTTCACTAACTTGGACTTTTTGTTTTCCATTGAGTCTATGTTTCCTTTTTATTGTACATAGTTCTTTGAAAAATTTTGCGAATCTAGGAACACCCTTTATCAAGTTAAGGAGAGGGATATTTACCTCACATTTGGAGAATGTCTCATAGATGTCCTTGTCCTTCTCCAACTTTCGTGTTTCCCTTAGAGTCTCGGGGAAGGGTGCTTCAATCTCGGGAATGACCGGTGGTGGGGTTGGGATTTGAGCTTCCACCTCCGGTTGAGTCACTTCCACCAGTTCCTCTTCTTCCTCCTCTTCGCCAATGTGGCTCTTTGCCTTCTCTTTGGCAATAACCAACTCCTTGCCACTCCGCAATGTGACTGCATGGGCTTGTTGCCTAGGATTTGGCTCCGTTTGAGATGGTAGCCTTGCCGAATCCTTAGCTTCAAGCCTACTCACGGCATTTGAGATTTGGCTGATTTGGTTTTCCAAGTTGTGGATGCTGGATTTTGTTGTTTCTTGGAATTGAACCACACTTTGTTGCATTGTTGCCATATTCATGGCAAGTGATCGAATCATGTCTTCGGTTGACATGTTCGAGTTAGAAGTTTGGCCTTGTTGTTTATATTGTGGAGGAGGAGGATTTGATGGTTGAGGAGGTTGAGAGTTTCCGTACCTTAAATTAGGATGATCCCTCCATCCCGGATTGTAGGTGTTGCTTTGAGGATTATACCTCTTTTGATTTTGGAAACCCAAAGCATTGATCTGTTCAACGTTCTCCTCTTGTAGTGTTGGGCAAGAGTCGGTGGGGTGCCCTTGTGTCGAGCATATGCCGCAGACCTTGACTTCTTGAGGTTTCGGATTTAAGAGAAAATCTTTAACCAAAGAAGTCAAGCCGGCTACTTGACTTTCCAATGATTTGTTGGATTCTGCCGCCATAACTCGTTTTGTTGATCGCCGATCATAGTGCCTACAATTCTCGGCCAACTCCGAGATGAGGTTTGTAGCTTGAGAAGGGGTCTTGTTGACAATCCATCCTCCACATGCGGCGTTTATCATCCGCCTATCTTCATTGCAAAGACCATCATAGAAATATAAGATGAGGTCTTGCTCCGAATAGCCATGATAAGGGCAGCTTGCACACAGTTTCTTGAATCGTTCCAAATATTCGTAGAACGATTCATCATCCTTCTGCTCCACGTTGCTGATTTGTTTTTTTAGAGAAGATGAGACAGAGGCAGGGTAGTACCTTTCCAGGAACGATTTCTTCATGGCCGCCCATGTTCCTATACTTCCTGAAGGAAGATAGAATAGCCAATCCTTTGCGGTATCCTTCAGTGAAAATGGAAATGCCCGCAGTTTGATTTGTTCTTCTGTCACACCGTTTGGGCACATGCTTGTGCAAACGACGTGGAACTCCGATAAATGTTTGTTCGGGTCTTCTCCCCTCAGGCCATGGAAGGATGGCAGCAGATGAATGAGCCCAGATTTTAGCTCAAACGTATTACCCTCATCAAGTGTAGGGAAGGTAATACACAGTGGTTGTTGGTTGAGGTTTGGAGCTGTGAGCTCCCTCAGTGTCCTTGTTTCAAGAGCCATTGTGGTTGACTCTTCGGTGTCGCTAGAACTAGAGCTAGCGGTGTATGAATCTCTGGAAGATGATTCTTCCGAGTCGGTGTATGGCACCGAGCATACAAGCGTCTGAGGTGATAGCTCCTAGCGTGCTCGACCTCGTGATTGTGCTTCGGAACCACGACCAGTTGGTACACACAATGAACCTACAATTTCAGAAAATTTTGTAGAAATCTCAAATTTATATTTTTATTGTTTGAGGGTTGTCCTTTGTTGAGCGGGTGAGGTTCGTGCCCATCTTTGAATGAGGCTTCGAACTGAGGAGAAGTCTGTTGATCGTGAGGGAGACCCTCGACCGCCGCTGTCACTCGAGCTGCCTCCATCCATGGCCGTCGCCGGACGGAGTTGAAGGTGAAGCCCTCGCCGCCGCGTTGCTGCCCTGGAGCAGATGGATCCCTGTCGCTGAGGTCGGTCGAAAAGAGCTTGTGCAGTCCTCGGTTCATACAGACAGAGGAGATAGAGAGCGATGGCAAGGCTTCATCTGCGTCACGTGTGAGACCCGCTCGTCAATCCCAGGAACCTCAAGCGGCCATTAATGGCGGAAATTGGACAGGATGGCAGAACTTCCGGTGGTATGTGAGGCAAGGTCTGCGTCCACCGTTGCTCAGTTCTCCCAGTCGTTCGTCGCTCGGGTTCTCCTTGGTTCGGCCTTGGTGGCTGCGTATCCTTGGGACCTAATCTGGAAAATTTCATATCTGATTTTTGCTCGAACCTCTACCGGTTCCTACCGAAAAATGAAAGACAGCTCTCAATGAAAGCACCAATGTTGGTAGAAAATATCCCGGGTAGAGAAACTAGCAGCATTTCAGTATAGTAAAATAGCGTAGAGAATATATGGGGGGTTGATGGCCTATTTATAGGCATCCATCATAAGTCCAAAGTTTAATCTACGTGGGCTTGGCCCATATTAATAATACCTCTCCAAGCTAATGGGCGAACCGGCCCGATAAATAAATAAATGAGCAAGGGGCGACTCCCGCTCGTGAGACTACATTCTGGGCCTAGTTGGGCCTAAACTCGAAGATAACGGGCCGATGGCACTGGAACTGGCCCATTATCCCAACATTAAGGATACAACACGCATTTGTTGGACTCGGTTTAATCCTCATCAATTCTGTATGCTTCTCGTTTATCATAATCATTCATTTAATTATTTATTTTGCAAATTTTTGAGATACACAAACAACAATATCTATGATAAATTTGGTGTTTTTTGCATTATACCAGTACTATGTTTTGGTACAAAGTAAAATTGTAAATGAAGATGAAGCTCTATATAATAGGACGTGGAGTATTATGAGAGCTATTATTATTAGTAATATTTGTATTATTTAACTTTAAAAGTCAAAAAAGTTGTTTGTTGCATAGTGCTAAGGAGGGAAGCGTTTGAGACCGTTGTTTCAAAGTCTTCATGTGGGTTATCTTTTCCTTTTCCTCTTTTTTCGCTTACTTGTTGTCTTTTAGTGTGTTTAATGCGTGTTGGGGTCGGATTTAGACATATTGTAGACATGCTAAATGTAGAGTAACTAACGTTTTGATAAGTCCGTATTTAGACATGCATTTAATGCGTGTTGGGGTCGGATTTTGATGGTTTTCCTAGATTTAAGGTGTTACAAGTCTCAATTTTAGCTCAAGTTTTGTTTACCGGACGTTGGTTCGAGTTTTGTGTTGTTTGGAGTCAAAATCAGGGAATTTGAGCCCAGCACCGGTGCTTGAGGAGCAAACGGGATTATTCGAGAAGCATTCAAGAGTGAATTGAGATCATTGTAGGTCACTGGGAGGTTCACGATTGACGTGCACTCGTCGTTAGGTGCACTCAAAATAAATAATCAATACAACACTAATACGTAGTATAGTGTAGTAAGGTTCGTATCCACAGGGAAAGGAATACTTTTCTTTTATATAAATAGTAACAAAAAGGGGGGTTTAGATTTGTTTGTTTTAACAACACTAAGATAAACAACCTATATGAGTTTAATTCAATGAGATGAAGACTTGGTTTTGCTTTTATCCACTTAATGAAATGTTCGTCGATCCCGGTTATATTTTTAACTATCTTCCTCTCGAATACTCAATCGAGGAGTATATCCAGTTCATCGAGGGTAGTTATTAATAACGAGATGCGTTCATTAATAAAACTTACTATCGAGTCAATATAGAACAAGCGCCGTATATTAACTTGATAGTAGCAATAAACTTAAGATGAAAACGATTGAGATTGATAACCTCAACTCAAGCGGTTTATTGGTTTAGTCAATATAATTAATTCCCCTTGGCATATTAACCATGAGATGCATGCATTAATATTCCAAGTTTACTACCGTTGAAAGAACCGGATTAATAACAAGCGTATTAACCGATTGATTCTAGTAATAATTAATATGAGAAACAATACTAGTTGATACTTTAAGTAATGTTTAAGATATTAACATGAAATATGAATAGGAATTAATTAATACTCAAGGAAGAATATTAAAATATATGAATCCTACTATGATTAATATCAAGATGTTAACTAATTGTCATCTTAGTAACACTCCCCAATATTATCATAGAGGAAGAAATAGCTATTACTATAACCAATGTCAAGATGTTAACTAATTGTCATCTTAGTAACACTCCCCAACTTTGATATAGAGATAGTATTTTGAAAGAAAGAATTAATATTCAAGGAAGAAGATTAAAGAAAATAACTCACAACTTACAAATTCATTAAGCTTCAAAGTAGCAAAACCAAGATGGAAGAGTTTAGCTCCTCATTTGGAGACTAAACATGATGAAAAAATATAAAGAAAGAGCTATTCTATACTGAGCTTAGATGTACAAAGGGATTGGATATCTTTTTGTGAAGGAAAGGAGGTGTATTTATAGGTTTTTGGGATGAGATTCGGGTACTCGATCGGGTATATACATGGTACCCGATCGAGTATGTGTGTAACATCCGATCCGAGGCATACTCGACCGGTTTCAGGCTATTTTCTAAGTGTATACCCGATCGAGTATATATGAATACCCGGTCGAGTATGCTTAGAAAGTGATATTCGGGCTATACTCGACCGATCTTCGTTTGTAATTTAAAGGTATACCCGATCGGGTATGTCGGTCTACCCGATCGGGTATAGACATAGAATCGTGGCCAAAATCTTCCCTGCATGTTCCTTTGTCTTCGGATCTGATCCGATTTGAAGTTCCAACCTAATACCCGATCGAGTATAGCTAATACTCGACCGAGTATAGACCAAAATTCAGGATCTTCTTTTGTCTTTGAACTTTTGCACCTTCTCTTCACTTTTTGGGTTCACCAACTGTACTTTGGGTGACCAAAACCTGCTTAAGCTCAGAATATATCTAATCTAACCTATTTACAAGAATTTAACAATCTAATCTATTACACCAAAAGTGTGTAAATTCCAAAGTAAAAGTCAAGCAAAACTAATTAAAAACATAAACATAGAAATGGAAATTACGAACGTATCAACGATGAAGATTTGAAGGAAAAAAATTCTAGGATTGGCTACGGGATCAAAAGAAGACAAAGAGAGCTTGAAAACGGTGTTCAAGATGACCTTCTGTCAATCGTTCAAGCATATATCTTTGTAGAAGCATTCAAAGGACACGATTCAAGTTGCATTGAAATCCAACTTCAAGGGATACAAATCATTTGAAGACATCATTCCGAGAATCTGAAAGGAAGAAGGTGAAAACAGACGATGAAGTCAGATGCTCCCTGTTGCGATTTCAGAATGAGACATTCCACCATTGTATTCATATCTCTTGATTGGATGATTCAAATCATATTCGGCAAATTGGGGTGGATAGAGGACTTCTTTATCTACAACTTTCATGAAGGAAGTTTTGTCAAACTCGGACAAGATAATCCGTAAAATGCACTGGTAGACACGCACGCGTGTGTGGTGGGACGCACGCGTGCGTCCAACAATTTTATGTGTTTCTCTGTCGGACGCACGGACGCAACACACGCGTGCGTAGGCATCGTGCGTACCTAATTTATTTCCTAATTTAGCCCAAATTACTATGTTTCCTATAAATATCACCCCCTTAACCCTAATGAAGGGGGATGGAACTTTAGAGAGAGATTAAGGACGAGATTAGAGAGCTTTTTCAGCCAGGTTTTTCAATTCCTTAACATTCTTTGTAAATTACTACTTTTTGATTAATGACAATTAATTCTATTTATCCCAATTCTATTGATTCTTCAATTATGAATAGGGAGTAGTTTTAATTAGGGATTTGGGGTTGATGAAGGGGTTAATCATGATGTATGGTTATGTTCTTGATGGTGTAAATTGCATGAATGCCGTTTAATTTGTGTTTGAATAATTTAATTGATATCTTTTGTAACCTAGAATGGCCACTAGAATTACAATTGCTTATAGAATAAATTAAGAGAGATCTAATTTATTCTAGGACACATTCACACACACTTAATCGTTCGCTAAGAGATTAGTAGCGATTAAGGGGCCGTAAGCTCATTCGTCTTGGCAATAATTTAGGATCCTGTCGCATGAGAGATCAGCCTAGTCCCCTAAATTATTGTACTCTACGCCGCGAGAGCGGTAAGAACTTAGTATTGATTAGCTAGGCTCAATTAAATTAAATTCATGTAATTAAGCCTGATCTGCCAGAAATCTGATTACCCCGAAATCAATCCATGTTCCCTTCGTCGTTAATTAAGAAGAACCCAAATTTTTACTTTTAGTCGTTTATTTGCAACTTTAGTTTTCTCAAACAACCAAATCTCGCATGACCGCATTTGTTTTATTTATTTTTATCGCTGATTTTAGTTAATTCTTAATTCCCTTTTACCGTCCATGTGGAGACGATACTCGTACTTTCACCGCTATATTACAATCTTTTTAAGTGCGAGAAAACTCACATCAGTTTTTTGGCGCCGTTGCCGGGGAAGGTGTCGGTCTTAAGGGTTAATTTTACTCAGCGATTCGTTTTTAGTTTTTCGTTGGATTTTCTTCAGCTAACCTTGCAGGTCAGCTCTGTTTATGCATAGACGTTCTAAGAGGGGAGAACCGCTAATCCCTCTTAACCTTGAGATTGAAAAGCTCGCCAGACAAAACCGCACGGCTCAAAAGGAAAATAATAACATGGACCACCAGTCTTCATCTGGAACCGCAGGGATGTCGGGTAACCCTAACCCCACATCTCAGCAAGATTTCTATGTGAACACATCACCCCAATCTTCACCACCAATTTCACCTAGAAACCCTCCAGGTTTTTAAAATTACCGCACTCCGATTTTTTCCCAAAATCAGCCTTCACCACAATTTAATCTCCCTCCATTATTTCATCTCTTTCAAAATACCCCTACTGCTCCTGAAACCAATTTTCAAAATCAAGTTTATGGGATGCAAGGAGCAGGGCAGAGTATTCCCGTTTTCCAACCGAGACAGAACCCACCTCCAATCAATCAACCTACATTCCAAAATCAGACCGAGTACCAAAACCCATACCCCTATCAGTTTCAAAACCAAACCCAAGTCCCACCTACTCAGCCACAACCACCCCCTCAACCTAGACATCAGGAGCCTCCACCCAATCCATATATACCGCTCAAAAATCCAATCTATAAGCGCCAGACCATTGCAGAGTTCCTTACACCAAACGTTTCAGAGTACGATAGTATTCAAGTGTCAGGAATTACTGCCAACCGTTACGAGATCAAGCCGGCGGTGATAAGCATGGTATCCAATAATCAATTTGGAGGAGGCCCTACTGAAGATCCAGTGGGGCATATTACCCGTTTCCTGAGGATGTGCCAAACTTTCAAGATACCTGGGTTAACTGATGATCAGGTGAGAATGATGCTTTTCCCGTTCTCACTGAGGGATGATGCACAGAGGTGGTTGGACAGCAATCCTCACCACCACCTCCAGACTTGGGACCAGCTGCATAGTGCTTTTATTAAAGAATACTTCCCTACATCAAAAGCTCTGAAATTGAAGAAGCAGCTACAAGAGTTCAAACAGGGATCTCTAGAGACTTTAGCTGAAGCATGGAAGAGATTCAAGGTGCTGAGGAGAGCTTGCCTTCAGGGCAATTTGACTGATTGTGAGGTTCTTTTTTACTTCTATAGCGGACTCGGCAATGAAGGGAAGATGATGCTTGATGCTTCAGGTGGTGGAGCCTTTCCTGATCTACCATCCGAGGTGGGGGAAGAACTAGTGGAGAAGATTGTTTCAAATAATGCATCTTGGTACAGCGACAGGAGTGCTCCTCAACAAAAGGCTCCGGGCTTATACGAGATCAGCGATAATTCTGCTCTCTCTGCACGAGTAGATACATTAGCAAGCATGATGCAGAAGCTCATAATCAGCGTGTCTGATATGGGGAAAAAGATGGATCTTGCTCTCTCGGTGCCCAGTGTTAATATGGTAGCCCCCGGCCCATTTAGTCCCTCTTGTACTATGTGTGGGGGACTCCATTCGCCACATGAATGTACTATGATCGCACACTCGGCAGCCCCTGGAGTAGAGCAAGTGGATGTGATGTATTATCAGCGACATGGCTACTACAATCAGCCCTACGGACAGCAGCAACAAGGAAATTACGGGCAAGGAAATCAGCAGCAGCAGTCTAGAAATTATACTCAGCCCCAGGCACCTCAAGGCCAGCAACAAGCATCTCAGCAAGTGCAAGGGAGCTTCATGAGAGAGACTGAACAAAGATTTTCTAGCATGGAAGAAACACTCAAGAGTGATATTGCAATTTCAGCAGCAACAACTGCAATTTCAACAGCAAGCGGACTCAAGGATGCAAAATATTGAAAATCAATTGAGGCATCTTGCAAAAGCCATATATGAGAGGCCTCAGGGATCCCTCCCTAGTAATACCGAGCCAAACCCAAGAGAGCAAGTGCATGCCATCACGTTAAGAAGTGGAGGGGACCTTGAACCTGCTGCCATAGAGAAGGAGTCTGCGGAGGTTGTGCCTGCTGAAATTGGCCATGAGAAGGAGAAGGAAGAAGAGAGGAAGGAAGAGGTGGAGGAAGTCCCAAAGCAATCCATTCCAGTCAAAGCTTACAACTCACCCCTCCCATTCCCGCAACGATTAAAGGGGAAGGGTGACATTGAGGACTTCAATAAGTTTTTGAAACTCTTCAAACAGGTTCAAGTAAACGTACCATTCATGGAGGCACTGCAACATATGCCGAGGTACACAAAGTTTATGAAAGAACTCCTCTCTAACAAAAGAAAGTGGGGAGAACCGAAATCGGTGGTGCTGAATGAAGAGTGCTCGGCAGTGGTGCTAAAGGAGATGCCTAAAAAGCTCAAGGACCTAGGTAAGTTCACTATCCCTTGCTCTATAGGAAATGAGATTTTTTATAATGTTTTAGCTGATTTGGGTGAAAGCATCAATCTAATGCCTTCTGCTTTGTATGAGAAGCTTGTACTCGGTCCACTTAAATCAACACGCATGTGCATACAGCTGGCTGACCGATCGGTCAAATACCCCCAGGGGATTGCTGAAGACGTGTTGGTTAAAGTGGACAAATTTGTGATTCCTGACGATTTTGTTGTCCTAGATATGCCCTAAGATCTTGATGTGCCCTTAATTCTTGGAAGGCCTTTTCTGGCCACTGCTCGGGCCCTCATAGATGTTGGGGAAAGGGAATTGATTTTGAGAGTTGGTGAGGAGAGAGTCACTTTTTGCATGGCCAAACTGGCAAAACAGTCCGGTCAAGATGTTAATGAGTGCTTTTTGTTTGATGCCATTGATCCACCTGGAAAGGAGGAAGGGAAACCCCCACCTCTTAGAGAGACTGATTTTGACTCATTCTTTGATAAAGGGCCTGATAAAGGCCTAGACTCATTCTTGTGCTCTACGAGTGGCCCTGAGATGCGCAATTGTTTTCATGAATTTAAGGTTTTACGTCATCTCAGGGCATTTTTTGATAGGAGGTTTGATTTGTGGAAGACTAATTTTTTGAGCGGGAGTGTCTTTGACTGAGTTTTTGATGAGGTGGTTGCGTCGGGCAAACGACGTTAAAAATAGCGCTTCTCGGGAGGCAACCCGAGCTTACTTCTGCATTTGTTGTTGTTTTGTGTGTTTTGTGTGTTTTGTTTTTGCAGCTCAGGATCTTGTTGTAGAGATGATGTGCCGAGGATCACTTTACTGGGTTTAGTTATGCACCGACCAGCGCCTTTGGGAAGTTCCTAAGACTCTTACTCGCCTGTTTTAGTAAAATGACTTGAGATAATTTTGAGCACGCGTGACCCTTTCCCTTTACCCCTTGTGCATAGTGCATATTTGGTCATCGAAGACGATGCCAAAGTTCAAGTGTGGGGGAGTGAATTGGGCATTCGGACAGTATTTGTTACATGTGATTTTTAGAGTTAGCATGTGTAGGTGTTAGTTGTATATTCATAGGAAAGTCATGTCAAAATTTTTGAAAATTTTTCTTTAAACTGTGTCTTTGTGAGCTAGTTAGCGTTTGACTATGCTTTTAAAATGTCCTTGAAGTGTTTAGGCTTAAATTGCTTGCACTATAATCTAGTTGTTGAAAGGATGAAGGCATTAGTCACCCACGTAATAATTAACAATTTTCTCCATTGACCTGAATAAGTTCCTTTAGGAGAAGCCATTTTGAGCCTGACTGTTCTTTGTTTACCCAATTAATTGAGCTCCATAGCCAAATGGCCTTTGTTTTCTTACTCGTGAATATTTCTGACGTAGTCTTGATGTTTAGGGAACTAGGGGATGAATTTGCTAAGTTTAGGGAATTTTGATAGGAGCCAATTTTGGCACTGTTCCTATGCCCCAAACGGGGTAAGAGCAGTCACTTTTTAGGAACTTGATATTTTCGAGGATTGCATTGTAGGCATGGATTCACTTCTAAAATAAATGAACTTTAATTGCTACTTTTCCTTGGTGAGGCCGAGATTAGAATGGGGTAATGTCTAGTGAGAATCCGAAAGGTGAAAAATTAATATAGCTAGACCTCTTATCTTGCGAAAAAGAGAATGGGAGACCCGGTCAAAAAGCGTAAGTGTTTTGCACAATAAGATGAGACTTGGGGATATTTCGAAAGAAATGGCGTTCTCGTGCCAACATGACAAGGAAAAACTAAACTTAATTAATGAACTTGGAGGCTATTGCAAAATTTAGCTTTAGTCCTCCGCGTACTTCAAGTATACGTCAAAGCACCAATGTGCCGCGGCGGTTTAGCTTAGTTGTACAACCATGTCTACTCTTTGCATAGGTTTAGATGATTGTTCCTAAATTGTGGCCTGCTGAGTTCCTTGATCCTAAGAATAGCCCTGAAATTTCTGAATGCATTGAGTCTTTGTTAGAATATTCCAATCTCTCAACAGAAAGGGACTGTTCATTACCATTCACCATTCACCATCACCTTCACAAGTCCTTCTCATCAATAGCTAGTTTATTTGTGTATGTTGTCATTACTTTAAATATGTTGTGAATAATTTTGTCAAATAGTTTAGCTTGAGTACAAGGATGTAGTTTAGGGAAGAATTTTCTTGGTTTAGATTGTCTGTTCTGTGAATATCCCTTTAGCTACGTGTGCATGCTAATTATTTTTAATTCCGTGTGGTGAATATCGTAAGTCCCGTTGTTCAGTTTGCTTGAGGACAAGTAAAGGCTTAAGTGTGGGGGAATCTGATAAGTCCGTATTTATACATGCATTTAATGCGTGTTGGGGTCGGATTTTGATGGTTTTCCTAGATTTAAGGTGTTACAAGTCTCAATTTTAGCTCAAGTTTTGTTTACCGGACGTTGGTTCGAGTTTTGTGTTGTTTGGAGTCAAAATCAGGGAATTTGAGCCCAGCACCGGTGCTTGAGGAGCAAACGGGATGATTCGAGAAGCATTCAAGAGTGAATTGAGAGAAGTGTAGGTCACCGGGAGGTTCACGATGAAGATTTGAAGGAAAAAAATTCTAGGATTGGCTACGGGATCAAAAGAAGACAAAGAGAGCTTGAAAACGGTGTTCAGGATGACCTTCTGTCAATCGTTCAAGCATATATCTTTGTAGAAGCGTTCAAAGGACACTATTAAAGTTGAATCTGAAATACAACTTCAAGGGCTACAAATCATTTGAAGACATAATTCCGAGAATCTGAAAGGAAGAAGGTGAAAACAGACGATGAAGTAAGATGCTCCCTGTTGCAATTTCAGAATGAGACATTCCACCATTGTATTCATATCTCTTGATTGAATGATTCAAATCTAATTCGGCAAATTGGGGTGGATAGAGGACTTCATTATCTACAACTTTCATGAAGGAAGTTTTGTCCAATTCGGACCAGATAAGCCGGAAAACGCACTGGTAGACACGCACGCGTGCGTGGTGGAACGCACGCGTGCGTGGTGGAACGCACGCGTGCGTCCAACGATTTTATGCGTTTCTCTGTCGGACGCACGGACGCAACGTACGCGTGCGTAGGCGCCGTGCATACCTAATGTATTTCCTAATTTAGCCCAAATCACTATGTTTCCTATAAATATCACCCCCTTAACCCTAATGAAGGGGGGTGGAACTTTAGAGAGAGTTTAAGGACGAGATTAGAGAGATTTTTCAGCCAGATGTTTCAATTCCTTAACATTCTTTGTAAATTCCTACTTTTTGATTAATAACAATTAATTCTATTTATCCCAATTCTATTTATTTTTCAATTATGAACAAGGAGTAGTTTTAATTAGGGATTTGGGGTTGATGAAGGGGTTAATCATGATGTATGGTTAGGTTCTTGATGGTGTAAATTGCATGAATGTCGTTTAATTTGTGTTTGAATAATTTAATTGATATATTTTGTAACCTAGAATGGCCACTAGAATTACAATTGCTTATAGAATAAATTAAGAGAGATCTAATTTATTCTAGGACACATTCACACACACTTAATCGTTCGTTAAGAGATTAGTAGCGATTAAGGGGCCGTAAGCTCATTCGTCTTGGCAATAGTTTAGGATCCTGTCGCATGAGAGATCAGCCTGGTCCCCTAAATTATTGTACTCTACGCCGCAAGAGCGGTAAGAACTTAGTATTGATTAGCTAGACTCAATTTAATTAAATTCATGTAATTAAGCCTGATCTGCCAAAAATCTGATTACCCCGGAATCAATCCCTGTTCCCTTCGTCGTTAATTAAGAAGAACCCAAATTTTTACTTTTAGTCGTTTATTTGCAATTTTAGTTTTCTCAAGCAACCAAATCTCGCACGACCGCATTTGTTTTATTTATTTTTATCGCTGATTTTAGTTAATTCTTAATTCCCTTTTACCGTCCATGTGGAGACGATACTCGTACTTTCACCGCTATATTACAATCTTTTTAAGTGCGAGAAAACTCACATCACGTTTCAAGTATAAGACCCAAACATAGGGTGATACATATACTTATACATCTTTACCCCAAGTTACAAAATACATATCGGTACTTATATACACTTGGAAATACCCGATCCGTAGGTCATTGTTTATTTGGGGAAAATAGTAGTGGTCAATGTTCTTGACTTAAAACCCCAACCCACTCATAGACCTATGAGTGTATAGGACTCCTCCTGTCCAAATCAAATAATCACAAGGACGCCACCCGGTCCTTAATTACTAAATAGTAATCTATGAGTTTTGAGGATATCGCCCGATCCTTGGGTACTCCACCCTATATAACCGAGTTTTGAGGATACCGCCCGATCCTTGGGTACTCCACCTGACACAACCGAGTTTTGAGGATACCGCCCGATCCTTCGGCACTCCACCCGACATAACCGAGTTTTGAGGATACCGCCCGATCCTTGGGTACTCCACCCGACACAACCGAGTTTTGAGGATACTGCCCGATACTTGGGTACTCCACCCGACCTATGATCTACCACATATCACACTAGATAGGGTCTATATCATAATGAATAAAAAAGACTAATCCAAGTCTTAAGGCCTAAGCAAATTCATCCATGCAATTCATGCATTGAAGATCAACATATAGACAACAAAACCAAACCAGCGTCGGTTGCCCCTAAACAATCGGTCAACTCTCGGTTGACCCGCTATTTCAAATCCAATATGTGTCAAACCTAATCACAAAATGCATTCAGTTATGAACAACCATATTATGCACCATCTATCTCCAAACATATCACATATGTTTTTATAAACATTTTCATTTCACAAATCATGCATATTTTGATAGTTCAATTCATACAAGCCTAATTACTTTGGCTAATCACATGTTTAATCTCTTTTACACATCATCATGAACACATATAACATTTACTTAGGTAATCTCATGCCTAACCCAAAAGTTACAAGACATTAAGCCATCCACTCACCTTAAATGAGCTTTAAGAAGATTCTACTCTTCTTAGTTGAACTCCGGCGAGACTCCGACGAACTTCGGAGAAACTCCGGCGAACTCTAGAAACACTTAAGTCAAGCCTCTAATATGGTTTTATCATCACAAAACTCATATCAATACAAATAACCTCTAAAAGGTTATTTTCCGGCGAACCGGTCGTTTTGGCTTCTAAGTCCGTTCTTGGACTTCTAAACATGTAGAATAATTATAGGGGTCCTACATATGATATATACCTCATATGGTAGAAGAAAAATAAAGGAAAAGTTATAATAAGGTCATTACCTTAATTATTCACACTTTTCCCAACTTTTTCCCTATTTGATCGTCCTCCTTTGAGCACTTATGCTTGAGCTCGAATTTGCAGCAATCAGGATGAGTTTGAAAGGTCCTCTTCTCTCCCTTGGATGACCTGGACGAGATAATGGGATGAGGGGGGTTGAAGTTGGCTCTTTTGTCTTGCTTGGACAATGAGTGAGGAGAAATGAGGTCCATGGGTGTACCTTTGATGCTCATCACCTCACCCTCTTCCCTTACAATTAAAACAGCCCCTTTCCTTGTCTGTCCCAGCTCCTAAAAACGTGGGTGACCCCCACTCATGTGGGAGGTCATCCCTTTGTGTCCTGAAATGTACAATCGGTTCCGAAAGTTGTAATTTTCGGACTGTTTTAATTATATTTTATTTTATCGGATCAAATAAAATATATTATGTGTTTCCCATCATTATGGACTCTTAGAACGAATATAAATTCCTCATCTTTAATTTAGAAGTCTCCGAAATCCGTTTCGGACTGTTATCTGATAAATTACCGATACCGGTAATTGGGCCTCGTTTGACCGACAGGTCAACCCTATGCCCTTTCTATGGACCAAATAAAATATCTACCACCATATACATATTATCTAGACCAAGATGAATATAATATGTGGTCCCGGGATTAACGGGTGGTCCCCGCTCCCGACGCGGGCCCCGCGTGCAATTTACTATTCACGCAAAAGTAATAACAAAAAATTTTCAACCTTGTAAATTCAGAAATCATTATTCAAGGTTTATTACATGGTTTAATAAAAGTAAATATATTTGGGGGCGGTGTTACAAGTTCACCCCCCTCATTTGGGATTTCGTCCCCGAAATCACGGGTATAATCGAAAAGAAACGGGTATTGCTCCCTCATTGAGAGCTCGGTCTCCCAGGTTTCTTCTTCGACTCGATCACTCCTCCAAAGTACCTTCACCATAGGAATCTCATTGTTCCTAAGCTTCTTAACCTACTGGCCCACTATTCCCACCGGTTCCACTGCATATTGTAAGTCCTCTCGGATCTCCACCGGTGGTCTCTCAAGAATATGTGAAGGATCACGTACATACTTCTTGAGCATGGATACTCGAAACACGTCATGTATCTTCTCAAGTTCAGGGGTCAATTTGAGCCGATAAACCACGGCTCCAATCCTTTCAAGGATTTCAAACGGGCCAATGTATCGGGGGTTAAGCTTACCCCTTGATATGAATCGAATGATACCTTTCCAAGGAGAAATCCTTAGAAACACTTCATCGTCAACTGCAAACTCTAACGGCCTACGCCGTTTATCGGCATAGCTCTTTTGCCGATCTTGGACAGCTTTAAGTCTGTCCTGAATGACCTTCACCTTAGCCTTGGTGATCTCAACCAGCTCTATACCCTCGAGCTTGGCCTCGCCAACCTCGTCCCAACACAAGGGTGTTCTGCATTTCCTCCCATACAATGCCTCGTATGGAGGCATGCCAATACTCGCCTGATAACTGTTGTTATAGGCAAACTCCACAAGGGCCTAGTATTTGTCCCAACTCCCTTGGAACTCCAAAGCACATGCCCTAAGCATGTCTTCTAAAATCTGTATCACCCGCTCAGATTGTCCATCCGTCTGTGGGTGAAATGTTGTGCTAAACTTCAGTTTGGTTCCCAACGATGCTTGAAACTTTGGCCAAAACCTGGATGTGAATCGTGGGTCCCTATACGAGACAATGGATATTGGAACTCCATGCAACCTCACAATCTCCTCCGTGTACAACTTGGTCAAACGTTCAAGAGGATAAGTGATGTTGATAGGCAAGAAGTGTGCACTTTTGGTAAGCCTATCAACCACCACCCATACGGCATCGTAATTGTTCACAGTTCGTGGTAACCCTACCACAAAGTCCATGTTCATGTGTTCCCACTTCCATTCTGGGATAGTAAGTGGCTGCAAAAGCCCCCCCCCCCCCCCCGGTGCTGATGTTCCGCCTTAACTTGTTGACAAGTAAGGCATCGACTCACATACTCTGCGATGTCCCTCTTCATACCTGACCACCAATAACTCTCCTTCAGGTCTCGGTACATCTGATGGAGTATATGGACCCCCACCCCCGGTTTGCCGACTATTGGGTCTGGACAGCGGCCCACACACGTTTAGCGGATTCATATTATTGTACATTATTATTCAGATGTTCTAGATTAGCTTTTCATACTATCAGTCCATTTATGTAAACGGGTTTGTCAGGCCCATATTAGATGCCCAGACCCGGATTTTCCCTATATATACTCCTTATAGGAGGCTTGTAAACAGAACTCATATAACCAATATTCATTTTATACACACTTATCTTCTTCTTCTCCATTTTCCTACTACATTCTTGTTCAAATCTCCTTTTCATACAATATGGGTATCAATTATCCAACAACATCTTTGTACCTCATGGATGCATAGCATAGGCTGAGGAATGAGCTTCCTCAAGTATGGATTTCTGGAGCTCCTCATTCTGTGGTACGCATACACGATCTTTGAACAATAAAAGACCATCATCCCGTACTCGAAAGTTCTCAACGAGCCCCACAAGGATCCATTCGCGGATCTTCTGACATTCTTCATCAATGCCCTGACCTCTACTGATCTCCTTTGCCTCATATTCAACTCTTTTTGAGTGAATACATACTTCAAGCTCTTATGATCGGTGTAGATGTGGCATGTCTCCCCGTAGAGATAATGCCTCCAAATCTTTAGTATAAACACTACCGCTCCCAACTCTAGGTCATGGGTTGGGTAGTTCACCTCGTGCTTTCTCAATTTCCTAGAAGCATAGGCAATCACCCTGCCTTTCTGCATTAGTACACACCCAAGCCCTCGGATGCTAGAATCACTATAGATATCGTACCATATACCTTGTATGGGTAGCGCAACAACTGGTGCTTCCGTAAGTCGTTTCTTTAGTTCGAGAAACCCCTTCTCAAATTTGTCGCCCCATACAAACTTAGCCCCCTTTTTTGTGAGCTTTGTAAGTGGTGACGCCAACACGGAGAATTTCTCAACAAATATACGATAGTAACCCGCCAAGCCAAGGAAACTACGTATCTCCTTCACATTCTTGGGTCTCTCCCGATCAATGATTGCTGTTATCTTGGCGTTATCCACGGCAACGCCCGAACCGGATATGATATGACCGAGGAAGCCAATCTCCTTGAGCCAAAGTTCTCACTTAGAGAACTTGGCAAAGAGTTTTTTTTCTTACTCGTTCAAGTACAAGCTTTAAGTGATGTTCATGCTCTTCTTCGTTCTTCGAGTATATCAAGATGTCATCAATGAATACGATCACAAACTGGTCCAAGTATTCACTAAACACACGGTTCATCACGTCCATGAATGCCGCATGTAATACCCGAGATTAATTTAAGAGAATTAATAGTACTACTCATACCAACAGAGGTGCATCTCCTTTTAAGGGAGCTCATCACCAAGAACTCCAAGGTTAAGCGTGCTTGCACGAGAGTAGTCTTGGGATGGGTGACCCCCTGGGAAGTTTCTCAGGGCGCGCACGAGTGAGGACAAAGTGTGCGGTAAAGGCTCGTGGTGGTTTGTGAGGACAGTACTAGAGGTCAGAAGTAACTACCTCGGGTCCTGCGGGGCCGGGGTGTTACAGGTGGTATCAAAGCAACCCTGCGACAGTGTGCTTTGATACCGGGCGGTCACTTAGCGGGGCAAGATTCTGGGGGTTGATTGAGATTGGTTTAAGGGCGCAACGAGGACGTTGCGATCCTAAGTGGGGGTGATTGTAATACCCGAGATTAATTTAAGAGAATTAATAGTACTACTCATACCAACAGAGGTGCATCTCCTTTTAAGGGAGCTCATCACCAAGAACTCCAAGGTTAAGCGTGCTTGCACGAGAGTAGTCTTGGGATGGGTGACGAGGACTCCAAGATTCTGGGGGTTGATTGAGATTGGTTTAAGGGCGCAACGAGGACGTTGCGATCCTAAGTGGGGGTGATTGTAATACCCGAGATTAATTTAAGAGAATTAATAGTACTACTCATACCAACAGAGGTGCATCTCCTTTTAAGGGAGCTCATCACCAAGAACTCCAAGGTTAAGCGTGCTTGCACGAGAGTAGTCTTGGGATGGGTGACCCCCTGGGAAGTTTCTCAGGGCGCGCACGAGTGAGGACAAAGTGTGCGGTAAAGGCTCGTGGTGGTTTGTGAGGACAGTACTAGAGGTCAGAAGTAACTACCTCGGGTCCTGCGGGGCCGGGGTGTTACACCGCCGGTGCATTGGTTAAACCAAATAACATCACGAGGAACTCATAGTGACCGTACCTAGTGCGGATTGCACTCTTAGGAATGTGTATCCTAAGAGTACTAGACTTGTTTTATACGATTCAACAAAAATTCCTGAATTTTCCCTTTACATTTCACTTGGTATTGTTTTAAATTTTGTTGTGTAGACAAGCTCCTAGTGCATGCTATTGAGAAGTCAAGGCTCTACAAACCTTGAACCTATCAATCTTGAAATCGAGAGAGCTTGTAGAAGGAATCGGAAGAAGGAAGCAAAAGCACCAACAATGCTTCCTACACTCAATGAAAGGAAGAGGCCCGTCATTGCAACTACTCCTTCTTGCATCGTGCTTAGCGAGGCGGCACGAGACTATGAGTTGCGGAATAGCTACTTTAACGCTATGCCGCACTTTTATGGACAACTAGGGGAGAATCCATTAAATTTCATCACTGAATTTTATGGGTTCATTCAAGGTGTTCCAAGGAATGGCCTAAATGAAGGTGATCTTAGACTCAAGTGCTTCCCCTACACCTTGAAGGGAGCGACAAGAGGGTGGTTTCTAGAGCAAGCACCGGCATCCTATACTACTTGGGATGAAATATACAATGTGTTCATCTCCAAGTACTACACCCCAACAATGACGCAAGAGCTACGACAACGAATCTTCAACTTCAAACAACATGTTGGAGAACTCTTTCAAGATGCATGGAGGCGTTTCAAGTCTTTGTTGAAGGAATGTCCACATCACCGTTTTCCTCTTGACCTTCAAATAGACACTTTTTACAATGGCTTGAACCCATCTTGTTAAGCTATTGTGGACAACCGAGCGGAGGGATACATCGGCAACAAAACCGAGACGGAAGCTTTTAGAATTCTTGAGTCCATTGCTTCAAATCCTCAACTTCAAGGAGGAGACATCAAGGTGACGGGAGTGAATGAGATTTCTATCACTCATGAACTAGACAAAAGATTTGAAGAATTTCAAATCAAAGTCCAACAAAATGTGCAAACATCAATTCAAATGGCTTTGCAAGCCGTTATTGGAGGCGTTCAACAAGTAGCAAATGTGGAGAGTGTCTCCAACGTGGAAGGTAACTCATCTCAACATCTTGAAGATGTTAGTTACATGAACTCTTACGGGCAACGAGGAAACCAAGGAGGAAATAATTTCTCCAACAATCAACAAAGGTACAATCAAGGGAATAATTATAAGCCACAAGGAAATTCTTCAACCCAACAATCCGGAGTTCCTACATTCGGCCAATCCAAAGAACCTACTATGGAGGAGATGATGAAGCTTCTCACAAAGAATGTAGCCTCTATGAAAGTCCAAAATGAAGAAAATCATAGTAGAATGGAGGCATCCATTGGGAATCTCCACAATCAATTCACCAAACCTGACATGCGTTTTGAAGATCGAAATAGGAAGCTTAATCAACGCATGGACAGCCTTGAGCAATATACCAAATCGTCCATTCGCAATTTGGAAGTTCAAATTGGTCAACTTGCTCAAGAAAGGACCACTAGAGAGCATGGAAGATTTCCCACAACAATGGAGGTTAATCCAAGAGAAATGGCTATGACAATCACTTTGAGAAGTGGTAAGGAAATGAAGGGGCCTGTTATTCAAGATGTACCCTTGGAGAAGCAAGGAGATGAAAAGTTAGAGGAGCATGTCTCATTACCACCACCCATGGCAACATATGTTCCCCCTATTCCCTACCCTCAAAAGTTGAAGAAGAAGGATGAGAAAAAGCAATTCAAGAAGTTCCTAGACATTTTTACCAAGTTGAGCATCAACATCCCTTTCGCTGAGGCTATAGCGGAAATACCCTCATATGCGAAATTTCTGAAAAATATCCTCAAAAACAAGAAGAAGTTAGCGGATTTTGCAACCATACCACTCACGGAGGAGTGTAGTGCTATCATCCAAAACAAACTACCTCCAAAGTTGAAGGACCCCGGAAGTTTCACCATTCCTTGTTCTATTGGGAGTCTAGGAGAAGTAAGGTCCCTTTGTGATCTTGGAGCTAGCATCAACCTTATGCCCCTCTCCTTATTCAAGAAGCTAGGTGTGGGGGAACCTAAACCAACAACTATAGCTCTTCAATTAGCGGATAGAACAATCTGTTACCCCATCGGAGTGGTGGAAGATGTTCTTGTGAAGGTGGGCAAATTCTATCTCCCGGATAACTTTCTTATTTTAGAAATGGATGAAATGGAGATTCCGGTTATTCTCGGGAGGTCATTTCTAGCCACAGCGGGCGCTCTTATTGATGTCAAGAACGGAATAGTGAAATTCAGTATTGGAGAAGAGGAGCAAGAATTTCATGTTTGGGAGTCCCTAAAGAATCCTCCTAACGACTCCACATGTTTTAATGTCAATGGTTTTGATACTATACCCCAAGGTACTCCAAAGCGGGAAGCTCATGAGGATTCTCGTATCTACAAGGAGAAGGTTGAAGCATGGCATGACAAATAGAAAGGTGAAATCGAACTTCAAATTGGGCATAGAGTACTTCTTCATGGCTCAAAGTTCCGGTTGTACCCCGAAAAACAGAAATCTCCTTGGTCGGGACCGTTTACCATCACCGAGGTCCAGCCATTTGGAACAATGATGATCCAACAAGGAAGTAATCCACCTTTTGTTGTGAATAGCCATCATTTGAAGCTGGACAAAGAGTACTACACCACTTCCTGCCCATCCAAGAAATGATCACGAAGAACGTCCGGCCAACGACATTAAAGAAGGCGCTTATTGGGAGGCAACCCAATTTCATGTCCTTTTTATTTACATGTTTTACTTTTAATTTGTTGTCATGCTCCTATTGCTTGTGGACAATGCAATTCAAGTGTAGGGGGCAAGGTTTGGCACAAAAATCACAAAGACGAGGCAAAATTTGACAAAAACGGGCGAAATAGGTGAAAAGGGCAAAAGCTGCCCGGCCTCTACCAAAAGCCGTCCAGCTTCCTTATCAAATACTCCAGGTATTTTTCTCGCAACCGAAAGGCGCCCGGCTTTCGCCAAAGCCGCCCGGCGTTGGGCGCCGTAGTTTTATTCACATTTAATTAAATCGAAACCCGCCCGGGTTTCGTGTAAGCCGCCCGGCTTACGTGCGCAGGCATCATACTGTCAAGCGAAAGCCGCCCGACTTTCGCCAAAGCCGCTCGGATTTCGGGTTGAGGAATTATTAAAACCCTGTCTTTTAAACACAAACACACGCACACCTTGCAAACATCGGCCGGCGTTCGAACACACCAGCACCCTAGCATTGTTTTCTCTCATTTCTTCCTCTTCTTCAAGCTCAAATCAGGTATTTCTCGATCACTTTCACTCCTTAACCTTTATTTCACTCTTATTACATCATTTAATCGATAGTTTTGATTGTTCTTACCAATTTCGAAATTTAGGGTTTATGCAAATTGATAGCTATTAGGCCAAATTCATTGCATGATATCTTGTTATTGTTGCCTATATTGCTTGTATGAACCATTATAACCTCTTTTCAAGTTGTTATCTTCAAAAATTTTGAAATTTTTGCTACTTGATAAAAATTGGGGCTTAGGGTTCGAAATTCTTGTTTAAATTTGGGGGTTTTTCAAATTGAGGTTGTGATTACATTGTCCCTTGTTGTGATAGATTAAGATTATAGTCCATTTTTAGGGGAATCCATGTCAAAATATTTTGAGAAATTGACTATAATCTTTTGAGTTTGTAGGAAAAATGGCTTCAAAGGGCAAATCTGTGAGAAATGAGGCGGGCCCGAGCAACCCTAAGTGGGCTAGGAACAACAAGGCACCCGCGGCCTCCTCCACCATCTTGCTGGCTAGTCAATTTGTCAACACCCAATGCTACGAGTGTTATCTAGAGTCCCGGGACAACGACTTTGTGATTGAAAAGACAGTCTCACAACCTATTGATCACGAGTTCCAGCTCAGTGCGGCCTTCGCTAATATCAATTGGGAGCCGGTGCTACATCTCCAAGGCACTTTCTACCCGGAACTCGTCAAGGAGTTCTTCGCAAATGTTGACGGGAATTACGCCCAAAAGATGATTGAGAGCCGAGTCAAAGGGGTCAAAATTACTATCATCGATGACCTTTTGAGCTCTCAATTTCACATCACCAAGTTTGGCACTCCTTTCGCCCCTTCCCAAGCCGGAACGATGAATAGCGACGGGAACTACAACCCCGTGGATGCAATGCAATATTTTGGGTTGCAAGGACATGATCTAATGACCAAGAACCTTGGCCAACCACACATCCGGACCCGGCTTTTGATGTACCTCTACTCATTCAACGTCATGCCGAGAGCAAGCGGCTACAACAAAATTCGAAGTGTCGACCTCTACTTTGCATATAGGATGCACACCGGGCTTGGTCGTCATGAGGGGATTCCTCTCTCGGGCATCATCATCAAACAATTATGGAGCGCGGTCTTGAGCAACAATCGAGATAAGGCCTTCATTTTCCCTATTTTGCTCTCTAAAATTTTTGAACATTTTGGTGTTAGTTTTAGAGGAGAAGAAGAACGGGAGATGCACGCCGTGCTTGATGATAGTGTCATGACACACCTTCGCTATTTCCAACCGCCGCACGGAGGACCATGGAGGTGCGTGGCGAAATTCCATAGAGTTGTACCGGAGGAAAATGAAGAAGAGATGATGGAAGGAGGAGAAGCCCAAGGTGGGGAGCCCGCGGGAGGCCATGAGGAGCACCATGAAGAGGCAGCTCACGTACCCCAAGCCGGAACTCATTACGACATGGACTACTTGACCGAGCAATTTGGTCAAATCCGCACGGAGCTTGCGGTGCATAGACGGGACTTGAGAGATCAACGCCATGCTATCCAAGGAATGGGGGGTCATTTGTGTAGCATGAACTACTATTGCCAAGAGCTGGGGAGACATTTCAACATACCACCACCGCCACCCTACGATCCAAACTTCTTTTTCCCTTCCCGAGAAGATGGAGATGAGAATGATGAGTAAATTTGACAAAAAAGGGAAGTGTACTAAACTTAAAACAATTCTTATCTAGTCTTGCTAAAACTCCCTTTCACCTGGAGCTGATTAAAACAAGCAACGGTCATCACAATCATTCGGGCAAAACACCAAATCCCATTAAGGAGCTTGCTTCCTTGTCCGAAAATGGCCGTTGAGAACTCAATATTTAAGAGAATTGAAGCCCTCTCAACACATTATTCCATAATCTACACACTTTACTTCTACTTTGGCATCCCAAGAGCAACCCCTTGGTCTTGGGAGAAGTTCTACACTTGGGGAAAGCTTTGTCCACCATAGCTTTGGAGTTGTGGTATCATTTTCTTATGTATTTCGTAGTATTTTATCATTTCAATACTTGTAATTTCATTATGAATTGTTCTAGCTAATTTTCTATAGCCAAGGTTAGGGATGAAACTTTACGCACTCTAGGTGTTTGATGTATGTTCTCAACCAAATTATTATGATCTTTCCTTTATATTTTAATGTGTATGATTACGGTGTACAACGTATGATTATATCGTTGGGTTTATTTGAGCAATTAACGTTGAGTTATAAACCGTGCACTTAAAGGTTAGACATATTCTAATTGTGGATAGAAATATACCTCAATTGAGTATGGTGGTTTTTATAATGTCCTAATCTTCAATGGGGTTAATTTTAGATGAATGTGAACCGTGACGGGATTCACACGTAGAATTAATCACAATCTCGCTGCCGTAACAGGAGTTAGAATACTTTAGTGACATTCCACTCATAAGAATTGGCGAAAGAACATATATTCATCACTAGGAGTCATTTAGGAGTAATCCCGAACCCTTGGTTGCTTTTATTATCTCTTAAAAAACCAAAAATCTTTGCTCTTTTCATAAGTGTTTTACTAAACCGCTTTCACTTTTGAATCGTATAAACAACGTTTCCTTGTGTTCGACCCAGTATTTTTAGCGGAATTTATTACTACATTGGCACTTGTACACTTGCAAGTTTAAGCCGATCAATAGTTAAATCAAATTATGCATATTCTCAAACACAACTACATAATCAAGGAATGAATAAACTGAATTGGTTTAGAAAAAATTATTAAAATCTCATTACCCTTTTCACTAATTCATCTCTATATTTTCCTTTGCTCGCTTTTTAAGCAAGTGAAAATGTTGAAGTTGAAATTTGTTTAGAAGAGAGAAACATAATACCAAATGGAGAATCAATTCCCAAAAAAGATTAAATAAACTAGATATACGTGAAAAGAAAGAAAGAATACAAATAGAAATGAAAAAGGAGTACCAAAACACTTTTACTAGTCTTAAATTTCAAACTCAAATAATGTTAGCCATATATAAACTATAAAATAAATTTAGAAGTAAGGAAATCAAAAATTAATGGTGGCACACTAGATTTTTTAATGGGTCTAGATTTTTTATTCGGGGCATTATTAAAAACCCATGAAAAGTATAGATTAAAGTCCAATTTTATTGGGGACATGTGCCCCAATAAAAAAAGTGAAGGACAATAACAATGTTATAGTCGCACGAGTGAAAAAAACAAATTAGCGAAGCTATCAACTTTTCTTTTTTAATTATCCCAAAAATCTTTGGTTAAAAAAATTGTCCCAAATATCTCATCAGTTTCATGTAAAAACGAATTTGATGATCTATATAGTTATGGAAACATATATCGACATTTCTCAACCACAAAATGAGAGGGAAATTGTCAAAAGTTGCAAAATATGTGATAAAAATGTCTTAACTTTAACTTTGTCTTTAGGAAATCGTCATCTTCCTGTCTTGTAATCCGCGTATATACTTTAGATACACTCAAGTGGTGTAATGTTTAACAAAAAAAATTGTCCAAAATGGAACTAAAACATGAACTAAATTTCTAAATGTGACTTCAAGTTTTTTATTTCTTAAACAGGACTCCAAATTACTCTTTTACCCTTCCTCTAATTAAACCTAATTTCTCTGCCTTAACTCTGTGTGTGCAATTTCTTCTGCCCCAGCTGCGATTTTTCCCATCGACGCTATCAATCGCACTGCTCTCCTAATTCAAGCTGTGCAGGTTCCTCCAGCGATGACTGGTAACCTCCTCTACTCCCCTTCTTCTTCTTCTCCTTCTCCTTCTCCTTCTTCCTCTTTTTTTTTTTTTTTGTATTCTCCTTCCCATCCTCTTCAATTATGGGTACTCTATTTTTTTCTTCTTTAGATTTCAATTTTATTTATTTACTAATTTTGATTAATTTCGAATCTCATAATGTCATAAATTACAAGCAATTAGAAAAATGTCACTTTTATGACATTACATTTATCAAGATGGAACAGTATGTCATGAAACTGACAATGTTACTGAGAAATATGACGGTCGCTCCTCCTCCTCCTCATCCTCCTTCTTTCATACTTTAAATATGGCATTTTTGTTTCGAAAATGTCATGAGAGTGACATTATTACTCTTTGGAGATGTCATTTTCTTCTTTGAACTTTCACCTTGACAATTTAATGTCATAAAAGTGACATTATTAGAAATCAATGTTGGATTAAACATCAACTATGGTATTTTTCAGATTGAAATGATCAGAACAATAATATGAATCTTTTAAAATAAATTAATCAGAATTAATAAGAATTTGGAAATCAAAAAGAAGAAGAAAATAGAAGATGTGTAGAAGGAAAAAATTGGGGAACTTGAGAAGAAGTTAACAGAGGAGCGGAAGAAAAAGACGAAGAAGAAGAAGAAGAAGAAGAAGAAGAAGAAGAAGAAACTTACATGGGCATGTAGCAGAACTATCCGTCCGTCGCCGGTGACATTCACCGCACCGAGCGAACTTTAATCGCAGAGCCACCCGTCTATTGCAGTAATCAAGGTTGTTTTTGTCCAAATACAAATAGTTAATTCTATTCAGGTAATTTAAAAAAATGTCATGTTTTTGCAATTCCGCCTTCTTTTAGTTCTATATAGAAAATTCTCTCAAAAAAGAACCTTACAAACAAAACCAAACTTTAATAAATAAAAAAGGGGCGTAGCAAATCATTCATTATATACATAGAGATTTCTCATTTATAGAATTTGGTACTGTGCGAAAGGAATAACGAAAAAAACAAGTTGATGGAAATGGTAACCAATTACTATCTCCGTTCCCATTTTAACTTCCAAATGGATTTGACACAAAGTTTAAGATAGTGGATATTGTGTGGTGGAGAGTTGTGCAGATGAGAGAGATATGTGTAAGAAATGTTGTGAACCACAAATTCTTTACCAAAAAGGGAAAGTAGAAGTTTTAATTGGAACGGACGAAAAAGGAAAGTTGGAAGTTTATTTAGGAACGGAGGAAGTACTATTCTACAAAATTATATTCCAATTTTCGTCTATTTATAAATCCTTTGTACCGTTGTACGTAGTTTATTTCCTCCACATTTATTCTCAAATCTCATGAAAGACCCAAGAAAGTGGCTTGTGTGCGTTAGTGTGTAATAATAAACCTCCAAGTTGGGCAATAATATAGGGAGTTTGACTTATTTTTTAAATCATACCCCATATGAAATCAATGCAACGAGTTTATATATCCCAAAGGAATTTGGTACAATAAACCTCCAATAATATAAGGTTCATACATTGAGCTCGCTCGAGTTAGAGTATTTCAATCCAAATTCGAGTTCGGCTCGTCTACGCATTTGTCGAAAACCCATCAATCCGCCCGGGGTGACCAAACAAAAGTCGGAAGAGACGAAGCACAAACGACCCCAACGTTAATTTACTAGGCTGCAAATTTTGGAGATAGACCAACAAATCACCAAACACTATATTCTCCGCTATATATGTGACTGACAAAAGTCTTTGAGGGAAGGAAATGTCTCAACGGAGAGTGATTTTGTTCACCAAAGTTGAGTGAATTAACATCTTTTTTTTTGTCTTTTTTAATGGCTATAATGGAATATCAGTTGTATATTTTCATTTTAAAAAAGTTGTTACAACATTTATACCATAAGCTACGGAGTAATTTTTTACTTGCATCTTCGTCTCATTTTTAGCCTCCGGTTAGCGTAGCTCAATTGGTAGATAAAGAGTGTCACAAGAGGTAAGCTTTGAGTTCCAATCCTGGCAATTGCTGGTCTGGTCTAGTCTGGTCTGGTCTGTTTTGGTCTGATCTGGTCTGGTTGATAATAATAATAATATTAATATTAATAATAATAAAAAATAATAATTATAATAATAATAATAATAATAATAATAATAATAACAATAATAAAATATGGGTTGGGCTGAGCTGGTCTGGTCTGGGACGAATTACAGTCCAAGTTACTTATCATTTAATTAAACTCCTTAACAAACTTCTTAAAATAACAACCTTCCTTTCTGCCAGTTTTTAATTAAAATCCAATTTACATCCTCCCCGTCAACTTATCATTCAACTTCTTACCAAATATATGCGCAAGTAATTTTTTATTTCACGCACTAAATTGTTTAATAACTACAATAAGTGAGCTTAGAGTAATTTTTATGGATGAATTGACTGAAATTCCTGAAAAACACTATTTTAGCTATTATTTTATAGGCCTATTAGCCTTAAATAAGACTAAAATTACTTCTATATGCAACATTAGAGTTGCAATCTTTTTATTCCTAAAATATGAGTAAAATGTGTCCCCTCTTCCTATTCTACCCCTTCCTGCAATCCTTAATAGATTTGTTTTTAATAAGAAAATCACAGTTTTATGGATAATAAAAATAAAAATATAATAATAAAATATTTTCAACAAAAACCAGATAAGGATTAAGTATATTTAATAAACTTTAAGAAATCACAAAATAAAATAAAAATTGCTTCAAACTTGTTTTTTTAACCAGTAGGCAAACTACCAAAATCAACGGGACATATGATGGGGAACATTTGCCGATGTTTATTAAAAATCAAGTAAAAGTACAATGATGAGGGGATCAGACCAAAACCTCACTTAGAGGCATACCTCTTTATGAAATACATGAAAGAAAAGTACATCAGCGTAAATAAACGAAACTTTTGGGGGATATACAAGACACAAAATTGACACCCAAGAATTAAAAACGAAAATGATGAAATCCAAATAAATCAACATAATAAATTGGTTTAATCTCACTCGGTAAGCGATCCACTAATTCAAAGAACATAAGTTGGGATGTGAAAATGCGTTGACCCGCTATGAAATGGGCTGGCCCATTTCCTTATCTAAAAACATGGCACAAGGATATACTCATATCTTCCGCCTTCCTCTTGAATGTTCGAAGCCCAACACATGCACCTTCCTAAATCGTCATCCAAGAGCAAAGACAGAGAGCGAACAACGTCAGTCTCCACCTAAAGGTCAACAAGACACTTCATCATCGCCATCTCTGAAGCATAAATCAAGGCTTTCAACTCCGCCTCCTTACTCGATTCTGCATGGATCTTGAAGCATATGGTCCAAATTAATTCTCCAGAGCAGTTCTGGTGAGTAAATTCTCATATACCCGAGGGGTGTAAACATTAGGGAATGAAGAGTCTCCAGAATTCACCAAGTCCTTTTCCCACCGAGACCGAGCTCAATCTCGAACGATATCGGGTCCAACATTCGACTCCTAGATTATCGATATAAGGTCAAAATTGCATCCGAGACCGAGGTCGACCCTCGCTGAGGTCAACGTCATATCTAGCGTCACAACTGAGTTTGAAGTCAACTGGCGCCCCAAAACGTCAACGGAACAAAGAAATCATCTTCATCATGCAAATAACGAACTGAGGTTGCTCCCCTCCAAATGAACACACCACACCCGAGCTCGACCCCATTTGCTGAGCTCGGGGCCTCATAAGGAAATAATGGACTTAAGCATTTCAGCACTCAAGTCCCGCATATAGCCGTAGCCATGTCACCCATGCGACAGTTGTCCAAGGCTTGTGTCATTCAAGCGGCTAGCACAAGAATATTCAGGAGTGCACATGTGTGGCATGCACATGTGTTCCAGTACGCAAATGACAAATTCTGTTACGCACAATATCAATCAGCCAGCTGTCCAAACTCTCTTACCAATCAACTTTACACGTGTCACCTGTAATTAGACTAGCACATTTTACTTGATAGCCAAGTATTGGACGTGTCTCCACCATAGTAGAATAACATCTTTTATACTTGTTGGTCAGGTATTTTCCCTGGAGTCTAAATATCACCTTTCAACTTGTAGAAACGGATCTGGTCCAGTTTTCACTTCACAAACTTGTTGTTACTATGCCCAATTTCTTACTCACTTTTACTTAGCATTTCAGTCTCTCGTTTCCCGGATTCCGCCTACCCACATGGTCGGACATCCATTATTGGTGCTCTCATTGATGTCGGTCTCCCTATTGGCCTCAACATCGTCATACCTTAGAGGACAGTCTCGGTTAACCCTCTCACCACTGCTAGCAGAACCAAATTGAGAAACCATTTTCCAAATCTACAGAGAAAGATGTATGAACCACGCAAATAAGAAATGAGAGCCATTGGACCCCATCCCAGTCTCTAATAAAAAAATCCAGGATGCAATCTGCATCCTGGTACGGTTCCGAGCATATGGGTGCAAGTTATTGCCCCATTGCAGCACTAGGTTTAACCTAGCTCCCAAAACCCAGAAAACGACGAAAAACCCCATATCTGGGTTTTTCGATGAACAGAAAAGAAAGAAGAACACAAAGGATACCGAGGTCTAACCTGTGAAAGAGTACGAACGAAGAAGTTGAGAAGTACGAGCTTGGCCAGAGAAGGACTCAGAGAACACTACGAAAGCTTGAGAGCGATGGAAGTTTGAAAGCACGAAAGTTCTGAAAGCGCAAAGGAAAGAGAAGAACGCTTTCTGCCTTATATACTTCTCAAATAAATGGGCGGGCAAAAGACACGTGTTTGGCGAGGAAATAATCGCCCAACAAAATGGTACACTTCCTCCCCAAAAAGGCATGTAGAAAGCACAATGATGGCATTGTACTGTCCTTTGAGTCTTGTCTTTATGACAAAAATGGCTCATAAATTCAAAATGCAAAAGGAATATTTGGAAATTCCAATTGTACACATCAGCGTTACTACACGCAACAACATTTTTCCAAACGCGGACTTTAAAAAATCCTGAGTCCACAAATCCTCTTATGGGGACTAATTCGTCCCCCTCAAGCTCGTACTCTTCTACATTTAGTAATATTCTCTAAGTCCTTAAGAGTGGGGGGCTGGTATGTAGGGGACTCAGGAAGAAGCAAAAAGTAACGAGCGAAAACCATGAAGAAATTCAAATTCAGCCCAAACTACAGTAATGACGAGCGAAAACCATGAAACAGGCACAATCCGTATTGAGCTCGTCAATTTTACTATGAATTGAAATTATTTTGAGATTTTGAAATTTTGTATCACCCCTCGGCTGTGGCCGTGGATGTAACAACTAACTTGCAGCAATAAGAAATCAAGCTCACTGCTAACCATGGAGCACGGAGCCCGAGCTTGTCTCCTGTACAGCGGAGCGTCGACATCTTCTCCGGAAGTTACTTCAAAGAGGAGTGTACTCTTTTTCCTCCGTTAAGATTTTTTCCCACGTGGTTTTTTCCTCAGTGGAGTTTTTAATGAGGCGCCCCTTTGTCATGACCATGGAAAGAAGTTCCCTCGCTGGCCGCGCCGGCCCAGAAGTCAAAAGTTACTCTCTATCGCCTCAAATGTGACTTTCGCCTCAGAGAGTGTGGGACCCATGATGGAGTATATCCACATATACCCCAGAGGTATCAACATTCAGGAATTAAGAGTCTCCAGAATTCACTAAGTCATTTTCCCACCAAGGCCGAGCTTGACCTCGGCTGAGGTCGGGTCCAACATTCGACTCCCAGATTATCGAGATAGGGCCAAAATTGCATCCGAGGTCGAGGTTGACCCTCACTGATGTCAATGTCATATCCAACGTCATAACCGGGTTTGAAGTCAACTTGTGCCCCAAGAAGTCAACAGAACAAAGAAATCATCTTCACCTGGCAAACAGCAAACTGAGTTTGCTCCCCTCCAAACGAACACACCACACCCGAGCTCGACCTCACTTGCTAAGCTTGGGGCCTCGTATGGAAATAATGGACTTAAACATTCTAGAAATCAAGTCCCGCGTATAACCGCGACCACATCACCCATGCGACAGCTATCCAAGGCTTGCGTCATTCAGGCGGCTAGCACAAGAATATTCAGGACTGCACACGTGTGGCATGCACATGCGTTCTAGTACGCAAAGGACAAATTCTATTACACACAGTATCAATCAGCCAGCTGTCCACACTCTCTTACCAATTAACTTTACACATGTCGCCGTGTAATTAGACTAGCACATTTTATACTTGTTGGTCAAGTATTTTCCCTGTAGTATAAATATCACCTTCCAGCTTGTGGAAAGGGATCTGATCCACATTTCTATGCGCAAACTTGTAGTTGCTCTGTCCAATTTCTTACTCACTTTTACTAAGCACTTTCAATCTCTTGTTTCTCAGATTCCTCCTACCCCCAGGATGAGATATACATCATGTTCCTTAAGATGGCTCCTCCCATTGTCGAACCAGGTATGAACAGAGCATCAACTTCCATTTAATTAACTGACACCCTGAGTTAAGAAACTTGAAATTAGTCGGGATCAATTGTTCTTGAATAAGAAAGCCCTCAATTTTGATCCATTTGATTTTGGTCAACCTGTAAGCCCATTTCTGTGTGTAATGTTTAATTTGGTAAATAAGATGCTCTGACGCTGGAATAGAACCTTCATGTGTTGGTGTTTGTTCCATATATGCTTAGAAGTAAAAGTAACTGACTGACTCTCTCTAATCTCATTATATGGAGAGGATAAAGAGAACATGCCATGAGTTCCAAGATTCCATTCCAATGAACCAAATGGATTAATAGTGCACATTTAATGGCACAAATTTTTCTCCAAATTGTAGAGTCAGTATGTTGGAGCAGAGGTGGCCACCTACATGGAGGGGACTTTGTGCGACTTGGAGGCTTGGTGTAGAGTGGCCGCCCGCCTGGAAGCAAAGAACATATGAAGGTGACAAAAGGAGAGGGAATAGAGTCGGTAGAAAGAAACAACGAGCAGGGAAGGAGACGGGAACAAGGTCGATAGAATGAAAGAGACGAGTAGTGTCCGAGTGAAGAATTAGGTCATATTTTTGTCTAGGGGCGGATGAATTGCTCTTTATATACAGATGAATTGCTCTTTATATACGTAGTACTCCGTATATATTAATACTCAATTTTTCATCTATTCAATATTTTAATTTCATACACACAATTTATTTTAATGTATTTATTAATAAATAATAAAAAGTATGTCATCAATTTCTAGATATATAATCTTCTTATGTCTAGTCCAAAATTATTTCACATTTTTAAGGAAAAACGACATGTTATTTATATCATTTGGTTATCATCTAAATAAATACTCCATGTAAGTCATAGACATCTCTGTGTCACCAATTTGTTTGTTTTAATATACTCCTATCTTGTATTTCCACTTATCTGTTACAAATTCAATAGTTTAAAACTCTATCTGTCTCACATTAATGTTCTCATTTTTTTGGAAGTCCCATATAAAAGTTTTCATTTCTAATTTAGGAAACAATTAACACCCTTAAATGACAATTTAATCATCAATTATTAAATATAGTAACTCTATAAGATCGCAATTATCACCATTAACCCCGTTATATTATAGATTTATTATAAATTATTTCTCAAAATATATCCAAATTACCTTATTTAATTATTGTCTAAACAATTGTGTCATTTTGCAATGAAAATCTTTAAATGAAACGGATGTAGTATAACTCATTATCATTTTGGGTGTCATTCCGTGAACCAATGCATGCTTCTTTATTGGAAAAGATAATTATGTACTCCTTATTACATTAATATATTTCAAAATTTGTACACAGTAATTTTGTTAGCCCTTTGTAAGATCTTGCTCTCAATAATATTTCGGGCTGGATCCACCACTGATCCTAAATAGATGTAAATTCTATTTTAGATCAAAATTCGAGAATCTTATTTTTGACTTTATTCCATCACAAATCTTATACACACCCTACAAATTTCAAAATTCATAATCTTTAAAATCCATCAAAATCATAGTTCGGCACCCCGTAGCAAAGTGATAAAAAAATATTTTTATCATTATTCAGTTTTTATATTGGCATAGTTCTTAGAAAGTGGGTGTTAAATCGCAAAGCTCCATGAGGTGGAGCATACAAGGCAAAAGAGTATAAGCCGATGGTGACTACTAAAACAATAGCGATTGCGATTTTGTCTTGTCACGCCGCTCATAACAATGGAAATATGTTGAAACTGGAAAGTATTGTGGCCGGGAATAACAAAATGAGAATACCCATCACACGATAGGCATCAAGGCCCCTGAAATAATTAAAAAGAATTATTATTATAAAGAAAAACAGAGAGAAAGAAAGCTTGGGCAGATGAAATTTGTGAAAGTTCACAGAAAAGGCCATAAAGCTAAAAAAAGATGAAAGCTGGTAAACACAAAAAGCAACTCTCTGTTCTCCAAGTTTAACAAAAAGCAACCCCTTCCTTCACTCCTCTCTCCCTATCTCTCTCTCTTCCTCTCCCTCTCTTATCAGCAGACAAAATTTCTCCGAAATCTATTATTCCCAGGAAGCATATGTCAATATCTCTACCAAACTGGCATTGAAGGCGGGGGGGTGGGGTTTATGCGTGTGTCGCCTTCTCTGCTTCATCGCCAGAAAACGTATATATCTCAGCCGCATCCAGTTGGATCATCCCATGTTAGAAGCAACAGCTGGGCCTTCTTCTTCGTCTTCCTCCAAACCAGCTTTGACTCCACGTCCAACGGCTCAAAATGGGGTTTCTTTGCCGAAACGGAAGAGACGACCCGCCGGCACTCCAGGTATATTCAGTAATTAATTAATTGCTACTTTAAAAAAGTTTCAACTGACGCGGCTTTAGTTGTAATTCTCTGCGATGAAAGTGGGCGTTGAATTGAAAAGGCTCGGAATGCAAGTAGAATTGCAAATTTTGCTTCCAATTTGTCTGTTTCAAATCCGGATAGAATGATAACTTTTCTCTCCGAACTGTTTCATCCTTTTTTACCAGTTAAACTGTAGAACTTTCGATTCTGTTTCATTCAATTCAACGATGCACCGGTAAATCTTACGGTGATTTCCGTGTTTCCAAAAGTTGATTTTGCTCTACTGGACAGATTTCACCAAATTTATTGGTTGATCATACCGAGTAATTGTTTAGTATTGACTGCTTCAAGTAGTAATCAATTATTTTTTATTTCAACCGAGTTTAATTGTAAAATAATCTGGTAAAGAATCCCCCTGCCTGCATCATGAACTTACATATGAATATGTTCAGCTTCTTTTATTTTGTTTTTATTTTATTATTAATTACTACAAAGTAATCAACATTTTGACCCAAGCTCCCCCCATATAACAGATTGTTAGAGTAGCACAGGCTATACCATGAGCTCTGTAGATTATATTAGTTATGATTGTGAGCATTGTGTAAAATTGTAAATATTATTATTGATCATAGAATCAAACAAAATGATGGCATAATTAAAGATCATATTTGCATTACATCCTTTACCTCTCACTTCTCAAGTAACTGTTGTTTAAGATATCTATATTGATACACATCTACGCCTTAAGATAGCAATAGCAAAGTTTTCTCAAATCTAGACGACGCCTACTCCCTTGGTTTCGAAGATTTATATCTAATATTCAAATAACTCAAGATTATTTGGTTTGTTGATTTGGAAAATACTATGTCAACCAAATAATCTTGAGTTATTTGAATATTAGATATAAATTTACAATCTTACCACTTATAGTCACATGGGAAAACACCAAAAGTGTATCCTTCAAAGCTTATTGGAAAAGAGGTGTTTAGGCTTCAGATTTGTAGGCTTATTCGTCTTATTCTGCTTAACAACGAAATAGCCAAAATCAGCAAAATAAAGTAGCTTTTGACTTATTTATTTGGCGGAAATGGATTTTGCTAAATGATTTTCTTTTCGGTTAGTTTTACAGATTTGGTGATTCAATCAATTCAGCCAAATACCCCTACAAAACAGGCCCTTTGAATAAAAACATCAATACCAACCAAAACTTCTTAAGTGACACATGTTTCAAAATAAAAAACAGATTAAAAAACCATTATTAGGAAATGGAGTACATTAGACTAACCCTCATTAATGCTTGTAGATATGCGAAGTACTTATTACATTAATAGATGTCTAAGGACAACTGTTGAACATGAATCTCTTATATTCTGAAATCTGAATTAAGTGATATTTATGTACAACAACAACAACCAAGCCAAAACCAAAACTAACTGTGAAACATACGTGTCATTACAGTGATATATATGTAAAGACCAGAAAATTATAATCTCTAGTCATACGCACTATATGTATTACAACTTTCTTGATGCACTACTTATGTCTGTTCTTTTGGTGGAACATAGATCCAGATGCAGAAGTCATCTCACTTTCACCAAAGACACTGTTAGAATCAGACAGATTTGTGTGTGAGTTTTGCAACCAAGGCTTCCAGCGTGAGCAGAATCTGCAAATGCACCGGCGGCGACACAAGGTGCCGTGGGAGGTGTTGAAGAGGCCTCCAGAAATGCCATTGGCGGCGACAACCAGGAAGCGGGTGTATGTGTGCCCGGAGCCGACCTGCCTGCACCACGACCCTAAGCACGCCCTTGGCGACCTGGTGGGCATTAAGAAGCACTACAGACGGAAGCATAGTGACAACAAGCAGTGGGTTTGTGACAAGTGTTCCAAGGGGTATGCCGTCCAGTCTGATTATAAAGCCCATATCAAGACTTGTGGGACCCGTGGTCATTGTTGTGATTGTGGCCTCGTTTTTTCCAGGTTCTCTTTTATCCGGTCTCTTCTAGTTTTGGACAAGTTTCCACGGCTAACCAATGAAACACAAAAACTCATAGACATTTTTGTTTAGAAAAAAATTGAACCAAGAATCTGAACTATTATTATAACTATGGAATTTTTCCTAAAATAAATTCTCGAGTAGAAATGTGGAAGAAAAGACGATCACGAGGGATAGTCACTTTTAAAATAGCATTCTAGTCACTACAGTGTGAAATTGAACATCCCCACAATCAGTGAAGTACTGAAGTTGTTACAAAAAGCCAGCCATCACTATACTCGGTAAAGTCATTACAAAAAACCACCATTGTCACTGTGTATTAACAGTCACATTTTTGTGAAGTATTTTTTCTTTCTCGTTTATGTGACACTATCTATCTCTATCATACTTCGTATTTTTTATTATTCTGTAAAAATTGGAATAAAAATGAAGTTTTCATATTTTTCACTCTCCTACATATTGTTTTATTTTTTGGAGTATGTATATAATCCTAGATTTAGGACTTGAAGATCCAACTGATCTGGATTCTAACTTAACGAGGATTGCAAAATTGTTCTTTGATCAGAGTGGAGAGTTTTATCGAGCACCAAGATGCGTGCGAAGTGAAGCGTAACAACGGGACTGATGTACAACCACCACCATTGCAACAGGCTATTTGCTCATCCACAACGCCTTCAACCACCACCACCGCCCATTCTAGCGACACGAATTTCAGCACCGTTGCGCCATTCACAATATCATTAGCTACAATCTCTCCTTCCCCTATCGAGCCCCCAAATGGTTCGTCCATTGTCGATCTCACCAATCATCAACAACAACAAAGCTGCTTAGAGCTCCAGCTCTTACCACCATCCTCCTCCGTTCTTCCAACCACAGAGGAGGACTATTCCACTGGTTTGAGCCTGTCTATTGGCCCATGCAGCACGGACCAGAAAAACAAGCAAAAAGAAGGTAGTAGTGGTGGTGCTCTGAATGCAAGTAGTTCGGTTTATGAGGAGCTGAAATTGGCTATGGATGAAAAGGCCTATGCAGAGGAGAGGAGGTTAGAGGCGAGAAGGCAGACTGAATTGGCTGAGTTGGAATTTGCGAGTGCAAAGAGAATTCGAAAAGCTGCAAAGGATGAGCTCGAGGAGGCTGAGCTTTTAAAGGAGCAATCGACCAAAAAGATCAGTGCAATAATGCTCGAAATTACCTGCCATGCCTGCAAGCGGAAGTTCTCAAACTGATGGCATTGTTTTCGGCCTATTTTTGATGGCTACTTTCACTTTTTAACTTTTAAATTATTAGAGTAGAAGTATGTATCTTTTGTCAAAATTGGGTACCAACTCTAGTCCTCCTGATATGTTACATCCACCATCCCAAAAAATGTCTTGTTTGAGTAATATATATGGTTCTTTAATTTTATTCGCTCTCAACTTAGCTTTGAAAGGAATTTCATTTAAAACTAACAGTCTAACACAGATCGATTCTGCTTTTTGCTACGGTACACCGCTAATAATAAGTGAGGATGCCATACTTACAATGCATAGGATTGATTCATGTCGTTATTTCATCACATGGACAAGATACTGTACCTCTGAAATACCGTAGAATTAGCCTTTTTTGGAACAAAAAGGTTTTTGAAAAGCGGCTTTTCCCCGGGATGGGAGACTAAATCTTAGTAAGATGTAGGTTCTCTTTTATTGCTATGTGGTCTGGTTAGTATGCTTTGGTCTGGTTAGTATCATTGATAGGGGCAACAAAGAACTAACAACTGAATAAATGGAAAAATAAAAAACAATATTTTTAAAGCATGATAATTCTTCAACCAGATGATTTAAGGGTGAGGGGCTTACTGTTGAACTGTGGAGGCATGATCAATAAGTTCTTTAAAAGGTGGGTCCGTGGGTGATACACTAGTATCTCTAATATGTATCAATTAAAACCATCCAAAGTTAAGCATGCTTACAAAATATATGAGTTGAAGCTACTACTCTTTGGAGCTACAAGTCTACAATGAGATCATGTATAAAGTTTATAAGAACCTATTTAGCAAGATACATAAAAGGATGAAATAGTTTTATTTTTGCGGGAACCCTACTAGGTGAGTTCACAGTGGCTAAAATGGTAACTTTTCTTGGGAGATAATGGTTCTTTTTGTCTTAACGCAATATTAATTAGGATGTTTTTACTTGGACTGTAATTTACTGGTCTGGTCTGATCTGGTCTGGTCTGGTTTCTTTGTATTTTTATAACTATCCAAGTCTGGTCTGGTCTGTTCTGGTCTGATTTGGTCTGGTCTGGGAGGAATTACAGTCCAAGTAAAAACATCCTTACATTACATGTTTTTTCCCAAAGTTAGTAGCGGATAACTTTTACATTCAGGTTCGAATATTGCATTTTAAACATTACAATTGCACAACATTTTCCATCTCATTGTCAAACCAATATAATTCCAAAAAACTTTAGAGTTCTCAAAGTTGTTTTTTAATAAATAATTTTTTGAACCGTAATTTTGATCATATGTTGATTCATTCATGTGATGTGATTAAGTGATATTGTTCGTCGTCACGTGCCTATCACAAAAAGTGTTAGGGTTTAATAGAGGCGGAATAGTCGACTAAGCCGTGAGTGACGATGCCATTGGGTAAGGGAAACACGGAATAGCCCATTAAGGGTTCAAGAGAGGCAGATATTCACGGAGCAGAGATGCATCGCGAGGAGCGATACTGGAAGATGGGGTACGTCTTGGAGTCGGGTTGCCGGTTGAAGTTTTGCCATAGGTGCGACAAGAGCTCAAACGATCACGACAAACTCCCGGAATGGTTGGGAAGGCGTGATTGAGACTGGTGATCGAAGTCTACTAGGCGCATGGTTGCTCCTCCATGCACAAATGGGAGCACGACGTAGCGAAGGATGCCATGGATTGGGAGGTGAATGATGCCACCGTGTCATATTCTGGCGGCAGTCTGTTACCAGCTAAATAATCAGGCGTTTTTTATCCATAGGGAAGTCAAGGTCACACAGACGATGAGAGGGAGTTTTGAGCTTGTCACAATAGTCATCAACATTAGAAAATTCCGTAAATTATTTGAGGTTCACGCCTCCTCGAGCTCATCAACATCTTGATGCCTTGGTCCATCAATGGATGTTCTCCATCAAGTCTAGAGACTTAATGCTCAACATACTAAAATCAAGTAGAACAACAAAAGATTTGTGAGATCATCTCAAGACTTTGTTCTAGGACTGGGCCGGGGCAACCCTTTTTGTGGAGGTCTCTAAATTTATACATGAGTATTTAGAGTAGATAAGGAAAGTGAAATAAATACAAGAGAATATTGAGGGAGTTTAAGGGGGATTATTACATGAGTTTTGGGAAAGAGAAATAAGAATCCTATTATTGAGAGAATAATTGCTAGAAGGAGTTACACGAGTTACATTCTAGTGCATAAGTTACATTTGTCAACCATATGGTATAGGCGGCCGACCATGTGCTAAAGCTTCACACACTTTAGGGGATGCCTTAACCAAACCATCATTAAAACCAACAACAGTAAAAATTCTTAACGCTAAAAAAAATGTTTAATACTAGATTTATTATGATTTGCAAGATACTGGCATTTAATATTTATGGTTATTTAAGTGAAACACGTGTATATACACATACTTTAGTCTCTTGTTATGATATAAATATGTTTACATTTTGAATCATAATGAACATTTCGCTTGTTGTTAAATGACAATTATATTTTAATGATATTATTAGTCACTTTTATTTGTTATCACACAGCTTTTATTATTGAATAAAAATGTATTTATCAAAACTATATCTTAAACATAGATATTATTCATCTATTCTCAAACAACTAATAAAAAATGTGAAACTTTGGAAAATATAATAAATTATTTTAAGTTATCTACAATCAATATACCTATTTTTTACTTACTACACTTTCTTTTGAATCATAGGGACAGGAGACGCACAAGTCCTCTCTCTAGAACCCCATGGGCTGTGTCACGGACTTATTCTCAAACCCGTGTGGCACTAGCAACACTCACTCGAACTATGCTAGTCAGCCTAACTCTTGCAGAAACTAGGACACCGATTGTGGAGAAACTCGTACAAATGCTTTATTGCTCTCAAGCTTTCGATGATACAAATGAGTCAGCCATGAGGGGTATTTATACTTGTCCTCCTCCTCAATGGACGGCTTAGATCTACTTGATCTAATGGCTACAATTCAATTCTAGAGTATTCTATACAACTCTATGATATTCTATAGTATTCTACTCTATTCTATACAAGTGTACACTTATCTACACGAGTCTAGAATGTTCTCTTAGCCTCCAGGATTCTGCCTCTCTCTCTTAGGCATCTCTAGACTCCAACTCGCCTCCAGGTCTCGGTATGTCGCGGTCTATGCCACTCTATGCCGCGGCGTTCAGGAGAGTCGTGACATTCTCCCCCACTCAATCTCACGACGTCCTCGTCGTGGTCTTCTTGTAAGCCTCTATCAGATCCTTGTAGTTCCACAAGGTTAACTCGTGTTCCCAACTTGCCTCGCTGTCCGGAGCATCCTTCCACTTGATGAAGTACTCCACATAGCTCGGATGTGCGCCTCTCCTCGGTATGACTCTATGAGCCAATATCTCTCCGACCTCGCGCTCGGGAACCTTCGTTATAGCTGTCGGTGCTCTCCTCGAAATGCCCCTACTCGGATCCTCTTTGTCTTCCTTAGGGGGCTTAAGCAAGCTCACGTGGAACACCGGATAAATCTCCGCACCAGCCCCTTGTGCAGCTTGGCGAACGTATGCTTCTGGTGGGAAAGGAGCTTCACTAGCACCAAGTCTCCTTCCTCAAACTCCAAGTCTCTCCTCTTAGGATCGGCCCACTTCTTCATCTTCTTCGAAGCCTTAGCTAAGTATGCCCTTGCCATGTCGGCCTTCTCATGCCATCCCTTGGCAAACTTGAACGCGGATGGACTCGGACCTCGATATCCCACGGCCAAAGAGTGCGGAGTAGCCGGCTGCTGCCCCGTGGCAATCTCGAACGGACTTGCCCCCGTCGACTCACTCCTTTGCAAATTGTATGAGAATTGGGCTATGTCGAGCAACTTTGCCCAATCTCGCTGGTTTGCACTCACGTAATGCCTTAAGTACAACTCCAACAAAGCATTAACCCTCTCGATTTGGCCGTCAGTTTGGGGGTGAAAGCTCGTAGAGAAGTTAAGCTCGGACCCCATTATTTTGAACAGCTCCATCCAAAACTTCCCGGTAAAACGGGTATCTCGGTCGCTTACGATGGTCTTCGGTATGCCCCAATACTTTACCACATGCTTGAAGAATAAGTGTGCGGCATCTTCGGTGGTGAACTTCGTAGGGATAGGGATGAACACTCCATACTTACTAAACCGATCCACCACGACCATGATGTTCCCACACCCCTCGGACTTAGGCAAACATGTGATGAAGTCCATATAAATGCTCTCCCACGGCTTCTCCGGTGTGGGCAACGGCTCCAGCAACCCCGATGGCTGTTGTTGATCCACCTTGTCTTGTTGGCACACAAGACAAGTATTCACGTACAACTCTACTTCTTCCTTCATTTGGGGCCAATAGTATGCACGTTCTATGAGTGCCATCGTGCGTCTAATTCCGGGATGTCCAGCCCATCTGGAATCATGGCACTCCTTGATGATCTCCTTCCTCAATCCTTGCTACTTCGGCACATAGATCCGATCTCCCTTGGTCATGAGCAACCCCTCTCTAAGCCAAAACTGGCGTGTCTTCCCTCGACTTGCCAACTCCATCAAACTCTTGGCCTTTGGGTCATGCTCCAGTCCCTCCTTGACTCGATCCACCAAAGGGAAACTCGGACTTGTGATGGCAGCTAGCTCAGCCTTCCTACTCAATGCGTCGGCCACATGGTTTGTCTTCCCGGGCTTATACTCCATCACAAAGTCAAACTCCGCAAGGAAGTCTTGCCACCTTGCTTGCTTTGGCGTCAACTTCTTTTGATTGAGGAAATAACTCGTCGCCACGTTGTCCGTCTTCACCACGAACTTGGACCCCAACAAATAGTGCCTCCATGCCCTCAAGCAATGCACCACGGCTGTCATTTCTTTCTCTTGGACCGTATAGCGGCGTTCGGTATCATTCAGCTTGCGGCTCTCATAGGCAATGGGATGCCCTTCTTGCATCAATACTCCTCCTAGAGCAAAGTCTGAGGCATCGGTCTGGACTTCATACCGATTTGTGTGGTCGGGGAGTGCTAGGACAGGCTCCTCGGTCACAATTCTCTCCAACTCCTCAAATGCATGTTGGCACCTCTCGTCCCACTTCCATGCTACCTTCTTCTTCAATAGATCAGTGAGCGGAGATGCTATAGAAGAATAGCCTTGAATGAACCGTCGGTAATAGTTTGCAAGTCCAAGAAAGGATCGTAACTCGGTCACCTTCTTGGGCGACTCCCATCCACATATTGCCTCAATTTTCGCCTTATCCATTCGGATCTTGCCCCCTCCAACAATGTGCCCAAGGAACGTCACCTCCTTTTGAGCAAAGGCACATTTCTCCTTCTTCACGTAGAGCTCGTTCTCCCTCAACTTCTGGAACACTTGCCTTAGGTGATCAATGTGCTCCTCCAAAGTCTTACTATAGATGACTATGTCATCGAAGTAAACCACCATGAACTTATCCAAGAACGGCTCAAATACCCGATTCATGAGGGTGCAAAACGTAGTTGGAGCATTCGTGAGTCCGAATGGCATTACAAGGAATTGGAAGGAACCATACCTTGTCACACATGTGGTCTTCGGCTCATCTCCTTCGGCAATCCTTACTTGATAGTAGCCCGACCTCAAGTCCAACTTTGAGAACCACTTTGCTCCTCCAAGCTGATCGAACAAGTCCGCAATGAGTGGAATCGGATACTTGTTCTTCACCGTAATCTTGTTTAGCGCCCTGTAGTCGATGCACATACGCAATGACCCATCATGCTTCTTTTGGAACAACACGGGTGCGCCATAGGGTGCCTTGGATGGTTGGATGTATCCCGCATCCAACAAATCCTTCAACCGCCTCTTCATTTCTTCTAACTCGGGCGGTGCCATCCTATATGGCACGCCCGCTGGTGGTGTAGACCCGGGGATCAACTCGATCTTGTGGTCTACGTCTCTCTTGGGCGGAAGTCTCTTCGGCAACTCGGACGACATCACGTCCTTGAACTCCACGAGCACCTTAGCCACTCCCTCCGGCATATCACTTGTCGGCACTGGTTCCTCCTTCAAGATGGCTAAGTATGTAGGTCGCCGCTTCCTCATGCCCCTAGCAAGTTGCAAGGCCGAGATTTGCTTGGATTGGATCCTCTCCTCCCGGGATAGCTTTACCATGCATGTCTCGCCTTCCTTCATTATGCACATAGTGTTGGCAAACGGAATCGGTATTGCCTTCACCGAATCCATAAACTCCATGCCCAACACGATAGGATAGTCGTCCATAAGAACGACCGAAAAATCAATCAAGCCACTCCATTCACCCAAGGTAACCCTAACCCCACGAGCCACTCCATAGATTGACTTAGGTTGTGAATTAACAGTTTTCAGCCAACCATGGTCTTCAACATAGGGGATGCCCAATCTCTTTGCCTCCTTAACTTCTAAGAAGTTGTGTGAAGCACTAGTATCAACAAGAGCTTTAGTTGTTTGTCCACGTACCTTAGCTTCCACGAACAAACGCCCCTTCTTCTCCGTCTTGGTCTCGGTTACCTTGGCTTTGATGGCGTTGAGAATGTGAAGGGAACCAACCATGACTTCCTCCCGTTCTCGTTCCTCCCTTTCTTCAACTAATGTCGAGAGCTTGGCCTTCTTTGGGCAATCCTTCGCCTTATGCGGCCCATCACAAAAGAAGCACTTCAACGGTCTCTTCTCCCATGTCTTAGTCTCCTTTGCCCCCTTGCTCTTATCAAAGTGTTGGAAACCCTCTTTGTGCGGACGGTGGTCTCCCCCACTCTTTTCCTTGCCCTTCTCCTTAGTCGGTGGCTTCACCTTCTCCGGCTTCTTGAACTCCACCAAGGACTCGGCAATAGCAATGGCAGTGTCGAGATCTTGAGCCCCACGCCTCTGGACCTCAATCTTAGCCCAACCTTGCAACCCATCCGTAAAAGCAAAGGAAGCTTCCTTATCAGGATAGTCAGGGATATCTAGGAGTACCTCAGTAAATTCCTTCACGTATTCACGCAAGCTTCCCTTGTGCTGTAAACGCCTTAACTTAGCTCTCGCCTCCTCTTCCGCATTCATAGGGTAGAACTGTTTCTTGAGTTCACTCTTGAATTCCTTCCACGTGTTTATAGTGCAAAGACCCTTCTCTCGGTCCCTGTACTTCCTTCTCCACCACAACATGGCGGTATCCTCCAAATACATGGTTGTCGTGTCAACCTTCTTGGTATCATCAACAATACCAAGAGCCTTGAAGTATTGCTCCATACTCCACACAAAGTTCTCTATCTCCTTCGCATTCCTAGCCCCTTTGTATGTCTTGGGTCTAGGAACATCAACCTTAGAAGGAGTAGGACTTACCTCACTCGACGATGTGCTTCCTCCTTGCACGACCGCCTTCTTGCATAGGACCAGCTCTTCCTTGGTTTCCACCAACTCGTTGGTGACCTTCTCCAACTCTTCCCGTAGTGAAGCAACCATGGTTATCAAAGTCCCCTCCAAGCCCTTGACCTCAGAAAGACACCGGTCGAGGATCTCATTGACCTCTCCTTTCACCTCACCTCGAAGATCTTCACTATTCTTCGCAAGTTCCATGATGCGTTGGTCGACTTCCTCAAACCTTTCTTCCCCATCGGCTATAGCGAGCTCCGCCTTGGCTAGCCGAGTCTCCACCTCCGCGTCATGGCTTCTCGAGACTTGGACCTTCCCTTCTTGGTTTGCTTCCCGGCATCCATGTGAGTTGTCTCGCTATCTGAACCAGCCATCTCTTCTCAAGGACACGAAACGAAAACCTTGGCTCTGATACCAACTATCACGGACTTATTCTCAAACCCGTGCGGCACTAGCAACACTCACTCGAACTATGCTAGTCAGCCTAACTCTTGCGGAAACTAGGACACCGATTGTGGAGAAACTCGTACAAATGCTTTATTGCTCTCAAGCTTTCGATGATACAAATGAGCCAGTCATGAGGGGTATTTATACTTGTCCTCCTCCTCAATGGACGGCTTAGATCTACTTGATCTAATGGCTACAATTCAATTCTAGAGTATTCTATACAACTCTATGATATTCTAGAGTATTCTACTCTATTATATACAAGTGTACACTTATCTACACGAGTCTAGAATGTTCTCTTAGCCTCCAGGATTCTGCCCCTCTCTCTTAGGCATCTCTAGACTCCAACTCGCCTCCAGGTCTCGGTATGCCGCGACCTATGCCACTCTATGCCGCGGCGTTCAGGAGAGTCGTGACAGCTGGCAACGGCGTGTTTTGCCTCTTCTCTTCTGATTGACTGATTCAACAATGTCAAAGAGGACATGAAGCATTCGTATGGCCGGGATTTCGACTCCATCTCAGGGTTGCGGCAAATAGCAGGTGACAGATTCCATGACTTGATCTAGGTGACATCACCTTTAGGAGATTCTTAGTAGGAGTATGACCCAATTGGACTGTTCTTTTCTTTGTGTTTGTTCACTGCTATGTCGATTGTTCCCCGTATATTGGCGCTCCGGGTTGTTTTATCTCCCTCTGTTTGGGAGTTATTTTAGTGGCCCGATCAGCTTTGTCTGGTCAAGGAGTTCTATCTGCCTTCTTTTGGGCAACGTAGAAAATGGTAGAGATCGTCCTCCTCCAGAATCATCTCCGTGCTAGGAAAAGTTTTGTGAAAATGCATTATTTCGATTTTATTTTTTCTTTAGTAGTATTTATTTTTATTTTACTTTGAGTAAGTTTGGTTTGGATATTTGGATTTCTAAAGTACTTTTTATAGACAATATTTCATTTCCGGTTGTTTTAGGCTTAAATTTGCCCATTTTGTGTCCAACGAATCAGATTGCTTTTGTAGAACTGACTGATTCTATATCTATTCCCAAAGCTTAAGATCCGCTCTGTCATAACTATGTGAAGAATGTCTTGTATGGTTTCTTGATATTATTATATAAAACCGCTCTTTTATATTCAGAAAAAGAGTTATCTATTATCAATAAAAAAATTGTACTAAAAATGAAATTGAACCATGAACACAATTTTGACAAATAAAAGTTTAACTTCAAGCTGCACCATATATATTTCACATATAAATTTATGTGTTTAATTATTTAAAAAAAATATGTACAATGATATATAGGGGTTTTTTAGATCTGCTTCTTAAAATTGCTTCTCTCATTCAGGTAGCAAAACTAGATATCGGAGTGTTTGAGTCAAAACGCAGAAGTACTTGTAGGTACTTCAAATTACTCGTAGAAACAGTTTTTTAGAAGTTCCGGAGGCCTTCTTACTTTTAAACACCAATATACTCTCTAACAAGTGCATTTAGAGCCCGTTTGGTAACACTAAAATTGGCTGAATTGGTTGATTCTGCTGAAATTTATGAAGTTTTAGCTGAAGTGGCTGCATCGACTGATTCTGCTGATTCATGAAAAAATTATATTTAAAATATTTGTTATTAAAAAATTAAATAAAAAATTATATGAAAAAATAGCTAAAATGATCCTCTACAGTAACTTCAGCCAATACAGCCAGAAAAGTAACTCCAACCTTATTTTTGCGTGCGAAATAAAAAATTGCGTGTTTGGTGAAAAAGCTGGCTGAGAAGCCGAGAAAGAGGTCACCAAACAGCCTCTTAATTCTACATTTGATTTTAGAAAAAAAAGTAAGCTTTTGAACGAACACACCCTGATGTCCATCACTCAAGAGCATCCACATTCATGCTACTTAAATAAACGGATTTTAATGACACGTAGATTGACACGTAGATTTTTCCAAAATAATCTCACGCTTTCTAAATTACACCATTCATATCTCAAAATAGATTTGTGTGGGTTCTGCACTCACCAATTAATACTAGCTGTACAATAATCTCATAATCTGGATTCATATTTCAACCCTAATTATTTTGTCAAATAATACCACCTCACAGATCCCAAAAATAATACACCACCCCCACCTCAATCCTCAAATAATCGCATGGAGGGAGATGCTCTCCCAGGAGTATTTGAAGAAATTGAGTCTCGAGCTGTGTCGAGTCTAGCAAACTTCCACTGGCAATTACATCGGCAAAGGTACAACCATTACGATTCGAAAGCTCAATTTCTGTCGTAATATTCCAAAGTAATTTCTCTTGAGTGTCTGTTCCAATAGTGCTTATTAGTTATAATAATCAATTAATAATTCGATCCTCTTATTCTTATATAGAATTAGACTTCAATTTTGTGGAGAAATAAACACGACTCTCTGTACTTGTTGATTTAAAATCTTCATTATGCGTTGATAACAGTAGAAATCTGTTCGATGATTCTTGTTGATTTGAAATGTTCACTATATGTCGGTTAAAGTAAAAATCCGTTGGGTAATTTGCTATGCAATTTTGGCTGTTGTTGCAGGGTTTCAATGATGGTTTGGTTAAGGCATCTGTTAAAGTGTATGAAGCTTTAGCACATGGTCGGCCAGCTGTAGCACTTGAATCTTACCATTATTTCACAGGGTATGCTATCATTAGTACTTTTGCTGCCTTTGTTGGTTTAATTGTTTGGATCCTCTAAGTGGTCCAGTTGAAGAATCCATTGATTACATTAGAATTTAGAACTGGGGCTCTTCTGGAGTCGAATACAAATTCTCCAGCCACTTTCTCACCTAAGAATAAAAACAATTGAGAGATGAAGACAGTATTTATTCAATTATAGAATCAAATACTTAATTTGTGTGATTGCACATCATAAAACTCCACCATATTTACAGAATGAGTATGAAGAATATATAAATTGTGGAATTTGTATAATGTGTGATGTTAACGGACCATAGTATGTATACAGAAAATGCGACCTATTACAAATAGTATTAAAAAATATATGATGCTGAATGTGGAAACATGTAATGATAATATACGTAGTATTTCTCTATTTTATTTTAGAACAACTAAACCCAAAACTTGTAAAACCGGACATGGTTTAAAAGGGCTAGTTTGGGTATCTAAGGCGGTTTGTCCCGGAGAGGCGAGACGTATGCCTCAAAATGTACCAACACATAAAACTTAAAAATATTTATATTGCTTAAAACCAACTAATGATATGCATAATTATAAGTCCAAAAAGTTTCGAATACAAACACATATATTACCACATCATCAAACTCTATAATTCAAAATGAGAATCCACCCACACAAACTAACTGATGGAGTATATTGCCATACACCCCAGTGGTACGAACATTGCGCTAAGGAACCCCTAGAATCCATTAAGGAAAATTCGGCTGAGCGCGGGTCCGCCAAGGCCGAGCTCAAGACCGACTCTCAGATAATCGAGAAACATCCAAAACTGAAGTTGAGGCCGAGGCCGACTCTCGGCTGAGGTTGGTAGCATTTCCAGTACAACAGCCGAGCCCAAGGTCAAAACTGACGGCATATACTCGAGATCAACAAAGACAACCTCACTTATTGCTTGGGCCGAGGTATTTTGTCTTTGACCTTAGCATTCACACCCGAGGTAGGCATCTTTACACTTAGGCTGAGTTGAGCTCTGGGCCTCGGATTCATATTGTGGATTTAGACATTTCCGGCACTGATATTCCACATAGCACCGCGGCTACATCACCTAGCTACAACGGTAAAAGGGCTGACATTATTCATTCAGTTACAACAACCAGTTGCCAGACTTACACGTGTGGCATATCCAGCCATTCTGTTACACAAAGGACAATCACTTGTACAACAGTATCAATCAATCGATCAATCAAAATATTATATCATGAATTAGCCTTACACGTGGCATGCATCTAGTGAATTGGTTACTTTTACTTGTTCACCAAGTATTTCCTTGTACAATATAAATATTACTTTCCGGCTCGTGGAAAGGGATGACATTCTGAATTTTCTAGCTTATTATTACTCTGCCAAATTTCCGACTCAGTTCATACTTGTTATTTTTTTCTGACTCTCCCTTGATTTTACTACCTTTGGGTTGGTAAAGCCATCACTAACACATCACACAAATGACACAATTCAGAAATGCGGAAGCTTAATCACCATATCTTATAGCCTTATCACCATCACCATATCTTATAGGTGGGAGCCTTTGCGGCACTGGGTCATGACAATGATGACGGTTCTAACAAAACTGTTTATTGGTATCATGGTCATAGTTGATGGCGCATGGCGATTGCCATGGCTCAAAGGCATTTTTCATGGCGCGTGGCGATGGCACATATACGAATGGCGCATATAGCACATATGGCGCTATGGTGACAACCACTTTTTCATGGCGATGGTGCATATGGCACATGCCATATCTAGCCATTGGAGTATTCTCTATGACATAGTTTGCAAACTGTATTTAAACTATTTTATGTAAAGTTTGCAGACTGTAGTTTGCTATAATGTGTAAACTATAGACATAATATTTAAACTATAGACTTTCCATACATTAAAGTTTGCTGTAATGTATAAACTCGTGTCCATACATTATAGCCTTAAATACAGTTTGCAAACTGTATTTAAACTACTCATGTCCTACGCAAAGACTTTTATTTTTTTATACTCCATGTGTTCTCTAACAAATAGTTTAGGGGTGTATTTTTTCCTTCACCTTAAATAAAATGATAAAAGGGCAACTCAGTGCACGATTGCATCCTCGCAAGGCAAGGGCCCAGGAAGTATCCCACCATAAGGGTGTAGTGCGGCAATGCTTCTCATGCCAATTTGGCAAGAGGCCACTCCAGTAGTTTAAACTGTGACCTCTCATTTACACAACAGTGTCCTAACCAAAGCGTCATTGTTTTCATATATATATATATATATATATATATATATATATATATATATATATATGTATATGTATATGTATATGTATATGTATATATATGTACACATAATTTATATACAACTTTACTTACTAAGTTACTAATGATAGGAATATTCTACATGTTCTGATGTTCATATATAGATATATTTCATAATTAAATGTAAACTGCAATACATTTCTTGCAATGGACTGCATTATGAAATTTCAAATGTCACAAAGTTAAAGTTGGTGATGTTGCTATGAATAGAACCCATAAAAAATCCATGAGCACACACTAATGCAAGACTAATGTTAGAAATCCCATTGAAAAGAAAAATGTTAGAAAGCTAAGAGTTTCTAAAACGCTATTTAATTATTGAAATGGGTTCCTCAAATTCTTTTTAATGAAAAAACACGGACTGAGAACAAATATTTGAAGTTTTTGAGTTTGCAACACACTTTTAGGGTTCGAAATGGCAAAATTTGAGTTCCATAAAGTTTCCGTGCTTGTCAGGTTTATATGAATATGTACAATAAATAAATGTAGCATGTATGCTAAAGGTGTAAATGCCCTTATGAGCTATGTTTTCAAATTACCTTCCTCAAGGCCTAGCCTAAGATTCTCCTGAACTGGCCCCTCCAAATCACCAATGATATGCTGTTTGTCTAGTGTCCATTGCTTTTTAGAACATTTCTTTGGGCATAATTGATAATGCCAAATACGTGCATTCTTAAGACAAAATGGTACCTAATATGGTGTTGTTGAGGCTAACAGCTCCTCAAGGCGAGACCATAAAATCACTTTGAGGCTCCCACTTAAAAAGTCACTTATCATGATGCTTATTCCCCAATCAATTCCTATCTTATGTTCTCTTCTGAACTGCTAATTTCCCTATCAAAATGTAGATTAGATCAATATACATTTTCATTTCTATTTTTTCAGTGATTTATTTATGTAGATTTGAAGGTGCATTTGCAGTTCATATATACAACTTACAGATGCATACTATGGAGTATTCTTTGTTATCTACAGTTGTTAGGACATGAATAGTTTTACCCATAAGCAAGCTAGAGAAAGTGAGAATCGGTTGAAACACTCGCTCTTGATCTTTCTTTAGTAGCTTAGGAACATTCATGGACAGTCGATCCCTTAATCCACAAAGTATGAGTCGAACTTTTAAAAGTAGAATCGTGCTACACTGCTACCTTATTTTACATAAAGTAAACACAGGCATAATGTATAAAATGAGCCACTGGAATGGATCTCATAATGCTGGCCTGAGTTAAGTGTCTTCTTGGGTTCACTACAAAAGAGTCTATTGTAAAATGTCCGTTCAATGGTCTGAAAGTTCTTTACTTAATACAATATTTTCATCCCGATCACCAGTAAAAGAATACAAAAAGGGCAAATAAAGAATTACAATCCAATTTACTGCTAGTGGATATACTTGAATAACTAATGTATCTTCCTAATAAAGCCTTCTTTTTTCGAAACCTCTTTAAACAAATGAAAACAATCTATATGGCAGGTTTTCAAGCACTACTGCTAGAACTTTCGCTACTTCCAGGCATAGTAAGCTCTCTAAGCATAGCAACAACTTGCAACATATTAAGCCGCTTTGATGGGAAATCATCCACACATTGCAGTGTTATCTCTAAGTACCTAACCATTTCCTTCACTGCCACCTCCTCTGCTGCTTCGACCGAGTCATCCGTTCCACTGCCTTTCGAAAACAATAGCAGCTGAGGATCAATGACTTCCATTGTTTTTCCTTCTCCGACTTTCATCTTCACCCATCCCACCAGGTTCGTGTCCCCAAAATCTTCCTTGTCAGTAGGCCTTTTCCCTGTCAAAAGCTCCAGAAGGACAACCCCGAAAGAGTACACGTCGCCCTTTGCAGTGCACCGGAAACTCTGGTAGTACTCTGGGGGAACATACCCCGGCGTGCCGGCAAGTGTGCTGACGCTCAAATGTGTATCTAACGCGCTTATGAGTCTGGCCATGCCGAAATCCGAAACTCTCGCTTCAAGCTCATTGTCTAAAAGGACATTGCTAGATTTCATATCGCGGTGGATGATGTGTGGGATGCAATTGTGGTGAAGGAAACACAACCCTTTGGCTGCTCCCCTTGCAATCTTCTTTCTCTCTTCCCACGTTAGGGTTAACGATCTCCTCCACCGCACGTGGAGTGCATCTTCAAGGCTCCCGTTTCTCATGAACTCGTAAACCAATAGCCTCTCCTCCCCTACTTTGCAGTAGCCCAAGAGAGGGACGAGGTTCTTGTGTCTGATCTTCCCAAGGGTCTCCATCTCCGCCATGAACTCCCGGTCTCCTTGACAGCTCAAGCTGATAAGCTTCTTGATTGCGACGGTCGTCCCATCTTTTAATGTTGCCTTAAAGACTTCACCGAACCCGCCCGTGCCAACCAGGCTAGCGGCTGCGAAGCCATTTGTGGCCTCTATCAGCTGTGAGAATTTCAGCTTCCTTAGCTGCATTTGGAAAGTTGCAACATTTATGCTCAGCGGCTCTTTCTCCCTCTCTATCTTCCACGTTGTGGCCGCCTGAGATGCATTGAGCCTGTTCACCATCTTCATTCCCTTTGCCTCCCTATGTCTAGAACGAACCATGATGACGGCCAACACAATCAAAGCGAAGATGGTTGCAACTGATATGCTGATCCCAATAACGATGGTTTTAATAATCATCCGGGAAGCTCGTGACCCTCTTTGTCTTGAGTTTTGATATGTTGTTGGAGGGTCGTAGTTGTAAACGTACTGGCATTTGGACAAGGGGACGCCACATAGGCCTGGGTTGTTAGTGAACTGGGTGGCGGGAAGTGTGCTGAGCTGTCCTCTCTGAGGAATTTCCCCGGTCAACTCATTGTAGGAAAGGTCGATTTGGACGAGGAAAGATAGATTTGAGAAGGAATCAGGGATATGGCCCTGTAACATGTTGTGTGAAGCGTCAAACACTCCTAGGTTCTTCAGCCCATCACCGAAAGACGAGGGGATTTCTCCGGATAAACGGTTGTGAGACAAAACCATTACTTGTAAATCTATCATCTCCCCGAACTCCTCTGGGATTTCTCCCCTAAGATCATTATAGGAGAGGTCAAGATACTCTAGAGTCTGGTAGCTTGTGAAGAAGCTAAGAACCGGACCGGAATATAATCGTGTGAAGTCGCAAGTCTTCAGGGATGGAACTTTCAGTAGCCTCTCTGGGCGGATGCCGTAAAATTCAAGCAACCCCCCGACTCCCCGGCAAGAGTTCCCAATGTTCCGGACGAAAACCATCGTATTACCAGACAAGATCCCACCCTGGTGGGCCTTTGATCCTTTCTGGCGGCCCAGCCGGGCTGGGATCTCACCAGTCAAACTGTTGCTGCTTAAGTCAAGCCATACCAAACTACTACAGTTGACTATCTCCGTGGGAATTTGACCGCTCAAGCTGTTATTTCCGAGCTGCAAGATTGCCAGCCTCTTCAGGGACCCAAATTCTATGGGGATTTCACCTGTTAGTCCGTTACTGGTGAGAGCAACCCACTCGAGATTCCCACATTTGAAAAGCTCCTGCGGTAATTTTCCGCTCAGTCTATTGTTGTTCAAGATGAGACCCTTGAGTTTCCCACAGTTACCCAACTCCGCCGGAATATTCCCGTCCAAGCTGTTGTACCAGGCAATCAGCTGTTCCAGATTCCCTAGATTCCCTAGCTCCGGAGGAATTGAGCCATTGAGATTGTTTAGGCTCAAATCAACCGTCCTCAACTGTGTACATTTCGATAGCTGACCTGGAATCTGCCCATATAGCAAGTTGTCCGGTGCTCTCAGCTCTTCAAGGGAAGTGGCTCCGGGGCATAAATCTGGCGGAATGACGCCGGAAATCAAGTTGGAGCTGAAGTCGACCACTCTCAGCTTGCCGCAGAAGGATAAGGAAGCTGGAAACACACCTGAGATGTTGTTGCTTCTCATGAGCAGAGTCTCCAGGGACACCATTTTCGGAAGAATAGCGTCCGGGAAGGAGCCTGTTAAATTGTTGTTTGAAAAGTCCAAGTTCTGTAGCAAAGAACATGAAGAAAAGGAATATGGGATAGGTCCGGTTATATCGTTGTTCGAAAGCTTAAGTTCCAAAAGTGACCCACAAGCATTCCCGAGCTCGAGAGGGATCCAACCCGTCAAAAGATTTGAAGAAAAATCCAATCTTTGTATCCTTTTGAGCTGTCCGAATTGGCCTGGGATTTGACCGGAGAATGAATTGGAAGCCAAATTCAATTCAGAGATATTTGTACATTTAGCAAAGTCTGCGGGAACAGAACCGGAAAACTGGTTACCCGACAAATCAAGGTGTGCCAAGGAATCACAAACCTCAACTCTCATCCCAGAAACTGAACCTGTCAGGTTGTTATAAGACATATCCAAGAAATTCAGTTTTCTGGTCCGGACCAAGAAGTTGTCTGGGAGATGACCAGTAATATTAGTGAAAGCGACATTCACATACTCTAGATTCGGGCATTTGACAAATAGACCCTCTGGAACATTCCCTGCCAGTCCGGAAAACGACAGTTCAAGATGCTTTATTCCGTAAGGGAGTTGACTCAGCGAAGAAGATGACACTGACAACTCTTTGTTCCCAGAAGCATCAAGGGAAACCAACATGTTCAGAGAACCTAAAGGGTCAAAAGAAACATTGTCACCAACAAGGCCGGCACTTGAAAGATCAATAGCACTCACTCTCCCAAGGCTACTACACTTCACTCCATACCAAGAAGAGGAACATGGATTTTCTTTCTGCCGCCATCCGGAAAGAACTCCTCTCGGGTCTTCCTGGATCATTTTCTTGAACACCAGAAGGGAAGCTGCATCTGTTTCAATGGAATGAACAGGAGGTAGGGTGGGGTCTGTTGCAGCAGAAACATGAACTAAAACTGCCAAAGCTAAGATGGCTGAGAGAAGAAGATAAAGGGAATGCAGGAGTTGTGAGATGGTGATTTCCATTTGGTCGGTTTTGGGGGTATGGTCTTTGCGTAGGAACGCAGAGAGAAAAGAGGAAACTATTAGCTTTAGGCAAAAGTTTGTCTTTCTGAATTCCATGTCTTTTTCATTTTCTTTTTATTTTATTATTTATTCTTCTTGCTATTTGTAAATCGAAAAGGAGGCAAATCTCACGTAGAAAGAAGAATTGAGAAAAGCAGAGTCTGCTGTGGGGTCAAAAGGAGAGCTTTGGTAAAGGAAAAGTCATCACTAAAATGATGTAAAAAACTACACTTCTTTAATGCTGTAAAACAATCACTGAAGAAAGTACTTCATCCATCATTTGATTGTTTCAAGAAACTCTTACCTTCTCCTTAGAAAAAATAAATTCGTAGTTTATTCTTTTCATGTTTTCAACATTAACCTATAGAACTACATTTTTTCTATAGGACTATATATGTTGTATATATAGTAAGCCATATGTTTATTAATAATACAACAACAACATCCAAAAGAATTAGGGGTCGACTAACATGAATCGATCTATGATATTGATGCCAAACAGAGAGACAGACAAGGAGGGGTAAAAAAGTAAGATAAAACGAATTAAAAAATGATAAGTAAATACTACCTCTGTCCCACTATTTTTGGGACAATTCAGTTTTCGATGCTTGACTGACGATAAAGCAAACAGATCCCTGTTTGCACTCAAATTATTTTTAGAAAAAAATACATATTCAGAAACTTCATTAAAAGCTTTACAAAGTCGCAAAAACCAGAATCAAATTTGATAAAAATTTGATATATAAAGTAAGAGATTAAGAGTGATTTGTGTTGACCAAGTGAATAGTGTCTAGGATAATCTTAACAATAACATAAGAATATAAGAAAGATAAAGATAGAAAAATAAAAGAGCATAAAAAAGCTAGAAGATAAAAATTACATAAGAATATTAAAAGATAAATAAGTTAAACGATAAAACAAAAGAGAGAGAAATGTAGAAAAGACATCAATTGCCACACGGATGTGTCCTCCACTTTGCTCTCTCCAAAGCCATACTCTCATCCAATCCAAGAAGATGCATATCAGTTCTGATTCCTCCCATCCATGTCTGGTTGGGTCTTCCTCTCCCTCTCTTCTCTGTCTCTTCTCCCCACCCCTCAAGTCATCTAACAGGTGCATCACTCGATCTTAAACGCACATGCCCGAACCACTGCAAACGAGACTTCTGCATCTTATCTTCTATAGGTGTTACTCCCATCTTTTGTCAGATTATCTCATTCCTTAAGCGGTCTTTTCTGGTATGTCCACACATTCAACGCGACATACACATCTCTGCCACACTCGTTTTTTGAATGTGGCATTGCTTCACCGCCCAACATTCTATGCGATACATTAATTCAGGCCTAATTGTTGTTCGATAAAATTTACCTTTCAGTCTAGTCGTCATACCTCAATCGCATAGAAATCCTAATGCAGTCTTCCATTTCATCCACCCAACTCTGATTCTATGACATACATCTTCATCTAATTCACCATCCTTCTGAATTATGGAGTCCAAATAACGGAACATATCACACACCGATATCTCCTTACCATCAGAAGTAATCCCACTGTATCTACTACTAATAATATTATAGAATATATTGAATAGTATAATAGAAAATGTAATATAATACAAAACGTAATATATTGTATTGAATTACGTATAATTATATATGATGCACTCCCTTCGTCCCGAAAAGGTTGGCCAAAGTTGACTCTCACGTGGATTAATAAAGTAAAAACTGTGTGGTTGAAATTTGTGCAGAGGAGAGAGAATTAATTTTAGCCACGTATTCTTTACTTTAAATGGAAATGACAAATCTTTTTGGGACATCCAAAAAATGAAATTCGACCAACCTTTTCGGGATGGAAGGAGTATATACATTAGAAAATGTAAACAAAAGCTGAAATTCAAACAAGAAATTACCCTATATTAGTGTTGGTATGAGAGAAATTATTAAATAATAGTGCTAATAATATAACAATGATGGTGATAACAATAATATAATAGAATAAGAATATGATAGTAAAATTACTAATAATAACACTACACCATACTACTACCTCTGTCCCAAAAAAATTTGCCATTTAAAAAAATTTGAACCTTGATTTTGATAAGTATAATATTATGGAAGTTAAAAATTTATACTTATGAAAGTACTTTTAACAAAAAACATTTTCATATAATTTTTATATTATAAATAATTTTCACTAGAAAGATATAGTCAGTCAATTTTTTTTGAAAATGACAAAGTTTTTTTGGCAAAGTTACCAGGAATGGAGAGAGTAAGTATTTGTATAAAGACTACGTAAAAAATGATGAACCGAACCACCAGAATCATTTTGAGAACGGATTGGTTATTGAAATCAGCCCAATTGCCCAAACCGTGGACTAGCTGGAAATTGAAATCGGTTTGGAAGTGGTCCGGTTCACCCCCTAGACATAAACATTATCAACCTACAAAAGCGATTTTGAATCAATAAAGACTATTTATTATAATTTGTGTGCAATGATTGAAGATGCTCGTTGTCATTAAAATATAGCAATTAAATGTATTAGTCAAAGTGTTGCAAATTTAAGTTAAATGTGTCCCTATATCAATTTAAGTTAAACTATGGACCGAGTCAACAACATACGGAGAGGGGAAAGATTGGTGCCCACTACTGAAGTGGATATTAGTGACGGTCAAAGGGGGGAGTAGGATGGGTCCGGCTGCCAGGGCAATATCTATGATCATGCTTTTCTTTCTTTAAAACGACAGGAAATGAGCACAACTTCGAGACAGTTCAGTGTTGATCCAACAAAGTGATTTTCATGTCAGACGGCGTGAGAATGTCTCACTTTTCTGTCCATATCTCAGGCACAGGTAACAGAGGAGTAATATAAATGCAGTCAGGGTTCTTCTATGTTCTATCCCTCCATCCATATTTAATTTTGGTGAAATTCATCAATAATTTTACCTTTAAGGAATTGAAAATAATAATCTCTACTCTGAATATTTATAAAAATAATCCGAACTAATAATGTTGTTCGTTTGAAAAAATTGAAAAGAATTCAAACTACTGTTGCAGCTCTAAAATTAGTGTCATTGTAAATGTGTCAATTAATATCAACACCTTTGTATCATATAATGTAATGATACATTTGTATTGGCATATTTAAAGACACTCACATTATATAAACTAATGATACGCTAGTATTACGACGTGGTGTTGTCATTCCTTGTTTTGGTACTACTATAGTATCAAGTATTGAACAAGTTTTATAAGGGAACGAGTCATATTTGAAACCACCTTATCCACCTAGAATTTTAATGTTCAAGCTAATTATAATTAAAAAAACACAAATTCATAACTATTCAAAGTATCCCATAACTCATTAAATGTCATTTATATTGAAATCAAAGTCAACATGAAAATTTAAAGACAGTCAATTTTTTCTTCAAAACAAAGCAAAATCCAAAATAACAATATTCTAGAATTCTAGTCTACATGGGGTTGCAAACACAAAGTAGCCATTACATATCATCAGTAGCCATTTACTTCCACCACCACTCTATCATCAGTAGCCTTATGAAGTAAAAGTTTTTTTGTCTTCTGCCGCCTCGTTGGTCTCTCAACAAACTCATTGAGGTCATCCTCTTCATTAAAGACATCCAAAATTCTTCGCCTTTTGACATAACTTTCTTGTATACTATAAAAAGATCAAATACATTTAATGTTAGTGCTTAAACACAAGTAGTTTTAATGACCGACATCTTAAATGTAAAATATTATTCAAAGAAAAATTAATGTAGTATATAATTACTTGCCAAACAACCTAAAAATCTGTCCAGCTTTGACTAATTATCAATAGGGGCTGCATCCAAGTCAAGTCTGTTATAGATCTGATCATCATCTGGGTTTTTGGGTATCAATAACATGTACAAGGTATTTTGATGTTAGCGGTTGATGAATTACTAGTTCATCAGATCCAAAATCTAATCCTTTATTGAGTCTTTGACGAACTAAACACAATTGGACTTTTTTTATCACGTTGATCTTTTACGTAAAACACTTGTTTTGCTTGAGAAGCTAAGATGATATAATCTGTTTTTTTGACCATTTCTTTTAGATCTACAATTGTGAAGCCGAAGTTATCTTTTTTACATGTCTACTATCCACCCAGTCACACTTAAACATAACCCTCTTAGTCATGAGATAGTGAAAACCCCAAATTTCATCAAGAACACCATAGTAATATATGGGGTGTGTGACTGGACTGTTATCCTTGGAATCGGAAATTAGAACAATTTTTGCTACAAGGCTAATCCCACTATTTTGCATCACTCGATTCGAATCTCGAGCCTTTTTAGCAAAGCTATAACCATTTAAATTGTAGCCTAAGTAACCTGATGGTCCCAGATGAGGTAAAAGTCTGGGGTGAATAGACTTTTAAATCTTTTTCATTCATCAACCCTTTCTCCTCTTGACAGAGTAAGTTTTATTATCTTTTAAGAGATATTGTAACATCCAGTGGAAGTCTTGGCCTCATACGTGTGACACTTTATAGTAACAAAGATTAAAGATTATGATCATTTAGTTTAATGGAAGATAGGTTAAATAGAGTTCTAATGTGTTTATCAAAATCAGTTACCTCAAGGAGCAGGTTGCCGAATAAGGTTACTGCTTCAGTGTTAGAGACATAGTGAAGTCTGAAACATTGTAGGACTTTTTGGAATAGACTAAACACATAGACATGAAGAATTTTTACCTTTGTGGACAAATTTCTGTTTAAAATGAGAATGATGAACTAGGAGACTAATGAGGAACTAGAAGAGTAAGATGAAGTAAACTGAATAGTTTATTGATAAGTGTTTTAGGAAGTTGTTTTTATGATGACTGGAAAGATGTGAAGGTGAGTGAGAACTGTTGGTGTTGTGAGAACTGAATTTAAAAGGTGACACAAGATATATCATAGTTCAGAGGTGGTGTAATCCTCCTACATCTAGTCTCACCCTCTTTCAGATGGATTTCCACTAAATGAATTACCCATTACATTTAGTGCCCAATCTATCTTTGGCCGTATGCATAGATTGTGAGGTTTTTCACAAGGAACTTGAACACAATTCCAAGCTACTTAGTCCTCCAAGGTTTTTCACTAATGGCATTAATGAGCCAGAAGTTACTCATGTCCTTGATCTTCGCATACCTTCTGGATTTGATCATGAAGCCCTCCAGAGTTTACAAACTAGTCTAGTTTACAAGAGTAAAGCTAAACTACCAACTAACTAAACTCTAAAGATGTATATGTATTTGAACTATTCTAAGAGCTTAGGAGAGTGGGGTGAGAACTAAGAAGATGAGTGATGATCAACACATTGCTCTTTTGTTGAATGTATCATATAGACTCTTTTTCCTTTTTAGCTCCACACTTAGTTCTCATGCACTCCTTCTATATTTAAAGATTGAGTTTGTTGAAGGTCTTCCGTTGGTTGAAGAGATTCAATCTTGTTCGTTGGTTGATCCACTTGATTGATCTACTTGACTGAAAGGCATCATGGTTGGTTTTGTCTTTTTGTGGCATGGATTGTAACTTTGTCCAACTTGTATTCCTCATTTCAAAGCAATTGGCTTAAAATAAAATTTAATCTTTTAGCCGTAGAGTTGAGTATATAAGCTGGGTGTTTATTCAATGCTCCCTTAGTATATAAATTCCCTTGCTTTTTAGTAAAAGTAATGTTATAAGAAATTTTTAAGAAGTGGTAAAAATTTCTTGTAAATTTACTTTTTATTCTGTCTTTTATTTGACTCCAAATTGATCTTTTGATTTCTTGTTTTTGTTATGCTGTAGAGAATAAAGGATTTTGGTAACCTTGGCTAAGACCATAAGTCAGTACCCAACCGAGTTTTCAGTAGGCTATGATTTGTAGTTTTCAGGAGGCTGCCGAATAAGAAGGGTTTCAATTGATTCTTTTTCGTACGTTTTTTCATTTTGATTCTTTTCCGTATCTTTTTTCATTTTGATTCTTTTCGGTATCTTTTTTCGTTTTGATTCTTTTCTTGTTTTGGTACGTTTCTTTTGTCTTTTTAGTACTCTTATTTTGTTTTTCTTGAGTACTTTCTTTTTCAGCACATGTTGTAGCACAATATAACAAACAAAAATAAAACTACGGATCAAATGATCTTAAGTTTAATACAGGATATATGGGGTGGCATCATGAAAACCTTAATCATCAAAATTTTGGGCACCTAACATAAACTATCGTGGTTCTGTTAGGCTTCTTTGATAGTCGTTTGATCAACTATCACACCATTTGCAACATCAATTTTAAGCTAAATAAGTATAGTTAATATTTTAGTAAAGATGTGATACACAAACTTATAAAAGTACGATAATGCTCTGTTTCACAACACCCAATCTCCCTTGCTTGCAGGTGTAGTGCACCTATGATTCCTAACATTTTATATTAGAAATCTGATCAAATACTTCATTTCAAAAAGTACTATAAACAAGATAAAAGTGATCTAGCGTAGGACTTACTTTATGTAAGGCTAGACTTTGGGGATATTAAATAAGACATTGCGATGTGTTTGCTCTAATAGTGAGATCGACAATCTGAGTGCCCCTGATCTATAGGCCTTTCAATTCGAACATCATCATCACCATGCATAGGCAACCCAATTGCTCTATTGTTGGAGAGATATTCCGCACAAAATTCAAGTGCTTTCGGTGTTGCATACCACTCCACAATGCATTCCTCTGGTTGATAATCATTAGGGACATGCCCCTTTAACAGTTTAAAGTGCAACAAAATATTCCCAGGTGGAGGAACGCCATACAAGGACGCCTTCTCTGTCGGCGTTCCTACGCGAGCATGCTTTTGGAATGAGGAGCGCCTTGGAACTGTGGTCCCTATTCAAGAAACGTTGGAATGGAACAATGTTCCTTGTAGCGTCTTGCACGTTCTTCATTCGGATCCCAGGCCTAGGAACGTCTTTCGGAACGCCATTCCTATCTATCGTTCCCTTGTTTGCATCTTTAAAAAATCGATCATCCCCTCCTTGTTTTCAAAGCCGAACGCCGTCCCCTTCACCCCAAACCCGACCCCTCCGAATTTTTCTTCCATTTTCCCCAAAATCTAACCCTATCAAGCTCGAATCCATCCTTAAACACAAAATCAACCTTCATCACACCGGATTTCTGCCATTTCTGACCTTTTTCGAAGTTTTTCAGGGAAAAATCAAGTTGGGCTCAAATCTTCATTCTCCGCTCATAAATTCAATTCTAAGGTATTTGAGCTTCTCCTTGAACTCTTAGTGATGTTCCTAACATGGTTTTACTCGGTCTTGTTGGTACTTTTGATGAATTTGTGCTAGAGCTTGAATATTGAAAACCCTAAGTATGTACATCCCCAAATTTTTGGAAATTGCTTGAATTTAATTGTTCTTGACAAGTGTTTTTTTATGCATAGTGAAAATGTTGTATAGAAAAAAAGTTCATGTTGATGATTTTTGTGTTTGTTGAATTTCCTCTAATGTTTCCGGTCGAATCGCTAAATGCTCTTGTTGAATTTGTGAGGATGTGGTTTGCTTGTTTTGCTTGTGAAAATTCTTCCGATTTTTAGTGGCATGTCGTGCATTTGTTGCTTTAGCAGCGGTTGAGTGTTGTGCTTCATAGTTGTGATTTTTTAGAAGTGCGCTTGTGGGCTTCTTATCCTTTGATATGGTGTGGTTGTTCTCGAGCTAATTCTTGATTGTTAATGGATTAGTCTAGATGGTGTGGGCCAAGGTGAAGAAAGTGGCATCATCTTCACGTGCTTCGAGGGATGTCCCACTGCCACCTAAGCGGTCTTGATGTCGTGCTTCTTCTGCTCATGGCACCGACAAGAAGTCGGACGCGCCCTCCCCTCCCCTCTCATCATCGCAAAGACGGAAGACTGCCGACCCCCTCCTCGAGTTCCCATCTCATCCCTTCCGCCCTCTATTGCTTACTTTGTTGATGAGCTAACATACCGGGTGACCTACAATGGACTTTATCAAAAGCCTCTGGTCCGACACTGCGTATTTGACCTAACAACACTGGGAGTTGCGGGGGTGTGGGATGAGGTCTTGGAGCTTTTGTGAGGGAAATGGGCGGTTTTTTCTCCATTCAAGAGCGGGTGCACTCGCTCCTCACATACGAGGTTCGCTCCACACTGACCATTAAACACACAATCTGGAACCCAGACTATCACTTCTCTTTCATGGCGTGTGGGAAGTGTCTCCAAATGTCTATCGGGAAGTTTGGTGTCGCCCTTGACTTTGGGAGCGAGGAGTTCCTCGTCACAGTAGAGTACCACATCCTAAAGAGTTGCAATCGTCACACCTTTTGGAACGACCACATTGTTGTCGAAGCCTCGACTCTACACGCAAAGAACTGCAAGGCCAGGACGCTTATATCTCTGGCTTGGAAGGTGGTCCTTAATGTCGTCATGCACTCCCAACTTTTCAAGCCCTGCAACTCCACTGCTTTCAATCTCAACAATCTTTCTGTCTTCAATTCCATGGTTAGTCGAACGAGGGTCAACATAACAGTGGAGATCATTGGCATGTTAGTGATCCAGCAGAGCAGCTTGGTGTGCGGGATCACTTGTGGGCCTATTATCACCATGATGCCCAGGTACACGGGGTGCACGTCCACGAAGTTAGCGCCATTCAACCTGTTCATACAATCATACCTGCTTTCTTTGACTCGATATCCCCTCAAACGATTCAGCGTATGAAGCTGGACCAGTTGCACCCTATCAATATAATGGAGGCGATCATGATACTGCCCAATCGGTGCAACGGCGGACACTAAGACAGACGTTGGTGGTCGTATCGATGCAGCTTGTGATGTTGAGACAGATGGTGCCACCAACACCAATAACAGAGTTCCACTCCGCCACCCCTGCATCCCACATTTCCACGACCCAATCACTTGACATGTGGAGCTCCTCAGTGCCATCGCCTATCTCAACCTGCGATTCGACCATGTTGAAACTTCCATATGAGCACTACATCAGTCTGTGTGCTCCGTGGAGGCGTCCCTTTCCCGTTTGGAGAGGAACTGGAACACGGCGATGGGTCGCATCACTTCATTGGAGGAGCGATATTCTACCTTTCACTCATCTTACCCACCCTCATGAGGCTAAGGTCAGCCTCTTCCAGATGGGAGCAAGCTCACGATTGATCCTACACAACCCCTATCTTATAATTCATTTGTGCACTAGTTGTTACGTTTCCCTTTCTGTTTATGTATTCTAATATTGTACTTCCTCCATTCTTAAATAAATGCAACGGTCAACATTTCACACTTGCCGAGACACAACTTTGACAATTAATATAAATGATTTTGTATTAGTAAAAAAATTAAAAAAATTAGATTATGAAAATTTACAATGAGACAAGTTTAACAATATTTTTTTCATAAAATAATGTTATTACATTAATAAATAAAACGTAGTCAAAGTAGAACATGTGAATAGTGTAAAAGTCAAAGTGTTGCATTTATTTAAGAACGGAGGTAGTATTTTATTTATGTTTGAAAATCCTTGTTATTTGGGGGCGCCCAGACGCATTGCTTTCGTCTTTTACGGCATGTTATGTTACTTTATGGGGACGCCGTGACATTTATATTGTGTTTATGAGAGCACCCCTGACACTTATGTGATGGTATCATGGTATCCAATTGCTTTAGTCTTGCACACAAGCACACAGGATCATGAAAGCAGAACAATGAGTGTCGGGGTACCCCAATATACACAATATAAATGTCAAGGCGTCCCCATAAAGTAACATAACATACTATGAATGACCAAAACAAGGTGTTTGGGCGCCCCCAAATAACAGAGTTTCAATTAGAAATAAAATACAATATCAGAGTGCATAAATAGAAAGGACAGGGTAACAAGTAGTGCACAAGTGAATCATATGACTGGGGGTTGCGTAGGATCAATCGTTAGCTCGCTCCCATCTGGAAAAAGCTGACCTGAGCCCCCTGGTGGTGGGTAAGATGTTTAAAAGGTAGAAAATTGCTCCTCCAATGAAGTGATGTGACCCATCACCGTGTTCCAATTCCCCTCCATACGGGAAACGAACGCCTCATATGGAAGTGTCAACATGGTCGAATCGCAGGCTGAGACCAGTGGTGGCGATGAGGAGTTCAACATGTCCTGGCGTGGGAGTGGCAGGGTGGGACTCTGCTATCGGTGGCGCCTTATGTCTCCAGATCAGTATCTGCATCAGTACGACCACCAACGCCTGTCTCAGTGTCCGCCGTTGCATCGATCGGGGCGGTATCATGGTTGCCTCCACCGCTGAGGTGCAACTGTTCCAGCTTTAGACGTTGGATCGTCTGAGGGGGTATTGAGTCAAAGATGCATGTATGGATTCGGGACGAATGGCGTTAACTCCGCGAACGTGCACCTCGAGTACCTGGCTATCATGGTGATAATAGGCCCGCAAGTGATCCCGTTCACCGAGCTGCTCTGCTGGGCCACTAACATGCTAACGATCTCCACTGATGTGTTGACCCTCGTTCAGGTAAGCATGGAATAGAAGACAAAAAGATCGTTGAGATTGAAAGCGGTGGAGTTGCAGGGCTTGAAATGTAGGAAATGTGCGAAGACATTATGGAGCACCCTCCATGTCGGAGATCTAAGCGGTGTGGCCTTGCAATTCTTTGAGTGTAGAGTCGAGGCTTCAACAGCAGTGTGGTCGATCCAAAGGTATGGCGATTGCGGCTCGTTAGAACCTGAAGAGGAAGGGTGTGGTACTCTGTTGTGCTAGGGAACTCCTTGCTCTAGAAGTCGAGGGTGACGCCAAGTTGCTCGATAGACATCCGGTGGCGCTTCCCACACGCCATGAAAGAGAAGTTATAGTCTGGGTCCCGGATCGTGTGCTCAATGGTCAGTGTGGAGAGAACTTCATATGTGAGGAGTGAGTGCACCCCCTCTCGAATGGAGAAAAAGATCGCCCAATCCCCCCACATAAGATCCAAGACCTCATCCCACACCCCTGCAGCTCTCAGTGCTGTTGGGTCAAATACTCGGGGTCGCACCAGAGGCATTTGATAAAGTCTGTCTTTGCGATGATGAGCGGGGAGTAGAGGGGGCGTCTGACTCCTCATCGGTGGCATGAACAGAAGAAGCACGACGTCAGGATCGCTTAAGTGGCAGTGGGACATCCTTCGGAGCACATGAAGATGATGTCACTTTCTTCCCCTTGGCCCGCGACATCTAGACAAATCCAATAACAATCAAGAATTAGCCCGAGAACACCCACACCATATCAAAAGACAAGAAACCCACAAACACACTCCCTAAATAATCACAACTATGAAGCACAATACTCCAGCCCCATAAAGCAACAAATGCAAGACATGCCATTACAAATCGGAAGAATTTGCGCAAGCAACCCACATCCTCACAAATTCTTCCGCCATTAGATAACTCTTCATCAGGGGCAAATATATTTCTTTCTCGATCTTTGTAGCTTTTGATGAAATTAGTGTAATTAAAAGGAAGTTCTACTCTTGCTTTGTTTTTTTTGTTTGTCATCCTCTAAAAGGATGAAAAATAAACATCGTTCTCTTCAGCTCCAATGAAGGATACAATTTTAGTCAACCCTAGTCTCATGTATCTGATGTCAACTGATGTCATGGAGTTGATTTCAAGTCACTCTTTTCTCAAGGATTAGCGAGGCATAAACCCTCTTTAGAGTTTGATAATAACTAATACCACATATTAATTTAGGGTGGAGAAATAAGGCTCACTGGGAGCACAAGTATGAATAAATGAGAATGCAGAGAACAACTCTTCACTCTTATCTTTCCACATACCATTTGTATGTGCATTTATAATACAAGGAGGGAATTTGGTTCCTATTGCATGGGCCATGCATATAAATGCAATAAATGAATGCAATGGTAGAGATCAGAGGGTTGCGTGAGGTGGAGCGAATGCATTGAAATTGGACTGTGAGGTCAGTTTTTGCCGCCTCTCCCTAATCAGCTTTAGGTCAAGGGTATGGCGAGGGAAATGGTTGGGACGTCCGGCCGCCATGGAAGCTAATTCGTCCTCGGGTTTGGTATCGTCGGAATCTTCACTGGAGGAAGAACTGCCAGAGGAGTCGCCCGTCTCCGCCCTAACCTCCATCGTCGTTGCCTTGGAACCCTCATCAAAAGGGACGATGATAATCTCCACATCACGGTCTTCCCCTTGAGAAGCCATTTCCGAATCAGAACACTGTTGGGAATTCATCTCGACCGAGTCAGGGATGAAACGAGAAAGCAAGGGAGGGAGAGTACCTGAACGACGAGGGCTGGGAGAAATTTCAGAAAACCGGCAAGGCGAAGAGAATTGCAGAATCGAAACCCGGATTTGAGAAGTTAAAGGCTAATTTATAGCCTTGAAACCGCCGTGCCAAGAACCAATGAGGGAGCAACACGTCACTAGGAGCATTTAAGCTAAACGCGTGTCTAATGAAAAGACTAAACGACGGTTACCATGATGAATATGGGGAAATGAAACGGCAGCCGTCAAATCACAGCATGGGGAACTGACTACTTCTTTACCCCGATCGCCATTCGGCAAATTGCAAACATTGGTGTTCATACTTCCTAATGCACTCACTATCATTCGAGACATCGGAAGTGGGGGACTTGTGTTGGGATATTGATCCAGAGGCCCAATACCCGGATCAAGAAGGCCCAAGATACCCGGCCCGAACGACGGGCCCATCACTCTATGAAGAATTCATGCCGACCGAGATTCGACCCAAGAAAGGGTTGGCCCAGTAAGAAGCAATACCGAACGGAGTTCGGTCCAAGTAAAGGCCGGCCCAGAAAGAAGATATACCGAACGGAGTTCGGACTATATATCATACTTGGGCCAATTTGGCATCGTCTCCAGCATGGTCCAACATCCCGTTCGAGCAACGGACAACCGGCAAGTGGCCAGGTGCAATCAATGCCAGATTGTGACATCAGCAAGTGGAAACATGGGTGACCAAGTCGATGGAACAATAACCAATCAGCATAAAGCAGCCCATGCTCTCCATTAGTATAAATAGAAGGTTTAAAATCATTGTAAGGGTTAGCATTTCAATACTCAGGCTCTAGAATAGCATTATTGCTCTTATTTCTTGTATTAAAGTATTGTTTCCGACCTACCGATCGGGAATTTCCTTGTAATCAGACTGGTTAATTAATACAAGTGAGCTTTTGAGTATTAGTGAGTTCATATTTTATATTTTGGTTATACACTTTGATTCTGTACCATTCCTGATATATCCAAAGTTCGTGTTGGGCTTTCGGATCTACGAGATTTACCTTCAACAATATCCATTAGTAGTAATAATTGTAGAACTTTTAAACTACATAATATTATTGAACACATTTATTAACACTAAATTAAAAACATGATAAAAAATTTAGTATTTGTTTACGTATTAATTGTAGGTTGTAATGGCTGAACGAGTTGCACACCCTGGCCCTCGGGATCGTTCTGTTTTAGTTATGATACCCGGTGAGCATCGTGCCGATCGTGTGTGGCACGAATCAGCATTTCGAGATGACAAACTGAGGTGCCATCACTATTCGTCATGTGCCTATGTTGATGATGGTCCGCGTCATCCTGGGGTGGTACGATTGTTGAGAGCATCTGGGTTTCACGGTGTCGAGAGAATAGGACAAGTGCAGTTAGATTGGTCACTTCTGACTGCTTTAGTGGAGAGGTGGAGACCCAAGGTACACGCATTTCATTTGCCCTTTGGTGAGGTAGGATTGACTTTACAGGATGTGCAAGTCTTGTTGGGGTTGCCCATTGACGGCATACCACTCACTGGTCCCACGATTACTGATAAGGCAGCGTTGTTGCAGATGTGTGCACAGTCTGTTGGTTTTATACCAGAAGATGATGATTTAAATTCAGCTACCATAAAAGTAACGAATATCCATCCCATTCCATTAACCGATTGGAGCAATGAAAATGAGGTGACTCAACACACTAGGGCCCTCATTTGGCAGTTGTTAGGTGGTTCATTATTCCCTACCACTAGTGGAAACATGGCTAGTTGGTATTTCTTGGAGTTGTTGCAGGGGAACTTAGTTGATGTGCGCCGATGGAGCTGGGGCTCAGCGGTCTTGGCCTATCTGTATCACACCATGTGTAAGGCGGCCAAGGCCCAGGCTAAACAGATTGGAGGATGTTTAATCCTTCTACAAATCTGGGCATGGGAGAGGTTGCCGATGGTTCGGCCCCAAGGTCATCTCACTGCTCATCGTCCTCCACACCCTAATCGTAGGAGGTGCGGTCCCACACGCGGAAGGCGAATTGGCCGGGGTAACGTTCGGATGGGGGATGCTGGCACCCATGATGATGCACATCTGCATTCTCAATCCTCTTGTGCCAGTTCATACCATCCATCTCCGGTGCATCAGCCACATGTGTACTCCACACCCACCAGTCTGAATATTCCTATATTCGATGCAAGACCTAGCTTTTTCCATTCACCAGTGGATTGAATGATCGACTTATTTGGCTCTGAGACCGCAGGACCGAGCACCCAACCTACTCTTGAGGTTAGGCCGAGATGGGAGCCTCGCAGTCGTGAGACAGATTCAGACGAATCTGAGTAGTTGTCAATTGTAATAAATTATATCATTGTAGCTATATTAAATCTATTATATATGTTGTGGTTGATATTGAATATTTTATCAGATAAAATAATGTCTCTGGTCAGATAAAATATCTCTGTGTAGATGCTCACCCACCCCGCAACTAACATCATTACTCCCAACCATCTCAATAATGTCTCTGGTCAGATTAAAAAAATACTTTATCAGATTAAATATTCCCGGTCAGATAAAATATCTCTGTAGATGCTCACCCACCCCGCAACTAACATCATTACTCCCAACCACCTCAATAATGTCTCTGGTCAGATTAAAAAAAATACTTTATCAGATTAAATATTCCCGGTCAGATAAAATATCTCTGTACAGATGCTCACCCACCCCGCAACTAACATCATTACTCCCAACCACCTCATTAATGTCTCTGGTCAGATTTAAAAAAAATACTTTATCAGATAAAATATTCCCGGTCAGATAAAATATCTCTGTATAGATGCTCACCCACCCCTCACACACTAATTCTTATCACTCACATCTCTCATTTCTATCACTTATAACTCTCATTTTACCACTCACAACAAAAAATAATGTCAAGTGAGCAGAACATAATAGTTCTTGTTTATTAGAATGGGGTATTGACTAATGTTGACAACGAAGTCAAATACTCTTTATTTCCGAATGCAGTACTTTTCTTAAATGCCGATGTTAGCTACATAACACTGTGTGAGCGTATTATTGCTGAGATTCCTGGTGATGGTTTAGATGAAATCAAAACCATTCATGGAAAATTTCCTTTTCATACTACAGATGGTGTGTGTGCATCTATGTCGTGGCCCATTCACGATGACCAGTCATGGATCTATTTTATGCAAATAGCTTCGAACGTGTACGATCGCTTGGAGCTATTCATTGATGCAAACAATAAGGATGTCATTATTCCATTGCACGAAGGCCCTTCTAGGCGGCGGCGCAAACGGGAGCCATTACCATCAACTCAAGGTCTTTCAATGGTTGATATGGATCCGCCACATGAGGACGTGGAGGATGAAGAGGATCCCCGACTACAACTATCTTTCATTTTCGGAAGAGGAGAGTGCTTCCGAAGATAGTAATGATAGTCGTGACTCATCTTGGGTTATGCCACATAACCAAGAGGATCCGTTTGTTGAACCCGCATACCGTGTCGTAGACCCAATAGAAATGGGAAGGATATATGATTCGTATGACGAACTCAAAGAAGCAGTCTCTATTCAAAACTTGAAAGAATATCGAACATTCCGGAGTGAGGCAAAACGTGCAACATACTGGAGGGCTAAATGCATCTATGATGAGATGTGTTCGTGGCACATTCAAGCATCACAAGTGAAGAGCACAAACCTCTGGAAAGTAAAGAAGTATCAACCCCGCCATAACTGCCTTCCGAATTATACAAGAGGCAGAATCGACAAACTCCTTACAAGTAAGCTCATCGCTTTTGAAATTAGTTCCACGATTCGCATAAAACCAGAGTATAGTATTAAGTTAATAATGAATGACATACACCAAAAGTATAACATTCATGTTGGATATAAGAAAGCGTGGTATGCTCGTATATTAGCACTCCAGAAACGATTTGGCAATTGGGAGACATCGTACAACGATCTCCCAAAAGTGTTACAAGCAATGGCGTATACTAACCCAGGGAGCATAATTGATATTCAAAGTGATAACACTCACACCCAAGATACATATGAATTTAAATTTGCTTTTTGGTCAATAAAAGCGGCCATTGATGGGTTCAATCACTGCCTTCCGGTTGTGTCAATTGATGGAACTCACTTGTACGATAAGTACAAGGGTCATCTCCTAGTCGCGGTGGCAATGAATGCGAACCGTGAAATCTACCCTCTAGCATTTGGAGTTCCATTCATTGCCACCGCGACTAGGAGATGACCCTTGTACTTTCCGTACAAGTGAGTTCCATCAATTGACACAACCGGAAGGCAGTGATTGAACCCATCAATGGCCGCTTTTATTGACCAAAAAGCAAATTTAAATTCATATGTACCTTGGGTGTGGGTGTTATCACTTTGAATATCAAATATGCTCCCTGGGTTAGTATACACCATTGCTTATAACACTTTTGGGAGATCATTGTACGATGTCTCCCAATTGTCAAACAGTTTCTCGAGTGCTAATATACGAGCATACCACGCTTTCTTATATCCAACATGAATGTTATACTTTTGGTGTATGTCATTCATTATTAACTTAATACTATACTCTGGTTTTATGCGAATCGTGGAACTAATTTCAGAAGCGATGAGCTTACTTGTAAGGAGTTTGTCGATTCTGCCTCTTGTATAATTCGGAAGGTAGTTATGGCGGGGTTGATACTTCTTTACTTTCCAGAGGTTTGTGCTATTCACTTGTGATGCTTGAATGTGCCACGAACACATATCATCATAGACGCATTTAGCCCTCCAGTATGTTGCACGTTTTGCCTCACTTCGGAATGTTCGATATTCTTTCAAGTTTTGAATAGAGACTGTTTCTTTGAGTTCGTCATACGAATCATATATCCTTCCCACTTCTATTGGGTCTACGACACGGTATGCGGGTTCAACAAACGGATCCTCTTGGTTATGTGGCATAACCCAAGATGAGGCACGACTATCATTACTATCTTCGGAAGCGCTCTCCTCTTCCAAAAATGAAAGATAGTTGTAGTCGGGATCCTCTCCATCCTCCACGTCCTCATGTGGCGGATCCATATCAACCATTGAAGGGCCTTGAGTTGATGGTAATGGCTCCCGGTTGCGCCGCCGCCTAGAAGGGCCTTCGTGCAATGGAATAATGACATCTCTATTGTTTGCATCAATGAATAGCTCCAAGCGATCGTACACGTTCGAAGCTATTTGCATAAAATAGATCCATGACTGGTCATCGTGAATGGGCCCCGACATAGATGCACACACCATCTGTAGTATGAAAAGAAAATTTTCCATGAATGGTTTTGATTTCATCTAAACCATTACGAGGAATCTTAGCAACAATACGCTCACACAGTGTTGTGTAGCTAACATCGACAGTTAAGAAAAGTACTGCATTCGGAAATGAAGAGTATCTGACTTCGTTGTCAACATTAGTCAATACCCCATTCTAATAAACAAGAACTATTATGTTCGGCTCACTTGACATTATTTTTTGTTGTGAGTGATAAAATGAGAGTTATAAGTGATAGAAATGAGAGATGTGAGTGATAAGAACTAGTGTGTGAGGGGTGGTGAACATCTATACAGAGATATTTTATCTGACCGAGAATATTTTATCTGATAAAGTATTTTTTTAAATCTGACCAGAGACATTATTGAGGTGGTTGGGAGTAATGATGTTAGTTGCGGAGTGGGTGAGCATCTGTACAGAGATATTTTATCTGACCGGGAATATTTAATCTGATAAAGTGTTTTTTTTTAATCTGACCAGAGACATTATTGAGGTGGTTGGGAGTAATGATGTTGTTGCGGGGTGGGTGAGCATCTACAGAGATATTTTATCTGACCGGGAATATTTAATCTGATAAAGTATTTTTTTTAATCTGACCATAGACATTATTGAGGTGGTTGGGAGTAATGATGTTAGTTGCGGGGTGTGTGAGCATCTATACAGAGATATTTTATCTGACCAGAGACATTATTTTATCTGATAAAATATTCAATATCAACCACAACATATATAATAGATTTAATATAGCTACAATGATATAATTTATTACAATTGACAACTACTCAGATTCGTCTGAATCTGTCTCACGACTGCGAGGCTCCCATCTCGGCCTAACCTCAACAGTAGGTTGGGTGCTCGGTTCTGCGGTCTCAGAGCCAAATAAGTCGATCATTCAATCCACCGGTGAATGGAAAAAGCTAGGTCTTGCATCGAATATAGGAATATTCGGACTGATGGGTGTGGAGTACACATGTGGCTGATGCACCAGAGATGAATGGTATGAACTGGCACGAGAGGATTGAGAATGCAGATGTGCATCATCATGGGTGCCAGCATCCCCCATCCGAACGTTACCCGGGCCAATACGCCTTCCGCGTGTGGGACCGCACCTCCCACGATGAGGGTGTGGGGGACGATGAGCAGTGAGATGACCTTGGGGCCGAACCATCGGCAACCTCTCCCATGCCCAGATTTGTAGAAGGATTAAACATCCTCCAATCTGTTTAGCCTGGGCCTTGGCCGCCTTACACATGGTGTGATACAGATAGGCCAAGACCGCTGAGCCCCAGCTCCATCGACGCACATCTACTAAGTTCCCCTGCAACAACTCCAAGAAATACCAACTAGCGATGTTTCCGCTAGTGGTAGGGAATAATGAACCACCTAACAACTGCCAAATGAGGGCCCTAGTGTGTTGAGTCACCTCGTTTTCATTGCTCCAATCGGTTAATGGAATGGGGTGGATATTCGTTACTTTTATGGTAGCTGAATTTAAATCATCATCTTCTGGTATAAAACCAACAGACTGTGCACACATTTGCAACAACGCTGCCTTATCAGTAATCGTGGGACCAGTGAGTGGTATGTCATAAATGGGCAACCCCAACAAGACTTGCACATCCTGTAAAGTTAATCCTACCTCACCAAAGGGCAAATGAAATGCGTGTACCTTGGGTCTCCACCTCTCCACTAACGCAGTCAGAAGTGACCAATCTAACTGCACTTGTCCTATTCTCTCGACACTGTGAAACCCAGATGCTCTCAACAACCGTACCACCCCAGGATGACGCGGACCATCATCAACATAGGCACATGACGAATAGTGTGATGGCACCTCAGTTTGTCATCTCGAAATGCTGATTCGTGCCACACACGATCGACACGATGCTCACTGGGTATCATAACTAAAACAGAACGATCCCGAGGGCTAGGGTGTGCAACTCGTTCAACCATTACAACCTACAATTAATACGTAAACAAATACTAAATTTTTTATCATGTTTTTAATTTAGTGTTAATAAATGTGTTCAATAATATTATGTAGTTTAAAAGTTCTACAATTACTACTACTAATGGATATTGTTGAAGGTAAATCCCGTAGATCCGAAAGCCCAACACGAACTTTGGATATATCAGGAATGGTACAGAATCAAAGTGTATAACCAAAATATAAAATATGAACTCACTAATACTCAAAAGCTCACTTGTATTAATTAACCAGTCTGATTACAAGGAAATTCCTGATCGGTAGGTCGGAAACAATACTTTAATAAGAGCAATAATGCTATTCTAGAGCCTGAGTATTGAAATGCTAACCCTTACAATGATTTTAAACCTTCTATTTATACTAATGGAGAGCATGGGCTGCTTTATGCTGATTGACTATTGTTCCACCGACTTGGTCACCCATGTTTCCACTTGCTGATGTCACAATCTGGCATTGATTGCACCTGGCCACTTGCCGGTTGTCCGTTGCTCGAACGGGATGTTGGACCATGCTGGAGACGATGTCAAATTGGCCCAAGTATGATATATAGTCCGAACTCCGTTCGGTATTGCTTCTTACTGGGTCAACCCTTTTTTGGGCCGAATCTCGATCGTCATGAATTCTTCATAGAGTGATGGGCCCGTCGTTCGGGCCGAGTATCTTGGGCCTTCTTGATCCGGGTATTGGGCCTCTGGATCAATATCCCAACAGATATTAAGTAAGTAAATATGATAAAGTTCTACAATTATTACTACTAATGGAATAATAAGAACAGATAATATTAAACTTCTTTTTGTAATAATAATAATAATAATAATAATAAACTCTAACCTTTGAACACGAAGCCTTGTTTGTTTGGTTGGTGTGAAAGTGTGGGAGGAGGATAGGAGATGTTGCTGGGTGTGAAAGTGTGGAGGAGGAGTAGTATTTATGCCGAAAATGTTATCACGGTGAAATTCGACGGACCAATGAAAACGCTCAGAAATCTTTATCTTCTGCATTCGGAGATGTCAGCTCCGAAAATGGGAAAACGGCTGACATTTTCTGACGCCAACGGCTTTCGGAGTTGTCAGATCCAAAAAGCCTTTTTAAAGCTGCTTTCGACCACTTCAAATTTGGAGTACTGAACTCCGTTTTACTCTTTTTCGTCAAAAAAATTACATCAACGCGATTCGAAAACACCTGCTCAATTTCTACTCTGTTCCGTCATTTCCTCGTGTAATAATGCAAGGGAAAAGTAATAAAGGTGACTTGAATGACAGTGACATCAGCAAATATGGTGGATATTAACAATGAGAGACAAGTAGGACGTGAATACTAACAATGAGAGCAGTAAGCCATTTATGAAGGCATGTGATACGCGTAAATATAATGGATATTTAATTCACTATAGTTGTGAATAGTTTTTTCTTTAGGGAATTTAAATTGTAAAAGGGTATTTTAGATTCATTAATCATGTTTAGTCATAATAATATTAGTAGTCATATTTAGGAAAACTATGTTTTAGTCATATCACCATAAACTTCCCTTTCAAATAGTAGAATTGTATATTGGGACCATCGAAAAGTTATTGTTACATCAGAAACTTATAAACTTAACACATATAAAGCCACTTTTACTATTACGTAGGACCTGCCGGTGATGTCGACAATAGTAGGGTTGTAAACGAATCGAATAATTTTGATCCGATTCGTGATTCGAATTTGAAATTGATGATTCCAATTCGAAATATTCGAATACGAATCAATTTTATTATTCGAATAAAATTCGAATATGAATATACATATATTCGATTCGTAAGTTATTCGAATACATTCGATTTGTATATTTACGAATTATAAATATATATTCTATTATATTTATAATTTGTATACTACCTCCGTTCTCATTTTAACTTCCAAATGGGTTTGACACAAAGTTTAAGATAGTGGATATTGTGTGGTGGAGAGTTGTGCAGAGGAGAGAGAAATGTGTAAGAAATGTTGTGAACCACAAATTCTTTACCAAAAAGGGAAAGTGAAAGTTTTAATTGGAACAGATGAAAAAGGAAAATTGAAAGTTTATTTAGGAACGGAGGCAGTAATTGTTTAAAATTAAAATATAAAATAGGTAATACGTATTCTAGGTTTAAGTAATTGAATTAACTTTGTTTACTTTATTTGTGTGTGTTTCTTTAGCAATTGAGTTTTGAAGTAATTGAATTTTTGAAATAATTCATTTAATAGACATTTGTGAAAATCGAAAAATGCCTAAAATGAGTCATAGTTTGAATAGGTGAATATTTTTTGACACTTCAAATATTTGAATTGGAATTCGAATATTCGAATATGAATATACTCAAATACAATAAACGAATCGAATATGAATCTATTGTAAGATTCGAATAATATCCGAATACGAATACGAATATTCGTCAATTTATACGAATACGAATAATATTACTCACTATTCGGTTCGATTCGATTCGTTTACAACCCTAGTCGACAGTCGTGCCATATAACATGTTAAGGGCAACTGTAGTTCAACCATAACGAATTATAGTAGGCTTCATGCATACGTAGTATCATATAAACTAAATATTCCATAAAAATAGAATAAACTAAAAATATTTCATTATTATGCAGCGGAAAATAATATTTAAAATAATAATTAGACACACCCAATACAAGAGTAATAGAAAATATTTATCCATGAGCATTTCTAGGTGAAGTTTAAAATATAATAGGGAAACACGAATCAAGTCTTCACTCAATTCCAAGTACAATCTTTGCAAGAGTGCGGACAACAAACACGAGCTTCCAACTGAAAATATTAGCGAGGTCCTCAGGAGGGGTTAGTAGAACCAGTACTGGTGAGGGAAGGTGACACTATAAGATATATAATGAGCATCTATCCACAAGACCCTTAAAATATGATGATACGTCATATAAAATTATTATATAGTAATTGGTATTGCCTGTCTAGTCAATACCTACTTTGTTGATACGCTTACACTTGCTTCTTGTAAGGAAAGTAGCCTTCTCCGTAGAACTAGTCTACCCAATCGTCACATAAAAAAGTATAGTAGAACCTAAGCGACCTTAATATGAATGAAATGAATCAGAGTACACTTAAGACAAAGAAGAACCTCTCCTTTCACTCGAGGCACTTCTTTATGCCCTTACACGAGACACAGATAGCAAACAAATATCTAGATTCTCTTTGTTGCACTCAAGGCTGGGTAAAATGTAACCCTCACTTGCCATTGTATTTGTTGGTCTTATGGGAGATCAACATCTTCCTTTGATTCAGGGCTTAACCGCTCAATCTATTGACACCACGGTGTGGTGCAGCCTCTCATGTACATTCACCGATCAGTAGTTGAGCTTTATACTGCTGTAGTAAACTGTGGGTTGTGCCCCACAGAAATCTACCTTGACTTGAGGACTAAAGAGCAATGTGTTAAATAGAGGTTGCCTCACAGTCAATTAGTTTTAAGAAGGACATGACTGTTATTTAACCACAGAACTCTACAGTTAAGCGAGTGATCGGGCTAAACTTACAAGTATACAAGTGCCGATGTAATAATAAATACCGGTAAATACCGGGTCGATCCACATGTAAATGATTGATACTACTCCCTCCGTCTCACTGGACTTTGCCTATTTTTCCTTTTTAGCTGTCCCAAAAAACTTTATCACTTTCCTATTAAAACAACTAATTTGTGGTTCTGCACATTTCTCTCTCCTCTACACAAATCTCAACCACACAATTTTTATTTTTCTTATTTCTCACCTACTTTGCACTTGGCAAAGTCCACTGAGATGGAGGTAGTATAAAGTTTGAATATTGAGTGCAAAGTATAGGAATGATTTAACTTTTCAGGAACTCTTTTCTTTGATGTTGTTTTTAAACAAGAATAAGGATTACTAAGGCAATTGAGATTAACCTAAATGCTTTAATAGAGTTTAATGCTTTAAGGGCTTTAATTCGATATATGGTATACTCAAAACGGATAATCGGTGAATGAGAAATTGATTCTCGAAATTCACTCGTTGAAATGAAGAAAACTAGGAAAATGTTGGATTTCTAGTGTGATATTTTCCACATCGAAAAACCCAAAGGATTTTCACACCCTTATAAAGGAAACCCTCTTTGAAGAAGTTAAGATTCCTAGGTAGAAAGGCTCTCATCCCGCACAGGGGAAGTGCCGATCAAATTCCAAAAACAGAGAAGAAAAACCGCGACTTGCGTGCGCGAGTGACCTGACCTGCGGACACGAATGTCATACAAAAATCTATCGTCTAAAGATAAGATTTAATTTTTGTTTCTTCCCGTAACGTTTCTATTTTTGCTTCAGGACCAGCCGTGGCCAGGCTGCTGCTCACTTGTTGAACGCTCACCAGTAGGCTGTTGTTTGCTGTTGAAGCGTTACAACAATAAATGCCCAACGATCATCTCCCTTAATGCACCTTAAACGGACAGTTTTTGGACGAATCAATACCCAACGATCTAGTCATTGATGTCCAATCTTCAGGTCCATTAAGACGCCATTAACACAGAACAAATATGTCCCTATAAATGGTTGGTAGATGCTTTGCAACAAGACACGTTCATACACATTCCTCACGTAGTTTTCAACCTAAAAACACATTCACTTCTCTTTGAAAATTCCTGTGTTCAGTCCTTGTTTCTTTTCGCTGAAATTGTCGTTTGTGTTCTTGAACGATCGTTCGTTAGTCACTGTATCCTGGAAAACTATCGTTACAACGCTCCTAGCACCGTAGGAGGCAACGAATACGTTTTAAGGGCATCATGCGTTGCACAAGCTTTGGCTATTTTCTGTTCCATCTTATTTCTTTGGCTATTTTGATTTATTAATTTTCTTCGTTTTCCGAGTTCACACCAACAAATACAAGGAAATTGGCGTAAATAGGAGTAAACATCTTTGAGAAATTTAAAATAAGACTACCATGTTTTTCTTCCCAAAATAGGAGTCGTTACTGTCATGATTGCAAAATACTACCATGATTGAAAAATATTGTCATTAATTATAATAAATATTGTCATGTTGAATGCACGGTACTACAACTATTTGACAGTTTTGATTAAATACTGTCATTTTACTCCAAAATAACAACACTATTTTGGAATTCCACCTTATTTAGTCCTATTTTTGAAAATCTCTCTACTTAATAATCATGTAATATATTCTTATATTGAATAGTTTTATGATTATTTGTACAATTTTGTGTGAAATTTCACTCGGTCACATGTTTATAAAATGACAATATGCTATAGCATATACGGAGTAAATGAGTAAGTAGCCTCTTCTCAAGAAAGATAATCAGGCCACTCTTTTTTTATTCTCTTTCTCTTTCAGATATATAATTAAAAAAACTTTATTTCAGCTAGTTAGCCTCTTGTCCTCATAATAGTGATCGTTCCTCTACCCCGAGTCTGAATTCTAGTTAAAGCCACCACGGCCTTGCCGGACAATCCAGTTCCAACCGGCGAACTCTGCCGTCGGCAAGCAAAGTCTCCGACGGGATGCTTTACCGGCCTTCTCGGCGGCATCAGAATCCTCTCGTTGATGTCGTTAAGCGTGATGTCCCCTTCAGTCCCTCCCGGCTTCACCACCGCGAACGGGTACACCAACTTTGCCGTCACCCTTTTCCTCGGCCGCTGACCTCTGTCGCTTCCTGCCCGGTTTAACACAACGTTAGTCTCCCATTTAGGAAATCAAAAAGAGAAAAAGTACAAAAAAACTAAATGGAAATGGGCCATGCAGATTCACGATTATCGTCGATCAGTAATTAAAAAATCTCCAGAAATGGTAATTGAAGGGGACGGGCCAGGAAACTTACCGGCGGCGGAAAAAGACGGCGGGTCCACGGAAGGTGGGGTTTGTAAATTATCATTGCATTTGGAGAAAGAAGATAAGGAAGAATCGCTGTTGGCTGCAAAAGCTGCGATGGCTTCTGCATCTGGTTTTTTTTCCATACCTGTGAAAAAGATGTAGTTTCATTTTTGAAAATTCCTTAAAAATTAAATCATAATCAAAATTCACTAATACATATGATTATCATCTCTCCATCTCGATCTTACTTAGTACGTAGAATAATTTGCCAAGTGTAATCAGCACGAAAACTAATTAAATAAAAATTATTTGATTAAGATTTGCGCAAAAGAGAAAAACACAAAATTATAAGAAAAAGAGGAAGTAAATATAAGAAGTACAATCACAATTGTTGTACATGCTTTTTTGTACTTATCGGTACACTCTCGGTTAATAGGCTTTTTTTACTGTGAATAACCTGTGTTTTATAGAGAAGATGTTTTATTTGTTATGAGGCTATCTATAGACAAAATATACTGTGTCCACTAATGAGTGTACTAAAATGTGTACAAATTGTTTTGTACTATGGAGGAAGTATGTCCAATTTCACAATTATTGCGGTCAACATAATGTCAGCAAATATGGTGTAGTCAAAAACATAATTTTGTTTTTTGTCTATTTTACTGAATTTGAAAATTTAATCAACAAATGGAAAATGTATCATCAATGAACTGACATGACCTTTACCTACTAAAAGTTCTCAAAGTGATCGAGTGTGCTTTAATTATTTCCATTAAACAAAAAAATAAAGTGAAATATAGAATGTAAGAAATTTAAATAGTGATTAAATGATAAAACTATCAATACTAAATCAAATGTGGTATTAAAATATACCCTACCCTAGTAAACAAATCATCAACCCATGTGATTTGATTCTATTTGTATAACTAATTAAACTTTAAAAATGAGGTGGAGGATTCCACCAAAATTAAATATAGGTCATTCTTTAAAATTAAAAAAAAAAAGAGCTGAGTTTTGCCTCTGGTGGGCCACCCATGCGGTCCCAGTAGTATTATACCGTACGTATTAATTACCAATCTTCCATATTGATAATTAATTCAATTTTAATAATTAAAATGTACATATTCAGAAACTACATTAAAATTTCTATAAAGTTGCAAAATCTAAATTAAAGTTTAATTAAGAATTGATTTCTTAATTAAGTAATACAATGAGTCTGTTTAACCCAAAAAAGCAATTTTCACAATTCAATTTGAGACGGAGGTGTACAAGTCTAATCTTTCATATATTCCCAACTAATCATTAATTGTTCCAATTCTGAATAAATACATTATAAACTAATCATTAGTGTGAGTAATTAATAATACTTCTTACTCCCAACTAATCTTTTCTTTTTTGCTTGTCTCAATAACATTGCAACTTTCCTTTTGAAGTACAGAATTTGTGTTTTCAGATAACTCTCTCCTTTGCACGAAATCCCAATCACACAATTAGTAAGAGACATAGAGAGTATAATTTAGTCAATCATTTTTGTTGTACTCACCCTTATACTCAGTCTTATATTCATTTCTATGAAAGCTTTTTTATATGTGAATCTCATTCACCTACAAAATATCTTATTTTATCTGTGTAAATTTGCACAGACAAAATAAAACATTTAGTGTCTTTTTTCATGGACCGGTATAAAAGTGAAAGTAGAAGTGGATATGTTTTTTGTAATTGAGTAACTATTCAACCCGTGGCTTGGGCGTTCGGTAAGGAATATTTGTTCGAAATAGACTAGACTAGCTGATGAAAACGGAGGAGCTGTTATATGAAACTTTAATTTAATTCGTATGATTGAGACCCTTCAGTGTTACGTTTTGACCAGCCACCACCTGAAGAAGAACTTTGGTTTTATAAATAATACTCCGTACGCAGTAAATAAATAAAAAGAAAGATCAAGTGCGCTAGCTTTAATTCTCACAAAAATGACAGTAGAGACAAATCTATCTCAAATTGAATTGAAGTATATACTTCATATTACTTTCATGCATGTTATCAGGGGCTGCCCTAGGGGGGCGGGCGCCATAGGCCAAAAAAATGGGTAAAAAAGGCCCAAGTTTAGGTCTTTGTAATATGTGTGAGTAGGTTGATTTTTCAATCTAAACCAACAATTTTTTGGGTGAAATTTGTTGAAGTTCTTCGGAATGGATTTTTTTGATTAAAAGTTATGATCATGTTCTCTATGAAGTGTAGATTATGTAAGAAAAATCAGTTTAAAGTTCAATTCAGAAGTTAGTTAAATAAATGACCGAAAAACAGTAATTTTTCGATTGAATTTTTCAGTATTTTATACATAGAACTCACGATACCTCACGATCAATTTTGGCGCATTAATTTTTTTCAGTATTTTATTTACCATACCTCACGATTAAATTTTAAGTTGAATGTCGTTTTCAAGATGAGAACTCATAGAACAACAATAATTGAGCTACTAAAAATGAAATGATTTAAAATGATTACATCATTAGAGGTGGAATTTATGATGTGATAATAATAGAGTTAATTTCTTAAATTTGACATAAACATTGGTAAATGTACAAATAGGATCACCATTCTTTCCTTCCTATATAAGGATCACCAATATTATAATATGATCGGTTTAGTCAAAGTAGGATTTTATAATTTTTATAAATGTCTTGAAATATCAGTATTGTTATTATGGATGCCAGTTTAAATAGAAAAGATTCTACAATTTTTTGTAACGTTAGGCTCATTTTAATTTTCCGCCCCTTGGCCTTGGAACACACCGGGCCACCCCTGCATTTTATTATAAACTTGTTTAATTTCGATCATGAAAATAAACTACTCTTTTAGCGGCATATAATATTGACCTGAAATGCGATCACACTTGCGCATCTCCCCCAAGTTATCGTAATTCTCATAACAATAATCCACCTTTATATTGCCATCATCCAGGCAGCTCTGCATCAGACATAATTTGTCAACTTCAATTCGCCATTCGGCGAATCAAATTTGTGAAAATGGATCCCAAAAACCGATCAATAATTATTAATCCATTAGAGCCCGCTTGATAACACTGGAATTGGTTGATTCGGTGAAATTTATAAAATTCTAACTGAAGTGGATGGATTGATTGCAGATTTGTGAAAAAATTATATTTAAAATATTTTTTTATTAACAAAATCAAGAAAAAATTATATGAAAAATAACTAAAACGATCATCTATAATAACTTCAGCCAATACAACAAGAAAAAGTAACTCCAACCTTATTTTTTTCGTATTACACAATTCAACGTGGAAATCAAAAGTTACATGTTTGATAAGAAAGTTGACTGGTAAGTTTGAGAAACCGAAAAACAGAGTCACCAAACGGGCTATTCTAGTCTAGATTTATAGACACAATCAAATGATTTTAAAATTCTAAAAGTTTATATACAGTAATTAAATTAGATTAATACACTATAAGCTAGCTTAATGTTACCCAAAGAATATTCAAGTCCGTGGGTCGTTGATCGTCATCATCATCATCGAACAGTAATAACCTCTTCTTCCTCCTCTTTGTGTTGAAGTTGAACAAAGCATCCTCCAGGTACCCTGTCGACGCGTCGTCAGAGTCCATGTACGAGAAACACGGCTGTGTGTTCTCTATTCCTGTACGTACGAACGAATTATTTACTCATTAATTAATTCATTTATTTATCAGTATATCTATCCTACTAACATTCAGACATGCGAGGTTGATTGAATCGTTAAAGTAACAAATAGTAAGAACGATTAAAAACCATATAAATTTTATCAAATTTGGCATAACATAATCTACTTTTAATTTATATTTAACTCTTTTTTTTTAAATGTAAAATCTTTGATATACATGCATGCCCATATTGTTTGTATAGTTCTGTACAACGAATGTAGGTACAAATAAAAAGAATCCATTCATCATAGTGATTTGAATGAATGGTTTGACTCATCATGACCGTTTAATTCAAGATCAAATGGTTTGACTCATCATAGATATAGTGACTCGACAGTATGTTATCATACTTTACGCATTTAAACCAAAACATATACTTCTTCTTTAATTCTTGCAATTTTTTCCATTATTCACATACTTTACTTTAATCACGATTTTCTACTAATATACATAACCAAATTATTACGTATAAAATGTTATCAAATTCCTATCAATGTAAATTTCCAAAATATCAAATTTTTATAATGTTTACTAATACATAATTAAATATAATTACAATCAAAGTTGTGCGTCGGCAAACGTGAAAGTCAACTGTTGTAAGAATTAAAGAAAGGAGCACAAAAAATTCCCAATTTACCAATAGAATAACCTTTGGCTTTATTAAGACTACCTCCTTTCCCACGATAAAATTCCCAATTTGACAGTTTTTTGAGTTGAAGTTTGATTCTAAGTATTTAAACAAATATAATTATAAAATCTATAATATTAATATTTGAGCAATATGTATTTCAATGAAACGTATGAAATCAATTTATAAATTTTGATTCAAAAAGTGAGATTAGGAATTAAATTGTGGGACCACAGTGGTAATAACTCCATATACGGTGTATAGATATATAGGCGAGGAAAATAGAAGGAGGTCGGTGGGAAGAACTTGAATTACCGGGAGAGGGAAAGAAGGTGGGATGGACGGCGGCGATGTCCCAAGAACCTCCACTTCTGAAGGAGGAAATGGTGGCCGCTGCACTATGATCGGTGGCGTGTGGATTGCTCATTGTGTTTTGTCAATGGAGTACAGAAGATTGGCCTATTTATAAGGAAAGAAAGAAACAAAACAGAAGTGTATGTGGGACCAACAAAATCGTATTATCATGCACTTGGTCCTTTTCTTTTTGGGATCGTATATGTTTTGGGTGAGGATTTACAATGTTTTTTACTACTTCATTCATTTGTTTCACAAAATTCTTTTCATTTGTCATTTTTAAATGTCTCACATAAAAAAATTCCAAAAACCCTCTACCCTTGTATCTTCAAATATATTTTTATTTACTTTTTATATACGGAGTATCTAATATTGGTGTGATATGATAGATAATAAAAAAATTTATGAATTTCAATATATTTTGTAAAAGTGAGAAGAAATAAAAAAGTCATAGCCATTTAAAAGTCATTTAAAAGAGAGAGTTCTTTTATTTGGGTCCCAATAAGTCATTTAATTGTTAATTTCTCATATACTACTTGCATGTTTGGTAGCATAAGTTTATATCTTTTATTTTTTTTGTATTATTTAAAAAGTCTCTAAAGCTTCTAGTTTAATGTTTGACATGACAATTTTAAGAGTTATTTTTAAAATAAAAGGTCTTTTTTGAGAAGCTACACATCCAAGAAAAGTGTGTAACTTTTAGCATTAATTAGTTAGAACAACTTGTATATCAAAGTGAACTAAATCAAATAGTCAGCTTTTTATGAAACAACTATAAATATTCCTTTTTAAGACTTTATCATTCAGTAAAAGCTAATACAAAACAGTTATTAAAAATCACAAAAATATATCTTCTCAACTAGTTGTGCAAAACATACGCTATTTATGGAGTACTACCTCCGTCTCCTATAATTTTCCCATTTTTTCATTTTTGGATGTCCCTATATTATTGTCTCATACCATATTTGGTAACATTTGTATAGCTCTAATTCATTTTTACTTTATTTTCACTTTATCAACTCATTTTCAACCACATAATTTTACTTTTCTTAAAAACTGCATCACTCCCTTCCTAGAGTAAAAAAATTGAACCTAAAAATCTCCACCCCACATATATTCAGATTTATTTTTATTTATTTTTATATATGTAATATTGGTGTCAATGAAAGATAATGAAAATTATATATGGATTTTAATATATTTTTTATGAAAAACGAATAACAGATAAAAAAGTTATTATCATTTTAAAAAGAGAGGTTTTTGTATAATTTGAGTCCCAATAAAGTGATTTGATTGGTAGCTTGATGGCCTTGTTTAGTACTTGGTTGTTAGTGGTTAGCTGATTCTGTTAGCGATTTTGATCGGCTGATTGATTTAGCGATTTTGATTAGATGACAGATTTAGATGGTTTGTGAAAAAAGTGTTTGATAAAAGTACCTTTTTTATTTAGCTTATTGATTTATTTATTAATTATTACTTTTGTTATGCAATTCACATGTTTATTAATATGACATGTTTTGAATTATATGTCTGGTTGATTCTAATCAACAATACTCAAACAATAATATAATAATGAGCAATTAAAAATCCAATTCTATTATGATTTTAAAATACTGAAAAATGATCAAGAATAAATTCATCACAAATTACAATATGACTTAGGGAGATTTTCCTAAATATATAGGACTAAATAAAAAGATAATTGCAACAATAGGAGTTAAATGTTTAAATTCTCAAAATAGGACTAACTCTTCCTATTCTACCCTTTCCTTTGTCCTTCATAATAGGATTTTTAAATATTCATTATAAAGCATAAAAAAACTTAAACAACAAATCGTAATAAATAAATAAAAAATATACAGACCTTAAACACCACCTCAACCACCTTCCAGCACCACCATCTTCGGTCGCCGGAAAAGATTGCAAAGTTGGGGAAAATGTCATCGTAATGGCATTTTTGAAAAGAAAGCTCGATATTTTCAGAGTAAAAATGTCATCTTTATGGCATTTCCAGATAAATGTGGTATTTTTTACACAAGATGACATTTTTTTCTGCTATCAGAGGTGGTGGTGTTGGACGGTGGAGGATGCAGAGATGGGGCCTACATATTTTTAAAATATTTTTGTAGGTATTTTATTTTATTTTTGTAGATTTTTTTGTGTTTGTAAAAATATTTTTTAATTTTCTAATATTTTTAATTTTCTATTTTACTTTTAATTTTCCTGATTTTTTTATTAATCTACAAATATTTTTACGATTTTTGTGTTTTTATTATAAACAAAACTATGAGTTTTTGTAAAAATAAATAAATCTATTAGAAATTATAGGTTGGGGGTAAATAGAAAGAAACATATATTATTCCTATTTTGAGAGTAAACGGAGTATAGTCCTAATGTGGAATTTTGGGCTACTTTTAATCCCATTTAAGGCTAATAGCCGTATGAGTTAACATAGCTTTATTTCATGTGTCATATTCGTGCCAAAAACATTTTGACACGAGCTATGTGACATGAAAATATTGGATCAAATCATGCTAAATTCGTGTCAATCTCGTAATTTTTTTATAGTGTGTGATCAATGTAATTACATATTTACACTTTGATTTTCTGTATATATTTATTAAATTCAAATTTTACTTTTACGATCCAATAAGGCAATAACTACTTTTAGTGCAATTTTAAATATCTTAATTCCAAATTCTAAGAATAATGTAAATACAGTCAGTAAAGAATTAATTTATAATATGAAAACCGTCCTAATCAAAATAACTGACCATGTCCAATAGAAATCATGAGATCGAGAACAAAATTAAAGTCATTTTGGTAACTTCTTGTTTACTTACCAGCCAATTAATGTTTATACTAAATCTTAAACTTTGCTTTCTCGTGAAGTGTTTCTTTATTTGATCCCCGGCTTTTGTTGTAGCGTCTTTAAACAACGATTTGATCAATGATAATTAATATTATTATTCGAAAGAAACAGTTAAAATTAAATTTCATAATTCAACCGAAGCAACAGTTGCAGCCTTGCAGGCATTTTTCAGCATTTGTGTGAACGTATCAAATTCAATTTTAAATGGTTATTATTATGAGTTTATCATCTGTAAAAGCAAAAAAAAGTACAGAACTGGAGTAAAGGATACAAAAGAGTGAAGTCAGCCGAGGGCCAGAAGGTAATAGGGATAACAAAGAAAAAGTGATGCAAATTAAAGAAAATAAGACGCAATGATGAATTTTGTTTGTTCCTGGGGATTCGATATTTGTCGACTTTTCATTTCTTCGCGGTTTTACTCCCCAGTCACTAACATACCATAAAATTTTTTGATCAAATTTATTAATCATATTTATTCCTGGGAAATTTTTTGTACATCGGGAAGTCAGACAAATATGGAATAGAAAAACAATGGGTTGTTTATAATAGCCTAATATATTTAGGAATCTGCCTAATATATATTTAGGAAACTACCTAATATATATTTAGAAATACTTTGTATTTTGGCAACTCTTCTATTATAAATATATCTGTCAGGGCTCCTATTGGAGTACTCTTTTCCATTATTTCACATGGTATCAAGAGCTCTAGGTATGTAGATACACAATTTCTTTTTTTCTCTTTTTTTTTCGGTTCCCATGAATCCTAGTACAGCCGCTGCCGCCTTGGGGTCGACTGCCGCCACATTTACGGTAGTCTCCAATCCTTTGAGGATGAGCGCGGTTGATATGACGCAGATCATCTTCCCCGCGTCGCTGACCACGGTGCCTTCTTCTAGCGTACCGATGAGTTCGCCGCCTGTTGCTGCCTACGTCCGCGCAGCCCACATTCTTCGCGTCGCTGACCACGGTGCTTGCTTCCAGCGCACTGTTGAGTTCGCCGCCTGCTGCTGCAGACATCCATTCTCTAGTCGAGTCCGGTTCGACCGCTCACACAGCTGTTCCAAAGCACTACACCTGTTCCACTCTCTCTGGCGACCCTGGCATGATCCCATCGTCTTCTGTCGGGCCAGTTGGTTGTCGGCCGAGATCCTCTCCGCTGCCCACTTCATTCGCTGCTCTTGCTCAAGAAACAACCTACTTGCTCATGGAGATCTTATTGTCAAATATGTGCCTCCTAACCTTCCACCGGCAGATATAATTACCAAGAGTTTTTTTGTTTGTTAGATTGAAATTTCATTTTTTAAATTAAAAACAATCTGCGCGTTGTATCTCCCGCACAGTTTGAGAGGGTGTAATAGCCTAATATATTTAGGAATCTGCCTAATATATATTTAGGAAACTACCTGATATATATTTAGAAATACTTTGTATTTTGGCAACTCTTCTATTATAAATATATCTGTCAGGGCTCCTATTGGAGTACCCTTTTCCATTACTTCACAGTTTATACATTATTTCTGTGTATTAATATTCTGCATGCACATGAGATAATAATTAAATAATTAAGGAAAAATCTAAAATTACTTGTAACCGAGCCCAACTTAAGTGTTTGTTTCCTTAAGACGTTTTTGCCCGACACACGTAGCAAGCGTCTCCCAGGATAGAACGGTTCTTCGCTCCCAACGGGATTCCGGCGAACTCAAAGATGCAACGAAAAGAGAATATGGAGGATTGTGTGATGATTTCGGATACTCCAAAATTGAAGACAAGGAGGGTATTTATAGAGCTCTGGTCAGGAGTCTCTAACCCAAAAGACACCTATTAAAAGAAAGTTCATGTCTCCATGACCTTTCTTTTTAAACGAATGGATGTGTCTTTTATTTGGTTTTATCCGAAAAAGAAATAAAACGTAGCAAAAAATAATCTCTAGTCTTTAGCCATACGGATGTGTCCGGTGAGACTCGAACCCGATCCGGCCCGGCCGACTGACGGCGCCGGTGTATGCGTGTTAAAATAATTTAACGCTTATCTTTCGGGAAACAATTTCTCATTCATTTCAAAATGATTTTTCCACAAATAATATTAGTAATATTCATTTGTAAAACCATTTTTCCAACAATCCCCCACATGAATGGGAAATTGGCTTAATGACAGGAAACTGATTGGAATTTGACATGGGAAGATGGGAACTCTGCATAGGGTTAGGTAGTCGTGAAACTTTGAACCTACCTTAGTGTATATCCATCGGATTTACTGGACAATCGGTAGCATTTTGCTTTGAACCGTCAGCCACTTTGTAAACCTAGACAATGAATAACACACAGAGCCCCGGGTGCATCTTTTGTTCTCACATTTGTGTTCGTTTTGGCCATGAACACCTCCTGGTTCAGCTAGTGTTTTCGAGAGTGTATCGTGCACCAGAGAATTTATCTCGTACCATAGACTCTCATAGAAGCGGCCTTCTTCCACCAGCATAGGTGATCTCTATGGAAGGTATCATGTCATACCTTACTTGAACGAATCAAGATATAGAGATCATTAAAAGCGTAACTTACCCTAAATGCTCTTGGCATGAATGTACTATATCTTGGCTAGTACCACCCAAGATATAGAGATCATTAAAAGCGTAACTTACCCTAAATACTTGAATGTACTTACAAGATATAGTTCTTTCTTTATATTTTCTTCATGTTTAGTCTCCAAATGAGGAGCTAAATTCTTCCATCTTGGTTATGCTACTTTGAAGCTTAATGAATTTGTAAGTTGTGAGTTATTTTCTTTAATCTTCTTCCTTGAATATTAATTATTTCCTATTCATATTCCATATTAATATTTTGAGCATTACTTAAAGAATCAACTAGTTTTGTATCATATATTAATTATTACTAGAATCAATCGATTAATAGGCTTGTTACTAATTCAGTTCTTTCAACGGTAGTAAAACTTGGATTATTAATGCATGCGTCTCATGGTTAATGATCTAAGAGGAATTAATTATATTGATTAAACCAATAAACCGCTTGTGTTGAGGTTATCAATCTCAATCGTTTTCATCTTAAGTTTATTGCTACTATCGGGTTAATATACGGCGTGTGTTCTATATTGACTCGATAGTAAGTTTTATTAATGAACGCGTATCGTTATTAATAACTACCCTCGATGAACTAGATATACTCCTCGATTGAGTATTCGAGAGGAAGATAGTTAAAGCTATAACCGGGATCGACGAACATTTCATTTAGTGGATACAAGCAAAACCAAGTTTTCATCTCTATTAAAGTAAATCACATAAGTCATTCATCTTAGTGCTTAAATACATTTAAATTTATCAACAATCATAAAATTCCCCCCTTGTTCCTAGTTACATAAAAGATAAACATTCCTTTCCATGTGGATACGAACCTTACTTCAATATACTACGCATATTTGTTGTATTGTATTTATTTTGAGTGCATCTCACGACAAGTGCACGTCAAATTTGGCGGCGTTGCCGGGGAAAGGCAATTATTTTTCTTTTTATTTTATTTCACAAAAAAAATAAAATTAATATATATATATATATATATATATATATATATATATATATATATATATATATATAAATTACTTTTCTATTTTCTGAGCTTACATGAGTAATGGATACCAACACAACATCGTTAGAAAGTCAGATTTCTAGCTTGTCTTTTTTAGTAAAGAGGTTTCTCTTATGTTCAAAAGTTCAAGATACAAAGGCCTGCAACATTTGCATGTCACAAAGGCATCTTACGGATTTTTGCCCAAAGCTTCAAGAAGAATACTTTAAACAGAGTAATGATGTTGGTTTCCAATAGAGGTATGGTTCATTCTCCAACACATCTAACCCATACTCAAGTTCTTATTCCAGCATGTCCACTGAAGACATGATCTGAGCTCTCACTATCAATGTGACAAAAATGCAACAAGATATGTCACAATACCCGCAAGAAACGGTGCTCAAAGAACTGAACTTGGAGAATCAATTGAAACAAGTGCCAAACATTGTGAAACACATTGGCGATGAGGAAGAAGAAGGGGAGCTTACGGAGGAAGCTCAACCAGAGGAGGAGAAACCTCAAAACTCAACTCCACCACCGGCCATTCCTGAGATCATGCCACCATTCCATGAGCCTCTAAGGGAAATGCAAAGGGTGGAGAAGGACAAAGACCTCTACGAAATCTTCTACAATTGTGAGTATCATTTAGATTTCTCTTCGCTCCCAAATATGCAGGGGATAACGGTGGAGTTGCACAAACATTTCATACTCCCTCTTATACCACCTGGATCAAAACCCCTTCCATTTACCATGCTGAGTGAAAATCATGGACACTCACTTTCACCGTATGAAGCGGTAGAAATCCGGATATTTGATCCCGGAAAGATTGTCAAAATAAAGGGTCGACAAATTGAACCTTTCTATAAGATGTGCCCGGGTGAAAATGTGAAAAAGATGGATCATCACGATCCAAATTTTGAAGATTGAACACAATGATATCGTCGTTCCGCGACGTTAAATGAGGCGCTTCTTGGGAGGCAACCCATGTAAGGTACACTTACTTTTATCTTCCTTTATCTTAATAAAAGTCTCCACTTTTAAAAAAAACGAAAAAAAAACATTTAACCCAGGGCGAAGTACCCGATCGGGTCTCCCACGCCACCCGGTCGGGTATAAGCTAAAATGAGAATCCGTGCTCCTTGCTCGATCGGATCAAAGCGCGTTTTTTTCAAAAAAAAATCAACATACCTGATCGGGTATGACCCTTGCCTGGTCGGGTATGTTTTTCTATCTAACTACAGCGTCAAACGCCCGATCGAGTACACACACAAAAAAAAGATGTCATACCCGATCGGGTGTACAACCCTACCCGATCGGGTATGCTTAAAAAAAACCAAAAAAAAACCAAAAAAGAAACTGAAATCCTTCGGCCCGAATCACCCGATCGAGTACAACCGAACTCGATCGGGCATGCTTCCGAGTTAAGAGCACAAGAACACACACCCGATCGGGTGTATAGCCCTACCTGGTCGGGTAATGGAGATTTTAAACCAAAACCAACACCCGAATCTCCATCTACATCTCATCCAAATTCAAACCTCTCGCACAATCCCCATGACCAAATACACCAAACTCTAGATCCCAAAAAAACCTCAAATTCCCCATTCCCTTGAGCCGAATTTATTTCAAAAACCTCAATTTTTGTTTTCATCTCTCCACTAACCTCAAATCTCACCCCCCAAACAAAAACAAAACATCCAAACAAAGACGACATGAGAGCACTAGGGACAGTGCTCAGACTAAGTAGGGGGGAGTCACTCATTTGGTATGTACTCATTCTTTCGAGCTTGAACTTGCATTATCCTAAAAAAAAGACAAAAAAATGCTAGTTAGGTTGAAAACCCAAAATTGGGCAATCTAAGCAAAAGTGGCTAAAATGAGTGAGTTAAAAAAAAGAGACTAGGATGAAAGTCTGAAAAGGCTCCTAGACAGAATGAGAGGAAATTTCATCCGGGTTTATACAAGAACTCATTTCACTTGGGAGTTTTTGGGATGCAATCAATAAAAAGAATAATTGTTCTTGAAGATCATGAAGACCCTCTTTCTTTGTAAATTGAGGATGATTGAAAAACTGAACATGTTATTCTTTTGAATTTATCTGTTCTGTGGATTGTGAACTGTTATGTTGGCTTTTACTCGAGGACGAGCAAATTGACTAAGTAGGGGGGAGTTTGATAGTATAGAATTGTCATTATTTATTTTTGTAATTTTAAATAGTTTTAATTAGTTCGAGTTGTAGAAATTACTCACTTTTGATCTTTTCTGAGCTAAACGGGTCAAAGCTAAGATCATCCAAAGGATCAAGAATGGACCTCAAAAGATCAAGGAAAGTGCAAGGAGGCAAGAAAGATTTCGATTTGGATAAAATACTCTTATACCCGGTCGGGTATAAGCAATACCCGATCGGGTATTTGCTTGATTCGATTGTCCAAATCAAATCCGGGAACAAATGATCGTGGGAGCAAGATTTCGTAAAGATTTGTCACATACCCGATCGGGTACACCGACATACCCGATCGTGTATTGAGTTGATTCGGGTGTCAAAATCAGAATCTGGAAAGACAAGAAAACGTGCAGGATTTTGACTTTTTGGCTCATACACGACCGGGTATGCCAACATACCCGATAGGGTATGTCCCGAAAAGTCATTTTCTGGGAAATTTCCTAAGATACCCGATCGGGTATCCTATACACCCGGTCGGGTATCAGACACTGCAGCCCCCAAAAGCCTATAAATACACCCATTTCCTTCACAATAATGGAACCAATTCACATATACTTCTTAGCTCAGTTTAGACAAGTTCTTTCTTTATATTTTCTTCATGTTTAGTCTCCAAATGAGGAGCTAAACTCTTCCATCTTGGTTTTGCTACTTTGAAGCTTAATGAATTTGTAAGTTGTGAGTTATTTTCTTTAATCTTCTTCCTTGAATATTAAATATTTCCTATTCATATTCCATATTAATATTTTGAACATTACTTAAAGGATCAACTAGTTTTGTTTCATATATTAATTATTACTAGAATCAATTGATTAATACGCTTATTATTAATTCGGTTCTTTCAACGGTAGTAAAACTTGGATTATTATTGCATGCGTCTCATGGTTAATGATCTATGGGGAATTAATTATATTGATTAAACCAATAAACCACTTGTGTTGAGGTTATCAATCTCAATCGTTTTCATCTTAAGTTTATTGCTACTATCAGGTTAATATACGGCGTGTGTTCTATATATATTGACTCGGTAGTAAGTTTTATTAATGAACGCGTCTCATTATTAATAACTACCCTCGATGAACTGGATATACTCCTCGATTGAGTATTCGAGAGGAAGATAGTTAAAGCTATAACCGGGATCGACGAACATTTCATTAAGTGGATAAAAGCAAAACCAAGTCTTCATCTCTATTAAAGTAAATAACATAAGTCGTTCATCTTAGTGCTTAAATACATTTAAATTTATCAACAATCATAAAATTCCCCCTTGTTCCTAGTTACATAAAAGATAAACATTCCTTTCCCTGTGGATACGAACCTTACTTCAATATACTACGCATATTTGTTGTATTGTATTTATTTTGAGTGGACCTCACGACAAGTGCATGTCAGTAGATCTTGCAATACATGTTTGTTTTGAAGATTTCCACGACACAGCACCACTTCCAAGGGTAAACACATAACCACTTGTTGATTTTGTATCCTTGGAATCGGATATCCAATTTGCATCGGTATATCTCTCAAGCACGGCTGGATATTTTTGAAAGTGCAAACCATAGTCTTTGGTGTACATCAAATATCCAAGCACCCTCATAAGCGCTTTCTAGTGTTCTCTACCGGGATTTATTGAAAACCGGCTTAATTTATTCACAGCTTGAGCTATGTCGGGTCGTGTGCCATTCATGACATATGTTAAACATCCTATGACCCAAGGATAGTCATCTGGTGATGCACTTTCTCCTCTGTTTTTACTGAGGTGAACACTGGAATCAAAAGGAGTTCTCATGGGTTTGATATCATACTTCTTGAATCTCTCAAGCATTTTCTCAATGTAGTGTGATTGAGACAATATCAACCCTTCAGGTGTTCTGGTGATTTTAATTCCTAGAATTACATCCGCAACACCGAGATCCTTCATTTCAAATTTCTTGGCCAACATGCTTTTGGTAGCCTTTATCAAATTATTGTTACTACCAAAAATGAGCATATGATCTACATATAGACAAATTATAACGTAGTCATTTCGATTGCCTTTCACATACACACATTTGTCGGCCTCATTGATTTTAAATCCATTTGACAGCATTACACAATCAAACTTATCATGCCATTGTTTGGGGGCTTGCTTTAACCCATACAGAGATTTTACTAGGCGACAAACCTTTCTTTCTAGTCCAGAGACAATGAAACCTTTAGGTTGTTGCATGTAAATCTCTTCCTCTAAGTCACCGTTGAAGAATGCAGTTTTTACATCCATTTGGTGGATTTCCAAACCCATCAATGCAGCTATTGCATTCAAATTGAAGTTATTCTTGTAACTGGTGAGTAGACATCAAAGTAGTCAAACTCTCCTTTTTGGTTGTATCCTTTGGCAACCAATCAAGCTTTGTACTTATCAATTGTTCCATCTGTTCTTCTTTTCTTTTTGAAGATCCATTTGCATCCTAGAGGTTTAGATCCAGGAGGCAAATCTACAACTTTCCAAACATGATTAGACATGATGGAATCAATTTCACTCTTGATAGCCTCTTGCCATTGTGCAGCGTCTGGTGAGGACATGGCTTACCAATGTCGGATGCGCACTTGTGTTGAAAGATGTTCGGCACGTTTCGGATCTTAGATTGAATCTTATCTTCGGTACAGCTCTGGATCAACAAGGATACCTTATAAAACTTATGCAAAGTTATGTCATCCAAGTCTCAATGCTGTTGAAGAAGAGACATCACCAAACTTGTGGCACCGGAGGTAAGGCCACTTAAGCGTGAAGGGATTGACAACTCTTGCAAAGAAGGAAGCCATTTCCATAGGCAAAGGTGTTGCCCTAGATCCATGCAATTACTGTCTATTTGGGAAACAACACAGAGTTTCCTTCAGTTCTACCAGGAAGAACCATTCAGAGTTACTCAGTCTTGTCCACTCTGATGTATGTGGACCCATTGAAGAGGAGTCACTTGGAGGAAGCAGATATTTTGTGACATTCATTGATGATGCGTCACGAAAGGTATGGGCTTACTGTCTAAAGAGTAAGGATCAATTGTGTGATCGTTGAAACTTTTTCATGTCACGATAGAAAGAGAAACAAGGAAGAAGTTAAGGTGTCTACGTTCAGACAATGGAGGAGAGTACATTTCCCGGGAATTCTTAGCATATTGTGTCGCATATGGAATCAGACATGAGAAGACGGTTCCACGAACTCCACAACACAATGGTGTAGTAGAAAGAATGAACCGAACCATTGTGGAGAAAGTTTGTTGCATGTTGAGTATGGGTAAACTACCCAAGCGATTCTGGGGTGAAGCAGTGCTGACAGCTTGTTATCTTATAAACAGATCACCTTCTGTTCCTTTAAACTTTGAAGTGCCAGAGAAGAAATGGTCAGGAAGAGATGTTCCTTACTCTCACTTGAAAGTGTTCGGGTGCAAGGCATTTGCACATGTGTTCGAGGAGTTGAGACAGAAGCTTGATCTCAAATCAAACTCATGCATCTTCATCGGCCATGGAGATGAAGAATTCGGATACCGGTTGTGGGATCCCGAAGTTAAGAAAGTTGTACGAAGCAGAGATGTTGTATTTTATGAAAATGAGTTTCATGAGTGTGCCCCAATCATCAGCACACAACATACTCCAGAAGACGAAGTGCATGTATCATCAAACATTCCTCTCAGCCACGAGGAGATGCATGATACTACTGAGCAACAGAGTGATGGTTCAGTGGGTAATGATGATGATCACAATGATGGTATTCCTCAGCAGGGGGAGCCTTCATCTGAAGACGAAGTTGAAGGTACTCATGTTCGACGTTCTATGCGAGGCATAGTTCCACAGAGAAAATACTCCACGTCCGAATGGATACTTGTTGCCAGCGAGGGGGAACCAGCGAGCATCGCAGGAACGAGAAAAATAAAGAAAAGGGTGGAGGGGGGATTTGTAAGGATCTTCCACCTTCTTTCTTGGAAGTTGCCAAGAGACACCTTAACATGGAAGCACCTTCTTGGAAAGAGCTCTCCAACAAAATGATGTGAGAGAAGATATGGAGAAGCTTGGATGCAACTTCCTCTTGTCTCCAAACTAGTCCTATAAATAGAGTGCTCCATGTTGTTCATTTGCATCAGTTTAGAAAGTGAGAAAAGTGTGTGAAGAGTGAAATACACTTAGTGTAGAAGTGTATTAGTGAGGATTGGTTTTTTGTAATAGTTGAGTGTGAGAGTTTTCTCCTCCTATTGTAATTCTGTTCTTGATATTGAATAGAAGAATTTTCCAATCCCAACACCACGAGGTCCGTACCCTTTTATATCTTTAATCTCTAATTAATATAAAACTAATAAAAAATACTACGTATTAAAGAAGCATAACACTTCAAAGTTAGCGTACACCATTAAAACATTAAGATATTATAAAGCAAATAATTACATATAAAAATCATTCAAAAGTTCTACTGATGTACCCTCCTAGGCTTCATTTTTTGGAAATATTCTATAATAGAATCATCATTAATAGTACCAAAAACATCTCTCTCAACATATGTAACTAAGCGAATCATTTGAATTAACACCTGAACTACTCCCAGTACTCTTAGTTTCTTTAAATTTGGGTACAACATCAAAATATCTTTTCATCCTAAATCGTATTGATGGATAGTCTACCCGGGGGTATATATCCGAAGGGTTATTACGGGGAATAACTTAGAGAGAAGTCAGAGCAAGTAAGTAAAAGTAGAGAGAGAGTGTATTCAGTATGAATGCCGTTTTCAGCGTGGTTACAAATGGGGAAATGGGGTGCTATTTATAGTAGCAATAAATGCCGGGCAGGGACACGTGTCAAGCGCTCATTGGCCGAGGGGTCACCTCAACTGGTTGGCGCTGGCAGCCGCATTTAATGCGGCTGTTGGATGGGACGTCTGTGCGGGGTACGGTGATCTGTACGCATGTGAGGCGGATATCTTGTCGAGTGAGATGCCTTCGGCTATAGAGCAGTAGCCGAGGGCTCTTCCACCCGATGGCACCCTGGTGCCGAGGGCTCCCAGTGCCGAGGGCTACTGTTTTCGCCGTTTTCTCCCAGTTTCTTAATTTGCTTGAGAAACCCGTTCTGCGAGAGTTTAGAGCCTTCGGCCAGGGGGCCGAAGACACCCCTGGCGCGTAGTGTGGGCTGCTTGGTACTCTGGGCGCTGTGATTTGGGCCTGTTGGACCTTCTGGGCCTGTTGGGCCTCTAAAGGAGTAGTAGGAGTCTGTGGGCCGGGTGTTCCCGGGCCATATACTCCATTAGGAGTCCCTCACTCCTTTTGCCGAAAGGTACTTGAGGGAAAAGGAGTAATTTGTGTTTTCCCTTTGATGTTGTCCCGTCGTGATCTCTGAAGTTGGTGAGGAGTTGTTGCTTTTATGTCCCTGCCGAAGGCAGTCCCTCAGTTACCCACATGTCGGGACTTGAGGGCTTGCCTTGTCGTTTGTCGGAATTTCACTAATTTTGTAATTTAATGATTTTCCCGAGGGGGTCCTCCAGTCCCCCACTCCTTGAGGCACTTGTAAAGTGGTGAAAAGGAGTAGAGTAGTTGCGTTGCTGTTGTGGGCCGAAGGCTGACGCTTTTCGTTTCATTTTGGGGGGATGCCTCGTTAAAAACCTCATTAGGAAAAACCATGGGGGAAAAAATCCTAATGAGGGAAAAAGAGTGCACCGAATTCCCCCAATGATGAATCGAAAATGTGAAACCTTGGTCAGAAATGGAGAACAACGGTAATGCCGAAGGCTCTTCCTTGTTCTGAGGGCTCATGTGCTGATTAGCCGAAGGCGTGCTGTTGATGTCCTGGGGGCGCCGAAGGGGAGCCCCTCAATCCGGGGATCGAGGGCCTTCCAGATGAGGGTAGCAGTGGAGTTGTTACCGGGGGGTCCACTGGTTGTTGATTAGTTCGTGATGAAGATACCCGAGGCCTCCCATTACCTGTGTGCCATGGGTCACCCGTCAATGAGGCAACTCCCCGGGGGCTACCCGGTTTTGCAGTGCTGAGGGGGAATCCCCGAGGGGTGCCCTGATATGAAGCCTTGAGTTTCTGAAGGGGTGATCCCGAAGGCATCTGCTATGGGCTGTGTGGGGCACATCCCGGGGGCGTCTCTGGGTAAGTGTACCCGGAGGCTCTCCTTGATGTAGCGGAGTGCAGTAGAAAACCCGGGGGCTTCCAGAATATAGCCGTTGGAAATATAGCCGTTGGAATACGTAACGTCAGGATATAGCCGTTGGGGGGGGGACACGTGGCGCGTGATGGCTGGCTGTCCGTGGGCGGCATCACTGGTTGGGTGAGGACGCGGTGTGTAATGATGGCGGTCCATCCGGAGGCCCGGAATCCAGGCCCAAGCCCGGATTCCATCGCCTATAAATACCCCAAGGCCAGGGCCATTCCCCGTTGTGCGAACTCAGTGTAGCGAAGCTCTGGCAAAAATTCTAGAGAGAGAAACTCCAGCCTTCGGTAACAACTCAGCTTTCAAGGTCAGTTCCCCCCCGCCTTTCTCCTTCTAGTCTAGCTGTGCCTTGTGCCCCTAGGTTAGGAGATAGAATTTCCTAGGAAACCTTAGTTTTCCCGAGCCTTCGAATTAGTGAGCAGATGTCATCACAGAGCGACTCCCAGGATATCTCGGGGGAGCCTTCGGTAGAGATGGAGACATGCTCAGGTATGGAGTCTTCGAGCGTGGAGTCCTCGGCAGGTGGTGATGCCGCAGTGGCCATGGAAGTGGAGAAGGACCTCCAGGCCAAAGTCGAAGCCGAGGGCTTCGAGCAAGAAAACGAGGATGAAGAGCTTGCCCTCGCCGTGCAAACCGCCGAGCAGGAAGAGGAGAGGGAGAGGCTGAAGGTGACGGTTGCCATTCCTCCCCCCGGGTGCCGGGGAAGCCAGCTCCTCCCGGCTATTGGACCCGACGCCCATAAGTGTGGCTCCCGGGAAGAAACACAAGACGAAGGCGGCCCCGAGGAAGAAGCAAGCGACAGTGGATGCCGGGTGGCCGGTGGGCATACCCGAGGGCCATTCGTTCTTGAATACTGCCGCTCTAGAGCTGAAGACGAAGGCGTCCCCGGCAGAATACCAGTCCACCCAGATGCTGGTTGGACCTTCGGTGCGCGTGGTGGAACCCAAGGCGGATGATTTGCTGCGATACGCGCCCGAGGGGTGCTTTGCTGCTCACACCCTCTCGGTGGAGATGGGGCTTCGGTTCCCGCTCCATCCTTTTCTCTTGGAGTATCTGAGATTTGTGGGGTTTGCCCCTTGCCAGCTAACGCCCAACAGCCACTCCTATGTGGCCGGCTTCCTCTCCTTGTGTCAGAGCCGGGGGGTCGAGCCCACACTCGATCAATTCTTCATGTCCTTCAACCTTTGCCGGGGGGACATTCAAATGCTGAGGGCTTTGCCAACCTTCAGCAGGTACCGGAGTTCCGGCTTTTTGATGATGTGCCCTCGTCTCACAAGGGGTGGAAAGAGAGGTTCTGCTATATCTGCCTCGAGGAGAACCCCTTCCCGGCCCAGCTCCGTAATAGCTTCCGGCGCCATCCGAAGGTGGGGAGCGCAGCTTTGGAGAAGAATGGCAAAGTGCTTGCCAAGAAGCCGGAGGGGTCTGACAAGCATGTCAAGATCAGAGAAGTCACTCTTCCGGAGGATTTGCTTAGCCTGGGCTTCCGGCAGTTCAGGCCGAGGGGCTCTTCGGATGAGAGATACCCTCCCCTCGATAGGGTCTTCGAAGGCGCCGGAGGTGATCACCGAATTGTTCACTGATGCGTTGATAGTTCTCTCTTATTCCGCTTTTTTTTTATGACGTAGTAACTGGTAGCCTTCGATCTAACCCTCCTGTTTTTTTTGTTGCTTGCAGGTAACAATATGGATGTTGGTTCCCTCTTCGCTTTGAAAAACGCGAAAGGGAAGAAGAAGGCCTCGGCGGGCGCTTCTGCCAGGGAGGGGCCCTCTCAAACTGCTGGCGCTGCTGCTGGCGCCGGAGGGTCCAAGGGTGCTGGGCCCGTTAAAAAGAAGATTGCTGGAAAGGGGACCGAGCCCCCGGCCAAGAAGCCGAAGACCACCGCCCCTACCAAACAACCGATCACCGACGTGGTGGTGATTGTGGACGAAGGGCACGCTTCTGCCTCCACCCCCCAGGAACAAATCAATCAGGAGTTCTTTGGGCGGGAGAGGTTGGAGGCGTTAGTACCGAAGGGGGCCTCCGTGTTGGAGGGCAGCTTGAACCCTTCGGCTCTGATGAGCCAGATGCTGCTGTCGGCCGACCGACTGGCCCTTGCCCGGCTGGACGAGGGATCCCTCGAGGCGAAGGTCCTCCTGAATGCTGCCTCCGTAAGTCACCTTCCCTTCTTTTCTCATTGTTATGTTTTCCTTCTGTATTATGTTCATTATGCCTTATTCTTGCCTTCGTGAATTGCAGACTTTTATGGGCCTCTGCGAGCACCTCCGAAGGGTGGATCAAATGAGGGAGGCCAAGGGTGCCGCCGATGGGGAGGCCGTCCTCCTCAGGAAGAAGCTTGCTGAAGCCGAGGACTCTCTCCGTCTGGCCACCGACGGCATGGAGCAGAGGGTGCAGGCTGCAAGGGCCGAAGGGGTCAATGAGGGGCTAGCCAGGGCCGGGGAGGCCGCCGCCGAGGCCGCCCGTATTACTGCCGATGAAGCCCGCGCGGCTCAAGAAGAGGCCGTCTCCAAGGCCCGAGAGGATGCGGTGATCAGCTTCACGTCCGAAGGGTGGAAGGCCGAAGACCGGAGGGAGTGGCTCGCTTCGGTGGTGGGGGCTTCAGTAGACGAGTGGGTCGGGGGCCCCGGAAAGATGTGGCTTGCTGAGAGGGGCGACTCGTACTACTAAGGCGGGGAGTTCTTCACCCAACGCCTCATCTACCGGAAGCTTGCGAAGCACTTTCAGGTGGCACCGGAGGAGTTCCGTCCAGAAGCTTATGGTCTCCCCCCCCCTAGCCAGATGTCAGGATCCCGCTACCCGAGGGGGAAGAGAGGCCAGTTCTTGAAGACTCGGAGACCCTCCGGGAGTGCGGCCTTGGGGGTGAAGAAGATGAAGCCGAGAGCGAGGCGATGTCCACAGTACCCCCTTCTTGAATTGTAATCCCCCCTTTTGTGTTGTAATTGTTGGCCTCGGCCTCCTTTGTAACAATGCATTTAAACTCCCTTTTTTGAATGAATGAGTACATATATGCCCTCGGGCCTTTGACATATAACATGCTTCCTTTTGATTTGTTCATCGTCGAATATATGCCTTCGTCTTGCTATGGATGTATGCCTTTGTTCCTTTGAATGTATGTTTTAGGACTTAGAATTTTTTCTGATTGTAGCTTGCCCCTGGAAGCCTTCGGTAGTTGGGCACCCTCTGCTGGATATGCAACCGAGGGTTCAGCAGCAATTAGGACTTAGAAAATTTTCCCAAGTGTAGCACAGCATGAGGCCTTCGGGCGTTTGTAGTAACCCAAATCCTAGGACTTAGAAAAATTTCTAAGTGTAGATTTCCCCCTGAGAGCCTTCGGGATATTGCATCCCTTCCTGATGTGTGATTGTTGGACCGAGGGCCCAATGTACAGGACTTAGAAATTTTTTGCAAGTGTAGTATGTCACGTAGCCTTCGGCTACTGTGGAGCCCCAACCGGAATATTGAATAGGCCGGGGGCCAATTCTTTAGGACTTAGAAAATTTTCTTGAGTGTCGATTCCTTGTGCACTGTAGCCCTCGATTGATAGGTAACCTTCGGCTATTGGGCCCCTTTATAAGTTGAGGGTGAAATATGTAGGACTTAGAAAGATTTATAAGTGTAGATTTTCCCTTGGGAGCCTTCGGGAGATGGCATCCCTCCATGATGTATGAGTAGCTGACCGGGGGGGGGGGGGGGGAATATGCAGGACTTAGAAAATATTCTAAGTGTAGATTTTCCCTTGGGAGCCTTCGGGAGATGGCATCCCTCCATGATGTATGAGTAGCTGACCGGGGGGAAAATATGCAGGACTTAGAAAATATTCTAAGTGTAGATTTTCCCTTGGGAGCCTTCGGGAGATGGCATCCCTTCTTGATGTATGAGTAGTTGACCGGGGGAAAAACATGTAGGACTTAGAAAATATTCTAAGTGTAGATTTTCCCTTGGGAGCCTTCGGGAGATGGCGTCCCTTCTGATTCCACATCACTTTGCGAGATGCTCGGGGGCTGCTCATTTAGGACAGAATATTTTTTAAGCGTTGTTGTATTGCCTGGCCTTCGGCTACCATATTCCCTTGGCAGTAATATTGATTGGGCCGGGGGCCCAATCTTTAGGACTTAGAATTTTTTCAAGTGCTGCTTCCTTCTGTAGCCTTCGGGTGATAGGTGCCCTCTGACTCTACATTACTTTGCGTAAATTGATGTTGAATCCTATTGTTGTGAAGAAAGCCAATGAGGAGTGTGTGCCCTCGGCATACACTCTGAACAGTTGTAGAGTTTGACTCAGCCAGTTGTGTCCCTTGTAATGGGGTAGGGGCCCTCGGTATTAATGTATAACAGCTGCCTTCGGTACATATTTGAAGGTACCGTCTTAGTGTACGTTGGATAGTCCAGTCCCTCTGTATTGTTGAAGCCTTCGGTGTTTGTGTGACCGGAGGTGGCCAGGCAGTGGACTTAGCCGTTCCTTGCTGCTATTTGTTCGAGTAGTATCCTTCGGGAAATAGGAGCCTTCAGTTACCGGAGGTGTTCCCGTGGGGAGCCCTCGGCTTGTTGTGATATGTTGGAGTGTACTCTTTGATTTCTCGCTGAGTCTACTCCCCTTCACCCCCCCCCCCTTTTTTTTTTGGTTGGTGGTGAAGGGAAGGCATCAAGAAACTTGGTTTCTTGGTAAGGCTGGGCCTATTAGGAGACCATCAGAATACACCAATGGCTCTCCTCCCTCGGGTTAACCTTCCGAGTCCCGAGGGGATCGAGGGACGTTTCCTAGGCACAAGATATGGTGGTCCGTAACCTGCCTCCCCTTTGGGGATGGCGCGGAAAGCGCCTCATTTTTGAAAGTCGTCCCCTCGGCGCTAGACATAGTCCGTGGCCTGCCACACCCTTGGGGTGGTGGCGCGGGGAGCGTTTCGGTTTGGAAGTCGAATCCTGGGCATTTCTCATGCCTGTCATACCCTGGGGGAAATGAAACACATGGCGTTCCTTGTTGTTGGTGATAGGAGTTCCCTCCCTCGGCACTTGGTACCGAGGGGTCTTGACTGAAAACACGTGGTGTTTTCACTGTTTGTAGGTGTTGATGGTGTCCGCCCTCGGCACTTGGTGCCGGAGGGGTTTTTTCTCGTGGTGAGGCCGGGGGCCTGTAGTCAGTATGAGGGCTTGATGTCTTGAATGTATCTTCATTCTTCGAAATTGGAGGCCTTGGGCCATAGGATAGTACATTCACTAGTTATGAGGGCTTGGCCGCTCTTACATTATTGGTAAAATTTAACTAAGTGGTGTACATTCCAGTGCCTAGGGACTTCTTTCCCGTTGGGGCGTTTGAGCTTGTAGGTCCCAGGTTTGATGATGGCTGCTATGATGTAAGGGCCTTCGAATTTTGGTGCCATTTTTCCTCCCTCGGTTGGTTGGCTGGCTTCCCTCCTCCGGAGGACATAGTCCCCCACTTGAAATTCTCGGGTGCGAACTTTGGCGTCGATGTAGCTTTTAACTTGCCTTCGGTAGTTTTCTGCCCGGATGAAGGCCTGCTCCCGGCGTTCTGAAAAGAGGTGGAGGTCGAGGGCCATGTTGCTGTCGTTGACCTCGGGGTCATATTGGATCACCCTTCGGGTGGGAAGGGTGACTTCCGTAGGAGCTTTGGCTTCAAAATCGTAGCAGAGGGAGAAGGGTGTTTCACCTGTTGCTCGCCGAGGGGTGGTGCGGTAGGCCCAAAGGATGTTGTGGAGTTCTTCCACCCAGCATCCGCCCTCGGCCTCTAGCTTCTTTTTGAGGCCCTCGAGCAAGGTCCGGTTGGCGTTCTCTACCTGCCCGTTGCCTTGAGGGTAGGCAACGGAGGAGAAGGTGTGTCTGATGCCCCATGCCTCCAGAAGGGAATAGAAGGGGGGCTGCCTCAAATTGTGTCCCATTGTCGGAGATGATCTGCTGGGGGACGCCAAACCTTGTGAGGATGTTCTTGAGGACGAAGTGACGGCACTTCGCCTCTGTGATGCTGGCGAGGGGTTCAGCCTCCACCCACTTGGTAAAATAGTCGACGGTCACAATGATGTATCTGTTGTTGGAGGTACCCCTCGGCAGAGGGCCCACAAGGTCTATCCCCCATCGAGAAAAGGGGACAGAGGTGCTGATGGGGGCATAGTTGACCGCTGGCCTGCCGGGAGCTTTCTGGAAATGTTGACATGCGGTGCACCTCCGGGCAAGGTCAGCACAATCCCTAGCCATGGTTGGCCAGAAGTAGCCCTGGAGAATGAGCCTTCGGGACATGGAGAAGGGTCCCTGGTGAGCTGAGCAAGTGCCACTGTGCACTTCCTCCATTGCGACCTCGGCTTCATTTGGATGAAGGCACCGAAGTAGCGTGCCATTGTAAGATCGTTTGTAGAGCCTTCCATCTTCGATGGTGTAGCTAGGAGCCCTCAGCTTTGCCAGTTTAGCGCGGGCCTCATTCTCGGGTAGCTGCGCTGTGGAGATGAAGGCGGTGATATCTGAGATCCAATCCTCCTGACGTTGTTGTATGTTCATAACGGGGCTTGCATGGATGCTTGAGAGGCTGAGTTCCTCGATTTTGGCAATTTTGGAGATGTGCTCGGGGGAGTCGGCCGAGGGTTTAGATAATATGTCGGCCTCGGAGTTCTGAGTGAGAGAGTATTTGAGTGAGAGAGTGTGCCTCAAATACCTTAAGCAACTCCTTGGCTGCTTCCTTGTACTGTTTCATTCTCCCCTCCTTGGCCTCATATTCTTCGGAGATTTGGCCAACGACCAACTTGGAGTCGCATTTGATGTGGATCTGCCGAGCTCTCATGTTGGCAGCCAGCCGAAGGCCACATAGGAGGGCCTCATATTCGGCCTCATTGTTGGAGACCTTGAAGGAGAAGCGGATTGCATAGTAGGCCCTGAAGCCCTCGGGAGTAATGAGGACTACCCCTCCTCCGCATGCTTTGGTCGCGGAGGAGCCGTCAGTGTAAAGGGTCCACCCGTCGTCCGAGGTAGCCGAGGTCTCCCCGTCCGTGGCTGCCCTTGCGGTACACTCCGTCACAAAGTCCGCCAGGGCTTGGCCCTTGATGGCAGGCCTTGGGCGGATGTCAATGTTGTACTGGCTCAAGAAGATAGCCCATTTCACCATGCGGGAGGAGCTGGTGGGGCTCCTCATGAGGGCGCCGAGGGGTTGATGAGTGAGGACCTGAACCGGGTGAGCCTGAAAGTAGTGGCCCAACTTCTTGACAGTCCAAACGATGGCCAACACCGTTTTTTTCCACAGGGGAGTACCTGAGCTCGGCCTCCCTTAGGGTCTTGCTAACGTAGAAGATGGCATGTTGGGTGCCGTCTTCCTCCCGGATGAGCACAGAGCTGATGGCCGCCGGGCTGACCCCAAGGTAGAGATAGAGGGTTTCCCCTACCTTTGGTTTGGATAGCACAGGGGGTGAAGATAGATACCGTTTGAGCTCGTCGAAAGCCCCCTGGCATTCTGGAGTCCATAGAAAGCCAGCCGTCTTCCTCATGATCTGGAAGAAGGGTAGAGACTTCTCCGCTGATTTAGATAGAAAGCGGTTGAGGGCTGCCAGGCGGCCCGTCAACCGTTGAACTTCCTTCACATTGCGTGGGGGCTCCATGTTGATGATGGCCTGGATTTTCTCGGGATTGGCCTCAATACCCCTTCGGCTCACCATGTAGCCCAAGAACTTGCCCCCTTGGACGCCGAAGGTGCACTTCTTCGGGTTTAGCCGAAGGTTGAATTTTTGCATGATGGCAAAGATTTCCCGGAGGTCGTCAGCATGGCTGGAAGATTGTTTGCTTTTGACGATCATGTCGTCAACATAGGCCTCCATGGTGCGCCCTAGGACGGCTTGAAAGACCCGGGCCACCATCCGGGTGTAGGTGGCCCCCGAGTTCTTTAGGCTGAAAGCCATCACTAGGTAGCAGAAGATGCCCTCGGGAGTCATGAAGGCAGTTTTTTCGGCGTCTTCCTCGTGCATAAAAATTTGGTGATACCTTCGGAAGGCATCGAGGAAGGACATGATCTCACACCCTGCGGTCTCATCCACTAGTTGATCAATATTTGGTAGAGGGAACGGGTCCATAGGGCACGCCTTGTTGAGATCGGTGTAGTCCACGCACATGCGGAAGGTAGGGGGCTTCTGTGCGAGGACTACATTCGCCAGCCATGAGGGATATTTCACCTCCTTGATGTGCTTAATGGAGAGGAGCATGGCGACCTCCTTCTTCACAAATTCCCTCCTCTTGGCGGAGAGGGGTCTTCTTCGTTGTTGTAATGCCTTTGCCGAAGGGTCCACCGAGAAGCGGTGGGTGATGACCCTTCGGCTGATTCCCGGCATGTCCTCCGGCCCCCATGCAAAGACAGTGGAGTAGGCGCGGAGGGCGTCGGTGATACCGGTCTTCAAATCTTCAGGGAGCTGGGCTCCAATCTTCACGACTCTCTCCGGCTGGGCCGGATCGAGCGCGAAGTCTTCTACGTCCTCGGCTGGTTCAGCCCTCGGCCTTTTTTCTTCTTGGTCGATGGTTCCGGTGATGGTGTCAACACAGAATTCCGTCTTGCTTACCTTCTTAGTGACCTTAAGATAGCAGGCGCGGGCAATTTTCTGGTTCCCCCGGGAGTAGCCAATGCCCCCCTCGACGGGAAACTTGAGGCAGAGGTGCCTCATGGAGATGATGGCTTCGAGGTCCTCGAGGGCTGGCCGGCCGAGGATGATGTTGTGGGCGCAGTCAATGTTGACGACGACGAACTCCACTTCGAGCTGGGCTCTATGGAGCCCGTCGCCGAAGATCACCGGGAGGGTTATTACCCCCTCGGAATCAATAGTATCGCCGGTGAAGCCGGCAAGAGGGGTCTTAATGGGCCGAAGGGACCCCCTCTCCAGATGCAGCTCTCTGAAGGTGCTGAGGTACATTACATTGACGGAGCTGCCCGTGTCAATGTAAGTTCGGTGAATGATGGTGTCGTTTATCTCCGTCCGAATCACCAAGGCATCCCTGTGAGGAGAAGAAGTAGGAGGGAGATCTGCGTTGGTGAAGGTGATGGGTTCCTCCCTCAGTCGCTTTACCGGGGGCATATGAGTGACTTCCCCCACGTAAAGCGATTGAGCCCACTTCTTTCGTTGGCTGGTGGAATCGCCCCCCGTATTGCCACCGGTGATCATGAGGATGTGGCGTTTTTTCTCCTGGTAGTGGGGGTATTCCTCCTAATCTTCTTCCAAGTTTCCAATCTCCCTCTTCTTGCCGAGGGGGGTGGTATTCGGGTTTACCCAAGCATTTACCTTCGTGTGGTGCCCTCGGGGAGGCCCCTGATGAGAAGGTCCCTCCTGCCGAGGGCTCTGAACAAATTGGGGCAGGTGCCCTGCTTGTATTAACCTCTTGATGGCCGTCTTTAGCTGATGGCAGTCATTGGTCCTGTGCCCCTGGTGCCGATGGAAGCGACAGTAGGGGAACTGAGGGTTGATAGCGTGTACCTCCGGGGGTGCGCGAGAGTCGTGCTCAACGAGGCCCCTCTCCTCGGCAAAATCGAGGATCATGCTGACGGGGTGCGTCAATGGTGTCCGAGGGCGGTCCAGGAGAATGGGCTGTGCCCAAGTCTTAGGGTTGCTCTTATAACCTCCCCCGGGCTTGGATTGGCCTTGCCGAGGGCGGTCATCAGAGGGTCCCGAAGTCTTGGGGTGATTTGGAGGAGCCCCCGGCCCTCGGTTGTTTTTGTTGTCAGCCCTCGGGGGCTGCTGGTCCGGATGCTGGTGATACTTCTCCACCTCCTCGGCCTCAGCATATCGGTCCCCCCGCTGCAAAGCCCTTATGTAGTCGCGGGGGGGTTCAATGATGAGGCTCCTTGAAAAGTTACCGGTGCGGAGGACGGTTTGTAGGAGGGCCAGGAGGGTCCCGTCATCAGCACCGTCGACCTTGTCGGCCTCCGTCCTCCAGCGCTCCAGGAAGTCCCGAAGGGTCTCATCCCTCTTTTGGCGTATGGTTAGGAGATGGGAGAAGTGCTTCCTCGTGCGACGCCTCCAGGCGAATTGTGTCAAGAATCGCTGGGCGAGTTCTTGCCATGAATCAATACAGCCCTCGGGCAGCCTGTTGAACCATTTGTATGCCGGCCCCTCTAAGGTGGAGAGGAACCAACGACACAAATATTCGTCCGACGCCCCTACCATCATCATGCTGTTCTGGTACTTGCTGTAATGTTCCTGGGGGTCCGTTTTTCCGTTGTAGGGCTGTATATGTTGCCCTCGATATTTTTCCGGGATCCGGGCCGCCAATACCCTTGGGGTAAATGGCGTCCGAGTCCGAAGCTGGATGACGGGTTCCCCGGAGCCCTCGGCCACCTTCTTCTGTAACTCCTCCATTTTGGCCATCATGGCCTCGTATTTGAGATCTGAATGAGGGGTGGAGGTGGTGGCGTGAGCTTTGTTGGACTCCATCTCGTCAAGCCGGCGTTGGAGGGCCGCAATAATCTCGTCCCGAGGATCCTTCGGGAGGGTCTCCGCCCCCTGCGAACGAACCCGGGCCGCGTGGGCCTGGTTGATTTGGTGCCGAGCATCATCGGCATGAAGGGGTGCCTTGCCTTTGTCCCGAGGGGGACGCTCCTCGTCTGCCCTCGAAACAGATCCCCCGCTTTCCCTGGGGCCTTTCCCTGTTGTCATTATGGCGGTCCCGGGACTGAACTTCCTGGGAGGACGTATCTTGGGCCACCACCCCCTCGTCGTTCCTCACCCGAGGGGTGGGATTTCCGAAGGGGTGTGGCAGAGGGGGAAGTATGATGTTTTCCCCAACCTGAGGGTGAGCTGGAGCCAGGATGCCGAAGGCACCCGGGTTCTGGGTGAGCGTTTGGATGAAGGCGGAGAGCGCCGATTGCACGTCGATAGTGAGAACCGGAGGGCTGACTTGGTCATCGCTCCGGTTTTTCTTCTTGGCCTCGATGCCGAGGCGGGCATCGGGGGCATTTTATTGGATCTGAAGGCGTAGGTCGACAGCCGCCTGTTCCAGCCCGACGATGACACCGCCCTCGAGAGCCCTGTGAGAGGCTTCGGGGGCGTTGACGTCGCCGAGGGCCAGGTTCTTGTCTTCTACGTTCTTTGAGTTGGCACGTGTTGTTCTCACCATTTTGATAGAGGGCTAGTGTTTTGTGTTTGGTCGAGGGGGAGGGTTTCTTACTCGATTGTTCGACCTCTCAACGAGAGCACCAAATGATGGATAGTCTACCCGGGGGTATATATCCGAAGGGTTATTACGGGGAATAACTTAGAGAGAAGTCAGAGCAAGTAAGTAAAAGTAGAGAGAGAGTGTATTCAGTATGAATGTCGTTTTCAGCGTGGTTACAAATGGGGAAATGGGGTGCTATTTATAGTAGCAATAAATGCCGGGCAGGGACACGTGTCAAGCGCTCATTGGCCGAGGGGTCACCTCAACTGGTTGGCGCTGGCAGCCGCATGTGGCCGCATTTAATGCGGCTGTTGGATGGGACGTCTGTGCGGGATACGGTGATCTGTACGCATGTGAGGCGGATATCTTGTCGAGTGAGATGCCTTCGGCTATAGAGCAGTAGCCGAGGGCTCTTCCACCCGATGGCACCCTGGTGCCGAGGGCTCCCAGTGCCGAGGGCTACTGTTTTCGCCGTTTTCTCCCAGTTTCTTAATTTGCTTGAGAAACCCGTTCTGCGAGAGTTTAGAGCCTTCGGCCAGGGGGCCGAAGGCACCCCTGGCGCGTAGTGTGGGCTGCTTGGTACTCTGGGCGCTGTGATTTGGGCCTGTTGGATCTTCTGGGCCTGTTGGACCTCTAAAGGAGTAGTAGGAGTCTGTGGGCCGGGTGTTCCCGGGCCATATACTCCATCACGTATAAAATTGAAAATAACATTTATAAATACATGAATTTTTGCAATAAAAAAATACATGAATTTTTATGTAAGCACTAGTACATAAATATATAACACAAATTGAGAAATTGTTGAATACGAGTATATCTTCACTCAAAAAACAGAAAGCACTAAAAATTTAAGAGAATAAGACTACAATTCTACAAAACTAATAAAACTAATACGGAGTAAAAAGGAACCAGGGTTACCCTCACTGCTTGTCTTGTCTGCTTCAGTGCTTCTAGCGTAGCTGCGTAGCCCTTCGTAGGAATCGTAGCTCTTAGTTAGCCCCTTCACTAAGAGCGTGGTCTGCCTTCAGCCTTTCACCTTCTATTTTAGGTTTTGCCTCTTCAGTTTTGGGCCGAGCCACCAAGCAATTAAGCATATCCAATTTTAAAAAAAAAGAGAGGCCAAAACGACGTAGTTTTGATCTATTTAATTAAAAGAAGAATCCAGAGGGATTTGAACCAAGTACCTCCCGTAACATAGAACTTTCACTCATGCGCGTGCTCTCGTTCCCCTACTCCATTCTTTTGGTTCTAAGGTAGTTTTTTGTGTAAATATACATTGAATGTAACACCCCCTACTCGGCCCGGAAGGCTAGGGCAGGGAGCGCTACCCACAGTGCCGGAGCACCAAAGCGTTAACTGATTTTTCATTAATACTTTTCTTTCAAATCAACTAATGAAAGTAATTTTGTGAATGTTCCTAATTGCAGAAGCATCTTTATTTTATACATGCCACATAATTGTTTAGTGTTGCTATTACATTATACTAGTAAGCTAACTACTAAAAATGAGACATTACTAAATGCAAGTGTGACTCTGTGCTGATTGGCAGGTTGCTCCCAAATGCTTTCCTCCTTGAATTTTTCCTCGTACCGACTACGTACCTACGCGAAGGACAAAAATCCAACGCGCTAAGCAAATCTTGATTAGTGGTGTTCATTAGGTTGCTCCCAAATGCTTTCCTCCTTGAATTTTTCCTCGTACCGACTACGTACCTACGCGAAGGACAAAAATCCAACGCGCTAAGCTAATCTTGCTTAGTGGTGTTCATTCTTTCTCGATACAATTTAAGTATCAAATATCACATAGTAAATCAACAATTAAGAATGGCATCACAAATATACTAAATTGAGAAATATAAACTTAACCAGATTTGATTTTACCTATTTTGACTAATAAATATCAAAATAATACATTTTATTTCAAATAGCTTTTCAATTCATTTAATAATAATAAACAAAATCCACTCCTTGATATCTCAAAAGTACTGAATTCAGTATTATTAGCTTATAAACAAGATTCAATATAAAATCATTAATATCTACTAGTCCATATTGAATATGTAATACAACTCCTTTATAACATTTATGTATTAAACTTTATTTATCGGGAATAATATGAAATGGATCAACATAATTATTTCGAAACATGTAATATCATTTCATTCGTAGCTAGTTCAATTTATTTAACTTTGTTCAAAGTAGTTATTTTAATGTATTTCAAAATATACAATATCCTGATTAAAATTCTACTCTTTAATTGAGTTGCAGGGGCGGATCTACTCACACAAGAGAGGGGGCAGCTGCCCCCAATAAGATCCCACTAACCCCTTGTAAGTTTTTAATAAAAATTAAAAGCCTAAATAATTGCCCCCAACAAAAAAATGAATTGCCCCCAATAAAAAAATGAATTGCCCCCAAAAAAATTTGGAGTGTTGCGGTATTTGTTGGTTTGTTGCCTTTGATAGTTTAGTACTATCTATTTAGTATAGTTGTTTAATCCTCCTTATATATTCATTGTATTGTTTACTTTCCATATTTGTTAATTCTATTGTATTAATTGAATCATTACATTGTATAGTATAATCTCTAGTTTTATATAAATATTAAATGGTATTACTAAACCAATATTAATGTTATAAATTTATTATAAAGTTATTCATTTACATGAATTAGATTTAATATTTTAGAAAGATCAGTTGAGATTTAATTTAATTGATTTGTTTCAGAAATAGTTATACACCTATTAATGTAATGTTTTACAGTATTAGAAATTACAAATTAGAAAATCGTATTTAATACGTTAGAAACGCTAAATATAAATAATATGTTACTTTAGGTAGTTAAATAAAATGTATTAATGTATTAAAAAAATTAATTGTGATGTATTTTGTTAAAACTTTTATTGAAGGAGATGTTTGAAATTAGAGGTGGGCATGGTCCGAAACGGTTCGAGAAATTAGTAAAACCCGTTATGTTTCTCTGAGGTTTCTAACGGTCTGGTACGGTCGAGTTCTAAGGATGGAGCCATTCGGTACCATGTCGTTTCAGAACTGTAAAAAATGGTACGGTACATACTTGGGTTATAAAATTATTGGTCTATAAAATACATTTACTGGTATGAAAAAATATAAAAATTAAATGCATTATTTTTGAACGGTCTGGTCTGGTATTTTTCGATTCTAAAAATCTAGAATTGGTCATGTACCTGTTCTAAATGGTACGGTTTCGATTCGGCATAAAAATCTATAGAACCATTTAAATACCCGGTATTCAGTTCGGTACCATTATGGGCCGATTCGGTATCAATTTGGTTTGGGTTTTATGTCAACCTCTATTTGAAACTGTTACAAATGAAACTGTAATGGATCTCTTCCAAAAGATAAAAACTAGGCGCGAACAAGTGTGATATATTTTGTTTAAACTTTTATTATTGTATTATTACATTAATACTTTATTAATTTTTGATGCATTTTATATTTACGCCGCCCCCAATAAGTTTGTATCCTGGATCCGCCACTGTTGAGTTGTTAATATCTCGTAATTTTACATGGACCGAAATATACCTTTCTTCTCAGGATATTAAGCGTAATATCATAACTTTATTTAATCAATAATTTTTCCCGTTGTCTCTCATATTCAACATTAGCTTATTTCAGAATAAATAATTCATAAGTAAAATCTAATTCTTCAATCGAATATAATTTACATTCTCTTATCGTCTTTCGTTTTTATATTCATATCTTTTAACTCATTTCCTCAATTTGTGCTTTCACATTTTCTTCCCATTCTTTTAGCCTCATTTTTCACAACTTCATATTATAGTCAAAGTTCACATGAGTTATATCATAGATCGTTGTAATTCAATATTTCATTCGGTATTCTACTTGTCTCACTTAAATTTTCATTTGCTCAATTTTCATCTTTTGCCTATTTTCATTCTCCGTCATATTTGCCCGTTTTCACACTTTTATTCTTTTATCAAATTTCTGAAATTCTACTCCTTAGTTTAATGAACTGGATAGACGGGACATTCCTCATCCGGTACTGTCCACTCTGTGGCTGCAGACCATCTGAGTAGTATCAGCACTGACCGTTGTGTGGGCCAGGCCTTTCGTTTGGGTACTGTCCACTCTGTGGCTGCGGACCCTAAACGATCAAAGTTCAAGATTTGGGTACTGTCTACTCTGTGGCTGCGGACCCATAATTTAACGTCATAATTCGGGTATTGTCCACTCTGTGGCTGTGGACCCGTAATTAATCGATTAAATTCTACGGCCGTATTAACTATCCCTATTGACATGCCAACCTATCCAAATCCAGAAAGGAAGGTTTCAAATTCCATTCATTTTTATAGCTATTCAAATTAAGCTTATATCATTAGTATTACCATAATATAACTATTATTTTCCAATTCCAGAATCCAGATAATATCATTGAATCAATGTAATATATGAGTTATAACATAAAGATTCCAGATAGTTTGTGTTTATGTAAATAAACTCTAGTTTATACTTGCTCATAATAGTTTCGGACATATACATCTTATACTAGTTTCCGACATATCATATTATATTCACAATCATGGTTCTTTCTCCTACTTAATTATAATAATTACGAAATTACTTTATTGTATAACTATACTTTTTAATTACACATTTATATCAACTTTAGAAAATTGTCTTTTTTTTTTATCTCTAAAACTTTTGAGCTTTAATTATCTTCTTTATGTGTAACTATTGAAAATTCAATTGGGAATATATTTACACCCAATTTCGACTATAAGATGCATGTATACTTTCTTTAAATAGTTTTCTTTTTAAACGTCATCTACTTCTACAAGCAAAAACGTAGGTATTATACTATTTCCTTTTATTGGTTAATATTAGACTCAATGTGATCAATTTTCGAAAATGCAATCATACATAAAAAAAATCATTTCCCAAATTAGACAATCATTTTGTAAGCTGAACTAAGTAAACGTCTATTATAATTCAACACTGTTATATTTTATTTTTAACATTTTACCATCCATTCCCTTAAATTTATAGCATGTAACGGTTTAGCTAAACAGTATATTTAAACTGAAATGTATCAATAAAATTAAAACAATAACAATATAATTTAAAATATATTTAGGAGAAGGAATGAACACAAACCTTAAACTTTGACAATCTTTTCTCCTTATTCTCCCTTTCCCTAACATTTTAACCTCTTTTCCGTTTCTTGCCTCTCCTTTTTTTCTCCAGATTGCCCAAATCCGTTCACCTCACTATTTCTTCTATCTTATTAATTCTCTCTTTTTTTTTATTATAACAAGCACGTGAACGAAGGCATAGGTTATTCATAGTGTTATATGAGAACACTAGCTTAGCAACCGATCTTTCAATATTTCTTCAAGTAATTCCTGTCTGCATGTGTATTTATATTAGCCCATATTATTTGTTTTCTTTTGCATGCATGCTTTTAGTGTGCCGAGTGGCTTAGGAGTTTTTTTCTTGTTCATTGATTAAATTTGTTTGTTCATGCATGCTATTATACATATGGAGTGCATAGAAATGGCCACTTGTTCAATATGCATTAACATGTCATATGTATTAATGTATATCCCTATGACACAATGTTAATACCTTTTCATTATATACACATACGTTTCTAGACCATTCTAACTCCATACACTATTTTGATTTAACTCGGTAAAAAGTAGGTTACTACCTTTGACCCTCCTAACCACTTAGCTATTAGATATTTTTCTGAAAATATTTATTGGTTAAGTCGATCCAATTCACTTTTTAACGTATAGTAGATTATTTTACGACGGAGCATAATTTAAATAGCTAAAACCCCTTCAAATCCGTTTTTTATTCATTATGTTTTCACTTTTACTTTCGAGTTTTATATTATTATTATTTGTTTTTTTAAATGTGTAAAATTGTGGACGTTACATTGAATAATTAATTTTATATAATATATATAATATATAGGTATTTTTTCGAGGTGCATGGGGTCCCGGGACTCCGTGGGATCCTTAGTGGGTCCGCCTCTGTATGTCATGCCCCGGACTTATCCGGACACGTCAACAACCCGTCGTACAATAGGAATAGTCAACCGCAGTCTAACACATCCATATTATACAAGGCGTCTCGAATATCATTCACACATAAGTCATCCATAAACATACATAATAAGCAATTCAATATGCAGCGGAAAACATAGTTTAAAAACAAATGCCACACGAGGCAAACATGAGCACGCAGGCTCTATAGTGAAAAGTATCCATGAGCATGTTTTATAAATGTTTAAAACAGAATGGAGGAAGCACGAACCAAGTCTTCACTCCAAGATGATCGCCCGAGCAACGAGCACAGGTAGCAAGCTTTAGTCTCAACCTAAAATGGTGGTGGGACGCCCCTGAAGGGGTCAGCACTCTATAGGGCTATAAAGTGCTGGTGTGGATGACATCTAATAGATATACAATAAGTATTTCAAACACAAGACCCTCAAATAGGGTGATAATATAATCTAGGTCGTAACCCCAAGTTACCCCTTTTCAAAATATACTTACTTTGTATATAAAGTAAAGTAGTCGAACCGTAGGCCCAAGGTTTGTTTGCAAAAACATCAACCCAATACCCCATGACTACCAGTCACGACAATTAATAGGGTACAACATATGTTTTCATTTTTAGAGTCCAACTCAAGTACATCACCATGCAAACCATATGACACAAGTTAATTACTCCACCGTGCATTCTTGAGTCCAACTCAACTACATCACCATACACATTATATGACACAAGTTAATTACTCCACCGTGCATTTCTTGAGTCCAACTCAACTACATCACCATGCACATTATATGACACAAGTTAATTACTCCACCGTGCATTTCTTGAGTCCAACTCAACTACATCACCATGCACATTATAGGCTACAGCCTCATATCTCCCATGCATTTCTTGAGTCCAACTCAACTACATCACCATGCATGTCATCAATCACCACCCCTTGTCTACCCATGCACTTCTAGAGTCCAACTCAAGTACATCACCGTGATATGGCATAGACTCAATTCCTAAGCAAACGTATGCCTAGAATTGAAACATCAATAATCTATTTTAGGACATCCTTACGAGCTGCCAAATCCTGATCTTAGCATCATATTACATCAATTTAGTCACTTGAATCACATTCAAGTACATCACTTACAATCAAATCTTTAGATTCAATTGCTTAACAATTACCAACAATCATTAACTAATATTTCAATACTATTAATATTATTTCTATCATTCAAATATTCCATTTGTAAATCCCTACATATTTAGAGATATGTAGCAGCAACTTGAAAATTCAATGTAATACATAAATATTGATTTATGTATCTACATATTTCACACATGGACAAAAATGCCTATTTTACATAATAGCTCATTAATAGCTCATTTAGCTCCATTTTTATCAATGTGATTTCAAATCATTTCCAATTTCATTCCTTATCAAATATATCAATATTTCATCAATAATCAATCATCATAATCCATGAAAACATGATTTAGACATTTAAGTAATCTCATGTTTAACCTTCAAGTTGTAAGCAACTAGATGTCGATCCTCACCTCAAATAAGCTTTTACTCTTTCCTTCTCAATCCAATGCTCAAAGCTTCAGCCAAGGAAGTTTGAGAAACTGATTCCTTTCTTAGAAATGAGTGTTAGATAGTCTCCTCCAGGTGTTAGCTCAACTTCTAACCAATGCTACGAAAACAACCCCTAGAATGGGTGTTTTCCGGCGAATTCGTTCCCTAACCTTTCAAGGTTTTGTCTTGGTTAGTATCTAACCTTTCCAACAATTAAAGTTGCTTTATAATAAAATTTTATACACTTAAAACATTGTATAATAGTTCTTCAATCATTTTGATGGAGTATATGGGTCTAGGCCCCAGGACCCACATACCCAGAACAGAAAGCACGAACCACTGTACAGTGCCCTCCTCGGCCAAAGGACCCATGACGGCCGAAGAGGGACCAACTCCGAATATGATCCTGAAGCCAGCGAACCAGGGTGTCCTCGTCGGCCGTGCCCTCGTCGGCTAGACCCTCGTCGGCCACGGAGGACTCACAGGACTAGATTTTACACTTATTCATTTATGCAGCCCATCAGTTACTTTGTATTCGGCCCAATAGCGGTCCAGTTGTAAATGGGCCTCCCAAGCCCAAGGCTTGGGAGCCCAGCCCGTATTTTTCCTATAAATACTTCCTCTGGAGGTAGTTATGGGGGTTACAAAATCATTCTATTGAAGCATTTACTTGCACTTCTCTCTCTAGCTCTCACTTCTCTCTAGATATATACTCTATCATTTGGTGCTTTCATTGAGAGGTAGAACAATCAAGTTAGCACCCTTCATCGCTACCAAGCACAGCTAACCACTGATCATGGGAAGAACCAAGTCAAACCGCAACCTCGTCAGCAAGGCCATCCCTGAGGATCAGGAGACCAGATTGCATGAGGAAGACGCTACGGCCGACCAGGTCGGTGGAGGGGACGTCTTCCAGGAGGCCATCAACCTCACGACGGACCTCCGCAACCAACTCAACGGCGGGGCCCCTGATGCCCACATCGGCCTGGATAAGAAACGAGCTGAGAAGACAGACCACGCCCCGGCCCATCCTATGGCCGCGGCTTCTCCGTCTGTGGATCCACAGGTCCAGGCCACGTTGTCGGTCATCATCGCCAGCTTGGCCCAGAACCCCACCGTCCTGAGCACACTCTTGCCAAGGACTGGGGGGAACTTCACTCCACCTCCTCAACCCCAACCGTTGGCCGTCAGGTTAGGCAACGATGAGGGGGTGATGGCCCAGGACACGGCGTCGTCCCACTCCCACTGACGAGCACTTTGTCACGGTGCGTCAAAATAAATTCAATACTAAACACTTATACGTAGTATAGCGTAGTAGAGTTCGTATCCACAGGGAAAGGAATATTTCTCTTTTTATGATACTTAGTAAATAAAAGGGGGGATTTGGATTGAGTGATTTAATTTAATGAAGAACTAAGATGAACAACCTATATGAGATTAAATTCAAAGATAAAAAGGACTTGGCATTGCTACTTTCCACTTGTTGATATATTTTAGTCGATCATTGTTATATCTATAACTTATTCCCTCTCGAATACTCAATCGGGGAGTATATCCACTTCATCGAGGGTAGTTATTAACAACGACCGTTCATTAATAACCCTTACTATTAATCAAATATAGAACAACGCCTTATACCGATTTAATAGTAGCATTTAATCTTTCTAACTCCTTGAAGAAATCAATTGAGATTGATAACCTCAACACAAGCGGTTTCGGTTTAACCAACAAAATTAATCCCTCTTAAGTTTATTAACCACGACCGTGCATTAATATACCGAAGTTACTTACTTGTGAAACCATCAACGATTAACCATCGGTTCGTTGATCGTTTCCAGTAATAATTAATATATGAAACAAAACTAGTTGATCCTTTAAGTAATGTTCAAAATATTAATATGAAATAAGAGTAGGGATTAATTAATATTCAAGGAAGAATATTATTAATGGAGATGAATCCTACTATAATTAATATCAAGATGTTAACTAATTGTCATCTTAGCAACACTCTTCAACATTAATATAGAGGAAGAAAATATCATTCTAACTAATGTCGAGATGTTAACTAATTGTCATCTTAGCAACACTCCCCAACATTAATATAGAGATGGTATTAAGGAAAGAACTATTAATTAATATTCAAGGAAAGAAGTTAAGAAAATAACTCACAACTTTAATAATCAACAAGCTTCAAGAGCAACACCAAGAATGGAAGTTTAGCTCCTCATTTGGAGGCTAAACATAGCTAGAAAAATATAAAGAAATGCTATTCTAAACTGAGCTAAAGAGTATGGAAGAAGGGATGATTTTTTGTGAAGAAAAAGTGTGCTATTTATAGGTGTTTTTCAACACCTTTGGCCGGGTACCCGACCGGGTATAGTACTTACCCGACCGGGTCCGGTCAAAATCAGATAATCCGCCACGTTCTGGTGATCTTCGCACGTCGTTTTGTCCCGGGTCACATCTGACCCGACCGGGTCAAGTAGGGGACCCGACCGGGTCCAGTGACTTTCTTGGCAATTTCGTCTGTTAAATCACACCCGACCGGGTGGGGGTTTCTACCCGGTCGGGTTTCACTCCTGGGCAGTCAAATTTCTTGTTTTCTTCTCTTCAAAGTCTTCCTTTCCGACACCACAAATCCTAACTAAACTTTACAACTTACAAATAAAGACTAAAATACAATTACAACTGAAATCACATAAATGTTTACAAACTAAATAAAACGTCAAACAATTAACATAAATCAAACATAAAAACATGTAATTATGCACTACTAATTAGTGTGCATCAAACACCCCCACACTTAAACCTTTACTCGTCTCGAGTAAATCAAATCCGATCCAAGAAGTCCTTAAAATGACAAGAATATCAACACACACATCCACGAGTGTTTTTAGAAACACATAAAGTAAATCCCCAAAAATATAACAGTAAAGAGGGTCTTCAACTCCATATTTCTTTATCAACCTCAACCTTTTTTTTTCGTTACCCTTAGGATCCTGCAAAAATAAAAGAAAATACCTTCTCTCGTTCTCTCATTTTGCCTAGGTGCCCTTTCGGGTTTTCATCCCAGCTTCCCACATTTTTCTGTTTTAATCCTCACAACTCACTCTTATTTTTGCTTTATTTTTGCTTAAGTTACCCTTTCAGGTTTTCAACTTAACAAGATTTTATAATTTTTTTTTACAAGAATAAAGAGTATGAATGTGAGTATTCCATAAAACTCTCCCCCCAAGCTAATCAAAGCACTGTCCCTAGTGCTTGTGTCTAAGATGAATGTGTTTTGTTTTTTTTTTTGGATACTTTTTGGGAGGTTTTGTTGGTGATTCGTGGGTGTGGAGATGAAAAGGGTGAAGATGTGATGAATGAAATGAGTTTAATTGGTGGATGGATGTAGGAGATATGAAGCTTTTGACTTTTGGAAATGGAGGAAATTTGGGGTGTGGTTCGAAAGGGAAGACAAAAGGGGGGTGCTTCATTTTTTTTATGAGAAATGGTCTGGTTTCCAAAAAAATCGAGATACCCGGCCGGGTGGGGTAGTGTACCCGGTCGGGCGTACTTTGTTCACCCGAGGCAGAATGTTTTTTGTTGGGTTGCCCGACCGGGTATAGGGGTCTACCCGGTCGGGCGAAAAATTTATTCTTGTTTTGCTCATTCCTCGCCCGGGTGATTGCCCGGGTGTTTTGTTTTTAGAAGTAACCCGACCGGGTTGAGGTTTATACCCGGCCGGGTCCAATCCCAGACCATTTTTTTTATTGAAATGTGTAAAAATAAACTAAAACAAGTAAACGTACCTTGCTTGGGTTGCCTCCCAAGAAGCGCCTTATTTAACGTCGCGGCATGACGCCATCATTGTGTTCAATCATTTAAACTTGGATCGTGATAGTTTAGCTTCGCCACATTTTCACTCCTAGGGCTTCCATAGGAATGCTTGTTTCTCTAACCCTTCACTTTGAAAATCCCTCCACGATCAAATATCCAGTTTTTCATTGATTCATGTGGTGAGAGTGAGGGAAAGAAATTATCATTTATGATGGTCAATGAAAAGTGTTTTGATCTTGGTGGCATTAGAGGGGGTATCAAATGTTTACTTAACTCCACTGTCATTTCCTGCATATTGGTGAATGAAAAGAAATCCAAATGATATTTTCTCGGTTTATTTTCAACCGCGAAAAGTACATTTGAATTATCCTCAAATTTGCTGAGGATTTCATCTTTGTCCTTCTCTACCCTTTCTGTTTCCCTTAGAGCCTCAGGAAATGGTGGCATGTTCTCAGGAATGGCCGGTGATGGAGTTGAGTTTTGAAGTTTCTCCTCCTCTGGTTGAGCTTCCTCTGTAAGCTCCTCTTCTTCTTCCTCCTCGCCAATGTGGTTCACAATGTTTGGCACTTGTTTCAATTGATTCTCCAAGTTCAGTTCTTTGAGCACTGTTTCTTGCGGGTATTGCGACATATCTTGTTGCATTTGTGTCACATTGATAGTGAGAGCTCGGATCATGTCTTCAGTGGACATGCTGGAATAATAACTTGAGTATGGATTATATGTGTTGGAGAATGAATCATACCTCTCTTGGAAAACAACATCATCACTCTGTTCAAAGTATTCTTCTTGCACCTTGGGGCAAAAATCCGTAAGATGCCTTTGTGACATGCAACTGTTGCAGGCCTTGGTATCTTGAACAATTGAGCATAAGAGAAACTCCTTTACTAAAAATGTTAAGCTAGAAATTTGACTCTCTAGCGATGATGTGTTGGTATCCATTTACTCATATAAGCTCAGAAAATAGAAGAGCAAGAGATTTTTTTTTAATATTTTTTTTAATATTTTTTTTTTTGTTTTGATTTTTATGAGATAAAATAAAAAGAAAAATAATTGCCTTTCCCCGGCAACGGCGCCAAATTTGATGAGCACTTTGTCACGGTGCGTCAAAATAAATTCAATACTAAACACTTATACGTAGTATAGCGTAGTAGAGTTCGTATCCACAGGGAAAGGAATATTTCTCTTTTTATGATACTTAGTAAATAAAAGGGGGGATTTGGATTGAGTGATTTAATTTAATAAAGAACTAAGATGAACAACCTATATGAGATTTAATTCAAAGATAAAAAGGACTTGGCATTGCTACTTTCCACTTGTCGATATATTTTAGTCGATCATTGTTATATCTATAACTTATTCCCTCTCGAATACTCAATCGGGGAGTATATCCACTTCATCGAGGGTAGTTATTAACAACGACCGTTCATTAATAACCCTTACTATTAATCAAATATAGAACAACGCCTTATACCGATTTAATAGTAGCATTTAATCTTTCTAACTCCTTGATGAAATCAATTGAGATTGATAACCTCAACACAAGCGGTTTCGGTTTAACCAACAAAATTAATCCCTCTTAAGTTTATTAACCACGACCGTGCATTAATAAACCGAAGTTACTTACTTGTGAAACCATCAACGATTAACCATCGGTTCGTTGATCGTTTCTAGTAATAATTAATATATGAAACAAAACTAGTTGATCCTTTAAGTAATGTTCAAAATATTAATATGAAATAAGAGTAGGGATTAATTAATATTCAAGGAAGAATATTATTAATGAAGATGAATCCTACTATAATTAATATCAAGATGTTAACTAATTGTCATCTTAGCAACACTCCTCAACATTAATATAGAGGAAGAAAATATCATTCTAACTAATGTCGAGATGTTAACTAATTGTCATCTTAGCAACACTCCCCAACATTAATATAGAGATGGTATTAAGGAAAGAACTATTAATTAATATTCAAGGAAAGAAGTTAAGAAAATAACTCACAACTTTAATAATCAACAAGCTTCAAGAGCAACACCAAGAATGGAAGTTTAGCTCCTCATTTGGAGGCTAAACATAGCTAGAAAAATATAAAGAAATGCTATTCTAAACTGAGCTAAAGAGTATGGAAGAAGGGATGATTTTTTGTGAAGAAAAAGTGTGCTATTTATAGGTGTTTTTCAACACCTTTGGCCGGGTACCCGACCGGGTATAGTACTTACCCGACCGGGTCCGGTCAAAATCAGATAATCCGCCACGTTCTGGTGATCTTCGCACGTCGTTTTGTCCCAGGTCACATCTGACCCGACCGGGTCAAGTAGGGGACCCGACCGGGTCCAGTGACTTTCTTGGCAATTTCGTCTGTTAAATCACACCCGACCGGGTGGGGGTTTCTACCCGGTCGGGTTTCACTCCTGGGCAGTCAAATTTCTTGTTTTCTTCTCTTCAAAGTCTTCCTTTCCGACACCACAAATCCTAACTAAACTTTACAACTTACAAATAAAGACTAAAATACAATTACAACTGAAATCACATAAATGTTTACAAACTAAATAAAACGTCAAACAATTAACATAAATCAAACATAAAAACATGTAATTATGCACTACTAATTAGTGTGCATCAAACACCCCCACACTTAAACCTTTACTCGTCTCGAGTAAATCAAATCCGATCCAAGAAGTCCTTAAAATGACAAGAATATCAACACACACATCCACGAGTGTTTTTAGAAACACATAAAGTAAATCCCCAAAAATATAACAGTAAAGAGGGTCTTCAACTCCATATTTCTTTATCAACCTCAACCTTTTTTTTTCGTTACCCTTAGGATCCTGCAGAAATAAAAGAAAATACCTTCTCTCGTTCTCTCATTTTGCCTAGGTGCCCTTTCGGGTTTTCATCCCAGCTTCCCACATTTTTCTGTTTTAATCCTCACAACTCACTCTTATTTTTGCTTTATTTTTGCTTAAGTTACCCTTTCAGGTTTTCAACTTAACAAGATTTTATAATTTTTTTTTACAAGAATAAAGAGTATGAATGTGAGTATTCCATAAAACTCTCCCCCCAAGCTAATCAAAGCACTGTCCCTAGTGCTTGTGTCTAAGATGAATGTGTTTTGTTTTTTTTTTGGATACTTTTTGGGAGGTTTTGTTGGTGATTAGTGGGTGTGGAGATGAAAAGGGTGAAGAGGTGATGAATGAAATGAGTTTAATTGGTGGATGGATGTAGGAGATATGAAGCTTTTGACTTTTGGAAATGGAGGAAATTTGGGGTGTGGTTCGAAAGGGAAGACAAAAGGGGGGTGCTTCATTTTTTTATGAGAAATGGTCTGGTTTCCAAAAAAATCGAGATACCCGGCCGGGTGGGGTAGTGTACCCGGTCGGGCGTACTTTGTTCACCCGAGGCAGAATGTTTTTTGTTGGGTTGCCCGACCGGGTATAGGGGTCTACCCGGTCGGGCGAAAAATTTATTCTTGTTTTGCTCATTCCTCGCCCGGGTGATTGCCCGGGTGTTTTGTTTTTAGAAGTAACCCGACCGGGTTAGGGTTTATACCCGGCCGGGTCCAATCCCAGACCATTTTTTTTTGAAATGTGTAAAAATAAACTAAAACAAGTAAACGTACCTTGCTTGGGTTGCCTCCCAAGAAGCGCCTTATTTAACGTCGCGGCATGACGCCATCATTGTGTTCAATCATTTAAACTTGGATCGTGATAGTTTAGCTTCGCCACATTTTCACTCCTAGGGCTTCCATAGGAATGCTTGTTTCTCTGACCCTTCACTTTGAAAATCCCTCCACGATCAAATATCCAGTTTTTCATTGATTCATGTGGTGAGAGTGAGGGAAAGAAATTATCATTTAGGATGGTCAATGAAAAGTGTTTTGATCTTGGTGGCATTAGAGGGGGTATCAAATGTTTACTTAACTCCACTGTCATTTCCTGCATATTGGTGAATGAAAAGAAATCCAAATGATATTTTCTCGGTTTATTTTCAACCGCGAAAAGTACATTTGAATTATCCTCAAATTTGCTGAGGATTTCATCTTTGTCCTTCTCTACCCTTTCTGTTTCCCTTAGAGCCTCAGGAAATGGTGGCATGTTCTCAGGAATGGCCGGTGATGGAGTTGAGTTTTGAAGTTTCTCCTCCTCTGGTTGAGCTTCCTCTGTAAGCTCCTCTTCTTCTTCCTCCTCGCCAATGTGGTTCACAATGTTTGGCACTTGTTTCAATTGATTCTCCAAGTTCAGTTCTTTGAGCACTGTTTCTTGCGGGTATTGCGACATATCTTGTTGCATTTGTGTCACATTGATAGTGAGAGCTCGGATCATGTCTTCAGTGGACATGCTGGAATAATAACTTGAGTATGAATTATATGTGTTGGAGAATGAATCATACCTCTCTTGGAAAACAACATCATCACTCTGTTCAAAGTATTCTTCTTGCACCTTGGGGCAAAAATCCGTAAGATGCCTTTGTGACATGCAACTGTTGCAGGCCTTGGTATCTTGAACGTTTGAGCATAAGAGAAACTCCTTTACTAAAAATGTTAAGCTAGAAATTTGACTCTCTAGCGATGATGTGTTGGTATCCATTTACTCATATAAGCTCAGAAAATAGAAGAGCAAGAGATTTTTTTTTAATATTTTTTTTAATATTTTTTTTTTGTTTTGATTTTTATGAGATAAAATAAAAAGAAAAATAATTGCCTTTCCCCGGCAACGGCGCCAAATTTGACGAGCACTTTGTCACGGTGCGTCAAAATAAATTCAATACTAAACACTTATACGTAGTATAGCGTAGTAGAGTTCGTATCCACAGGGAAAGGAATATTTCTCTTTTTATGATACTTAGTAAATAAAAGGGTGGATTTGGATTGAGTGATTTAATTTAATAAAGAACTAAGATGAACAACCTATATGAGATTTAATTCAAAGATAAAAAGGACTTGGCATTGCTACTTTCCACTTGTTGATATATTTTAGTCGATCATTGTTATATCTATAACTTATTCCCTCTCGAATACTCAATCGGGGAGTATATCCACTTCATCGAGGGTAGTTATTAACAACGACCGTTCATTAATAACCCTTACTATTAATCAAATATAGAACAACGCCTTATACCGATTTAATAGTAGCATTTAATCTTTCTAACTCCTTGATGAAATCAATTGAGATTGATAACCTCAACACAAGCGGTTTCGGTTTAACCAACAAAATTAATCCCTCTTAAGTTTATTAACCACGACCGTGCATTAATAAACCGAAGTTACTTACTTGTGAAACCATCAACGATTAACCATCGGTTCGTTGATCGTTTCTAGTAATAATTAATATATGAAACAAAACTAGTTGATCCTTTAAGTAATGTTCAAAATATTAATATGAAATAAGAGTAGGGATTAACTAATATTCAAGGAAGAATATTATTAATGAAGATGAATCCTACTATAATTAATATCAAGATGTTAACTAATTGTCATCTTAGCAACACTCCTCAACATTAATATAGAGGAAGAAAATATCATTCTAACTAATGTCGAGATGTTAACTAATTGTCATCTTAGCAACACTCCCCAACATTAATATAGAGATGGTATTAAGGAAAGAACTATTAATTAATATTCAAGGAAAGAAGTTAAGAAAATAACTCACAACTTTAATAATCAACAAGCTTCAAGAGCAACACCAAGAATGGAAGTTTAGCTCCTCATTTGGAGGCTAAACATAGCTAGAAAAATATAAAGAAATGCTATTCTAAACTGAGCTAAAGAGTATGGAAGAAGGGATGATTTTTTGTGAAGAAAAAGTGTGCTATTTATAGGTGTTTTTCAACACCTTTGGCCGGGTACCCGACCGGGTATAGTACTTACCCGACCGGGTCCGGTCAAAATCAGATAATCCGCCACGTTCTGGTGATCTTCGCACGTCGTTTTGTCCCAGGTCACATCTGACCCGACCGGGTCAAGTAGGGGACCCGACCGGGTCCAGTGACTTTCTTGGCAATTTCGTCTGTTAAATCACACCCGACCGGGTGGGGGTTTCTACCCGGTCGGGTTTCACTCCTGGGCAGTCAAATTTCTTGTTTTCTTCTCTTCAAAGTCTTCCTTTCCGACACCACAAATCCTAACTAAACTTTACAACTTACAAATAAAGACTAAAATACAATTACAACTGAAATCACATAAATGTTTACAAACTAAATAAAACGTCAAACAATTAACATAAATCAAACATAAAAACATGTAATTATGCACTACTAATTAGTGTGCATCACCCACCCTGCTTCCCCTCTTCGGCCTGAGCAGACCCCAGCGCGTGGAAAAGCCTCTGCCTTCAATAGACTAGGTGACACGCGCCGTCGTCCGATTTCGGAGAGGATGGCAGGGCGGATTGGTGAGCGTCGGCCTGGCTCGCCAAGGGAGAGATTGGGGTCTGTGTCCTGGACAGCGGACCAACGCTGCCTGGACAAGGGCAAGGGAAAGTTGCACGAGGACGACGTGCGCCACCAGATCAATGCGGCCCACGACGAGCGCATGAAAAACCACCAGGGCGCCGGAGGGCCGCCATGGATCCCCGGGACGAGGTCATCGCCCAGCTAGAAAGGAGGCTGGCCAGATGGAGGCCAGGCAATCGGCAAACGTCCCTACGGCCGGCGCCTCCAACGATCCTAGCCTCAACGCTCTCATGAACAAGGTCAGCGCCCTTGAGAGGGAGTTGGCCGAAGGGCGAGGTGACCCCGTCATCCAGGTCAGGACCAGGACCCGTTTCACTAACAGGGTGCTCTCGGCCCCCATCCCGGAGAAATACAGGGGAAACGCCATCAAGTCTTACGACGGCTGATCAGACCCCCAAGAGCACTTCAGCCGCTACCAGAACAACATGCTAATGGTAAACGCGTCGGATGAATATCTCTGCCGTTGGTTCCTCTCCACCCTTGAGGGACCGGCGTACGGTTGGTTCAACGCGCTTCCCGAAGGAAGTATTGACTCATGGCAGGACCTTGCCCAGCGCTTCCTCACCCACTTTGCCGGGAGGAAGCGTGCGAAGAAGTACTTCACCCATCTCCTCTCCGTCAAACAGCAACATGACGAGCCCCTCCGGTCATTCATTGATCGGTGGACAAGGGAGACCGAAGAGGTCGAGGGGGCCGATGAGCGCACCCTCCTCGTTCTGTACTAGGGAGCCCTCCGCAGCTCCCCGTATGCCAGGAGCCTCATCATCGACCCTCCGAGATCGTATGCAAAGGCGCTTCAGCGCGAGAGCTTGTACGCCGACGCCGACAAGCTCCACAACCACAAAAAAGATGGAGGCCATCCCTCCAAGAAGACAAATCCTTCGCCGGCCCCGGGACCATCCCCGGCCGGCCAGGGTGCCCAGGGTCGTCACGGCTCTGGTGGACAAAGCATGAAAGACCGCCACTGGCGGCCGAGGTTGGAATGGCCGGGGGTCCCCCTCACCCACCCGGTCAGCACCATCCTCGACTACGCCGAGAAGCACGACCTCATTGAGTAGGCTCCTCGGCCGGCCGAGGAGGTTCTTGCCATCCAGCAAGGCGGCACATACTGTCGGTTTCACAAGAACTCCTCGCACAACACCGACGACTGCATCACGCTGAAGAAAGCCATCGAGCGCCTTATTCGTCAAGGGAACTCTCCCAATTTGTTAAAGGTGGCCCGCGCCAAAATACATGGGTAAACACCGGCAAACCTGGGGGCGAACCCTCTACGAAGAAGCGGGAGATCGGCAGGCTCAGCGACGACGAGGACTTTGAGGAGCCTCTGCCAAAGAAGAACCATATTCACCTCATCGTAGGTGAGAATACCGGGGGGGACTCCGCCACCCAGAGGAAGAAATGGGCCCAATCCCTTTACATTGGGGAGGTGTCCCACGTTCCCCCCCCCCCAGCCGAAGAAGCAGCGAACGGAGGCGATCACCTTCACCGACAAGGATCTGCCTCCGGGTACGGAATCACACAGGGACGCCCTCGTCATCTGGTGTGAGATCGGTAACTCCATCATCCACCGCACTTACATCGATACGGGGAGCTCCGTCAACGTGATGTACCTGAACACCTTCAGACAGCTGAAGCTGGACAGAGCTCTGCTGAAGTCGATCAAGACACTGTTGTCCGGCTTCACCGGGGACTCTATCGACGCTGAGGGCACGATAGTCCTTCCCGTGGAGGTCGGCGACGGCCCCCACCGCGCCAAAATTGACATGGAGTTCATGGTGGTCAACCTCCAGTGCGCCCACAACCTGATCTTGGGGCGGCCAGCACTGGAGGACTTGGAGGCTATCATCTCCATGAAACACTTGTGTCTGAAATTCCCCACCAATGGCGGCATCGGCTACGCCAGAGGAAACCAGAGGATAGCCAGAGCATGCTACCTCAAGCTAACGAGGTCGGCTGAGAGGGAAGGACAGAGGATAGACACCATCACGGCAGCCGCTGCCAAGGACGAGGAGAGACCGCATGCCGAACAGGCCGAGAAGGTCAAGGAAGTCCCTCTGGATACCTCCCGGCCGGAGCGGGTCCTCAAGATCAGGAAGCAACTCCCACAGAACCAGCGGGACGCCATCCTCCTCGTCCTACGGTCATACGCCGTCATCTTCGCGTGGGGCCCGGACGACATGCCAGGCATCAGTCGGCAGGTGATTACCCACCGGCTGACCGTCGATCCAGCCTCCGCGCCTGTCAAGCAGAAGCGGTGCTACTTATCCGCCGACAGGCGGGACTTCGTAAAAGAGGAGGTCGCCATGCTCCTCTCAATCAACCACATCAAGGAGGTGAAGTACCCGACGTGGCTAGCCAACGTCGTCCTCGCCCAAAGACCACCGACATTCAGAATGTGTGTTGACTACACTGACCTGAACAAGGCGTGCCCCATGGACCCGTTCCCTCTCCCCAACATTGATCAGTTGGTGGACGAGACGACGGGATGCGAGTTGATGTCGTTCCTTGACGCTTTCAGAGGGTACCACCATATTTTCATGCATGAAGATGACGCTGAGAAGACGACATTCATGACCCTGGAGGGAATTGTTTGCTACCTTGTCATGGCTTTCGGGCTCAAAAACTCCGGCGCCACCTATACCAGGATGGTGGCCAAGATCTTTAGAGCAGTCCTCGGCCGGACGATGGAGGCATACGTCGACGACATCATTGTCAAGAGCAGGCAAGCCACCACACATGCTGACGACCTCGGGGAAATTTTTGAAATCATGAAAGAGTTCAAACTCCGCCTCAACCCCAAGAAATGCGCCTTTGGCGTCCAAGGCGGCAAGTTCCTCGGCTACATGATCAGCCGGAGAGGCATCGAGATAAATCCGGAGAAGATACAGGCTATCATCGACATGGAGCCGCCCCGCAACGTCAAAGAGGTGCAACGGCTGACAGGGCGACTGGCGGCCATGAGCCGTTTCCTCTCCAAGTCAGCCGAGAGGTCACTCCCCTTCTTCCAGATCATGCGCAAAGCAAACAGCTTCAAATGGACGACGGAGTGCCAGGAAGCGTTCGAAGAGCTGAAGAGGTACCTTTCGTCCCCACCCGTGCTCTCCAAGCCCAAAGCCGGCGAAACCCTCTTCTTGTACTTAGGGGTGAGCACGTCGGCCATCAGCTCTGTGCTCATCCGTGAGGACGAAGGGGTGCAGAAGGCCATTTTCTACATCAGCAAGACACTTAGGGAGGCCGAGCTCAGGTACTCCCCCATTGAGAAGACGGTGCTAGCCATCGTCCATACGGTGAAAAAGTTGGGGCACTACTTCGAGGCCCATGCCGTCCATGTACTGACCCAGCAGCCCCTTGGCGCACTCATGAGGAGCCCCACTAGCTCCTCAAGGATGGTGAAATGGGCGATGTTCCTCAGCCAATTTCAGATTGAGATCAAGCCAAGGCCATCTATCAAAGGGCAAGCCTTGGCCGACTTCGTCACCGAATGTACGGCAAGGGAGACAACCGCTACCACCCCCGGCCCAGAGCCCGATGACACATGGATCCTCTTCACCGACGGCTCGTCGGCTGCGAAATCATGTGGCGGCGGCGGCGTCCTCATATCCCCTGAAGGATTCATAGCTTACTATGCCATCCGCTTCAACTTCAGGGTATCCAACAATGAAGCTGAGTATGAGGCCCTCCTCAGCGGCCTCAGACTTGCCGCTGGCCTCAAAGCCAGGCACATCAGAATCAGGTGCGACTCCAAGCTGGTAGTGGGCCAGGTTGAAGGAACGTACGAAGCAAAGGAAGGCCGGATGAAGCAATACAAACAGGCGGCAGAGGAGTTGCTGAAGGCGTTTGAAACCCACGAGATCACACAGATCCCAAGGGCCGAGAACGCCGAGGCCTACATCCTCTCCAAACTCATCTCAGACACTCCGGAGCACATCTCCCAGTTAGCCAAGATCGAGGAGCTGAGCATGTCCAGCATCCATGCCAGCCCCATCCTGTGCATCCAACAGCGACCGGAGGACTGGATCTCCGACATCACCACTTTTATCACGACGGGGGAGCTACCCCAGGACGAGGAGAGGGCCAAGCTCGCCAAACTCAGGGCCCCAAGCTACATTATTGAAGATCGCAAACTCTACAAACGATCTTATAATGGTACTCTCCTCCGATGCCTACACCAGGACGAGGCCGATGTGGCCATGGAGAAGTTCACTGCGGTGTTTGCTCCTCACACCAGGGCCCCTTCAGTATGTCCCGGCGTCTCGTCGTCCAGGGCTTTTTCTGGCCGACGATGGCGCGGGATTGTGCGGATCTAGCAAGGAAATGTACCACGTGCCAGGTGCTCCAGAAGGCCCCTGGTCGGCCAGCTGTAAACTACGCCCCCGTCAGCACTGCAATTCCTTTTTCGAGATGGGGGATTGACCTGGTCGGCCCTCTACCCAGAGCTGCTGGCAACAACCGCTACATCATCGTCGCAGTCGACTACTTCACCAAGTGGGTCAAAGCGGAACCTTTGGCCAGCATCACGGGGGCTAGGTGTCAGAAGTTCGTCCACAAGAACATTCTCACCCGTTTTGGTGTCCCCCAAGAGATCATATCCGACAACGACACCCAGTTCGAAGCGGCGCCCTTCCAAGAGCTCCTTCGAGAATGGGGAATAAAGCATTGTTTCTCCTCCGTTGCCTACCCTCAAGGCAACGGGCAGGTTGAGAACGCCAACAGAACCATAATGGAGGGGCTGAAGAAAAACCTACAGGACGCAGGAGGAAGTTGGGCCGACGAGCTCCCCAACATCCTGTGGTGCTATCGTACTACGCCGAGGAGGGCAACGGGTGAAACACCTTTTGCCCTGTGTTATGGTTTTGAAGCAAAGGCACCCACGGAGGTCACCATTCCCAGCTGACGGGTGGAGCAGTATGACCCAGAGATCAACGAGGAAAACATGAAAATCGACCTCCACCTGGTCGACGAAAGACGTGAACAGGCATTCATCCGAGCAGAGAACTACCGGCATCAAGTTAAATCATACTATGACGCCAAGGTACGTTCCCGAGAATTCCAAGTGGGGGACTACGTCCTCCGCCGAAGGGAAGCAAGTCAGCCGACGGAAGGAGGCAAGCTAGCCTTGAAGTATGAAGGTCCCTACATCGTCAGTGCCGTGGTGAAACCCGGTACCTACAAGCTTAAACGCCCCAACGGGACCAATGTACCACGAACGTGGAATGTACATCATTTGGTGAAGTTTTATCAGTAATCCGAAAGAGGTGCAGCCGGCAAAGCCCTCACCCTTTGACGGATTATTGATTGAACACCACCCTCGGCCTTGAGCCACTTTTGAATAAAAATCATGCTTCCTTTGATTTTTTGGAATTTGAGTAGCACATTAACAGGCGCCCTCATCGGCCACCTTAGAGCGAAAGGCTCAGGCATGGCCGATGTGGTGCTTCGCATCTGCAGCCTTAGAGCGAAAAGCTCAGGTATGCCCCATTGTATTTTGTATCAGCAAAAGGCCTAGGCCCAGCTGAAAGAGCACGTCGTACCGGCCCCTCAGAGCAAATCGCTCAGGTAGGGTTGACGATGTCCCCAGGACGATGGGCCCACAAACGGCCCGCGTCTTGAAACGATAAGTTCACCGCGTCGTCCACACGCCTGATCGCAGGACGACAGGCCTGAAATCATGGCTGAGGTGACAAAATCCCCATACTCAGGGATGGGCAACGGCAGCCGTTGGAAACCAACCAAAAGTCTAGCCCACGTCATAAATAGGCGACGGGACCCCCCTGAGATCATGGACGTTATAAACGAAGTCCAAACCGGCCGGAGGACTATCGACCCCTTCGGCCGAAGCCTGAAAGAAGGACACTCCCCGAAAGGGGAAAAAAAAGGGAAGCCGAGGACTGCGCGCACTTGCCGATCTCGAGTAGTAAAAATAGATCCCCACAAATCAGCCACATTTGGCTAAGTACATATCAGTTGAATATAAAGGTAACACTACCTACAGGTAACGCGGACGAAGCGGCCTCCCACTACAAGGAAAGTGTTAAGGATGGAGCATGCGCCCATAAAACCCTAACCAAAGTGGTTGGGTGAAACGAGGGTGGTAACCTTCATCGGCTATAACCACCTGAAGTGCCAACACTTAGCATGAAAAACAAGGAATCATAACTTCACACTTAAACACAATCCTGAAAGGAGGCCCAGCATGAAGTTAAACACGAGTGGCAACCCCTACCGGCCACAACATTCTTGTTGACCGTTACAGGCGCTAAAACCTAGGCGGTTGTTTAAGCTGGAAATCTTCCAGGACATTTGCCTAAGTGATTTCCAATAACTTAGAAAAATTCTGCAGAAAGTTGCCTGAGTGAACTCTAAACACAGAGAATTTCTTGAGGAAAGCAAACGCGAAGGAAAAGGCAAACACCGAGGCACCCTCATCGGCCACAACGCCCAACTTGGCCGACGACAGTACTAAGCAGACAAACTACACAGCCTAACACTTGGGCAATCTACTCAACGAAGGGACAGCCTCAAGACGAAGCAGGCACTCAAATACCTGTAAGTGCACGTCTCGGCCTCGCCAACGGCCGGTAAGGTTTTGCTAACCGTTAAAGACACTACGACTAAGGCGGCCGCTCAAGTTGACACTCAGTGGACTCCAAACACTTAGAAAGTTTCCCGGAAAACACAAATACCAAAGGCGTGGCCGACAACGGTACCACACAGAAGAAACAACACTTAAGGAAATCTCCAAAGTATTGAACATCGAGGGGACAACTTTGAGATGAAGCGGGCACCTGAATACTTGCAATGCGGTAGTTACCTGTGTTTTGTATCGACACTTAGATAAATTTCTAAGTGCAAAAAACTAAGGCCAGAAACAAAAACACTCAAGGACGAAGGGGACAACCAACCCGTGCATTCCAAAGGTCAAGTCCCATAGAGAACCACTTCGACCATGACACCCAGATGGCAAAGGTCACTTACCCTTATCGGCCACAACACAGAAATCCAAGCCGACCTCCTGTTTAGATAAGGGGGATAGGAACAAAGCGGCCGCAAAGAATACCGGGCCGACAAGAACACCATGTGTGGCATTTGGTTCAACACTTAGGAAATTTTCCAAAACATCGGTCAATAGTGAAAGGGGGCGTAACATCAAGACGACGAGAACACCCACCCACTTGAAGCCCTGATACTTAGAGAATTTCCTAAGTCCCAATTCCAAAACACTTAGACGAATTTTGGAAAGAAAGAAAAAAAACAACAGGGGAACTAAACAGAGAACAAGACGACAAGACAGCAAGGAACTTAAACATTTTTCATTAACATAAATCATTACATGGCGGGCACTTCGGCCGTTACAGTCAAATGATGAAACATAAATGACAAATTATAAGCTTAAGAGAGCCATGGACGATCATGCCTCTGTAGCGGCCTCGTCGGCAGCGTGACCCGCAACGTCCTCCTCAGCGACAAGCTCGGCACCACCATCGGTCTCAGCATCCAGGCCGGCCTCTACGGCGGAAGTGGCAGTGTCGTCCAAGTAATCGTCCTCTTCATACTCCGGTTTGCCAAGGCCGGAACTCTCTATGGGAGCTTGCCTGTCGCACAGAGGAAGGTTGATTTGCTCCTCCGGATCCTTCATCAGCCGAGGAAGCCGCAGGTTCCGCCTGGCCCAACCCCGAGTATAGTTCAGGGTCCTGAGAGCGCGACTCAGCCACCGATAGATGAGCCTCTACATCCGATGCTGGCCCATGTTGTAGTACACGGACATTTCCCGTTCAAAATATTCTTGGCCGGCAGGGGAGTGTTAGTATATATGTCCTAGCGACAATCACTTTTTAGAGATATATGTACTTGATCACATTCAGTTTTATATATTTGATATATACGGTATTACACATTGATGATTAAGCATTTCGATTGTCAATGTCTTATTCATAATTGTGTTCCCTTGGACTTATGTTGTCAATAAGTAAGTGGGAGCTTATATGATAAAGCATAAGGTCCTAAAAAGGCCCCAATCAATGATCATCAAGAATGGGATATTGATGATATGCGATAAGATTGTATGTGGACTGCATCATACTTTTAGAAAGTATAGTTGATCTCACGACTATGAGTTCCTGTAATTCATGATGGTCACATAGATATTTTAGAGAATATTGGCATACCCACCGAGAAACCATTTGATAAGTTCTATTCATGTGTCTATGGGATTATCGGCGTATAGAGTAGTGTAATAGTCCTCCGACTTGAGGTCAATACGTACTACATGTGCGGAGTGATGTACTTTGACCATGACCAACGCTTGCACTCCAATCGGGGTAGATACGGCATGTGTTGGGTGCATCACGAAGCACATGGAGTAGTATTTGAGCCAAGAAAGGATTCATTCCTCATAATAGATTAAGAGAGAACATTCTACTTCTCATATCTAGATGGATCATAAAGTCATTGGCCAATGCAAAGATATATTCGTTTTGGATATCGAATATGATCGTTATGGATCATCTAGAAAGATTGAGAGACAGAGACTGAGTTATTGGGATAGACACAATATCATGTTCTAGACTTAGTTGAATGTTCGTTGAATGAAAGGACCGTATCACTATGAGCTCTATATTACAGGGAGTTTGAATAAGTCCTCGCAAACGTCCTTATATATTAAGTTTGTCTGGTAAATCGTCTAGGGATTCTACTAAGACCTTAATTTGATTAGTGCTCAATATATAAGGCCCTATGGGTCACACAACAAGTGATTATACCTTCCGATTGAACTGTTAGAAGGAATTAAATATTATTAATTAGATTAAATAATATTTAATTAGTAATACTGAGAATGAATTAAATATTAATTAGATTAAACATATTTAATTCATGAAGTTGAAGGAGAGTTCTATCCGATAGAATTAATTAAGTATGATAAATTAGATTTATTATACCTAATTAAGGTGTATTTATTATTAAATAAAGTTGGTATTTTCTTTTATGATTTGGAATTAAAAGAAAAGAAAATGAAATAAATAATAATACTTATAACAAGTAGAGAGTGGCGTGCAGCCACCTCTCTAATGTTATTGTTATGATTATATTATTTTGTTTAATCTACTTATTTAAGTTAATAAGGAGTATTGGTCCTATTAGGACTAGAACTCATTAGTTAGGAAGACTTTCAATGTGATTGAAAAACTAGTTTAGAACTAGTATAAATACACCATTCTCCTTCATAATTCATAGACCAGTTTTCAGATTCAGTATTACCATATTATTTCCCTGCGAAGAGATTTCCTAGTCTTTCTCTTAGGGAAATCTAACCGTTCTTTCGGAAAGGAGAAATCACGTGGATACCAAAGGTCAAGGATTATCATCGCTAGGCTGGAAGATCTGTAAGTTCTAACTCAGATCTGTTATTATTATCATATTCGTTATTTTGTCATAATCAAGGAAGATCTGTTTGGGAAATTTTTAAACTTCCGCTGCCGTACTTTCGAGGTACGTGACATCAATTTACCAACAGTGGTATCAGAGCCAAACTGATTTTAATGGCATTATACGAATTTGTGATGAACATATATTTTTTTCGTGATCTTAATATTCCTAATTAGATTTGCTAAGATCTGAAATTAGATTGAAGAGGTGCTGCCGTTAGGATAAATTATTTCTTTATCTGTTTCTTTCGCTTTTCGACGATCTATGGCGATCTGAGAAGATGAAGGCCGACTAACGTCTTAGAAAGCCGAGAACTTACGAAGCTGCTGGGGTTCAATAGCATCGCAGCTTCCCTAAAACTCTAATTTTGGAGATTAGGTTTGAATTACATTTGTAAAAAGAAAACTTTAAGTGGCCCATTTTAATTTTTAGAATTTTAAAATGGTTCGGAGTTGTTTGGCAGATTTAAGAGCTTCTCAACAGAGGAGGATGATGTATTTTTTGCATGTTTGGATAATTTGCGATACCCAGATTTGGAATATTGTTTTTGGGGTAATTTTATAAATTAGGAATGCTTTGAGGATTTCCTATGCAATTTTAAGAACTTCTATTTAACAGAAACTGTTGTTGTGTCGAAGATTGTCAAGAGATTGGTTTGACATTTAACTCTTTAGACTCTTCGGTGACAAATTAGTTACCGGTATTAAATAGAATATGAAAATTGTGAGAACCATGCATACTCCGTACTTACGTAACTTAATTTTCTTTTATATTCAGTTATTTAGTTTTTAAATAATCTATTATATATCATGATTATACTATTGTTATTTCAGCATGCTTAATTAGTTATTTGATAATTATATATGTTTATAAATTAGATTTATTTTGCATGCTTAAGTTATCTGTTTGAGTTAGATCTCATTAACATATAATTTGATAGTATATTTTAGCATCTTGATTAAGTAATTTAATACTCCGCTAAATGTTCCCCATAAATTAAAATTTAAGTCTTATCCGGGATAATGACATCACCCATCATAATTAAATTAGTAGAAATATTTTTTCGTTGAAGAATATTTCACCCAAGTGTTTATTCCATTCGACAAAATATAGAACTAATTTATAGGTACAATTGTTTGTGATCATGTGATGGTTTTGACTTACTTAAATTAGCTCGAGTCGCCCAAGCGTCAGTGTTAATTTAGGGATGTCGATCAATTAAAAAAAAAATTGATCAACCAAAAGTTGCTTGGACGCAATTGGTCTGGGGACCTACCCATTATATTATTGCAGTGATCAGCCCAAGCTGGGACTGTAATAGTATGAATGAGGATTTTGGCCACTATGATTGTAAAACATTCCATGTTCCTTTTATTGGGGTCAAAGAGCATGTAAAATAGTGGGAGCTAAATAATTAAAAGTCCATATTATTTTGTTAACTAGATGTGATCATGGGAATTAATATATGACTTTAATTCCGTTCTATTTGAACTTCTTTAGGCTTTTAGGAATGTCGAATTTATCATTGAGAAGTATCTTGGATACATGCAAGCTCACTGGACCAAACTTTCTGGACTGGGAAAGAAATGTGCGTTTAGTTCTTAGACAAGAAAATATTGAGTATGTGTTAGACACACCGGTACCCAAGATTCCTGATGCCAACTCTCCTGAGTTTGCCACGTTTGACCTGACTGCTCGAGAGAAACACGTCACTGATGCTAAAACTGTGCAATGTGTTATGTTGGCTGCAATGTCTATGGAGTTGCAAAGGCAACACGATAGGATGAGCGCCTTCGAGATGCTTGAACACTTGAAAAGTCTGTTTGATTCAGAAAGTCAGACTCTAGAGTATGAACTTCTGACAGACATTTTCAAGTGTAGGCTTCAAGAGGGTGGCAACGTGTCTGAGCACGTCCTCAAAATGATTGGTTTAATTGAAAGAGTTGCTACCACCGGAATTAAGTTTGAGGATCGTGTCTCAGCTGTTATCATCCTATATTCGCTTCCGAGTTCATTTACTAACTTCATTGTGAATTATAATTTGAACAAAACGAAAGCGACCATGCCTGAACTCCATAACATGCTCAAGTCTTATGAAGCCTCAACCTCTAAAGGAAAGACTGTTCTTATGGTAAGCTCTAATGCTAAGTCTCGTTCTAAGAACAAGAATAAGCAAAAGAAGAAAGGTAAGGTTGGACCTACTCCTACAGCTCTGAAGCCTAAAGGTGGAGGTCATATGAAGTCAAAGGTTGCAAAGGATGTTTGCCTCTACTGCAAAGAGAAGGGGCATTGGAAGATAGATTGTGAGCTGTATAAGGCTAATCTAGCCAAAGCACCGGGTGCTTCAAGCTCAGGTATTTTTATCATTAAATAAATATGTCTATAACTAACTCTCATTGTTAAAGTATTAGATACAACTTATGGCTTACACATTTGTAAAAATGTGCAGAAGCCTGAGAAGCAGTGTAGCAGTTGGACTGGGTAAAATTGATCTACGCGTGAAGGCTGGAGCAAAAGTTGCTGCTGAACGTGATAGGATCTTATAGTTTAGATTTGCCCAGTGGTTTTAGATTAGAATTAAATAATTGTTATTTTATTCCTTCTATTACCAAGAAGATTATTTCCATTCAAATGTTAGACATTAAAAGATTTCTGTTTCCATTTTGATAATAATAATTGTTATTTTCGTAAAATGGTGTTGTTGTGGAAATGGTTTTCTTATGAATGATTAATTATCAATCGACATATTAGATATTAAATGAATAAAATAAAAGGATCTCGATTAAGTAATCAGAAAAATTACTACCTATCTATGACATTGCAAACTTGGTCAAATTAATGAAACAAGAATAGCAACGTTAAATAAATTAGATTATTTAACACCATTTGCTTTTGAGTCATATGGAAATTGTGAATCTTGTCTTTCAAGTAACTTGAATAATAAACCTTTTCTAGGAAAAAGGACAGCAAGCCAAAGAGTACTTAAGTAAAATTTCTGATTTATTTAAAAAGTCAAAGAATTCGGTCATAATGAACTCTTCTAGAACACCTTAGAAGTCTGGCGTTTCTGCAAGGAGAAATAGGGCTCTGTTAGACATGACTAGATCTATGATGAATTCATTTTCTCTTCCAAGCATTCTTTTGAGGGTACACGCTATAAATCTCAATATGCATTCTGAATAGTTTGATTAGTGCAAAACGTACTATATGAGTTATAGTATAATAAAAGACATTTTCTTCACATATTAAATATGGGTTGCCCTACATATGTACAAAAATGTGCACTAATCAAATTGAAAGCTAAAGTAACATAGAGAATGAAGATTTGTTAGATTGTCTAACGAAGGATTCAGTGGGAGAATTAAGTTGAAGAATGTCTCTAGGAGGATATCCTTCAGCTAGTGGGAGTAATATAGGAAGCGCTTCGCACCAGCAAGTGATTCTTATGAAGAAAGTAATGGCATGATTGTCTTTCCTTCTGCACCTAACACCCCCTCTCTGAGTATAGCACCAGAAAACTCTCTAAGCATTGGATAGTCCAATAAAAGAGAACCTCTTCACGATCAGAATGAACAGCCTGAACAAAACGCAAAACATTCAACTCTGCGGGTCTACTAGGATTCGTCATGAACTAACTAGGTTAGGCTTCCTCATGGAGGATCATGATGATGTTAAGATTCCTGATACGGATGAACCTGAAACCTACATAGAAGCAATATTAGATGTTGATTCATAGAGGTGGCAAGAAGCCATAAAATCTAAAATGGACTCGATGTGTATCAATCAAGTATGGAACTTGGTTGACTTGCCTGTTGGGTTAGACCCATTGGATGCAAAATGATTTTCAGGGAGAAAATTAATGCTGAAGGCAAGGTGAAAACATACAAAGCTAGGCTAGTGGCTAAAGGTTATAGTCAAAGAAAAGGAATTGACTATAGTAATACCTATTCGCCAGTTGCAAAACTCGAGTCCATTTGGATTTTGCTTGTTATAGCTGCTCAATATGATTATGAGATTTGACAAATGGATGTCAAAACCCCTTTCCTTAATGGAAACCTCAAGGAGGAGGTGTACAAGGTACAACCTGAAGGTTTTATATCCATATCAAATTCTAATTCAATATGTTAATTAGAGAAATCTATTTATGGGCTAGAACAAGCATCTAGGAGTTGAAATATTAATTTTGATGAAAAAGTCAAACCGTTTGACCTCATCAAATGAAATGAGGGTGCTTGCGTGTTTAGAGTGCACAACAAGGATAACATGGTCTTTATAATCATATATGTTGATCATACAGAATGATATCCCCTCATTGAAGTCCACGAAAGAATGGTCATCCAAAATCTTCATGAATATCTTTTGTCTATGGTAGACAGAAAGAACTAGTAGAATTTAACTATTCTAGCACTAGTTTCATGTATGATAAGAAAGACTACGAGTCACAGTCAGTATATGTTTTTAGTCTCAATGTAATAGTAATGCTAGTAAATTCGACAACTAGAGCCTAGTAAATTGTTGCATTTGATGCAACATAGGTAAGCGTTTAGATACGTTAGTTCCTTAAAGAAATAAGGGTAGTCCCTAGCGACACTTATCCAATAATTGTTATTGTGACTGTACCGGTGCATTTGCACAAGCTAAGGAACTAAGATGCAAAGTAAGGAACTAAAAAATACCAGTATACTATCATGTTTTTATAACAAATAGCAAGATGAGAAGTTGCAATAGAATGCCTTCCCGTAGAGGACAATTTGGCTGGCCCTTTCACCAAACCTTTAAGATTCGAGAAACACACTAAACTTTTGAGAGTCTAGGTGTTAGACGCATCGGTGATTGGCACTAGGCCAAGTGGGAGATTGTTAGTATATATGTCCTAGCGACAATCACTTTTTAGAGATATATGTACTTGATCGCATTCAGTTTTATATATTTGATATATACGGTATTACACATTGATGATTAAGCATTTCGATTGTCAATGTCTTATTCATAATTGTGTTCCCTTGGACTTATGTTGTCAATAAGTAAGTGGGAGCTTATATGATAAAACATAAGGTCCTAAAAAGGCCCCAATCAATGATCATCAAGAATGGGATATTGATGATATGCGATAAGATTGGTATGTGGACTGCATCATACTTTTAGAAAGTATAGTTGATCTCACGACTATGAGTTCCTGTAATTCATGATGGTCACATAGATATTTTAGAGATTATTGGCATACCCACCGAGAAACCATTTGATAAGTTCTATTCATGTGTCTATGGGATTATCGGCGTATAGAGTAGTGTAATAATCCTCCGACTTGAGGTCAATACGTACTACATGTGCGGAGTGATGTACTTTGACCATGACCAACGCTTGCACTCCAATCGGGGTAGATACGGCATGTGTTGGGTGCATCACGAAGCACATGGAGTAGTAGTTGAGCCAAGAAAGGATTCATTCCTCATAATAGATTAAGAGAGAACATTCTACTTCTCATATCTAGATGGATCATAAAGTCATTGGCCAATGCAAAGATATATTCGTTTTGGATATCGAATATGATCGTTATGGATCATCTAGAAAGATTGAGAGACAGAGACTGAGTTATTGGGATAGACACAATATCATGTTCTAGACTTAGTTGAATGTTCGTTGAATGAAAGGACCGTATCACTATGAGCTCTATATTACAGGGAGTTTGAATAAGTCCTCGCAAACGTCCTTATATATTAAGTTTGTCTGGTAAATCGTCTAGGGATTCTACTAAGACCTTAATTTGATTAGTGCTCAATATATAAGGCCCTATGGGTCACACAACAAGTGATTATACCTTCCGATTGAACTGTTAGAAGGAATTAAATATTATTAATTAGATTAAATAATATTTAATTAGTAATACTGAGAATGAATTAAATATTAATTAGATTAAACATATTTAATTCATGAAGTTGAAGGAGAGTTCTATCCGATAGAATTAATTAAGTATGATAAATTAGATTTATTATACCTAATTAAGGTGTATTTATTATTAAATAAAGTTGGTATTTTATTTTATGATTTGGAATTAAAAGAAAAGAAAATGAAATAAATAATAATACTTATAACAAGTAGAGAGTTGCGTGCAGCCACCTCTCTAATGTTATTGTTATGATTATATTATTTTGTTTAATCTACTTATTTAAGTTAATAAGGAGTATTGGTCCTATTAGGACTAGAACTCATTAATTAGGAAGACTTTCAATGTGATTGAAAAACTAGTTTAGAACTAGTATAAATACACCATTCTCCTTCATAATTCATAGACCAGTTTTCAGATTCAGTATTACCAGATTATTTCTCTGCGAAGAGATTTCCTAGTCTTTCTCTTAGGGAAATCTAACCGTTCTTTCGGAAAGGAGAAATCACGTGGATACCAAAGGTCAAGGATTATCACCGCTAGGCTAGAAGATCTGTAAGTTCTAACTCAGATCTGTTATTATTATCATATTCGTTGTTTTGTCATAATCAAGGAAGATCTGTTTGGGAAATTTTTAAACTTCCGCTGCCGTACTTTCGAGGTACGTGACATCAATTTACCAACAGGGAGTTCTGCCCCCAATCTTCAAGCTTGGCCGCTACGACCTCATAGCACCAGGGGAGGCGCTCGTCGGCCCTCCAGCCTTCGGCCAGGAACTTCGCCACTGCATCATCAGCGGCTTTCACTGCCGCAGCCTCAGCTTCGGCCTTGGCCCTCTTGGCCTCATCTGCCCGCAGACGATCAGCCTCGCGGGCACTCTTCTCCTCGGCCAGTTTGGCCAGGGCCTCGTCCTTGGCCGCATCGGCCTCATCAGCCCTTCTCTGCAAGGCTGAAAAATCTTCCCGCAGCCTCCCTAAGCAGCTCATGGCCTTATCGGCCGAGGCTGCCTTCTCCTCAAACTCCTTCAAGCGGGCAATCTCCCGTTGCTGCCTCTTATTGCTCTCCATGAGCATAAAGGCACCCTGCAACGAAAAAGGCTATCAGGAAAGAGTGCAAAAATATCAAAGGAAAACAACAAGGCTAAGGAAGAAAGGAATTACCTGGACGACAAGGTCCATACCACCGTCGTATATCTTGACATACCCTAGCTTGTCAAGATACACCCGGTCCTTGGCCGGGATGGCCTGAGAGAGCACACTGTGGCCGTCGACGCCATCATTGAAGACCCCCGTCTTTAGGGTATTCAACTTCCAGCTTGTAAGTGGACGTAGCCACCTCCTTGCCGGACCGCTTCGGCCGGGAGTCCTCAGCAAGGGAAATGGGTTGAGAACCACCTCCGGAAAGACCAGAGCCAAGGTCCACGAGGGCAGCAGCAGCAACACTGGACCCCCCTTCGTCCGCAATCGGGACGGCTAGCACGCCGGCCTCATCGGCAGTGGCAGAGGACGAAGCTTTCTTCGGTTGGCAAGTTGCATACCGACCTCAGTCAGCTTCCTCTGGGATTCCTCTGCCGACCGTTTTTTCTTCGGTTGGGGAGGTGGCCTCTTCGTCACATCACCACCAGCAGCGGCCTTCGCCGCAGCCTCCTTGGCGGCCAGCTCCGCCTTGGCCCTTGCAGCGGCCTTGTTCATCACGGATCGTCGATCCATTACGAAGTCTGCACAACAAAGAAACAGGTCAGAAAAATAAAAAGACAAAGCAAAATGAGGACGCCGTAGGGGGTATTACAATCAGCTTCGGCAGGAACGCCCAAATCGGGGCCGTCGGCCTCCTCGAAGGTCGTCGTCGTCTTCGGCCATAGTTGGAGGTCGTCTTTCTTATCACCATACACGAAGTATCTGAAGAAGCCGATAGCGGTCATCTTGTACTCCGTGATGTAGTCTTTCACACTCCTCCCCCCCCCCCCCCCCCCCTCCTCCAAGAATGCCGCCACCTGAGCATCGAGGATTGAACTTTTGGGCGGGTCATGAAGAGTAAACCTTCCGTCATGGCCGACGGAGGGGAACTCCGTGCCACCCTCGCCCAGGGACACGAAGACAAACTTGCTCTTCCAACCGTGTATGGACGAAGGCAAGTCCGTGAATGTCCTCTTCTTCGGCAGCTGCTGCAAAGTGGCGTAGCAGGCGCAATTCTTGTGGCTTCCTCGGCCAATGAGGTAGAGATTCATGAAGAGGGTCGTTGTCGGCCTGTAACCCAACTCCGCACAACGGAGAAGGAACCCCACCATCAGCGAGTAGCTATTAGGGGTCAGCAAGGCCGGCGGAAGCCCCACCATGTCCAAGTACTCCTGAATGAAGGGATGGAGGGGAAACCTCAGCCCCTTGGCGAAGCTCATCGGATACACCCCGAAATATCCCGGCGGCGGATTAAGAACGTGGTCTGTCGGCCTAGGCGCCCTAACCCTCCCAAACGGCCCCACATACATCTGTGCGACCAGATAATCAGCGGCACTGCTCTCCGGCTTGATGAGGAAAATATTGGTGAGGTCCAGGTAAGAGAAACCTGGCCCATTCTTCAGCCGCCTATTCCTCTTCGGCCGCGGCAACCCCTTCACGGCAGACACCGGCTTCAGGCACAGAATGGTAGAAGAGGCAGACGCCCCGTCCACTATGCAGGAGGCCCCTACGTCCTCACCCTCAGATGACGAAGCGGACCTTTCGTCCTCGTCCTCCTCGTCCGCATTATCCCCGGACTTGTACGGGCTCAGGTGCTCGATCTCTTCGGCGCACTCCTCGATCACATCATAGTCAAGAGACTTGGCGGAGGGCTCGTCGTCGTACAGGTAATATTCTTCGTTTAAGGATTTCATCCTAAACAACTCCTAAGGCACTAAGGGGAACTATTTTAGATCTAAAGTGTTTTTGTGACTAACACTGGATCAAGGCCTAGAAGAGCGAAATATGTAAGAAGTAGATAAACGGATTGAAGAACTAACCTTGAAGTTTTGAAGGGGGTGAAGAACACTCAGCAAGGGCTTTATCTCTCTAAAACATTTGGGCAGCACTTCGTTACTCAGAATGCAAATGAGGCCTCTCCTCGGAACGGGGAGGGTATTTATAGCCCACCCTCCTAATGGTAACTACACGTGGCATCACCTTAGTGGCCACACCAACGGCCACCAATGGGATGCCACCATTCTGTCCACAGGCCAAACCCCCTCCACAAATCAGCGGCCCACCACCGGAGCAGGCCCTACGGATCAAGAAGGAAAAAATAACACCCACCACGACCAGGGCATTCAACGGCCAACACAGACTACGGCTACCCAATAGCACTCGTATCGGCCATTCAAGGGGCCACACATCATACAAAGGAAGGCTTTACGACGTCCACAACACCCCAAGGGAGTGGAAGCCAACGGCCACGAGGCCCTTGCACTAGACCCTTGATGATAACCCTTTGAAAGCGACTTGCGTCCAAGGGTTCTCCCACAGGGTTACCTTGGTCAGGAAATCGCCAAAGGGTTGGATTCAAGGGCAGTATGAGGATCCCACTTCGGCCTAAGTTTCGAACTACTCCTTCACCCCTCACTCACTCTTCGGCCTGAAGCAGTGGGGGACTAGGGGACTACACCGGCCTCAAGAATAACAGGCGAAATCAAAGAAATCCAAAAATATACCAAGTCCACAACTACAACATTAGACATGCACCACAACGTCCATAACATCATGGTGCACCTTCGGCCACAGCAAGGCTTGAGATCACAGGACACTTATCGGCCTTGAAACCACACACCACTCTCAAACCAAGAATCAAGAGAAAGGTTAACATACCTAAATCACTGTCGTCCATGTACCACAACAGCCCCAAGGTCCCCAACTCCATCTCCGGGCAGACCGTTAACATTCCCAAAAGATTGGACAATACGGCGCCTTATCGTCCAAAAGCACATGGTGTCATCAACAACGGCCAAAAGGAGTGCACAGCACCCTCAACGGCCTCATCAGCCCAAAAGGGAAACTCAACCAATCAACAACCAAGGATAGACACTACCTTCATCGGCCACTCGTGCCGGAACACTCATCATCCACAAACAAAGCGCACCAAAGGAACAATAGCCTTCCCCGTCCGCATCTAGGGGCAGGAAACGGCCAAACTCAGAACAGGGCCACCAAACGCCGCGACAGAGAACGGCCTACGTGGTCCCGCATCGGCTACGAGCATCAAGCACAGAAATCTACTCTCCTTCACTTCGTCTACATCTCGGCTTAGAGAGTAGGGGACTCCTGATGGAGTATATGGGTCTAGGCCCCAGGACCCACATACCCAGAACAGAAAGCACGAACCACTGTACAGTGCCCTCGTCAGCCAAAGGACCCATGACGGCCGAAGAGGGACCAACTCCGAATATGATCCTGAAGCCAGGGAACCAGGGTGTCCTCGTCGGCCGTGCCCTCGTCGGCTAGACCCTCGTCGGCCACGGAGGACTCGCAGGACTAGATTTTACACTTATTCATTTATGCAGCCAATCAGTTAGTTTGTATTCGGCCCAATAGCGGTCCAGTTGTAAATGGGCCTCCCAAGCCCAAGGCTTGGGAGCCCAGCCCGTACTTTTCCTATAAATACTTCCTCTGGAGGTAGTTATGGGGGTTACAAAATCTTTCTATTGAAGCATTTACTTGCACTTCTCTCTCTTGCTCTCACTTCTCTCTAGATATATACGCTATCACATTTATATGATTTAGAGAATAGAGAGGAAGGTTTTGGATTCAAACTTACTTTGAATACCAAAAATGTATTCTGCGAAGTTGCGTTTTGTTCGGACGATTTGGAGGCCTTAAATTACTCCGTTTTCTTCAAACCGCACGTCTATGGATTCCTCTTCTCGAGAGCTTTCAGTGAACACCTCACACGCCCTTTTTGGATGAGCATTTCTCAAGATACGAACCAAACATTGAGCTCCACGAACTGAAGATTATCTCTACGGCCACCTCCCTTATCTCTCTCTCTCTTTTGGATTCTGAGGCTCTCCCTTCTTTCTTATCTTTTGAATTCGAATGGGGGTGAGGGGTAGGTGTTTAGGAGCTCTCAAAATGATATCTATGCATGTGGTTCACAAAAAGAAAGGGTAGGGTGTTTGATTGCAATCAAACATGGGATGATCCTCCTTTTTTATTTCTTTTTGTATTGTTTGAGCTCTCAACTCAATAGGTCCGCCCCATTTATGTGTTCTAACTTATTCTACTTGTTTTTCAGGTGCTAGGAAGGTGTGAGACGCACTCTTATGTCCCCTAATTAATTTGGGAGCAAAATATCCACCAATACTTCCAAAAGTAGAAAAATAGGTCCTATTTTTTTTTTGTCTTTTGTCATAATATGTACTCCCTCCGCCCCCCTATTATTGTCTCATTTCCTATTCACTTGGTCAACACAAATCACTCTTAATCTCTTACTTTATGTATCAAATTTTTATCAATTCTGGTTTTTGCGACTTTGTAAATCTTTTAATGTAGTTTCTGAATATGTAATTTTTTTCCTAAAAATAATTTGAGTGCGAACAGGGATCTGTTTGCTTTATCGTCAGTCAAGCATCGTAAACCGCAATGGGACAATAAGAGGGGGACAGATGGAGTAATTTTTTGTACTCACCCCAATTTGTTTAGATCAAGTCAACCTTCTACATTATGTTATTGATCTCTAATATGTGTAGGAATGTAGGATGGTCCCAATAATTTATATCATGTATAATTATAAAAGAAAACCCTACTCCTATTATTTAGCCTAATAATGCCAGAGATGGGACCATAGACAATTGTATTATTCTCCAATCATTCTTATTACGTATTTATGACATTAGTATTCATATAGCTGGGCTACTAGCCGTGTGGGTTACCTTGTAGTGGGCATAGGACGTCATTCTTGAATAATTGCTATTTTTAGCAGGTTAGGCCCAAAATAACATTTGGGTTGCCTGATCGTTCTTACTTTGTATCGAGGGGTTATATATCTTTATTTGAGAATTTTGGACCCCAATATCAATAAGATGATCCAATTAATTATTTGGAAGTCCATTACTATTTAATGAGCCAAACAGTAATATGGTTAATCACACATTACGTAAAACTTTAATCGTTTTACAATTGTTCGATAATAGGGAGATTTTTGAAGTTTAATTTGAATTTCAAGGACGTTCGGGTGCGGTGTCACACTGTATATATATCGCAATTTTTGTAAAGAATTTATTTAACTGTCTTTCCGATTGAATTTTAAGCTGAAATACATTTGAGCTAAAAATTCAATCGGGAAGTCAGACAAATATGGAATAGAAAAACAATGCGTTATTTATATTTACATATTTAAATATATTTTATAAAAAAAATCATCAAAAACATCCATCGAGAAAGGCCCCAAAATGCTACTCCTTACATTCTAGTAAAAAAAAAAATATTAAGAATTTAAAATATGGATGAATTTCAACATTTTTTCATAAATTTAATCTATATAAGGTAATACATTAATAAATAAAATTTAGTTAATGAAATTGATACTTCGGATCAAGTACACTAGTAGATATACATAAAGAGTTGTTTATTTGAAAAAAATATCCTCCTCCTCCTCCTCCCCCCCCCCCCTCCTCCTCCTCCTCCTCCTCCTCCTCCTTCTTCTTCTTCTGATAGACTTGATATTGATGATGTTAACTTTCCGAGATTCTTGATAGACGTATGATCCAATTGGACTGGTCTTATATTCTGATTTTGTTTGTTCTGTGCTATGGTAGTTCTTTGCTAGGCACTAGTGTTCTGGGTTGTTCTGTCTCTCTCGGTGTGTGGAGTTATTTGGGGGTCCCAGTCAGCATCCTCTGATTAGGGGGTTCTGCCTGCCTTCTTTTGGGCTGCGTAGAAAATGGTAGAGCTCGTTCTCCTCCAAAACCACCTCTGTACCATGAAGAATTTTGTGGAAAAGCTTTATATTAGTTTTATTTTTCCTTAAGTAGTACATATTTTTATTTTACTTTGAGTAGATTAGGTTTGAATATTTGAATTTCTAAAGTACTTTTGATAAGTAGTATTTTCAGTTCTGATTGTATTAGACTTAAATTTGTTCGTTTTGTGTCTAGCGAATAAAGTTTCTTTGTATGAGGTGTCTGATTCTATGTCTATTCCTAGAACTTACGATCGGCTCTGTCATAACTGTTCTGGAGTATGTTTTCTTGATATTATTATAACAAGCCACTCTTTTATATTCAAAAAAATATAGTTAAATTAAAGAATGTGAATAATTTAAAATTCACCAGGTAACTAAAAAAGAACTGATGTAGTGACCAATGTTGTTGTATGCAATTTCAAATTTTTATGGGAAAAGAGGCAAATAAGCCCTCGAACTATCCGAAAAAGTGCAAATCACCCCTTTTATAGGAGGCTCTGTCCGGCCGACGCCATTTGGGGTGGTTATCGGTGCAATTTTTTGATGATTTTTTTGAGCATCTTCTTCATTAAGTATAGTTTACCCATACCAAATTTCAACTAAAAATGCAATCGGAAAGGCAGTCAAATAATTGTTTGAAGATAATCGTGCAGTTAAACAACGCAGTATATTTCAGAAAATCATTTGACTGCTTTCCCTGTTGCATTTTTAGCTGAAATTTGGTATGAGTAAACTAGACTTAATGAAGAAGATGCTAAAAAAGATTCATAAAAAAATTCTACCGGAAACCTCCCCAAATGGCGACGTCTGGACAGAGCCCTCTTATAAAAGGGGTGATTTGCACTTTTTTGGTTAGTTCGAAGGCTTATTTGCACCTTTTCCCAATTTTTATTCATACAAATGTGTCAAACCTCTTGTGAGCTGTTTGATTATATTCAACTCCATACTTGCAACCTATTGTATAGTTCGTATACTTCTTCCGTCTCTTATAATTTGTCAATTGTTTTTTGATGTAAATACAAAATTTTATCATTTTCCCTTTTAACCAATGAATGTGTGATTTCTATTATTTATCTCTCCTCTATAAAAATCTCAATCAAGCGATTTTTACTTTATTATTTTTTGTGCGAGTCAAACTTAACAAAGTTTTTAGGGAAAAAGTAGTATTATATATGTGTGAATATTTGTCAATTTTAAAGATAAAAGATATTTTTGTTTTTTTGAGTTGAATTGAACAATATATGATGCCCATCTTTCGTAGGTTATATTTTTCAAGGCTTAGTGCCCAAAGATAAGAAGGTTGATGATTATGTCCACCAAATTTCAGTTAAAATTCAATCGTGAAGTAAGTTAAATAATTTTTGAAAATAATTATGTTTTTGTATATAATCTGGCTCACTTATTTCTAAAACTATATTTAACTTACTTTTTGATTAAATTTTTAGCTAAAATTTAGTCTGCACTTAATAAAATTCACTCTCAAAAAAGTACTTCTTTAATATTGGGGGCCTTCTTTAATACGTATATAAATGGGGGCCTTCTTTAATACGTAGTACAATTAAGAGCTCGTTTGGTAGCACGAAAATCGGCTGATTTGGCTGATTCTGCTGAAATTTATAAAGTTCTGGCTGAAGTGGCTGCATTGGCTGATTCTGCTGATTTAAGAAAAAATTATTTTTAAAATATATTTTATTAATAAAATAAAGAAAAAGTTACATGTAAAAATAGTTAAAATGGTCATCTACAGTAACTTCAGCCAATACAGCCAGAAAAGTAACTATGACCTTACTTTTTCGGCTTATTACACAATTTAGCGCTCGAAAGCAAAAATTACGTGTTTGATGAAAAAGTTGGCTAATAAGCCTGATAGGCCAAAAAAAAATGTCGCCAAACACTAAATGAAATAATAATTGCAGCGTGTAAGGACATGATATTGTTGGGAGCACTTACAGGGAAGGGCAATCATGGCTTGGGCTACTTGGGCAACATGCTCAAGGGTCGTTTAAGTCAAATAACCGATACAACTAAATTCAAAATTCCTCAAGCTTTTCCTTTTTCTGACTCCCATCCTTTGCGTGTTATACAAATTATTGTTAGCTTTTGTCCTCTACATCCTATTTCACTTTGCAAAAGTAAAAATATTTTGGGAATAATGCTATTGCTATTTTGTCCCAATTTATGATTCCGTTTGGTAGCACGAAAATCGACTGATTTTGCTGATTCTGCTAAAATTTATGAAGTTCTGACTGAAGTTGCTGTTTTGGCTGATTCTGCAGATTTAAGAAAAAAATAATTTTAAAATATATTTTATTAATAAAATAAAGAAAAAATTATATGTAAAAATAGTTAAAATGGTCATCTACAATAACTTCATCCAATATAACCAGAAAAGTAACTTCAACCTTATTTTTTCTGCTTATTACACAATTCAGCGCGCGAAAGCAAAACTTACACGTTTGGTGAAAAAGTTGGTTGATAAGCCTGATAAGCTGAAAAACAGTGTTGCCAAATGGCCTCTATATTGGCTCAAGAGTTAATTTACCTACTTCTTTTTTATAAGTAAAAGTATATTAGAATCAGAAATTAATTTTATCCCATATTGTTTGATCGAGTTTCTATCTTCCTTGTACTTCTTGGAGATTTTTATGAGGTTTGGTAATTGTCCCCTCTCTTATTGTAATTCTCTTTTTGTAATAAAATTTCGATTTTAAAAAAAATAGGTTTTAGAATTTAGTCTTTTGTAACTTCTAAAAAATTGCTTCCAAAAACATTTTGTAGCTCACAAAAGTATCTCTATACTTTCATCTAAACATTTTAATATTTGTTTCTGTCTACGAAGGATTAGAAATAATTTTAAGAAGTATATACAAACACCCCTTACTCGTCATGCATGGTTTGAGTTGTATAATATTCATGCTTAATTACATTGATTTATTTAATCCTAACGAGTAAAAGTAGTTTTAAACGTACGAGCGAATGAATTTCATTTTTTACAATATTACAGTGGTTATTAGTAAAATTCAAATTAAGTGAATCAACAGAACCTGCTGAAATTTATGAAATTGTGGTTAAAACGACTGAATTGGATGAATCTATCAATCTGTTAAATTGTGAAAAATATTTTGAATATACTACCTTGAATTCGTCCCAGTAAATGTTCACGTCCACTATTCTTTGCTCAATATAAAATTTCTTAATCTTTAATTTATATATCCAACTTTTAACAAATGTGATTTTTTGCAATTTTTGAAAATTTTTAATATATTTTCTGAATATAGAAATTTTATTTATTAAAAATAATCTCACTATTGGGGTGGATCAATTAACTTTATGTTCAGCCGAACACTGTAAATCGAGTTGGAACCATTACCCGGGGTGGAGGGAATATTTTATTAACAAAGTATAAATAATTTATGAGAATATATCTAAAATAGTCCTCTTCATTAATTCCAGTTGATTTAGTCAGAAAAATAAATCCAATCTTATTGATTTTGATTTTACACAATTTAGAGTGTGAAACAAAATGTAGCTTGGTTAAAAGATTGACCGATAACACTAATAAATCGAAATTATAGATTATCAAACGGGTTCATAGTCTTATATAAAAGAATGTTAAATATATTTAAGAAATTACTTTAAATAGTAGTACATATAATGTAATATTTCAATATAGAAATATTATATCTCCCGTAAATAGGAGTATTTGTTGAAATTTTTAGATAATTATGTCAATTATTACTCATAATCTTAGAGATTTCCCTATATATTTTCATCATTTTACTAAACTGAGTCTTTCAACCGTTAATTAATGAATATTACATAAAGTCATTTGGGCGTCATTTTTTCTCTTTGCCGTTTTTCTGAGGGAAAAATTGTCATTGCACAATACTTTTTGAGTGATATTAAACTTTGTACTTTATTTTGAAAAAACATTGACTTTGCACCTCATCATATAATGCTTTGTGATGAAAATTTTCTGAATGAGGAGCGAAGTCAAAGGATTTTAAGTGAAATTGGGTGTAAAGTTTTTTGAAATTGTGGTTCAAAATCTAGTATCATCCAAAAAATTGGACTCAAAGTCAAATTACTCAACCCCATAAGATATATCCTAAAGTAGGGGGAAATGGATGTGTTGATTATAGGTGGAGGAAGAAGAGGGGTGTAGTTGATGGTGCACTTGTTTGTCTAAAATTAATGATGGCCCGTTAAATCTTCCTGGCACGAGAACTCCTAATTGGACCTTCCAGAACTAGTAATGGCTATACATATCAATAGGTCTCCATCATCCTCCTCTCATGAAAAGGATTAGTTCTTGAATCGAATTAAACCAATCAAACGAATAAAATATACAACTATTCCTAATAAGTTGGATAATCGAGTGTTGGGTTCCTCGATCAGTTTCCCACGTACTAAGATAGACTATTGATCACTTCTTGCATGAAAACATCTCAATACCAAAATCAAAATCAAATGCTTCACACTCAACCTGAAAGGTGTTATCAATATTAGGTAAACACAAAATATATAGGCACAATGCATAATTCGTCCTGAAGAATGTTAAAGGATTTCTCGATCATGTCTTTCCTCTCACCTGAAAACCATGTTCTTCTTCATTAGCTCGTTAAGGGGTGCATACTGAAATCACGACCGTATCTTCTATAAAAACTTGCCAAACCATGGAAACTGCGCACCTCAGTAGCACTGGTTGGTGTGGGCTATTCCTGATCTTTTTTTATCTTGGACTCGTCCACTTGAATCCCTTTTGAAGACACAATAAAACCAACGAAAACTACTCTGATCTTTGTTAAAGATCATCACTAGCCTAATAGAATTTAGCTCTTTATCTAGAAGACGTTAGAATGTTCTAGAATGTCTTAGAAGATTCTACAACATCATAGAAGATTGCAGAAAATTCTGGATCGGAATACCCTAGGACCTTCTAGAATGTCTTGGAAGACACTGGAAGGTTATGGAACCTTCTAGAATACCATGGAAGACATAGTGTCCTAGACTTCTCAAGGACGAGGTAGAATGTTCTAGAAGTATATAGAAACTTGTAATAGATATAGAGTATTGTAGAGACTTCTAGAATAATAAAAAATGTATGTAGTATATAGGAAGATCTAGAAACTTCCTATAAAGAGGTAAAAACACCTATAAATAGGAGTGGAGCTCATTTGCTATTAAGACCTGGGGTTCCATCCTAAAAGGTCAACCTGATATGAGGAGTAACCCATGTCTTAATATAGCACTTTGTTGATTCAAACTTTTCCGGTGTGGGATTCTAACACCCCTCCTCACGACCAGACACTTCGTCTGGATCGTGCCGTCAGTCATTTTTTTGTCGGTTCATCATTGTCAATTTTTAATCGTGACGTCATTTTTCATAAGGGGACCCACATCATGGTTATGGATCAGTTTGGCTCTGATACGAATAGTTGTATATTTTAACAACTTTATTTTTGTTGTAGATTGTGATATCATCAATGTAAACAACCCTAGGAATGATTCATCAATCTCACGAAAGTGCGAAGAGCATTTTCTAAGCCGAAAGGAATGACTAACAACTCATATAAGCCTGATTTGGTCTTGAAATTCTTTTTCACTCATCACCTTCTTTGATCCAAAATCCATGATATATACCCGCGTCTCATATCAATCTTACTAAATACTTTGGATTTAACAAATCATCTAGCCTAAAAATAGGGTGAAGATATTTTACCACAATATTTTTGATGGTTCAACAATATAATCCACACACATGCCACGTGGATTTGTTTGGCTGGTTTTCTAATTCAGCCATCCTTTCCTCCCAAATCTCTTGTACTTCTTCAACCTTAGAAGATGTCATCGAATGAAGTCTAACTTTGTCATCTATGCAGATCACATATTAATTAACGTTACAATAATGGATGGTGGCCCTATCGTATTGCCATGATGATCAGACTGCAAGATTTCCCACAATGAGAATAAAACACATTTTCTCGTTGATGGAATGATTTTTCAACGTCTTGATAAATAGTATCAAAGGGTGTTAGTCAAATGATATTAAAATGCGAGTTTAATCAGATAAAAATCCCGAGTTTAAATAAATCACCAGACAAACCACCAAATGCAAGAATAGAAAAAAATAATAATATTAATTAGAATAAATTAAAATAAATAAAGAGAAAAGATAAGAAAAACTTATCGCAGTATCGCCCGTTATAACGGACTGGCCTTGAAGAAAGATAGCCCCCGTATCCCGATAGCTATTCGGACGGGTCTGGCTAGCTCGCTCCCAGGATAATCCTACCACGTTTCAGGCGTGTAGCTACCTTGACTGAAACCTTCGACCGTTGCCAAATATTGCCGATTGATAAAGTTAACTTCAACAGTGTATGAAAGCTATGACCAGATTTAATGCATTCCTTTTAGAGAGTAAAAAGAAATACAGATGAAAAGCATGCAAGTCAAATTGATCAAGATGAAAAAATTTGTCTGTGAGATAGAATAAGAGAGGAGACTTGTTTTTCTTTTCTACGTAAGAATGATTCTGTGACCATGCATGAGAGAAATTGACTAGCCACTTTTTATATATACATAGAGTATCATTTAAACATTAAAAAGGCAGCCAGGAGGAATTCCTTAGACGGAAATCAGAATTTGATGTTCATCAAATACATGAAACGGAAACTTGACTTTAATGCTAATCCAAAACATTAAGCACCATTATGGATATAACGGTTGGACCAAGTAGCTCATTTCAATTTTGAAATCAAAATTGAATACCTTTGCTGCCACATATATTTTATTTTATTATTTAAAAATAAAATTGTCTGGATTCAGTTAGTCTCAATTTTTGTCAAAACACAAGCAATCCCTCAGCTCAAGTTATTTTAAATGATACTTGAACAATGTTCCTTATCAGATAAAATAGTTTGTTATGGGAGCTTTTATTTTATAGGTGACAAAAATTCATCATATTAATACATCACTTTACCGTCTTTACAACTATGGATTATTTTGTTAGTTATAATCCAATAAGTAAAAGTTGTACTTTGATGTATAATATATTGTTTCCAAATCATATTTGATACATTTATCCTTAGGACTCATAAATGAATCCCCTAATATATATATTTTTTCCATCATATTTCCAACAATCCCCCACAAATCCATAGTTGTAGACTCAACTCTAAGACATAGTGTGCTTTCAAATATGGTACCTTCCGGTTTGAACCAAATTCTAAGCTCTTACTCCTAACTCCCACAGGAACTGAGTGAACAGAGTTCTTGAACTCGAACCTTGATTGTGTTAGTGTGGGATAAAAGCAACACACTAACGGCAATGGCAACGATCTATAGGGGTGACGCTTTACGGCCATGCGTCCTGATCCTGTCTCAAGAATGTCATCGAGAATTAACCCTTATTCTCTTATTGCGGCCACACAATAACATTCTCATAGTTGGGCATCTCCAAGAGTGCATTGCTAACACTCTGCAATTAAGCTCGATCTCATTCAGAGTCTTAAACTCTTACTAACTTAGCAACTTCAGCATCTCCAAGGCTTATCAAGGAATAGAACTCATAAAATTATTTTAATGAGATGCACAATTCATTCTACAGTTTGTTTATACCACATTGAACCTACTTTATGGGATCTCCACTCAGATAGGTTGGGTTGCCACCGTAGATGAATAGTTATTGGGTTTCAGTCTCATTCCTAACCTTGATTTTATCACTTGATTTAAATCAAGTCCTTTTGTTAAAGGGTCTGCTGTATTATCTTTGGATCCAACAAAATCAACAGCAAACACCCCTTGAGACACAAATTTCCTTATAGTTTTTAATCTAACTTGAATGTGTCTCCTAGTCTTTTGATTATACTTGGTACTCCTAATTTTTGCAATTGTACTCATACTATCACAATGCAAACAAATAGGTGGAATTGGCTTGTTGAATATAGGTAACTCGGAAATTAGTCCCATAAACCATTCAGCCATAATTCCTGTAGTATCCAACGCACATAATTCAGCCTCAAAAGTAGACCGAGAAAGTACAGTTTGTTTAGTGGACTTCCAGGCAACGGCCCCACCACCAAATGTAAACACATAGCCCGTACACCCATAACTCCCGGAGTTCTTAGCTATCCAGCTTGCATCACTATATCCTTCAAGAACGGGAGGATATTTACCATAATGCAAACACAAGGAAATAGTTCCTTTCAAGTATCTAAATACTCTATTTAAGGCCTCCCAATGAGTTCTGTTTGGACAACAAGTGTACCGACTCAGTTTAGACACTGAAAATGCAATATCAGGTCTAGTACAGTTAGCTAAGTAACCCAAGCTACCAATCATCTGAGAATATCATAATTGAGACACAGGAACACCACTTTCATTTTTATACAAAGCTACTGAAGGATCATAGGGTGTTTTAGCAATTCTACTATTTTTAAATCCAAATTTCTCAATTAATTTTTCAATATAATGTGACTGAGAAATAGAAATGCCTTCAGTTGATCTAGTCAACTTTAGTCCAAGAATTACTTCAGCCACCCCCATATCCTTCATCTCAAACTTAGTTTTCAAAAATGACTTAGTCTCAAAGATAATATTATCGTTAGTGCCAAATAATAGTATATCATCAACATATAGGCATAAAATAATGCTTATATCACCTTTACATTTATAATTAACACTTTGATCAGCATCTATAGGAGTAAATCCAAACGAAAAAATTATTTTATCAAATTTTTCGTTCCATTGCTTAGGGGCTTGCTTAAGTCCGTATAAGGACTTAATCAATTTACAAACTTTTCTCTCATTGCCTTTTGCCACAAATCCCTCAGGTTGATCCATATAAATTTCTTCTTCAAGGTCACCATGAAGAAATGTTGTCTTAACATCCATTTGATGAATTTTAAGACCATATACGGAGGCCAATGCTATGAGCATTCTTATCGTGGTCATTCTTGAAACAGGAGCATATGTATCGAAAAAATCAATACCTTCTTTTTGTTTATAACCCTTAGCAACTAATCTGGCCTTATATTTATCAATGGTTCCATCTGGTTTTAACTTCTTTTTAAAAATCCATTTACATCCAATAGTGGTACAACCACGAGGAAGGTCAACGAGCTCCCATGTTCCATTTTGAACAATCGAGTCCATTTCACTTTTAATGGCATCCTTCCAATAAATAGCCTCGGATGTGGCCATTGCATCTCTAAAGGAAATTGGATCACCCTCAATATTGTAAGTGATAAAATCACTTCCAAAATCCTTAGTGATCCTAGCACGTTTGCTCCGTCTTGGCTCATCTAGATCATTTGATTCAAAATCAACATGACTAGAATTACTAGATTCTACCCCCACATTTGTCATCTTTTCCACTTGATCAGGAATTGAATTAAATGTGGTTTCTTGATTTTTAAAAGAAGTATTTTGGGGCACACCCGTTTTCATTGGAAAAACATCTTCAAAGAAAGTAGCATCACGAAGTTCTACAATAGTATTGACATCTATGCCAGAAATTTTAGATTTAATAACCAAAAATCTCAATGCATAAGAATGTTCAACATAACCAATAAAAATAGCATCAACAGTTTTAGACCCAAGTTTCTTTCTTTTGTGTTCATGGACTAAAACTTTTGCAAGACAGCCCCACACTTTAAAATATTTCAAACTTGGTTTTCGCCCCGTCAAGAGTTCAAATGGACACTTATCTTTATGTTTCATGGGAATTCTATTCAGAATATGGCATGCAGTATTCAAGGCTTCCCCCCACATAAACTTAGGTAATCCAGAATTTTCTAATAAACTGTTAATCATATCTTTAAAAGTTCTATTTTTCCGTTCAGCTACTCCATTTGATTGTGGTGAATAAGGAGGTGTTTCTTCATGTACTATACCATATTTTTGGCATTCTAGTACAACTAAATTAGAAGTATATTCTCCTCCCCTATCAGATCTTAACCTTTTAATTTTCTTGCCAGTTTGATTCTCTATTTCATTCTTAAAAATTAAGAATTTTTCAAGAGCTTCATCTTTACCCTTAAGTAGATACACATAGCAATATTTATAATAATCATCAATAAAAGTGATAAAGTATTTCTTTTGGTCACGAGTAAGCACTCCATTAAACTCACAAATGTCGGTATGAATTAATTCATGTAATTCTGAATTTCTATCAATTGAATGATAAGGTTTTCTTACTTGTTTAGTAGTAGCACATACCATACATTTCTTAATTTTATCAATAGAGTGCTTAGGGATTAAATTTAAATTCATCATTCTTTTTACAGAATCTAAATTAACGTGACCCAAACGACAATGCCATAAACAAGAAGAATCACAATTCTCAGATACATAATTCAATTCAAAATAATCAACCACAATCTTGAAAAGTCCATCCGACAAGTAACCCTTGCCAATAAAAATTCCACCAATTAAAATTACACTTTATTTAATTTAAAAGATAGCTCATAACCCTCCTTAACAAGAATGGAACCACTAACAATGTTCCTTCTAATTTCGAGAACGTGATGCACCCCATGCAAAGAAAGAATTTTCCACGAAGAAAATTTTATTTCTACTTTTCCAATTCCTTGCACAGTTGCAGCACTTGTGTTCCCCATCATCACCGTTCTTCCAACCGCAGGCTGATAAGAAACAAAGAGCGATTTATCAGCACATACATGCACATTCGCTCCTGTATCTATTAGCCACTCATTGGAATTGTAAATACTGAAAATTTGAGGATTAATAGAAACGTACCCATTAGAACTAGTCCCTCCAGTCACCATGTTGACTTGAGGTCCCCCAGATTGAGCCTTGACCTTTTTGTTAGGACACAATTTGGCCTAATGCCCCATCTGTCCACAGTTCCAGCATGGTCGGTTTGCCTTTGGTTTCTTTGCAATTTTTAATTTGGCCTTTATGGGTTTAAAAGATGATGATTGTTTATTTTTAGAATTTTGTGACTGTTTTTCCCCTGTTACAAAATGAGCCTTCGGTTGAAAATCAACAGGCGCAATGTAGCCAGCTTTCTTATGCTCTTCCTCAACAGTTATGGAATGCATCAAAGATTTCCAAGTGATCTTTTTCATTTTATGTTTTAAAGTCATACCAAAATCTTCCCAAGATTTGGGAAATTTTTCTATGACCGCCATCACTTTAAATTTTTCAGGCAATTCCATATCCGCTTCACGAAGAGAATGTAAGATGAGCTCAAATTCTTGTGTCTGTTCTAACACCGATTTACATTCTTTCATGTCAAATCGTAGGAATTTAGAAACAATATATTTTTCAAGACCGTGGTCCTCAGTATTATATTTCCTATCCAACTCATCTCAAATGTCCTTAGCCGTGCCGTGGAGGGTGCAATAGACATCAAATAACATGTCGGAGAGACCCAACAAAATCATGCCTTTTGCAATTTCATCCCTCTCACGCCATAAAGCTTGGCGTTCAAGACTTTTGGGATCCGATTCAACAACAGGTGGACACACCGTCATAATTGTCGAGAGCAAGCTCTTGGTGATTAACCAAATTTTCATGCGTTGTTGCCAACGCTTGAAAAAATGCTCAGAAAATTTTTCCGGCATTCCGGTTAAATCAACCCTGTGCAAGCCCGTAGCAACATATTCAGATGTGTCTCCACAGTTAGTCACAGACACAGAATTTACATTATTTTGAGGGATATCATTCACATCATTCTCAACAACATTTTCGGAAATAACAGCATTTTCCAAGTTTGCCATTTTTGGATTTTCCAAAACTCGAGAAATAATATCTTTCTTCAAGATTGTTAGTCAAATGATATTAAAATGCGAGTTTAACCAGATAAAAATCCCGAGTTTAAACAAATCACCAGACAAACCACCAAATGCAAGAATAGAAAATAATAATAATATTAATTAGAATAAATTAAAATAAATAAAGAGAAAAGATAAGAAAAACTTATCACAGGATCGCCCGTTATAATGGACTGGCCTTGAAGAAAGATAGTCCCCGTATCCCGATAGCTATTCGGACGGGTCTGGCTAGCTCGCTCGCAGGATAATCCTACCACGTTTCAGGCGTGTAGCTACATTGACTAAAACCTTCGACCGTTGCCAAATATTGCCGATTGATAGAGTTAACTTCAAAAGTGTATGAAAGCTATGACCAGATATTATGCATTCCTTTTAGAGAGTAAAAAGAAATACAGATGAAAAGCATGCAAGTCAAATTGATCAAGAGGAAAAAGTTTGTCTGTGAGATAGAATAAGAGAGGAGACTTGTTTTTCTTTTCTACGTAAGAATGATTCTGTGACCATGCAGGAGAGAAATTGACTAGCCACTTTTTATATATTCATAGAGTATCATTTAAACATTAAAGAGGCAGCCAGGAGGAATTCCTTCAACGGAAATCAGAATTTGATGTTCATCAAATACATGAAACGGAAACTTGACTTTAATGCTAATCCAAAACATTAAGCACCATTATGGATATAACGGTTGGACCAAGTAGCTCATTTCAATTTTGAATTCAAAATTGAATACCTTTGCTGCCACATATATTTTATTTTATTATTTAAAAATAAAACTGTCTGGATTCAGCTAGTCTCAATTTTTGTCAAAACACAAGCAATCCCTCAGCTCAAGTTATTTTAAATGATACTTGAACTATGTTCCTTATCAGATAAAATAGTTTGTTATGGGAGCTTTTATTTTATAGGTGACAAAAATTCATCATATTAATACATCACTTTACCGTCTTTACAACTATGGATTATTTTGTTAGTTATAATCCAATAAGTAAAAGTTGTACTTTGATGTATAATATATTGTTTCCAAATCATATTTGATACATTTATCCTTAGGACTCATAAATGAATCCCCTAATATATATATATATTTTCCATCATATTTCCAACATAGGGTTCACTACGAAATAAAAAAATATCCATAAGCATGGTTCTCTTTGAAAGGAACTCTTTTGAGCTAGCTAGGTATGGCCTCCAACTTTGCTTTTGTAGCACTCAGGTGATGTGATCAGGTGTTCCTTGTTTTTCTTTTTACCCGCGGCTGGGGGGACTGGGGTATAAACGGGGACCCGGGATCTCCCATAAGGGAGAGTGAGTCACAACCAACTGAGCTGGACCGTTTTCTCAAGTGATTGGGGGTTCTTTTTAGTCTCAACTCACCATTTTCCTTTATTTCACCAAAATTCACCAAGATTCGTGCTCTTTTAGAAGTACTTGATTTGTGAAATTGGTTGTTTTTATTTTCCGTACTATAGGATGAAGGAGGTGCATTGTTATTGTACATGTCATTGAAATTTCTGGATTTGTCAATACCTTTCCTAGATATGTAGGAGTTGGAGGGATAATGAAAGCTACGTAAGAACACTGAAGTAGAAATTAGAGAGTACAAATATGGAAAGTTGTTCAAGAGTTTGGTTGCCATAAATAACATGTCTGTATTTGAATTACAACTTGCTTTTTATAGACGTATACAAATAATAACTGCCAACTACAATAATGACTAACTAATTACAACATCAATACAGAATTATATACATAATTAATAGCGCATTAACGGTTGACTGTTACTCTTCCTGGCTGGCTGGCCGGACGCTCGAGCTCCCTGGGTGGCAGGCTTCCGCTGGAAGGAAGGCCCCCGCTAGGCTGGAGGCGAGCTCCCTGCTGGGCTGGAGGCAGGTTCCCCATTGGGCTGGAGGCAGACTCCTGGTTGGACTGGAAAGGAGGCTCCCGGTCAGGCCGGTAGGCAAGCCGTCTTGGCCTTTCCCTCCGTTGAACTCCCGCTCCTTGATGGGCTTGATCCGTTGGGCCGAGTCGAGCTCTAGGCATTTGACAGGCTTCTGGTTCCCAATCAGAAAATTAGCAATTAACTGCAGCACAACCACCTTCACTCTATCCAAAAGCAATTTTTCCACCATTGTATTGTCAGACTCTTCATATGCTCTCGTTTCCAAATGTCTCCTCTAGTCTGTGTGGATATCACATGTTTCTCACCTCCCATCTTAAATCATGTTAGTAATGCAAGCTCTTTCTTGTAGAAGTATACAAGTCTATCATTGATGTTGAAAATGAAGCGGACTTTTTAGATCGACTTTGTTGTTCAACTTTTTTATATGATTTTCTACTATTAAAATCAGCAATTGTCCTGTCACCCACTGCACATTTCCAATGTCAAACATTTTCCCAAATGCAGTGTTTCTAAATTCCTTAAGTTGCTCCTCATTTAGCAATGCATTTATTCCTAATGCCATTGTGTAAATTTGAGAAGCAGTTAACCTTTAATTCCTTCTTATTGTCAAGCAGCCCTCTTGTACGCATGTGCATGATCTTACAATGACCTGATATATATACATATAGAAATTGAATAATTCATAATTTATAATGTTGGTATATGATGGAGTATATGGCCCAGGAACCCCCGGCCCACAGACTCCTGTTTCTCCTACATGGGCCCATCAAGCCCAATGAGCACACAAAGCCCAAACGTAGCGGCCCAGACATGAAGAAGCCCACGATGCACATTTGGATGCCTTCGGCTCTGTGGCCGAAGGCTCCAAATTCTATAAGACAACTCGGTATTGGACCAACAAAGCTTATGGGAATTTCTGGCTAGAATATTAGCCTTCGGCTATTCTGTGCCCTCAACAGTATGTAGACCTCGGCTGTATGACACCTTTGGCTATATAATGCCTTCAGCTATATGATGCCCTCGGCATATAGCAGACTCGACGAAGATTCCTTTTAGAGACAGGCAACCACCGCATTAAATGCGGCGTCACGTCCAACCACCGCATTTTATGCGGTGCATGTGCGATTGTCGGTGCCACCCCGATTGAGGATACCCTCAGCCGTTAGATGTTTGACACGTGTCCCCGCCTAGCATTTATGGCAACTATAAATAGCAGCCGTTTTTCCTTGTAAACACACAACTCTCTATATTGAATACATATTCACTCTCTCTCTTACTTGCTCTGACCTCTCTCTAGGTTATTCCCCGCAATAACCCCTCGGATAAGCTACCCCCCGGGTACACTATCCATCATTTGGTGCTCTCGTTGAGAGGTTCAAACAATCAAGTAAGAACCCCCCCCCCCCCTCACCAAACACAAAAATACCTATCGAAATGGGAAGAGCCACTCGTGCCCAGTCCAAGACCCTTGAAGAAAAGAATCCGAGCCTCGGTGAAATCAAGACCGTTGGAGCCTCAAACATAGCTTCCGAAGGCGGGGCACTCGGTGAAATGGAGCAGGTCGCTGCTGACTTGCGCCTTTAGCTCCAGAAGAACGCTCCTGATGCCCACCTCGACATCGAGACTCAGAGGAAGAACCGGAGCGAAAACCAAGTGAGCCCTCCGGTCCTCACTATTGACGTGCAGTCGGCTTTTTCAGCCTTCATCCACACTATCACTCATAATCCTGGCGCCTTCGGGGCACTTGTGCCGCCCTAGGCACATGTCAGGGAAAACGCCATAACTTTTCCACCACCTCTGCCCCCTCATGTGCCCGGTTCCAAGAACCGGAAACAACGAGGGGGGCGTGGCTCAGGACACCACCTCCCAGGAAGTCCAGTCCCTGGACCAGCGTGGTGTGAACAAAGATAGGCCCCGGACATCCGCCCTCGAGAGGCTCGGAGGAGTGCAAGATCGCCGAGGGGTCCAAGACCGCCTCGGTGGTAAGGCATTCCAAAGACCTCAAGAGAGCGGAGGATCCATCTCGAGAGCAGACGAGAGCCCCCCCCCCCCCCCCCCCCCGGACCAGGGAAAGGAGCTGCCCCTTGCTGATGACGCCAGACACCAAATCAACCAAGCTCACTCCGCCCGCGCACAATCGCAGGGGGAGGAGGCCATCCCGAAGGACCCCAGGAACGAGATTATTGAGGCCCTCTAGCGCCGCCTCGACGAGATGGATGCCTATCAGGCCCAAACGACGGCTTCCGCTTCACAGGTGGGCCCCAAATACGCCGCCATGCTGGCCAAGGTGGACGAGATGCAGAGGAAACTAGCCGAGGGCTCCGGGGAACCTGTCATCCAGCTTCGCACGAAGATGCCTTTCACCTCGAGGGTATTGGCAGCTCAGATCCCTCGTAAGTATCGGGGACCACCCATAAAGCCTTATGAGGGGAAGACGGATCCCCAGGAACACTATAGCAGGTACCAAAACAGCATGATGATGATGGGGGCGTCGGACAAATATTTTTGTCGTTAGTTCCTTTCCACCTTGGAAGGACCGGCGTACGAATGGTTCATACGACTGCCCGAGGGAAGCATTGACTCATGACAAGAACTCGCCCAACTTTTCTTGACATAATTTGCGGGAAGGCACCGATCAAGGAAACACTTCTCCCACTTACTGACGGTAAGGCAACGGAAGGAGGAAACCCTCTGGGATTTCTTGGAACGCTGGAGGTTAGAGACGGATAAGGTCGACGACGCCGATGACGGGACCCTTATGGTTCTCCTTCAGACGGTTCTCCGCACCGAGAACTTCTCAAGGAGCCTCATCATCGAACCCCCTCGCAACTACATAAGGTCCCTCCAGGTGGAGACCAGTACGCAGAGGCCGAGGAGGTGGAAAAGTGCCACCAAAACCCCGAGCACCAACGTCCTAGGGTAGATGACAAGAACCATCGGGAGCCGAGAGCTCCATTCCACCAATCCAAAGGTCCAGCCCCCTCGGGTGATCGCCCCCGGTATGGCCAAGCCAAGTCCGGGGGAGGTTACAAGAACAACCCGAAGGCCTGGGCACAACCCGTCTTCTGGAGCACCCTCGGACACCTCTGACACAACCCATCAGCGTCATTCTGGACTATGCCGAGGAAAGGGGGCTGGTAGAGCGGGATTCCAGGGCACCTCGGGAGGTATACACCATCAACCCCGAGGAACCCTACTGCCGTTTCCACCGGCACCCATGAAACCGAACCGATGACTGCCATCAGCTGAAGGCAGCCATCGAGAAATTGATAGAGAGAGGTCACATGTCCCAATTCGTAAGGGGATGCGCTCATCAAGGGCCCCTGCGAAAGCAAGGATCTCGGTTAACCCAAACACCATCCCCCTCGGCGACCCGAAGGGTAAGAAAAGGGAGATCGGGAACCTCAGCGAGGAAGAAGGGTACAACCAGTGCCAAGAAAAGAACCGCCACATCCACATGATCATCGGTGGTAACATGGGGGGGGACTCCACCAGCTAGAGGAAGAAGTGGGCGCAATCCCTTTACGTGGGGGAAGTCACTCATATGCCCCCCCGTAAAGCGGTTGAGGGAGGAGCCCATTGTATTCACCAACGCCGGTCTCCCCTCGGGTTCTTTTCCTCATAGGGACGCGCTAGTGATCCAAAGTGAGATCAACAACACCATTATCCACAGAACTTACGTTGACACGGGCAACTCCGTCAATGTAATGTACCTCAGCACGTTCAAGGAATTGCATTTGGAGAGGGAATCCCTTCGGGCCATCCGGACCCCTCTGCCCGGCTTCACCGGAGACAGCATAGACTCCGAGGGGGTAAAATCCCTCCCGATACTCTTCGGAGACGGGCTCCATAGAGTCAAGCTCGAAGTGGAGTTCGTCGTCATCAACATCGACTGCGCCCACAACATCATCCTCGGTCGGCCTGCCCTCGAGGACCTGGAGGCAATCATCTCCATGAAGCACATGTGCCTTAAGTTCCCAGCCGAAGGGGGAATCTGGTACTCGAAGGGAAACCAGAAGCTCTCACGCGTCTGCTACCTCCAAATAACAAAAAAGGTTAGTAAGGCTGAGTTCCGTGTAGACACCATCACCGGAACAGTAGAAGAAGAAGAAGAAGAGAAGAGGTCGAGGGCGGAACCAGTCGAAGAAGTGGAGGACTTTGCGCTCGACCGGGCCAAGCCGGAGAGAGTCGTAAAGATTGGAGCCAAGCTCCCCGAAGACTTGAAGACTGACATCATGGAGGCCCTCCGCGCCTACTCCATTGTTTTTGCATGGGGGGCGGAGGACATGCCTGGAATCAGCCGAAGGGTAATCACTCATCGCCTGGTGGTGGACCCTTCCTCGAAACCTGTGCAACAGAAAAGAAGGCCCCTCTTGGCTGAAAGGAGGGACTTCGTAAAGAAAGAGGTCACTATGCTCCTCTCAATCAAACACATCTGAGAGGTAAAATACCCTTCATGGTTAGCTAACGTGGTCCTTGCACAAAAACCACCCACCTTCCGCATGTGCGTGGATTACACAGACCTGAATAAGGCATGCCCTATGGACCCCTTCCCTCTGCCTAACATTGACCAGCTGGTGGATGAAATGGAGGGCTGTGAAATCATGTCATTCCTCGATGCCTTCCGAGGGTATCACCAAATCTACATGCACGAGGAAGACGCGGAGAAAACAGCCTTCATGACTCCCGAAGTCATCTTCTGTTATCTAGTTATGGCCTTCGGCTTAAAGAATTCAGGCACCACTTACACCCGGATGGTGGCCAGAGTCTTTCAGGCCGTCCTAGGACGCACCATGGAGGCTTACGTCGACGACATGATCGTCAAGAGTATGCGATCAACCAGCCATGCCGAGGACCTCCGGGAAATTTTCACCATCATGCAAAACTTCTACCTTCAGTTGAACCCGAGGAAATGCACCTTCGGCGTACAAGGAGGCATGTTTTTGGGCTACATGGTTAGCCGAAGGGGTATTGAGGCCAACCTTGAGAAAATCCAGGCCACCATTAAAATGGGAGGAAGACGACATCCAACATGCCATCTTCTATGTCAGCAAGACCCTCAGGAAGGCGGAACTCAGGTATTCTCCTGTGGAGAAGGCGGTATTAGCTATCGTTTGGACCGTCAAGAAGCTAAGCCATTACTTCCAAGCCCATACGGTCCAGGTCCTCATGCACCAACCCCTCGGTGCATTGATGAGGAGTCCCACCAGCTCCTCCCGAATGGTGAAATGGGCCATATTCCTGAGCCAATACAACATTGAAATCCGTCTGAGGCCTGCCATAAAGGGCCAAGCCCTCGCAGATTTCGTGACGGAATGCACCGCGAGGTCAGCTGAGCTAGAAGAGCACTCGGCACAGGGGGATGAATGGTGGACCCCCTACGCAGACGGGTCCTCGGCAACAAAAGCATGCGGAGGGGGCGTGGTCCTCATCACGCCCGAAGGCTTCCGCGCCTACTACGCCATCCGCTTCTCTTTCAAAGTTTCCAACAACGAAGCGGAGTATGAGGCCCTCCTCTGTGACCTTCAGCTTCCGGCCAACCTCAAAGCAAGGATGATCCACGTAAAGTGTGGTTCTAAGCTAGTAGTTGGCCAGATCTCTGGTGAGTATGAGGCAAAGGAAGGAAGAATGAAGCAGTACAGGGAAGTGGCCAAAGAATTGCTCAAGGTATTTGAGGCTCACTCCATCACTCAAATACCGAGGGCTCAAAATTCCGAGGCCAGCATCTTATCCAAACTCTCGGATGAGTCTCCGAAACACCTCTCCAAGATCGTGAGGATAGAGCAACTCAGCCTCTCAAGCATACACGCCAGCCCCGTAATGGACATACAACAGGGACTGGAAGACCGGATCTCAGAAATCATCGACTTCATCACCACAGGGCAACTACCCGAGAACGAAGCCCGTTCCAAACTAGCAAAGCGAAGGGCCCCCAGCTATACCCTCGAAAACGGAAGGCTTTACAAACGATCTTACAACGGCACACTACTCCGGTGCCTTCATCAGGATGAAGCTGAAGTTGCAATGGAGGAAGTGCACAGTGGCACTTGCTCAGCTCACCAGGGACCCTTCTCTATGTCCCGAAGGCTTATGGTCCAAGGCTACTTCTGGCCTACAATGGCCCGAGATTGTGCAAATCTCGCCCAAAGGAGCGCGCCTGTCAACACTTTCAGAAGGCTCCCGGAAGGCCAACTGTTAAGTACGCCCCCATCAGCACAGCCATACCCTTCTCCAGATGGGGCATAGACCTACTAGGCCCACTGCCGAAGGGTACCTCGAACAACAGGTACATCATCGTGGCTATAGACTACTTCACCAAATGGGTGGAGGCGGAGCCCCTCGCCAGCATTACTGAGGCCAGGTGCCGCCATTTTGTTCTCAAAAATATCCTCACAAGGTTTGAGGTCCCCCACCAAATCATCTCCGACAATGGAACTCAATTTGAGGCAGCCTCGTTCTGCGCCCTCCTGGAAGCATGGGGCATCAAGCACACCTTCTCATCAGTTGCCTACCCTCAAGGCAATGGTCAAGTGGAGAACGCCAACCGAACTCTACGGGAGGGGTTAAAGAAGAACCTGGAAGCCGAAGGGGGGGGGGGGGCTGGGTAAAAGAACTTCACAACATCTTATGGGCCTACCGCACCACCCCTAGGAGGGCGACTGGCAAAACACCTTTCTCCCTGTGCTATGGATTTGAGGCTAAATCTCCCACTAAAGTAAGTAAGTAACTCTCCCCACCCGAAGGGTGGATCAGTACGAGCTCGAGGTCAACGATGCCAACACGGCCCTCGACCTTCATCTCATCTCAGAACGAAGGGAACAAGCCCTCCTAAGAACGGAGAACTATCAGAGGCAAGTAAAAAGCTACATCGACGCAAAGGTTCGTTTCCAAGTGGGGGACTACGTCATTAGAAGAAGGGAAGCCAGCCAACCCATCGAGGGTGTGAAGCTAACACCTAAGTTCGAGGGTCCCTACATAGTAGCAGCCATCATCAAGCTAGGAACTTACAAGCTAAAACACCCCAATGGGACCGAGGTCCCTAGAAATTGGAATGTACACCACCTAGTCAAATTCTATCAGTAACATATGAGTGGCCAAGCCCTCATAACACACGAATGTACTTATCCAATGGCCTAAGGCCCCCTCTTTTTCAAGAATAAATACATGTTGAGACACCCAATGCAAAGTGTATATAAGCGGCCAAGCCCTCGGACAAGCCCCCGGCCCAAGGCCTTCTCTCATAAAAAAAGGGGGTATCTCACTCAGATGACGCAAATGCCAGCCCTCGGTACCACATGCCAAGGATGAATCGTCGAATCAACTACAATTGGGAGAAAAAACACCAAGTGTTTTTTACATTGAAATGAGCCCTCAGTACCAAGTACAAGGGGCGGAGTATGAAGCATAACACCAAGTATTTCTTAAACACCCACAGTATTACGCTGGAGACAATGTCGTTCCCCTCAAGGACGTCCTTATACCGAAGGCTACACCTATCGGTTCCGGAAGCACCAAGTGCCCCCGTCCATTTGCAACTAATATGCAAATAAAACCCTTCCTTGAAACGCCTTTCGATCCGTTACCCCAAGGGAATGGCAGGCAACGGACAATGTCCCGGACCCAGGATTCGACTTTCCCAAATGAAACACTTCCCGTGCTATCCCCTAAGGGGAAGCAGGCAACAAACTATGTCTCGGGCTGAGGGAACGACTTTCAAAACCGAATCGCTTTCCACGCCATCCCCCAAGGGGAGCTGAGGAAGGCAACAGACTATGTCTCGAGCCGAGGAAACGACTTTCAAACCCATCGGAACCCGGAAGGTTAACACTGAGGGGGAGACAACAACTTATACCGTTGCCTCCCGCACAGACCAAGTCTTCCTAAGAAACCAATTTTCTTGAAGCCTCCCCTCACCCTTCAAAAAAAATGGGGTTGGAAATTTTGACTAAGTCCACATCTTGAGGACCCTTGGACTACCAAACAAGGAAACACCGATGGCACCTACTCTCATATATGGGACTTAAAATTTCTAAGTCTACTTATTCAGAAGGTTACCATTCAACAGGTGTTACTAAAAATTTACTAAGTCCACATTTGGGAAGCCTTCGACACAACGTCCAATATCGAAGGCTCCTATTCTACAAAAGGACTAAAATTGGCTAAGTCCATACTGGGAAAGCCTTCGCCACATAACACTTTGGAGGGCCAAACTTCGGAAGCCAACACAGAAGACTACTACTTAACACCCATTGGCATCTCAACAGAGTACCGGGGGCGCCTACTATCATATGTTGGGGTACAAGTTTCTAAGTTCACAGGCCTACAGCCTCTGCACCAAGGATTCCCGGTATCCCAAAAATACCGAAGGCTACCATGCTAACGAATGAGTTCAAAATCGGCTAAGTCCACATTCCTACAGCCTCCGGCGATACTATCAACATCAAAGGCACCTATTCTGCAGGGGGCTATAGGTTTGAAAGCTCGGTGAAGATTTTTCTAAGTCCCTGACTTATGGGCCCCCGACACATCTGGAGGCGCTGAAGGTTTAAGCTTTGTGCCCGGGTCTGAATTTTTCAAGTCCAAAAACAATGGCCTCCGATCACAGGTGGGAGAGGACTCATAATTCATTCATAATGCACAAATAAAGAAACTACACGCATACGAGGAAGCAAAATGAATCAAAGGCATAAAGGCATTCATTCACAAAGAGAAAAAGTATATTGTTTGCTACATAGTGACCAAAGCCGGAAGCTGAGAAATGTTGTTACAAAACATTGTTCGAAAAATATCTTAGTACAATCATTCGTCAGCACCCTCGGGAACAGGCTTCGAAGTAGCATCCCCTCTGGCCTCTTCATCGTCGTCTTTCCCTTCTTGCATCAGCACGGAGTCCTCAAGGTCCGGCCTCTCGACATCCGAAGGGAGGGGGATTCTAACGTCTGGCTGAAGGGGGGAAGGCCATAGGCTGCCGGGTCGAAGTCTTTCGGATCCACCCCAAAATGCCGGGCTAGCCTCCGATAGACGAGGGCTTGGGTGAAGAACTCCCCCCGTCATAGTAACCTTTACCCTTCCAGGCTAACCATTCAACACCGGGGCCAACAGTTCTGTCATCGACAGTCACTTCCAATACCGAGGCCAACCACTGCTTCTGCTCCTTAGCTTTCCAACCCTCACCAACGAAGGCGACAACAACATCCCTCCGAGCCTGGGCGATGGCCTCTCCCTTGGCTGCCTCGGCTTCCTTGGCCCTTTCACCTTCAGCTTTCCACTCAGCCCTGGCCTCTCTTCTAACAGCCTCCAGCTTCTACTCCATCCCCTCGGTGGTCTGCCGAAGGGTTTCCTCCAGTCTCGCCATATCCCTCACGGCAGCAACATTTTCTTTGACAAGCTTCTTCAAGGACTCGTCAGACTATGCCTTCTCAAGGCGCAAAGTTTCCACCCTACGAAGTTGCTCGCCGAGGCCGATGTAAGCCTGTAAGCAGACAAGCAAACGATAGTGGTTAGACTACTATACGCTAAGGTCAATTGACTAAGGAGACAAAAAAATGTAAGGAATCTTACTGTAAGAGAGGCACGGAGGATCTTAGACTCGAGGGCGTCCTCATATCGGCTGAGGGCTGCCTTATCCAACGGAGGGGTAACACCCCTCAGGAACTCCCTCGGGTCCACTATGCCATGCATGATGGCAGTCCCCTTTATGAGGGAGAACTGTACGTTCTCCCGGGGTAAGGCCCCCTCACCCATCTGTTCCGGGGGGGCTTGGAAGGGGTTGTCGCTGTCAACATCGGGGGCTCAGAAGAGGAGTGCTCTTCAATAATCACGACGGGGGTAGCCTTCTTCTCGGCATCCCCTTTCTTGTGCTTCTTCCCGGCCGACACCATAGCTTTGCCCGCCGCCTTCCTTTTTACAGCTTCGGCCTTGGTGCCCCGCCCTCAGCATCTTCATTGGCAGCGGGAACTGCCAACGAGGGCTCCCCATCTTTCTTGAAGAATTCATCGACAGGTTTCTGGGTCCCCACCTCCTTCTTCTTTGGCTCCTTGGCCAGCTTCTTCTTCATACCGGCGAAGGATCTCACGTCCATGGCCTCCCCTGCAACACAAGGAAAAGCATATAAGTATTATACTACAATAACAATGCACAAGGAAATTGAGGAAATCACTAAGTACAAAAGAGAGGCCTTCAGGAATCACCTCCGGTGCTCTCATAAACATAGTCTATGGGGGGGTATCTTTCATCTTTCTCCCCACCAGCCAGTATCGGTGGAAGTTCAGATTGTATAGTTCATCCGGGAGGTGGCATGCTTAATCGTCACACGCTTGTCAGACCCCTCTGGCTTCTTGGCGAGTTTCCTCCCATTCTTCTCGAGAGCAACACTCCCTACCTTCAGGTGCCTCCAGAAACTATCACAAAGAGGGGCAGCGAAGGGGTTCTCCGCCATGCGGACATAACAAAACTTGTCCTTCCATCCTTTGTGGGACGAAGGAACATCGTTGAAAAGCCTGAACTCCGGGACTTGCTGCAAATTGGTGAAGCCTCCGGCGTTTGAATGCCCCCCGGCAGACTGACGTCGGCTATAACTATGGGTACATTCATGTATACATTTCTACAAGCTACCACACTATTATTTGCTGTTTTTACATTCAATTCTATACTAGTTGCAGGTTCTATCTTTAACTTCTCAACAAATTTAGAAGAGATAAAACTGTGAGAAGCACCAGAATCAAATAGGACATACGCAGGAGTGGTATTAACATAAATGATACCTGCCACCACATCATGTGCGCGGGCCTGGGCCTGATTCATTACATAAATTCGACCCTGATTGGGAGCATTTTTGTTGTTGCCTCCTCCCTGATTCCGATTTTGGCCCCGATCACCATCCCCTGTTCGATTTCCCGGGTTGTGGTTGCCCCGGTTCTCAGCTCTTGGCCTATTTTCACCTTGATTTCCGCCTCGATTGCCGCTTCTATGATTAGGGCCCTGGTTCTGTGGTCCTCTCCCCACGTTATCCCAGCATTCGAATGCACGGTGGCCCATTTTGCCACATGTGTAGCATTTGACCCTATTGCCGGCACAGTCCACCCCTGGGTGGTCTCTATTGCATTTTGTACAGTTGAAATGCCTCCCCTCTACCCCGTTTCGACAGTCACGCCTCTGATCATGACCCTGGAACTTCCTCTCATCCCTTGGGTGATTGTGTGTCGGTTCATAATGATGAACCTTGACCCGCTTTTCCCTTTGCCTATCCTCCTCTTCGTTCCTCCGGATTTTCTTGTGGGTTTCTCTTTGAAGTTGAATCACCCGATAGTGTTTGGCAGCCCTATAATAGGTATCATCCAGGGTTTGGCATTCTTGCACACTCAAAGCCTTCTGAGTGTCATAATTGAGTCCCCTGATGAACTTCTCAACCTTGCTCTCCTCATCGGGCACTAGTGATGATGCAAACTCCGCCAGCGAGACAAATTGAGAGTGATAGTCTTGCACCGTCATCTCCCCTTGCTTTAGATGCAAAAACTTGTCATAATTTTCCGCCTGCACGTGTGGCGGGTAGAATCTTTTCCGCAGTGTACGCTTAAACCGTTCCCAGGTGAAATCTGGTTGGGCGCGCAATCCTGGTCCCACATTAACCCACCATCTATCTGCTTCTTCATGCAGATAATAAACAGCGATGCCAATTCATTGCTCTTCTGGGCAATTGATTGTGTCAAATAGCTTGTCAAAGGTGCGTATCCAATTCTCGAGAATGGTTGGATCTTCTTGCCCTAGGAAACTCGGTGGATTTCGCGCCGCTACCCCGGGTTTCCATGTCGTTGCCGTTGTTACGCGGCTGGTTGTTTTGGAGTACCGTGGTTGCAATAGTATGAGTGAGTTGACTCAGTAGGTGCACGGTCTGAGCCAATTCCGCGTTGGTGGGCACAGCATTCGGGTCCCTTCTTGGTGGCATGGCGTCTCCATAAAATAATAAATACTTAGTATTAGTGAGAAATTTTTCCTACTTTCCCTAGGGATCCTAGAATCAAGGGTTCCATAGGCCATATATATATATATATATCACAAAAATAAATTGTATCTTACATGCAATCACACACAAGATTCACAGTTCGCATAGGAACATGTTCTTTGCACATAGTGTTCGTACATACCTTGGCCACTTTAAAATTTTGCCTTGCTAGGCATTCCCTTCAACATTTGGGGTTCCCATATGGGCCCACAATCATCACAATTATCATCATATTCATGCAAGGAAAAGAATAATACTCACAAAGTCCTCACCACTCAGATCATAAACAGCCCTCGGCCTCTGCGGTACCCTTCATCTAAGACCGAAGGGTTCGCCTTTTGACTTCATTTTGGGGGCATCCGGTGTACTCTTTTCCCCTCATTAGGATTTTTTCTCACAGGGGTTTTCCTAATGAGGGTTTTAACAAGGCATCTCCCCAAAATGAAGCAAAAGGCATCAGCCCTCGGGTCTCTACTGAAGACAGGCATTACTCTACTCCTTTTCACCCCATTACATGTGCCTCAAAGAGTGGGGGACTGGAGAACCCCTTCGGAAAATCACAAAAAGTTAAAAGTTTCCTCAAGGCATCAACAAAGCCTCCAGAAATGAGGGACTAACAGCTCCTCTCGGCAGCACTAGAATGCAAATAACCAATGGAAGGAAAGTCTCGCAACAAGGACGCCTTCAGCAGAACAACCACGATTACTCCTTTTCCCTCAATTACCTTTCGGAAAAAGGAGTGAGGGACTCCTGATGGAGTATATGGCCTAGGGACCTCCGGCCCACAGACTCCTGTTTCTCCTACACGGGCCCATCAAGCCCAATGAGCACACAAAGCCCAAACGTAGCAGCCCAGGCATGAAGAAGCCCACAGTGCACATTTGGATGCCTTCGGCTCTGTGGCCGAAGGCTCCAAATTCTATAAGACAACTTGATATTGGACCTACAAAGCTTCTGGTAATTTCTGGCTAGAATATAAACCTTCAGCTATTCTGTGCCCTCGACAGTATGTAGCCCTCGGTTGTATGACACCTTCGGCTATATGATGCCCTCGACATATAGCAGACTCGACGAAGATTCTTTTTAGAGACAGACAACCACCGCATTAAATGCGACGTCACGTCCAACCACCGCATTTAATGCGGTGCATGTGCGATTGCTGGTTCCACCCCGATTGAGGGCCCTCGCCCGTCAGATGTTTGACACGTGTCCCCGCCTAGCATTTATGGCTACTATAAATAGCGGCCGGTTTTTCTTGTAAACACACAACTTTCTATATTGAATACATATTCACTCTCTCTCTTACTTGCTCTGACCTCTCTCTGGGTTATTCCCCGCAATAACCCCTCGGATAAGCTTCCCCCTGGGCACACTATCCATCAGTATAATACTCCCTCCGTTCCTAAATAAACTTCCAACTTTCCTTTTTCGTCCGTTCCAATTAAAACTTCCACTTTCCCTTTTTGATAAAGAATTTGTGGTTCACAACATTTCTTACACATTTCTCTCTCCTCTGCACAACTCTCCACCACACAATATCAACCATCTTAAACTTTGTGCCAAACCCATTTGGAAGTTAAAATGGGAACGGAGGTAGTATTAAACTTCTTAAATGTGTTAAACTAAACTAGTCAATGTAGAAGCCGATGAACATATATCAAAATCATAATGAACTGAGCAGTTATTATACTGATTTATAAAGCTCAATTTCAATGCAATGTGTACAATAGATAATAAGTGTGATTTTTTCCAATCATAAAGCTCAATTCCAAGTTAGTAATTCCATCTAAAACATATTACACTAACTAACAATATGAAGATGACAATGAACAATATATGAAAACCTCAATCAAATTGCAATTCACTAACTTAAAGTCATTAATTCCATCTAAAACATACAAACCTAACTGAGAGTATGAAGATGACACTGAACCGTACATGAAAACCGCAATCAAATTGCAAGTGAGTAATGCATTTCATGAACTAATCGTTTCTAATGTAGTCATTATTTCAACTTTTCGGGAAATTAAACAAAAGAGTAAGTACAGAGATTACCTTGTCAGAGGGAAGAACCTCTTCTTTGTCTACGCTCTTCTTATTTTTTTGGTATTCGGTTGTTTCATTCTTCTCCTTTGTCTCAAAATCACTGTCTGAAACTTGACTATCGTCTGCTTGGTTTTCTTCACATTTCTCGGCCGAAGTCTTCTTTCGTTTCACCATGTTTGTTGTGGCTTTGTGTTCTTCGTTTCGGTTCACTGTGATTGAATTTTGCTTCAATTATGCTCAAAACTCGAACGTTGGCATCGTGTTCGTCGTTCACGGTGAAGCATTCATCGTCTCAGAGGAACGTCTCAGAGGAAAAGGTTTTGTTTTAAATGACAACAGAAAACAATCGGAAAAGTTTATGTAGGACAGTTTTTTCGGAAATAGGCGAGCATGTGGATGGAGCGGTTAATGTTTAGCTTTTAATTGAGATCATTTTTGTCATTGCATCTTAATTAAGGTCTTAGAATTGACGGTTGTCCTATTTTAGAAAATCTGATTAGTCTTTGGTCCTATTATGGTCATCTATACAATAACCTTTTTTTTGGAAGAAATCTATACAATAGCATTTAGAAATACTCCCTCCGATTCGAAAAGAAGTTTCACCTTTTCTTTTCGGGCAGATTCAAAATTAAGTTCTACTTTCAAACATTTCCTTATTTGGCAAATTATCTACATCAAAACAGTGTCAAATTGTGTTCAACAATGCTAAAAAGTGTTCAAACAGTGACAAACAGTGCATTCCACAGTAAAGTCAAATTTATTTTCTTAATACGTGTGAAATCAAACGTGGAATTGGATATAACATAATATACGAAGTACCATTAACTCGGTATGAAACACGGACGGCCCTGATCGAACACCTCACAGTGATAGTAAACAACAATTAATGATGCCCCCATCTTTACTGTTCCCAATTAAGTGATAATATCTCATTAATTAATTAATTCATTATCCCTTTCTTCCTCTCGATGATGGCTATGGCGGTTGTTTCCCCAGAAGCAATCACGGCCGTCCTATGTGTTGTCACGTGCTCCCTTCTCGCCATCACCACCGTCCACTCCGACGCCTCTGATCATCGGTACAAAGCTGGAGACCCCGTCCCTCTCTACGCTAACAAGGTGGGCCCCTTCCATAACCCCAGGTATGTCTGTATCTATATTTATTACGGAGTATGTAATTATTTCTTAATTAAAACAGTAATTAATGATACTCCGTATTATATATTACTCCGCAAATACAGAGTAATGTGCTCCCTATTTGATAAGGAGCGAACTATTTGCCTCTGAATATACGTCATTTATTGTTAATTTACAAAATCCTGATGTTTAATATTCTATGTAATGTTCCGTGAGGGATGTTTATTACGTTTGTGTTTTATTTGATACAATAAATGTAAGAGGATTCTTTCTCTAAGTTAATATGATTTCAAAGGCTTATAATGATGTAGATCATTTGTTTGTTTGACATTCTGTTTGAAATAATCAAGACGTTTTCCTATTAATTTAGTCTACAGTTGTCTACCTCAATTTAAATCGATTTGACCTATTTATCATATTTTTTTAAAAATTTATGTGCTTCAAGTTTTAAATCTTTACCAAATATATAGATATAATCCATTTGGTTGATCTAAATCAGATTGATAGTTGCATTTCAGATTTTGAATCCTTGGTTTTAGGCCATTTTTGTTAGAGACCTTATCTCTCCATTTGAGGTTGTCATATTTATGGTTTTAATTTTTAACTTCTTGTTTTCATTATTTTGATATTGTATGGTTCTAAAATAAAAGGTGTGAAGCAGCTTGCTAGGCTGTGACAGGCCATGTCTTATGAATGAAAGCTAAACTTGAAAATGTATTTTTAAGAGAAAATTACCAAATTAGAAGTAAAACAAAGTAAAAGTGCGAAAATAAGAGTAAATGTTTAATAGATAGAAATGTCATTTTAGTATAACAGTTACGGTTGACTGCCAAAGGCAGCTCCGTGAACAGCCATTTTTAGCATCACTTAAAAATCGGGATAGTTTCGTTTGCACTATGTAGTACAACATCACGTTTCATAATGAGAGTGTGTGTGCTTAATATATTTTTCACTAGGCAGGATTACATTAAATTTATTACATAAAATGATTTACAGGCAACTAAATCACAATATAACATCTTAAAGGGAAAAAATTAGCTCAGCAAAGCACAATGTACCAACTACCAAAGGCCCAAATAAATTATACTCCGTATAAACTACGGTTCGTTTAATATTGTTGCGGATTTTCAGGTTTTGATATCAAGATTTGATAGGTTGTATGATAACCTAAAAAGGAATTAAACTTATGCATATAATATTAGTTTAAATTAATGTCGACAGATCGGGGAAATGACAATTTTCTTTTCACAATAATGTTATTAGATTTTGAGAAAAGAGAAGACATAAAATAAAGGAGGATAATAAACGAAGCATAATTGTTTTCCTTTGTAGTTCAGCTTGATCTCACAACAGCTCAACCGCTCCACCATGTTGTAATTTTTCTTGAAATTTGTCAGTACTACCAGAAGTTTCAAATAATAATATGATATCTAAGCCTATCGAGCTCCAACGAGAAGCTTGATCTTTGAATATCATAATTTCGGACTATTCTTCATATAAGATTTACTTTTTAACAAGTATTTGATCCAAAGTCTATAATTGTGAGAAAACGAAATTAATTGGAGTGCATGTGTATCGTGTAAAAAAAGTGAGATTTTAGAGTAGAGATACTATCTCTAAAGAATTTAGTGTGTATTAGATTTTGTTATGTACAAATGCTAGAACATTCTACAATAATAGGAACTCTTTAGTAGAGAATTCATACTTTTAACTTTTTCTACTTAGATAAATGAATCACTCTTTCAATAATAATACTTACCTTCTTTGCTGAGGTATAATAAACTCATCCGACCTTTCCCTTTTGCATTTTGATTATCATTATTACTATTAAATTCACCTTACATTATTATTGCTAGTATTCCAAAATGAAAACATAGTACTGAAATAAAAATAAAGGATAAAAGTTTGCCTTCTACTGTGGGGTGATGATGGTAATGTTATAATTTCAGTAATAAGGTGGTTGGGTATTCTCATGCTGAGTATACATAGTTAGGGCGGAGGTAGGGAAGCATGCTAAGCCTTGGCCCACTCCAAATTTCAAAATATCCTTGGTTATTAGTGTAAATTTTTTGTGTGTAAAAATCTGTCTAAATAATTATCTTTACCGGCCCAGCCCAGTATATAGCCTTGAGTATGTCCCTGTTAACATAGTCATTCTTTGTGCATGACATAAATTTCACTTTAGTCATATTTTAAGAAATCTCATTATTTATTATCTTAGCAGCAACCAACATTACTAATTGTGCTAGGAATTACCACTAAAGTTGACTAAGGAGGAATTACAAAGCATATAATTTTACCATTAATACTTTGTATTTAGCTAGTAATATTTGTTATATTTATTGCCTTATTGGTGACTATCAAAAGGCTGTTGCTTATTTTTTTGTTTCAGTGAGACCTACCGATATTTCAACCTTCCCTTTTGTGCTCCAGGTTTTTCCTATTCCTCTGCTTTTCATGCAAATTCTATTACCTATATTTCATAAACAAAATATACTCAAACTATTAAAATGTGGGTTTCAGACTAATAAAAGCTAGACTTTGAATGAGTAGTTTTATGCTTTAAATGTTGATTTGTATCTTCATAATTATTTATTGTGGGTTAAATTTCCTTAAAACACCGACAAAATTGAATTTAATTATAGAGTTCTTTTGTAACTTATGATTCCCAAGTGCCAAATTCACCTTTTTGAATCGCCCAGATATTGTTTTGTGTTAAAAGTTTTTAACTCCACATTGATCATTCATGCATTGAAACTTTAAATAAAAACGCAGAGCATGTGCAAGAGAAGAAGGAAGATCTAGGGGAAGTGTTGAATGGAGATAGACTTGTGAGTGGTCCTTATGAACTTGATTTCTTGGTGGACAAAGAATCTGAAGTTTTGTGCAAAAAGCGGCTGACAAGGACAGAAGTAGCAATTTTCCGCAGAGCGGTAGACAAAGATTATTACTTCCAAATGTATTATGACGACTTGCCGATTTGGGGCCTCATCGGGAGAGTGGACAAGGAAGGCATAGAAGATCCCAAAGATTATAAGTATTTTCTTTACAAACACATTCATTTCGATATCCATTACAACGGAGATCGTGTTATAGAGATCAATGCGCGGACTGATCCTCATGCAGTCATTGATTTGAGTGAATCCAAGGAAGTGGACGCTGAGTTTACATACACTGTGAAATGGAAAGAAAGTAATATCCGTTATGAGGACAGGATGGATAAGTTCTCCCAATCATCTTCTCAGCCTCACCATCTCGAGATTCACTGGTTCTCAATTATCAATTCTTGTGTCACGGTTCTCCTTTTAACGGCTTTTCTTACCACAATTTTGATGCGAGTCCTCAAAAATGACTTCATCAAGTAAGACCATCTTCTAATTTCCAACTAATTCTGGCATTAATATATACTCGGTTTGTTATTCAGTGTTTTTAGGCTATAGCATAATTATGTGTCTAACCTTTAGCAGGAAATGTGTTTTAGACCGCTTGCATTGGATTTGACAGTTAAATGGTATTGAGCTATGTAAGCATTAATGCAATGGGGGTATTAAGACAATAACCAACGCTCAATGGTTACTAATGGACTTTTAATGCATAAAATTGAATTAATCTTCATTATCTAACTTCAGTGTAACACTAGCATTTGTTTGATATGTTATTTTGTATGTAGCTGATGTGAAATATTTTTTTAACTGTTGCTCTTGGTCATAATTTCTTAAAGTAACTATATATTGAAAGGTATGCACATGATGAAGAGGCTGTGGATGACCAAGACGAGACTGGGTGGAAGTACATACACGGTGATGTATTCCGCTTTCCGAAACACAAGTCAATTTTTGCAGCAGCGCTCGGATGTGGCACACAACTATTTACACTGTTAGTGTGAACATTTATTTTTTTCCATATTTTCAATGACTCATTGGCTTAATTTTATTTGGTACTTTATTTTTTTCATTTTTTGCCATAGAATATGTAAAACTGGGCTTGATCACATGTGTATACTCATTTTCCAGGGCAATATTTATTTTTATACTAGCGCTTGTGGGCGTTTTCTATCCGTATAATCGGGGAGCCCTATTCACTGCCTTGCTGGTAATATATGCACTTACTTCAGGTGTTGCTGGATACACAGCAACTTCATTTTATTGCATGCTTGAAGGGACTAATTGGGTAAGTCTTAATTCTACTTTTCCTCATTCCTCTTTGGATCAAATTTTTCTCATTTTCTAATAGAAGTCATAATGAGCACTCATATTTTATTATGTTCATAATTATTGGTTATGGTCACTGGGTACTCTTCTCCTTAATATTTCGATTTCTATATCTAACCATTACAATTTTCAATCGATCACATTATTATGTTCATTATGTAATAATACAATTTGCTAAGCCATATAACTGAGCTATCCTATATTCCTATTATATTGACCTATTAATCTAAGGACCATTTATGTGGCACTCCAGTTAGTTTAGATCAGAGCAAATCAGATCATACTGCAATAGCATTAAAAATGCTAGATCATGACAATTCCAGTTCAAATCAGATTAGACCAACTTTAGATAGTTAAAATACACAAAATATCAGCCCATCGCAAGACCTAGTTTATTAGGCTTAAATACATTAGTTCAGATCAGCCCAGTTCAGACCATATTAGTTTATTGGGAAAGTTCCCGAAATAGGACTAAGACAGTTTCAAAATTCCAAAATAGGACTGCCATGTTTTTTATTCCCAAAATAGGAATAATTACTGTCATGTTATGGCAGTACCAGACTTCAAACATGGCATTATTTTCTAAACATGGCAGTAATTAGTCCTATTTTGCGAATAAAAACATGGCAGTCCTATTTTGGAATTTTTAAACTGTTTTAGTCCTATTTCGGGTAATATCTCTAGTTTATTTTGTTGGGGTCTCTCCTTAGTTGGAGAGGTTCTAGAAAATTCTAGAGCTTTCTAAAGAAGTGTAAAATTTTCTAGAATGTTCTGGAGACCTCTAGAGAAATATAGAACTCCATAGAAGCTTGTTGAAGAGTTTGGAACCCTTTCAGAATATTCTAGAGATGGGTTAAAGATTCTGGAACCATATGGAAGGATATGGAAGGAAATAGAAGAGTATAGAAACTCCTAGATTGTGTTACGTATGTATTATAGAGAATCAATCTTCACCCTTTGGATACGAATAATCCCCACCACTCATTGTCAAGGTGGAGTAGTATAAATAGGGGTAAGAGAATTCAGTCTTATCCATCCAATCCAAGAGAGGAATCACTTCCTAGAGTGAGAAAGTAGATAATGAGAGAGCCTATTTGTACCTTGGGAATCTCCAAGCTTGAGTGAGCCATTGTAGAGTGAGTCAATTTTGTAAACGCATCTCCTACTATTCTTTTGTATGGCTGAAGAATCTCCATATTGGAGAATTATACCCGTCTGCTCTCATTACCTTTAATACTTAAATGCATATCTTAACTTCATGAAGTGGGAAATTCTGAGTTTTCCCAAATGAACATGTCATAAGTTCTAATATTTAAGATGTTCTCAAATAGCTCATTATATTCAAACTAGGAAACTCAAATGATCTAAGACTTGAAAAAGAATACAAGATTGATAAACTCAAATGAGCTATCGTTTCTTAGAGAAGATGTTGCCTATCTTACACCGCGCAAGTATAAAGATACAAACTTGCATAAAGCCTTTGTGCTACTCCCTAATCAAATTGATTTTTTAGGATAGAACAATAAATCTTATTAGAATTGCGTGTAAATGATGAATCTTGGCTTAACAAACAGGTGAGAAATTTGTTGTTCACTGGGTGCCTTTTCTGCGGCCCTCTGGTCATCACGTTCTGCTTCCTCAATTCTGTTGCAATTGGATACACTTCAACTGCAGCTCTCCCGTTTGGCACAATTGTCGTTATAATCCTAATATGGGCGCTAGTGACATCTCCATTACTCGTTTTGGGGGGAATTGCAGGAAAGAATAGCAAAACAGGGTTTCAAGCTCCCTGTCGTACTACTAAATATCCGAGAGAAATTCCGAAGCTTCCTTGGTACAGATCGGTTGTCCCCCAGATGGCAATGGCTGGCTTTTTGCCATTCAGTGCTATATATATTGAACTATATTACATATTTGCAAGTGTATGGGGCCATAAGATCTACACCATTTATAGCATCTTGTTTATTGTCTTCATCATTCTTCTCATCGTTACGGCATTCATCACAATTGCTTTGACCTACTTCCAGTTAGCTGCAGAAGATCATGAATGGTGGTGGAGGTATGTATATGTGGACACTCGTTATTTTAGAACCTAGATCCAAAATAGAGTCATTATATATAGACATATAGTACTAGTACAACTTTTAGTTTTTCTCCAGTTTTCAATAATCATGATATAATGTTTCTATGGACATGCAAGAAGTGCTACAACATTGGATTTTCCAAATCAGAAAGCATATAAGAAAGCTCATCTTATTACAAAAAACTAAGTTTAGTATTAGTTTTGTTTTGAAAATTATCTCTGGATAAAGTTGTGCATAACTTCTAACTTTTATTACATCATATTTAGCTTAATTAAAATTAAGCATGACAATCTTTTTCTAGTGCAAAAGCTTGAATTCTTTTATTGTGCTAATAATCCGTTTGTTACATTATGAATCAAATATAGGTCATTTCTATGTGGTGGCTCAACTGGAATCTTTATCTATGCCTATTGCTTGTACTATTTCCATGCAAGATCAGATATGTCTGGTTTCATGCAAACATCGTTTTTCTTCGGTTACATGGCTTGCATTTGTTATGGCTTCTTTCTTATGCTCGGAACTGTCGGTTTTCGGGCTGCCCTCCTCTTCGTTCGCCATATTTATAAATCGATAAAGTGCGAGTAGAAAGAGTTATTGCTTGATCTTAGCATGCATCTTTCATGCTGCTTAAGTTTTGGTTAGAAAGAATTTGAATTGATCTATTCAGCTTCTATATTTATAGTATTTCCGTAGCCCCGTCTTGAAAGGATACGGTATTTCAGATATTTTCGAACTCTAAAATACCAACGATGTTGCAAACGGTATGGGAAAACGGTTGTTTTAGTTGTGGTTTACACTGTTAGGGTTAAAACTTTAAGCCAAATGGTCAACGCAAAAAGAATACAATTATGCATACACTCATTTTTATGTTTGACCAAGTATTTTTAAAATGGAAATGCATTTTCATAAACTAATTAAATCAAATTTGTAGCCAAATTGCCAATAATACATCAGAAATGTATGTACCTTGCAAAACCAACACACGCTTCATACAACGAGGCATTGAATGGTCTAACTTAATGAGGAAACCCAAACAATAATAATACACTTCAACATGGATGGTACCAAAAGCATTTCCATTAGTATTGGGAAAGAATAGTTTTGGGAAAATAATGGCTTGCCCTATTGGGTGCTGTGGTCATGTATTTATAATAGGGAAAACTATCATATAGGCCCTCCTACTATACCAAAAAAAGCGATTAAGCCCTCGTACTATAATATCACCCAGTTGAACACCTCAACTTTCTTTAAACGCCCAATTTCAATTATTAGCCGGTAAGATACCGGTTACCTGAAAAAATGCCCCCTGGCTTCCTACGTGTCCCAAGCAATCCTCTTTGGCTTCCTCTAAATATCCTCGTCACTAATAAACCTCTGTTCGCTATCCTCTCTCTCAGATGCAGCTAAACTCCAGAGCATTTATACCCTAGGACGTCGATTGTTCATCTCTAGAGGGCTCGGATGAGACGACAGTGAGCAATCGATAGAGAGCAAAGGATTAAGTTTCGTACATGTGAGGATGTCTGCTACTTCGATATCAACACCCCAAAAAGGAAGTAGCCGCACTCTTCATTATGAGCCTCCGTTATACTGTAGTTGGGGTCTAAAGGCGCCTCTATGTGTTGCAAGAGAAAGCGGGAGGGCCTTTTATGGTTGTCAAAAATGGAAGGTAAAATTGAAATTATGTTAAATGTAATCTGATTGTGATTCTCTCTGAGATTGATGCGGTTTTTACACTTTCATCCAATTGATAGGCAGGCGGTGTTAGCGGGTGCGTTTTTTTTGAGTGGAAAGACATTATTGAAGAAGGGTTTGGGACTGACCACTAAAAGAGGAGTGAAAAAACAGAGGAAAGAACTGATAAAGTGCAACAGGTGTTGGCTAGACATGGTGAGCAGTTGAAACACATGATGAAAGTGATGCACAGTGAAATGGAAGCCAACAAGAGGTTCCGAAAACTGAATGGATGTGCTTGGATGCTCTTGTTTTGTATAGTAGCTATGGTGTATTTTCAACTAAGGAAGAGTGATTTGTACTTTTAGGTTATGTTTGAGTGAGGGATGTGCTTGTAATTTGTGTTGTTGGTAGGGAAACATTTGCCATCCATACGCCGTTGTTGATTGGTATTCATCAATTGTTGTAAGGGATATGTGTTTTGTAATTTACTAGTTGAAACACATGTTTTGCAACTATGGTAATGTTGTTTTAGTGTTCTGTTTAATAGGCAACTGCAGTTTAATGTTCTATTTATACCAGCTGCAAATATTTACCAATTCATCTAGTAATCACTTTCAATATGTGCACCAATGTCCATCTATTAATCACTTTCAATAATTCTGCACCAATCCATACCAAAAGGTGTTGTAATACTTGGCAATTATAACAAAAACCAGGTCCAATAATTAACAAAAACGACCTGCAAGTCTGCAACACTTCCAATGAAAATCTGCTACAAGCCTACAACACTAAGCAATTAAAAACATGAACTACAAAAACAGAACATAAACACTTATGTTAAACTCATAAATGTTAACCATAACCGGCTGATGTTAATGTACAAAAACAGAAGTAGAGCCCACTACAAAACATCACAAAAAAGCATGCCATATTTGACCTCCACTACGACAAAATACCGGAGGCCCGTCAGGTTTTAAATTAAGAGTTTATAGTAAAGCTTCCATATTACATGAACAAAAAAACACCTTCCAAGCGTTCATTACTAACTCTAAATCAATACTAAACATCATGGAGTGCAATTCCTTCACTTTCATCAGCTTGTGCCCCCATTATTGACCTCCGGCTCACCTCGCTTACCACCAGCTCTCCCTCTTTCTTTGCCTCTAGTAGCAGCAGCAAGTGTGGAAGTAGAAGTGGTAGGGCAAGTTGATCTATTATGGCCTTCTTTCTTGCATATTGTGTTCCTGAGGAGTGATGTTCAGACTCTTCCCTCACTCTCTTCTTCTTTGGTCGTCCAGTCATTTTTTTTGGCAATGGAGGTAAGATCTCATCACCTTCAGTTCTTGGCCATAACAGGTCACCATTAATAGGGTCTAAAGTGTATGCATATGTGCGTTTATACATATCCTTGGAGTAGCATGTGTGGATAAAGTCTTCAGGATCCAATCCTTTGTTAAAGATGGCACAAATTGCATGTGCACATGGGATTCCAGAGAGATCCCATCTTATACATGAACATGACCTACCACTAAGGCTTACCTTGAACTGTTGCCTCCCTTTCTTGATCTCATATCCATCATCACCATTAAAATCCACATGCCAAACTTGACTAGCAAGAATGTTCTTATTCAGCTTCTTTGCAATCAATGGTCCACAATTTCCTACCCAATATTCAAACATATTTTTGCTTAGATATATATCAATCACATAACACATATGGATTCGTACATAACTTAACCATTTTATAATAACAAATGTACCTGACCACTTAAGCACTCCATTCCTCTTCTTACCAATCCTCCTCATCATCGCAACCCGGATGTCTTCCAACATGGGTATGAGTAGCTTTTCCCTGCACTTCAATAAAGTGCTATTGAAGGCCTCAGACAGATTATTCTCAACTGTGTCACACTTCACATCTGTCCGGAAATAAGCCTTACACCACAATTTAAAAGGGTACTTTTCCAGGTCTTGAGCAGCTTCTCGGTCAAGCTTGCGTAGGTCATGTAGTGTGCGGTGTAATAGAGGTTCATTTGGAGATTTAGCACATGCCCAAAAATGTCTCCTAAGCACCATTCCACCATGCTTTTGGTTCCAATTTGCATGGATATGTCATTGGACAAACCCTGCAAGGAAATTATTCAAATTAGTGAACTGAAATTTAAGTGAAGCAAAATTATTTTATACATAACCAATTTACTGTAAGTGTAAATATACAGATGACATACCTTTTGTTGATCAGAAACTAGTGTCCAAGACTCGGCCGTGGTAATCTCCAAGTCTTTCTTAAGAAGCTCCAGGAACCAGGTCCATGATGAACTATTTTCAATTTCAACCACAGCCCATGCTATTGGGTACATTTGGTTATTAGCGTCTCTTCCCACTGCAGTTAATATCTCACCCTTCAATTGGCCCTTGAGAAAACAACCATCTAAACCTATCACTTTTCTACAACCATCAAGAAACCCTCTCTTCACCGGACCAAAACAAATATAAATCCTTTGAAATACGGGAGGAGCATCAGGGACCACTCTCACGGTGTGGATGACAACAGTGCTGTTGGGAATAGAGTTGAGGCACTCCTGAGCATAATCCCTCAGTTTCTTGAATTGATCTTTAAAGGCAGTTTCTGTCTTCACCTTAATTTCTTTCAGAGCTCTAGTCACCATACTTATAGACACATTGATCTTTAGGTCTGCTTTGATGAGGTTTTTCAACTCTGTTGCACCTATAGAAGGGTTCTCTAATACCTTTTCCTCATACCTATCCGCAATCCAATTTTGACTTACAACCCTCAACTTAAATTTTGTATTACACAAATGTATTGGATTCAGCACCTTTACTTGGAAACAACGCAACCTGCGTTCCCAACTGGCCGTGCAGGTATATGGGCAATTTTTAGCACATTTGACCCTTACCCTCATTGGCTCGTTTTTTTGAAATAAACATCTTTCTTTTCATGGCAGGCATATCTGATAATAGCATTTTTAAATTGTCTACCATCTTCAAATAACATTGCTAACTCGATTAAAGGCGGCTCAGACTCTGGATTATATGAGGAATGTAAAGCACTCTTTTTATATCCATTACCCCCATCTGATTCAGCCTCTGAATCCATATAGTGTTCACTTTCACCGTCCTCACTTCCATCTTGTTCTGATTCATTCACTTGAGGCATTTCTTGATCAATTTCATCAGGAAGGTCACACATTTCTTCTTCATTCCCATTCTGTTCACCTTCAGCACAATCTACATCAACTGCCTTCCTACTCTCTGCATGTGTGGCTGGTGTTTCATCTTGAGGGTGTGGCTCAAATGACTCATTAGGGACAAGGAGTAGGTCAACTAATTCAACCTCGTCCAAGCCATGCTCAACAAAGACTTCAATTTTACCGCAATGACTGGCCAAATGTATTAAGTGCAATGTGGTCTTGTCGTCAAACAATTCATACAGTTCTCCCATTGGATCGTGCGGTCTTTTGAAGTACAACCCTTATATATTTCCATACCTTCCTGAGCGCAAACACTTCATAAGGTGCGGGTAACAAATGAAGTCTGGATCTATCTCCACACAATCAACCCCACCACCTTTATACATGGTTTTTGGGCGCTGAACAAATGTCCCTCCATGATGAATAATAAGTTGAACTTTATCAAACATCCTGAAATCTTAAAACAAGCAATAAAAAAACGATGAAAATGATATACTTGCTTGAATGCAGAGTATCTACTATACTTTTGAAGAACGTATGAAAACTACACAAGTTGAAGCACAACAATCAACAATACCTATACTCTTCTACTCCCACTAAATCTGAAATATATAAGCGAACCCTAGAAACAATATAATTTCACTCGTAGTGGCAATAAGAATGAAGTTCGTATATCAAAACCTCGTATTTTAGGAAGGAATACAATTACACATTCAATGAAACCATTCAATGATAAACACATGAAGAACCAAGGATTACGTTCAATGAACATCGGATTACCTGGAATTCGTAACCTCGCCTCTCCGTCACTCCGTGTCAATGGCTTCAACGGCTGTAATAGGAACCAGGGACGGGAGTTAGGGATTTCAAATCGTCAAAGCAGGCGTCAATTTTTTGTGATGTTGTATACCTTTAGAATTAACTTACTTGGATTAACTTTTACACGTAGGAAGCCAGGGGGCATTTTTTCAGGTAACTGGTATCTTACCGGCTAATAATTGAAATTGGGTGTTTAAAGAAAGTTGAGGTGTTCAATTGGGTGATATTATGGTACGAGGGCTTAATCGCTTTTTTTGGTATAGTAGGAGGGCCTATCTGATAGTTTTCCCTTTATAATAAAACAGGGTTAAGAGCGTTTACACAGAAGTCCCTAGACTATTACATTATTACACTCCCTCAATCTATGCAGAGGAAACAACGCGCAGATTGAAACGTAAAAGAATTAATTATCAAAATAGGACTAAAAGTCATTCACTTTTCACAAATAGGACCAAAAAATGAACTATGTTTGCATAGGACTAATTATGTGTACCTTGGACAATTATACCCTTATAGTTATTAAAATGTTTTAATTCCTAATACAATAATAAAAAATAATAAAAATTCGTAAAAAATACTAAAAAATTAAGAAAAACATTTCGATATTAAAAATTTAATTAATTTTATTTTCAAAAAATTAAAAAAAATAAAAAATAAAAATAAAAACTAAAAAAAAACGCCGCCGCCTCTGCCGCCTCAGCACCACCACCTCCAGTCACCAGGGGAAAAAATGTCAAGTTCATTACGAATGCCATATTTAAGGCAGAAAAAAATGAAAATGTTGGCATTCGAAAAGAGAAATATGCCACTTTTTCGGCATTTTCAGAAAAAAAATGGCATTTTTCTGGGAAAATGACATTTTTTTCATCGGCCGGAGGTGGTGGTGCTGGGAGGTAGTACAGGCGGTGGGAAAGGCATCCATATTTTTTTAAATTTGTTTTACGGAGTTTTACTATTTTTTATTAATTTTTTTAAAAATAAAATTATTCAAAAAAAAATTGAATTTTTTATTTTATAAAAATTTTATAAATTTTTTAATTATATTTCTACGAATTTTTGATTTTTTTCGAATTTATTATGAATTAAACATTTAATTATGGCTTTTGACTATTTTTAATTCATATTTAATGGAAGGGTAAGAATGGAATGCAAAAATAGGTATGTTTCCAATAGGACTCATATGGTCCTATTTTGGAATAAAAACATAGCAAGTCCTATTTTAGGTTTTTGCCATAGTTTTAGTCCTATTTGAACTAATTTGTAAACGTAAAAATTCAAAACGTTGACTAGATAAATTTTTAGTAAAAATATCTGCAAGCTGAAACTGAGTAGGTATATATTTAACTTGAAGATCTCCATGTGCCACGCGCTCACGAACAAAATGATAATCTATTTTAATGTGCTTACTGCGATCATGCTGAATAGGATTCACAGCCAGGTAAGAAGCAGAAACATTATCACAGTATAGCTGAACTGGTGCGGAGATAAAGATGCTCATATCCGCAAGTAACGAGCGAATAAACATAGTATCCTGAACAGTATAAGCAATGGCCCGATACTCAGCTTCTGTGGAGGATTTGGACAAGGTGGGTTGCTTCTTGGACCGCCAAGATATCAAATTATTTCATAAAAACACAACATAGCCAGTGGTAGAGCGAGAGCTATCTGGACACCCTGTCCAATCAGCATCAGAATAGGCCACAATGACTGAGATGTGCTTATCGGACCGCAGCCAGAGTCCATGAGTAGAAGTGCCCTGCAAATACCTGCAAATTCTTTTGAAAGCCAACAAATGTGAGGTGCGTGGAGCATGCATAAACTGAGATACCAGATGAACAACATATGTAATGTCAGGTCTAGTAATAGTCAAGTACTGTAAAGCACCTATCATACTACGATACTCAGTAACATCAGTTAAGAGTTCCCCATCTGTGAGAGAGAGGGTAGTGCGAGAAGGTAATGGTGTACGAACAGGCTTAACAGTATGGAGATGAAAACGACGCAATAAATCAGATATATATTTGGCCTGAGAAAGGAAGAGCCCCTTTGGCGTGCGTTGTGCCTGAATCCCCCAAAAATAATGAATATCCCCCAAATCTTTCATGGCAAATTGAAGGGACAGAGTATGAATGATGGACTTGACAAAAGAAACAGAAGACCCTGTAATTAATATATCATCAACATATAACAGAATGTACACAACCTGTGAGGAAGATCGATATATGAACATGGATGAGTCAAATTTACTCTGAGTAAAACCACGATTGAGTAAAAAACCACTAAATCTATGAAACCATGCACGAGGAGCGTGTTTAAGACCGTAAAGTGCCTTACGTAATCGACAAACATGGTTAGGAAAGGATGGATGAACAAAGCCCGGAGGCTGACGCATATAGACCTTCTCAGTGCGATAACCATGTAAGAATGCATTTTTCACATCAAGTTGACGAACAGACCATCCTAACGACACCGCAACAGATAAAACAAGACGAACAGTGGTGGGTTTAACAACAGGGCTAAAAGTTTCAGTAAAATCAATTCCAGCCTGCTGTTTGAAACCCTGAGCAACAAGACGAGCTTTGTGACGCTCAACAGATCCATCAGAAACATATTTCGTCTTATAAATCCACTTACACCCTACCACATTTTTAGTGTGATCCCAAGGTACTAAATCCCATGTCTTGTTAGCAATTAATGCATTAAATTCATCAGGCATGGCAGCCCGCCAAACAACGTGTTTATTTGCTTGTGTAAAACATGTAGGATCATCCGGGGGAGAAAAGGCACTCAAATTTAAAATTGTTTTAGGTTTAAAAATACCTGCCTTGGCTCGTGTTATCATGGGATGTATGTTTGGCCGGGGGACAGGAGAGACCGGTGTTGCGTAAGAGCTAGGTGTCGGACTGGGCAGAGGTGACGAAGTGGGTGGTGGAGTTTCGGGTGGGCTGGTCAACGAGGGAGATGAGGGTGTGGTTGGGGAAGAGGGCTGCGTTGGTGACTGGGAAGGACTGACCGTGGGTGTGTGCTGACCTGGGGGCCGCTGGTGTGCGGGTGAAAGAGGCACGGTGTCATGGTCTGATAGTTCGGTGAGGGACAAGGTGGATTAACCTGAGGGCGTGGGCTGCTGTTGAACAGAGGTGGATAACCAGGGGAACTAAGGTCAGGGTCTGGGGCAACAGGTTTGGTGATTAGTTTCAAATATGGGAATTCATTTTCATGAAAGATTACATCCCTACTAACATAGACACGACCCGTAGATGGAGAGAGACATCGGTACCCTTTATAGCCAGGTGCATACCCAATAAATACACAATGTGTGGAGCGTGGTGAGAGTTTATTGTGAGAGGCAGCAATAAAATTAGGAAAGCATGAACAACCAAACACACGCAAAAAATTATAATATGGAATTTTATTAAAAATCTTTTCATAAGGTGTAAGTCCGTTCAAAATAGGTGTAGGTAAGCGGTTTATAATGAAAGTAGCGGTATAAAGAGTATCCACCCAAAAATTCCCAGGAATAGAAGAATCTATCAACACAGTCCTAGTTAATTCAAGTAGATGTTTATGTTTGCGTTCTGCTACACCATTTTGAGCCGGAGTGTCAGGACAAGACTTTCTAAATAAAATTCCAGATTTTAAAAAATGTTGATGAAAAGTGGAATTATCAAACTCACCAGCCCCATCACTTTGGAAAATTTTAATTTTATGACTAAAAAGATTTTCAACAAGAGTTTGAAAATTGACAAAATGGGTGAAAACTTCAGATTTTCTACGCATAGGATAAATCCAAGTATAACGTGAAAAATCATCAATAAACGAAACATAATACTTGTAACCAAGATTAGATAAAATAGGCGATTGCCAAACATTTGAATGAATAGTTTGCAAAGGAACAGTAGAGTCATGAACAACATCCGTAAAAGGTAGTCTGTGGGATTTCCCCAACTTACAAGACACACAATTATGAAGAAAAGAAGAAGAGCATGAAATAAAATTATTTCGCCTAAGTGTGCAAAGAACTCGATCACCACAATGCCCCAGACGTTTGTGCCAAATCGGGCCAGAGACTACTTGGGCTTAGAAAGCACTAAATGGGTAAACATGATCTTTATTGGAAGCCTGAAGAACCGGCTGGTGGTGCCGCAAAAGCTTGATGAACGGGAGGAGCCTCCTGACTCTGTAAATAGGCATTCCTTTGTTCCTGAGCCTGTAGAATTGGACGCAATGTGTCCAGCGTGGCATTTCCCGGAAAATAGGATATAGCCGTGATGAGAGACTCATACTCACGACCAAGTCCAATGATAGCTTGTTCAATCAGGTCCTTATTACTAACAAGGGAATTAATAGCTGCCAGGTTATTATCTGCCATAACTTTAATTTCTAATAAGTACTGATCCATAGTTTGTGACTCTTTCTTTTTCACATGAGAGAGCATTCTTCTAAGTTCCAGAGATCGTGCTAAACAGGCTGATTGAAAACGATTCTGAAGACGCTCCCAAATTAAATGAGAAAATTTAAGATCATACACCTCCATCAAAACATCCCTAGACAATGTAGCAAATAACCAAGACCTAACTGTTTGATCAATTTTGAGCCAATGATGATACTCAGGGTTATGTATTTCTCGTCGAGCCATATCACAAACAGTAGGTGGCGGAGCCATAATGGACTCATCTAATATCCCAAGAAGACTGTGAGAAACTAGAAAGGATTCCACTTGAGTACGCCATGGTAAATAATCCTCAATCGCCGATAAACGAGTAGTGACAATATTAATAACATTCGGGGTTGAGAATGCTAATTGTGATGAAAGGGATGATAAAAAAGTGGGAGGTGATGAAAAACCTGGCAGTGGAGATGGAGAAGCAGGCTATATCAACAATACTCCCGGCTGACCTGAAAAGGTGGGTCCAGCAAAATCCATGGTTCGGCTGATGCCATGAGTAGATGAGTGCCCCAAAAAAACCAAGTTGGCGGCATGTGGAGGAAATAATGATGGTGCCGGGATGTGAAAAAGACTGTTGGAATTCAGGGGCATTCCAATTGAGGCAAGTGGTATCCGTGAAGACCCTGACAGAGTGGCCATCGCGCAGGTAGGGTGCAGCGGAGGAACGAAGTCGCTGCTAAAGGGAGTAAAAGCCTGCGATGTGGACTGCGCAGTGGAAATCTGAGTGATGTTGATGTCCGTCGTCGTGATGGCCGTGGATTGAGGTGGCGCTGTAGTGGTAACTGCCGCAGAGGCTGCGTCAACCATGATGGCGGTGCCTTGCGTGAGGGAAGAAAAGGATCGGAGAAAAATAACCCCTACGCATCTGATACCATATACGAAAGAATAGTTTTGGGAAAATAATGGCTTGCCGTGGTCAGTATTTATAATAAAACAGGGTTAAGAGCGTTTACACAGAAGTCCCTAGACTATTACATTATTATTTATGTCCAATTGATCTAAATTTAAAATCATTATTGCATGCAGAAGAAGAGAAAGATACACTTAATTAAAAATGCTCGCTAGTTGCTCATTTAGGATAAACAAAATGCTCATTCCATCAAAATTATACTTTTTCTGCTCATTTTCATTCAATATAATGCTCATTTGAATATAAAAGATGCTCATTCTGTATTTAAAAACCTTTTATGCGTTAGAGAAATGCTCATTTTGATGTTTTTAATTTTAGATTGGTTTCTATCTCAAATAGATTCCTATTTAGTTTAATATTTCAAATACTTTCTCTTGTGAATTGCTATTAGACTATTCGCATTCTTGCACCTTCAATTACTCTGTCAATACACTTTTTTCTGCATTCTAGCATCGTTAACAAAATTAGTCTACATATTGTTTGCATATCAAGTTCATAAAACATTACTTAATTGTTATAAGTAATTTTATTTTTATTTTTTCTAAATAATTAAATAACCTAAGACCCTATGAGGCACATTGTGATGTAAAAATTTAAAGTTTGGTTAAAGTGTCTGTTTTAACTCTTTCTGACAAAAAAGTTAAAATAAAGGAAAATAAAATATATGTAGTACTCCGTATTATTTTGACTACTCCCTCCGTCCCTTTGGAATGTTCCCGTTCGGTTTACGATGCTTGACTGACGATAAAGCAACTCGATTCCTGTTCACACTCCGCTTATTTTTAGTAAATAAAATTTACATATTCAGAAACTACATTAAACCCGCTACAAAGCCTGATCAAGAAAAGTTCAATTTGATAAAAATTTGATATATAAAGTAAAAGATTAGGAGTGACCTAAGTTGACCAATGAATAGTGAACGGGAACATTCCAACGTGATGGAGGTAATAGAATATTATTAGGCTTATTTGTTTCCTAATATGTATTAAACTCCTTTACTATAAATACACAGGCCAGAACTCCTATTGGAGTACCTTTTCCCATTAATTCTCACATGGTATCAAGAGCCCAGGGGAAAACCTAAATTTTTCTCGCTCTTCCCTTGGAATCACCGTCATCGGCGTTCTCTTCCCTCCCCCATGAATACGGCCGCATCTTCTTCTTCCCTCTCAATGGATTCTTCCATCTCGGCGGCCTCAGGTTCCAGTGGCGCACCTCTCTCCGTTGGTTCGCAGCCCAATTTGTCTGGCCAGTAGGTTTCTTCATCTCCTTCGCAGCCCCAATTTCATGGTGCGCAGGTCTCCTCTATCTCTGCTTCACCGACTCGCTTTACTCTGCCAAATTACTCGCTCTTCCAGAATCTGCCACCAGTGTTTTCATGGCCTGCTCCATCTCCGATTCAGCACCCCACTCTGGACCCGCCGCCCTCTCTCTCTCTCTGCACCACCGGCGACTCAATTCTCGGGACACACGGTGGTTGGTTCTCCAGGGATTTCATCTTCTGTTCCAGCACTAAGGACTACACTCCCACCAACTTCTCCATTCTTTGGCCCCTCGTTTGCTGGCTTCCCGGGTGTCATTCGGCCACAACATGATCCGTCTCCTCTTGGTTCTCCTATGGCAACCATGGCTCAAGCTGTGTCTCATGGGATTGCTCATGTTGGCCAGATTGTCACCATCAAACTCAAAGCGGTTGAAGATTATCTTACATGGTGCACTCAATTTGAATCGTTTATGGTGTCCCGGGGTCTTTTTGGTATTTTAGACGGCTCCATTCAGGTACCTCCCTTATACACAGTGGATTTTAATAATCATCAAATCGTTAATACTGATTATTATCATTGACTTCGAGTAGATCAAACAATACGTTCTTGGTTGTTTGCTACTTTATCTCGTGAAGTATTAACTGATGTTCATGATATTAAACATTCACTTGGTATATGGGAGCGGTTACAATCACGATTTATGTCTGCCAGTTTACCTAGAGCAATGGAACTTAAACGTTTATTGTCTAATACTAAAAAGAAACCTACTCAATCCATGGAGCATTATTTACGTGAAATTAAAACTTTGGCTGATGCTTTAGCTGCTATTAATTCGCCTGTGACTGAAAAAGAATTACTACAAAGCACGCTCCTTGGATTAGGACCTGAATATTGGTTTGTTACGGGCACCATATCTTTGTTTCCTGAGAGCTTTCCCCCTGATATTCTCCACCCATGCCTCATGGAAGCTGAGCAACACCTTTTGCATCAACACCAGCACGACGATTCCCTTCCTCAATAAGCTTTTGGTGCTTAAGTGGGGGCCGGGCAGTCGAGTCAGCAGAATGTCTCTCGTGGCCGCGGCAGAGGCGGACGAGGCTGTGGGGTCGTGGCAGAGGGGGCCGACATCAGCAACAGCCGTTTTATGCACCACCAGCAGCTCCGGCACCCTTCCATCTGCCAGGGCCGAGACCTGCAGGGGGTGTGCATGCCTCGAGACCTCCTAATGATACATCTGGTAAATCGGTTTTGTCCAATTTAAATATTAATGCTCATTATACTTCTGGTACTAATTGTCATTATGCAGGTTTCCCATCCGCTGAGGGTATTCTTGGTTCTGTTCCTTCCCCAGTTGTGTGTCAAATTTGTTTTTCTGCAGGTCACTCTGCGTTGCACTGTCCATCCCGTTTTTCACAACCCTCTGCGCCTGCTTTGATCACTCCAAGTGGTGAATCAAACGATGTTTTGTGGTATCCCGACTCGGGAGCTTCTGCTCATATGACATCTTCTGAAGGTATTTTGTCAAATAAATTCCCTTACTCTGGCTCCATGACTGTTAGTGTTGCGAATGGTACTACTCTTCCCATTGCTAATATTGGAAATATTACATTAAATACTCTCAGCCGCCCGTTATCTTTGAAATCTGTTTTTCATGTGCCTCGAATTAAATTTAATTTAATTTCCATTCAAAACTTGTGTGCTGATAACAATTGTGTTGCAGTTTTTGATAAAAACTATTTTTTTGTTAAGGACAAAATTTCGGGGGCAGTTCTTCTTCAGGCGCGTCATAATGGACATCTTTACCCTATCAGTCTCACTTCCTCTGCACCTGTAGCTTTAGCCACTATTACTTCTCCTGGCCCTGTGTGACATCGTAGATTAGGACATTGTGGTGAAACTATTTTGCGCGTGTTGCGTCAAAGAAAACTTATTTCTAGTTCGTCTACTTTTGAACATGATTGTGTTTCTTGTCGTTTGGGTAAATCTCAACGGTTACCTTTTTCGGATGCTAGTCATAACTCTTCTGCTCCATTACAATTAATTCATTCTGATGTATGGCAATCACATGTTCTATCTAATTTAGGTTTTAAATATTATGTGTTCTTTATTGATGATTTTTCTCGATTTACCTGGATATATCCTCTGCGCACTAAAAATGAAGTCTTTCATCAATTTAAAAATTTTAAACTTTTAGTTGAAAATTTGTTTAACTCTAAAATTAAAATTTTTCAAAGTGATGGAGGGGGTGAGTTCGTTAATTCTCATATGCACCAATTTTTAGCTGATAATGGCATCCTATTTCAAAAGTCTTGCCCAAATACTCCTCAACAAAACGGTGTTGCTGAATGCAAACATCGTCATCTTTTAGAATTTGCTAGAACTATGCTTATAACAGCCTCTGTTCCTAGCACCTTTTGGGTTGATGCAATTTTTACTGCTGCATATATTATTAATAGGCTTCCCACTCCTAACCTTAATGGTGTTTCCCCATACGATATTCTTTTTCAAAAACCACCTGATTATAGTTTATTACGTGTGTTTGGGTGTTCTCGTTATCCAAAATTTTCTGCATCTTCTTCCAATAAACTTTCTCCTCGCTCTGTCCAATGTGTTTTTCTTGGCTATGCGTCCGAATTTAAAGGATATCGTTGTTTGAGCCTAAGTCTGGCAAAGTTTTTATTAGTAGACATGTTCGTTTTCATGAAAATATGTTTCCATACACCACATTGTCTTCTTCTACAAGTACCACTCCCTCTTCTTCTCCTCCTATTGAAAATGAATTTACTATTCCCACCACCACCTCCCATAGCTATATTCCCCAATCCACTACCCTCCTACAACCTGCTGCCCAAACCATGCCTGAAACTACATGCCCAACCGTGCTCCACACTCCCAGACCAGCCATTCACACTTCAACACCTCATGTGACCTACCCATCCCCAATTACCCCATCCGCAAGCCCAGCTCTCCCTTTGACTCCCAGTTTAACATCCGCACAAGACCCAAATCCCAGCTCCACATCCGCATACCCAGCTGTCCCCCTGACTGCTCCCATTGTTTCAGTCCCCACCGACCACTCGTCTGCTATATCCACGGAGGCCGTACCTTTGCCTTCTGTTAGTCATGATGCCACAATTAATACTCATCCCATGCAGACGAGGGTGAAGTCGTGAATTTTTAAACCAAAACCCATTTTTAATTTAAACACAATTGTTTTATCAGCTGATCCTACATGTTTTTCAGAGGCTAATAAACAGTTAAAATGGCGTGTGGCAATGGCTGAGGAATTTAATGCTCTTATTTCTAATAATACTTGGGATTTAGTGCCTTTTGATCACACTAAAAATGTCGTGGGCTCCAAGTGGATTTATAAGACTAAGTATAATTCTGATGGTTCTATTGAGCGCCATAAAGCACGTCTGGTTGCTCAAGGTTTTAATCAACAGGCAGGTGTAAATTTTTCTGAAACTTTTAGTCCAGTCATCAAACTCACCAATGTTCGTATTGTACTTACTTTAGCTGTTTCTTTTGGGTGGGTAATTCGACAATTGGATGTCAAGAACGCCTTTTTGCATGGTTACCTCACCGAGGAAGTCTATATGCGTCAGCCGCGGGGTTTCACTCATCCTTTGTTTCCTAATCATTTATACCGATTGCGAAAAGCCATTTATGGTCTTAAGCAAGCCCCGCGGGCATGGTTTCACCGTTTTAGCAGTTTTCTTTTATCTCATCATTTTACATGCAGCAAGTCTGATAATTCTTTATTCGTTTACCGCCAGAATAATAATGTCATTTATTTATTATTATATGTAGATGACATCATTATTACTTGTAATTCTTCCGTTGCTATTAATTCTTTCATCCAGCTTGTTGCTAAGCATTTTGCAATGAAAGATTTGGGTGATCTTCACTATTTTCTAGGAGTCCAGGCTAAGCGTAACACTAAAGGTTTGTTTCTCTCTCAGCATAAATATATTTCTGATCTTCTCTCTCATTTCCATCTCCACACTATTAAGTCTATTCGTACCTCGCTTGCTACTCGCACTTCTCTATCCCTTACTGATGAGGAACTCCTTGCAGATGCCACTGAGTACAGAAGTATGGTTGGTGCGTTACAGTATTTAACTTTGACACGACCTGATATTACCTATGCTCAGCATTTAGTGTCTCAGTTTATGCATGCCCCTCGAACTACTCATTTGTTTGCAGACAAGCGTATATTCAGGTACTTGCAGGGGACACTTGATCATGGATTATGGCTTCAGCCAACTACTCAGGCCACCTGTGTTATTGCCTATTCAGACGCGGACTGGGCAGGCTGTCCAGACACTTCTCGTTCCACGACAGGGTTTGCAGTATTTTTGGGACCTAACCTGGTCTCGTGGAAGTCCAAAAAACAGCCTACCGTTTCCAAGTCTTCTACAGAAGCAGAGTATCGAGCTGTTGCCTATACTGTTCAGGACACATTACACATTCGTTCCGTTCTGTTTGAGCTTGGTTTTCCAGTTACAGTTCCAGTTAGGTTATTTTGTGACAACATATCTGCTTCTTATTTGACTGCGAATCCTGTTCAACATGCTCGTAGCAAGCACATCCAGATAGACTATCATTTTGTCAGAGAACGTGTGGCTCATGGAGATTTAGTCGTGAAGTACATTCCTATACAACTACAGTTAACTGATATTTTTACTAAAAGTCTTTCTAGTCAGCAATTTCATTTCTTAAAGGACAACCTGCGCGTTGTATCTCCCGCACAGTTTGAAGATGTGTAATAGAATATTATTAGGCTTATTTGTTGCCTAATATGTATTAAACTCCTTTACTATAAATACAAAGGCCAGGACTCCTATTGGAGTACCTTTTCCCATTAATTCTCACGGGAGGGAGTATTAGGTTTCAGTTTGAGTTATCACATGATTTTTTCTCATTCAAACAATCCAAAAACAACTCGGTTGTTAGATTAATCCAAAATTCTGAGAACCTTGTTGGTGCGGGATGATGTCATGCTGATGTGACCCATGTGCTTGCTTGTCTAAATTCTTGCGAAATAAATTACTACTATATTTTAGAAAGTAAGCATATTTAATCATATTTTAGAATTTTACTCTACATTTTCCTCCTATTTTGAGCAATTGTTATCTATTTATCGCCTCAAAATCCCCGATGTAAGGAATTAAGGATCAAAACATTCATTGCAAGTGCTTTTGACTCCTAACTCAACACCTAATATACAAAGGAATATTTATCCAAATAAGATCAAAACAATGCTCATCATTTTCATTTACCTCAGTGTCGCAAAGGCTCCCACCTACGGTGGGGTAAGGGGATCGGATGTACGCAGTCTTACCTCTGTACTAAAGCACAATGAGAATGTCTCCGGATGATCCATAGTGAAAATTCCGTCCAAAATTGCATGGACTGACTGCTGCTTCATAACAAAGAAGCGCAGACAGTTTAGTGAGTCATTTTGCTTTATTCCATCATAATCTCAAGCCAAGAAATAATGAATCTTTGGCTCCATTGCAAATGATGGAAAAGATCAAAACAATGTTATTTTTCTTAAATTAAGACTCAATGTTTAAAATTCCATGATTTTTTTTAATTTTTTTTGTACATAAATATCATAATAGGGTTGGAGCAATGTTGTCCCCAGGTCGTCTGGCCGTTTGCTTACGACAACTGGTCGTTACCATTGGACTGCTTGTCATCAATAACTGGATTTTTGTCTAGGTCATCGTCACGGATCTGTCAGAATGTCGTCGCTGTCGAAGTTCTACATTGCTGATGGAGTTTGATGTCGCGTCATCAGACTAGTTCGCCACCGACGAACTCGTCTTGGTTATGCAAGAGAACTAGAGGTGTAATTAATTATAAAAATGAATTAAATTAAGAATATAGATGGAATGTTTTGTCCTATTTAAAGAACACTAAACATATGAATATATGATCCTACTTTTGAAAAATTCATGTATGGTATGTTGTACTTGCGTCGTCTCATTTTCATGTCCTACTTCCCTTTTTGGGTTGTCCCATAATAAGTGTCACATTTCTTTCCTTGAAAAAAAATATGTGATCTACAATATTTCACTTTATTAATAATTATGTTGAATCAAAGTGTAATACATAAAATGGGACGGAACAAATGTAATACTTCCCCCATTTTTTTTAGTTGCAACATTTTCTTTTTCACGTATGCCAACACACAATTGTGATCATCATTATATCTAATTCTGTAGTAGTAAAATAAATTTAAAATCAGATTACGAAACTTATTAATGAGATGCATTCAAAAGTATTTCTCAAAAAATTACATACATTAATAAATAAAATATAGTCAAAATAGAGTACATGTGTAACAATATTTCTAAAAAAAATCACATACATTAATAAATAAAATATAGTCAAAATAGAGTACATGTGTATAAGTTACAATGTTGCAACTAATACTATATGGAGGAGGATAGTTGACGTGTTTGGCATTTATCGGTTAGCGGATAGCTGGTTGTCAATAGCTTATTCAGTCAGCATGTTTGATTAGAGGAATAAGTTGACGGGTTGTCAGAAAATGTTTGATAAATTAGCTGTTTGGCCATAAAATTAGTAAAAAACGCTATGTTTCAAAAAGCTGATCCAAAACACTCATTTTTCCAGCATTTTTATTTCAACTTTTCAGTCCAAAAACGCTAATGGATACGAAGTATTTATTAAAAAACTTTTTCATTGAAGCGGCATTGAATACAACCATGGTATGTTTTAGTCCTACCTGAATGTGGATTTAGGATAAGCCATCAAAATCGAAGGGCGGCTGAAGCGAACGCGTGGATCCGGTTCGTCTATCCGTTCCTTTGCATTAAATCTCCTCCTCCTTGCTCTGGAAATCAGTCAATCCTCCTCCTACATGACGTCAGCGATGGCTTTCTCTGCAGTTTTCTCAGCACCCATGACCTTTGGCTCCTTCACATCTGCCAAGCTCAACTCAGTCTCCAGTTTCCCTCCGTCAGTTGCGTTTCTTTCTTCAAAATCGTCCTTTTTCCGTAACGCGCCTTTTCTCCAATCCTCCGTATTCTCTGCCCCTCTTTTCAAGTCCAGACTCTCCGCAAATATATGCTCCAGAGCTGCCACTGAGAAGTCCGTTCATGATTTTACCGTCAAGGTATCCTACCTATTTATGCTTTACTTAAACTATGGAATTATATTAGTTTTGTTTTCAATCAAAATATCTTCTGGAAAGTGGCACGCTTTTGTGTCTTTATTTATTTCCAACCGGAGAGCTGAATTGTATTTGTGTTGTTTGGATTACATGTGGAAATGTTAAGACCTCTCTTATATACTACGTACCTTTTTGGTAGTCCTGTACTCTTGTTAAATTGGAATTGAAATCTTTTATCCCACTTTTTATATCCCAGTGATGTATCACTACTTATGATTGGTTGATAATTTGATATAATACTATTAATTAATAATAGCTACTTTGTAATCATGATTAAATAGATATGCATCAACCAATTGGTATATCACTGTAACATGTTTTTATTGTTCAATGCAGGACAGTGATGGGAAAGGCGTTTCACTAAGTAAATATAAGGGAAAGGTTCTCTTGATTGTAAATGTTGCTTCAAAATGGTTCTCTCTCTCTCTCTGCATATGTGGTTATTAGTGAACGTAGTGTGTAAATATAAGGATTACACAATCCTCCTTACTGAAATTTTGCTTTCCACCTTGGCTACTTATCTGACTTGCATTTTTGTTTTTGTTTTTGTTTCATTCTAGTGGTTTAACAAATTCTAACTACTCCGAACTATCTCATCTATATGAAAAGTACAAATCTCAAGGTGAGATGCTTTTTTTGATGTGTAACTTGATATACTGTTTTCTTGTTCCCCACTGATTTGACAGTTATTTTCGAGATGTAGGATAAGAAGGATTGGTGGATTGAGGGGTTTTATCATTTGACCTTCTTTGAGTCGGCAACTGTTTCTTATCTTTGATCTTTTGTTTCATATTGAGACTCATAGAATTTAGGATTGTGTTGGGTTGTGAAGCAATTGGGTCAAAGCACACCCATCTAATTAGTGTAGGAAATAAACTTGATCACTCTGTTTGTTACCTTGTTACTTTGCTTCTACTTGTGTGTAAGTATAAGTATAAGTATTTCTAACAATTAGCTAATCTAATTCAATGCCTTAATCTAATCCCAGTCCAGGGACTAATTGCGCCTTGGCAGGATTTTTACAAAACCGATTCAAACATAGGGGAACTCTAGGACAACGTACTCCAACTATAACATTGTTCTTTTTTTTCTTTTCTTTCAAACTCTTAAAAGCACTTACTCCTCCGTCTTGCAAACATGTTTATGGTTTGACCTCCACACATATTTTGCAAGATAAAGTAGTTATTTGGAGTCTCTAATAATACCCCTACTTTAAGAAATGAGAAATTCATTTGGTGACATCCAAACAAGGAAATTGGGAACTTGTTTTCAGGAGGGAGGCAGTATGTGATATTTCTATTTATGGAAAGATTATATTATCAAAACATCATACATTTCTGTTTGGCCGGTCATACATGATCAAAACTTAGATAATCCCAAACCCTGCATCCTCTAGGGACTTTTCCAGAAATCCTCATTTCCAAACAACTGGTTGTGATAATACTAGTTTGATTCCATTTATACAGGATTCGAAATTCTTGCTTTTCCTTGTAATCAGTTTGGTGGGCAAGAGCCAGGATCTAATGAGGAAATAAAGCAGTTTGCTTGCACCAGGTTTAAAGCTGAATTTCCAATTTTTGACAAGGTTGGTTTTAGTGAAATTTTCTAATATGCCATGTTAATAGAATTTTCAGTGTATAAATAAGTTCATGATAACAGGTTGATGTAAATGGGTCAAACACAGCACCAGTTTACCAATTTCTGAAAGCAAGCGCTGGAGGATTCTTAGGTGGTCTGATCAAATGGAACTTTGAGAAGTTCCTTGTGGACAAAAATGGGAAAGTAGTGGAAAGATATGCACCAACAACTTCTCCTTTTCAAATAGAGGTATTTGCTTACACCTCATATAACTCATCCCTAGAAATATCTTCAAGGGGTGAGGTTTACCTCATTACCTCATAATTGCATATTCCCTCTTTTAGCTAAACTTGGCCAAGTATGACTAGCACATGAAACAAAAAAATAAATATTGTGGTTGAGTTATGTGTAGAGGGGTGGGAAATTGTATTACCCACTTAACATGTCTCCTCAACCCAAACTGGATTGGATAATTTGAGGGTTAATGTACGGGTCAAATTGACTAACAGTAAGGCTAACCTGAGTCATGGGTGCCAAAAAACAAACAAACCACAATTAAATCACTCTTTGATACGATATTAAACTAGGTCTAATGCAGCTCCTAATGTTTTGGGGCATCCTGACAATTATATACCTGGGCTCATCCCCACCATTGTATACAAAGCTCCATTTTTTATCAGTTTTTGTTCCCAACCAACTTTCCCCGTCCTTCTATCACTCTTACTCAGAAAAGGTCTCGCAGTCTAATGGATCTTTCTGTTCTAATAGCTGAGTTTTCAATATCGATAGAAATTCTTGAGTTCAACATGAATAAGTACCCCCCGGAGGCAACGAGAGTATTAAACAAAAATATTATAAACATCTGTTATGTGACAGTTAACCGTAATAGTCTTTTAATCTCTCCATGCTAGCTTTTCTCCACCTCAACTGTGAAACCCCTTGAGGTCCTACCCTTTCACTTGGAGTTTATTTGTAGTCCATAATTGTAAAACAAGTCTTTGATTTTTGGAGTGACTCATGACAGATTTACTTGTCTTATCTCTTAGCAACCATCTGATAAACTATGGTGCGTATGTTAATGTTGCTGGCAATTTCTAGACAGGGAAGTATTTTCCCATGGTTCTAGGACTGGAGTGTCGCGCTCATTTCTTACCCATGTGTTGAAACTTGAAACATAAGTAACCAAAAAACTGCTATTTAATTAGAGAACAATGCCTTCGAAAGTGGCATAGGGTGAAAAGGGATGTAAAGAGTAGTGTTGTAGTTGAAAATATCTACCAAGATGTCGATTCAGTTTGCCTTTTTGAGTTTTCGGATTGTTTTACCTAGACACTTCATCGCTTCCTTCACAAAATTAGTGCTTTACATGTTTGTTGTGGGGCTTGTTGGAAACCACCTACCTTTGAGAGCGAACCAGTTTTGCCTGTATTTATTCCCTTCAATCCCTCCCCCTCAATCATAACAGAACAAAATATGAAGCTCCTCACTGACTGACCCCATTGATTTGGGATTGATGTATGAAACTCCAGTTTTGCCTGTATTTATTCCCTCCACTCGCTCCATTTTTGTTGTTATCGTCAAGTCTATTCGACTCGTTGATGTGCGAAACTGGAATCTCTTAACTTGGCAATGAAGCTCCTATAACTATTCATCGTAATTCATAAAGAATTAGAAAAAAGGGTGGGTGAATTTGTGTATGAACTCATCACATTTCTTTTATGAACTCATCAGGAATACCACCCTCTTGTTTATTGCTCTCTAACGTACACTTTTCACTGTAAAATTGTTTTTCTATATGATGTTCCTGGACTAATTATTTTCTTCTTACACAGAAGGATATCCAGAAACTCTTGGTTGTATAGCTTCTAAGCTGTGAACACAAGTCCCGAGGGTTCCAGACAAAAAAAATCCAAGTGACAAAATGGAAGAGAAGCAGCATGGACATCCGTCGTGCCAAGTGATACGTATCAGAAGTAAAGCTTTGAAAGTGGCTGATGCAATGTATACAAGCTGTGTGTGTGGGTGTGTATTTTTGTATGTGTTTTCAGTTAGGGAAATATAAATGGAATGTGTGAACATTGAGGTATTATAAGAGCTTTAGATAATGAAGCATTACATTTATTTACTGCATTAGAATAACATGTCTTTGCTTGCTTGCCCTAGATGTTTTGTTAGTGTCATACTGTCATTAGAAAATTCTTCCCACTTTGATTTGGCACGGAGATTAAGAAAGTGGAATATAGTGGAAATGTGTGGTTGTAGTTGCGTAAGAAAAAAGTGAAATGAATGTGAACCATACAAATTGTCCAAAATGGTAAATGGGAAGAATTTTTTGGGACGGCCCAAAAAGGAAAGTGGGAAGAATTTTATGGGACGAAGGGAGTATCATATTTGCAGTATGACACTAACAAAACATCTAGAACTCGTTTGGTGATCCTATTTTTCGACTTATAAGGTTTATCATTCAACTGTTTCACCAAATACGTAACTTTTGATTTCACGCGTTGAATTGTGTAATAATAAGAAAAAGTAAGGTTGAAGTTACTTTTTCGACTTTATTGGTTGAAATTACTTTAGAAGACTATTTTATCTATTTTTCATATAATTTTTATTTATTTTATTAATATTTTTTAAAATATATTGTTTTTCATAAATCGGCAGAATCAGCCAATCGAGCCACAATTTCGAAAATTTCAACATGATCAGCCGATTCAACTAATTTTAGCATTACGAAACGGACTCCTAAAATTTGTCAAAAAATCAATGGAGAGCATTCCACCAAACATGTCTACTTTTTGGAATAAACAAAGAGCAAACCATGTAATACGGACTTGATAATAATAAACTGATACGTATGAAGAAAAACTTAGAAGAGCATGGTCAAAAAAATACGGAAGAGCATGGTAAAACAAAGAGCACTTTTTTAGAAGAGCATGGTCAACAAAATAATACGGAATTGAGGTGCGCACAACACTTTTTGAGTTCATAATAATACGGAAGAGGAATATGTCCAGCTTTGAAAAAGGTGAGGTGCGTCCAGTCACCAATGGCTCTTTTTCTGGTCTACAATCCTAGGAACGGACTGGACTTTTTCTGTTCGGGCTTGTTATCGGTGTCCGCTGGTCCGGGTCTTGTTCAGTCACCAATGGCTCTTTTGAATATATCCCTAATGGCCGAGAGTAAAAGCGGTTGAAGGGGCATCGCAGCCCTCCTCCAACGGCTCTTCGGACCGTTGGAATGGTTGAGAAGATTTGTAAATATCTTTCATTTTTTCTAGACCATCAAATCTCCAATTCTAATGTCTTCATTAATCTATATATTCTCTCTATTATAATCTTATCTTCAAATTAATTTTATTTACTTCATATTACCTTCGTCTCTTTTTATTTAGTCATCTTTGACTTTTCTATTCAAAGATGATAAATTTTGATCCATTATTTTACCTAATACTCCCTCCGACCTCCAGCCCTATTTAATCTTTCAACTCCAAAATGCACAATATTAAGAAAACGAAACTATTTGACACCGTTTTACACCTCTATTTACCAAATAAGAAAATGGGATTTTTAAAGGACGTCTAAAAAAGTAAATTGAGAATATTAAATAGGGACAAAAGAAGTATATTTATGTAAAACTTAATAAATTCATACTTTTATGTAGTATTTTTAACAAAAAACATTTTCATAGTATCAATATTAACGTGTGTAAATATATAATCAGTCAAAGTTTAACGCAATTGACTTTAAAAATAGAGTTTGGCAAAAAGGGACGGAGAAAGTATATATATTGATATCATTCGTATACATAGACATATTATGTGTAATCTTCTAGTCGAGAATTTCTTCATCAGAGTGTCGTCCTGTTACCTTCATTTGAGGTGTTTCTTGATGGAATTTTCTGGTGAAATATTGTGAGTATCTTCTTCATGAAGTGCATTTTATGTCCACGAAACTGCAACTCAAAATGTAATCATAAAATCAGTTAAACAAATGAATATATATATATATATATATATATATATATATATATATAGGGTTGGGTTCTAATAAGAAGACATCTTAACGTGAGAAGTGAGAAGCTTCACATTGCCTCTTTCTGATGCACTTTTTCGCTAATCTGATGCACTTTTTGCGATGGCAGAAAAGTTATGATTAATTACGGAAATGCCACCGCGTCTAGCATCACTTTTTTGATATTTTTTGCACTTTCCCGTGCACTTTTTTGCTAATCTGATGCACAGATCTTAAATTGAACGCATCAGATGCATTCTCACTTCTTACGATAAGCACTCTTCTCATTTGATCCTTATTATATATATATATATATATATATATATATATATATATATATATATATATATATATACACGCATTTTTTTGATAGTTTATTTAACTAATTTTACGATTGAACTTTAATTCGAATATTTTGGGCATAATCTAAAATTCATGAAAAACACGCTCACAAAAATTCTTTAATGAATTCCACCCGGAAGCAAGTCAAAACTAGGTGGCCGAATTGCATCTCTCTTCGCAAATTCCGGATAGGAATTTTTGTGTACATATTATACTTCATATAATAGTGATTAGAATAGTGATTAATATAGACTATATAATATTGTACAACATTCACAGATTCACTTGTACTAATATTATTCTTTTTTATGTTAAGTGTCGTTCATTTTGGCTTGTACCAATTTCCATTGTCTAAAGATTTTGTATTTGGGAGAAAAAGAAAGCAATGACTATGGTATGCTATATCAAGTATCAACATTCTTTTCATACTAGAAGCAATCAATACACATTCAAGCCAAAATGGAGTACCTTTTTTTAATTATTCTAGTCTTATCTAATGTGTGGCCACACATTAGGGGTAAAAATGGAATACCCAAAATGGAGTACCTTTAGCATTAGTATACAATGGGCCACCGCAACAAAGGTACAATATTTTGGATTTGTTCTCCAAATAGATGAGAAAGTGAATGTAATACATAAGTAGCATTTTTTCACTTTTCAAAGTTTCTTTCAAAGAAACAGATTAATTAATACTCACTTTTCACAAGTACATATCAGATCAGACCAGATATGACTTAACCAGACCAGACTTCGACATTATAAAATACACATAAATCCAAACATTTACCTCACCAAATTTGACCAAGACAGACAAAAAAAATAATCTAATCAAAAAATTCTTGTATAAAGCCAACATCCCGAAACTCTAGTCTTCAAATGTGCACGGGCATTTTGACTCTTAACCAGGTTCATAACTCGGCGGCTTCAAATGTTTCAACAGAGGAAGCAACATTTGTATATTCCGCGTAGTGATTTTTTATCTATGTTCACAAACTCTATGACTACGTCTTAAAATATTTATGTTCTCGTCATGTAGTGTTCAAGCTACTAATGACATACGAAGTACTTTCCATCCTAGTTTATGCTTCTCATATCTCTTTAGGAGTCCAAACAAAGTTTCCATTATATTATAACTATCGAAACTGTATCTCTAGACGTACCTAAATAACCTAATTTAATTATTTTCTGAATAACCGTGTCATTTTGAGTGAGAAACTTAAACTGGAACAGAGGTAGTACGTACTTAGTAGTCAGTATATATATATATATATATATATATATATATAGATAGATAGAGAGAGAGAGAGAGAGAGAGAGAGAGAGAGACTACAAGAGTACAAGCATTCTGGAATCAAGTATAAATTTTTTTAGCAATACTTACAAATGGTGGAAAGGGGTCAACCAGACAAATAGCATCGACCCAAATTTTCAAATCATAGCTGCATTGCATTAACATATCCAACTCGACGAAACCCGTAGTAAAGACAGTACTATGCAGTATGCACCACAGCTAATAATATCAAAACATATATTCAACCCCTAGCATAGCAACACATGGGTTTACTACTTCTATATACAATGATGCACTCTGTAGTCTAAATATGGTTTTACTCCGAACTGCTAGGCTGCTCAGGTATATCCACCAAATCCGTGCGCTGAAATGATTTTGGAGTACAAATCAGAGAACTCGTATGACTGACGCAATTAAATAGCCAAATATAGGAGCTTACATTACCACTAAATAAAAATGCTATCTACCCCCTTCTAAACCCAGTGCATTATCTCACTTTTAAAATAAAAAACCCTTTTGTTTATTAATTTATGTACTTATGTAGACTTGGTTGCCCACCATGAATCATATAACAAATAAAGACCAATGCCTTTAGTTTTAAAATTAGTTTTTAACAACACTGATAGTAAAATATATGTAGTACTACGTATAATAATAACAACAACAACAACAACAACAACAATAATAATAATAATAATTATTATTATTATTATTATTATTATTATTATTTTAGTTTTATAATAATAATAATAATAGTGAAAGTATTAATATCTACTAAATTATTATAATATCATAGTTTTAGTAATAATCAAAATAACGTAATATTATGCAATGCTGATTTTGTTGTACTAAAGTAAGTTCAAGAAAATAGGTTCTTTTTTCCTCCACAAAACGAAACTCCTTCAGTTCTTCTGTCCATATGTATTCTCCCCCCTTCCTTTTCCCATCATCCCAATCAAGTTCCTGGCTCTTTTTCCTTTCTAAATACCCCTTTTCCCATTTTATTAGATACACTTTCCTTTTATCTGTCCCAAAATTTTGACCATTTCACTAATTTGAACCCTACTACTTTTTACTTTAACTTAACATCATCCCAAGAGAACTAGCAACTTTTTACAATTCATAAATATCAAGTTATAGTTGTGACTTGAGAGGTAGACTAACAGAGCGTACCATTCGTTTGCTGATATAAGGCTGTAATTGTATCACACTAGATGATTGGCTCTCAATTTTCCCAGACGACTTGTTTTCAATCTGAAACTCTTTTCTAGATTCCTTCCTACTGCCAGTTTGCCAAACTCTTCCAAAATTGGGAAGCCAATTTGCATCAGCATTTTTCATGACAAGTTCTCCTTTCTTCTCCAACTCCATCTCAAGTTTTCTTTTCTCAGCCCATGCAGCACCAACCCGTTTTGGGTTTAGTTTAGAGCATTTACTCTTTTGACATAAAGAGCCAATGCCATTTTGACCAGACTTTGACAAAGAATCTAACTGATTTTGTTCAAAAGCATGTAACCACGGAGGAGGTGCTCCAGAATGAACATTCCCTATGATCGCTTCTTGTGCTGATATAGAAATTTCTATAAGTTGTGCCCAAAAATAATAGGAAAACAGACAAATAATACATAAACAAGAAGAGCAAAAATGTCTATTGTCTAACCATCCAATGCGTTGGTACCAGACAGTGAGACAGACAACATATGTAGACCCCCAAAATATATACTCTAATACTCATATAACACTCGAAACAAAAAAAAAATAGTTTAATGTAGACATATGTCATAAAGGAAGCGATGAAAATGTGTGTGTGTGTTTATTTATGTAAAATAACTGTCAGTCTCCGAAAAAATCAATATTCCCATATAAAGTAGGTAACATTTTAAATGTTTTCAGCTTTTAATAAATATTAAGACCAAAACAGTGCCGGAGTATTATTTGGGAATTGTAGTATATACACAGCAAAGTAGACAGCAGCAAACAACATACTAAAAACGAAATGTGGAAAAAAAATGTGGAACACGAAACCAAAGTTATGCGAGAACAAAAATATGTGACCAGAAGCATTTTGTGTTTACCCAAAGATAGGGTTCCCTCTTTAGCTTTTTTCTCATTCAGGGGTGCCTGTTATCACCACAAGCCAAGATAATAAATTCACTAATATGAAAAAAGCAACCATTGCTAAATTCTAAAGGAGAAAATCATCATAACTGCAAAACGATGGGAGCTAAAGCAGCAGATTATTAGCCTTGTTATTCCATCTGCTATGAACTACAACAGTATTTACAAGATCATTTCTTTTGAAGCGATATGTGCCACATTTCTTTGGTTAAAAACGCGATCTTACCAAAATTAAATTGGTATATGGCATTATGGTTTATACAGCCTCCTCTTTCATGCAAGGCCTAACTATGGTAGCACATATTAAACACTGTTGCAATAGTTATCCCACAAGCTGAAGCATACATGGAAAACACACAAAAAAAACGTGTGCATATCCATCCCATAATGTCAGATATATTTTGCTTTTGACAAGCTAATAAGGAGAATAAAGATGGTGTTAATTAGTTTACAAGTTCTCTCTTTTCAAATACTGAAAAATGGGGTCTACAAGAAAAGGTTGAATCTATGGATGAAAAGAATAGCTAGCAAAAAAAAAAAAAAGTGCAGTTCAAATTAGATGTAGCATTATTGGGACATAGATACGACGACACCCTCTGAAGAATGGGTAATCCTTTATGGCATAAATTCCCATACCAGGCAGGTTCTTTTTGGTAATAGGTAACCCCAGGTAGTCGAGGCTTACCAAACATTATTTTTTTATGTTGTTTTTTGGGTATGATACGGAGTGGGTATAGTAGGGTGCAAAGCAAACCGCGCAAGGGTAAAACCTTTTATGGTCCTTATGGATATAGCCCCCTACCACAACTGGCTAGTGTAAACGAATCAAATAAACACAAAGAGACAGGAGGTAGAGCCCACACATTCAAAAATCAATGTTATCATCATATACTTCGTATTTATTAACTTCAAAAGGAAAAAACTAAACTAACCCCTGTCATGTGAAAGAGAAACAAGAAGGAAAAGTATTAAAGAGAGATTGGTAACATACAAAGCCATTAATGAGAGGATGAGAAGATAAGTTTGCAGTTCCAAACGATGGTGTAGATTGTCCAGCAATCCCATACCCTGCATCAAGTACAGGAAAAGAAAATTATTATGATCATGTTCATTCAGAACACCACATGCAATGCTATAATTAAAATAAGAAAATGATGTTGAATAGTTACAATGCACATACTAGATGAATTAATGCAGGATGAACTGGCCCCGCATTGTGAGCCCATATGACCACCCTGTGGGATTGGTAACTCTGATTCGTATATCTGAGACCTCTCATTAGTACAGTTTTGTAAAGGCACAACACAATTCGAAAAGTCAATGTTATCAGCATGGATATTATCTATTGCAAAACTATTTACATAGTCAGAGTTCATTTCATTATGGATATCATTCGACGGTCCAATTAAGGGCCCATGAGTTTCTTCGCAAACAGCCTCCTTCTTTGATGCTTTGCATTGTTTTTTCCACTGCAAAGGAAAGAACATGGAAACCATTAGACAGAAAATAGACTTAAATAGTCAATGTTAACTGTTAAGTGTAAATTGAAACCGGGAGTCACAGTAAACTACCATCACAAGTCACAACGGGGTTATCTTGTCCCGCAAAGAACAGTGAAAATTTAAGAATTGCTTCATGTTTGAGACTTGAGTCTCACACCTCAATATTGAAGAAATGAGAGATGGGATGTAAGATATTGGATTGAGCTAACTAATAGAATGGATTCTAATCTTTTAACAGGTTTGGTCCAAGCACCTTAAGGTCCAATTGAAGAACTCCATCCGAATCCTAACTTTATAAACTCCAAACTTCACCCAGCTTATTTTGTCAACGCTCAATTGCTTAGCGTTAGTAAAATCATGCTCTCTCGCTTTGTACATTTGATGGAATCATGGAACATATGAATTATCGATACAAATAGTGGGAAGAGAACAGAACGCGCAGAGAATTGTATGCATTTATGTATGTTTCATCTTAACATAAATTTTTACGTCCACTCTTATGTGTCTTATGTGGTCGGGAGTAAGAGAAAGCACCTTAACAAAATCAAGCTCCTTAACCCGGTAGAAATCGATTTTGTCCATTGCACCGCCGTGTTTCCATAGGAATCCTTTCAATTTCTTCAAATGGTCCTCGCTAGCCAGATGCGCAATAGCATTTTCACTAAACCGTAGTGTTCACAACAAAACAGTATCGGTAATACTTCAACAACACCTTATCAACATGAATTCGATCTATGAATTGCTTTGAACCGTACCTGGTGTGGAAGCTGTGGAGCTCAAGGATATCGAATTGGCAGAACAAGCACCAGAGGCGATTGAGAGGGGCTTGTTCGGGACGAAGAGGGGTAGGGTTTTTTAGGAAGAAGCGGATGTCAGCGAGTTTCGATCGGAACCGAGAGAGCGCCGCCTCCAGAGATTTCTTGTGGCTGGGGAAATAGTTGTGCTTCCTGCCTTGGTTGTGATTCAGTTTGCAGACATCGCAGAACTCAAAACCATTGTTGGTCTTCTTCTTCATTCGCTTTACTCTCTGATGTTGATGGGGGATTTCCTGAGTTTAGTTGGCCATTCTATTGGAAGGCATGCATGTGTCTACTTTGGAACCATTCTATTTGACATTGAACAAGAAACTACATAAAAAAACTTACGAAATCACAAAAACTAGAATCTTGATAAAAAAAATGATAAATAAATTAAAAGATTAAAAGTGATTTATGTTGATCAAGTAAATAGAAATTGGGACAGTAATAGAGGGAGGGAGGGAGTATCATGTTTAAGTTCTGGTACATCCCAAACATGACTGTAATTACTCTTATTTAGAAATAACAAATGACTGTCTTATTTTAGAATACACAAACGTTTTACTTCTATTTTTTATGTATGTAATGGACATTTCTGTGTGTTAATCCTATTAAGTTTGGAATGAACAAAAATAGGACCAAACTTTGGTTTAGATAAAAGAAAAAATGGACAAGAATAATCTCAACTATTAGTGATCTGCTTGAAATAATCTTTTCAATAGTTGAGATTATTTTGAGATAATTGATACTTTGGACAAGAATAATTGAAAAATGGACAAGAATAATCTCAACTATTAGTGATCTGCTTGAAATAATACAAAGTATCAATTATCTCAAAATAATCTCAACTATTGAAAAGATTATTTCAAGCAGATCACTAATAGTTGAGATTATTCTTGTTCTTTTTTCCTAGATGAAAAGCACCTTATTACGGCCGCACCGACCCTCAAGAACATTTCAGCCGCTATAAGAACAACATGTTGATGGTGAATGCGTCGGACGCATACCTCTGCCGCTGATTCCTCTCCACTCTTGAAGGGCCAGCGTACGAATGGTTTAACGTGCTCCCTGAAGCAAGCGTAGACTCATGGCAGGATCTCGCCCAACGTTTCCTCACCCACTTTGCTAGAAGGAAGCGCGTAAAGAAATACTTCACACATCTCCTCTCTTTCAAGCAGCAGCATGACGAATCACTCCGGTCTTTCATCGACCGGTGGACAAAGTAGACCGACGAGGTCGAAGGGGCTGATGAGCGCACCCTCCTTGTCCTTTACCAGGACGCCCTTTGGAGCACCCCATATGCAAGAAGCCTAATCACTGACCCGCCGAGGTCATACACGAAGGCACTCCAGCGAGGGAACCTATACGCCCACACTGACGAACTCCACTCCCACAAGAAGGATGGAGGATAACCCTCGAAGAAAACAAACTCCGCGCAAGCTCCTAGCGCACCCTCGGCCGGGGACCAGAGACAAGGAGGACAGAACCGCCAAGGGTCTGGCGGACAGAACAAGAAGGATTGCCCATGGCGTCCGAGGATGGAAAGGCCGAGGACCCCCTCACACACTCGGTCAGCTCCATCCTCGATTACGCCGAGGAACATGATCTCATTGCGAGAGACCCTCGGTCGGCGAAGGAAATCTATGTCGTTCATCAGGGCGGCACCTACTGCCGTTACCACAAGAACACCTCCCACAACACTGATGATTGCGTCACGCTGAAGAGAGCCATCGAGCGCCAAATTCGGCAGGGGGAATTCTCCCAATTTGTTAAAGGTGGCCCACGTAAAAATACTTGGGTAAACACCGGCAAAAATGGGGGAGAACCCTCGACGAAGAAGCGTGAGATCGGTAGACTCAGCGACGATGAAGAGGACTTCGAGGAGCCCCATCCGAAGAAGAACCACATTCACCTCATTGTGGGAGGCAACACTGGGGGGACTCCACCACCCAGAGAAAGAAATGGGCCCAATCCCTATACATCGGCGAGGTGTCCCATGCTCCCCCCAGTCAAAGAAGCAGCGGACGGAGGCGATCACCTTCACCGACAAGGATTTGCCTCCAGGCCCCGCATCACACAGGGATGCCCTCGTCATCCGATGTGAGATAGGCAACTCTATCATCCACCGCACTTACATCGATACGGGGAGCTCCGTCAACGTCATGTACCTTGACACTTTCAAGCAATTGAAGTTGGATAGGGCACTGCTCAAGCCGATCCGGACACTGTTGTCCGGCTTTACCGGGGACTTTATCGACGCCGAGGGCACGATAGTCCTCCCCGTGGAAGTCGGCGACGGCTCCATTCACACCAAAATTGACATGGAGTTCATGGTGGTCAACCTCGAGTGTGCCCACAACCTCATCTGGGGGCGGCCAACATTAGAGGGAGGACCTGGAGGCCATCATCTCCATGAAACACTTATGCTTGAAGTTCCCCACCAATAGCGGCATCGGCTACGCTAGGGGGAACCAGAGGATAGCGAGGGCATGCTACCTCAAGCTGAAAAAGCCAGCTGGAAACGCCGAGCAAAGAATAGACATCATCACTACGACCGTCGCCAAGGACGAAGAAAGGCCGCATGCTGAGCCGGTCGAGGACACCGAGGAAGTCCCCTTGGATGTCTCTCGGCCGGAGCGAGTCCTGAAAGTTGGGAGACAACTCCCACAGGACCAACGTGACAGCATCTTCATGGTCCTGCGGTCATATGTCGTCATCTTTGCATGGGGACCGTAAGACATGCTAGGCATCAGCCGGAAGATGATCACCCACCGGCTATCAGTCGATCCAACCTCCACACCAGTCAAGAAGAAGAGGTACTACCTCTGATCCGAGAGACGAGACTTCGTCGGGGGGGGGGGGGGGGGTCACCATGCTCCTCTCCATCAGCCACATCAAAGAGGTGAAGTACCCAACATGGCTAGCCAACGTCGTCCTCGCCCAAAAGCCGCCAACATTCAGAATGTGCGTCGACTACACTGATCTGAACAAGGCGTGCCCTATGTACTCGTTCCCTCTCCCCAGCATTGATCAGTTGGTGGACGAGACGACGGGCTGCGAGCTGATGTCGTTCTTGGACGCCTTCAGAGGGTACCACCAGATCTTCACGCACGAAGATGACGCCGAGAAGACGGCCTTCATGACCCTGGAGGGAATTTTTTGCTATCTTGTCATGGCTTTTGGGCTCAAAAAATTCAGGCGCCACATACACCAGGATTGTAGCCAAAATCTTCAGAGCAGTCCTCAGCCGGACGATGGAGGCATACGTCAACGACATGATCGTCAAGAGAAAACAATCTACCACCCATGCTGATGACCTCCGAGAAATCTTTGAGATCATGAAGAAGTTCAAGCTCCGCCTCAACCCGAAGAAATGCACCTTCGGTGTCCAAGGCGGCAAGTTCCTTGGCTACATGGTCAGCCGAAGGGGAATTGAGATCAATCCGGAGAAAATCCAAGCAATCATGAATATGGAGCCACCACGCAATGTCAAAGAGGTACAACGGCTGACGGGACGTCTTGCGGCCCTGAACCGCTTCCTCTCCAAATCGGCTGAAAGATCTCTCCCCTTCTTCCAAATCATGCGCAAAGAAAACAACTTCAACTGGACGACGGAGTGCCAGCAAGCATTTGAGGAGCTGAAACAGTACCTTTCATCCCCTCCTGTACTATCCAAGCCCAAGCCCAAGCCCAAGCCCAACGAGACGCTCTTCTTGTACTTAGGGGTGAGCACATCGGCCATCAACTCCGTGCTCATCCGCGAGGATGAAGGGGTACAAAGGGCCATTTTCTACGTCAGCAAGACGCTGCGGGAGGCGGAACTCAGGTACCCCCCCATCGAGAAGACAGTGATAGCCATTGTCCACATGGTGAAAAAATTGGGGCACTATTTTCAAGCGCACTCCGTCCACGTCCTCACTCAGCAGCCCTTGGCGCATTCATGCGGAGCCCAACTAGTTCCTCAAGGATGGTGAAATGGGCGATCTTCCTCAGCCAATTTCAGTGAGGGAGACGGCCGCCACCATATCCGGGTCAGAGCCAGACGAAACATGGACCCTATTCACTGACGGTTCATCAGCCGCCAAAGCATGTGGAGGCGTCGTCGTCCTCATCTCCCCTGAAGTATTCAGGGCCTACTATGTAATACCCAAGATTAATTTAAGAGGATTAATAGTACTACTCATACCAACAGAGGTGCATCTCCTTTTAAGGGAGCTCATCACCCAAGAACTCCAAAGTTAAGCGTGCTTGCACGAGAGTAGTCTTGGGATGGGTGACCCCCTGGGAAGTTTCTCAGGGCGTGCATGAGTGAGGACAAAGTGCGCGGAAAAGGCTAGTGGCGGTTTGTGAGGACAGTACTAGAGGTCTAGAGTAACTACCTCGGGTCCGTGTGGGGCCCCGGGGTGTTACAGGTGGTATCAGAGCAACCCTGCGACAGTGTGCTGACCCGTTAGATATCGGGCGGGCACTTAGCGGGGCAAGATTCTGGGGTTTTATTGAGATTGGTTTAAGGGCGCAACGAGGACGTTGCGATCCTAAGTGGGGGTGATTGTAATACCCAAGATTAATTTAAGAGGATTAATAGTACTACTCATACCAACAGAGGTGCATCTCCTTTTAAGGGAGCTCATCACCCAAGAACTCCAAAGTTAAGCGTGCTTGCACGAGAGTAGTCTTGGGATGGGTGACCCCCTGGGAAGTTTCTCAGGGCGCGCATGAGTGAGGACAAAGTGTGCGGAAAAGGCTAGTGGCGGTTTGTGAGGACAGTACTAGAGGTCAGAAGTAACTACCTCGGGGCCTACGGGGCCGGGGTGTTACATACTATGCCATCCGCTTCAACTTCAGGGTGTCCAACAATGAAGTCGAGTATGAAGCCCTCCTCAGCGGCCTCACACTCGCAGCCGGCCTCAAAGCGCGACACATCAAAATCAAATACGACTCCAAGCTGGTGGTGGGCCAGATCGAGGGCTCGTAGGAGGTCAAGGAAGGGAGGATGAGCCAATACAAACAAGCGGCTGAGGAGTTTCTCAAGACATTTGAAACCCATGAGATCACACAGATCCCAAGGGCGGAGAATGCCATACCGACATTCTCTCGAAGCTCAGCACGGACACTCCGGAGCGCATCTCCAAGATAGCCAAGATCGAGGAGCTCAACACGTCCAGCATCTATGCCAGCCCGGTCATGTGCATTCAACAACGCCCAGAGGACTGGATATCCGACATCATGACCTTCATCACTTCGGGAGAGCTACCCCAGGACGAGGAGAGCGCCAAACTAGCCAAACTCAGGGCCCCGAACTATACCATTGAGGGCGGGAAGCTTTACAAAAGATCCTACGATGGCACCCTCCTCTGATGCCTGCATCAGGACGAGGCCGAAGTGGCCATGGAAGAAATCCACTGCGGCGTCTGCTCCTCACACCAGGATCCTTTCAGCATGTCCCGCCGACTCGCCGTCCAAGGCTATTTCTGGCCGACGATGGCACGAGATTGTGCTAACCTTGCAAGGAAGTGTACCGCATGCCAAGTACTCCAAAAGGCCCCTGGTCCGCCAGCCGTCAATTACGCCCCGGTCAGCACGACAATTCCATTCTCAAGATGGGGGATTGATCTGGTCGGCCCCCTGCCAAGAGACGCCAGCAACAACCGCTACATCATCGTCGTGGTCGACTACTTCTTCACCAAGTGGGTCGAAGCGGAACCTTTGATCAGCATCACAGGGTCCAGGGGCCAGAAGTTTGTCCACAAAAACATCCTTACCCGCTTCGGCATTCCTCGGGAGATCATATCCGACAACGACACCTAATTCGAAGCCGCACCCTTCCAAGAGCTCCTCCAGGAATGGGGAATCAAGCATCGTTTCTCCTCCGTTGCTTACCCTCAAGGTAACGGGCAAGTTGAGAATGCTAACAGAACCATACTGGAGGGCCTGAAGAAGAAACTACAGGACGCAGGAGGCAGCTGGGCCGACGAACTCCCCAACATTCTATGGTGCTATCGTACCACGCCGAGGAGGGCGACGGGTGAAACACCCTTCGCCCTATGCTATGGCTTTGAGGCAAAAGCACCTACGGAGGTCACCATACATAACCGATGGGTCGAGCAGTATGAGCCTGAGGCTAACGAGGAGAACATGATGATCGACCTCCACTTGGTCGAAGAGAGACGCGAGCAAGCCTACATCCGGGCGGAGAACTACCAGCGTCAAGTAAAATCATACTACGATGCCAAGGTATGTTCCCGGGAATTCCAAGTGGGGGACTATGTTCTCCGCCGAAGGGAGGCGAGCAAGCCGACGGAAAGAGGCAAGCTAGCCTTGAAGTATGAAGGGCCCTACATCGTCAATGTTGTGGTAAAAGTCGGCACCTACAAACTTAAGCACCCAAATGGGTCTAGAGTACCACGAACGTGGAATGTACACCATTTGGTGAAGTTCTATCAATAATCCGAAGGAGGCGAAGCCGGCAAAGCCCTCACCCCTTAATGGCTTATTGATCGATTACCACCCTCGGCCTCGAGCCACTTATCAATAAAAGTCGTGTTCGCTTATTCTTTGAAAGTTTAAAAGCACTGCATATCGTGTCGACCCCTTAGAGCGAAACGCTCAGGTATGGCCGACAAAGCACATTGTATCGACCCCTTAGAGCGAAACGCTCAGGTATGGCCGACGATGTCCCAGGACGAGGGGCCCGCAAACGGCCCACGTCTTGAAATGGGAAGCTCACCGTATCGTCCTCGCGCTAAATCGCAGGACGACAGGCCTGGAAGAATGGCCGAGGTGACAAAATCCCCAAAACTTGGGATTGGGAAACGGAAACCATCGGTAACCGACCAAAAGCCCGAGCCGCACCGTAAATAGACGACGGGACCCCCCAAGATTACGGAACGATCCAGCAGGACTCCCTACCGGCCAAGGGAATAGCAACCCCCTCGGCCGAAGCTTGAAAGAAGGATACCCACTCCTCGCTCAAAGAAGTAAAGAGGAAGAAAATAAAAGAGGGACATCCGATGGACCGTGCACTCGCCAGCCTCGAGCATAATCCCCACAAACAAAAGAGGGACAGCCGAAGGACCGTGCACTCGCCGGCCTCGAGCATAATCCCCACAAACAAAAGAGGGACAACCGAAGGACTTTTCACTCGCTAGCCTCGGGCATAATCCCCACAAATAAAAGAGGGACAGCCGAAGGACCGTGCACTCGTCGGCCTCGAGCAATAAAAATAAAATCCCCACAAAATTTGGCTAAGTACATATCAGTTAAACACAATGTTCGGACGACGCAAGCCCCATGATCAGTAAACATGATCCCACATCCAAGCCCGGTCCCAAATAGGTATTGGATGAAGCAGGCACCCCTGAAACACTTGAAAAAATTCCCAAGTAACAATTGCCTGGCCAAAAAAGGTCACAGGGAGCACGAGGCGGACCTCTTAGCCGAACAGGGATCAGACACCTTTCCCCGGCCACGACAAAGGAAAACAATTACATGGTGTAGCTAACACTTAGAAACATTTCCAAGTATGGAATGACAACAGCAAATAGAGGGACAAGGACGACGAAGTCAACAATAAAGCTAAAGGAGATAAACTAAACATTTCCATTAGAATGTCGAAGTACAAAAAGGGGGCACATCGGCCATTACAATTCAATTGGGCTCACTGGACTTTACTGGTTTGGCACATCGACCATTACACTTCAAACACAAAAGCTAATGAAGGATCAAGTTCCTTCCCCACTCGCATCTTGAGCGGGCGTATCATCGGCCTTGGAAATGGCAGTGTCCACGAATATATCATCGTCGCCCCAATCTTCCTCGCCGATGTCATAGATCCGGATGGGGGGTTGCCTTTCCTCCGCAGGAAGATCAACCTCAACCTCCCGATCCTTCATCTTCGGGGGCAGTTTCAGGCCGGCGGCAAACGACTTCGTCAGATTCAGCTCCGCGAAACGCCGCTTCAGCCCCCGGTAAATGACCCTTTGCATCCGCTGCTGACCAATGTCATAATATACCTTCATCTCCTTCTCAAAGTATTCTTGGCCTTCAGGACTGTGTTGGGCCCAATCTTCAAGCCTGGCCGCCACGACCTCAAAGCACCAAGGCCAGCGCTCCTCAGCTTTCCAGCCATCGGCAGAGAACTTCTCGATGGCGGTGTCGGCGGCCTTCTCAGCAGCAACCTCAGCAGCTCGCTCGGCCTCGACCCTGGCCTTTTCGGCCTTGTCAACAAGCCGAAGGGCCTCCTCATGGGTTATCCTCTCATCGGCAAGTTTTTGGAGAGCATCGTCCCTTTCAGCGGTACGTTGACTGGCGGCCGCATCGGCTTCATCAGCCCTCTTCGTCAGCATCTCCATATCGGCCCGCAGCCGGTCCAAACAGCTCAAGGCCTTATCGGCCGACGTAGCCTTCTGCTCAACCTGCCTTAGTCGAGCAATCTCCGCCTGCTGCTTCTTATTGCTCTCGATTAGCATGAAGGCCGCCTGCACAAAGAAAAATATACAAGTTAGGACGACGAGGACATGGCAATGACAAAAAAAAAGAGAAGAGAAATGACAGAGTATGGAAGGGCAACTTACTTGGACGAGATTATCCATCCCACCATCATAAATCCGGACGTTACCTAGCCCGTTGAGGTAAGCCCGGTCCTCGTCAGGAACAGCTTGGGAGATGACCTCGTGGCCGCCAACGATCTCATTAAATATCCCGCCCTTCACGGGATACTTAACTTTGACTTTGTAAGTCCCCCAGACCAACTCTCGGCTGGCCCCTTCTTCCGGGGAGCTTGAGTGTCAAAGAGAGACGGGAGACTGCATTGGACGAATGACCAGAAGTTAGGTCCACTATACCGGCAGCATGGGAACCTCCAACGTCTCCAACAGGGACAGTCAGGGCTCCGACATCATAACCGGATGAGGGAGAAACCCTCTTGGATTTCTTGGAAGGTTGTAAACCAGCCTCCGTCAACTTCTTCTGACCATTGTCAGCCGGCCGTTTCTTCTTCGGCTGAGTGGGCGGTTTCTTCGGCTGGTCAGAGGTCGGCCGAGCTCCACTAGCCGACGCCAGCTTTGCAGCCTCCTTGAACGCCAATTCCCCGGCCGCTTTCACTGCAGCCCTCTTCATAACGGATCTGCGATCCATGACAAAGTCTGCACGTAAAAAAAACATTAGCAAAGCGAGGAAACAAAACGGGACGAAGGACGCTAGGAGGGTATTACCATCGGCTTCAGCAGGCACACCCAGGTCCGGGCCATCAGCCTCCTCAAAGGTCGTAGACATCCTCGGCCATAGGTCATCATCATCCTCTGCATCCCCATAGACAAAGTACCTCACAAAGCCGAGGGCGGCCATCTTGTACTCCGTGATGTACTCTTTCACGCTCCTAGGACCATCCTTTAAGAACGCCTCCACCTGAGCATCAAGGAGCGCGCTCTTCAACACCTCGTGAAGGTTGAACTTTCCGGTATGACCGACTGAGGGAAACTCGGTCCCTTCTTCGCCTAACGACACAAAGACAAATTTACTCTTCCAGTCGTGGAATGACGAAGAAAGATCGGTAAAGGACCTCCTGTTCTTCATCTGCTGGAGGGTGGCATAGCTTGCACAATTCTGGTGGCTGTCTCGCCCTATTTGGTACAAGTTCATGAACAGGGTCGTCGTCAGTGCAATGTTCAACTCGGAGCAACGAAGCAGGAATCCGACGATCAATGAATAACTGTTCGGGATCAGCAAGGCCGATGGAAGGTCCACCAAGTCCAGATACTCCGTGATGAACGGATGAAGGGGGGACCTAAGCCCCTTAGCAAAGCTCATGGGATATACCCCGAAATACCCCGCCGGAGCATTCAACACATGATCTGTCGGCCTGGGCGCCCCAACCCTACCATATGGCCCCACATACATCTGGGCGACCAAGTATTCACCTGTGTGGCTCTGCGGCCGGATGATGTAAATATTGGTAAGATCCAAGTAGGAGACATCTGGACGTTTCTTTGGTCGGCGCCTCCTCTTCGGCGGAGCTTTCCCCTTGACGGCAGAAAGGGGATTAGGGCACGGAATAGCGACCGACGTGGACGCTTCATCCACCGCACGCAAAAATCCAACGTCCTCACCCTCAGATGACGAGGCGGCTTCCTCGTCCATGCTTTCCTCGGCCTCCGGCTCCCCCGACCTGAAGGGGCTCAATTCCTCAATCTTCTCGCAACACTCTACCACCACTTGGTAATCAAGGGACTTGGCAGAAACCTCATCGTCGTATGGGTAGTACTCTTCGTCCAAAGGCTTCACCATAACAACAACTCAAGTCCTAAGGGGGATTATTTGAGATCTAAGTGTGGCTCGTTGATTAATACTAGATCAAAGCCTAAGGAAGAAAAGTATACAAAAAACGGAAAGAAAGATTGACGAACTAACCTTTGAAGTTTTGAAGGGGGTGAAGAACACTGAAGAACACCTTATCTCTCTAGAATATCCGGTAGCACTTCGTTAGCTCAGGTCACAAATGAGCATCTCGCTTCGGAAGGAAGGGGTATTTATAGACCTCCTCCACACGGTCACTACACGTGGCACCTCCCAAGTGGTCACATGTACGGCCACCACCCTAAGGACCAATGAGGTTACACCACTTCAGAGTTGGGCCAGGCCCACTTCCAGTGCCATAAGCGCAATGGATACGCAACGGTTCAAACGAACCCACAAGTTGCGCCTACATCGGCCAAAACATTTAACGGCCAAACCAAAGCAGTCAACGTCATTTCAACTAATTACCCCATCATCAGGATGCCACCTCGGCAACAAAACACCTTGGGCGCGCCCGTATGGGCTGCACATACCTCCAACAGCATGGCCTCTTCAACGGCCACAAAATCAAAGAGGATAGAACCTAACAGCCAACGGCCCTCATATAAAACCTACTGCTGATAACCCCTTGAAAGGGGCATGCGTCCAAGGGTTCTCCCATAGGGGTACTGTCACACCCCGTCCCCGCAGGGCCCGAGGTAGTTACTTCTAACCTTTAGTACTATCCTCACAAACCACCACGAGCCTTTACCGCGCACTTTGTCCTCACTCGTGTGCGCCCTGAAAAACTTCCCAGGGGGTCACCCATCCCAAGACTACTCCCGTGAAAGCACGCTTAACTTTGGAGTTCTTTGCTGATGAGCTCCCTTAAAAGGAGATGCACCTCTGTTGATATGAGTAGTATTATTAATCCTCTTAAATTAATCTTGGGCATTACAGTTACCTTAGTCAAGAATCGCCAAGAGGTTGGATCCAGGGGAAATACGAGGATCTCGCTTCGGCCTATGGTTTTACTCTACTCCTTCACCCCTCACTCATCTTCGGCCTGAAGCAATGGGGGACTGGGGGACTGCATCGGCTTCAACGCAAAGATAAAATTGAGAACCCAAGAAACCAAGCATACAAGTATACAACTGCAACATCGTATCGTCTATACACCACAACGTCCAGGACCTTGTGGTGCACCCTCGGCCGCAACAAAGTAAGCAAACAAGGAAGCAACGGACTTGGGTCACATGCTCCACCCTCGGCCAAGATAAGAAAATAACCCCAACGTCCACAAGCGCACAATCCATCAGCCAAAGTCAAAGATAGGACATTCATCGTTCACAAAACCAAGGACACACAACGTCCTCTGGTCCAGGACCCCTGTCGTCCTCAAAGCCATGGATACCAAATTACGAATGATGTCACTTCCATCTGGAGCACTAAAAGCAACCATGGTGCCTCCTCGGCCAGAAGCACAAAAGGCAACCAACGACGGCCAAAGAGAGGTCAAGTCACCGTCACGACTGAGACCACTCATCGGTTACTCAAGCCATGACACTCATCGTCCTCAAGAATAAAAGCACACACCGCCCTCAGAACAAGGACCTCATTAGTCCGCAGTAGAGGCCGCACAACGGCCAAACACAGAATGTCCACAACGGTACAAAAACATCAAGGCCACATGAATCTACTCTCTTTCACTTTGTCTGCATCTCAGCTCAGAGAGTGGGGTACTCCTGATGGAGTATATGGGTCCAGGCCCCATGACCCACATACTCGGAAGAATGAGAGGCACAGCTGTCACCCAGTGGGTCCTCTGTCGGCCAGATGGCCCTCCATCGGCCAGAAAGACATCAACCCAGAATATGATCCAGAAGCCAGGAGAACCGGTGTGTCCCCGTCGGTCGGGTCTCCGTCGGCCATGACTCCGTCGGCCAGACCCCCGTCGGCCACAGAGAGCTCATAGAGCCGGATTTCATACTTAGCCAATTTACATACTTTGTATTCGGCCCAATAGAGGCCTCATTGTAATCGGGTCTCCCAAGCCCAAGACTTGGGAGCCCAACCCACATTTTCTCTATAAATACTCCCTTTGGGAGTAGTTGTAGAGGTTGACAAATTCATTTATTGCAGTATTCATTACACTTCTCTCTCTAGCTCTCATTTCTCTCAAGAGGTTATACTCTATCAGCTATATATAAAGAAGACATTCATAATCCGTCGTTCATCTCAATCTAACATATATACGAAGGAGGACGATGAGTGTGGTGAGGGGTATAAAAAAAACCTGCCACCGATTTCCCATTTTGTCTGAAAATAGCCCAGCTAAGCTTGTGAGTTCCCGATGCCGGTCTAGTCCATCTCCAAATCTTCGGCTTCCGTCTCGAGAAATTATCAGGTAGCAATCCAACCTTATGCAATCTATCAAATCCTTTAAGCTTATTATTCGCATAACAGTAATTGACCATATATTTATTGATTGTTTTGATTGTCAAATCTTTATTTGGAATCACCTCCTTCCAAATAACCCCCCAGTACAGTTTCCATAAGTGCCAAACGATAACTCCCGGTAACACCAACATGAAGGTAGCATCCAACGTCTTTCCCTTACTTGAGATCCATCGCTTCATAAATTGGTAATTAAGTTGGCTTGCCATTTTTCCATTAATTTGCAGTAGGTTTTCAAAGAAATTTCAGATAGCTCTTGCAAAGGGACAACATAGAAGGACATGTTCATGTGAGGAAGATGAAGATCTACAAAGAGGGCAACACGTAGGATAGGCCACTGACAAAACCGCAAGTTGCTCCGGAAAGGGTAGCCCTTTCTGCCACACCATCCATAAAAAGACCCTGATATTTGGCACTTGCTTAGGGTGCCAAATATTTGTATCAGTTAGGGTCCTCCCTGACCATAACGCCTTGTAAGCAAAATTGGAAGTAAACTCCCCATGGCTTGAGTGTTTCCACTTGATAGAGGTAGTACCTCTATCAATCATTGATTCTGCCTGCTCATGGACCTCGCAGATTCTTCTCCAAGATGGAGAATCAAGAGGCTTGACCTCACCCAAAGCCCTTCTTCCATACTTACTCTGCATAAGCCCAACCCAAAGAGACCCCCTTGTTTGATACTCCCACCACATCTTAATAGCTGCAATTTGCTGAGTATCCTGCAGAGACCTTATGCCCACTCCTCCATCTTCAGTTGGTCTGCATAGTTTCTTAAAAGAGACCCAATGATGCTTTGGCTTATTGTCCTTAAAACCCAAGAAAAAATTTGCCAACTTCCTGTGAATCATGTGTATTGCGGCCGAAGGAATACCAGTAACAACTATCACATGAAGAGGAATGGCATTTAAAACATGTCAAATCGATATAAGCCTCCCACCTTGGGAAAGCAGCTTGTGCCTCCAAGAACTAAGCTTACCATCCAAGGTCTGCAATAATTCCTTACAGTGACCTAATCGAGTTATGCCTTTATGAATTTGCACCCCTAGATAGTTCATAGGTAACTTGGAGGATTTCATACCCAAAGTATGCTCAATATGAGCTAATCTTCCTGCAGTGGTATGTTTCCCTACCACAAAGCAGCTCTTGTCTTTGTTGAACAACTGACCAGTTGCCTTTTGATATGCCTGAAGAAAATTGTTGAAATTTTTGATGGATTTTGTTGAGCCGCGGGTATGCGGTGCCAGCAATCTGCCAGCCTGCCGGTGCAATCGAACCGTGTGGCGCTTCGCTTGTGCTATAAAGGGGGAGGAGCATGATACACTATCAGCGATTGCTTTTAGTGTAGTGGTAAGCGCAACGATCCACAAGTGGTATCAGAGCCAAGGTCACGGGTTCGACCCCCGGCAATAGCATGCTGCGCAGTTGAGGCTAGCAGGTGCTGGGGGGAGATTGTTGGGCCGCGGGTATGCGGTGCCAGCAATCTGCCAGCCTACCGGTGCAATCGAACCACGTGGCACTTCGCTTGTGCTATAAAGGGGGAGGAGCGTGTTACACTATCAGCGATTGCTTTTAGTGTAGCGGTAAGCGCAACGATCCACAGATTTAGAAGAGACATTTAGAAATATCAGTAGGTCATCAGCAAAAGCTAAATGCGTAATACTCATTGCCCTGCCTATATTGAAAGCTCCTATAGCTCCTCCCAACACCAGGTTGGTGTATCCTCTCGAGAAAGCCTCCGACATAATAATAAACAATAAAGGCGATAGTGGGTTGCCTTGCTTCACCCCCCTATGCGGTTGAAAAAAGACATAAGAATTTCCATTGATATAAATAGAGATGTAAGTTGCTCGAAGATTCCCCATAATCAACCTCCTCACTTGATCTGAAAAACCAAACTTAGCTAGAATAGCTTCCAGAAAATCCCAAGCTACCCGATCAAACGCCTTTGCCATATCAAGTTTGATAGCCAAATTTGATCCTCTTACCTTTTTATCCAACTGGTGTAACATTTCAAACGCTGTCAAAATCTGGTACTAAATTTCCTTACCCTTCATAAAGCTCGATTGCTCACCGGAAATAATTTTAGGAAACAAGGTGGACATACGAGTAGCCAGAATTCTAGTGTTAATTTTTCTTAAGAAGGTAGACAAGCATATAGGTCTATAATCCCCAAAAGAAGTAGAGTTTTTCTTTTTAGGAATAAGCACTAAATTAACACTTCCCACCCCCTTTGGAATAGAAACTCCCAAGAAAAATTCTTGGACATTAAGAATAACATCAGCCTTAATAATATCCCAACATTCCTTATAAAATTTACCACCAAAACCATCTGGGCTGGGTGCCGCATCCTCATTAAGGCCCCAGATCGCCTCCCTGATCTCTTTCTCCGTTGGCAATAGACTCATGAAAATATTATCCTCCACTGAAATCAAATGGGGAATAAAATGGAGCACATCATTATGGGAAAAAGTGTCTTCATGCCCATACAAATCTTCAAAGAATTTAACTGCCTCCTCTCCAATTTCTTGAGAATCATATGCCCACTCTCCACTATCTTTCTTTATAGCCCGAATAAATTGCTTGCGAACTTTATCTTTCAAAGAGGCATGAAAAAAGCTGGTATTAGCGTCACCATCCCTAATCCAATTTATGCTAGCCTTCTGTTTCCAATAAACTTCTCTCTGCTTAATCCTTTTCAATAGAAGAGCCTGTTTCTTATGACATTCCGCTATAGTCTCCTCCGAAGGATTCTCTTCAAATTGTTTTTCTGCCTCCAGAGCCTCCTGTTCTAATGTTTTTACCTCCTCAAATATATTCCCGAAAACCTCCTTATTCCAACTCTTTAAATCAGCCTTTAGAGAACGAAGTTTTAGGCATATGCCCCGCATGCCTCCAATCATGGGATAAGATGCCCATTTCTGACTCAAAAACGACATGAAATTATCATGCGTGAGCCACATATTCTGAAAACGAAACTGGGAGGGGCCTCGGACTGTTGACTGTTCACACAAAAGTAGGATTGGACAATGATCAGATGAAGCCTTACCTAGATGATGAATATTAACAGTGTCAAAGGCCTCCAAGAAACTCTGATTAGCAAAATAGCGATCAAGACGTTCCCATAATCTCCCATTAGACCCAACTCTTGTACACGTATAAGTAGCTCCGGTGGTGGGCAATTGCATTAGCTCGCACGCATCAATACATTCTCTAAAGTCAGCCATATCACCCATGGGAGGCAACGACGACTCCTTATACTCATCTAGAGAAGATACAATATTAAAATCACCTCCTAAAATCCATGCCTCACTCTTCACCTGATTAACCAGCCCTGCCTAGAGTTGAGCCCTTTCCATGCGTGTATGTTTGCCATAAATAGGGGAAAAAGTAAACATAAATTCCATAGGCAGGAACCGCACCTTAAGCATAAGAAACTGATCCTCATCCCTCACCGAGACCACATCAAAAAGACTAGAATTCCACATCACCCAAGTTTTATTAGAAATAGACGTATACACATTTGAAAGACCTAGACTGTTTGCATAGAAAACTCCAGTAGACTGGTTGACGATAGGTTCTATAATAGAAATGAAATTAATAGAATGTTGCATAACAATTTCCCGTAGCCTTGGACAAGCAGAAGCAAGGCCACGCAAATTCCACGTTAGTAGCTTCATAAAGAAACCTCCAAGGTACCTACCCCATTGTTCCTCTTACCCGCCAACCTTGTTGTGATCGAACGAGGAGGAATCTCCTTGGTTTTTCTTCTATCAACCACCTCCAAAGCCTTAACCTGATCCCTTTCAATCAGTTCCACCTTCTTTGATAACTCCTCACGAACCTCTTTCCAGGATTCAACAGTGATATCTTCAACAGATTTCTTCTCCCCGTCCGTGACATATCCATCCATCACAACCTGCCCTACATCCTCCTCTAGGGAACTTCCCTCCTCAAAGGATATTAGTTTGGTAACATCCGTACTCGCTGGTATAGGTTGAAATTCCAAAGTTACCTCACAGTTTTGGAGCTCACTGCCCCCCTTTTCCTGCAGAATCTCTGCCTCCACCACAGAACTCTCTGGATTTTGAAGCGCCTGATCTTGGGAAGCTGTACTATCTGAGTTTACCGCCCCCTCATCGTTCACCTCTTTCAAAGTGCCAATATTCCCCTCCACAATTGCCAACTCTTGTGAAGGCATGTGATTTTCTTCAGCTCTTGGGTTGTCATTATTGGTTCCTCCCTTTTTGATCACCAAAGAATTAGAAACCTCCCTCTTCATGGATGACTCAGCCACCTCTGCCTCATTGATAATTTTTCTTTTCCCTTATAATTTTTTTTGTCACTTGAATCCACTTCTCCTGAGCCCTCTGATCTGTACGCGTGTTGGGGAGGATAATCGATTTGGCAATTTCCCACTCCTGCCTCCTTTTAGGAATTCCACACTCTTCTTTAGCATGGCCCAACCGACTACATTTAGTGCAGTATTTAGGCAATTCCTCATACGTAACCGGCTGTATGAGTTCCTTGTTTCCATTCATAATGAGGACTTTAGATGGAATTTCTTGTAGCAAATCGAGTTCCACACATACCTTAGCAGTGGAGGGTCTCGAGAGATTAGCAGTCCCCGCATCCACTTTCAAGGGCTTCCCTATCATTCCTGCAATGGAAAACAAGGCCCTCTTATCTTGCAAATGTAAAGGCAAGCCCTCCAAAGTAAACCAAACTGGTGCTATAGGTGACTCAACGTCCGGGCGGAAATCAGGTGTCCACCTGGAGATCCGCATTCTAAATCCTCGAATGCTCCATGTCTGGCGGAGCCAGCATCGTTGGAAATTTTCCTCCCTATCAAACTTGATCAAAACATGTCGTTGGTCCAAGAGCCCTAACGTAAGATGTCCACTGAATCCAATTTTCTCAAACTCTTGGCGTATAGTTGTCATAGCTGGTCTCCCACGTACAAAAGAACCAACCAATGCATACTTGTGTTGAGCAGCTAGAGTCGCAATCTCATCCTCGAAAAAATGAATCGCGGGCATACCACGATGCCTGAAGGGGGATTTTAAAGGAATCTCTTTGTTGGCAGCCAACACCTCGCAAAAGAACGAGTCGCTGCCCCCGGCCCTCCCACCGGGACGGCCCACGCAGATGCTGCCACCATAGAGCTCGAACCGGAGCTCTCAAAGTGGGGTTTTCTCCTCGTATCACATCACATTAGGTTTCTAATTTTAATGATTTATTGTACACACACATATGTATGTTGAAGTATATTTGTATTATAATACTTATATATTGAGCGGGTCGGGCGGGGTGGCACGGGTCAATACTAATACCCGTTGTATAGGTGGGGCGAGGCCGACCCGTCCCATTATATAGGCGGGGCGGGGAAGACCCGCCCCAAATGTCTCGGTCCAGGGCGGGTCATTGCGGGCCGGGTTTTTTTGACATCCCTAGACATAATGCTTCCCCTACTAGATATGGGAAACTGTTACTACCTCCGTCCCAAATTGATTTGCAAATTTGACTTTTCTTGGTCAAACAGTTTCATTTTATTTGCTTAATTAGGATGTCAATTTTTAATTATATTTGTAAGGAATAAATGTATTTAGATTTTGATGATGCTAGGTTAATTAGAATTTGAAAGTACCCCATTAGAAATTGTGTATTAGAATTTCTTTTGTAAGTTTTAGCTTAGTCTGTCTGCCAGAGTTCCATCTTGCCTCTACCAGAGTTGCTCCCAGAGTTGCTCACCAGAGAAGCCATCAGAAACTGGTCATCAGAAAGATACCAGAGTTGGCAACAGAGACGGACTTCAGAGATTGGACCAGAGAACCTCTTTAGACTCTGCTAAACCCACCAGATTCCGGAAGCCTTTCAAACGGTCGTTAAACTAACGGGAAATCCCCTAACGGTTACGAACCTTTCAACGGAAACATGGTACTGTACACGCATTAAATGCACATTTAATGCAGTACGTACGAAGAGATATTTAAAGCTGATGATTGACCATGCGAGTATCTTTACGCCCCCAAAATAGCAAGTCGAAGGTCCAACCGGTCAAGTCAACAGTACATGCAATTAATGAAGCTGTCTTCTACACTCCAACGGGAAGACTGCTCCCAGTATATAAGATACACTCTGAAGAACTAAGAGAATAACTTTGCGTAAAAACAACCTCTTGAGATTCAAACTGCATTCTTAGAAAAGAAAAGGCTCCAGTTGGAAGATATACTTTCCTATCCTTCATCCAACTAGAAAACTGCAAAGTTACTCAGTTCTTCAACACTTCGAAAGCTTCATATACTCATCCTTTGTGAAGAAGCAACGTTGGAGAAAACTGATTTTATATCAAACACTTCTTGAAAAAGAAGGGACGTCTCAAACTAGCTGGAGTAAGTGAATTGGGGATACTTCAAGAGACTCAGTGAAACGAGACCAGCCATCAGGAAGCAAGACTGCATCCCGGGTGGCAACTAGACTTGAAGAAGACGAGGAGTGCTACTTAAGATCTAGGGACTAAGGCGTTGTAAACTGTTGTTTTTGCAAGCTTAGTGGAACAATGGATTAGAGGAACAAGTTGTTCCTTGAACCACTATAAAAACCCCGGTGTCATTTACTTTAAGCTTTTAATTTCTGCACTTAAGATTCTACTGACTAACTCTTAAGGTTGGACTCTGTGTCCAGCAGATCTTCCTTCAGAGTTATCAGAAAGACATTTTGCCTTAGTTTTCTTCTAGAGGCTACTCGGACAGAAACTTATCCGCTGCCTGGTCTAGTTCTGCCATCAGAACTTGACCATCTCTATCACCAGATTTCGACCATCTCTGATAAGTCAGACTTGACTTAGAGAAAAGTTTAAATTCCTGAACAGTCTATTCACCCCCCCCCTCTAGACTGTTCCCATTACAAACGGGACCAACAAGTGGTATCAGAGCCTCCTTGTTCTTGTAATCTTTTAGGTTACTTACTAAACAAGAGATCCACTTGTTTTAGCCTCTTTAATCTCATATTATGGATAACACTCTTTCAAAGAATCTTATGTTCTCAGTGACAAAGTTTGATGACTGGAGGATCCGCATGAAAGCTCACCTCTGCGCACTCCATGACGAAATGTGGGAAGTTCTTGATGCAGGACCTTTCACAGAGTTCACCAAGGTCAACCCTGAATACATCACTGGTAGTGGTCAACCCCAGATGATCACCAAACTACGCCATGAATGGTCCAATGAAGAGAGGAGGAAGTACAACCTTGACAACATTGCCAAGGATATCCTCTACAAGGCCATTGATGACAAGTATTTCACAAGGATCAAGAAGTGCAAATCTGCCAAGGAAATCTGGGATACTCTTACCCTGATACGAGCTGGAGACGAGCAAGAAAAGGACAACAAACTTACTATTGCCATGAAGAAGTTTGAAGATTTCAAACTTCTACCCAAAGAATGCATAACTGAGATGTATGCACGCTTGCGCACCCTCACTGCTGAGATATCAGAACTTGGGAAGGAACTTAGTCCCAAGGAGATCAACTTGAAGGTTCTCAGAGGTCTACCTTCACCATGGAAGATGAAGGTCACTGCCATGAGAGATAGCAAGGATCTCAGAACCTACAGCACTGAGAAACTCATCTCCGATCTCAAGTCTTATGAGTTCGAGATGAATGAAGAAGAGAAAGAAGAAGTTGAGGACAGAACAACTACTGCCCTCACTGCCAGCACCTCTCAGGTAAATAATTTTGACCCTTCTATTCTTTTAACTGATGAGTATATGGCGGCTTTTGCTAGGAAGTTCAGGAAATTCTTGAAGCCGAAGGATAGCAGAAGTCCACTCTCTAGCAGAAAGCCACACCAGAAGTCCAAACCATCAGAAAGTAGTGGAGAGCTTCTCTGCTACAACTGCAGACAACCAGGGCACTTCAAAGTCAACTGTCCACACCCCATTGTCTCCAAAAGGCAAGGCCAGGAAGGAGAAAAGAAATATGAGCACCGAAGAAGGAAGGCACTCATCACTGAACAACCAGAGAAGGACCCCCTCTCTGAGACAGGGTCCAGCTCGGAATCAGAATCTGATGAAGCATTCTGTTGCCTGGATACAGAGACTGAAGACCTATGCCTTATGGGTCAATCTGATGATGAGGTATCTTCTACTTCCAACTCTAGTTTTTCCTCGGTAGGCAGAGCCTTTGATTCTGATTCAATGTCAGAATTTTGGGAAGAGTTTCAAGCCATTCAAACCACTTATTCTTCTGTTAAAGAAGAAAACAGTAAGCTTAAGGTTGAAATTCTTGCCTTAAGAAAGGAGGTTGAGATCAAAATCCATCTTCTAATTAAGGAAAGAGATCAGCTGGAAGCTGAAAATGTTTCTCTTCTAAAGAGAATAAGAGAAATAGAGCCTCTTGAGATTAAGTACAAAGCTTACCAGAAGGCTCAGTCTTCCATGGAAAAGATTGTACGTGACCAACAAATTGGCACTGGTTTTGGTCTTGGTTATGGCTCAACAGAATCAGGTGAGCCTTCTGTAATGCCTAGCACCAGAGTTGCTAAGGCAGACAAGGTCATAGTGCCACTGATTTCTAGCCCCATTTGTCAGGCTGGTGTATCTGGCACCAAGGTTATTCATGAGAATGTCAGACCAGAAAAGGAAAAGATAAAGGTTCAACAGAAACCCATTTTAAAAATTAATGAACCTGGCAGAAAACCTGACAACAGAAAAGGTTTTCAGAATACCAAAAATCAAAGACAAACCCATAACAGACAAACTCATGATAATCGTGTCAGAGATGATCACCAGAAAGGCAGATATCAAGAGAAAGTTAACTTTAGGCAGAAAAGGTTGGCTGGTCAACTTAAGAAGCCCAAAGTTAATCTCCCCTCTGATCTTGATAGTATATGGGACTTCTACCCAACTAAAAAGGCTATGCAGAAGTATGTAAACCGGAAGCATGATCCTCACAAGCATCTGCCCAAAGTGAATCACACTTCCGTTTACTATGACTACCAGGTGGACAATGGGTACCACCCACCAAGGTTTCACTTGATGAGACCAAAGTGGTACCAGCTGCCAAAACTGCATGACCCCCTAGGACCCAACATTGCTTGGGTACCTAAATCTTCCTTTTAATTTTGTAGGAACTGTGTGCTGGAGCCATCTCTGAGCAAGATTGGTACATAGATAGTGGATGCTCCAGGCACATGACAGGTGACAAGAGTTGCCTAACAGAGTTCCAGAAAATCAAAGGGCCCAGAGTTACCTTTGGAGGTAATGATAAAGATGGCCAAACAAAAGGAAGAGGGAAGCTGATAAAGAACCAGATAATCATTGATGATGTCTCTTATGTCAAAGGATTGAAATTCAACCTGCTGAGTGCTAGCCAATTCTGTGACAAAGGCTACACAGTTGAATTCTCCAAGGAAGGATGTTCTGTCAAGCATGAGACAACTAAAGAAGTGGTTCTAACAGCAACAAGGAAGAAAAACATCTATGTAGTGGATTGGTCAACTGCAAAAGATGGAATTTGCCTGATAGCTAAAGGAGATTCAAAACTCAGTTGGGAATGGCACAAGAAACTGAGTCACTTGAATTTCAAAACAATCAACAAACTAGCAAGGGATCACATTGTTGAAGGTCTACCCAACCTTGTATACAAAAAGGAAAACTTATGCAGTGCATGCCAGAAAGGAAAACAAGTGAAGAACTCATTCAAACCCATTGCTGGAAACCTCTCTACCGGTCCTTTGAATCTAATCCACATGGATTTATTTGGACCAGTGGAAACTCCAAGTGTTGGTGGCAAGAAATACACTTTAGTCATGGTGGATGACTACTCCAGATTCACATGGACTATCTTTCTGACCAAGAAAAATGAAACTCTGCAGAAACTGCCATCTCTGCTAAAGCTATTACAGAATGAGCAAAATCAGAAAGTCAAAGCCATCAGATCAGACAGAGGAACAAAGTTCGTTAACAAGGTCATACAGGAATTTTGTGATCAGAATGGTACAATGCATCAACTCTCTGCAGCCAGAACTCCTCAACAGAATGGAGTTGCAGAAAGAAGAAATAGAACCTTGAAGGAAGCTGCAAGGACCATGATTGCTGAATCAGGTCTACCCTACAGATACTGGGCTGAAGCAATCAATACTGCATGCTACACCCAGAACAGGAGCATGATTCACAAAACTCATCACAAAACTCCCTATGAATTATGGAAAGGACGAAAACCCAACATCAGCTACCTTCATGCATTTGGATGCAAATGCTATATACTCAACAATGGGAAGGATCACCTCAAGGTGTTTCAAGAAAAAGCTGATGAAGGAACATTCTTAGGCTACTCTAGCACCAGTAGAGCCTACAGAATACTCAACAAAAGAACTCTACTTGTTGAAGAATCTATTAATGTCAAGTTTGATAATCTCACCAGAAAGCAAATCTAGAAAAATCACCAGAACTGGATCCACCAGAGACGGATATACCAGAGTTGCTAACTAACTCTGCCATACCAATGCACCATCAGAATCCCATCCTACAAGGCAAAGATAGTGATGAAGAATCAGAAGGAGAACCAGAGAATCCAAGACAACCCTTATCTGAACCTGATCTAACTTGGTTAAGAGATCATCCTCCTAATCAAGTAATTGGACAAATCAGAAGTGGAGTCCAGACCAGATCTGCTACATCAAGGAGAGAAGCAATGCTTACCTGCTACATATCTCAAATGGAACCTATGACTGTGGAGGAAGCTCTTGCAGACTCAGACTGGATCAATGCCATGCAAGAAGAGCTTACTCAGTTTGAAAGGAACAAAGTATGGGAACTTGTTCCTAGACCAAAGCACCAGAACGCCATTGGAACCAAATGGGTATTCAAGAACAAAGCAGATGAAGATGGCAACATTGTAAGGAATAAAGCTAGGTTGGTAGCCAAGGGATACTGCCAAGAAGAAGGAATTGATTTTGATGAGACTTTTGCACCAGTTGCCAGACTGGAAGCCATCAGAATCTTTTTAGCCTATGCTGCTTACAACAACATCAAGGTCTACCAGATGGATGTCAAGAGTGCATTTCTGAATGGAGATCTTGAAGAGGAAGTTTATGTGGAACAACCACCAGGTTTTGTGATTCCTACTCAATCCTCTTGTGTCTACAAGCTTAAAAAGGCCCTATATGGTCTTAAGCAAGCTCCCAGAGCCTGGTATGACACATTGTCCCTTTTCCTGGTGAACCATGGGTTTACTAAAGGAAAGGTTGACAAAACTCTATTTCAAATCTCTGTTGCTAATCATATTCTGTTAGTACAAATATATGTTGATGATATTATATTTGGTAGTACTAATCCAGAACTGTGCAAGAAATTTTCTCAAGTGATGCAGAGTCAATTTGAAATGAGTATGATGGGAGAACTCAGTTACTTCCTAGGTCTTCAAGTGAAACAAATTCCAGAAGGAATCTTCATCAACCAAGGAAAGTACACGAGAGATCTGATCAAGAAGTTTGGAGTGGAAGGCAAATCTTCTGTAAAGATTCCCATGAACACATCACAAGGAATTGGTCCGGATGATGAAGGAAAAGATGTGGATGCAACAACATACAGAGGGATCATAGGATCTCTGCTGTACCTGACTGCAAGCAGACCAGATATCTCATTCTCTGTTGGAATTTGTGCCAGATACCAATCAAAGCATAAGGAAAACCATCTAAGCGTTGCAAAGAGAATCATCAGATACATCAAAGCAAATCCAAATGCAGGCCTATGGTATCCCAAGGGAGGTAACTTTGAACTAATTGGTTACTCTGACTCAGATTTTGCAGGTTGCAGACTAGACAGAAAGAGCACCTCTGGTCACTGCCAATTGCTAGGAGGAAGACTTGTTTCCTGGTTTAGCAAGAAGCAGAACTCCATCTCAACAAGTACAGCTGAAGCTGAGTACATTGCAGCTGGGAGTTGCTGTGCTCAGTTACTCTGGATGAAGCAACAACTGAAGGACTATGGAATTCAAGCAAAGGAGATCAAGCTGTTGTGTGACAACACTAGTGCCATTGCTATTTCTCAGAATCCAGTTCTTCACTCCAGGACAAAGCACATTGAAATCAGACATCACTTCATCAGAGATCATGTTGAGAAGAAGCATATCTGTATGGAGCATGTACCTACAGAAGACCAGCTTGCAGACATTCTAACCAAGCCTTTACCTGAGGCAAGGTTTAATAAGTTAAGGGAAGAACTGGGAATGATGGATGACCTTCCCAGAGATGCCTGAACCAGAGATTCACTGAACCAGAACTGCCTTCTTCTGCACCAGAAACTCAGATCAGAGAACCCCTATCTCTGATCATCAGAACCTCACATCAGAGAACCTCCCCTTCTCTGACCAGAGATCCCTATCAGAGAGACAGCAGATACGGATGTGGACTTAGCAATATTTCGAGGTACGGGCAAGACCTAATTAACTGAAACGGTCTTTTACCAAAATACCCCTGATCATTACTCTTCTAACGGAAACGTTTTCCGCCCGCATTCCATTAAATGCTACCTCGAAACTGCCAATATACCAAACGTCCACTATTCCTAACCCCTTTATATCCACCGTCTTCAACCTAAATCCCTACTGCAACTTCATCTCTCTTAAACTGCTTTAGCATTCAAAGCCTTCAGATCCTAAAACTTCTCAATCCCCAGAACTTTTCTTAACCGTCACTCAGAATGAACTTCCTCAGCATCAACGATCTTTCTAAGGAAGAAGCAAAGACCCTCATTGCCAACGTGGACTCCGGCATGAAGGTTGACATGTCGTCTCTACCACTACTGGCAGAAAACCAAAAGAGGATGACCAAGATCATCCAAGGAATGACTGACTCACAACTTTCAAAAGTTGTTGCTCATCCCTATGAGCACTTCAGCATCAAGGACGTGGCTGAGTTCTACCTCAACGCCACCATCTCCAAGACCGGAGTTCACTCCTCAGTGCAAGGTCAACGCATTTTTCTGAATGCAGACGCACTCAATGAGTTCTTTGGAGTACAACTTGGCTCCCAAGACCCGGAAACCAACAACCTTATTGCTCTTGACTCAGTGGAAGTCTCCACTGAAGGATTTGTTCAGACATACTGTCGTCCGGAGGCTGCCGGACTGGACAAGCTGTACATGAAGAAATTCCTGCTGAAGAAGGACTTTGAGAAGCTTGTCAGCATTCTGCACCGATGCTTGTGGTGCAAAACTGCTTCAACAGATGAGATGAACAAAAACAATGCCAAGGCAATCTTTGCAGTTCACCATGGCATGAACATCAATTGGGGAGAGGTAATTTTTGGCTCCCTAACTGAATTCATCAAGAAGAAAGACTCTGAAACAGGTCTTTTCTCAACAAAGATGGGACATGGGCTTCTCATCTCTGCCATTCTTGCTGCTAAAGGAGTTCAACTCAGGGATCCCATCCCAGTTGATCACTCCAAAACAATCTTCCTCACAGCCTCCCCAAAGTTCAACATAGCCATCTCCTCTGAGCTTAAGAGAGGAAAGGCTGGAGAAGAAAAGGGAAGAACAGGCTGCTAAGGCCAAACCTGCATCTAAGAAAGCTACCAAGAAGCCCAAACAACCTGAGCAGTCACAGGTTGTAAGGGAAGTCAGACAGAAGAAGAAAAGTGACACTCTGTCACTACCAGAGAAGGAAGCAACAGAAGAGGTTGCACCAGAGTTGCCCTCCCCAAAGGCAACCAGGAAATCTTCTGCCAGAAAACAAAAGCAGAAGAGAAGAAGAAAGATGGTTGTGCAGAGTGGTGACTCTGACAACTGAAGCACACAACCAAGGCAGAAGAAGCGGAAGACTAAAGTAATCTCACCTGCCAAGGAATCAGCAGTTCAGGGGGAACCTGCACCAGAATCTGGGACTCTACCAGAGGCTGACCCAGAATCTGCACCAGAGTTGCCAAACTCTGCTCTCTCACCAGAGCGTGAAGCCACACCAGAGATGGACCAAGAAACTGACTTCAGAATCATTCTGCAGAAGCAGATTGATAGAGTCCTAGCTTGGAGAAGATGGAGAATGGGACCTCTCCAACAAATCATTCAGTACTTTGATGCCTATGAAGAAGAAGAAGCTGCTGTTCTTCACTGGGTAGGCACAGATGATGTGTCAAAATGCTTCAACCTTACCTTCCTGATATCTGTCCTACAAAAGAAGAAAGACAGATATCAAGGTAAAGTTCCAACATCTGACCTATCTCCAGAAAGGCATGTCAAAGCCTTGGAAGAAAAAGAAGTGGAAGAGTTCGATGCTTGGCTGATGGAGAAGAAAAGAAAAGAATCCATGATCAAGTTTCATCATAGTGCTCTTGAGGAAGGAGAACCCTCCACAGCTAATGACATTGCCCTTACCATGGAGAAGCTAATCAAGGAATGGAGAGAATCCATGTTCTCTGAAATTGTGCTTGAGGTAATTCCTTCACCTCCTCCTTCCCCTCCCAAATCTCCCATTTCTCAACCTTCACCTTCCAAATCTCCATCTAAACCTTCATCCAACCTCACCAGAAAACCCCCTCACCTCACCAGAAAACCCACTCACCTCAACAGAAAACCCATTCACCAAACCCGAAAACCTCAAACTCCACCAGAACTCCTTCTCACCAGAAACCCAACTCCAGACCAACATCACCCTGCAAACAACCCTCTAATACCAGAAATCGATCACCCTCACCTCCACCATCTCCCTCACATCAACCTACTCCTCAACCAATAATCCCTTTTCCCCAGAACTCACCCCCTCAGAAATCCTTACCACCATCCAAATCTGCCTCACCTCAGAGATCCTCACATCACTCAGCAGCCTCCACACCAAAGAAGAAACCTATCTTCAGGGTCCCCTCTTCTTCTAGTGACAATGATGGATTTCTCACATCCTCCATTGCTGCTGATGAAACCTCCAAAAGAAGAAGGACACCTCCCAGAGTTCCTTCCCCTCAACCATCCAACAGAGCTCCTCCCTTACCCAAAGGCAGAGGATTGGAAATGCCTGGGTTTACTTCTGAAGAACCCCAGATCCCCTTCAACCAGTTTGTAAAATCTGTTGAAGCTTTTGGTGGAATACTGGTTCATGATCTGAGCAAGATCATTGAGTTGAATGATAAGCAACATGAAGAGCTAACCCATACAAATCTGTAAATCACTATAGGATTTCAACATCTGACAGACAAAGTTGCTGCACTGAAAGAAAATCTGCACAACTTCATGCATTCTTCTACTTTAAGGATTGATTCTGTTTCCAGAGATGTTAGTGGCCTCAACTCTGTTCTCCACTCTCACTCTCAAGCTCTGCTTGCCCAGAACCAGACGATCAACAAGATCTTAGATTCTGTTCACAATCTCCAAAAATCTGCTGATAGTTCCTCCCAGAAGCTCAATATCTTACACTCTCTCTGCAAGGAACATCAAGAGCAAGGCCTGGCTCTCCTCAGATCTGACAAGGAAAGGTACCAGAAGATGGTGCTCCTAGAAGTCAGCACTAGGGACCTTCAATCTGCAGTGGACAAGCAACAGAGTTTGATTGAAGGACTTGCCTCTGTCACCCAAACTCTGCCAGAGACCCTTGATGAAATCAGAGATGCTCAAGCCTCTGAATTCTCAAAGATTGAACTTCTCCTTGGTGATCTTTGTGATGCCAAAAAGGGGGAAGATACCAGAGAAGAAGAAGGACCCAGCACCAGAGCCCTTTCCATCAGAGATCCTTCCTCGGTTGATCCTACTCCATATTTTGATGCTACCAGGAAGAAAAGGCTAGCTGCTGCAGGCACCGGACCTCCACCTCCTCCTCCAAGAAGCTCAAAGAAAAAGACTTCATCCTTTTCACTCGATGATTGGATGAAGAGTGGTATGTCAAGGCCAGACAGAGTCCAATTTGAACAGATGAGGAAACTGATGACTCCTCTTCAAAGAGAGAATCTGTTCATGGACAGTGATGGACTTGTCCAGATCAACCATGGTGGTTCAATCCAAGAAGCTGAGATGTGGTACGGTATGAAGATTCTCAATGGCAAGAATTCTGCAGAAGCTGTCAGAAACTACTTGGACTGCAAACTTGCACCCCATTGGGCTGATTATCAGAATCCGAGGGATCTAGCCTCAATCAGAGCAAAGGTTAATGCTGAACTAGAGAGGATTGACAGAGCAGGACCACAGGTAGATGAAGAAGATCTCTAACTCTCTATCTCTGAATCTGTAATGCTTTACTTTCCCTATCAGATTAATAAGATACCAACTTTGCCTCTCTTTTTGCTTGGCTTACTCAAATATATGTTCTTATTTACTTTCTTGTGTATATTCTGTTATCGTACTTGACTTTATTGCTATCTGATTGTATCGTACTCTTACTATTCTCCTATGCTAAGTTGCCCACCAAGACTCTAATGAAAAGTTTTAAACTTTATTTTCTTTTATGGTGAAAGGCACTTCTCTGGAAATAGTTAAAGGGTTTTGGCATCATCAAAAAGGGTGAAATTGTAAGGAATAAATGTATTTAGATTTTGATGATGCTAGGTTAATTAGAATTTGAAAGTACCCCATTAGAAATTGTGTATTAGAATTTCTTTTGTAAGTTTTAGCTTAGTCTGTCTGCCAGAGTTCCATCTTGCCTCTACCAGAGTTGCTCCCAGAGTTGCTCACCAGAGAAGCCATCAGAAACTGGTAACAGAGATTGGACCAGAGAACCTCTTTAGACTCTGCTAAACCCACCAGATTCCGGAAGCCTTTCAAACGGTCGTTAAACTAACGGGAAATCCCCTAACGGTTACGAACCTTTCAACGGAAACATGGTACTGTACACGCATTAAATGCACATTTAATGCAGTACGTACGAAGAGATATTTAAAGCTGATGATTGACCATGCGAGTATCTTTACGCCCCCAAAATAGCAAGTCGAAGGTCCAACCGGTCAAGTCAACAGTACATGCAATTAATGAAGCTGTCTTCTACACTCCAACGGGAAGACTGTTCCCAGTATATAAGATACACTCTGAAGAACTAAGAGAATAACTTTGCGTAAAAACAACCTCTTGAGATTCAAACTGCATTCTTAGACAAGAAAAGGCTCCAGTTGGAAGATATACTTTCCTATCCTTCATCTAACTAGAAAACTGCAAAGTTACTCAGTTCTTCAACACTTCGAAAGCTTCATATACTCATCCTTTGTGAAGAAGCAACGTTGGAGAAAACTGATTTTATATCAAACACTTCTTGAAAAAGAAGGGACGTCTCAAACTAGCTGGAGTAAGTGAAGTGGGGATACTTCAAGAGACTCAGTGAAACGAGACCAGCCATCAGGAAGCAAGACTGCATCCCGGGTGGCAACTAGACTTGAAGAAGACGAGGAGTGCTTCTTAAGATCTAGGGACTAAGGCGTTGTAAACTGTTGTTTTTGCAAGCTTAGTGGAACAATGGATTAGAGGAACAAGTTGTTCCTTGAACCACTATAAAAACCCCGGTGTCATTTACTTTAAGCTTTTAATTCCTGCACTTAAGATTCTACTGACTAACTCTTAAGGTTGGACTCTGTGTTCAGCAGATCTTCCTTCAGAGTTATCAGAAAGGCATTTTGCCTTAGTTTTCTTCTAGAGGCTACCCGGACAGAAACTTATCCGCTGCCTGGTCTAGTTCTGCCATCAGAACTTGACCATCTCTGTCACCAGATTTCGACCATCTCTGATAAGTCAGACTTGACTTAGAGAAAAGTTTAAATTCCTGAACAGTCTATTCACCCCCCCTCTAGACTGTTCCCATTACAAACGGGACCAACAATATTCTAATTTGGAGTTTGCAACTTTGAAGAGATTTTAATGTAGTTTCTCAATATGTAAATTTTAATTATTAAGAATTGAGTTAATTATCGATAGCGATGATTGACTTTTATTATTGGTTGACCAAAAAATGTTGAATTTGCAAAACAATTTGGGACGGAGGGAGTAAAAAATAAAAGTGATTGTTGGTCTATGAATATGGTAAGTGATTTTAGTGAGGTGTAGGGTACGTATGTTATGTAGAGTAGAGGAGATGTTTTAGAGTAGAGCTCTTGTCTCTAGAAAACTTGTATTGTATTGATGTTCCTTGATTTTTCTTGTAAGCAAATGAGTACAGAAGGTCCCATTTATAGATGCTAGAGAATCATTCTAGATCCTTATTAAATGCTAGTAATCTAGAGTATTCTACCTCTAATTACTCTAGACTCTACTTAAAAATTCTCTAGAACATTATTTGTCAGAACTCTCTAGAACATTTCTAGCTTTAACCACATAGAATATTCTAGACAAATGAATCACTATTTAATACTCCTCCTTGATGCATTTGTTGGTAACTCCAAGCATTCTTCGCAGAAAACTAGAATATGTCTCTCGGTAGGGCCTTCCTGAAAATATCTGTCAATTATTCTTCTCTTAGGCAGTACCTCATCTCAATATGTGTAACACCGACCCCGAGCATATTTACTTTTAGTAAATTATGTAATAAACCTTGAAGGATGATTTAAGAATTTGCGTGATTGTAAATTTTTATTACTTCTTTTACGTGAATAGCAAATTGCATGTGGGGCCCACAGCGGGAACGGGGACCGCCCGATGATTCCCGAACCACACATTATATTCATCTTGGTCTAGATGACATCTAAATGGGTGTGAACATTTTATTTGGGCCATAGGAGAGGCATGGAGTTGACCGGTGGTCAAACGAGGCCTAATTACCGGTATTGGTAATTTAGCGGTTAACAGCCCGAAATGAGTTTCGGAGACTCCTAAATTAATGTTGGGGAATGTACATCTATTCTAAAGGCCCATAAGTATTAGGGACGCGTGATATATTTTATTTGACCCGATAAAATAAAATATGATTAAAACAGTCCGAGAAATACAACTTTCGGGGCCGATTATACATACCGGGACATAACGGGATGACCTCCCACATAAGTGGGGGCCACCCCACGTTTTTAGGAGTGCTGATGGACTGAGTGATAAGAGGGGGGGAGCAAACTAATGTGCTGGTACGCACAATCAATGGGAGGAAGCCTCCTAGAGACAAAATGAACATGCTCCATGTCCCACTGTTGACATCTCTTCTAATTGATTGAGAGGAGATGCCTCTCCCTATCTTGTGTCATTCGGCCAGCACAAAGCAAGAGAAGCCCAAGGGAAAGCGAAGCTCTAGTTGGAGGAAGAGGGAAGCTAGGAAAATCCACAAGAAATAGCTTGAGTTTAAGGTAAGAACATAACTATTGTTCTTTAACTAGTTTATGTTGTATGATTTTCAAGAAATCATATGGTGGAGTAAACATGAAGTTCTACACGTTTAAAAAGTGTAGAATGTTGATATTTAATGGTGGTAATTAACTTAGAAGAGTTGGTGAATCGATAGGAGTCGAAATCGCCGGAAACCGCCACGTATAGGAAGCTGTTCGTGTTGCAGGAGGACGAACGTCGCCCGGCTTTCGTGAAAGCCGCCCGGCTTTTGCCCAGGCAGTCCAGTTTTGCTTTTTTATCGGTTTAAAACGAGGATTAATCGGGGAGCTCAACAAAGGCAACTATTTCAGCACATCATAAGGTGAGGATGGCTGACTATATTGCTTATAATTAGTGGGTTAATTTCATGAGATTACCGAAGGTAATTAATGTGTTTTTATGGATTATTAATGATTAATAATGCCTAAAAATGAAAAGACTAAATGTCTAAGGAAAAAGGAGCATGATATACAAATTTAAGAGTAAATTGTGTATGATCATGTGTTATGAATATATAGGTTGACTTGAAAGTGGAATTTATTACGAAACATATGTTGAAATATACTTTCTCTTCATATTTGAATATATGAGTGATTAAAAGCGATATTTTGAATATTGAGATAAATGACATTTTCAAAGGAAAATCAGTTGGAATTGTCTATATGACTATGAGTTGAGAACTTGGTTTATTGGTATAAATTTGACTAGTATGAAGATACTAGTTGGACATTAAAATGAAATGTTGTTAAGATTGATCCTAAGAGTGGATTGTGAAATGTTATGCATTAAGTAGTCTTAAGAGATGCTTTAAGGTAGGAAAGTATGAACTCTAAGTTATACTAGGGGTGGGCCTTAAGGGATACCCAAGATAAAGTAAGTAATAAATTGATCCTAGGTATAGGATTGGCCTACGGGTGTGTTCGGTAGTCCTTGTGGATAACCGGTTGAATTATGGAAATAAGTAAGGACCATGACCCTTCCCGACTCTAGAGAGCGGGGTTGGATAGCATGGACTTACATCGTGATCACGGGTTAGGGTGGAATCCGAATCGGAGACCTAACTAGGCTCCGGTAGCGGTAACACATAAGATAGGACCCCGAAGGGCCTTACCTTCCTACGGGATGATGGGTATGAGTCCAGGGGCGGGATGTTGGAGTCCGAACCGGGAGCCTCATGAGGTCTCGGACAGCGGTAGCAAGTCCCGTAGAAATAATAAGACCCAAGGGTTGGGTTGTACAATGATAAATGAAAAGGAATATATAAGAAGGGCCGTGTGCCGACAAATAAATGAATTTACTTATTATAGAGATAATAAGTGGGAAATATAAATTATTATTTATATTATGATATCCCCTATTTTGTGGGTCTTGGAAATTAGAACGTTGATTATACTCAGTATAGTTGCTATTGTACTTGTCAAATGCTTCCAAGTACTGACCTCCCCTTCACGGGGGAGGCCACCTCACAGTTTCAGGTAGAACGTGAAGGTTGCTACCATTGCCAGTTGCTTCGGGAGGATCAAGGGAAGAAGACGTGGTCCGTGCTTCTTCCGTTCTGTTTTAAAAACAATTACGTTAATGCTCATGGATACTATTTTCTGAATAATTACTTTGGGGGCTTGTATGCCTAGTTATGCCAAGTGTGGCTTGAACAATTGTATTAATGCTTCCGCTATTTTAATTGCATGTTTTACATTATGTTTATTTATGGATGTACTATGTGTGAATGATATTCATGACGCCTTGTATAGTATGGATGAGTTGGATTGCGGTTGACTATTCGTACTGTACGGCGGGTTGTTGACGTGTACGGCTAGGTCCGGGGCGTGACAATATGCCCCTTTGCTTGGACATCTCTCAAGAAGTGATACTTGATATCGATATGCTTAGTGTGATTGTATTGAACTGGATTTTTAGCCATCACAATAGCTAACTTGTTGTTGCAAAATATCTCTGTCACGGAGATTTGCAATTCTCCCATATCATATAATATTTTTCTTATCCATATTGCTTGGCATGCTGCTCTGGCTGTTGCAACATACTTGGCTTCTACCGACGTTAGTGCAACTGAATCTTGCTTCTTTGATGAACCAAACTTAAATATGTAACCGGATGTTCTTTCCATGTCATCTTGAGATCCGGCCCAATCACTGTCGCTTTAATATCCAGTTAGTCTTGAGTCGGGGCTTGTTTTGTACCAAATACCATGATTGACGGTTCCTTGTAGGTGTCTGAGGAGTCTTTTTGCTGCTCCATAGTGACTCTCAGTTGGACTTTCCATGAACCTTGAAAGCAAACTTGTTGCACACATGATGTCTGGCCTAGTAGCGGTTAAGTAGAGTACTCCCAATCAAACTCCGGTAATTGGTATCATTTGTTTGTTTTGACCCATCTTTCTTTAATTTCACTGTAGGAACCAATGGAGTAACGATGACTTTGCAGTCTTACACTCTGAACTTCTTTAGCATGTCTTTAATATATTTTTCTTAAGATAAGAAGGTACCTTGACGGGTGAAGTATCCATCAATCTTGCTATACCAGGCTCGTGGAGCTTCTTTGAGCCTGTAAAGCGCTTTCTTTAGATGGAAAACTTTTTCTTCTTCTTTGATGAATCCTTCTGGTTGTTCCACATACACTTCTTCTCTTAGTTCTCCATTTAGAAAGGGTGACTTGACATCTAGCTGATAAGTTTTCCATTTCTTCTAAGCTACAAGAGCTATGAGTGTTCTTATTGTGTCCATCCAGGCAACGGGTGCAAATGTCTTCGTGTGGTCAACTCCCAATATTTGAGCATATCTCTTTACAACCAACATTGCCTTATGCTTCTGAATTGAGCCATCAGGATTCAGTTTCGTTTTGTACACCCATTTGACTCTAATAATCTCCTTATTATGTGGAAGATCTACCATTTCGCAAGTATCATTCTTTTCTATCATTTTGATCTCCTCCTCCATTGCTTTAATCCAAACTTTTTCTTTAAAGACTCCAATGTAGCTATGTGGCCTCCAAGCAACAAAAGTTGCATGTTTCATAGATGCAAGTAGACTCATATAGGTCAGCTAGAGTTCTAACCCGAAGTGGTGGAGATTCTGGCGAGGAGTTATGTTCGTTTGATGTATTAGATTCGGAAGAGGATCTTGTTGTAGATGTGTGGCTTTGTTGATCGTGATCTACCTCTTCTGGGTTTTCCTCTAGTTGGGTAGTAGCTGTCTTTCTTTCAACACTTTTTGTTTCCCAATTCCAATAGGTTTGCTCGTCAAACTCCACATCTCGACTTGTCACCAGTTTCTTTGTCTCGAGATTGTAAATTCTATATCCCTTATAGTTGGAGCTGTAGCCGAGGAAGATGCAATTCTCTGCCATGTCTTCTAATTTGTGCCTTTTAACAGAAAGAACGTGATTGCAGCATATGCTTCTGGAGACCTTCAAATATTCGGTCGGAGGTTTTTGTCTCGACCATGCCTCAACATGTGTTTTATTGAGAACCGCCTTGGTTGGACATCGGTTTCGTAAGTAGACTGAAGTATACACCACCTCTGTCCAAAACAATTTAGGCATTCCTTTTTCAGATAGCATGGACCATGTCATCTCCATGACTGTACAGTTCTTCTTTTCTGATACTCCATTTTATTGTGGAGTGTATACTATTATCAATTGGTCTTCTACACCTCCATCTTCACAGAACTAGTCAAATTCTTTTGAGTTGTATTTGGTACCTCGTTCGCTTCTCAACTTCTTGATTTGATGACTAATTTGTTTCTCCACGAAGTTCTTGAACCTCTTGTTGAACCTGGACGCGGGCCGTGTGGGCCTGGTTGATTTGGTGGCGTGCATCCTCCTCATGCAACTTGCTCTTTCCTTTGTTGATGTGGGGACGATCCACTGTCTGGGATACCGATCCCAAGCTCTCCCAGGGTGAACCATGTTTGTGTTCGCCTAGCCGTCCTACCATCCTCTCTGATGATGGCCGACAGCGCATGTCACCTAGCCTATTGAAGGCTGAGGTCTTACCACACGCTGGGGTCGGCATAGCCCCATGAGGGGAGGCGGTATGGGACGATGTGTCCTGGGCAACGACACCTTCGTCGTTGTTGATGAAGGTGATAATTGGAGGAGGTGGAGGAGGTGGAGGTGTTGTGTTCTCCCTAGTCCTTGGCATGAGAGCACTCAAGACAGTGGGGTTCTGGGCCAAGCTAGCGATGATGGCCGATAGAGCGGACTAAACCTGTGGGTCAACAGGGGGAGTAGTCTGTTGTCCCGAAGCATGATTGCATTTTTCCAGACATTTCTTCTCAAGGCCGATGCGGGCGTCTTGAGCATTGACGTTGAGCTTGTTGTGAAGGTCCGTAGTGGGGTCGATGGCCTCTTCCTCCACTATCTATCGGCCGTAGCGTCACCCGACCTCTCTTGGTTCTCTTGAGTTTCGGGGAGTGTGTTGTCGATGAGGTTGGGGTTTGACCTTGTCTTTCCCATTTCAATTAGTAGTGTCTGGTAGCGACGAAAGGTACTAACTTGATTGTTCTAGCTTTCGATGAAAGCACCAAATGATAGAGTATTAATCTTAGAGAGAAGTGGGAGCTAGAGAGAGAAAATGAGCAATTAATATTTCACAACCTCCTCCTACTACCCCCAAGGGGAGTATTTATAGAGGAAATATGGGTTTGGGCCCCCAGGTCTTGGGCCTGGGAGGCCCTGTACAAAATAAGGCCTCTAATGGACTGAGTACATGATTTATTTGACTAAGTATAAGATCTAGTTTACTGGAGCCTTTTTGGTCGACGGAGGACCAGGCCGACGGAGGGTCTGACCGACGGAGGACCATTCTTTCGCTCCTGAGATTCTGAGCTCTATTCTGAGATCTATGTAGTTTGGTCGATTGAGGGCCATCTGGCCGATGAAGAACCACGTGGGCGCCAACAGTCTTTGTATTGAGTCTACTGAGTATGTGGGCCATGGGGTCTGGTCCCATATACTCTATCAGTGTGTTTATAGGCTATAGCTCAAATCATAAAGGCTATAACTGTTTATCATCCTTTGGAAAGATATATCTCTCTCGAGATGTTATCTTTCATGAATCTAAGTTTCCTTATACTACACTTTTTACTCTCTCTTCTTCTTAGCCACCTACTGCTTCAAGTCTTATATATAACTCTTTTTCATCAGCCATGCCAACCACTGTTCACAAACTCATCTTTTCCCTCTTCTGCTTAATCTTCTTCCTCAGCCTCAACTGATTCATCTCAATCAAACTCCAATACTCCATCCCAATCAGTTTCTTTACATCCTGTCAATCATGAATTATCAACTCAGTCCTCCTCCTCTCCCGGTGCATCACCAACCCCTTATGAGTTCACTCCATCTTCTGATTCCCCACCCTCTTTAGTCCCTCACACTAACACTCATCCTATGAAAATTAGAGCCAAATCTGAATATGATGTTTTATTATATATCTAACAATACTTGGTCTAGTGTTCCCCTACCTTTAGATAAGCAAGCTATTGGGTGTCAATGAGTTTATAAAGTCAAAGAAAATTAAGATGGCTCTTTAAACAAGTATAAGGCCAGGTTGGTAGTCAAAGGATTTCATCAAAAATTTGGCTTTGATTTTGGAGAAACCTTCTCTCCAGTGGTTAAACCCATCACCATCAGAATTCTTCTCACCATTGTTGTCTCTAATCACTAGCCAATCCAACAACTTGAAGTAAATTAAACAATGCCTTCCTCAATGGAGTACTTGATGAAGAGGTATACATGGTGCTAGGGATGGACTGGGCCGGTTTGACCCGACCCGGTACCCGGCCCGACTCGTTATTGTGCGGGACTGGGACCGGGCTGTGGGGCCCGAACCGGGGTCAAATGGGGCGGGCTTCGGGACTTAATTTTATTGATCCGGTCCTGGCCAATTTTTTTTTAGCTTTTTTGCATTGGGCTGCTTCTAGGTGGGTTGGGTTGGATATTTTGGCGGGGTTTGGGGGTGGGGGTAGGAATAAATTAGAAAAGACTACATTTAAAAAATATCGACCCGATCCCAGTTCAAACCCGGGCCGATACCGGGCTTTCAGCCTAAATCCTCAGTCCCGCCCAATCCCGGCTGGTACGGGTGGACTCGGGCCGGGCCAACCGACCCGGAACCGGACCGGCCCGCTATTGTGCGGGCCCAGCCCGGACCGGTGAACCGGTTCCGGGCCCGGTTCGGGCTGACCGGCCCGGTGGGATGGCGGTTCGGGCTCGGGCCCTTCAAAAGGTGAACCGGGCCGGGCCAATTTTTTTTTTTTTAAATTTTTTTTACGTTTTTGAGTTGGGCTGGGTATTTTGGGCCATTTGAGGTGGTTAGGGTTGGTTTGGGGGTGAGGGGGAGGGTTGGGGGTTAACTAGGAAAAGCCAAAAAAAAACAAAATAGAAACGAGGCCCGGCCCGGCCCGGCCCGGACCCGGGGGTTACCCGGGCCGGTTCCGGGCCTCCCCTTCTTGAACCGAGGCCCGGCCGGGCCTGAACCGGAACCGGTCCACCCCTACCGGCTGGGGCCCGACCCGACCTGGGCCCAGTCCATGCCTACATGGTGCAACCTCTAGATTTTCAAGTTGAAGACACTTCATTGGTTTGTAAGCTTCATAAGTCACGGTCTCAAACAACGTCCAAGAGCTTGGTTTATCAAGCTCACTTCAGTCCTATTTATCGCTTGTTTCAAGCAAAACAAGTGTGATCCATCTTTGCTTATCTTCCTATCCTCTGGAGTTCATATATATGTGTTGATATATGTTGATGATATACTGCTCATTGGGGATAGCTCAACTGCCATTAATCAGCTTATACAGAAGTTAGACTCATCCTTTTCTTTTAAACATCTAGGAGATTTAGATTTCTTTGGGGTATAGAGGCTCGCAAACTGTGTGATTGATTTTTCCTATCAATCACCCTAACTTTGAGGGGTAGACATAGACTGTTATAAGTTTGTTATAATTATTTTTGACTTGGTCAAGTGGGTTGAGCCTTGTATGACCTAACCAGTCTATAAATACATTGTACTTCCTTTTATATTGAACAAGATCAGTTTACTATTCTTCTCAAATATTCTGTCGGTAAACTTTCTATTAAATTATTGACATGTATTTGCAATGAATTTTGATTATAGCCCAATACTTGCAATTCAGAGCATCACACAAGTTTTCAACATATTCCTAAATAAATTCAGAGCATAAAAACTTCCCCTCAAGTCCCAACCGTCAGCTTCTGATAGTATAATTTGCTGAATTCAACACTGAAATGATGCAATCATCTTAAAATGGCCGTATATAGTTTGGAACACGGACCGCAATAAGGGAGACTTGTACTTGTTTGTTCATTTCGTTTACCTTTCTTAATCGTTATTCCAGAAAGTGTGATTGAATCGATTTAATGTGGAATATAGATTAGACTTGACGGTGTTTGAAAACTAAACGATAATGAAATTAGCATTAGCAATTTACATAATTATACACAGCGCATGAAGTTCAATTTTAAATCAAATTTCAACTCAATTTGTATGTGACGATGTGATCCTTTTTATGAGTTGTATGAAAAATTAAATTTATTTATTCAAAGAGACTCTTATATGGTCCAGAAAGTCGTTGGAATATAAATCAATTAACATTTTGGCTAAAGATCATATTTGCCAGTGGTGCGATTCAAATTCATAGCCTACAAAACCATCCATAATCCCACTAAATTGTGAAGGATGAGAGACGTTCCCTCCCCTCCATGGACTCATTGCATGTAAAATGTACGTTCGCCACTATTAAACCTTACCCATCGTCAATGTCTCAACTAAAGCGGGTGGCGGCAACCTTTCTCTCCATTGCCCCCATAAGCCAACAAGGTGGTGAAAATGGTTCCGCTAAGGATATCAGTCACCTCCGTTCTCCTCATCTCTTCCTTCCTCTCTGCCGCCTCCGCCTTCAATATCACAAGGATCCTTGACCATTACCCTGATTACACCACATTCAATGATCTCTTAACCCAAACTGGCTTGGCCTCTGAGATCAACCAACGGTCAACAATAACCGTTCTGGTTGTCAGCAATGAGCATATCGGAGATCTCTCCAGCCTCCCAACTGAGGTGAAGGAGAGCATACTCAGAACCCACATCATTTTAGATTACTTTGATCTCATGAAGCTGAACCAACTTAAGGATAACACTGCTAAGCTGACAACTATGTACCAACAGACCGGTGTTGCCTCCTATGATCAGGGGTTCTTGAACGTTACTACCGGGGAAAATGGTATCGTGTTCGGCTCTGCCGTTAAGAATGCTCTGCATGATGCCCGACTCGTGGGATCTGTCATGAGCCGGCCTTATAATATCTCTGTGCTCAGTGTTTCACATCCCATTGTGACTCCTGGCCTTGATGGGAGCTTCCAACCGGTAGCAGCACCACCTCCTCCTCCTAAATCCCCGGCCCCAGCCCCCGTGCCAAGCCACAAAGAGGAAGCTGTTCTCGCTCCGGTTGAGGCTCCGGTGGAGGCAGATGCTCCTGCTGCCAATGCCGACTCACCAAGCTTTAGTCCATCTGGGTCCCCACCTGAGCCTGCTGATGGACCCGAGGCAGATGCAGATGCGCCCGGTGCAGATGCACCGGATGCAGATACAGCAGATACTTCCAAATCAATGGCCAGGAAGTCTAGCATATCCTTCGGTGTATTCTTTGTTTTAGGTGCTTTAGTGGCAGCTCTGTAACTTATTGTGAGAAAAACATGAATCAAGATATAATGGGAGGACTAACATTAAATCATGATGATGGGAAGGGGAATGAAGGTTATTGAAAGAAATTGTGTTTTCACGTTAGCCAATGGTCAAGGAAAATATATGCTAGTAACATATAACATAGATGTCTATATGGCTAGTATAGAAAGACTTGTTATACATAAGTCTAAATATATTCATTCAATTACTAATACTTCATTATTTCCATCATTTGCAATGGAGCCAAAGATTCATTATTTTTTGGCTTGAGATTATGATGGAATAAAGCAAAATGGCTCACTAAACTGTCTGCGCTTCTTTGTTATGAAGCAACAGTCAGCCCATGCAATTTTGGATGGGATTTTCACTATGAGTCATCCGGAAACAGTCTCTTTATGCTTTAGTACAGGGGTAAGACTGCGTACATCCGACCCCCCTTACCCCACCGTAGGTGGGAGTCTTTGCGACACTGGGGTAAATGAAAATGAATGACTAATACTTCATTAATTAGAGTCCATTTAGTAACAATCAAATTGACTGGAACGGTTCAAGTTGTTGATGTTGATTAAATTTTGGTGAAGCGGCTAAATCGAATGAATCCACTGAATTTTGACAAAAAATATTAATAAAATAAAGAAACATTATATGAAAATATAGTTAAAATAGTAATCTTTCAGCAATTATAGCCAATTCAGTCAGAAAAGTAACTCCAACTTTACTCATTTTGATTATTGCACAATTCAGCGCGTGAAATCAAACGTTATGTGTTTGGTAAAAAAAATGAAAAGCCTAATAATATAGGGATTACCAAAGGGGCTCTTAGCATTATATAGATGAAATTTGAACTATTTAAACCAGCCATGAACCTTCACATCCGCACATACACACGCAAGCACACTTGGCATGCACAAAACTAACACCTGCGCCAATATTGTTAATAATACTACATATATAAAGAGATCTTACTCAATTTTTCCAAACCCATCTTCCTTGTTCATCTCCTGCAGTATATAGTTCATAATTTGGAAATTCCAGCATATACATATATATACATGTGTGTATTACTACATATCATGAATCAATGAATTTTGAAAGGTGGGGAGGGGGGATGTGGTATTTGCAAGAATCAAATTTCCAAATTGTATCTATTAAGCTAATCAAACTCAAAAAGGACCCACTCAATCAGAAAAGCATCAATCCCAAACCTATATTAAATTAAGCATTGTAGATTCTTAGTGGGAAACAACACATTGTGCATCAATTTTTTATCCAATACGAAGACATACATTCTCTTACTTTACTATGTTAAATCGAACCAACACAAAATGAAGCTAGTTTAAATGTGACCAGAAGAAGAAGAAATAGTTGCAGGTTAAAACCTTTTTTGGAATCAACAAATTCAGTGCCTAGGTATTATTTACGATGCACTTCCACGTCGGACATTAACTTGGGCAGCCTGTTCTTTTGTTGATACTTTGCACATGAATACCACACGCCACCGGCTGTGTTGATCACCAATCCAGTGACGTTTAAGGCATGCACTTGAACTCCTCCTAACAATACAAAGCCTAGCGTCTGCATTATCAGACATCAAAGGTTTTTCATAAGAACTGACGTTTGATTGCCATTTAGTAAAACAATAAACGAAGGATAAGAATGTCAAACTATTGTGCATAGGATGTATCTCCTCACAATGAAACAAGACCGAAATGTAATACAGAGTAATTTAAAACACTGGCTTAGCTGAGAGACCATCTCAGGCCCTGCCCCATCCCGAGTTTGGTAAAAACAAAAATGTGTAAAATATATACTATAATGTTTATATGAACAAGTCATTTTTGGGCCCACCCCAAAATCATATTTTGACAACTTTGGCAAAGTCAATACTTCCGAAAGACGCTTTTAAAAAAAATGACTTTCAACTTTTACAGCCTTTTGTATTACATTTTGACCTCTCACTCTGAGAACGTCCTCACACAAGTTATGTTATTTGCACAAAGAAACAGAAGACTGAGAATTATGTTATATTTTATACGCACCGTGGATCCAACCCCCTTGAGCACTCCAACGATTGTGGTAGTTAAGGCAGAGTTGACTATGGTACATAAAAACATTGTGTAGTTCAAGACTATGCCCATCACAAGTGAAAGTAGAAGAATCACAAAGAATGATACTGATGTAGTCTGTTCATGGAGGAAGAAAATATTTAAGATACTTGTATTACTATCATTAACATAAACATAAGCAACAAGCATAGGAAAAGTGACAGAGCTTGTCATACAAATGCATAAAATATGCATTTAAAAGGAGAAAGATAATTTTATTTGATAATTTTACAACCGAGGTTGTTCCGGGTAGGGGCACACATGGTCCGATCGGTTCCGAATTCCGATCCTGGAACCCAGGATTCTGGTTCCGAGTTTTGTGAATGGGGTAAACGTAATCGGAAATTCGAAAAGATTAAAAAAAATCCAAACTCGGAATGGGAACCGCCAATTCTGGTATTCTAAACCTGGAACCTTATCCCATTGGTTGGATTCCAGTTCCTTGACCTCTCATATATATGTTTTTTGTTTACTGCCTCAGATTGGACCATATAATGAAAGGAAAACTACAAGAACATAGAGAGAAAATGTGGAGGGTAATAAAAAAAGGTCTAGATTCAAATCATTCAACAAACAATACTTCCTTTGTTTTTTATTAGTTGCTCCTGATTCATTTTTGGAATGTTTTTTTATATTTGCTCCAATTTGCTAATTTGGCAAATATTTCCATATCAAAATACATAAATAGCCTGACATTATCATCTTGTCTCTCTACTTCTTTAGTCTTTCATCTACTATCTCCTACTATTACTACCCCTACAATTTTCTTCTCTAAACCAGTGAAAAAACTAGAGGAGCATCTAATGAAATGAGAGGCATTATTATATATTTGTTCAAATTCAGTCAATTTATTTATTTCTATCCTGTAAAAGCTCGGAAAGTTAAACATGTGTGAAATTCTAGGGAATTTTATTCATATTTGATTTTTCTATATATTTTCCAAGATAGAGCATAAAATCAAACATCTAAAAGACTAAAAGGAGTGTGATGAATAGTCCATGCTTCACGCAAAGTGATAGTTAAATATGGTCTATGGGGCTTGTACAGCTAAGGATTCTATTCAAGTCTACAAAGAAAGGTTTCCTGAATGAAGATTCAGGTTAACAATTTATGCACTGAACATATTGAAAGTAGAAACGATGGCTAACAATCTGACCTTTGCAAATAATATGGACAACGAATTTGGAAACTCTCCAGTGGCTATGATCAGGAATAGTAGAAATGGTAAAGACAAAATGCTGTTATAGAACATAATCTCTATTGATGAAAGCCCATCCTCTGCTCCTGACCTCTCCACTAAAACAAGGTACATGGTCTGCAAATGACAAAAAGTAGCACTTAACTGACCATAGGAGCACAGAGAATTATCTCCTGAAAATCAATGCACAGGCATACCTGAAAGAAAACAGATATAAAGCCCATGCAATATCCAAAAAGATCAAAAGAAAAGTCTCCCACTGCTGCCACAAGAACTCCAGCAGCAATAGTCACTACAGAAAGAGTTACCTGCACCGAGAGATAAGGTTGGAACTTGAAATTGGCACTATATAGGGTAAACTTGTAAACAAGAATGGAATATTATAGAGGGCATTTATAGTTTGTCACTGATGTGTGTACTTCATCGGTCACTTTTATATCTTCAATATTTCCTTTTTCTTCCCTTCTAAAATTACTTCATCTTCCCTTTTAAGGAAGAGATTCTGTAGTTATTATTTGTTGTCTCTTCTACACAAATCTCAACCACACAGATGTTTCTTTCTGAAGAACGCAACAGTCAAACTATGAGATAAATAAGGGACAAAGCATAGAGAAAACTTGATGAGGTTCTCGGTAAAAAAATAATTAAAAGGAAAGGACAAGGAACTAAGGGAGGAGTGAGAAAACCCTGATGGATCTATCCAGACGAATAAGGCCAGGTTGGTGCAACAGGTTTTCATGAGAGATATGGTTTTGATTTTGTGGAAAGAATTCTACTTACACTTGCAATTTCTAACAAATGGCCAATTCAACAACTTGATGTTAGCAATACATTCTTGAATGGTGACATTGAGGAAGAAGTGTATATGATACAGCCTCCTGGCTTTACAACTACAGATAAATCTCTAGTCTGTAAGCTTCATAAAGCCCTATATGGACTTAAACAAGCTCCTAGAGCTTGGTTTCTAAAGCTAACCTCTGCCCTTGGATTCAAGCAAACCAAATGTGATCCTTCCTTCTATACTTGTTTTTCTAACTCCTGATGTCAGAATTTATGTGTTGATATATGTTGAATTGTTGATGATATTCTAGTAATTGGCAACAATTCCACAGTTATTCAAAAACTCATTCACAAGCTAATACTTCATTTTCACTAAAACATTTGGGAGATCTTGAATTTTTCTTAGAAAATGAGGCCAGAAAACTTTCTTATGGCAGTGTACATCAATCTCAAACTAAATACGTGAGAGATTTACTTGAAAAGTCTGGTATGAGTGACTCTAAAGGCCTCAAGACTCCTATGCTCAGTAACTGCAAGCTTACCAAGCAGTTAAACGCATTCTCTGGTATCTTTCAGGAACAATTCAACATGGCATTCTATTAAAACCAGCTTCTTCTCCTTCAGCTTTTATCATCACAGCATTCTGTGATGCTGATTGGGATTGAGATCCCACTGACAGGAGATCTACTTCTGGCTGATGTATATTTCTTGGACCAAATATTATTTCTTGGTGGTCCAAGAAACAAATCTGTGGACTCAATCTGATGGAGTATATTCCCGTATACCCCAGGGGTATCATAATCGCCGGTATAAAATATCACGGACGCATTCTGAAGTACGCAAAATATTAAAGTCCACACTCCAAGGCTGACCCCGACCGCCGAGGTCGGGAAAACACCAAGCTCAGGAATCAATCGAACTCAACAAATGACAAGGCTTGCAGAGCCCGACCCCAACCCCGAGGTCGGGAAAACATCAGGCTCAGGGATCAACCGAACTCGGCAACTTATGAGCCCGACCTCAATGCATCCGAGGTCGAGACCAGGTCTGGCCTCGGAAGTCAACAACAGTCAAGCAGTTGGTCAACGACAGTCAAGCATCAGGCAGTCAAACACCTGGGAGGCGAGTCCTCCCATCACCAGCCCGAACTTCCGAGCTCCCAGGTACCGACCTCAGCAAACCCCGAGGTCTGTTAATGGACTTAGACAAAATCCGCAAGGATCTACCCCTCAAGGAGAGACCGCCACGTCACCAGGGAATATTCTCAATTACCCACGCTTAACCACACGAGATTTCTGGCAGCAATTCTATTAGGAGAACACTCCAATTAGCCAACTGTTTAAGACTCTCCAATCAGCTTTACACGTGGCTGCTCCCAATCGAATTAGACTGTTAGTTTGTTAGAGTAACTTTACACGTGCCCCCTCCTATTAGACTAGCATCTTTTTACTTGGGCACCAAATATTTCCTTTTCTCCTTAGTATAAATATCACCTTCCAACTTGTGGATGGGGATGCTTAATTAATCGCACTCTGAATTCTATACTGTGAGATCGGAAAACCAGTTCACTCTCTCCCTTTCTTCTCTCATTTTCGGTGGATTCCGGCCACCCCTGGTCCGACGATCCATCATTTTTTGGTGCTTTCATTGAGAGCTGAACTGTGAACAAGTCAGATCCTCTCGATTTTCTTCAGAACTATACCGAACTTTTCTACAACAATGGCTGGAAAGAAAACATTGAGAAGTCGATGTGCTGCTGCCGCCGTCGCACAGGCGGAGCCCGCACTGGAAGCTACCGCCACTTCTGGCGATAGGAGGGCCACCAGGGGAAAACAAGTTGCTGGAACTTCTGCGGATCTGCGCAGTCAGATCCAGCATGCTTCTCCAGATCTGCGCCAGCAGATCTCGCTCAACCGTGATGCAGTGGCAATGTCGTCCGCACAGGTGATCCCGCAATTCCAGAATCTTCTGATGGTGGATCCCTCTGCGGCAGTTGGTGCCCTCATCACCGGATTGCAGCAGGTACTCCCCACACTGCAATCTCAGTCTGCAGCTATTGTGGCTCCCCAGGCTACCAGGCCTATCTCACCGGCGAACTCCAGATCTCGGTCTCTGAGATTGGGCTCTATTGACGCCCCTCTGGTGGTGGAGAGACCAGCACAGATGGTCTACCAATCTCCCCCTCGCCAGAGAGTGACTCCGGGGATCAACTCTCCCCCTATCCGTCAGGTGGCTTCCGCAGCACCTGTGAATGTTGTGTCTCTCGCACAACAAGCGGGGACCTCTCGCCCCACTGCGGCACCACAGAGGACGGCGCCACCGCCACCTCCCATGCTACCGTCCAGGTACACTGCACGCCGTGTTGATTACTGTAGAAAAATGTAACATATACTTGTTATTTTAATTACTTGTACATCCGGGACTGTATAGATAAGAATTAGAGTAGATAGAACTCTCTAATTAGTAGATAAGCTCACAGAATAGATAGAATAGATAGATCCTATATTTTAGGATCTGTAACAACTAGACTTTATCTGTAACTTGTATATATATCATAGCCGGATGGCTCAATAATATCCAAGGAAGTTTTATTCCTAAAACTTACATGGTATCAGAGCAGGTTGTTTAAACACCACAATGGTGGAAACCGAGCAATCTGACTCTTCTTCCCACTCACAAACCCATAACCCTAACTCTCCAAATAGCTCAATGACAAACTACCAGAACTAAGTCCATTCATCTATGCTCATTACTGGCCATAGATTGAATGACACAAATTATCTCGAGTGGTCACAGTCTGTCAAGCTGGCTATTGATGGAAGGGGCAAGCTAGGGTACATAACTGGTGAAATAGAGGAGAAACAAACTGGTGATGATGGCTACAGTGTCTGGAGGTCAGAAAATTCCTTGGTGACAGCATGGCTTCTAAGTTCAATGGATGCATCAATTGCCAAACCTCACATGTTCATGAAAACTGCAAAGGAGGTATGGAATTCCATTAAGAAAACTTACTCAGATCTTGAGAACTCTTCTCAGATTTTTTAATTAAAAACAAAGTTGTGGCAGTCCAAACAAGGCAATAGAGATATCATCTCTTACTACAATGAGATGGTATCCCTATGGCAAGAGTTGGATCAGTGCCATGATGATGAGAAGTGGGAGAGTGCCAAGGATCTAGCAAGACACAAAAAAAGGGAGGAAAATGATAGGGTCTACATGTTCCTAGCAGGAATTAATAGAGATCTAGATGAAGTTAAGGGGAGGATACTTGGAAAAAAACCTCTACCCTCTGTCAGGGAGGTATTTTCTGAAATCGGGATGGAGGATAGCAGGAAGAAGGTTATGTACAGCATTCCAGTACATAATGAGGAATCTGGGGACTCTTCAGCAATGGTGGCTAGGAGTGATGACAAGAAAAAACCTTGGTGTGATCATTGCAAGAAATTATGGCACACTAGGGAGACTTGTTGGAAAATTCATGGCAAACCACCAGGGGCAGGAAAGAAAAAAACTGAGAAGGCCCTACAAACAATTGTGACTGAGACTCAACAAGAACCACAAGTCAAGTTCAATCAGCTTTCATTCACTCAGGAGAAGATAGGGCAACTTCTTAACTTCCTTAATTCCCAGAAAACCCAAAATTCCCAGAAAGAATCCAAACCATAATCTTCCTCTTGTTCTTATGCCCAAAATGGTACCTATTCATCATTTTTTTGTTCTGGGAAATCTAAAAATACCTGGATTATTGACTCAGGGGCTACTGATCACATGACTTCTATTTCAAATCTTTTTTCTTCATATAAACCTAGTGCAGGAGATAAAAAGGTTAAGGTTGCAGATGGTTCTCTATCAACCATTGCAGGGATGGGAAATATTAGCATTTCCTCATCACTGAATCTATCCAAAGTCATACTCGGAAGGCCAGCACTGGAGGACCAGGAAGCAGTGATCTCCATGCGGCACCTCTGCATGAAATTCCCGACTGAGACCGGGGTCGGCTGCTGCAGAGGTAGCCAGAAGATAGCTGATAGCCGTTATATTTACTTGTGTTTAACATAAGTATTTATAAGTATTTGTTGAAGAAAAGAAGAGAAATTGGGAAAATATCTTGAGAATGAGAGTTAGAGCATAAAACATTGTTATGAACGACTTTTGGGACCAAAAGGATGACGTTTTGCCCATCATTTGAGTATAACGTATTGTAGAGAACTCGAAATCACTCCATTCGAATTTCATGTGCATGGTAACTCAATAATGTACAAATGTTATGAAGACATCATGACCAGAATAGGAAAGGAACAATACTCAATCAACCGATAAAGTCAGATGTTGCTGGTGGGATTTCAGGATGCATACCTCTCAGTGTTTTATCCATATATGTTGATTGGATGAATAAAATCACGTCATTCAAGTTTTGTTGGATAGAAGACTTCATTATCTACAACTTTGGTGAAGGAATCATGTCCAAATTCGTAGCGGAACATCTCCAATATCCCGGTACAAAAACCGACACTTTTTGATCTATTTCGGAGGAAGAGAAATGAAGTACATTTTTGGGCGCAGCAACCGGCGTCGGTCGGTCTTGAACCGGCGTCGGTCGGAACGTTTTTTCTCGCACAAATGAGCCTTTTTTCAACCGGGGCCGGTCAAGTGACCAACCGGCGCCGGTTGGGTCGATTTTCTGCTAAAACACAGCATCGTGCACACTGATTCTTGATGGGAAAACCCCATCTTCCTCAATGCTAATCAAATATTGCTTCCATACCTCATTGTTGGGTTCGAATAGACTAAAAGATGTCATTCTTTAGCCTATATAAAGTCCTCAAATCATCAAAGAAATACATTCCATTCCATAGATTAATTCTTAGCTTTTATATTTTTGTTCTTAGTATTTTCTTCAAGTTCTTGAGGAGGGAAGTTCATCCTCCGAAATCATTGGTGTTTAGGTATTATTTCCTTTGTAATTTCATGTTCCATTACATTTATTATTGTATTGTGATTAATATGAGCATTAGAGGCTAATTTCTTAGCTAAGACTAGGGATGAACTTCTATGCCCACTAGGTGTTTGATAAAAGTTCTAAACCAATAAATTATGATTTATCCTTTATATATTGATTATTTATGACTATGGTGTACAACATAGAAGTATGTTAAATTTAGTTTATACTTGCAATTAACGTTGAAGTCTAAACTATGAACATTAAAGGATAAACATATATAGTACCGAGAATAGAAATATATCCGGTCTTATGTGATACGGGTGTGATGTATTGATATTCAACGGGGGTTTCGGTAGATGAATGTAAGCCGTAACGGGACTTACACGTAACGAAAACCACGCTCTCGCTGCCTTAACCGGAGTTGAGAATATATTAGCGACATCATATTCATAATTATTGGTAAAGAACTAATATTCCACCCTATTTAAGCATTTAAGTGATTCCCGAAGCCTTAGTTGTTGTTATCATTTATCTTGAACTCAAAGTTAGTTAACGATTATCTTGTTGAACAAAAAGTAAAAAACCAAAAATATAAAACACAAATCAAAATCCCTGCACTTTATTCAATTCTTCATTTAAAGTTATCTACTCTCGGACTTGAATTAAACAACGTTTCCTTGTGGATTCGACCCGGTATTTTACCGGAATTTATTACTATATCGGCACTTGTACACTTGTAAGTTTAGCCCGGTCAATAGCCAGATCATGCTATATGAAGATGACAAAGCGGATGTCAGCCAGAGACATGCGCATCAACACCATCTCCCAGAGCCGAGCCTGTAGATACTTTGGAGACTGTCATCCTGGATCAGGCAAACCCCAGGCAAACCCAGAAAGAGCTGTTCAGATTGGAATGAACCTGAATCCAGGACTGAGGCAAGCAATAATCTATGTTCTTATTAAATACAAGGTTATTTTCGCCTTGGGCCCCGACGAAATGTCGGGGATCAGTCGTGACATAATCACGCACAAGCTATCCGTGGACCCGAACGCAAAGCCTGTCAAACAGCGCAAGCGGTACCTGTCTACGAACAGAAAGGAATTCGTCAAGGCAGAGGTGACTATGCTCCTTAGCATAAATCACATCGCTGAAGTCGAATACCCGGATTGGCTGGCGAATGTTGTCCTGGCACCCAAACCGCCAACATTTCGTATGTGCGTCGATTATACCGACCTCAACGAGGCTTGCCCGATGGATCCATTTCCCCTACCGAACATCGATCAGCTCGTCGATGAAACAGCCGGCTGCGAGCTCATGAGCTTCTTGGATGCCTTCCGGGGCTACCACCAGATTTACATGAATGAACTCGATACCCCAAAGACGGCATTTATGACTCCAGAGGGCATCTTCTGCTATCTGGTCATGGCGTTTGGGCTCAAAAACTCAGGCGCCACCTACACACGCATGGTGGCCAGGGTCTTCAAGGCTGTGCTCGGCAGGACTATGGAAGCATATGTGGACGACATGATAGTCAAAAGCCGCAAAGCCAGCACGCATGCCAACGATCTTGAGGAGATTTTCAAAATCATGAACAAGATCAACCTCCGGCTGAACCCCAAGAAGTGCACATTTGCAGTTCAAGGGGGGCAAATTTCTGGGTTATATAATCAGCCAGCGGGGAATTGAACCAAATCCGGAGAAGGTGCAGGCCATACTTAATATGGAGCCGCCCCAAAATGTCAAGGAAGTCCAGAGGTTAACCGGGAAATTGGCGGCCCTCGACCGTTTTCTTTAAAAATCGGCTGAGCGTGCCCTGCCTTTCTTCCAAATTATGAGGAAGTATGCAAAATTTCAGTGGACTCCCGAGTGCCAGGCAGCATTCGACGACCTCAAGAGATACCTAGTCTCTCCACCAGTATTATCAAAGCCTGAGCATGGAGAAATTTTGTTCCTCTACCTCGGCGTCAGCCATGGGGCCGTGAGCTCGGTCTTGATTCGCGAGGAGGATGGAGCTCAGAAGCCCATCTACTACATAAGCAAAACTTTGCGCGACGCCGAGCTCCGTTACTCCCCAGTAGAGAAGACTGTGCTTGCGGTGGTATGGACAGTGAAGCGCCTGGCCCACTACTTTCAGGCCCACGCTGTACATGTTCTCACTCACCAACCACTGGGCCAATTGATACGGAGCCCAACAAGCTCAGCCAGGATGGTCAAATGGGCCGTCTTCCTGAGCCAATACCAGATCGAGATTAAACCGAGGCCGGCCATCAAAGGGCAGGCCCTCGCTGACTTCATGGCAGAGTGCACTGCCAAAGATCTAACCTCAGTCACCTCAACTAACCCCAGTCACCTCAACTAACCCCAGTCACGTCAACTGACGAGGACGATTGGTGGACATTACTCACTGATGGCTCTTCAGCAGCCAAAGCCTGCGGGGGGAAGTTGTACTCATCACCCCCGAGGGCTTCCGAGCTTACTATGTTATACGCTTTGCATTCAAAGTCTCCAATAACGAGGCAGAATATGAAGCCTTATTATCTGGCCTCAACTTGCAGCTAATATGAAGGCGGGAAAGCTCAGGATCAAATGTGATTCAAGGCTCGTGGTCGGGCAAATCAACGGCTCCTGTGAGACAAAGGAGACCCGGATGAAAGAATACAAAGCTGCCACACTGGAACTCCTGAAAACATTCCAGCTGTATGAAATTCTGCAGATACCACGAGCGCAAAATCAGGAAGCTGACATCCTGTCGAAACTGAGCTCGAATACTCCTGAATATATCTCCAAGATAGCTCAGGTGGAGGAGTTATTGACGCCGAGCATACAGCAAACTCTCATCCACCAGGTACAACCCGTCCCAAGGGACTGGGCAACGGACCTGAGAGAATATATTGACAACGGGCAACTGCCCCAGGGTGAGGCCGAGGCCAGACTTGTCAAACTCCGAGCTCCGACCTACACCCTCCTTGATGGCGTGCTATATAAAAGATCTTACAATGGTACGCTTTTACGCTGCCTCAGCGACAACGAGGCCAAGCTAGCCATGGAGGAGGTGCATGTCGAGGTCTGCTCTGCACACCAGGGCCCCCACACTATGTCCAGAAAGCTTCCTACAGGGATATTTCTGGCCCACTATGGCAAAGGATTGCGCTCGGATGGCCCGCAGTTGTAACGCATGCCAGCAATTCCGGAATGTCCCAGGGCGTCCAGCAGTAAACTACGCCCCCATTAGCACTGCAATCCCATTTTCCAGATGGGGCGTAGACCTCGTGGGACAGCTTCCCCGAGGTACCGATAACTGCAGGTGGATTATAGTCGCCATTGACTATTTCACCAAATGGATAGAAGCGAAACCACTGGCCAGCATAACCGAGGCGCAGTGCAGGAGATTTGTCCACAAGAATATCCTCACTCGTTTCGGTGTGCCACAACAGCTTATTACGGACAACGGTACTCAATTCGAGGCCAAAAGCTTCCAGGACATGTTGGCCAGCTGGGGGATCAAACACATCGCAGCCTTCGTCGCCTACCCACAGTGCAATGGGCAGGTGGAAAATGTCAACCGCACCATCTTGACAGGCTTAAAAAAGAAGCTCACAGACGAAGGCGGAGGCTGGGTCGAAGAGCTCCATAACATTCTGTGGCCTTACAGAACAACTCCCCGCAGAGCAACGGGTGAGACTCCATTTTCGCTACGGCTTCGAGGCCAAAGCCCCTATGGAGGTCACAATTCCGACCCCGTGGGTCCTGTTAACGACCCTGAGCAAAATGAGCAGAACATGCGGATTGACCTCAACTTCATTGATGAAAGGAGGGAGAACGCCTTCCTTCTACCTGTTTCTGCCCGAATCTCTGAAAGACCGTTTTTATCCGGGAAGGAATTAGGTCTGCGGTCAGAGAACTACAGACGCCAGGTCAAGAGCTATTACGATGCACGAGTCTGAGGTCGAGAGTTCCAAGTGGGGGACTACGTCCTCAGGCGACGAACAGCCAGCCAACCCAATGAGGGAGGGAAGATGGCCTAAAAATTTGAAGGGCCCTACATCATCACCGCTGTAGTCCGGCCCGGAACTTATAAACTAAGCACTCCAAAAGGCACGGAGGTTCCGAGGTTATGGAACGTCCACCACCTGGTGAGGTACTACCAGTGACCCAGCGCTGTAAAGAAGACTATAAGCCCTCGCCAAACGGAAACTTTGCACAGTCACGAGCATTGGAAATCTGAGGTCACTGATAGCAACCTCAGTCGTACACTATAAGCTGTTCATGGCTCCAATTCCAAACTAATAAAGAGTTCAACACAAAACTCTCCCGGGGAGCAATTTATGAGTCTTCCAGTCTGAGCTCAACGCTGATATAATCCGAGGCGGCTTCGTAAGTCCTCACAAACGTTGGCTCTCCAACCTACTGATCAAATTCCAAGGCCGCTTTGTAAGTCCTTGACGTTCCCGGGATAACAGCCCCAGCGGCTCCCAAATTTCGAGGTCGTTCTGTAATCCTTCGACAACGTACGCTCATCAATCGAGCCCCAATAACTGAGGCCACTTCATAAGCCCTCAAATCTCCAGGGATAACAGCCTCGACGGCCCCCAAACTCTGAGGCCATTTTATAAGCCCTCAAATCTCCAGGGATGACAGCCTCAACGGCCCCCAATCTCCGAGGCCACTTTGTAAGCCCTCAATCAAACAGAGATAATAGCCCCACGCGGCTCCCAAAGAGAGAAGTCAAGGCATCTATATAAGCCCTTGTTCCTTCCTCACAAGACAAGAAGGGATAGTAGCCCAACGCGGCTCCCGAATTTTGGGCTGAGGCAACTTTGTAAGTCCTTGCACCCCACGAAACTTTGTCTCCCCCTTTAGCATTAAAGGCGGGGGGGATAGAGGCGTAATACCGAAGGCTGGGCTACTTGACGGCCCTGACCTTGGTCGAGCACCACTCGCTTCCGACCCCACCGGGCTCTCATACGAATCCCGCAGTGCCGAGCTCTAATCCATATCTCACGGTCTGGAAGGTGGCCAGCTACCTAAATTGAGGCGCAAACGCCGAAGGCTGGACTACTTGACGGACCTGACCTTGGTCTAGTCCATATCTCGCGGTCTGGGAGAAGGACTGCTCCCTAAATTGATGGCGCAATGCCACAGTCTGGAATTAAAGTTCGACTGCTTGCACCTCTCGCTTCCGACCACGCCGGGCTCTCGTACGAATCCCGCATAGCCGAGCTCTAGTCCATATCTCACGGTCTGGAAGGAGGTCGCTATCAAAATCTCTGGCGCAAAGCCAAACAGCCTGGAATTAAAGTCCGGCTGCAACACAATGCACCACTACAGATTCCAGCCGAGCTCGCTTAAAAAACCTCGTATCTGGATCATGATTGTCGGGCCCACTTCTCAAGCCTCGCAGACATCTTAAGACCTACTTTCCAGGTTCTATTTACATATTATAGCTGCTTGGGACATTTTACAAAATAAAATGCCTTTGCAACAGCAACTCACAGTAAGTGAGGCAACTGTCACAACTCTGCTAAAATTTCATTGTCACAGGCTGAGCAAGTGCTCTTAATAGCACGGGCTCAGATTGGTTAACAGGGGAGGACTTTGAAAAATGAAGTCACCTCACCTGTTCAACGCACATGTTAACCTCACATCATGATTAAAGGAGCAAACCAAAACAAAGGTTTCAAACTATTTTCCTAAGGAAAAACTAGTCCCAAAAAGCTTTATTAAGCACAGGGCACTAGACAAATGAGATACTGGCTACAAGAAAAGGGCACAGCTTAAAGCTCCAAAATGACAGCCGAAAGCGCTAGGAAAAGCTCCAACAGTTAGCAATCACTGCTTCTCATAAAATCTTCAGTAATGGACCACTGAAAATCCATTACTACACAAGCATGCAACATGCGGAATGCAACATGGACACTTGAAAATCCATGACTGCAAGTCAAACAAGAGGCCAGTTCCCTGCCATTCGAAACAGCAAGGAACCAACAATGCCTCACTCACGCAGAGCTGACTATGCAACCTCTGCTGGGGACTATTCCCATAGGGACAATTGCTGCCATCCAGCAAACACACAAAAAGCTCAAAGCTAAGGAGGACAGGCCGATTATGGCTCATCCCCACTCAGCAACACCTGTGCAATGTATAGACAAATATGCAAAGCACATCAAACATGAAAACTGCACACAAAAGGAGCATTTCATAGACAATACAATTGTAAGGAGTTGTTCAAAAGATGTCCAAACGATTACAAAGGCTCAACAGCCAGATATGCATGAAGAGTAAGGGGGAGGGGAATTCACTCTTTTCTCTTCCTCTTCTTCTTCTTTTCCTGCTCCACCTCCTCACCGGCCTCAGCCAGTTGGGCCTGAGTCGTTAACGAATATTGGATTTGCTGGCCCGGGGCAATCTCCGGATGCTTCATGGGCTTCGAAAGCTTATACTTCTTGTAGCTAAAGCCAGGCAGATTCTTATGGAGCTTGTCATAGATGTCCTGCATCTGGAACTTCCCATAATCCAGGGTGGGCAGAAACTGCTCTCGCACGAACTCCAGCCCCGCAGGTGTGGTCAACCAACTGTTAATATGCTTGCCCATGACCCCATGAAGCCAGTTGACAGCTGAAGGAGAGGCCGGATCCTTGGAGCACGAAGCCTGGAAATCGGATATGGCACCAGCTCTAGCCCTCTCTACGGCTGCAGAATGACCCGCCATATATCCCTCAAGCTTCTTCTGTGTGGCGGCCACCTCAGCTTCAAGTGACATCATCCGGGCTCTGTCGTGCCCAGAAGCAACCCGAGTCTCAGCAAGCTCATTCCTCAGTTTATCCAGGTCAACGTCCCTGGAGGCAAGATCAACCTCGAGCTCAGAAACCCGGGCTCTGGCAAGGTCTGCCTCCTCAGCCTGTCCCTTAAGCCGTTCCAGGGCCCGCCCTTGCTTGGTGATTTGAGAGCGGGCTTCATGCAGTTCAAGGGCCATCTTGTAATGCGCCGCTTCCCATTCACCTCGCACACGGGTGACCACCGTGAGCTGATCATTCAAGGAAGAACACTGGATCTTCACGGCGCAGAGCTCATTTTCAACATCGGCCAATGAGTTGCGAAGGCGGTCTCTCTCCTTCATCGCCAGATTGGAAACATCTATCATCCTCTTCCACTCAGCCAAGCTGATTTTGGCCTTTTCAATGGCCGTCGTGGCCTTGTCCTCAGCAGCCCGGGCCCGCTCCTCTGCACGCTGGGCCTGGGCCTCTGCCTCGCTCAGCGCCAGCACAGCCTTATTGGCAGTATCCTTGAGGGCCTCAAACTGGGATTGGCATTCCCCCAGCCGGATCTCAGCATCCTGAGCCCTCCCCCGGAACTCATTCATCTGCTTTTCAGAAGTCTCCAGGGCTTGCTGCGCTGCCCGCAGACTATCCTGGAGATCCGCTTGCTTCTCGGCAACCACTCTTGCCCGGAGCTCAGCGGCATCTGTCCTAAGGGCCAGTTCGTAACCCAGGACGGCGGCCTGCAATGCGGGAAAACATGACTACAAAACACAGAAAGGAGCCCAGAACAAATGCGTAAAAGGGAATGGAAAAAAGAGCAAACCTTAAGCGCACTGGAGGTGAGCTCCTCAGCAACGCTTGGGGTGTCCATCTCCCCCATAACCCCAGTATCGGAGGGTAGTCGCAGATGAGCCAGCATATCCATGGCCCCAGCGTTGTCGGAGACAAAGCCCTAGTCATCCCTGAAAGAGAACTGGAACTTATGCCTCTTTCGCCCGCCAGCAAAGTCATGCGGTGGTCCACTCCCCTTGGCCACTGAATGCTTTTTCTGGCCACCGGCCAGGGTGGCACCGCTGTGCCCGGGGGCATCTGAGCCCAGGCGGCTACGGAGCTGCTGAACAGTCTCCTTATCCTCGTCATCATCTTCACCTTCACCTGTGGCATCCCCCATGACCACGTCCGGTGGAGAAGCAGCATTAGCGGTCGCAGTGGCATTCTCATCATGTGCCGCGTCATTAGCTGACTGGCCGACATCTTCGCCAGTGGTGCCCGCAACACCGCCATCACCTCCGCCCCCTGAGCTCTCGGAAGAAGAAGAGGAGACACTGGGCAATCGGTCGGCATACTTAACACCAGCCGAGGGATGGGTTTTCTTCCCACCTTCCTGAACACGGTCAAGGAGGTCAAAGAGGCTGGCACTGCCTGCAACGGCGAAACCAGTACAGTAAACAACAACGAAAGCATAACAACGCAAAAATCGAGATAACAATTCATAATCAAAGGAAAACATACCTGGCGAAGTAACAGCAGGTTGAGCAGAGGAAGCCAAATCAACCTTTGCCGGATCTGCCATTTTCTTGACAGGCTCAACTTCCACCTTTGCAGGATCTACCCTCCCCACCGGGGTAGCAATGTTGGGAGAGGAGGCCTCCTTTTGACGTTTCTTCCACTCTAGAGCAGGCTCCTCATCTTCGGAAGATTTGGACCTTGGAGGAGACATATGGGCAAACGCTCTCTCTTCGCCTGAGGACTGGGGACCCAACACATCAGAGGCGGTGGGCCCATCTCCAGAGCCCCGTCCCATTGCTAGGGACGCAGCGATAGCTGCAGCAATGTCAGCCTCCTCCTGGGCGTCAACCTGATCCCCACCCTGAGGCTTGGCACCAACAGCAGCCCCTAGGTCTTCATCAGGAACCTCAGTATAAAAGATGAAGCCCAAATCCTTCAGCTTCTCCTCGGGCAGAAAAGTTGTGATGTCCAGGTCACCATATCCAACATAGGTGCCCGCATCATAAGCAAATTCACCCAGCGCACCAGCATCGTGCATGTTGAACGAAAGGGATCCTGGGGCAGTGAAAGGAGATCCCCCCTTCCTGTCAGTGCAGACAAACACAAATCTGTGCTTCCACCCATGGTGAGATGACGGGGTGTGGTAGAACCCACTCCTACCGGACCGTTGGGAGATAAGGCCGTAGCCCTGATTCTCCAGAGAGCTGTTAAGACCAATCTGAAACAAGTGCCTAAAGAGGCCAACGCTAGCCTCCAAACCCAGGTCCTTGCAGCGCAAGAGGAAGGCAGTCATCAGGTAGAACCCATTGGGGGTTACCTGACAAGGGAGTAGCCCAATCCAATTGAGATACTCCACGAAGAATGGGTGCAGCGGAAAGCGGAACCCATGGTCCATCGCGTCCAGATGAACCGCGAAGAAGCCAGAAGGGCAAGAGGACACCAAGCTCCCCGCCTCAGACCTCACGATATCAACAGTGGGACCGGCCATGCACCTGGTTTCGGCCCACTCGGCATCCGTAAGCGCACACACATCCACGAGAGGGCCATTCTCCGTAAGGGTGCCCATCGCGTTCCCGGACTTCTTCTTGCTACTTCTCCGCTTCCTGATAAAGCGGATGGGAGGCACGTCGAACACAGCGGCAATTTCCCCGAACTCACGTTGAGGGACATCCCTATCCCCAGTGTTAGCAGAAACACTTTGGGAAGACATTTTTCAAAATCTGCAAAAAACCACACATACATACATACAGTCAAACTCTGGGGTTAAGGACCATTAGTCCGACCTCAAAACAAAAATTAAACACTCGAATCGGCATCGGCATGCGATTCTGAGTCCAGAGGTGCCAAGCTCATCAAGAATGGGGGACTGTAAACCCCCCATTGTTCACAGAGCCAAAATTGACGGAAAAACCCTTATTCTGGGTTTCTTCCGACCAAACTACGACAGGCGAAGAACGAGCAAACAGAGCCGGAGACTAACATGGTTGGGGGAGTCGACGGAGGAAACTGAAACTTCGCAAGCAATGACCGGAGAAGATGAGCTCTTGATATGCTTGAAAACTCTGAAAACTCGAATACAAAAGAAAGCGCAAAGGAGAAAGACGAAAGCTTTCGCCTTTTATACTTCCCTTCAAAAATGAACGGGAAGCCTACACGTGGCGCAATACTCTCCAGCCGCCCAAAAAACTCAAAGGTTTTTTCAAAAAGGCGTGCAAATAGGCGCAATGATGGCGCCGTACTGTCACTTCAAACGCCATCCCTCGCATTAAATGCTGAGAAGCGGCTATTAATTCATAATGTTGCAAAAGGAATGTGTAAAGATTCCTATTTGTAAACATCAGCGTTATTACACGCCACAAATTCTCCTAAGTCCACCAAGCGATAAATGCAACTGCCTCGTCCATCTCAAACTCATACTCTTCTGCACTTAGAAAATATTCTAAATCCACAATAGTGGGGGACTGGTAAGTGGGGGACTCAAGAAAGAAATCAAAAAACAGCAAAAACAAGACTACAACAGACAAGCTCAAAACAACGTAGCCACCTCGGGCTCAGCCCCAAATAGATATATCTTCAAGCCACGCACATAGATTAAGATTCCTTACAATTTTTTTTCAAAAATGTTATCAACCCGCGGCCGGGGCCGCGGACGTAGCAACTAACCTATGAGGCAGGTTTGGAACGCGGAATACATGAAGCTCGAGCTCGGACTTCTGTGCAGCGGGGCGTCACTTTCCTCTCCGGACTTCATGGAAAGCGGAGTATACTCTTTTTCCTCCGTTAGGATTTTTTCCCACAGGGTTTTTTCCTCAGCGGAGTTTTTAATGAGGTACCTCTTTGTCATGACCATGGAAGAGCAGCACCCCTCTCGGGCGAACATGCCCAGGAAATTGAAGATTTACTCTCTCTCATCTCAAGTTTCACTTTCGCTTCGGAGAGTGGTGGACTCATAATGGAGTATATTCCCGTATACCCCAGGGGTATCATAATCGCCGGTATAAAATATCACGGACGCATTCTGAAGTACGCAAAATATTAAAGTCCACACTCCAAGGCTGACCCCGACCGCCGAGGTCGGGAAAACACCAAGCTCAAGAATCAATCGAACTCAACGAATGACAAGGCTTTAAAGTCCACACTCCAAGGCTGACCCCGACCGCCGAGGTAGGGAAAACACCAAGCTCAGGAATGAATCGAACTCAACGAATGACAAGGCTTGCAGAGCCCGAGCCCGACCCTGAGGTCGGGAAAACATCAGGCTCAGGGATCAACCGAACTCGGCGACTTATGAGCCCAACCTTGATGCATCCGAGGTCGGGACCAGGTCTGGCCCCGGAAGTCAACAACAGTCAAGCAGTTGGTCAACGACAGTCAAGCATCAGGCAGTTGCAGTGAAACACCTGGGAGGCGAGTCCTCCCATCACGAGCCTAAACTTCTGAGCTCCCAGGTACCGACCTCAGCAAACCCTGAGGTCTAGATAAAGCATCATGGACTTAGACAAAATCCGCAAGGATCTACCCCTCAAGGAGAGACCGCCACGTCACCAGGGAATATTCTCAATAACCCACGCTTAACCACACGAGATTTCTGGCAGCAATTCTGTTAGGAGCACACCAAGCTCAAGAATCAATCGAACTCAACGAATGACAAGGCTTTAAAGTCCACACTCCAAGGCTGACCCTGACCGCCGAGGTAGGGAAAACACCAAGCTCAGGAATAAATCGAACTCAACGAATGACAAGGCTTGCAGAGCCCGACCCCGACCCCGAGGTCAGGAAAACATCAGGCTCAGGGATGAACCGAACTCGGCAACTTATGAGCCCAACCTCGATGCATCCGAGGTCGGGACCAGGTCTGGCCCCGGAAGTCAACAGCAGTCAAGCAGTTGGTCAAAGACAGTCAAACATCAGACAGTTGCAGTGAAACACCTAGGAGGCGAGTCCTCCCATCACGAGCCCAAACTTCTGAGCTCCCAGGTACCGACCTCAGCAAACCCCGAGGTCTGGATAAAGCATCATGGACTTAGAAAAAATCCGCAAGGATCTACCCCTCAAGGAGAGACCGCCACATCACCAGGGAATATTCTCAATTACCCACGCTTAACCACACGAGATTTCTGGCAGCAATTCTGTTTGGAGCACACCAAGCTCAAGAATCAATCGAACTCAACGAATGACAAGGCTTGCAGAGCCCGACCCCGACCCCGAGGTCGGGAAAACATCAGGCTCGGGGATCAACCGAACTCGGCAACTTATGAGCCCAACCTCGATGCATCCGAGGTCGGGACCAGGTCTGGCCCCGGAAGTCAAAAACAGTCAAGCAGTTGGTCAACGACAGTCAAGCATCAGGCAGTTGCAGTGAAACACCTGGGAGGCGAGTCCTCCCATCACGAGCCCAAACTTCTGAGCTCCCAGGTATCGACCTCAGCAAACCCCGAGGTCTGGATAAAGCATCATGGACTTAGACAAAATCCGCAAGGATCTACCCCTCAAGGAGAGACCGCCACATCACCAGGGAATATTCTCAATTACCCACGCTTAACCACACGAGATTTCTGGCAGCAAATTTGTTAGGAGCACACTCCAATTAGCCAGCTGTTGAAGACTCTCTCTCCAATCAGCTTTACACGTGGCTGCTCCCCATCGAATTAGACTGTTAGTTTGTTAGAGTAACTTTACACGTGCCCCCCTCCTATTAGACTAGCATCTTTTTACTTGGGCACCAAGCATTTCTTTTTCTCCTTAGTATAAATATCACCTTCCAACTTGTGGATAGGGATGCTTAATTAATCGCACTCTGAATCCTATACTGTGAGATCGGCAAACCAGTTCACTCTCTCCCTTTCTTCTCTCATTTTGGGTGGATTCCGGCCACCCCTGGTCCGACGATCCATCACAATCCTTACTTCAATAAATTATAGTATTACATTATACACCCAGAGTATAGAGTATATTGTGATAATCTTAGTACAGTTCATGTAGCTCACAATCCAGTCTTTCATTCCAAGACCAAACATATGAAGTTTGATCTATACTTTGTACGAGAAAAGGACTACTCAAAACAACTTGAAGTTCTACATATTCCTGCACTCTATCAAATTGCTGATGTGTTGACCAAACCTCTTTCAAGTACCACATTTCTTAAACTCAAGTCAAAGCTTAATGACGTAATGTGACCGACCTTTCAAAAACAAATACCTGAACTTAAAGGGGGAGTGTTAGGAGTATATGTACAAACGTGTAACTAATCTGAAGCTTAGTTTCTATTAGTTGTAACCTACTGTCTTAGTCAGCATGGTAGTTATAGATTAGTTTCAGATTAGTTTAGCCTTAACTACTATATAAGACTGTGTACATGCTTTCCACATACTATTGAATAATATCTTTCTCTTTCTACATTCAGTTTCTCAATAGACTCAAAGAATAGTGCACGCTGAACAAGGTAGGTAGGGTTAAGAAAGATACCAAACAATATCTTAGAAGAAAGAGAACCCATTCTTCATGCATCACACATCACTTATTGTCCAAATTAAGCTATACTGCTACAGCTATGGGTACTAAAACATGTGCCAATTAATATGATGAAGACCTTCTGTTATTAGTCATTGAAACTGAGTTCAAAACACAAGATCACATTAAACTGATATAGATATCTAAGCTATTAAAAACAGACCAGGATTTTAATGGTTTTTAAAGTCACATTTATTGTTAAAATAAGTGAACTACTCCATCCGCCCAAAACAGAGACTTGTTTGAGTAAGATAGAACTTTTTACTTTTAGTCCACTCAATCAAGGTACAAGAAGACACTTGAACCCCTAAAAATACTTCAAAGATTGTTTGAAGCATACACTAAAATCTCTTGCTGCTTGGCTATACAAGAACTTAAAAGTGAAAGTTAACTTCTCAAAATGGACATTTTTTGGGTCAATAAGAAATCCTTGAAACATAACTTATTTGGTGCGGAGGGAATATTGCATTACCATGTGACAGAAAACATTTCTTGAAATCAGAAGAAGCTGTTGTTGTAATAACTAATCGATTGTACAAGTGTAAGATGAGTATAGGACCTCAAATGATTTGTAAGACTAAGAAGACTCATTTATTGGGTCGAAGACTCTACGTGGAAGAGATTTGATGGTGTTAATGCTATAGAGCAGCTTGATTGGAGTATATGATGCATAAAAAGAAAGCTGATTATCCAGCCAGATCTTGAAGACACTCATGAAGCTTGGATAAAATTTGAACATAATTCAATTTCAGGGCTCTAAAGAGAGCTAATAACAACTTTGAAGAGAAGTGAAGAACAAGTATTTCTAAAATAAAAGGTTATGGACTCATTCACCAATTCAGCAATCCCTAACATACAAAGGAATTCAGAAAAGAAACCCATTTTATCCAGCAATCACCATGACTCACCAAATACTTTAATATGTTCAGATAAATCTCAACTATGTTTGCTGACACTCCCCCTCACTACACATATACGTAGTATACTGTTACAAATGGGCAAATGTTAAAGAAGTCCAAGTACCAAGACTACAAACCTGAGATGTAGGTCTTCCCTTCCCTGAAAAGAATCCAGCTACTAATACAGCAAGTGGTGTAAGCCTTTTGATGGCAATATACATTGGAATATTTACTCCTTTCAAGCTGGCCAATGCAAATGCCACATTTGCATTATAGAACAAGGAAACTAGGAAAAGTTTCTTTGCAGTATCTAAGTTGAATCCTTTGGCTTTAGTGTATCCCAGTACCCTACTGAAGTGAATCAACAAGGTTGATGCTAATTGCTGGTGATTTACATTTTTACAAACAGAAAACAAGGAACCAGGTCAACACCCAAACAAATTTATTCATAATCAAAACGATTAAGCAGCACACAGCACCCAAATCATAAACATTATAGTTTAGACCTGCAAAGTGAGCAGTGTCATTGACTGAGAATATTGCATAAGCACGGCTTTGTTTATGAACACCATAGCCATTGAAGCAATCCCGTAGGAGACCGCAACCAGCAAACTACGAATGAAACATGCAACCATCAAACCAGGTTAGTAGACATCCCTGAGTCACACAATCAATCAAATAACTTCCTACATGCTGATCGGAAATGAAAGAGAACCTGGTAGACTGCCTAGCTTCCATGGTAGCCTTACGAGCAGTGGGCTCCAGTCACTTCACTGACCAAATTCAAAAACACATTTTCATTTTGATAGTAGAAAGCGAGTTACACAGGAGTAGAGGGTATTTCTACGACATTACCCGATAGTTGACTGCGACAGCGTTTTATGAGATCACAGATCACATAGCTTGGATGGGATTTGGGAGAATTGCGTTATGATTCTCTTCATCCAGATAAATGGTCAGACACCTGATCAGTGATCACAAATTCACAACCAGGAAACCGATCCCGTGATTCCCGTCCAGGACCCAGAATGCTAACTGAGCGGACTTAATTGTGATGTTGGGTGATTAGGGCCTAGAAATCAATCCACGTCCAATTGGTTAGTACTTTTACGTGACATAATAGAACATGTTATGCTGATGAACATAACGGATGTATTTATTTATAATAAAAAAAGAGTTTCTAAAAGTTTCATAATATTAAATATGTTATGGCATTTCATCGAGTGTCGGAGGTACAATGCACATGTTGTCTTTTAAAAAAATAAAATTGCTAACTAGAAATATTCTTGGTAAAAATGTCAGCTAGGTGTAGATGGAGTAGCTAGGTCGTCACCCGTAAGCGACGTGACGTCCCTCCGCCTGGGGGTGGTGTCAAATGATCAAGGGCGCGCTACACTTCATAGGCTCTAAGTGTGCTGATAAGAATGCTAAGGTTGCTAGGTCGTCGCCCGGAAGCGACGCGTCACTCCAATGCCCGGGGATGGTGTCAAATATACAAGGGCATGGTGGGGGTCGATGTGGTGTGAAGAAGAAAAGGCAGGGGTGTTAGATTGCATTTTGGGACATGGAATGTTGGCTCTCTTACGGGAAGATCATCTGAGATAGCTGAGGTTATGAATAGGAGGAATATCAGCATAATGTGCATGCAAGAAACTAAGTGGGTTGTAGAAAAGGCACATGAGATTAATCCTAGAGGTTTTAAGCTGTGGTACTTGGGGAGAGAGAGGAACAGAAATGGAGTAGGCATTATGGTGGCACATGATTATGTTGAGGGTGTGGTTGAAGTCTTTAGGAAGAACGATCGCATCATGAGCATTAAGTTGATCATAGGAGATGAGATCGTGTCCGTGGTAAGTGTCTATGCTCCACGAGTGCGATTGGATGCATCTATCACTCAACAATTTTGGGAGGATCTTGAAGAATTGGTGTGACGAGTGCCAATGGGAGAGAAGTTGGTCATAGGAGGCGACCTCAACGGGCATGTGGTCCAAGTTGTGATGGTTTTGAGAGTATCCATGGCGGATATGGCTTTGGCACTAGAAATAAAGCGGGGAAGAACATTTTGGATTTTGTCTCGACATATGAGTTGGTTGTGATGAACACTTAGTTCAAGAAAAAAGACTCTCACCTTGTCACCTATAGAAGTGGAGTTAATAGTATCCAAATTGACTACTTTTTAGTACGGACGACTTGGAGAACTAGCTACACTGATTGTAAGGTTTTCCCAGGTGAGAGTGTTGTCACTCGGTATAGGATGCTTGTGCTGGATTTTCAAGGTAAAAAGAGGAGACAGGTTAAGGTACAAGGGGAGCCAAAGATAAAATGGTGGAGGCTCGAGAGGAATCTCCAACAAATTTTTGCGCACAAAATGTTGGAGGAAGATGTATGGTCTATTGATAATGACGTATATGTGGATGATGTGTGGTTATCAATGGAGTCCACCATTAACAAAGTGGTGAAGGAGATACTCAGAGAATCTAAAGGATGCCTGCCACCAAAAAAGGACATGTCTTGGTGGAATGATGAAGTGAAACAAGCAATAAGGACCAAAAGGGAATGCTATAAGAAATTGGGCAAAAGTTGGAGCGACGAGAACATAAAGGAGTTCAAGGAGGCTCGAAGAAGAGCAAAGAAAGCTGTGAAGGAAGCCAGAGGAAAAGTGAACAAGGAATTATATGTAATGTTGGACTCTAAAGAAGGAGAAAAAGATATATACAGACTTGCTCGCCTTTGTGATCGTAGGACTCATGATATCGGAAAAGTTAAGTGTGTGAAGGATGTCGATCAAAGGGTACTAATGGAGGACAAAGAAATTAAAGAGAGGTGTACGTCATACTTCGATACCTTGTTCAACAGGAATAAAGTGCAAGGTATTGATGATCTTACTATACCAGAGTGTATGGTAAATCGAGAGTTCGTGAGAAGGATTCAAATAACAGAAGTTAAAGAGGCTATGATAAAAATGGAGAGGAAGAAAGCAGTGGGCCCAGATGGCATATCGATCGGGGCTTGGAGAAGTTTGGGAGAGAAAGGCATCGAGTGGCTAACATGTTTCTTCAACATGATTTGGAGAAACAACAAAATGTCAGTGAGTTGGCAGAAGAGTAATCTCATTCCCTTATTTAAAAATAAGGGTGATGACAAGAATGTGCTAACTATCGGGGGATTAAGCTTATGAGTCACACCATGAAACTTTGGGAGCAAGTGGTTGAGCAAAGACTTCGTAAAAGTGTGAAAATTTCGGAGAATCAATTTGGTTTTATGCCTGGAGGCTCAACAACTGAGGCCATTATCCTTCTTACACAAGTTATGGAGAAGTATAGAGACACTAAAAAGGATCTGAATTTGGTGTTCATTGACTTAGAAAAGGCATATGATAGGGTACCTTGAGAAGTCATGTGGTGGGCCTTAACTAGAAAAGGCATATCACGTAAGTATATCAGTATCATCATGGATATGTATGATACTACAAGTGTTCGCACTAGTTTCGGGAGGACCGCAGAGTTCCCTATCACTATCGGAGTGCACCAAGAATCTGCTCTGAGTCCTTTCTTATTTGTTATAGTCATGGATGAACTTACGAAATCAATTCAAGAAGATAAACTGTGGTGATTGATGTTTGTCGACGATATTGTATTGATTGATGAGACACAATCCGGTGTTAAAGCAAAGCTGGAAGTATGGCGACAAACATTGGAGACCAAGGGTTTCGGACTGAGCCGAAGCAAGACTGAGTATATGAAGTGCAAGTTTGGTGCAGGTAGAAGTAGTAGCAACAGTGGGATTACTCTTGATGGGAAGAAGATACCAGTGTGTGATATGTTCCGTTACATGGGTTCCATAATTCAGAAGGATGGTGAATTAGATGGAGATATATGTCATAGAATCAGAGCTAGGTGGATGAAATGGAAGAGTGCTTCAGGATTTCTATGCGATCGAGGTATGCCGACTAGACTGAAGGGTAAATTTTATCGAACAACAATTAGGCCTACATTAATGTATGGCGTGGAGTGTTGGGCGGTGAAGCAATGCCACATTCAAAAGATGAGTGTGGCAGAGATGTGTATGTTGCGTTGGATGTGTGGACATACCAAAAAAGACCGTTTGAGGAATGAGATAATCAGACAAAAAGTGGGAGTAACACCTATAGAAGATAAGATGCAGGAGTCTCGTTTGCGGTGGTTTGGGCATGTGCGTAGAAGACCGAGTGATGCACCTGTTAGACGACTTGAGGGGTGGGGAGAAGAGACAGAGAAAAGAGGGAGGGGAAGACCCAAACAGACTTGGATTAGAGGAATCAGAACTGATATGCGTCTTGTTGGGTTGGATGAGAATATGGATTTGGAGAGAGAAAAGTGGAGGGCGCACATCCGTGTGGACGACTGGTGTCTTTTCTACATTTCCTCTCTTTTTTCTTTTATCGTTTATCTTCTTTATCTTTGTTTATTCTTATGTTATTTTTATATTCTATTTTTTTTATGTTGTTTTTTATCTTTTATCTTTGTTATATTTTTGTGTTATTGTTATCTTATATTTATTTATCTTTATTTTATTTGTTTTATCAGACTTTTTTTCCTTCCTTTTCTTGTCCATCTTCTCTGTTTGGCATCGATATCATTGATCGATTCATGTTAGCCAACCCCAAATTCTTTTGGGATTAAGGCTTGGATGTTGTTGTTGTTGTAGCTGTAGATGGAGTAGGGACATATTTCACCATCAAATCAACATGAGCAACTCTCTCGCGAACAAAGTGATAATTAATCTGGATGTGTTTGCTCCTAGCATGCTGAACAGGGTTAGCAGATAAATAAGAAGCAGAAATATTATCACATGAGAGTTGGACTAGAATATGAATCGGAAAGACAAGTTCGAACAGAACTGATCGGATGTGTAAAGTCCATAACAGTGAATGCAATTGCTCGATATTCTGCCTCAGTGGATGACTTGGACACAGTAGGTTGCTTTTTAGACTTCCAAACACCGGATTAGGACCCAAGAAAACAACAAAACAGTAGTGGAACGAGAGCAACTAAATGAGCCTTGTGACGCTTAATAGACCCCATCAGAGTGAAATTTAGTTTTATAAATCCACTTCGACACAACCACATTTTTAGAGCTATTGAATGGTACCAAATTCCAAGTTTGATGGGTGATAAGACCATTAAATTCATCAGCCATAGCATCACGTCGTCTTAAATGTTTATGAGCCTCCGAAAAACAAGTTGAATCGGCAGATGTAACAACTGTTTGTAAATTAAAAATTGCTTTTGGTTTATAAATTCCAAATTTCGCTCTAATTTGCATAGGATGAAAATTAACCGGGGGTGAGGGAGGTGGTCGAAGGCGTAGGAGGACTTGATGGATGACTAGTGGTATGAGACGAGGTCTGGTCAGAGAGCTGAGGTGACTGGTCAAGGGTCTTGGCAGGTGTATTTAGAGATCTCTAACTATTGTCGAGAAATTTGTTGACTATTAGAGCATCTTTAATGCTACATTTTTAACAGGGAGTAAACTTGACACATGGCAGTTAATAAGTGTGTTGGAGATACTTTAATTGTGAATCAAGTTTGTCATAGATTAGCTTTATTATTATTCCTTGTATTTAATTAGTGCATGTATTAGACAGAATTTGGGCCAAGTGTTAGGCCCATATAACCAGGCTAAAAGCCTTTCACGCCTAACTTAAACCTCGCCTATAAAAAGGGAGCCGAGGGTTTAGGATTAGGTTAACGTCGTACTTATTCATTATAGCCTTACGCGCATATCTTTCTGTTGTACGAGTTCACGGTCTATCAAAGAGGGTTTTACATTGATTCAATCTGTGTTCATCCTTACGTTTAATCTTCTTTGTTAGATTGTTATTCATTGTTGTTACAGAAACAGGGACTATCAATTGGTATCAGAGCCGATCAGAAGAACGCCTGCAGAAGACTCTGTTTTTTCTTTACGTTGTTCTTACGGTCGATATTTCACTCTGTAATCTTGTTTCTTGTTCAAAAGTTGTAAAAGTTACACCCTTAGAATCGTATTTTCAAAGCGATCAAGGGGTATACTTCAGATTTCGTTTTACGCATATTCTGTACTTGAGATATTTCGAGTAGGCCTTGTCGACATATAGGTTTTTAACAGGTTCTGCTACGTTTTTCGAGCTGAAAACTTTACCTGAGGATCTCGACATTCTACTCTACAGGAAACTACCTTCAGATTTTGCTTATCTAATTTTTACAGTTTGTAGGATTTCGACATTGAGGATTTCGACATCTAGGATTTCGAGATCAAGATTTCGAATATAAGGTCTCGACATCTTGTCTCGACATTTGATTTCTCAAATTAAGATTTCGAGTTTTAACTTCTCGACATTTCAAATCTCGAGATCATCTTCTCGAAATTTGAAATCTCGAGATCTCTAATCTCGAGCTCAAATCTTGATACCGGGCCTCCTTTATCGAAATCTAAGATCTCGATATTCAGATCTCGACATCTGATTTTTAGACTTTCTGCCTCTGAAAAACTTTTGATCAATTATCTCGAACGGTCAGTTTAGTACAGCAATGGCCTCAGAATTCAATGCGCAAGGGAATAGCAGTACCCCTCCTAGTCTCAGGAAGGGAGAATACCAAATGTGGAGGAATCGATTCCTTAATTTCCTTGAGCACAAAGAGAACTCCGCTGCAATGCTTGAATCGTTGCTTGAAGGACCAGCTGAACTCTTGATTTCAGTTGGCGGTGATCCAGAAAACAACCCTCCTATTCTTCCAGAAATAAGGAGGAAAGTGGCATCTGAATACACGGAAGCTGACAGGCTCAGGCTTCGTGGTGATCTCATGGCCAAAACATACCTTCTTCAAGCAATCCCCAATGAAGTATACGTTCTCATAGATAGCATGCAAACAGCAAAGGAAATGTGGGATGAAATAGAGAAACTTCTTCAAGGCACAAGCATTAGCCTTAAGACAAAGAAGACGACAATTCTTATTGCTTATGACTCCTTCAAAGCAGGTCCAGGAGAACCATTGAATGAGACTTACAACAGACTCGTTCAACTGGTCAATGAACTCAGAAAAATCAAAGTATTCAGGTCCAATCTGGAACTGAATATTAGATTTCTATCCAGCCTGCATCCTGCATGGGAAAAGACAGTGAAGGATGTTAGATCTCGGATTGACTTAGACGAAATTGACCTCTGCACTCTATATGAACACCTGAAGCAATTTGTCAATGAGGTTGCTTGTACCGAGGATCATCACACCACAAATCCTCTAGCTCTTGTGATGGAAACTCAGCCCAGAAGGACAACCACACCACTAAAGAAGAAAAAGAAGAAGGTGGTGGTTGAATCAGATGATGATGAAAGTGATGATGACAAATCTGATCTAGAGGCTGAGCTTGCAGACTTAGAGAAGAAGATGGCACTGCTTGCCAAGAGATTTGCTAAGAAGAACAGCTCCTCCAACAAGCTGAGAACCTCCTCCTCAAACTACAAACAGAAGAACCATGATCAAGGATCCTCTAGGAAGGCGCCATCAGCAGAATATGCTCCCAAATGCTACAATTGTGGTAAGGCTGGACATGTCATCAAAGACTGCCGCCTCCCAAAGAAGAAAGATGCTAATTTCTACAAGCAGAAGATGCTGTGGAATAAGCAGAAACTGCTGATGGTGCAGAAAGAAGAAGAAACTTCTGCAATGATTGCTGAGAATGAGAACTGGGCAGAAGATTCTTCTGAGGAGGAGGAGGAAGACAACTATGCCCTGATGGCACGAGTGGAGGAAGATGAAAGAAAGGGTGATGCTGCGATCCCCGAAAGAGAATGCTCAACAAGCTCTGTAAGTACCTCTCATACTCCTTTAAATAACGAAATGCAGTCCTTACTTGAGAAGGACAATCTAATTAAAGAACTAAAGGAGAGACTAGACAATAATCACAGGGTACTGAAACAGAATCTAGACCAAAAGTCTTCTTTAAGTGTTCAACTTGAAATTGCAAAAGATCAGGTCAAAAAGGTGTCCTCAGATTTTGAAAGCTTTGATTTTAAGATAGCTGAATTAACTAGGAAATTTGAGGATAGTGAACGAGAAAAAAGCACAGCAAAGGCTGAATGCGATTTTTTGCATAACAAGAGAAGAACACTTTTAAATAAAATAAAAGAACTAGAGGATCTAGCTGCTAGAAGAGGTCAGTCCGAACAGACCATTTTTCTTAATCGAATAAAGGATGACCGATTCTACAATCCTAGAATAGGACTGGGCATAAAAAACCCATGTAATCTAAAGAAAGTTAACTGTCTTCAAATCTATAACAAAGATTACATGGGACTAGGGTTTGGCGAGAAAATGTATTTTCGAAGTGATGAAGAAACGCTGAAGCAGAAGAAGAAAAGAGAAAGAACCCAAAATCTGCGATTTCTTGTGATTATCCCTCTGTTAATAAAAAACAACTTTCACAAGAAAAATCTACTTCCTGCTTTAGTGAATGCCTTGATCCTTATGCTAAAGATATTCCTCATATAGGACATCCTCTAGACCCACCCCCAAGAGTAGGTATTGCTAAAACTGGAGAGGAACCTTGTATTTTTGCTATGGCTCAAAAACTTAAAAACCTTCAGAAAACTCTTGATAACGAGAGAGAGAGATTTGAAACTGAAAAGAAAGGTTTTGAGCGCAACTGGCAGGAACTTCTTCAAAAGTTCAATGAATTGAGTGAGCAGTATCATGCTAAATCAGACCTTTCTACGTCTAAGACTGACAGCTCACACACCTCACAAGAGAAAAACAATGATTTAAAAGGTTTGTCCACTCATCTCTCTTCTCCTTTGTTTACAGGAAATGAAGTGAAGAAGGAAGGAGAAGAGAAGAATGAGTGGAGGAAAAAGAGGAAGGAAATCGCAGAAGGCAAAAAGAAAGTTTTTGAGAATAGTGCCAGTCCTAGATCTAGTTCCATTTTTTACTCTAAAGTTAATTGTAATTCTGTCTCTACAAAACAAACTTCTAGTAGTTCAGTCTTGAGTCCCAAGCTGAATACTTCTGAGACATCTTCTAGACATCGTTCTATTCATAATACAAGTATTGCTTATGGTTATTCTGTTCCAGACCCTCATAATTATGAATGTGATATGAATGTTGTTAAAGCAAAACCTCACAGAAAGCTCAAACCAGAAAGAGAAACCAAGAAAAGAACTTCTAAGGGAACATTTTGTATTCCTGATATGAAATATGCTCTTCGAGTTCATTCAAGGAAACATCTTAATCGGCTTTCTAAAGAGGAGATTTTCAAAACCAAACTTAAGAAACAACCATTCAATCACAAAGCACATGTCTACTCTCCTCCCAAAGCTAAAACTGAAAGGTGGGTCCCCAAGTTAAGACCCACCAAAACTGAAACGAAAAGGTGGGTCCCCAAGATAAGACCTACCAAACCTGAAACGGATAGGTGGGTCCCCAATCGAAGACCCATCAAAACTGAAACAGAAAGGTGGGTCCCCAAATTCAGACCCACCAGAACTAAAACGGAAAGGTGGGTTCACAACATCAGACCCACCAAATGGAAACTGCTAAGTGGGCTCCAAAAACCAGACCCACTGCAAAAGCAGATCTGGCTATTGGAGAGCCCACAAGAGAAAGATCTTTTGTTGAAAGAGCTGCTGACCTTGGATCACAGCTAAAAGCAAGATTTAGAAAGGTGTTTCTTGATAATAAGGAAGGACCCACTCCAAGTTGGGTACCTAAACCTGTTTGATTGTTTTGTAGGACGGTCATGTGTGGCACTTAGACTCAGGATGCTCAACCCACATGACCGGAATAAAGCACCTATTGAGCAACTACACCAACTGCTACAGAGGCAATGTCAGATTCGGGAACGATGCCTCATCTCCTATTCTTGGGTATGGGGACGTCATCTGTGCCAGTGTCACTATAAAAGACGTTTCATTTGTCAAAGGGCTCAAACACAACTTACTGAGCATAGGACAATTCTGTGACAGCGGGATGGAAGTGAGGTTCTTTACAAAACAATGATGTGTTCTTGACAGCACAGGGAATACATTATTAACGTGTTACAGAACATCAAATCTGTACACTATTGATCTGAAAAGCGTCCAATCCACCACTTCCATCTGTCTGTTGTCCAAAGCTTCAACAGAGCAGAACAACCTATGGCACAGACGTCTCTCCCATCTGAACTTCAAACATCTATCAACCTTGTCCTCCAAGAAACTTGTCAAGGGGCTTTCTCTGCTAAAGTCTTCTGCTGAAAATCATTGTAGTGCCTGCAAAATGGGCAAAATGACGCGAAGCTCCCACAAGTCGAAAACCGAACCATCATCTACACATCAGTTGCAGCTAATTCACATGGATCTGTGTGGACCTATGAGAGTCCAAAGCATCAACGGTCGCAAATACACTCTGGTGATCTTTGATGACTTCTCTAGGTACACATGGACAAAATTTCTCCGTTCAAAAGACGAGGCTGCAGAAAACATTATGACCTTTATCAGAACCATCCAGAAACTGCTACAGCACAGTGTTCGAATTGTTAGAACTGACAATGGTACCGAGTTCAAAAATCAAACTCTCACTGAGTTCTATGAATCACTCGGTATCACTCAACAATTTGCAGCAGCTAAAACTCCCCAACAGAACGGAGTTGTTGAGAGAAAGAACAGAACCCTTGTTGAAGCAGCACGCATCATGTTAATCCAATCCAGACTGCCTCACTTCATGTGGGCAGAGGCAATCAATACTGCGTGCTTCACTCAGAACAGAACATTCATCCATAAACGCTTCGACAAGACTCCTTATGAAATCCTCTTCAACAGAACTCCCGACATCTCTTTCTTCAAGGTTTTTGGCTGCAAGTGCTTCATACTAAATGATCGGACAGAGAGAAGTAAGCTGGACCCCAAAGCCAGAGAAGGCGTGTTTATTGGCTACTCACTGCAGTCCAAAGCTTACAGAGTCTATCTCAGAGACAAGCGCACTGTCATCGAGAGTGTAAATGTTACATTCTATGAAATGGCAGACTTCGCGATCGAACATCTACAGACTGATCCATCAAATGTTGTACCAGTAGCTTCTGATAAAGCTGAACCAAACACCGAACACGAAGATGTGATTCTCGACTCTCTTTTCAGAAACTTCTACGAGAACACACAACCTCCACCTCCTCCATGCACTCCAACTTCAACATCAACTCCAACAGCAGAGATTCCGCTCCTCACAGGACCAGACAATGTACCATCCACACCCTCAACCCCTCAAACCAATCCCAGAGGTGTGGATGATCACGGCTTTGCTACGAGTCCCGAATCATCTCCATTACACACCACAGCTGCTCCAGATCCTTCAACCTCTTATCAGGACTCGGATCAACCAATAATTACTCCAACTCCTCTAGCTCATGAGAGGAAGTGGACGAGAGCACATCCCATTGAACAGATAATAGGTGATCCGAGTCAAGGCGTGCGCACAAGATCCGCAACGATGAATGAATGCCACTTCGCATGCTTCCTAAGCCAGTCAGAACCATCAAAGGTCTCTGAAGCACTACTTGATCCAGATTGGGTGATTGCTATGCAAGATGAACTCAATCAGTTTGACAGACTGGATGTATGGTCACTGGTACCCAGGCCTCAGAGAAAGACAATCATTGGCACGAAGTGGGTATTCAAAAATAAAAGAGATGAAGAAGGAACAGTTGTAAGGAACAAGGCAAGGCTGGTCGCAAAGGGATATAATCAACAGGAAGGCATAGACTACGATGAAACGTTTGCACCCGTAGCTAGAATTGAAGCAATCCGCCTCTTTCTTGTATACGCAGCGCACAAAAACTTCACCGTCTTTCAGATGGACGTGAAAACAGCTTTTCTAAATGGGACTTTAGAAGAAGAAGTCTATGTTGCTCAACCTGAAGGATTTGTAGATCCAAAATTCCCAGACCATGTCTACAAGCTCAAGAAAGCTCTCTATGGGTTGAAACAGGCACCCAGAGCTTGGTACGATGCCTTGACCGAATTTTTGATCGATTCAGGTTTCTCAAAAGGAAAGATTGATACTACTCTGTTTATCAAGCGACAGAAGTCTGACATCATTCTGATTCAGATCTATGTTGATGACATCATCTTTGCCTCTTCAAATCCGCGCCTGTGCCAACATTTTGAGAAACTGATGAAAACTAAGTTCGAGATGAGCATGATGGGTGAACTAAACTTCTTCTTAGGCCCTCAAGTAAGACAACTCTCTGATGGCATTTTCATCAATCAGTCCAAATACATTCTGGATATGCTAAAGAGATTCAACATTGAAGGCAAATCTTCCATGACGACCCCCATGTCCCCAAACAATAAACTGGACTCAGACCCCTCCGGGAAGCCAGATGATGCTACGAATTACAGGGCCATCATTGGATCTTTGATATATCTCACGTCAAGCAGGCCTGACATTGTCTTCTCCACATGCTTATGTGCTCGCTTTCAAGCAAATCCGAAGGAATCTCATCTGACCGTTGTACGACGAATTTTAAGATACCTCCAAGGCACGGTGAATCTAGGCCTTTGGTATCCAAAGCATTCAGGCTTTGATCTAGTCGGATACTCGGACGCTGACTTTGCTGGTTGCCGGATGGACCGCAAAAGTACATCGGGAGCCGTCCAATTCTTGGGCGAGAAGCTAGTTTGTTGGTCTTCCAAAAAGCAGAACTGTGTTTCAACATCTACAGCTGAGGCCGAATACGTCGCGGCTGCTAGTTGTTGTTCACAAATATTATGGATGAAGACTCAGCTCCAGGACTACGGTTACACATTCCGCCACATCCCGATCTACAGTGACTCTCAAAGCGCCATCGCCATCACAAGCAATCCTGTTCACCACTCCCGCACCAAACACATTGATTTGCGCTATCATTTCATCAAGGATCACGTGGAGAAAGGAGACATAGATATGTACTTTGTAAGCTCAGAGCTTCAACTGGTTGACTTGTTTACTAAGGCATTGGATGAAAAAAGATTCCAGTTCCTGGTCTCCAAGTTGAGCATGTTGAACCTCGAGCCTGTTTAATTTTTGTCTCCACTGGTCTGAAAAGTGTGTGTGAGTGTGACTTGTAAAAAGTGTGTGTGAGTGTGATCTGTAAATAGTGTGTGTGCGTTCCATGTGTTGAGGGGGAGAAAACCAGAAAAAGAACAAAAAATAGTGTGCGTGTGTTGCATGTGTTGAGGGGGAGAAAAATAAAAAAGAACAAAAAATAGTGTGTGTGCGTTGCATTTGTACATATTGTTTGTTGCATTTTTTTTGGGGGGGGGGGGGGGGGAATTTTCACTGATCGAGGGGGAGCTCTATATTTTTACTGGTATTGGGCCTCGAAAATCTTTTAAAAAGGCATTGTGTGCTAGCCCAATCATTCGGGCTACACTGTTACGGAGGAGGTCCAAAACTTTCTCGCGTATAAAAGCCTCGTGAAAAACCCTTCTCTTCCATTCTATTTTTTCATGAAGGCCAGAAACTTTCGCACTTCAAAGCTCTCAGACCGCCCTTCTTCTTCTTCCCAAACTTCCGATTTCGCAATCTCAATCCCTCGTTTCTTTTTCACGACATTCTTAAGAAGGTAGTTCTTTGTTTGTGTTCAAAACCCAAAAGAACGATCGATCTCGAAAACCCGTTGAAATTTGTTCGTGTTCGACATCCAAAAACGAACGATTGTTCTCGCAAAACCTTTGAAATTTCTCAAAATCAAAATCAAATTAGGGTTTTTCGTTTAATACAGGTCGAAATCGTATGTTATCGTTTTGATATATCATGTTTATGTTTTTGCAGGTGGTTTAATCTCTTCGAAATCATGATTTCGAGATCTTGTTTTTCAAGATCTCGAGATCGTCGATTCATCTTCTCGAAATCAAGATCTCGAGATGTGCATCTCGACATCTTGATCTCGAGATTTGAATCTCGAAATCAAGATCTCGAGATTTGCATCTCGACATCTTGATCTCGAGATTTGAATCTCGAAATCAAGATCTCGAGATTTGCATCTCGACATCTTGATCTCGAGATTTGAATCTCGAAATCAAGATCTCGAGATTTGAATCTCGAAATCATGATCTCGAGATTCAGATCTCGAAATTTGGACTTTGCAATATTTTTCAAAATTTCACCTGCATAAACTTATCTAAAACCTGCAAACCAAACTCTTTCAATCTAATCAAACAGTTGAATTTCATATGCTGACCCCCTGCTTCTACAGTTTAAAATGGCAGGAACAACTCAAACGCAGATCGATGATGCCATCTACCCCAAGGGGAAATGGATCAAGGTGCTGGACAACAATTTCCAGCTAGACCTTACAGTGTTCAAGTGCCAGAACCCAATGGTTCCAGCAATCATGAAAGGTCATTATCTCTGGCATGCACTTCACAACAAAAAACCAGTGCCAGAGATATACCTACAACAGTTCTGGGGTCATATGCATACGGAATCACTGAAGGATCGCTCAAAGATAAAGACCAAATTGAACGGCATGCGGGTGATTCTGACACCATCCACTCTACGGGCTACTCTAGCGCTGCCAATCCATGACGAGTACGATGCGCTGCCGTCCATCCCAGATTTACTCAAAGACGTGGCATCTCTCGACTACACCTCCTTATTGCCACAGCTCTCAAACTTCAACGGAGCATATCTTCATCATCCGTGGAAGAATCTCTTCGGGCTGGTGAACAAGTGCATGTCGCCTAAGCATGCCGGATTCGACAAGTGCAACAAGCAGATCCTGCTAGTCTTTCATGGCATCGCTTTCAACAAGAACTACGACCTGGCACAGCTCTTCTTCTCATAGCTAATGGACCTCGTCAAAGCCAAAGAGAAGAACATGCCAGGTACCATCTCGTACGCAAGGTGGCTCGGGCTAATCATCAACGACTGCATGGCAGAGCACTCTTCAATACCAAAACGCAGCTCAGATCCTCACTTCACCGCACCGAAGCTGCAATACTTCAAAGTAGACAAGAACCCTGTCTTCGGTCTGCGGATCCCTGGGTTTCTGCTCAACCTTGTCAAATCTTCAAATCCAGCGGTTCAGGAGTACAAGGAAGCCACTGAGAGAACCGTCCCTATGGTTCAGCAAAACCCAGCTGGACCTACCCCGGGGACGAAGCCGAGTGTAGGTAAGGGTCCAAAGAGAGCCCAAAAGCCACAGAAACCAGTGGCCGGTTCGCCCAATGAAGGAAAGTCTGACGACTCTCTAGAGACGAGTCAGGCGGCTGAGGGCACCGAAACAGACGCTGAGGAAACTGCCAATGAGTCGTCAAGTGATGCCCAAACAAATACTGGCGATGAGGCATCCGAGAGCGTGGGCACAGATAGCGAGGAATCTGGCTCGGATGATGATAATGACGACAATGACAGTGAAGACATTGAGCACACATATGCTCTGATCAGAAAAGGAAAGCTGCAAGTCGAATCTCCACAGAAGAAAAGAATCACTGCTGAAGATGCAGCACCGATCATAGCTGGCAGACCCCAAGTCTTCACTATCAAGGAGATAGCTAAACCGAGAGCCGATCCCAGCGAGACAAACTGCTCCAAGGATGACTACGACGAAGGAGCTCATTCTATAAAGAATTCCAAAGACGTCGTCATCCGGGAGAAAAGGGCCAAGGTTAAGAATGACAAGGCTGCTAAGGCAAAGCCCCAGCCCCGAGTCAGAAAGAGCCTGATTGATAAGGCAGACGAGCACATCTTCGTTGGGTGCGATACCTTTATCCAGATAAGCCGAGCTGAATCCTTAAGTACATGAGCCGATCTTTTCGGTTCCCGGGTAGAAGTCGCAGCATCTGGCTCAATTGCGCAAGCACAGCCCTCACCCAGCCACTCAATAGCCTCTTAACAGGTTATTGTTTCAAAAGAACGGGACTCCACCCCCTCACTGGTTCCTTCCGAATCAGTTGAGCGTACAATTGACCTATCGCCCGAGGTCAAAACCCCTTCTTCAAGCACATTGAGTCTAGGTGTCACATTCCCTACATTTTCTTCCTTTTCTAGGACACCTACACTATTCACTGCACATACAGGTGCACACACCTTGAAAGCAACAACCAGAGCGCAAGCTATGACGGTTGGAAGCCCTGCTACGCCCACAATGATTCCATCATTGCACGCAGGCCACACATCAGCAATCTTCACTGATGCTGTGACAACAGTTACAACCCCCGTAACTGGTCACCCAACCTTTGAAGACGTAAACGTTCTACTAAATCGCTTCCTAGATTCCACCATTAAACCATGGGTGCAAGATGCAATGACCGCTCTAGCACAGGAATTTAGGACCACCCAAGCGGTTCGGTCTGAACAACCCCCACCCCAACCTTCACCCGAACCTTTCATTTCCCATACACAACCTGTATCCTCCACCCCTCTATCTCACCAATCCATTAACCAAATACTCGTCCCTTCACATTCTCGGGGAACCCAGGATACAGAACTAGTATTCTCCCCACGCTCGACCACACCCTCCATCGATCTCTCCTCACTATCCTTCGACACCCTTGCATCGGCTTTGCTGGACAACCTTCTAAACATCCCCGAAGCCAAACTGACCCTCCACCAGCAAGCCATTCTTGATGCCCTCCTTTCTTCCTTCGAAACTAAGAGCAAATGCAAGGAGAGTCCTCGTGGTCCCAAACGTTCCCATGAGGACCCCGATGATTCGGATCCTCATGAGGGGGAGAACAAGCGACCTCGATCACTTGAGCAAACTGCTTTACAAAGCCAAACTCCACAGCCCATCCAACCCGAAACCTCTACAAACCAACAGCCACCACCCACAGCCAAAATATCTAGCCTGGTCGAGCTAGACGTAACATCCCGAGGCGTATCTCCCAGAGATACCAACCGAGGAGGGGATGGAAGTCCTGATGATGTTACCACTGGTACATCTTTTACATCAGGCCATCAGTTGGAACCTAGTTCTAAACTGATGTCAACGGGCAATCCAAGTGAACCCGGTTGTGCTACCCAGGAACAATCACCGCCTCAAAAGCAGCAAAGAGTTCCATACATTTCCCCAGGCAAGGACATCCACGATGCACTGGAGGAGGCGGTGATATATGATAAATGGCCAAGACAATGGACAGAATGGGATGATCTTCGCAATGAGGCCGAGATAGATGACATGCAGAGAAATTGGTGGCTACGAGAGCTAATCAACAAATGTACTGAAGATATCATCAGGCTCGAGGACGATGAACGAAAGGAAGGGGAAAATTATAAGGAATCTCAGAAAACTCTTGAATCCGTCGTTAGACAATCAGCGGGAAGACTTCCCAAGACAGAGAAACCCTGGGACAACGTTCGAATCAAAGCCCCCTTCCAAGAGGAAATCAGAGAGCATATTTGGCGGAGACCAGACAAAGTCAAACCGTTGAATGAACTGAAGCTAAGAGGCCTTACCCATCTAAAAGGAAAGCAGGCTGGAGGTCATCTGCATATGCTATTACAAAGGTCAACCGGTACTCAGAGAGAGCTGATGGAACAAGACTTGAAGTCCAATATTCTCCCGATTCATCAAATTCTACAAGTGAAGGCCGAGGATTATCACAGAGTGACATTCTATACTTACAGGCTTCAACGCATTGACGGGAGTGAATTTACTTGCCAAGAGAATGATTTCATCATGCTTAAACCCGACGACATCTATCAAATGTTCATGGCCTATCAATACCTTCCAGTCAGGCAGAGCAAAACATACAGCGAAGGTCTTGCAGCAATCAAGAGATTCATGCTCAGACAGATCAGAGTACATTCTTCACATGACCTACAGATGGCTATTGAGTGCAACTTGACAAAGACAAATCTGACAAAGCCAAGACTGTATGGTCCAGAACTCGAAGACTTCCCAGCTTACCACATCTTCTTCACACCGCCAGCAGTCACTTATCTGGACCACAAGAACGAAAAACGTCTGATGGTAGTCAATGAAATTGAGAAATACGGTGACGGAACGCTGAAGATAATCAAAGAACAGCTTCTAAAGATGAAGGCACAGCTAGAGGAAAATCTTCAGGAGGCATCGTCATATGTTCAAAAGGAACACTCTACAGTGGAGACAATTTTAAAGGCCATTGACGATCGCCTAGAAAAGAGAAATATGTTGAGGCAATACGAGAATGCATTGAATATGAGGAAGCACTACTTCAAGTCACAGAAGCAATAACAAAGTGGCACTTGATCACAAAGGGGGAGATTGTTGGAGATACTTTAATTGTGAATCAAGTTTGTCATAGATTAGCTTTATTATTATTCCTTGTATTTAATTAGTGCATGTATTAGACAGAATTTGGGCCAAGTGTTAGGCCCATATAACCAGGTTAAAAGCCTTTCACGCCTAACCTAAACCTCACCTATAAAAAGGAAGCCGAGGGTTTAGGATTAGGTTAACGTCGTACTTATTCATTATAGCCTTACGCACATATCTTTCTGTTGTACGAGTTCACGGTCTATCAAAGAGGGTTTTACATTGATTCAATCTGTGTTCATCCTTACGTTTAATCTTCTTTGTTAGATTGTTATTCATTGCTGTTACAGAAACAGGGACTATCAAAGTGGAATGTCCATCTATCCACGTCATGTGGGATCAATTTAATTAGACATTGAAACTCCCAAATATGGTCCAATGCTTCATGTTAAGAGCGCCCAAACTCATAATATATGTGTAAGCCTTTTGCTTTAAAAAAACTGAAAAGAATAACCTTTTTGGAACAGAAAAGACTGCACGTCAAAATCCTTTCCATATACGGACGATGAGTTATCAAGCCTGCTAAATATGTGAATCCTAAAACAAATATCAATTCCTCTAAAGATAAAAAGAAAGTCGATCTCTATATAGCTAGTTCGAATTTTGAGTTTGTTGGGCTTCTCGGATCAGATTGTTTTTGTAGATATGGCAAAAATATACTACATATACAAGAAATGATACCCTTTCATTCCCCAAGACAAATTGGCTACCTTGAAACCTGTGAAATTAATCATTTGCTAAAGAAACCGACTAGTCGACGATATAGGTCATGGTTTATTTATTTTGGCGCACAAAGTTTTTAACGAGCGAGAGAACTTCCAAGTCATTTTCCGGATTCTTTTGCGGAATTTCTCCGCCCAATTTTGGTGAGTCAGCATGTCAAGGATGTTGTTATAAGAAGAAAACCACGTTAACAATGTTTAAGTTATTTTTTTACAAGTCAGCATTACATGACTTTCTACCTATTGCATTGGAGAGCAAAATGTTATAAGATATGTTGACACTGCTGAGCCGGCAGTTTTTATCCATGTGAACAGGCTCACATTGGAGATGCTCTTATACCCGAGATTGTTTATTATTTGGAGAATGTTTCGAATAGGATCAAAACTTGTTAATTTTCCAAAAATAGGACCTAATAGTTTCATAAATTGGATTTTTATTGGGAAATTTGACGAGAATAATCTCAAATATTACTCGTCTGCTTTAAATAATCCGAACTACCAATTATCTCAAAATAAACACAACTATTCAAGTAAATTCCTGAAATACACCGGTGACTGATAATCACTATAATAGACGGTAATCGAAAATCAGGTCGTTTCTAACTTTGTAAACTCCTTACCAGCCCAACAGGTGAGCAAGATATCATGAAAAAAATTAAAAACAGGGCTTAGGAAATGACATTATCTTGTTACATAGTACAATGAAATATTATCAACAATTTACAAAAAACAGTATGACTTGAAAAATATAAAGTAGAAGAGGGAATGTTACAGGAACATACATTTATCTCAGATAATAAAATTCTTATGAGCGGATTTTAATTCAAAAAGTTGTTAGATTATATATAATCATACATAGACAATATTTTATGGAATAAATATTAAACCATAAAATAGAAGCTTACATTATTTGGGGGCTAAAATCCATATTTATAGGTAAGGGAAGAGGGGGAGGGAGTAAACACTTACTGTGTGGGACAACCATAAGCAAACAAAAGGAAAGGAAACAACAATACAAAAGGCTAATATATCAAATGCTAACAGCCCCTGTCAAACTCGCGATGGTGGCGTGAGTAACATTGAGAGTTTGATAAGAAAGAATTGGTGATGCTGGAGAGTGTGTGCCTTTGTAACGAATTTTGCAAGTTGAATTGCATCAAAGATGAGACAAAGTAAGTCCCTTTCTCAAGATGATAACGTGTTATATGATAATCAATCTCAATGTGTTTGGTTCGTTCATGAAAGATAGTGTTGTGCGCAATGTGAACAGAACTCTTATTATCACAATACACTGGTGTTGGATTATTTCAAGATACACCCATATCAGCTAACAACCATCGTAACCATACAATCTCACAGGTAGTGAAAGCCATAGCATGATACTCTGCCTCAGTAGAAGAGCGAGAAACAACATCTTGTTTCTTGCTTTTCCATGAAATAAATGAATCTTCTATGAAAATACAGTAACTAACCAGTAGTGGATATACAATCAATTTGATCACTCGCCCAATCAGCATCAGAGAACACATGAAGCTCCAAATCTAAAGTAGAAGGAAACATGAGACTTTGATAAAGAGTTCCCTCAGGTAACGAAGAATACGCATGATTGCAGCCCCATGAACAGAGGTGGGAGCACAAACGAACTGGCTGACAATGTGAACAACATATGCAATATCGGGACATGTAATGGTAAGGTAAACCAAACTACCCACAATAGACCGATACAAAGTGGGTAAACCAAACTACCCACAATAGACTGATACAAAGTGGGATCACGGAGAGCTTCCTTGTCAATAGGGGTGTAACGAACATTGACCTCAAGAGGAGAGTCGACATTACGTGCATCTGTGAGGCTTGCTTGTTCAAGGATATCCTTAGTGTACTTAGACTGAGAAAGTAGATATCCCTTCTCGGAATAAGCAACCTCAATACCCAAAAAGTAGCAAAGATAACCCAATTTTTTCATCTCAAACTGACAAGATTAAGATATAACCTGCAAGGGAGGATCTAACCAATAATGCAGAGCCGTTGGTACTCTGAGAAAATCCAAGTGATAACACAATAATGGTGAACTAATCGAACCAAGCTCTTGGGGCTTGTTTGAGTCCATACAGAGCTTTCTTAAGTTTGCATGCATGCCCTGGTAGATGAGAAATGCCCGGTGGTGGTACCATGCAGACGTCCTGCTTAAGATACTCATTCAAGAATGCATTTTAACATCCATCTCTAAGATAGTCCAATGACGGACTGAAGCAACTACAATAAGAACTCGGACTGTGATCATCTTAGCTACTGGGGAAAAAGTCTCCTCATAATCCATGCCATACTCTTGAGCCAACCCCTTAGCAGCTAAGCGAGCTTTATATCGCTCAATAGAAGAATCAGATCGCCTTTTGATTTTGTACACCCATCGACAACCAATAAGCTTTTTACCAGGAGGTGGAAAGACCAAATCCCATGTACCTGTCTTGTTCAAAGTAGATAAAACCTCTTTCATAGCCTCTTGCCAAAGAGGATCACGTGCTGCCTCAGAGTAGGATGTGGGCTCACAAACAGAGACAATATTGACAAGAAATGAAGAAAATGATGGAGAATAGCAAGAGTAATCAAAATCAAAAACCTGGGTGGATCGACGTGCTCGTCTAGGGTAGCGAGGTGGATTTGGATCAATAATTTCATGGGTTGAATTTGGATCCTCAATCACAAGATGATCATGGGCAGCCATAGGGGGAGGTGGTATCTATGTTATAAAGCATGCAAGAAATATTAGGAGAAATAGCAAGTGTATGTATAATATCAGAATCGAGGTCAGTGCTGAAAAGGATCAATCTGAAGAAGATTATATCTCGACGTGTTATGTGAGATGAGTGGGATGGAAAAGAAAGGAACATGTTCAATAAAGGAAACATTTCGAGAAACATACAATTTTCTCGAAACAGGGTCATAACAACGATAACCTTTCTACCTTATCATGTACCCAAGAAAAACACAAATAACAATACGAGAGGATAATTTAGTACGTTCAACATGTGGACGAAGGACAAAACAAGTAGAGCCAAACACCCTCAAATGAGAATACACTGGATTCTGACCAAAAAGCCTAGCATATGGAGAAATTCTAGAATTATGTGAAGTTGGAATTCTATTAATAAGATAAACAATCGTGAGTACAACCTCCCCCAAAAAATCACTAGGAACACTAGCTGAAAAGATCATAGACATAGCCGTCTCCACAATGTGTCTATGTTTCCGTTCAACTACCCCATTTTGTTGTGGAGTATCAATACAACAAGATTGATGTAATGCACCAAAAATATTGTGAGATGCATAAATCTACTAGAAACATTTACTTTTATCCTTTTATAATTTTTTTTGTTAATATGAGAGTTAAAACAACGTAAAACTAATTGTTGATGTGTATTCCCTCAACCCGCAGGCCCAACACGTAACATGGGGGTCTCGAATGGGTGATGAGCAAATAAATGGAGAAATAAGCAGGAAATGGGCTTGGTAAACTGTCTTTACTCACTGAAGAATGTTACTGGCCGAAGGGCCGAACGTACAATACTGTGCTACGGACTGATTCTATTGCTAGAGTGCTAGAGTACTAAATTCTGAACCCCTTACAGTGAAATAAATCTACTGTTTATACCGCCAATGGGTGGTTGGACATGCTGACGTGGCAGACTGTGAGCGACATGATCCCAACCACCAAATCTTCTGCATTAAATGTGTTTCCCGCTAGAATCTTAGTTTCCCGCCACTAGGTGGGGACGTTCATCCCAAAAGGTCATGCTCCTATCTCTCGCTAGAATGGCAACCCTGTCAATGGGACGTTCATCCCCATGCGCCTGAGCTATCCTTTGTCTATTCTTGAGCAGTCCCTGGTACCCTATCGTGGGGTGAGGACGTTCGTTCTTGTATACCTTGTACAGACCCTGGGCCCGGTGTTGGTCCTGTTTGTAATGGGAACAGTATAGAGGGGGGGGGGGGGGGTGAATAGACTGTTCAGGAATTTAAACTTTTCTCTAAGTTACAACTGACTTATCAGAGATGGTTGAATTCTGGTGACAGAGAAGGTCAAGTTCTGATGGCAACACTAAGGCAAATGCCTTTCTGATAACTCTTGAGGAAGATCTGCTGAACACAGAGTCCAACCTTTTGAGTTATGCAGTCAAGTTCTTAAGTGCAGAAATAAAATGAGTAAAGTAAATGACACCGGGGATTTTTATAGTGGTTCAAAGAACAGCTTGTTCCTCTAGTCCACTGTTCCACTAAGCTTGCAAAAACAACAGATTACAACGCCTTAGTCCCTAGAACTTAAGAAGCTCTCCACGTCTTCTTCAAACCTAGTTGCCACCCGGGATGCAGTCCTGCTTCCTGATGGCTGGTCTCGTTTCACTGAGTCTCTTGGAAGTATCACCACTTCACTTACTCCAGTTAGTTTGAGACGCCCTTTCTTTTTCAAGAAGTGTTTGATTAAAGATCAGTTTTCTCCAACGTTGCTTCTTCACAAAGGATGTGTAGATGAAGTTTTCGAAGTGTTAAAGAACTGAGGAACTTTGCAACTTGCTAGTTGGATGAGGGATAAGAAAGTATATCTTCCAACTTGAGCTTTTCTTGTTGAGGTAAGTAAGTCTTTGATCTCAAGAAAGCTTGGAGGTATTAGGTTCAGAGTAAATTGATCTGAGCAAGTTCGTATGGCAAACGTTATAGCAAAGTTATCGCAAAGTTATCCTGGTAGTTCTTCAGAGTGTATCTTATATACTGGGAGCAGTCTTCCCGTTGGAGTGTAGAAGACAGCTTCATTAAATGCTTGTACTGTTGACTTGACCGGTTGGACCTTCGACTTGCTATTTTGGGGGCGCGAAGATACTCGCATGATCAATCATCGGCTTTAAATATATCTTCGTACGTACAACATTAATTGAGCATTTAATGCGTGTACAGTACCATGTTCCCGTCGAAAGGTTCCTAGCCGTCAGAGGATTTCCCGTTAGTTTAACGACCGTTCGTAAGTGCCTTCGAGTTCTGCTAGGTTAGAGCTTGTCTGATGAGGTTTTCTGATCAGAACTCTGATGGCAACTTCTGATACCAACTCTGGTATCCAACTCTGATGGCTTCTCTGGAGAGCAACTCTGGTAGGAGTTCTGATAAGGAAGACCAAGAGGATTTCTGGCATGTCGACTATTCTAGTACTTACAAAGACAAATTCTAATACAAAATTTCTATAGGGGTACTTTCAAATACTAATCAACCTAGCATCATCAAAATCTAATTACATTTATTCCTTACAATTTCCCCCTTTTTTATGATGCCAAAACCCTTTAACTATTTCCAGAGAAGTGCCTATCACCATAAAAGAATAAAGTTAAAAACTTTCATTAAAATCTTGGTGGGCAACTTAGCATAGGAAAATAGTAAGAGTACACTACAATCAGATAGCAATAAAAGGACATAAAGTAACAGAGCAAACACAAGGAAGTCACAGAAGGAACAGATAATTTAAGATGCCATGCAAACTAGAGGCAGAGATGGTATCTTATTATCAGATGATGGTACATAAACAGAGATGGATAAACTTAAGATTCATCTTCATCTACCTGAGGTCCTGCTTTGTCAATCCTTTCAAGCTCTGCATTGACCTTTGCTCTGATGGAGGCTAAGTCCCTCGGATTCTGATAGTCTACCCAGTGAGGTGCAAGCTTGCAATCTAAGTAGTTTCTGATTGCTTCTGATACATTCTTGCCAGATAGGACTCTCATCTGCCACCAGTTTTCAGCTTCTTGAATTGATCCACCATGGTTAATTTGGACGAGTCCATCACTGTCCATAATCAGATTCTCTTGTTGCAGTGGGGTCATCAGCTTCTTCATCTGTGTAAATTGGGCTCTGTCAGGCCTAGACATGCCACTTTTCATCCACTCATTAAAAGAAAAGTTGGAGGACTTCTTCTTAGAGCTTCTGGGAGGTGGAGGAGGAGGTCTGGTGCCTACAGAAGCTTGCTTTTTCTTTCTGGCAGCTTCAAAATAAGGAGCAGGATCAACAGATGATGAGGGTCCTCTGATAGATAAGGCTCTGGAGCTTGGACCTTCTTCTTCTCTGATGTCTTCCCTCTTTTTGGCATCAACAAGATCGCCAAGGAGGAGCTCAATCTTTGAGAACTCTGATGCTTGAGCATCTCTGATCTCATCAAGAGCTTCTGGCAGAGTCTGGGTTACAGAGGCCAGTCCTTCAATCAGGCTCTCTTGTCTTTCCATAGTAGATTGGATGCTCTGTGTACTGGCTTCAAGGAGTACCAACTTCTGGTAACGCTCCTTGTCCTTGAGAATAAGATCTAAAGCTTGCGCTTTATGTTCTGTACATAGATTTCCTATCTCCATGAAGCGCTCTGAGGCTTGATCAGCATTCCTTTGTAGAATGTCAATGACTTCAGTGATCTCCTTTAGTTTCTCATTCTGATTATTCATGGATTGGGAGTGAAAGTAGAGGATAGAGTTGATTTTATCTACTTCCCTGGAGACAGCATCAATCTTCTTGTTGGATGAGCTCATGAAAGTATGCAGGGATTCTGTTAGAGTGTCAAGCTTTTCTGACAGATGCTGTAGGCCCTGATTGAGATTGATGTTTGTGTGTGTCAGATGCTCATAGTGTTTGTCATTGGTGACAATGAGCTTGTTAATGTTGTCTAGCATCTGACCACCAAACTCTTCTGCAGACTGGAAAAATTGGTTGAAGTCCATCTGAGGCGCTTCTGGAGCAAACCCAGGCATCTCCAAACCTCTTCCCTTAGGGAATGGAGTAGTATTGCCAGTGGGTTCAGCAGATTGATCCCTGGGAGGGGTCTTCCTCCTCTTGGATGTGAAGTCTGCCGCGAGAGAGGATGTGAGGAATCCATCATTGTCAGCATCTGAGGACAATATGCGAATGGGAATCTCTCTCTTGGGTGTTGAAGCTACAGAGAGCTGGGGACAGAGTGGAGGTGAAGCAGCTCTGGTGATTGACAAGGGTTGCTGTTGTGGAGGTGAACTCTGGTGAGAGGGGGTTTTCTGTTGGGGGAGTTCTGATGAGAGGGATTCTGAGGAGTGATTGATTTCAGAGGTTTGGGCGAGGGTGGTGGTGAAGATGACCGGTTTCTAGGAGGTGAGGGTTGTTTGCAGGGTGATGGAGACTTTGATTTGGTCTCCTGAGGGGTTGGATTTCTGATGGGGGATGGTGGGGGAGAGGAGGTTTTCTGAGGTGATGGGGTTTTCTGTTTGAGTAAGGTTGAAGGTTTTGAAGGTGATTTGGGAGGTGAGGGAGATTTAGGTGAAGGTACTTTAGGAGGGGGTGATTGAGTAAAAGGAGATTTGGGAGTGGAAGGAGGGGGTGTAGGAATTACCTCAAGAACAGTTTCAGAGAACAATGATTCTCTCCATTCTTTGACCAGCTTTTCCATAGTCAGAGGAACATCATTAGCCATGGAGGGTTACCCTTCTTCATGAGCATTGTGGCGAAACTTGATTAGTGATTCCTTTCTCTTCTTCTCCATTAGCCATTCATCAAACACTTTCATCTCATGTTCCTCCAAAGCTTTGACATGCTTTTCTGGAGATAAGGTAGTTATAGGTGTCTTACCTTGGTGTTTCTCTTTCTTCTTTTGCAGGACAGAAATGAGAAATGCAAGGTCGAAGCATTTAGACACATCTTCTGTGCCCACCCAGTGTAGAACAACAGCTTCTTCTGCCTCAAAACAGTCAAAATACTGTATGATCTTCTGAAGAGGCCCCATTCTCCATCTTCTCCAGGTCAGAACCCTTTCAAACTGCCTTTGAAGAACAGTGTTGTAGTCAATCTCTGGTGCTCCGTCAGAGATGGCTTGGGGTTCTGATAAATCTTCAGTGAAGACCAAGTCTGTTGCAGAGGAGGGTTGTGCAACAGATTCAGGTTCCCCCTGAGTTTCTGATCTCCGTGCAGGTGTTGTTGCATTCTTCTTCTTCTTCTTCTTCTTCAAGGGTCTCAGACCAGAGTTGTCAGAGTCCTCACTCTGAACAACTTGCTTCCTTCTCCTTTTCAATTTCTGCTTCTTAGCAGGAGAAGTTCTGATAGATTTTGGGGGTGCCAACTCTGATGCGGCCATTTTTGGTGCATCCACTTCTGATAGAGTGCTTCTGTCATTCTTCTTCTTCTTCCTTACATCCCTTGCAACCTGGGACTGCTCAGGCTGTTCTGAAGTCACAAAGGGCTTCTTGATGATCTTCCTGGGAGCATGTTTGGATTTGACAGCCTGTTGTTCCCTTTTTCTTTTCCAGCCTTTCTTCTCTCTTTAGCTCAGCATAGATGGCTATGTTCAGCTTGGGGGATGCAGTCAGGAATAGGGTCTTGGAGTGGTCAACTGGGGAAGGGTCCCTGAGTTGAACTCCATGGGCAGTGAGGATGGTAGAGAGAAGGAGGCCATGGCCCATCTTGGTTGAGAAGAGGCCTGTTTTCTAATCCTTCTTCTTGATGAATTCAGTTAAGGAACCGAAGATTACCTCGCCCCAGTTTATGTTCATCCCATGATGAACAGCAAAGATTGCTTTGCAGTTGGCCTTGTTGATCTCATCAGTTGAGCCAGTTTTGCACCACAAGCTCATGTGCAGAATGGCGACCAACTTCTCAAAGTCCTTCTTCAGCAGGAACTTCTTCATGTAGAGTATGTCCAGATTGGCGGCCTCAGAGCGGCAGTAGGTCTGGGCAAACGCTTCAACTGAGACCTCCACTGACTCTAGGTCAATGAGAGTGGGAGTCTCAGGGTCTTGAGAGTCCAGTTGGACTCCAAAGAACTCATTTAGGGCATCAACATTGAGTGAGATGCTCTTTCCCTGCACCTTGGAGTGGACTCTGCTCTTGGTGATGGTGGCGTTCAGATAGAATTCAGCCACATCCCTGGTGCTGAACTCTTCATAGGGATGAGCAACAATCTTGCTCAGTTGGGATTCATTCATCCCTTGGATGATTTTGGCCATCCTTTTCTGATTCTCTGCCAGTAGAGGTAGTGCAGACATATCTACCTTCATGCCGGTTACCACATTGGCAACAATGGCCTTAACTGCTTCTTTGGTGAGGTCGTTTACGTTGATGAAGTTCATTGTCTGAGAGGTTTCTGAAGATTCTGGAGATTAGGAAGTTTTGAAGCTAGTACTTTTGGAGAGATGAATTGCAGTAGCGGTTTAGGTTGAAGAAGGTGGATATAAATGGTTTTGGATTAGTGGACGTTTGAGATAATTTACGGTTTCGAGGTATCGTTTAAGGAAATGCGGGCGGAAAAACGTTTCCGTTAACGGAATAATAATCAGGGGTATTCTGGTAAAAGACCTGTTCAAGTCAAAAGGTCTTGCCCGTTCCAAGAAAAATAATCAAGTCCACATGGATCTCTGATGGACTACAGATAAGGATCCTTGTATCAGAGAAGGAGGTTCTCTGATGAGGGGTACTCTGGTGATCAGAAAAGGGGTATTCTGATGTAGGGTCTTCTGATCCAGAAGGCAGTTCTGGTCCACATCAATTCTGGTTCATGCATCTCTGGGAAGATCATCCATCATTCCCAGTTCTTCCCTTAGCTTGTTGAACCTTGCCTCTGGTAAAGGCTTGGTTAAAATATCCGCTAGCCGATCTTCTGTAGGTACATGCTCCATACAAATATGCTTCTTCTCCACATGATCTCTGATGAAATGATGTCTGATCTCAATGTGCTTTGTCCTGGAATGAAGTACCGGATTTAGAGTGATAGCAATGGCACTGGTGTTGTCACAGAGCAACTTGATCTCCTTTGCTTGAATGTCATAATCCTTCAGTTGTTTCTTCATCCAGAGTAACTGAGCACAACAACTCCCAGCTGCAATGTACTCAGCTTCACCTGTACTTGTTGAGATTGAATTCTGCTTCTTGCTAAACCGGGAAACAAGTCTCCCACCTAACATTTGGCAGTGACCAGAGGTGCTCTTCCTATCTAACCTGCATCCTGCAAAATCTGAGTTAGAGTAACCAATTAGTTCAAAGTTACCTCCCTTGGGATACCATAGGCCTGCATTTGGATTTCCTTTGATATATCTGATGATTCTTTTAGCAGTGCTTAGATGGATCTCCTTGGGCTTTGATTGGTATCTGGCACAGATTCCAACTAAGAAAGAAATATTTGGTCGGCTTGCAGTTAGATAGAGGAGTGATCCTATGATTCCTCTGTAGGTTGTTGCATCGACATCCTTTCCTTCATCATCTGGACCGATTCCTTGTGAGGTGTTCATGGGAATTTTCACTGAGGATTTGCCTTCCACTCCAAACTTCTTGATCAGGTCTCTGGTATACTTCCCTTGATTGATAAAGATTCCTTCTGGAACTTGTTTAACGTGTAGTCCTAGGAAGTAGCTGAGTTCTCCCATCATACTCATTTCAAATTGACTCTGCATCACTTGAGAAAATTTCTTGCATAGTTCTGAATTAGTACTACCAAATATAATATCATCAACATATATTTGTACTAACAGAATATGATTAGCAACATAGATTTGAAATAGAGTTTTGTCAACCTTTCCCTTAGTAAACCCATGGTTCACTAGGAATAGGGACAGTGTGTCATACCATGCTCTGGGAGCTTGCTTAAGACCATAAAGGGCCTTTTTAAGCTTGTAGACACAGGAGGAGTGAGTAGGAATGACAAAACCTGGTGGTTGTTCCACATAAACCTCTTCTTCAAGATCTCCATTCAGAAATGCACTCTTGACATCCATCTGGTAGACCTTGATGTTGTTGAAGGTAGCATAGGCTAGGAAGATTCTGATGGCTTCAAGTCTGGCTACTGGTGCAAATGTCTCATCAAAATCTATTCCTTCTTCTTGGCAGTAACCCTTGGCTACCAGCCTAGCCTTATTCCTTACAATATTGCCTTCTTCATTTGCTTTGTTCTTGAATACCCACTTGGTTCCAATGACATTCTGATGTTGAGGTCTAGGAACAAGTTCCCATACTTTGTTCCTTTCAAATTGAGTAAGCTCTTCTTGCATTGCTTCTTCTACTGTCATAGGTTCCATCTGAGATATGTAGCAGGCAAGCATTGCTTCTCTTCTTGTTGTAGCAGATCTGGTTTGTACTCCACTTATGATATGTCCAATCACCTGGTTTGGGGGATGATCCCTTAACCAAGTTAGGTCAGGTTCTGATAAGTGTTGTCTTGGTCTCTCTTGCTCTTCTTCAGGTTCTTCATCACTATCCTTGTCTTGTAGAATGGGATTCTGAAGGTGGATTGGTATGGCAGAGTTGATGACCACTTCTGATGTTGTTTCTTCTGGTGATTCATCTAGATTCGTTTTCTCCAAGTTCTCTGTTATGTTCTCAACAGAGTTGAGATCATCAAACTTGACATGAATCGATTCTTCAACAAATAGGGTCCTTTTGTTGAGTATTCTATAGGCTTTGCTTACGCTTGAGTAGCCTAAGAATATTCCTTCATCAGCCTTTTCTTGGAACACTTTGAGATGTTCCTTTCCATGATTGAGTATATAACATTTGCCTCCAAATGCATGAAAGTAGCTGAAGTTAGGTTTCCTTCCCTTCCAGAGCTCATAGGGGGTTTTCTGATGAGTTTTGTGAATCATGCTCCGGTTCTGGGTGTAGCATGCAGTGTTGATAGCTTCAGCCCAGTATCTGTGAGGCAGACCAGAATCAGCAATCATGGTCCTTGCAGCTTCCTTGAGTGTTCTATTTCTTCTTTCTGCAACTCCATTCTGTTGAGGAGTTCTGGTTGCAGAGAGTTGATGCATTGTTCCATTTTGATCACAGAACTCTTGTATGACTTTGTTGACGAACTCTGTTCCTCTATCTGATCTGATAGATTTGACTTTCTGGTTCTGCTCATTCTGTAATAGTTTCAGCAGAGATGGTAGTTTCTGCAGAGTTTCATTTTTCTTTTTCAGAAAGATTGTCCAAGTGTATCTTGAATAGTCATCCACCATGACTAAAGTATATCTTTTTCCACCAACACTTGGAGTTTCCACTGGTCCAAATAAATCCATATGGATCAGATTTAAAGGACTAGTAGAAAGGTCTCCAGCAATTGGTTTGAAGGAGTTCTTCACTTGCTTTCCTTTCTGGCATGCACTGCACAGGCTCTCCTTCTCTTACACAATGTTAGGTATGCCATCAACAATGTGATCCCTTGCTAGTTTGTTGATTGTTTTGAAATTCAGTTGACTCAACTTCTTGTGTCATTCCCAGCTCAGTTTTGAATCTCCTTTAGCTAAAAGGCAGATTCCACCCTTTGCAGTAGACCAATCAACAACATAGATGTTTCTTTTTCTGGTAGCAGTCAGAACTACTTCCATAGTTGTCTCATGCTTGACAGAACAACCTTCTTTGGAGAATTCAACTGTGTAGCATTTATCATAGAATTGGCTAGCACTAAGCAGGTTGAATTTCAGGCCTTTGACATAAGAGACATCTTCAATGATTATCTGGTCTCTGATCAGCTTCCCTTTTCCTTTAGTTTGGCCATCTTTGTCATTACCACCAAAGGTAACTCTGGGCCCTTTGATTTTCTGGAACTCTGTAAGGCAACTCTTGTCACCTGTCATGTGCCTGGAGCATCCACTATCAATGTACCAATCTTGTTCAGAGATAGCTCCAGCACACAGTTCATACAACAATTAAAAGGAAGATTTAGGTACTCAAGCAATGTTGGGTCCTAGGGGGTCATGCAGTCTTGGCAGCCGGTACCACTTTGGTCTCATCAAGTGAAACCTTGGTGGGTGGTACCTATTGTCCACCTGGTAGTCATAGTAAACGGAAGTGTGATTCACTTTGGGCAGATGCTTGTGAGGATCATGCTTCCGGTTTACATACTTCTGCATAGCCTTTTTAGTTGGGTAGAAGTCCCATATACTATTGATAAGTCCATTTTTGTACTTATTTTTCTTATCAATTTTAAGCGATTTTGGATTGGAAAATAGAAAAACAAGGCATGTTTTATATATTTTGGTTCAAGTTTCATGAAATCAGGTAAAAATCACGTCAATGATATGTTTGACGAAATTTCGGGTCAATTAAGCACAAAATGCGTCAATTTGAGTGAAAAATGATATCATACTGAAAGAAGCAAGCAGAATTTCAAAGTGGTCCAGAAGGGAAAGTTGAAGAGCACAAAATACAGAACAAGATGGTCAAATAAACACATAGGCGGCCTGGCAGGCGGCCAAAAAATGGAGGCCTTCGCGGCCGCCTGCCTTTTTTTTTTGAAAAATCATTTTTTTTGGAAATTTGACCGAACCGGAGAAAAACGGAAGGCGGCCGACACTGGACGGAAGACGGCCGCCTTCGATGACCGCCTGCGGCACAAGACGACGAAACGAACAACCGGTCGGTGCGATGTGACGGCAGGCGGTCGGAGCAAGGCGGCAGGCGGCCGCCTGTTTGGAGGCCTGTGAGATTTTTGGTGCTATAAATAGCCCGATTTTTGCTGAACTCAAATACACCATTCTTAGCCCGAAACTAGTTCAAAAAGGTCTTCTTCTTCCTCTTCAAAGCTCGGATTTCCACCATTGTTGCACCTTCAACTTCAATCTTTCATATCTTTTTCATTTTAGCTCCAATTTGTAAGTTCTTTATATGTATTTTCATCTTATCAACGAGTAGAATCTGAATCTGTGCTTTGTTTTCTCGATCTGTTCTTCGAATGTTTTCAGAATATTTATCAAGTATTTCACATTTTCTTCCAAAAATTAAATAAAATAGTTGTTGATGTTGAATTCATTCCAATTAATTATATAGTTGTTTACTAGCCTCAAGGTTGTTATTTATTTGGAGAAAGTTAATTTTCAATTAATTTTTAATTAATTTCGGTAATTACTTGTTATTATTGCATAAATTAAATTAATTACACAAAAATAGAAAAAAAAACAGTCTCGGCCCTAATTCCAGTTTATTTCACTGTAATATCACCCCCAGTAGTCAATAGAAAATTTAGAACTAATTTAGCCTATTTTTAATTGCCTTTTGTATTTTATAGTTAAAAGTGGGAAAATTATCAATTAGGGTTAAAATTGGATTTAGGTTTAAAAATTCGTGGAAAATTCCAAAAAGTCATATTGTAGTTCCAGAAAGTTTATTTTGACAAGATCTTATTTTTGATTAATTTTTGCTATTATACATGTTTAATTCCTTGTTAATGGTTAATTTATTTACCATATTGTTAAATGCAAAAATAATGTTTAGTAGCTAAAATTGTTTTGGGCATGAATTGAGTAAAAGAATATGGATTGACTTGTTAGCCGAAAATTAGGGGTTAAAATTAATTAATTGGGCTAGTTATTCAAATTGATGAATTAGTAATTAATAATTGTTAGCCATTTTCATGAATTAAATTTTGGAAAATTATTTCTAACTTGTCTATGAGATTAGAAAATAATTTGAGCCAACTTTATTCAAGCACATTAATAAGGCCTAGAAATAGGATATTTTAATGAAAGAGATTTACATCTTGTCTATGAGAAATAAATTCAAATTGCTTAAATAATGAGTTTAATTAGTCAATGAATTTGGCTATTTTTATTAATTAAAATATTGGAGAATTATTTCTGTCTTGTCTATGAGATTAAAATTTAATTCAAGCCAACCATTTTTGAATGCATTAATGAAACCTAGAAATAGGATAAATTAATGAAAGTAATTTCTATTCTTGTCTATGAGAAAACAAATTATTAGTCCAATTGTTGTTTTAATTCCCCTAATTACTAGGTCCAAGAATATATCCATTTCTAATTATTCAATTCATTGCCCTTCTTTGATCAATCCATTTAGAGTTTAATATTTTTCATTTAGTTTATTTTTGAGCCATCATTAGATTTGCATAATTTAATTACTTTATTTTTCAAAAACTAGTTTAGAAATTCAATCAAAAGTTTTAATTCGGAAAGCTTCCAATAATTTGCGATAACCTGTGACTGAGCTTAAAATTAAGAAAACTCCTCCGCCATTCCTCAAGAGACGATACTCGGGGAAAAATCGAAAGGTTAGACTCCGTTTTACTACAACGCCGCGAAAGCGGTTATCAACTATCAAGAGCAGAGGAGCGGTTAGCTTTGGGCTTCTTAGGTTTACCAGCCAACCTTTTCTGCCTAAAGTCAACCTTCTCTTGATATCTGCCTCTCTGGTGATCATTTCTGGTGGGGTAGTCATGAGAGTGTCTGGTCAAGTTTTGTTCTTGTTTTATGTTATTTTGAACACCTTTTTTGTTGTTAGATATTCTGCCAGGTTCATTATTTTTCAAAACTTGTTTTGGTTGAACCTTTATCTTTTCCTTTGCTCGTCTGACCTTCTCATGAGCAACCTTGGTACCAGATACACTAGCTTGGTAAATGGGGCTAGAAATCAGTGGCACTATGACCTTGTCTGCCTTAGCAACACTGGTGCTAGGCATTACAGAAGGTTCACTTGATTCTGCTGAGCCATAACCAAGGCCAAAACCAACGCCAATTTGTTGATCAAGTACAAACCTTTCCATTGAGGCTTGGGCCTTCTGGTAGGTTTTATACTACCAGAAAGGAGTATATCTTTAGAAGAGAAAAAGACATCTCGTTGAACAATATAGATCTCCACTCAATCTCAAGAGGAGAAAAAGACATCACTGGAAAGACATCTAGAAGAGAAAAAGACATCTCGTTGAAAAATAGAGACCAACAAGTGGATACACTCACCCTCCTATTGGGTGAGTGTATCCAAGAGTGTTACTCACTAACTGGAGTAAGTGAAGTGGTGATACTTCCAAGAGACTCAGTGAAACGAGACCAGCCATCAGGAAGCAAGACTGCATCCCGGGTGGCAACTAGGCTTGAAGAAGACGTGGAGAGCTTCTTAAGTTCTAGGGACTAAGGCGTTGTAAACTGTTGTTTTTGCAAGCTTAGTGGAACAGTGGACTAGAGGAACAAGTTGTTCCTTGAACCACTATAAAAATCCCCGGTGTCATTTACTTTACTCATTTTATTTCTGCACTTAAGAACTTGACTGCATAACTCAAAAGGTTGGACTCTGTGTTCAGCAGATCTTCCTCAAGAGTTATCAGAAAGGCATTTGCCTTAGTGTTGTCTGAGGCTACCCGGACAGAATCTAATCCGCTGCCAGGTCTAGTTCTGCCATCAGAACTTGACCTTCTCTGTCACCAGAATTCGACCATCTCTGATAAGTCAGTTGTAACTTAGAGAAAAGTTTAAATTCCTGAACAGTCTATTCACCCCCCCTAGACTGTTCCCATTACAAACGGGACCAACAAGTGGTATCATAGCCTCCTCGTTCTTGTAATCTTTTAGGTTACTCGTTGAACAAGAGATCCACTTGTTTTAGCCTCTTTAATCTCTTATTATGGATAACACTCTTTCAAAGAATCTTATGTTCTCAGTGACTAAGTTTGATGACTGGAGGATTCGCATGAAAGCTCACCTCTGAAACCAGAACGCTGTTTGCTGAAGACAAAGAGAGATACCAGAAATTGGTTCTCCTTGAAGCAAGTTCCAAGGACATTGCCTCAGCTGTCCATAAACAACAAGGTCTGATAGAAGGTCTCACCTCTGTAACACAAACACTTCCAGAAACCTTAGAGCAGATTGCCACATCCCAGGCAACAGAGTTTCAAAGACTTGCAATGATGATCTCTGGCCTGGATGATGCCAAAAAGGGGGAAGAGGACCCTCACCCTAAAAAGAAGCAACTCGCCAGAACCTCAGCTGGCCCCTCTGTTGATCCAGCCCCCTACTTTCAGGCTTCTATGCAAAAGAAGAAAGAAGCTGGAGTTTCTAGACCCTCATCTCCCCACAGAACCTCATCTAAGAAGAGGAAAGCTCTAAACTTCAGGGAATGGAGACTGAATGGTTCTCAGAGGATAGACAGAGCTCAGTTCGAGGAAATCCAGCAGAAAATGACTCTTACACAGCAGCAGAACCTCTACCTTGACAGAGAAGGTCATATTAGAGTCAAGCATGGCGGATCACTGGAAGAAGCTGAGTACTGGTACCTTAACAGAATCCTTCTAGGGAAGGACATCCATGAAGGTGTCCTTAACTATCTTGACTGCAAGCTCTCACCCATTTGGGCATCCTATCAAAGAGCTGGGAACCTCACAGCTATTAGAGAAGAAGTCAATGTTGAGCTGAAAAGACTAAAGGAACTGGATGATCAAGCCATAGCTCATGCTGCAAGGGAAAACTTGTAAAGGAACACCCCTACTCTTTCTCTTAATAAAAGATCATCTCTGCCTCCTTTTGAGTAAGGCAATTCCTTCTAATCTGTCTCTTGTGTATGTTTGTTTGCTTTCTGAGTTCTTTATCTTGCTCTGATTTATTTGTTTTATCTGCTATCTGAATGTACTGTACTCTTACTATTTTCCTATGCCAAGTTGCCCACCAAGATTTTAATGAAAGTGTTAAACTTTAATTCTTTATGGTGAAGGCACTTCTCTGGAAATAGTTAAAGGGTTTTGGCATCATCAAAAAGGGGGAAATTGTAAGGAATATTTGTAATTAGATTTTGATGATGCTAGATTAATTAGGACTTTAGTGTACCCCTCTTTAGACTTAATGTATTAGAATTTTCCTTTGTAAAAGTTCTTAGTATAATCGACTACCAGAAGGCCTCCAGAGCAGAAGACCTCCTGACAGAAGATCTTTGTTTTTCTGCCTTAGAACAGAAGACCTCAGGGTCTCTGTTAGCCTTTACTCTGACAGAAACCCTCCTGGTTCTCTATTGGATATCTTCTCAACAGAAGTGCTCAAGACCTTCTCTGATCAACTCTCTGTTAAAGACACCAGAAGGCCTGACACTTAGAAGAATTCCACCAAGCCGGGAAACCAACTGAAAGATTCCTTCAACGGCTAGGAGTCTTGAACGGAAAAGCTACAGTACGCGCATTAAATGCACATTTAATGCCTTCCATACTCTGTAGAGTAATTGCAGATGATTGGCTGCAATGTCAGGATTACTTTTTCCCAAAATAGTAACCCGCCAACTTTACCGGGTCCTATTGGTCAAGTCAACTGCTCGCTCATTTAATGTAGTTGTCCTCCTTCTCCTCCAACGGGAAGACAGCCTCAGTATAAAAGATACACTACGAAGAACAACCGGATAATTTTGCTAACTTTTGCTACAACTCTGCACATACAAGAAATTCAAACGCTACAAAGCAAAAAGCCTCCTTGAGATTAAACCTTCATCATCTTCTACAAGAGAAGGCAGAAGTTGGAAAAATCCCTATTTCCAACTCAAGCAAAGTTCCAAGTGTTCTTCAACTCTTCAAGCTCATCACATACAAATCCTTTGTAACGAAGCAAGTTGGAGGAACCTCTGTTCTAAATAGAACCTCTTCTTTCACAAGAAGGACGTCCAAGTACCTGGAGCAGTGAAGTGGTGATACTTCTGGAAAGCTCAGTGAAAGGACCAGTCTTAGGGAAGCCGGAAGTGCATCCAAGAAGACATCTACACTTGAAGAAGACGTGGAGAGCTTCTAAAGTGATAGGGCTAAGGCATTGTAAACGGACGTTTTTACAAGCTTAGTGGAACAGTGGACTAGAGGAACAAGTTGTTCCTTGAACCACTATAAAAAGCCCTGGTGTCATTTACTTACTGCTTTACTTTCATTGCTTTTATTTGAACTGCTTAACTCCAAAGACTTGGTATCTGTGTTCAGCAAAACTTGTCTTGAGAGATAACAGAAGGCCTACTGCCTTTGCTTCTCTGAGGCTACTAACAGAACTCCCTACCAGAACCCCATCCGCTGTCAGTCTGTTCTGCCAACAGAACAAGCTATTCTGTTAAATCTGGTACTTAGCTTGAAAAAGCTAAAAACCAATACAGTCTATTCACCCCCCCTCTAGACTGTATCCAGTACAACCGGGACCAACACTTAATTTTGGAATAGAGCATGACTGCTTTCACTATGTTGTACTTCTTATTTCACTCTGAACTCGTGTATAATATGTACTTTCCGGCCGGTAGAGCCGAAGAATAAAATGTAGCACCTTATTGCTTATGAACGTCTTCTTTTTGCTTCCTGCTTTCTTCCCCTTCCCTTCTCTTTTCTCTCTTTTTGTGATCCTTCTTTGGATTCTTTCATTTTGATCCTTATTCGGATTCCTTTAATTCTTCGTTCCATCATCCGCTCGTCGTACCCGCTCGTTTAGCCCGGTCCTTTGGATTCTGAGCCGAGCGTAGTCGACGTAGTCGGTGAGGAACGACCTTCTCTCTTTGTGATCCTTCTCTGGATTGTTTTATTTGATCCTTCTTTGGATTCTTTTATCTCTTCGTTCCATCACCCGCTCCTCGTAATACCCGCTCGTTTAGCCCGGTCCTTTGGATCCTGAGCTGAGCGTAGTCGACGTAGTCGGTGAGGAATGGCCTTCCATCCTTGTGATCCTTCTCTGGATTATTTTATTTGATCCTTCTTTGGATTCTTTTATCTCTTCGTTCCATCACCCGCTCCTCGTCGTACCCGCTCGTTTATCCCGGTCCTTTGGATCCTGAGCCGAGCGTAGCCAACGTAGTCGGTGAGGAACGACTTTCCCTCCTTGTGATCCTTCTCTGGATTCTTTTATTTGATCCTTCTTTGGATCTTTTATCTCTTCATTCCATCACCCGCTCCTCGTCGTACCCGCTCATTTAGCTCGGTCCTTTGGATCCTGAGCCGAGCGTAGCCAACGTAGTCGGTGAGGAACGGATTTCCCTCCTTGTGATCCTTCTCTGGATTCTTTTATTTGATCCTTCTTTGGATTCTTTTATCTCTTCGTTCCATCACCCGCTCCTCGTTGTACCCGCTCGTTTAGCCCGGTCCTTTGGATCCTGAGCCGAGTGTAGCCAACGTAGTCGGTGAGGAACGACTTTCCCTCCTTGTGATCCTTCTCTGGATTCTTTTATTTGATCCTTCTTTGGATTCTTTTATCTCTTCGTTCCATCACCCGCTCCTCATCGTACCCGCTCGTTTAGCCCGGTCCTTTAGATCCCGAGTCGAGTGTAGCCAACGTAGTCGGTGAGGAACGGCTCGTAATGTATTTAAAGATACAAAATATACACAATGATTTTATCGTGGAAACCCGGAAAGGGAAAATCACGGGACTTTTTAGGCTAATGTCCAAGCCCGCTTACTCTTATCAATTCCTTATCATTATTACATTGTACAACTTGAACTTCTCTTCCTCTTTTCTTCCTCTCCCCCTCCCCCATTTTTTTGGGAGGTTTTACTGGTAAAATCTCTTCAGGTGTTCTACGTTCCACATACCGGCAGGGCGTCCCTCCAAAGTCTGCAAGAGGAACGTCCCTGCTGTCGTCCGTCTTTCGTAGACTCGGTACGGCCCTTCCCAGTTCTTGGCCATCTTGCCACCCTCCAGCAGTTTGCTCTTCTCTCGCCTCCGTAGTACCAGATCCCCGATCTTGATTTCCCTGACCCTAACTGCCTTGTTGAAATACCTTTCGGTCACCCGATGGTATTCCTCCATGCGTCGTGCGGCTAGGTCCCTCCTTTCTTCGATGAAGTGCAGCTTAGACCTTAGATTTTCCTCATTCTATTTTGGGTTAAAATGCAACGTCCGGTGTGTGGGTACGAGCACCTCGGTGGGGACTTTGGCCTGAAATCCGTAGGCCAGGGCGAATGGAGTTTCTCCGGTTGCTGTCCTCGGGGTCGTTTAGTACGTCCACAAAACGTAATTCAGCTGCTCCGGCCAGGTTTAAGAGTAATCTTCCAGTTTCTTCTTGATACCGTCCATAATGGTCCGGTTCATCTTCTCTACCTGACCGTTCGCCTGTGGGTATGCCACCGAAGCCCTAGAGTGTCTGATGCCCCACTTTGATAGGTATGCTTCGAACCCCTTACCGACGAACTGTCGGCCGTTATCGGTGATAATCTGCTCTGGGATGCCAAAACGGCATAAGACGTTCTGCCAGATGAAATGCAGGCACTGAAACTCTGTGATATTCTTTAGAGGTTCGGCTTCTACCCATTTGGTGAAATAATCAATAGCCACAATTATAAACTTCTTTCCACCGGTTGTCCGGGGTAAGGGCCCTAGCAAGTCTATTCCCCATCTCGCAAAGGGTAAAACGACAGTCATTGGGGTATAGAAGCTAGCCAGTCTTCCAGACATGGGTGCGTACTGCTGGCACACTGCGCACTTCTGGGTATGGTTGAAGCAATCCCGCTGGATGGTCGGCCAGTAGTACCCCTGCAGGATGATCTTCCTTGCCAGCGTCCGGGGTCCTTGGTTGCTAGAGCAGATGCCTTCATGGATTTCTTCCATGACTACTGCAACTAGGTCCTGCGGTAAGCACCTAAGATAGGGGCCGCCGAACGTCTTCTTGTACAATTCTCCATTGATAAGTTCAAAACTCGCAACTCATCTTTTTATCCAAGGGGGCCTTCCTGAGGTCTGTCCGTCTTTATCAAGGGGGAGAGTCCCATCTTTAAGATAGTCTGCTACCTCCTTCGCCCGGCCAGGATCTGCATAAGAAATAGCATGTACCTGGTTGGTCTCCGTCACTGGTCGGAGGAGCACTTCCTGCTTGGCAAAACCCCCGATATGCCTGGGCATGAGCGTCACCTGATCCTCGGATAGAGAGTTGCCTATTTTGGATAGGATACCAGCTTCAACATTTTCTACCCGAGGTACCAGGTCGATGACCACCTGCTCAAATTGTGCAGTCTACTCCTCTGCCAGTTCTTTATAAGCCTTCATCCGCTCCTCCCGGGTCTCTGCCGTAGCATTCATCTTCGTCACCACCAACTGGCTATCCATCCGTACTTTCAGGCGAGCTGCACCGAGTGCCTTTGCATATTTTAGCCCTGCGATAAGTGCCTCGTACTCAGCCTCGTTGTTGGTGACCTTGAAGTCAAACATTAAGGAGTAATAAGCTTTGAAACCCTCGGGGGAAGTGACGAATGCACCCCCCACATCCTTTAGCACTTGTCGCCCCGTCGGTGTACATCTCCCACTAGTTGTCAAAGTCATTGTTATCAGTTTTCCCATCCGCCGTGCGTGCCGTACATTCAGCAATGAAGTCTGCCAAAACCTGCCCCTTGATCGTCGGCCTCGGCTTGAACTCCACATTGCACTGTCCGATCATCAGGGACCATTTGGTAATTCTCCCACTCGCCATCGGATTCCTAAGGATGGTGGCCAAGGGTTGAGTGGTGAACACCGTCACTGGGTGCGCCTAGAATTATGGCGCCAAGCGCTTGATTGACGCGATCAAGGCTAGGATCGTCTTTTCCATCAATGTGTATCTGGTCCCGGGGCTGTTCAACGCCTTGCTCACAAAATATACTGGTCGTTGGACGCCACCCTCCTCTTTCAACAGAACAAAACTTAGCGTCAGGTCGGCCACAGCCAAATAAATGTACAATTGTTCCCCGAGGTCCGCCTTTGTGAGGACGAGCGGTGAGGGCAGGTACATCTTGAAATCTTCAAACGCCGCCTGGCATTCCGGGGTCCACTCAAAGGGGCTCGCCTTCTTCATGATCTGGAAAAAGGGGATGGCCCGGTCTGCCAGTTTCGACATGAACCTGCTCAGGGCTGCCAGACGTCCAGTAAGCCTCTGCACATCCTTCAAATTCTTGGGTGCCTCCATGTCCATAATGGCCTTTACCTTTTCCGGGTTAGGTTCGATTCCACGCTCACTCATCATGTAGCCAAGGAATTTTCCCCCATTCACAGTAAAGGCGCACTTCTTCGGGTTCAACCTCATGTTAGCTCCTTCCATGATGGTGAAGACCCTTTCCATATCCCGGACGTGGTCCTCCTTCCTTTTGCTCTTGATCAGGATATCGTCCACGTAAGCCTGATCTTCCCGAGGAATTCCTTGAACAATATCCTGATCATCCTCTAGAAAGTTGCCATTGCGTTCCTCAGGCCGAACGACATGACAACATAACAGTATACCCCGTCTGATGTGACAAAGGTAGTCTTCTCAGTATCGTCTGGGTGCATGAATACTTGGTGATACCCCCTGAAGGCATCCATAAAGTTGAGCAGCTCACACTACGCGGTTTCATCCACCAGAAGATCGATCCTCGGCACTGGATATGGATCCATTTGGCAAGCTTTGTTGAGATCAGAATAGTCGAGGCACATCCACGAGGTGGGCCCCTTGGGCGCGAGGACGATGTGAGACAGCCACTCCACGTGCATAACAGGCCGAACGTGGCGTATGCTAAGCAGGGTAGTGACCTCCACCTCGATTAAATCCCTTCGTTCGACCGCCATGTATCTTTTCTTTTGTTGTACACGTCTGGCATCCGGCCGAACGGCCAGTTTATGGCAAATAATCTTGGGGTCAATCCCTTGCATATCCTCCGGCCCCCTTGCAAATAGGATTTTGAACTTCCGGAGGACCAAGATCACACCCTCTCGGATCTCTGGCTCCAACGCAGTCCCAATAGATACCTTCCGGTCGGAAGGATCGTCCAGCTCCACCTCCTTTAATAACGTCGCCGGCTCTGGTCGGGATATGGCATCCTCCCTCCGAGCGGTCTCCGCAATGCTATTGACCCTCATGTCCCGCTTGGTCATCTTTTTTACGGCCTCCTTGTAGCAGGCCCTAGCCGTGTCCGAATCCGTACGGGCCACTCCTACCCCGGTCTCCGTGGAATATATTATGCAGGAATGTCGTACGGAGCAAATGGCTTCCAGGTCCTCCAGCCCCGGTCTTTCCAAAATGGCGTTGTGGGCACATTTCAGCCTTACCACTACAAACGTCATGGGAATCGTCGCTCGGTGCTCTCCATCCCCAATCTCCACCGGAAGGACGATGGTCCCTTCTGCGTCAATGCTGTGACTGGAGAAACCGGCCAAGGGAGTGCGCAGCGGGGCTCAGGTCGGCCCTGCTCAGGTGCATCTTCTCAAAAACGTCCCAGTACAGGACATTGACACTGCTGCCGGTGTCGACCACGACTCGTCGGATGATACATTCTCGGATATCCATGCTGATTACCGACTCATCCCTGTGGGGCCCTGGCGCCGATGGTAAGTCCGTTGGTCCAAACATAATGGGCTCGGCCTTATGCTTTTTGACGGGAGGTGCGGAGATGGAATTGATTCGGAGGGCCCTCTCGAATTTCTTCCTCTCTGCTGGGGTATCTCCTGTTTCTGCTCCCCCGAAAATCATCTTGATTTCCATCTTCTTTTTGGAGCCGACCGGCCCGAGAGATGTTTCGGGCCGTTTATCGCTGTGGCGGAAGTCCACGTCTTTGACTTCAGCCCCACGCCGGTCATCCCAGCGCCAGCTGTAAGGTCTCCTGTGATGCTGTAACTGTCCTTGGGATGTTGCCCCCGCGGTGAACTCCCCGAGGTATCCCATCTCGATGAGTTTCTAGATGGCGTACTTCAGACTCTTGCAGTCATCGGTATGGTGCCTCGGCTTGCGATAATATTCGCAGTAGGCCTCCATGTCCCGGCCCATTGTCTGCCCCTTGGTGGGTACTGGCTCCTTGAGCAGTCCTTTATCTTTGATAGCCCCAAAAATCTGGCTGATGGGGTACGCTGATAACCGCTTATGTGGTGTTGAAGTAAAATGGAGTCTAACCTTTCGGTTTTTCCCCGAGTATCATCTCTTGAGGAATGGCGGAGGAGTTTCTTGATTTTAAGCTCAGTCACAAGTTATCGCAAATTATTGGAAGCTTTCCAAATTAAAACTTTTGATTGATTTTCTAAACTAGTTTTTGAAAAATAAAGTAATTAAATTATGCAAATACTAATGATGGCCCAAAAATAAACTAAATGAAAAATATTAAACTCTAAATGGATTGATCAAAGAAGGGCAATGAATTGAATAATTAGAAATGGATATATTCTTGGACCTAGTAATTAGGGGAATTAAAACAACAATTGGACTAATAATTTCTTTTCTCATAGACAAGAATAGAAATTACTTTCATTAATTTATCTTATTTCTAGTTTTCATCAATGTATTCAAAAATGGTTGCCTTGATTTAAATTCTAATCTCATAGACAAGACAGAAATAATTCTACAATATTTTGTTCAATAAAAATAGCCAAGTTCATTAACTAATTAAACTCGTTAATTAAGCAATTTGAATTTAATTCTCATAGACAAGATGTAAATCAATTTCATTACAATTTCCTATTTCTAGGCCTTATTAACGTGCTTAAATATGGTTGGCTCAAATTATTTTCTAATCCCATAGACAAGTTAGAAATAATTTTCCAAAAGTTAATTAATGAAAATGGCTAACAATTATTAATTACTAATTCATCAATTTGAATAACTAGCCCAATTAATTAATTTTAACCCCTAATTTTCGGCTAACAAGTCAATCAATATTCTTTTACTCAATTCATGCCCAAAACAATTTTAGCTACTAAACATTATTTTTGCATTCAACAATATGGTAAATAAATTAACCATTAACAAGGAATTAAACATGTATAATAGCAAAAATTAATCAAAAATAAGATCTTGTCAAAATAAACTTTCTGGAACTACAATATGACTTTTTGGAATTTTTCACGAATTTTTAAACCTAAAATCCAATTTTAACAATTAATTGATAATTTTCCCACTTTTAACTATAAAATACAAAAGACAATTAAAAATAGGTTAAGTTCGTTATAAATTTTATATTGACTACTGGGGGTGATATTACAGTGAAATAAACTCGAATTAGGGCCGAGACTATTTTTTTCTCTTTTTAAGTAATTAATTTAATTTATGCAATAATAACAATTAATTACCGAAATTAATTAAAAATTACTTGCACTTCGTGAAAATTAACTTTCTTCAGATAAATAACAACCTTGAGGCTATTGAAGACCTATATAATTAATTGGAATGAATTCAACATCAACAACTATTTTATTTAATTTTTGGAAGAAAATGCAAAATACTTGATAAATATTATGAAAAAATTCAAAGAACAGATCGAGAAAAAAAAGCACAGATTCAGATTCTACTCGTTGAGAAGATGAAAATACATATAAAGAACTTACAAATTGGAGCTAAAATGAAAAAGATATGAAAAATTGAAGTTGAAGGTGCAACAATGGTGGAAATCCGAGCTTTGAAGAGGAAGAAGAAGACTTTTTTGAACTAGTTTCGGGCTAAGAATGGTGTGTTTGGGATGAGGAAAAATCAGGCTATTTATAGCAGCAAAAATACCGTAGGCGGCCAACCAAGCGGCCGCCTTCCACCTTGCTCTGGCCGCCTTCCGTCCCATCACCGGCAGTCGAACGTGTCGCACGTCACTTCACCGCAGGCGGCCACGGAAGGCGGCCGCCTGCCGTTTCTGTCTGGCCGCCTGCCGTTTCTGTCTGGCCGCTTGCTGTCTTTTCGCACCGACGGTCGTTGGCTTTGTCGTCTTTTCCTGTAGGCGGCCGCGAAGGCCTCCATTTTTGGCCGCCTTCGGTCGAAGCCTTCGGTCTTCTTCCCACTTCGAGTCAAAGCCTAATTTTTTATTTCTCCGTAGGCGGCCGCGAAGGCCTCCATTTTTGGCCGCCTATTTGGCCGCCTATGAGGTTATTTGACCGTCTTGTTCTGTATTTTGTGCTCTTCAACTTTCCCTTCTGGACCACTTTGAAATTGTGCTTCCTTCTTTCGGTATGATATCATTTTTGAGTCAAATTAACTCATTGTGTGCTTAATTGACCCGGAATTTCGTCAAAAGATATCATGGACGTGGTTTTTACCTGATTTCACAAAACTTGAACCAAAACATACAAAACATGCATTGTTTTTCTATTTTTCAATCCAAAATCGCTTAACTTTGATAAGAAAAATAAGTATAAAAATGGACTTATCAACCTCCTCACACTTAAGCGTTGCTTGTCCTCAAGCGACAAATCAGTTGCAAACACACTAAAAATGTAAAACTTTATTGTATTACAATCGAGTTGATATTAAAGAAATAGAAACAAAATCTCTTATTTTATTTTCAATTTTTAAACATTATAGAAAAATCACCCAAAATACAAGAATTTAAAATTATTATTACTTTATAAAAACACTATTGATTATGTTAAACCACCAATCAATTCCTATCCCAAGGTTTTCATTATTCTAAATTGGACATTCATCTGTTTTTTTTTACTCATTTTCACTCTTGTTGGCGGTGTTGTCCCATGGTGGATGTATTCTCACATGATTAATGGATGAAACAGAGCCCCCCCTCCCGTTTTTTTTTTTTGTTGGAGATGGAATTGTCCAAGAAGAGGATATAATGCGAGCGGGAAGGGATGGATAGGTATAACAACACATGAGTGCGACCAAAAGAAAACAACAGAATGAGAAGCTGCAACACTTAGCCGTATATGTAATTTACACAACTCGGCAGCGAGAAAATAGTTTTTGGCCGCAAGAAAAAAATTGTTCGTTGGGTAATGAGAGAAGGAGCTAACCGCAAAGTAGATTAAATGAGTTTGGTTTTTTTATAACTAAAATGAATGTCCAATTAAAACAAATACATCCCTTTACTTTCACAACCAAGAAACCATAACAATTTCAAGTTTTCTAAAAATAATAAAAAAAGTAAATTCTTATAATAAGGGTGATTTTCTAACCTATTATGTGATTGATAACAATTGAGAAATTAATGTTTCATATCAAAAATAGTAAAAAGATTGTTCTAAAACAAAGTTTTAACTTTTGAGTGTAAAACGCAACATCCTCACACTTGAGCTGGACCTCGCCCTCGAGGTCTCTTTTTATTGCACAAAGTTTTGAAATAAAGACACATTTTGTTTTGGTTCCTTCCTCACACTTGAGTTTTGAAACGATTTTGTGAAGAGGAATGATGAAAACAGGAAGAAAATTGTTTTAAAAATATCCTTACATCATCCATCGTTAGTTTTTTCGAAATCGGGTCAAAGCGTTCAACTCAGAATTTATTCATTGAAGCACAACCTGCAATCACACAAAACAAACAAACAAAGTTATGAAAAATACGGGTTGCCTCCCAAGAAACGCTTCTTTAACGTCACTAGCTTGACGTTTGAGAGAGAACTCTCTGTAATGCCAATCAGTTGTGAAGCACTCATCATTAGTGCCTCCACCTTATCCTCCAGGTATGCCGTCAGATGGCGTAGACCTTCGAACTCCCGTGACCACCGAAATGTGATATACTCTTCAAAGAACCTCCAGGTATGCCGTCAGATGGCGTAGACCTTCGAACTCCCGTGACCACCAAAATGTGATATACTCTTCAAAGAACACGTCGTTCGAACAAGGAATTAGCACATATCCTGCGTCACTCTCATTAGTAGAATCAACAAGTATTTCAGAATCAGGTGCCTCTGGTTTCTCCAACCACTCAAATGGAGTCATCAAGGTAAAAGTAGCGTGACTAGAGATTTGATACTCCTCTTGATGAGTTTTCTCTTCTTCATTTATGCCCTCAACATGAAAATCGAAAAGTTTAGATTCTGTGTCACTCTCTAAGAATGCATCCCAACTTCCTAAGTCACTAACCCCACATATATCATCTAGGCAAACAGATCCTTGCCTAGAACAACTATGTTCGTCATCATTGAGTAGAGAGTCAAAGAAGGCGTCATCGGAGAAGGTTTCCTCCAAATCACACATTTCAATAACAACTTCAACATGCATTTGGGCTTGTGTACGATGAACATCTTCATTAAGGCTATCCTTCAAGGACTCTTCAGGTGAGAGATCATCCATAGATGGTAGGGTAGGGCCGATGTCACAAAGTATCTCCTCATCTATGGTCTCTTCATCAACTTCAGTTGGAACTTCCAGAATGAGTTCTTTAGGACTAAGTTCTATGAGGACAGACTCTAGCTCAGTAGCAATGAGAGGCTCAAAAGAAATAGGGGTGCAAAGAGTTTCAACCGTCTCTCCCATAGTTACCGCTGTCTCCTCCTCAGATTTAGCACCTTCCTCGTATGTCTCCTATTGAATTTTGTGTTCATTATCATAAATGATTTGTTCACACAATTTCTTGATACTCTCGTCACGAGATGCTAGTTCAATCCTTGCCCTTTTTAATTCTTCCACAAACTCGAGCAAGGATGATTTTAATTTTTCGAGCTCGTGTTCAGGATAAGGTGAAATTCCAGAGTCAACCTCGTAGGAGTACTCGTTTGTGTCGGTGTAATGATTTTCTAGCCCTTCGTGGTAATTTTCATAATAATTAAAATTATCATGATAATTACCTTGATAGGAAAAATCATCATGGCGTTCAAAGTTTTGCCCTTGGTGGAAATAGTTATCTTGAAATTGGTAATCTCCATACCCCAAAGGTGGATTTTCGCACCATTGATTGTTATCCTCATAACCTTGCTCATAATATCCTTCATTTTGATTATTTTGGAAAACTTGTTGTTCATTATATGGATAGTGATATGGTGGATGAGAAAGAAAGTGTTCGCTTGAGTAATCCATGAGAAAATCTCAACCTCGTCAGCAAGGCCATCCCTGAAGACCAGGAGGACAGGGAGCGTGAGGAGGACGCCACGGCCGACCAGGTCGGAGGAGGGGACGTCTTCCAGGAGGCCATCAACCTCACGACGGACCTGCGCAACCAGCTCAACGGCGGCGCCCCTGATGCCCGCATCGGCCTGGATAAGAAGCGCGCAGAGAAGACAGACAACACCCTGACCCAACCTTTGGCCACGGCTTCTCCGTCCGTTGACCCACAGGTTCAGGCCGCACTATCGGTCATCATCGCCAGCTTGGCTCAGAACCCCACCGTCCTCAGCGCACTCATGCCAAGGACTGTGGGGAACATCACTCCACCTCCTAAGCCCCAACCGTTGGCCACCAAGCTAGGCAACGACGAGGGGGTGATAGCCTAGGACACGGCGTCATCCCACTCCCACCCTGCTTCCCCTCTTCGGCCCGGACCGACCCCAGCGCGTGGAAAAGCCTCTGCCTTCAATAGGCTGGGTGACACGCGCCGTCGTCCGGTTTCGGAGAGGATGGCGGGACGGATTGGTGAGCGTCGGCCTGGCTCGCTAAGGGAAAGCCTGGGGTCTATGTCCCGGACAGCGGACCAGCCCCACCTGAACAAGGGCAAGGGAAAGTTGCACGAGGATGGCGTGCGCCACCAGATCAACATGGCCCACGAGGTGCGCATACAGAACCAGCAGGGCGCCGCTGCGGCCGCCAGTGACCCTCGGGACGAGGTCATCACCCAGTTGGAAAGGAGACTGGTCCAGATGGAGGCCAGACAGTCGGCGAACATTCCCACGGCCGGTGCCTCCAACGATTTTGGCCTCAACGCACTCATGAACAAGGTCAGCGCCCTTGAGAGGGAATTGGCCGAGGGACGAGGTGACCCCGTCATCCAGGTCAGGACCAGGACTCCCTTCACTAATAGGGTGCTCTCGGCTCCTATCCCAGAGAAGTACACGGGAAACGCCATCAAATCCTATGATGGCCGATCAGACCCCCAGGAGCACTTCAGCCACTACCAGAACAACATGCTGATGGTGAATGCGTCAGATGAATACCTCTGCAGTTGGTTCCTCTCCACACTTGAGGGGCCGGCGTACGAGTGGTTCAACGCGCTTCCCGAGGGAAGTATAGACTCATGGCAGGACCTTGCCCAGCGCTTCCTCACCCACTTTGCAGGGAGGAAGTGTGCGAAGAAGTACTTCACCCATCTCCTCTCCGTCAAATAGCAACATGACGAACCCCTCTGGTCGTTCATTGATCGGTGGACGAGGGAGACCGAAGAGGTCGAGGGGGCCGATGAGCGCACCCTCCTCGTCCTCTACCAGGGAGCCCTCCGCAGCTCCCCGTATGCTCGGAGCCTCATCACCGATCCCCCGAGGTCGTATGCAAAGGCGCTTCAGTGCGGGAGTTTGTACGCCGATGCCGACGAGCTCCACAACCACAAGAAGGACGGAGGCCACCCCTCCAAGAAGACAAATCCTTCACCGGCCTCGGGAACATCCCCGGCCGGCCAGGGTGCCCAGGGCCGTCACGGCTCTGGTGGACAAAGCAAGAAAGACCGCCATTGGCGGTCGAGGTTGGAACGGCCGGGGGTCCCCCTCACGCACCCGGTCAGCACCATCCTCGACTATGCCGAGAAGCACAGCCTCATTGAACAAGCTCCTCGGCCGACGGATGAATTCCTTTCCATCCAACAAGGCGGCATCTACTGTCGGTTCCACAAGAACTCCTCACACAACACCGACGACTGCATCACGCTGAAGAAAGCCATCGAGCGCCTGATTCGTCAGGGGGAACTCTCCCAATTTGTTAAAGGTGGCCCGCGCAAAAATACGTGGGTAAACACCGACAAATCTGGGGGCGAACCCTCTACGAAGAAGCGGGAGATCGGTAGGCTCAGCGACGACGAAGACTTTGAGGAGCCTCCACCCAAGAAGAACCACATTCACCTCTTCGTAGGTGGGAACACCGGGGGTGACTCCGTCACCCAGAGGAAGAAATGGGCCCAATCCCTTTACATTGGGGAGGTGTCCCACGTTCCCCCCAGCCAAAGAAGCAACGAACGGAGGCGATCACCTTCACCGACAAGGATCTGCCTCCAGGTACGGGGTCACACAGGGACGCCCTCGTCATCCGGTGTGAGATCGGTAATTCCATCGTCCACCGCACTTACATCGATACGGGGAGTTCCGCCAACGTGATGTACCTGGACACCTTCAAGCAACTGAAGCTGGACAAGGCTCTGCAGAAGCCGATCAAGACACCGTTGTCCGGTTTCACCGGGGACTCTATCGACGCCGAAGGCACGATAGTCCTCCCCGTTGAGGTCGGTGACGGCTCCCACCGCGCCAAAATTGACATGGAGTTCATGGTGGTCAACCTTAAGTGCGCCCACAACCTGATTTAGGGGCGGCCAGCACTGGAGGACCTGGAGGCCATCATCTCCATGAAGCACTTGTGCTTGAAGTTCCCCACCAGTGGCGGCATCGGCTACGCTCGGGGAAACTAGAGGATAGCCAGGGCATGCTACCTCAAACTAACGAGGCCGGCCGAAAGGGAAGGACAAAGAATAGACACCATCACGACGACCGTCGCCAAGGACGAGGAGAGACCGCATGCTGAACCAGCCAAAGAGGTCGAGGAGGTCCCCCTGGATACCTCTCGGCCGGAGCGGGTCCTCAAAATCGGGAAGCAACTCCCGCAGGACCAGCGAAACGCCATCCTCCTCGTCCTACGGTCATACGCCATCATCTTCGCGTGGGGCCCGGACGACATGCCAGGCATCAGCCGGAAGGTGATCACCCACCGACTGACCGTCGATCCAGCCTCCACACCCGTCAAGCAGAAGCGACGCTACTTGTCCGCCGACAGGCGGGACTTCGTCAAGGGGGAGGTCACCATGCTCCTCTCAATCAACCACATAAAGGAGGTGAAGTACCCAACATGGCTGGCCAACGTCGTCCTCGCCCAAAAACCGCCAACATTCAGAATGTGTGTTCATTACACTGACCTGAACAAGGCGTGCCCCATGGACCCGTTCCCTCTCCCCAACATTGATCAATTGGTGGACGAGACGGCGGGATGCGAGTTGATGTCGTTCCTTGACGCCTTCAGAGGGTACCACTAGATTTTCATGCATGAAGATGACGCTGAGAAGACGGCCTTCATGACCCCGGAGGGAATTTTTTGCTACCTCGTCATGGCTTTCAGACTCAAAAACTCAGGCGCCACCTACACCAGAATGGTGGCTAAGGTCTTCAGGACGGTCCTCGGTCAGACGATGGAGGCATACGTCGACGACATGATTATCAAAAGCAAGCGGGCCACCACACATGCTGACGACCTCCGGGAAATTTTTGAGATAATGAAGGAGTTCAAACTCCGCCTCAACCCCAAGAAGTGCGCCTTTGGCGTCCAAGGCGGCAAGTTCCTCGGCTATATGGTCAGTCGGAGAGGCATTGAAATAATTCCGGAGAAGATACATGCCATCATCAATATGGAGCCACCCCGCAACGTCAAGGAGGTACAACGGCTAACGGGGCACCTGGCGGCCCTGAGCCGTTTTCTCTCCAAGTCAGCCGAGAGGTCACTTCCTTTTTTCCAAATCATGCACAAAGCAAACAACTTCAAGTGGACGACGGAGTGCCAGGAAGCATTTAAAGAACTGAAGAGGTACCTTTCATCTCCACCAGTGCTCTCCAAGCCCAAAGCCGGCAAAACCCTCTTCTTATACTTAGGGGTGAGCACGTCGGCCATCAGCTCTGTGCTCATCCGCGAGGACGAAGGGGTGCAGAAGGCCATATTCTACATCAGCAAAACACTGAGGGAGGCCGAGCTCAGGTACTCCCCCATTGAGAAGACGGTGCTAGCCATCGTTCACATGGTGAAAAAGCTGAGGCACTACTTCCAGGCCCATGTCGTCCACGTACTGACCCAGCAGCCCCTGGACGCACTCATGAGGAGCCCCACCAGCTCCTCAAGGATGGTGAAATGGGCGATCTTCCTCAGCCAATTCCAAATTGAGATCAAGCCAAGGACATCTATCAAAGGGCAAGCCTTGGCCGACTTTGTCACCGAATGCACAGCGAGGGAGACGACCATTACTACCCCGGGCCAGAGCCAGATGACACGTGGATCCTGTTCACCGACGGCTCGTCGGCCGCGAAATCATGCGGGGGCGGCGTCGTCCTCATCTCCCCTGAAGGATTCAGAGCTTACTATGCCATCCGCTTCAACTTCAGGGTGTCCAACAACGAAGCCGAGTATGAGGCCCTCCTAAGTGGCCTCAGACTCGCCGCCGTCCTAAAAGCCAAGCACATCAGAATCAGGTGCGACTCCAAGTTGGTGGTAGGCCAGGTTGAGGGTACGTACGAAGAAAAGGAAGGCCGGATGAAGCAGTACAAATAGGCAGCAGAGGAGTTGCTGAAAGCGTTCGAAACCCACGAGATCACACACAGATCCCAAGGGCCGAGAACGCCGAGGCCGACATCCTCTCCAAGCTCAGCTCGGACACTCCAACGCACATCTCCAAGTTAGCCAAGATCGAGGAGCTAAGCATGTCCAGCATCCATGCCAGCCCCATCTTGTGCATCCAACAGCGGCCGGAGGACTGGATCTCCGACATCACCATCTTCATCACCACGAGGGAGCTACCCCAGGACGAGGAGAGGGCCAAGCTTGCCAAGCTCCGGGCTCCAAGCTACACTATTGAAGATGGCAAGCTCTACAAGCGATCCTACAACGACACTCTCCTCCGATGCCTGCACCAGGACGAGGCCGAAGTGGCCATCGAGGAAGTTCACTGCGGTGTTTGCTCCTCACACCAGGGCCCTTTCAGTATGTCCAGGCGTCTCGTCGTCCAGGGCTATTTCTGGCCGACGATGGCCCAGGATTGTGCAGATCTTGCCAGGAAATGTACCACATGCCAGGTGCTCCAGAAGGCCCCTGGTCTGTAACACCCCGAGGCCCCACACGGACCCGAGGTAGTTACTCTAGACCTCTAGTACTGTCCTCACAAACCGCCACTAGCCTTTCTCGCGCACTTTGTCCTCACTCATGCGCGCCCTGAGAAACTTCCCAGGGGGTCACCCATCCCAAAACTACTCACGTGCAAGCACGCTTAACTTTGGAGTTCTTGGCTAATGAGCTCCCTTAAAAGGAGATGCATCTTGTTGGTATGAGTAGTACTATTAATCTATTTAAATTAAATCTCAAGTATTACAATCACCCCCACTTAGGAACGCAACGTCCTCGTTGCGCCCATAAACCAATCTCAATCATATCCCAGAATCTTTTCCCCTGCTAAGTGCCCGCCCGATATCCAACGGATCAACACACTGTCGCAGGGTTGCTCTGATACCATTTGTAACACCCCGAGGCCCCACACGGACCCGAGGTAGTTACTCTAGACCTCTAGTACTGTCCTCACAAACCGCCACTAGCCTTTCTCGCGCACTTTGTCCTCACTCATGCGCGCCCTGAGAAACTTCCCAGGGGGTCACCCATCCCAAAACTACTCACGTGCAAGCACGCTTAACTTTGGAGTTCTTGGCTAATGAGCTCCCTTAAAAGGAGATGCATCTTGTTGGTATGAGTAGTACTATTAATCTATTTAAATTAAATCTCAAGTATTACATGGTCGGCCAGCCGTCAAATACGCCCCCGTTAGCACTGCCATTCAATTCTCGAGGTGGGGGATTGACCTGGTCGGCCCACTACCCAGAGCTGATGGCAACAACCGCTACATCATCATCGCAGTCGACTACTTCACCAAGTGGGTGGAAGCGGAACCGTTGGCCAGCATCACGGGGGCTAGGTGCCAGAAGTTCGTCCACAAGAACATTCTCACCCGCTTTGGTGTCCCCCAAGAGATCATATCCGACAACGGCACCCAGTTCGAAGCGGCGCCCTTCCAGGAGCTCCTTCGAGAATGGGGAATAAAGCACCGTTTCTCCTCCGTTGCCTACCCTCAGGGCAACGGGCATGTTGAGAGCGCCAACAGAACTATAATGGAGGGGCTGAAGAAGAACCTACAGGACGCAGGAGGAAGTTGGGTCGACGAGCTCCCCAACATCCTGTGGTGCTATCGTACTACGCCAAGGAGGGCAACATGTGAAACACCTTTTGCCCTGTGCTATGGCTTTGAAGCAAAGGCACCCACGGAAGTCGCCATTCCCAACCGACGGGTGGAGCAGTATGACCCTGAGGTCAACGAGGAAAACATGAAAATCGACCTCCACCTGGTCAAAGAAAGGCGCGAACAAGCATTCATCCGGGCGGAGAACTACCAGTGCCAAGTGAAATCATATTATGACGCCAAGGTACATTTCCGGGAGTTCTAAGTGGGGGACTACGTCCTCCGCCGAAGGGAAGCAAGTCAGCCGACGGAAGGGGGCAAGCTAGCCTTGAAATACGAAGGTCCTTACATCGTCGGTGCCGTGGTAAAACCCGACACCTACAAGCTTAAACGCCCAAATGGGACCAATGTACCACGAACGTGGAATGTACACCATCTGGTGAAGTTTTATCAATAATCCGAATGAGGTGCAGCCGGCGAAGCCCTCACCCCTTGACGGATGATTGATTGAACGCCACCCTCGGCCTCGAGCCACTTATGAATAAAAGTCATGTTTCCCTTGATTTTTTGGAATTCAAGTGAAATATTAACGGGGGTGCCCTCATCGGTCACCTTAGAGTGAAAGGCTCAGGTATGGCCGATGTGGCGCTTCGCATCTGCAGCCTTTGAGCGAAAGGCTCAGGTATGCTCCATTGTATTTTGTATCAGCGAAAGGTTTAGGCCAAGCTGAAAGAGCACGTCGTATCGGCCCCTCAGAGCGAAATGCTCAGACAGGGCCGACGATGTCCCCAGGACGATGGGCCCGCAAACGGCCCGCGTCTTGAAATGGGAAGTTCACCGCGTCGTCCACGCGCCTGACCGCAGGACGACAGACCTGAAATCATGGTCGAGGTGACAAAACCCCAAAACTCAGGGTTGAGCAATGGCAGCCGTTGGAAACCAACCAAAAGTCTAGCCCGCGTCATAAATAGGCGACGGGACCCCCCTGAGACCATGGACGTTATAAACGAAGTCCAAACCGGCCGAAGGACTATCGACCCCTTTCGCCGAAGCCTGAAAGAAGGACACTCCCCAAAATAGGGAACAAAAAAGGGAAGCCGAGGACCGCGCCCACTTGCCGGCCTTGAGCAATAAAAATAAATCCCCACGAATCAAGCCACACAGTTGGCTAAGTACATATCAGGATAATACAAAGGTAACACTACCAACAGGTAACACGGACGGAGCGGCCACCCGCTATGAGGAAAGTGTCAAGGACGGAGCATGCACCTATAGAATCCGAACCAAGTGGTTGGGTGAAACGAGGGTGGTAACCTTCATCGGCCATGACCGACTGAAGTTCCAACACTTAGCATGCAAACTAAGAGTCCCAGCTTGACACTTAACATAATCCTGGAGTTGAATACCGGAAAGGAGGTCCAGGACGAAGCGGGCACTAAAACGCTCGTGGGAAAGTTTGAACACACTGGCGGCAACCCTTATCGGCCACAACATTCTCGCTAGCCATTAAAGGCGCTAAAACCGAGGTGGCTGCTTAGGTTGAACACTTAGAAAAATCTCAAAGACAAAAGGGAAAACACATCCCCAAGACGAAGTGAACAACGGGGAAAAAAATTGCCTAAGTGGATTTCAAACACTTAGAATTTTTTTGAAGAAAGTTGCCTAAGTGAATTTCAAACACTCATAGATTTTTTTGGAAGAAAGCAAATGCGAAGGAAAAGGCAAACACCCGGCCATCACACTTAGACATTTAAAGCCGAAGGGGACAAAAGCAACGGGCGGTAGTTATTTATGTTCTGGTTTGACACTTAGACATTTAAAGCCGAAGGGGACAAAGGCACTATCCATTCAATCAAAAGGTCAAGTCCCATAGGGGAGCGCTTCGGCCATCACACTCAGACGACAAAGGACAGGTACCCTTATCGGCTACGACTACAGAAATCAGATGTGACTTCCTGTTTAAACACGGAACATGGGAACGAAAAGGCCGAAAAGAACACAGGGCCGATGAGATTACCAAGTGTGGCGTATAGTTCAACACTTAGAAAATTGTCCAAAGTCTCGGGCAAAAGAAAAAGGGGGCGTGATGGCAAGACGACGCAGACACCCACTCACTTGAAACCTTGGTACTTAGAAAAATTACCTAAGTCCCAATTCCAAACACTTAGAAAAATTTTGAAAAACTTGAGAACAAAAGCAAAAGGAGAACAAGACGACGAGAAGACAGAATAAGGCCGGAAACATTGCACATTTCATTCATGAAGTCTTTACATAGGAGGGCGTTTTGGCCATTACATTCAGACGGTAAAAACAAAAAACTACTAATTACAAGGCAAAATAAGTTATGGCCGATCAAGCCTCCTGAGCGCCCTCACCGGCAGCCTGACCCGCAACGTTCTGATCAACGATGAACTGGGCATCATCCTCGGCCTCGGCATCTAAGCCGGCCTCTACAACGGAAGTGGCGGTGTCGGCCAGGACATCATCTTCACCATAGTCTGGTTCGCCGAGGCCAGAACTATCTATCGAAGCCTGCCTGTCATAAAGGGGAAGCTTGACCTGCTCCTCCGGATCCTTCATCAGCTTGGGAAGCTGTAGGTTCCGCCTGGCCCACCCCGGGTATAGTTCAGCACTTTGAAAGCACGACTCAGCCGTCGATAGAGGAGCCTTTGCATCCGATGCTGGCCCATATTGTAATACACGGACATCTCGCGCTCAAAATACTCTTGGCCGGCAGGGGAGTTTTGCCCCCAGTCATCGAGCTTGGCCGCCACGACCTCAAAACACCAAGGCAAGTGCTCGTCGGCTTTCCAGCCTTCGGCCAAGAACTTCTCAACAGCAGCATCAGCGGCCTTCACCGCTGCAGCCTCGGCTTCGGCTTTGGCTCTCTCGGCATCATCGGCCCGCCGACGATAAGCCTCACGGGCATCCCTCTCTTCGGCAAGTTTGGCTAGGGCCTCGTCCTTGGCCGCATCGGCCTCATCAGCCCTCTTCTGCAAGGCCGCAAAGTCCTCTCGCAGCCTCCCTAAACAGCTCACGGCCTCATCGGCCGAGGCTGCCTTCTGCTCAAATTCTTTCAAACGGGCAATCTCCCGTTGCTGCCTCTTGTTGCTCTCCATGAGCATAAAGGCACCCTGCAACACAAAAAGCTATCAGGCAACAAGTTCGTAAAAACATCAAAGGAAAACGATAAAGTTAAAGACGAAAGGATTTACCTGGACGACAAGGTCCATCCCCCCGTCGTATATCTTGACATCGCCGAGCTTGTCAAGATAAATCCGGTCCTTGGCCGGAATGGCCTAAGAGAGCACACTATGGCCGTCAACGCCATCGTTGAAGACACCTCCGTCCTTGGGGTATTCAACCTCAATCTTATAAGTGGCCGTAACCACCTCCTTGCCGGACCGCTACGGCCGGGACCCCTGAGCGAGGGGGAGGAGTTGAGAAACATCCCCGGAGAGACCGATGGTAAGATCCACAAGGGCAGCAGCAGCACTGGATCCCCCTTCGTCCACAATCGGGACAGTCAGAGCACCGACCTCGTCGGAAACGGAGGAAGGCGAAGATTTCTTGGACTTCTTGGCTGGTTGCATGACGGCCTCAGTCAGCTTCTTCTGGGAATCATCCGCCGGCCGCTTTTTCTTCGGCTGGGGGGGCGGCTTCTTCGGCACATCACCACTTGCAACCGCCTTCGCCGCGGCCTCCTTGGCGGCCAGCTCCGCCTTCGCCTTCGCGGTGGCCTTATTCATCACTGACCGACGATCCATCACAAAATCTACACAACAAAGAGAAATAAGTTAGCAAAGTAAACGAACAAAAAGAAACAAGGACGCTGTAGGAAGTATTACCATCAGCTTCGGTAGGGACGCCCAGATCTGGGCCGTCGGCCTCCTCAAAGGTAGTGGTCATCCTCGGCCACAGTTAGACGTCATCCTCCTTGTCACCATACACGAAGTATCTAAAGAAGCCGATAGTGGCCATCTTGTACTCCGTGATGTAATCCTTCACGCTCCTCGCCCCCGCCCCTCAAGGAATGCCTCCACCTGAGCATCTAGGATCGAACTCTTCGGCGGGTCATGAAGATTGAACCTCCCGTCGTGGCTGACGGAGGGGAATTCAGTGCCACCCTCGCCAAGGGACACGAAGACAAATTTTCTCTTCCAACCATGTATGGATGAAGGCAAGTCCGTGAAAGTCCTCTTCTTCGGCAGCTGCTGCAGAGTGGCGTAGCAGGCGCAATTTTTATGGCTCCCTCGGCCAATCTGATAAAGGTTCATGAATAGGGCCGTTGTCGGCTTGTAACCCAATTCAGCACAGCGGACGAGGAACCCCACCATCAACGAATAACTGTTTGGGGTCAACAAGGCCGGAGGGAGTCCCACCATGTCCAAGTAATCCTTGATAAAGGGGTGAAGGGGAAACCTTAGCCCCTTGGGAAAGCTCATCAAATACACTCCGAAGTATCCCGGCGGCGGATTGAGCCTGTGGTTCGTCGGCCTAGGCGCCCTAACCCTCCCAAACGGCCCACGTACATCTGTGCAACCAAGTAATCATCAGCGCTACTCTCCGGCTTGATGAGAAAAATATTGGTAAGGTCCAAGTAAGAGAAACCCGGGCCCTTCTTCGGCCGCCTGTTCCTCTTCGGCCGCGATGCCCCCTTCACAGCAGACACCGGCTTCGGGCACAGAATGGTAGTAGAGGCAGACGCCCCGTCCATTATGCGGGAGACCCCTGCGTCCTCACCCTCAGATGACGAGGCGGACCCTTCGTCCTCGCCCTCCTCGTCCACATGATCTTCAGACTTATACGGGCTTAGGTGTTCAATCTCCTCGGCACACTCTTCGATCACGTCGTAGTCAAGAGACTTGACGGAGGGCTCGTCGTCATACGGGTAATACTCCTCGTTCAAGGTTTTCATCTTAACAACTCCTAAGGCACTAAGGGGGTCTACTTTAGATCTAAGGTGTTTTTGTGACTAACACTAGATCAAAGTCTAGAGGGAGCAAAATGTGTAAGAAATCGAAGAAAAGTTAAGGAACTGACCTTGAAGTTTTGAAGGAGGTGAAGAACACTCGCAAAAGGCTTTATCTCTCTAGAATTTTGGGCAGCACTTCGTTTGCTCAGGATGCAAATGAAGGTTTTCTTCGGAATGGGAGGGGTATTTATAGCCCCCTCCCAACGGTGACTACACGTGGCACCACCCTAGTGGCCACACCAGCGGCCACCAATGGGACGCCACCACTTTGACAATGGGCCAAGCCCCCTCCACACATCAGCGACCCACCAGCAAAGCAGGCTCTACGGAGCAAGGAAGGGAAAATAGCACCCATAATGGCCAACACAGTCAACGGCTACCCAGGGTGCACCCGTATCGGCCATTTAAGCGGCCATACATTTTTTTTTTGGATGAACTGTAAGTATATATAAAGGTAACCATCCAAAGAGTTTAACTATACAAGCAAAAACAAAGGCAGGCAAAATTGGAGGTTATCCAAAGATTGGATAACCCATCACCTCCAAAAGAAAACCAGAGAGGCTGGTTGGCACTCTATGCAAAGCCGATCACAAAAACCAAGGTGATGGGCTAATGAACGTCAAAAAACCACCAAGTCATGTGGATAGATGCTATACAAAATTTTATAGACAATATACTTGATTCGAGCGAATATATCTTCAACTTTAGGGGAAGTGCCATCAAACTTGATAGCATTCCTAGTTCTCCAAATGTGGTAAACCGAGAAGCAAAAAGCAATCCTTGTGGCCTTAGCTATTATGGTGGCTCCACTTCTCTCTTTCTTGATCCATTTCACCGAGCTTGAGAGTGTACCCATCAGCCGCGGCATGCCCATCCAATTCTTCACCAAGCTCCAAATCTTTCCTGAAAAGGGGCATTCAAAGTATAGGTGTGAAGCCGTTTCCGGCCCACCCTTGCACATCACACAAGTGTTAACTACATCTAATCTATGAAGATTATCACATGTAGCTAACCTATTCTGGAATGCCAACCAAGTAGTAAAGGAAAACTTGGGGGGGATATAATCCTTCCAAATAAAGGCCATCCACCTACGGGTAGGGCCTTTAATTCTAAGTAGGTCATAGACTTTTGAGGATACAAGTTTACCTTTAGCTTGAAAAGAGTTCAAGCAACGAATAGTATCAGCCACATCCTCAAATTTGGAGACAATTTCATCCTGAACCATGGCCAGTTTCTTCATTAGTTGTGAATCCCTATGGTGTGGGACAAAATCCCACACATTTCGGCCATTGAGGTACACACTATGAACCCATTTAACCCAAAGGGTATCCTTTTTAAGATGAATATCCCAGAAACTTTTAGCAAGCAGGGCTGAATTCCAGATTTTAGTATCATGTATTCCAAGGCCTCCTTCATTTTTAGGGAGGCAAATATCAGCCCAAGCTACCCTAGAGTACTTACAACCCCAGAGGAAGATACGACACATGGAGGTTATCCTGTCAAGTATTACATTCGGGATAGGAAATAATTGTAACCAAAAAGAATGAACCCCCTGTATGACAGCTTTGATAAGTTCAACTCTACCAGCATAGGAGAGGGTTTTAACATTCCATGCACTTATATAGGTGGAAATGGACTCCAATAATGGAGCAAAATGTGTCACCGAAATCTTAAGAGGAGCAAGAGGAACTCCAAGATATTTAACAGGAAAGGAACCTGCTTTAAAATCAACCAAGCTCAAAATGTTATCAAGCTCATATATAGCCATTCCTCCTAAAAAGATGTTGGATTTATCATAATTAACCCGAAGGCCAGATATGTTACCAAAATCTTCTAAGGAGTCAATGAGGATTTTAATGGATGCATAGTCACCTCTTGAAAAAAGCATCAAGTCATCAGCATAAGCAATATGAGATATTTTCAAACTTCCACACTTAGGATGAAATTTAAAAGGGGCTTCATTGGTTTTCACATTCAATAATCTAGAAAAATATTCCAAGCAAAGGGCAAACAAGAGAGGGGACATAGGGTCACCTTGTCTAAGGCCTCTCTTACCAATGAAGTGTCCATGAAGGGCCCCATTTATGGAAATAGAGTAAGAGGGTGTGGTGACACATTCCATGATCCAATGTATAAACTTGTTAGGAAAGCCCAAGTGTAAAAGCATGTTATACAAGAATTCCCATGAAATAGTATCATAAGCCTTCCGTAGGTCAACTTTGATCATACAACGTGGTGAGACATGTTTCCTAGCGTATCCTCTAACCAATTCTTGAGCAATAAAAACATTATCAATCATGAACCTACCATCCACAAAGGCCCCTTGGGCAGGGTCTATCAAATTAGGTAAGCATGGAGTCAATCTCTTAGCTAGGATCTTGGTAATCACCTTATAGATAACATTGGTGCAAGAGATAGGTCTAAAATCAGAAGCTGTGGGTGAATGTGTGGTCTTAGGGATCAAGGCAATAAGAGTATGATTGAGTTGTTTAAGTAGCTTACCAGATCCAAAGAAGCCTTTGACAGCTAGTATAAAGTCATGGCCAACAAGGTGCCAATTGTGCTTGAAAAAGGCCGAGGTATAACCATCCGGGCCCGGTGCTTTATTATCACCAATATCAAAGAGGGATTCTTTAATCTCTAGATCAGTAATTGGAGCAATTAACCCCTCAACAGAATCACATGGAAGAAGGTTACCCGAAGTAACAATCCTAGGATCCAAACATAAGGTAGGATAGTGTGTGCCAAATAGATTAGTGTAAAAATTAACAAATTCCATAGCAACTTGGTCAATTGAGGTGGTAGAGTCACCATTAGGAAGCTTAAGAGCAGTAATGGTGTTCCTAGCCATATTCTTTTTAACAATTGAATGGAAGTACTTAGTACACTTATCACCTTGGATGAGATGGTTAGCTTTGGCTTTTTGTCTATAAAAATCCTCCTCGGCTGATTTAAGGTTAAGGAGTTTCTTTTTAATCAAATCAACTTCATTCCTAATGGTGTTATCAAGAGGAGCATGCATGGACAACCCAAGTACCCTTTTGAACTCCTTTTTTGTTTCTTTAACCTTTTCCGAGATATGACCAAAATTCAGTTTATTTAGTTCTTTAAGCTGTCTTTTTAAGGTTTTCAACTTTTGGGCAAGAATAAATTGAGAGCTCCCATGTACATCCTTGCTCCAATGGTTGGTGAGAATGGTATTGAAAGATTCATGTCTAAGCCACTTATTGAAAAACTTGAAAGGTTTTGTGCCTTTAAAATGATTATGCCCAATAGTAACAAGAGAAGCACTATGGTCAAAGTCAGCCTCCATATCACAAAAATGGGTATTGCAAGAGACACCATTTGTACTCCAAATTGGATTCATAAGCACCCTATCAAGCTTAGCCCAAAGGGGTCCTCTATTCCAAGTAAGGAACTCACCCGTGGATGGAGTATCAACAAGATTAGTTTGGATCTTAAAATCATTTAGATCTTGGATTAGATAGGCCGAGGGAGGGGTGGGACCCACCCTCTCATTTGGACTACCAACGCAATTGAAATCCCCCATTACAAGCCAAGGGCAAGTAATGTTAGGTTCCAAATCAGCTACATGGTTCCAAAGTAATCTTCTCTCCAAAACCGTGTAAAGGGCATAGACAAATGTAACAAAAAAACGCATTTGGGTAGTTTTGCACTTCATTTCACAATGGACATGTTGTTTATCAATTTCAAGGATATTAACATGTATAAAATTAGGGTCCCAAAGGATTGCCATGCGCCCACCCTCGATTAGGTCAAAATTAGTACAAGATAGCCAAGAAGGCAGCCTATTTTTTGTAAATCTAACAAAATTAATAGAGGTCATTTTGGTTTCAAGCAAACAACAAGCACATACACCATTAGAAAGCATAAAATTAACTATCGAGTTTTGTTTGGAGACCTTATTAAGGCCCCGGACATTCCAAGCTGCTAAAAACATAAAAAAGATTAGTAGGAACTCCCCTTTTTGGCCCCTTTGGCCTCCTTCTCCACTGATTTGCTCCTTGGTTTATACCTAACAAGAAAAAGAAAATCATAGATATATTGGATGAAAAAGGAAGTGAAATCATACCCCTCCTCCGTTGTAATGACTCCGGGCAGTCCTTTTAGGCATTGAGTAGTGAAATTCAGCCCCATGGTTTGCCTATCTTGGGTGACACTTAAGTAGTTATCTAATCTTGTCATTCCCTCTTTGACCTCCTCAACATGCGAAAGATGGATCCACGGTCTATTGTCTTGATCTACATCAAGTTTGGTGATCACATCATCAAGATAAGCATCCTTAATATCATGGATAACTCGGCTCTTTGTAAGGTCCATCTTCTTTGGGTTTTTCACTTTACAAGCATTTCCCCTTGGGCATCCATCTTCAAAGAAACGACATAAGAAGTGTCTAAAAACACTTCTCATAAAAACCGAGCCATAGGCATAGCCCTCATTTGTGTGAGAAATATCGGGTAGGCCTTCCAAGCATTCCTTGGTAAAGAACATACCAGGATCTTCATTGTTAACCACTCTAAGATTGTGGTCAATTTTGATTATGGGAGCTTCCTTGTCCATCTCATCAATTTGTTTCACCTTGATAGTAGGTGTAAGATATTCATCCGGTTCCATGTCAAAAATCACCTCGTCTTGGTAGACCTCATGAAAGTTCCTAGCCACTCGGGTGGTTTGCAAGTCAGCTTGATCCTCTTGGAGTGTAGAAGTGGTTGCCTCCCCTCTTCTTGGCTTGTTCTTGCTATTTTTGGAGAACCGTATCTTCTTAAAAAATGGGTGATCACTTTTTGGGATGATTTGCTCTTTGTCAAGCTTTTCCTTTCCTTTGCCATTGTCCATAGCAATGTTGTTCACGGCCTGTTCACTTGGTTTGTTAGAAACCAAGTCATGTTCCTCCTCCTCGGACCCAATGCTATTTTTCTTCTTTTCTCTTTCCATTTCCTCTTTCTCAGTTTGGGCAATAACCTTACATGTGAAAGCATGGTGACCGAAACACTTACAATGAAAGCAATAATTTGGAAATGTTTCATACCTCACACTTTGTTTATGTAGTCTCCCATTTGGTAGCCGAATAGGAATCAAGAGAGGGGGGGGGGGGGGGGGGGGGTTTAGAAGCATCCACCTCTACAAGAACTCGTGCAAATGAGGACCTTGCCTTCTCAAGAGTGACCCTATCCGTGGTCAATGGGACCCCAACCCTAGAAGCAACTTCACTTATGATCTCTTCCTCCCAAATTCTCAATGGAAGGTGAGGAAATTGTACCCAAATGGGAACTTTCAAGAATTCTTCATCATCCATGGCAAAGTCCTCGGAAAGTGGTTTTAGATGGAAAGTTTTTCCAAACAAGGAGTAGGGCCCTTCCATGAGAACCTTTGACCTATCATCATCATTTTGAAACTTGAAGATAACCCAACCCCTATCATGAGATCTCACTCTACACGGCACACCCCATTTTTGGGTCATAGCATGAATGTTTTTCAATCCCGGAAACCTCCCATCGAAGTAAGCAACAAGACAATATCCCCAAATTTGCACCATAGAAGAAATGGTACGGCTAGTAAGGTCAATGATATCACCTTTGGGCTCAATATAGTGTAGTTTCATGCCCTTGTCCGGCTGCCTATTGTCCTTGAAGAGTGAGACAAAAGAGGGCTTAGTTCCGGGTTGGCCCCATTTTGATTGTCCAAGTGCAAGAGGAGATGCCGCGACATGGGAGCTTGGAGATGCCACGGCATTAGGTAGAGTAGATGCCGCGGCATTGGAGGTGACAATGGGCATGCTACAATCAGGTTCAACAATAGGCACAATTAAAGAATCAATGTGTTCCTTTTCCAAAATATCATTCACCGAGGGATCAACAACATATTCTTGTTCTTCTCCAACACTTAAAGTTTCAATTGAACCATGAATTGAAGTATTGTCCCCCATATCATCCCCATCCTCGATCACACAAGCATTACTCTCAATAATTTGAAGTGGATTGGGAGTTACCTCGGTTGGCAAAGTATCCGAAGTAGGAGAAATGATAGCATCCTTGCAACTAGATTGTTGTTGTTGAGCAAACTCCTCCACGGCTTCATCAATTTCTTTCCCTTGGGCCTTGGCCTTAAGCCGAGAAGAGGCCTTAGAGGGGAGAGGAGTTTCTTTCTTCTTTTTTGTAACCATAGCTAAAAGAAGGGGAAGCTAGGAGGCAGCAACCCCCTCGGAAGGTTTCATGAACTTAGAAAACTTTTCCTTGAGCTAAGAACCGCACCTTGGTTGGGGAAGATGATGAATAGTAGCAAATTGTACGGACAAGCTTGATGATGAAATAAATTTGAGAAAGTTAATCCCCACAGCTAGGAGAACCTGGATATGTGCTTGGAATTCCGATTGGTGTGGTAGAACTCGAGCTATAGGCGTTGACCTCCGTCGGTGAATAGTGAAAGTGCGAAAACCAGTTTTGAGAAGAGACCAAAAACTCTCCGGAAAGAGCTCAAAAATTAGAAATATTACACCTCAAGGAAGTTATGAAGGTAATAAGGCTAATATCCAAGCTCAAAACAAGAGAATCAATGGAGGAAGGAGCAAAAACGAACGAAATTTTCCGTGGGGAAGAGACGAACGTGAGGTTCGCGAGAGCTTCTCTCTCAACTTCCAACGGAAAAATTTTTCTTAAGCGGCCATACATATTATGTAAAGAAGGCCTTACAACGGCCACAACACCCCAAGGGAAAGGAACCCAACGACCATTCGGCCCTCGTACTAAACCCTTGATGATAACCCTTTGAAAGCGACCTGCGTCCAAGGGTTCTCCCACAGGGTTACCTTGGCCAGGAAATCGCCAAAGGGTTGGATACAAGGGAAGTATGAGGATCCCGCTTCGGCCTAGGTTTCAAACTACTCCTTCATCCCTCAGAAACTCTTCGGCTTGAAGGAGTGGGGGACTGGGGGACTACACCGGCCTCAAGAATGGCAAGCAAAATGAGAAACAAAAATGCACAAAGTACACAATTGCAACTACAAGCGCGGCCACATCGTCCATGTACCACAACGGTTCCAATGTCCTAATAACTACATCTCCGACCAGACACTGCTATCGTCCCCAAATCCTTGGGCAACATGGCGCCTCGTCGGCCAAAGGCACATGGCGTCATCGACGACGGCCAAAAGGAGTGCATAGCACCCTTACCGACCATCCAGAACAAAGGACGTTCATCGTCCTCAAAGCAAGATGCAACCTCAATGGCCTTATCGGCCCAAAAGGAAAGTTCAACCATCAACGATCAAGGATAGACACTACCTTCCTCGGCCAAGAAGTCCAGAACACTCATCGTCCACAAACAAGCGCACCAAAGGAATGACAGCCTCCCCCGTCCATATCAAGGGGCAGGTAACGGTCAAATACAGAACAGGGCCACCAACGCCATAATAGAGAACGGCCAGGGTGGTCCCACGTCGGCCAAGAGCATCAAGCACAGAAATCTACTCTCCTTCACTGCGTCTACATCTCAACTTAGAGAGTGGGGGACTCCTGATGGAGTATATGGGTCTAGGCCCCAGGACCCACATACTCAGAAGAACAGAAAGCACAAGCCACCAAGCGGTGCCCTCGTCGGCCAAAGGACCCCCGTCGGCCGAAAAGGGACCAACTCAGAATATGATCCTGAAGCCAGGGAACTTGGGTGCCCCCGTCGGCCATGCCCTCATCGGCCGTGCCCTCTTCGGTCAGACCCTCGTCAGCCACGGAAGCCTCACAGAACTAGATTTTACACTTAATCATTTCTACACACATTGTATTTGGCCCAATAGTGGTCCAGTTGTAAATGGCCTCCCAAGCCCAAAGCTTGGGAGCCAGCCCGTATTTTCCCTATAAATACTTCCTCTGGAGGTAGATGTAGGGGTTCACAAAATCATTTATTAAAGCATTTACTTGCACTTCTCTCTCTAGCTCTCACTTCTCTCTAGAATATACTCTATCAAAGCAATTTGAATTTAATTCTCATAGACAAGATGTAAATCCATTTCATTAAAATTTCCTATTTCTAGGCCTTATTAACATGCTTAAATATGGTTGGCTCAAATTATTTTCTAATCCCATAGACAAGTTAGAAATAATTTTTCAAAAGTTAATTAATGAAAATGGCTAACAATTATTAATTACTAATTCATCAATTTGAATAACTAGCCCAATTAATTAATTTTAACCCCTAATTTTCGGCTAACAAGTCAATCCATATTCTTTTACTCAATTCATGCCCAAAACAATTTTAGCTACTAAACATTATTTTTGCATTCAACAATATGGTAAATAAATTAACCATTAACAAGTAATTAAACATGTATAATAGAAAAAATTAATCAAAAATAGGATCTTGTCAAAATAAACATTCAGGAACTACAATATGACTTTTTGGAATTTTTCACGAATTTTTAAAGCTAAAATCCAATTTTAACAATTAATTGATAATTTTCCCACTTTTAACTATAAAATACAAAAGACAATTAAAAATAGGCTAAGTTCGTTCTAAATTTTCTATTGACTACTGAGGGTGATATTACAGTGAAATAAACTCGAATTAGGGCCGAGACTATTTTTTCTCTTTTTAAGTAATTAATTTAATTTATGCAATAATAACAACTAATTACCGAAATTAATTAAAAATTACTTGCACTTTGTGAAAATTAACTTTCTTCAGATAAATAACAACCTTGAGGCTAGTGAACAACTATATAATTAATTGGAATGAATTCAACATCAACAACTATTTTATTTAATTTTTGGAAGAAAATGCGAAATACTTGATAAATATTCTGGAACAATTCAAAGAACAGATCGAGAAAACAAAGCATAGTTTCAGATTCTACTCGTTGTGAAGATGAAAATAAATATAAAGAACTTACAAATTGGAGCTAAAATGAAAAAGATATGAAAGATTGAAGTTGAAGGTGCAACAATGGTGGAAATCCGAGCTTTGAAGAGGAAGAAGAAGACCTTTTTGAACTAGTTTTGGGCTAAGAATGGTGTGTTTGGGATGAGGAAAAATCGGGCTATTTATAGCAGCAAAAGTACCGTAGGCGGCCAACCAGGCGGCTGCCTGCCACCTTGCTCCGACCGCCTTCCGTCCCATCACCGGCAGTCGAATGGCCGCACGTCACTTCGCCGCATGCGGCCACGGAAGGCGGCCGCCTGCCATTTCTATCTGGCCGCCTGCTGTCTTTTCGCACCGACGGTCGTTGGCTTTGTCGTCTTTTCCCGTAGGCGGCCGCGAAGGCCTCCATTTTTGGCCGCCTATTTGGCCGCCTTCGGTCGAAGCCTTTGGTCTTCTTCCAACTTCGAGTCAAAGCCTAATTTTTTATTTTTCCGTAGGTGGCCGCGAAGGCCCTTATTTTTGGCCGCCTATTTGGCCGCCTATGAGGTTTTTTGACCATCTTGTTCTGTATTTTGTGTTCTTCAACTTTCCCTTCTCGACCACTTTGAAATTCTGCTTCCTTCTTTCGGTATGATATCATTTTTCACTCAAATTAACTCTTTGTGTGCTTAATTGACCCGGAATTTCGTCAAAAGATATCATGGACGTGGGTTTTACCTGATTTCACGAAACTTGAACCAAAATATATAAAACATACCTTGTTTTTCTATTTCCAATCCAAAATCGCTTAACTTTGATAAGAAAAATAAGTAGAAAAATGGACTTATCATATGCCAAGGGAGCATGACCGGCATCCATGCGATGTTCGTCCCCTGAACGTTCATGTGCGGCCCAAGGGACATAGTCGTCGGTCGTCTTCTTCTTCTTGGGCGCTGGAGCCTCCGCCGGTCCGGGACCCAGTCGGTCTGACATCTTCCGTGTCGCGGGGATTGCCACCCCATCCCGCTGGGCAATCTCCTCATCGATCGCCGCGAACGTTTGCGCCCTGGCAAGTACCTCTGCATAATTATCTTCGGGGTTCCTCTTCAGGTCCAAGTAGAGATCCCCGGTTGCCAGTGCGTTGGTGAAGAGGGTGATGTCGGTGCTCTCCGGAAGGTCTTCAACCTTAAGGGTTTCGTCCCTCCACCTGATGAGGAAGGTGGACAGGGATTCCCCCTTGACTGGGCGGATGTTCGTCAGCCAGCTAAAATGCTTCTTTGGTGTGGTGCTGGAGGCGAACTGCGCCATGAACTGCCGGGAGAGCTGTTCGAAAATGTCAATGGATCCAGGCCTGAGTTGCCCGAACCATTCATGCGCTGGCCCTCTGAGTGTGCTGAAAAACAATCTGCAGATGGCCTCATTTGAAGCTCCCAGCATGGAAAGAGTTCCCTGGAAGGTGATTAAATGGGCCTTAGGGTCCCCGGCCCCATTGTAAGTCAAACCACCGGGGGGTCCAGACGTCCCTCGGTATTTCCATTGCCATTATCCTGGCAGAGAAAGGGGAAGACAGAATGACCCTGGGCTGAGCCGGACTGGCCTCCGTCCGTCGGTTCAATTCGTTGATCTGCATCTCCATAAGCATGGCATCCCGTGGATCGCGAGTAGTGGGTGTTGGGTTCACTAATGCCAAGGTATTTCCCCCTGTCATGATCCTGTAGTTATGTTGTCCATAGACAACGCGGGCTTCTTGCCGCATGCCATCCATCAGGGGAGTGTGTCCCCTCGCAGCCTGATCATTACGGGGCATTACCGGGGTGTGTTCCTAGTTCGTGCGTCGCTGTGTTCCTCCACCAAACCTGGTTCCCCCATTGCCCCCCATGTCCAAGGAATGGATGTTCCTGATGATCCTGGTATGGACCGATTGGCGGGAATCATTGTTCTCGCCAGTCCGCTCACCGAGCATCTGCATTGAATGGAGAGGAGAAAGCGATGTTCATCCTGAGTGCACGCGTACTGCTTCCGTTCATCCGCCAAGCGGCGGATGGTGTCTGCTATTTCCCTCAGGGCGTTCGGGTCCCGTCAGACCTCTTGGGGAATCAAGTCAGTGAGCACCCCAAAATCCCCATGGGACCAGAGACTGCTGGACTGGGCTCCCGCCGCCTGGTTACAGCTTCTCCTGCTATGGGCCAGTCGTGAAAAGAGGTCTTGCGAGTTTCCTGCGTTGTTTGCGGCCATTTTACCTGTTCTTTGGTTATTCTTGGAGTGAGTTTTAATGTAGAGCTTAGTTTGAAAGGACATTTTGATCTAGTTTTCCATAGACGGCGCCAGTGTTGAGGTTTATTCCCTCAACCCGCAAGCCCAACACGTAACCTGGGGGTCTTGAATGGGTGATGAGCAAGTAAATGGAGAAATAAGCAGGAAATGGGCTTGGTAAATTGTCTTTACTCACTAAAGATTGTTACAGGCCAAAGGGCCGAACGTACTGTAACACCCCAAAATCCGGTCTAGTAGTTAAAATACATATAAATAAATTACCTTGTAAAATTTAATTTATTTTCTCCTACTTCGTATAAATTATAAAATATAATTTTATTAAAAAGTATTAATAATAAACTAATAGAAAAATAGTACATACTCTAAACACTATTCTAAGACATTTGAACTATACTAGAAAGAAACAATACTGTCTCAATTATCAAATGAAGTTTCGTACTATCTAGATAGGAATTTGGACAATTCTAAACTAAATTATAATAATCAATTTCTTCAATTAATGAGGAATGGGCAGCCACCTAAGGTCAATTCATGTACCCCATAATAAATTTTACACCTACAATAATAAGCCAACTAGCCGCTAGGAATAGTTATTCAAATAATTATGCTGGCCAAACATTTTTTCTACTATACGGATGATCAAGACTATATATATGTGTATTCTTAGTTTATCTCAAAACATCATATACATATCATGCGGCCAGCCACTATTAAAAATATATATTAATAAAGAAAGGGTTAAGCAAGTAGAAGAGGTAGAAACGAGCTAGAGGAAAATAGCTTTCGACCCAAAAATCATTAAGGTTCTGTATATAAGGTCAGTACGTTTCCGCCCCGATTTATTTAAAGTGTACTTTAATATTTTATTAGAATTCCATCCCCGTTTCATGTTAAGTTATGGGGATGATGAATATCATATAGCCTTAGAAATATTGTTTATGCTCTAAATACATGTTCTTTATCTCATAACTTGAACTATTATTCTGTAAACTAATACTTGATATTAGTTACGTTCTAAAAAAAAGAAAAAAATGTAAAACTTTAATTAGCAGATCAAACTAGAGCCTGGCTAAAATAAAATGAGGAAATTATAAAATGAATCAATTACTACGGAGAATGGCTTAAGCTAGATAATTATATATAATAAAGTTTGTATTATATATATAACTTAAAAACTGATTAAGTGGTGCACTTACGATACATATATATGTGTATCTATACTCCCTGTAAAGATTAGAAATATAGCTAAATACATACGAGTATATGATTAAGTTACCCTATGAATTATAAAAATAGGGTACATGGTAATATGTACATGCATTCTGATAAGTATTTACATATTCATGTAGTTAGCACTTATTAATTAAAACATGTATATGTTGATATATGTAAGTATAGATATGTACGTATAGTGGAATGATATAATTTTAAACATTAATTAAATTACCTAAGTAGAAAACGTAAGTATATTTAATATGTTAATGTTTGGTTGGTTACTTGGTTGGCTTAAATTATAAATTATTCAGTAGGATATTATTTCATAATTGCGTGAGTTTGATAAGTGTGAACAGTTACATGAAAAATAAATATAGATATGGGCATGTGAGTACTACGTAATGCTTGTTTTAATTTAAGAAGTGAATAATTATTAATAATGTTTGATATGTATGATTTTTTTTAATTTTAATAAACTGTATTTCTTGTCTATTAAACTTTTAACGTTTGACATATTAACCTGTTAGTAATTAAAATAAAACAATTTCCAGTGTTAAGACATGCATAAGTGATTTTATAGATATGTCGCACCCTCAAGAAACGGACTGAAAATAAACGAGTTCATAAAATTAATATGGTTATTTGTTTATAAATGAGCTTAAAGATTAACAGTTAGTATGCCTTGCTCTTGATCCGGTACTCTGACATGAACACTCCTGATCTGTTTAGTGTACTATGTACACTCCTGAAATTCTGTTTAGAGGAATTAGTGTTCTCCTGTTTAGTGTACTTGTACACTCCTGAAATATTTTTAGAACACTATTACTCTCCTGTTAAGGTTCGAGTCTCTTCGGTGATCTCGTCCTTTCTGTCAGCTAGCTCCTGTTAGAGATTGGTACGTGTAGCTCCGGCGATTACGTTTCCATATCCTTTCTGGGTAATGCGGGTATGGACTTTGTGATCGTATTCCTTACCGTTAGTATTCCTCTGTCTAGGTCCAGTTTTCTTGAGTACAGGCTAAAATGAATTTATTTTATTAATGATATAACTCCGAATAAGAATTATTTGATAATTATGATATCCGAATATGCTTCTGATCTATATGTAAGTGTCTTCATTTTTATAACAGTTATCCAGTTCACTCAGGTATGTTATATGTTTGTTGACTACATGTTAATTATGTTATGTTGCTATGTGATTTGATAAGTAATTATTATCATTGTTATTGTTTTTTTTATTATTTGTACCGTACCACTCATCACATTGCTGAGCGGGTAGTTGTTTGTTTTTCCTACCCGTAGGTTGACGTGGACTCAGCTAAGATAATGATACTGGGATGGACGGTGGCGTAGGATTCATGTGCATACCATGTGTGTATTGTTGAAAATAAATAAAAATAAAACAAGTTTGACTTTAATCTTATCTGATCATTTTCGTTTTGTAAACGCTTCCGCATACGATAAAATATTTTGTGATGTATAATATTAAGTGATTTATGTCGACTTGATATTTTTTAGGTATTGAATAATAAATTGACGTTTTAATAAATATGTTTTATTTAATACTTAATTTTATTTAAATAATTAAAAGTCTTTCGGTCAAATCTGTTTTGATTTCTACCACGTGACACATTGCTCGGATCGGCGGGGCTGGTTCGGGTAGGGTGTTACACGTACAATGCTGTGCTACAGACTGATTCTATTGCTAGAGTGCTAGAGTACTAAATTGTGAACCCCTTACAGTGAAATAAATGCTACTATTTATACCGTCAATGGGTGGTTGGACATGCTGACGTGGCAGACTATGAGCGACATGATCCCAACCACCAAATCTTCAGCATTAATGCGCTTCCTGCTAGAATCTTGGTTTCCCGCCACTAGGTGGGGATGTTTGTCCCCAAAGGCCTTGCTCCTATCTCCCGCTGGAATGGCAACCCTGTCAATGGGACGTTCGTCCCCATGCGCCTGAGCTATCCTTGGTCTATTCTTGAGCAGCCCCTGGTACCCTATCGCGAGGTGAGGACGTTCGTCCCCATGCGCCTGAGCTATCCTTGGTCTATTCTTGAGCAGCCCTTGGTACCCTATCGCGGGGTGAGGACGTTCGTCCCCATATACCTTGTAGGGACCCTGGGCCCGGATGCCCGCTGATGGTGAAACACGTACGTCTCCTGACCCTTGAGCATTAGGCCTGGCTGACGATGGTGTACGTACGTCTCTTGGCCCTGGGGCCTTGATACTGGCTGGTGGTGGAATACGTACGTCCCCTGGCCCTTGGCTTTGGGCCTCCTTCTTGGGCCGTTAGTAAGACGTTCGTAGGTGCTCTTTAAGGGTTGATGGGCCGTTCCTTACCAGGCTATTAACCCAACACTAATTATTCACATTTTAAAAATATATATTAAAAACCTTCTAAAAATTAACATCAAATACTTTTTGAATAACATGACAAAGAATATGAGGGAATGAACCTATTAGTCGGGGGTTAGTTTGAGGTCAAATGGAGGTTGTTTTTATCCGGGGTGGACTAAAAAGAAAACCAAAATAAATTTGAGGGATGAAAAGCAAAAAAAATGCAGAAATGTAAAATAAAATGTATTATATTTGCGGGGAATAAAACCATATTTAAACCTTGAAATAATATAAAGCACCAAAATATTTTTTAAAAATATTCTGCAATGGACTTAGGATGAAATTAATTATCGAAGATGATCTTAAAAATTAAGTATTACTTTAATAATCTTGAAAAAATGGGTGCAAATTAAACTGACACATACCGTATGAAAATGTGTTTTCTCTCAATTCAATGAAATGCAATTCGGTCAATAATCAAATACTACCTTCGTCCCACAATGTTTGGGACAAGGAGGGTGACACAACTTTTAATAAAGTGTAATCATGTGGTTGATATTGAATTGATAAAGTGTAAATAAAGTAAGAATGAATTATAACCACCCAAATATTACCAAATATGATATGAGACAAACTTAATGAAATAGACAAAAAAGGTAAAATGAGACAAAGTTAGGGGGACGGAGGGAGTCATAAGTAACAAGAAAGACGAAACAAATGAGGCTAAATCAAATATTGAATCAGCGTACGGAACATAATCTATCTGGGGTTTTTGAACAGCTTTCGGCGGTGACGCCAGACAGTCCGATCGGCAGCCTCTCTTGGTGGCTAAGAGAAGCAAAGGTAACGGACAACAACGTACATTTTTCATCGTTTAGCTGGGCAATTTCCGAAGGAGCAGCAAGCGGTCAAGGGGAGCTGATCAGCGAGTGGCGATGGAGGAAAATCATGAACAATGAGAAATAGAATCGTTGGCCAACGTGTATGGGAAAATGGAGATGGACGATGAGGATGAGGTCTTGTTGGTGGAGGCTACGGATCCGGGTGCTGCAGATGTGAGTCTATCGTTGGTATGAAGTATTACTTCCAAAAAATCGGTATGTTTTTATGTGTTTCGTGATACTACGACATCTGACCGGTCAAATGTGTCACTATAACTGAGTTAGGGGATAGATATGTTTCGGTTTTACCATAAAATGATATGCTTCGGGTGTTGGAGGATTTTAGGGTTCAGGGTTTAGAATTTTTATCAAAATCGTATTGTCTTGCGCAAACTGGAAGGAGGGGGTTTACCTTTGGCAGTCCCTCTACATTAAGCCGATTTTTTGGTACAGGTCCATGATGTGCTAGTAGGATATTTTACTCTGGAAAATGCGGTAAGAATTGGGAACTTTGTAGGGAGCTATATTAAGATAGATGAATATAATTTTTCTGTGAAATGGAATCCTTTTATGAGGATAAGAGTTAGTTTAGATATGAGCATGCCCTTGAAAAGGAAGTTGTTTTTAAAAAAACAATGAAGGTTTGAATTTTTGTGTTACTTTTCGTTATGAAAAATTAACTCCGCCATGATATCATTTTTTTTGGTATCATGCATGTCCCAAGCCAGGATAAAGGAGGAGGGTGCTGTGGTAGGCGTGTGACGGCCAACAGTATCACCTAGTCACATCACATGACATGAATCGAAATATGAATATCGCTAATGCTAGGTCATCACCCGTAAGTGACGCGTCATACCTCCGTCTGGGGATGGTGTCAAATATGCAAGGGCGAGCTACACTTCATAGACCTGGGTGTGGTGATAAGAATGTTAAGGTTGCTAGGTCGCCGCCCGGAAGCGGCGCGTCATCCCATTGCCCGGGGATGATGTCAAATATGCAAGGGCATGGTGGGGTCCGAGATGGGGCTAAGAACAGAAGGTGGAGTGCTAGATTGCGTTTTGGGACATGGAATGTTGGGTCTCTTACAGGAAAATCTTCCAAGGTAGTCGAGGTTATGAGGAGAAGGAATATCAGCATTATGTGTGTGCAAGAAACTAAATGGGTTGGAGAGAAAGAACGCGAGATTAATCCAAGAGGTTATAAGTTGTGGTATTCGGGGAGAGATAAGACCATAAATGGGGTAGGCATTATTGTGGCGCGTGACTATGTTGAGGATGTGGTAGAAGTCTTCAGGAAGAACGAGCGCATCATGAACATTAAATTGGTGATAAGGGGTGAGATTGTGTCTGTGGTAAGTGCCTATGCACCACAAGTGGGATTGGATGCATCTACAACTCAACAGTTCTGGGAAGATCTTGAAGACGTGGTACGACGAGTGCCAAGGGGAGAGAATTTGATCATAGGAGGTGACCTCAACGAGCATGTGGGCTCGAGTCGTGATGGCTTTGGGAGTATTCATGGCGGACATGGTTTTGGCACTAGGAATGAGGCGGAAAAGAACATTCTGGATTTTTCCTTGACGTATGAGTTGGCTATAATGAACACTTGGTTTAAGAAAAGAGACTCTCACCTTTTAACCTATAAAAGTGGAGCTAATAGTACCCAAATTGACTACTTCTTAGTACGGACCACTTGGAGAACTAGCTACACTGATTGTAAGGTTATTCCAGGTGAGAGTGTTGTCACTCAGCATAGGATGCTTGTGCTTGACTTTCGAGGTAAGAACCATAGAAGACAAGTTAATCAACAAGTGGAGCCAAATATAAAATGGTGGAGGCTTGAGGGAGATCTTCAACAAAGCTTTACGCACAAAATGGTCGGTGAAGATGTATGGCGTATTGATAATGAAACACATGTGGATGATGTGTGGTTATCAATGGAGTTGACCATTAACAAAGTGGCAAAAGAGGTACTTGGAGAATCTAAAGGATGTCTGCCACCTAAAAAGGACACATCTTGGTGGAATGATGAGGTGAAACAAGCCGTAAGGAACAAAAGAGATTGCTACAAAAAGTTGGGAACAAGTTGGAGTGATGAGAACATAGAAGCATACAAGGAGGCTAAAAGAAAAGCAAAGAAAGCCGTAAGGGAAGCACGAGGGAAAGTGAACAAGGAGTTGTATGAAAAGTTGGACTCTAAGGAAGGAGAACTAGATATTTATAGACTTGCTCGTCTTCGTGATCGCAGGACTCAAGATATTGCAAAAGTTAAGTGTGTGAAGGATGTCGATCAGAGGATATTAATGGACGACGGAGAGATAAAAGAGAGGTGGAGGTCATACTTTGATACACTATTCAACGGGAACAAAACACAAGATATCGGTGATTTGTCCATACCAGATTGTATGGTAAATCGTGATTTTGTGAGAAGGATCCAAATAACGAAAGTTAAAGAAGCTATGAGGAAGATGGGATGGAAGAAAGCAATGGGGCCAGATGGCATACCGATCGAGGCTTATAGAAGTTTGGGAGAGAGAGGCGTCGAGTGGTTAACAATTTTCTTCAACATGATTTGGAGAAACAACAAGATGCCAACGAGTTAGAGGAAGAGTACTCTTATCCCCTTATTTAAGAATAAAGGTTGATGGATAGTGTACCCGGGGGGGTAGCTTATCCGAGGGGTTATTACGGGGAATAACAAGGGAGAAATCAGAGCAAGTAAATATATAGAGAGAAAGTATATTGTAAAGTGTCCAGCGTTTTCAGCGTGGTTACAAATGGGGAAATGGAGTGCTATTTATAGTAGCAATAAATGCCAGACAGGGACACGTGTCAAGCGTCTATTGGCTGAGAGGTCATCTCAACTGGTTGGCGCTGGCAACCGCATGTGGCCGCATTTAATGCGGCTGTTGGATGGGACGTTGTGCAGGGTACGGCGATCTGTACGCATGTGGCGCGGATATCATGTCGGGAAAGGCGCCCTCGGCTGTAGAGTAGTGGCCGAGGGCTCTGAGTACCGGGGACCCCCTTAGTGCCGAGGGCTCCAGGTGCCGAGGGCTACTGATTTTCGCCGTTTTTCCCAGTAACTTTATTTTGCTGTCTTGGCCCTCATGTGAGAGTTAGAGCCTCCGGCCAGGGGGCCGAAGGCACCCCCTGGTGCGCATTGTGGGCTGCTTGGTACTCTGGACGCTGTGATTTGGGCCTGTTGTGCTTTCTGGGCCTGTTGGGCCTTTATTGGAATAGTAGGAGTCTGTGGGCCGGGGGTTCCCGGGCCATATACTCCATCAGGAGTCCCTCACTCCTTTTGCCGAAAGGTACTTGAGGGAAAAGGAGTAATTGTGTTTGTCCTCTGCCGTTGTTCCGTTTGTGGTTTGTAGATTTGTGGGTAGTTTGCTGTTTGTTTATTCTGCCGAGGGCAGTCCCTCAATTACCCACATGTCGGGACTTGAGGGGTCATGTTTGTGATTTTTGTGATTTTTCCCGAGGGGGTCCTCTAGTCCCCCACTCCTTGAGGCACTTGCAAAGTGGTGAAAAGGAGTAGAGTAGTTGCATTGCTGTTGCGGGCCGAAGGCTGACGCTTTTCGTTTCATTTTGGGGGGATGCCTCGTTAAAAACCTCATTAGGAAAAATCCTGTGGGAAAAAATCCTAATGAGGGAAAAAGAGTGCACCGAATTCCCCCAACGATGAATCGAAAACGTGAAACCTTGGTTCGAAATGGAGAATAATGATGATGCCGAAGGCTTTCCCCGTTCTGGGGGCTCATTTGTTGATTAGCCGGAGGCTTGCTTTTGAAACCCTGGGAGGCGCCGAATGGGAGTCCCTCGATCTGGGGATCGAGGGCGTAATGAATGCGGGTAGTAGTTGAATTGTTACCGGGGGGTCCCCTGTTTGTTGATTAGTTGGTGATGAGGATATCCGAGGGGTCCCGTTACCTGTGTGCCGTAGGCTATCCGTCAATGAGGCATACTCCCCGGGGGCTACCCGGCCCTCAAAGTGCTGAGGGGGGATCCCTGAGGGGTGGTCTGATATGAAGCCTTGGGCTTCTTAAGGAGTAATCCCGAAGGAATTCGTTATGTACTGTGTGGGGCACAACCCGGGAGCGTCTCTGGGTAAGTGTACCCGGAGGCTCTCCTTGATGAAGTGGAGTGAAGTAAAAAGCCCGAGGGCTCCCAGAATATAGCCGTTGGAAATATAGCCGTTGGAATATGTATCGTCAGAATATAGCCGTTGGGGGGGTTGCCACGTGGTGTGTGCTCGTTGGCTGCCCGTGGGCGGGCGTCACCGATTGGGCGAAACCACGGTTCGTAATGATGGCAATCCAACCGGAGGCCCGGTTTCCAGGCCCAAGCCCGGATCCCATCGCCTATAAATACCCCATGGCCGGCTTCACTCCCCTTTGTGCGAAATCATTGTAGCGAAGCTCTGCTAAAATTTCTAGAGAGAGAAACTGCAGCCCTCGATCAATCTCCCGCTTTAAGGTCAGTTCCCCCGTATGCTCTTCTCTCTCCTTAGCTAGCTGTAGCGGCCTTAGATCTAGGACAGTAACCTAGGACACTTAGTGTTTTCGAGCCCTCGAACCAGTTGCCAAGATGTCCTCTCAAAGCGATTCCCAGGACATATCGAAGGATCCCTCGATGGAAGAGGAGAGCTTCTCGGACGCGGGGTCCTCAAGTGAGCAGCCCTCGGCCCAAGAGGATGTCGCGATGGAGATGAAGGTACAGAAGGAATTGGTGGCTGAAGTTGAAGCCGAGGGCTTCGAGCAGGAGGCGGAGGATGAAGAGCTTGCCCTCGCCGTACAAGTTGCAGAGGAGGAAGAAGAAAAAGAGAGGATGAAGGTGACAGTGGCCGTCCTTCCCCCTCGGGGTGCTGATGAAGCAGGGAGCTCTCGGCCCCCCAACCCGACGCCGATAAGAGTGGCCCCCGGGAAAAAACCGGAGAAGAAGAAAATTGCTCCTAAGAAGAAAAGTGTTGCTGCTGATCAGGGGAAGCCCATAGATGTGCCCGAGGGGTACTCCTGGCTAAATACTGCTGCCCTGGAGATAGGGTCGAAGGCTGATAGGGAAGACATGTACGTTACCCAGCTGCACGTGGGGCCTTCGGCTGTGGTGGTGGCGCCGGGCCCTGATGACGTGCTTTCCCGGGCCCCCGAGGGTTGCATTGTCGTGCACATCCTGTCAGTGTCAATGGGGCTCCGGTTCCCCTTGCACTCATTCCTTCGGGAGTATCTCCGGTATGTGGGCTTGGTCCCCTGCCAGTTGACGCCCAACAGCCACTCCTATGTTGCGGGCTTTCTGAACCTCTGCCGGGCCCGAGGGGTGACCCCTAGCCTGGACTTGTTTTTCCAGAGCTTCAACCTCTGCGGAGGGGGTCACGCGAACGTCGAGGGCTTCGCCAATCTGCAACAGGTGGCTCGGTGGAAACTATTCACAGAAGCGCCCTCGTCCAACAAAGGCTGGAAGGAGCGGTGGTGCTACGTTAGGATTGCCGAGAGCCCTTTTCCGATGGAACTTAGGGATCGCTTCCGTCGGCATCCGAAGGTCGGAAGTGCTGCTCTGGAGAAGGATGGCTTGATAATAGCCAAGATCCTGGCGGGCCGCACGAAGCAGGTGTCCATTAAGGACTTCACTGCTGACAAGGAGCTTTTTGCCCTCAGCTTCCGCAGATATCGCTTCCTCGGCGAAACAGACGAGAAGTATCCTGTGCTAGCAGGAGGTAGTCTCTGAGGGCTTCCTTTTTTTGTACTTAGGATTTTCCCCCCTTTCCTTTTTTTGCTCTTTTCTCCTTCGGTCTAACCCCTTTGTTTTTGTTGGCAGGTGTTAACATGGATGCTGGCAAACTCTTCGCTTTGAAGAAGAAGAAGGGCAAGACCCAAGCCCAGAAGAAGGACCCTTCGGTCCAACCGCCTGTGGGAGCCTTCTTCCAAAAAGAGGCTCCGGAGCCCTCTGCTGCGGAGGGAGTCGTCGGCGTGGCGGAAGGGGCCACAAAAAAGAAAAAGGGGAGCAAGGCGGTGGAGCCCCCGGCTAAGAAGCAGAGGGGCACAGGGGGCACTGTCGGCCAGGATGCCCCCTTGGTGATCATTGAGGATCGCCCCTCTCCGGACCCCCCGGTTGATGCTTCGGCGACAGCCCAAACCAATCCTTCCTTGAGAAGCCCCCCTCGGGAGATCCTGCAGCTCTCTTTGGCCCCGGGGGATTCTGTTCTACACGGCTCGGCGGAGCCGAAAGCTTTTCTGAGGGGGATGACCTCGGTAATGGACAACGCTGCCCTCTCCACATATGATGACGAGGCCCTCGAGAACAGGATCCTTTGGTCTTCATTAACTGTAAGTTTGCTCCCTTAGGTTTTGCGTTTAACTTTTAATGCTCTTTTCATGTTAATCTGACCCCTCCTCCCGTTGTTTATCAGGCTTGCGTAGCCCTCGGGGAGCACGCACAGAGGCTTGAGCAATGGCGCCTCCGGAAGGCTGAGCAGGACCGAAAGATGAAGGAGCTCATCCTGAAGAACTCCGAGGCTGTAAAGCAGATGGCCATGCTGGAGGAAGATCTCCGGAAAGCTGCCGAGGGCAAAGCTGCAGCAGAGGAAGCCAGGCTTGAGGCCGAGAGGGCAGCCAAGAAAGCCGCCGAGGAGGCGGAGATTGCTAAGGCCGAGGCCGTCACCAAAGCCCGGGAAGAAGCTGTTGCCGCCTTCGTGGCCGAGGGCTGGAAGACCGAAGACAGGCGGCAGTGGGTGGCCTCGGTCGTGGAGTCTTCGGTTGATGACTGGGTGAAGGGCCCCGGAGCCGACTGGATGGCAGAAAGGGGAGACAGCTATTACCAGGGGGCGAGTTCTTCACCCAGCATCTGGTGTACCGGAGGCACGCCAGGCACTTCAAAGTCCCTCTCGAGGAATTCGACCCCTCGGCTTACGGCCTTCCTGCTTTGCAGCCGGATGTGAGAAACCCCCTCCCCCGGGCGAAGAGAGACCTATGATCCATGACTCCATGATGATGGGGGGATCCGGCGATGGTGAGACCGAGGACGCCATCGGGGAGGAGGTCACCTTGAAGCCCGCCGAGGAGGCAGCAGCTTGAAGAAAATACTTGTAGTTGAATAGCTGTTTGAACACTTTTTTTGTTTGTAATGTTTGTGTACCCTCGGCCTCGGCCATATTGTAACATATACATTTGAATCTCTTCTTTTTGACGAATGAATGATTGCCTTCGGGCTTTGTGTATATAACTTGTCCTCTTTAATTCATTTCTTCCCGAATGTATGCCGTCGTTTTTTTTTGAATGTATGCCTTCGCATTTCTGAATGTATGTTTAGGACTTAGAATATATTCTTCCAAGTGTAGTGCTTCTTCTAGCCCTCGGCTACTAGTAATCTTTAGTCAGTTGATCCTTTCACCGAGGGCGCCATGTTCAGGACTTAGAAATATTTCTAAGTGTTTGTTCATATGTTGGCCCCCGGCTAATCCTTCCCTCCGGTTGTATGTAGCCTTCATGAGATGACCGGAGGCAAGGTGTTTAGGACTTAGAAAATCTCTAAGTGTTTGGATATTGTGTAGCCTTCGGTACGTGGATACCCCTCGCTGATTGGACGCATGATCGAGGGCCCAGGAATAGTTAGGACTTAGAGTATTTTTCTAAGTATACTTTTGCCAAGTCCTCATCCGCATGGCCCTCGGGCTGTAGGGAGATTTGACTGAGGGTAAGAATATGTAGGACTCAGAAAATTTTTCTAAGTGTAGCATGTATGAAGTAGGAGCCCTCGGGCAGCATGGAGATTTAACTGAGGGTCAAAATATGTAGGACTTAGAAAATTTTTCTAAGTGTAGTACGTGTGGAGTAGGAGCCCTCGGGTGACTGTGAGGGCCTTGTCTCAGATATGCCTTCAGTTGACTGATGGCTCCACAAAGGGCAAAGCATTTAGGACTTAGACTATTTTTTCCAAGTATTTCCTGCCGCTGGCCTTCGGGAAGACCCTTCGGCTGTATTTGCAATGTTGGGCTATGGTAACAAAAGCCTTCGGTTGTTTGTCATATGGTGCCTTTCGGGGATTTTTTGAGTTGTTTGAGCCTTCGGTTTTAGGTATAGCCGGAGGCAATCCTTGAGTGGACTTAGCCATTCGTTGATGATGTCTGTTGTGAATGGTATCCTTTGTACTTGTGAACATCCAAGGTACCGAAGGTGTTCCCGTGGGGAGCCCTCGGTATGTTTTTGTAAATTGTTGGAGTGATGTACTCATTGATTTCTCGCCGAGTCTACTCCCCTTCACCACCCTATTTTTTTTTTTATTTTTTTATTATTTTTGAGTAGTGAAGGGAAGGCTTCAAGAAACTTGGTTTCTTGGTAAGGCTTGGCCTATCGGGAGGTAATAGAATACACCATTAGCTCCCCCCTCGGGTTAACCTTCCGAGTTCCGAGGGGATCGATGGTCGTTTCCTGGGCACAAGATATGGTGGACTGGAGCCTGCCTCCCCTTGGGGGATGGCGCGGAAAGCGCCTCAGTTTTGAAAGTCGTCCGCTCGGCGCTAGACATAGTCCGTGGCCTGCCACACCCTTGGGGTGGTGGCGCGGGGAGCGTTTCGGTTTGGAAGTCGAATCCTGGGCATTTCTCGTGCGTGTCATACCCTTGGGGTGATGACGCGGAAAGCGTTCCGTTTTTGAAAGTCGAATCCTGGGCATTTCTCATGCCTGTCATACCCTTGGGTGATGATGCGGAAAGCGTTTCAGGGAAGGGTTTTCATTTGCACACTGGTTGCAAATGGTCGGGTGCCGTACGTGCTGCCGGCACCGAGAGGTGGCGCCTTCGGTATAGGCGTCCTCGAGGGGTACGGCTTAGGAAACAACACTTGGTGTTTGTTCCGATGTATGGCCCCCGGTACTTGGTACCGAGGGGTCTTCTGTAAAAGTAGTTGGTGTTTTTCCTTCACTTGTCGTAGGGGACTGTGGTGTCTACCCTCGGTACTTGGTACCGAGGGGTCTTCTGTGGAAACACTTGGTGCTTCTCCCCGATTGTTAAAAGGGATTGTGTTACCTACCCTCGGTACCTGGTACCGACGGGTCTTCTGTGGAAACACTTGGTGTTTTTTCTCATTTATTGAAAGCTGCTAGTGGCGTGTCCCCCCGGCACCAGGTGCCGAGGGGTTTCCTTGTGGGGACAAGTGGTGCTTTGTCGTAGGTGATAATATTGTCTACCCTCGGCACTTGGTGCCGAGGGTTCTTCTGTGGTGGTGAGGCCTTGGGCCTGGGGGTGATATGAGGGCTTGGCCCCTGTGATAATCTTGTTCCATGTTCTCGGTTTCTTCGTAATGTCTTCATTCTTCAGAATTTTTAGGCCTTAGGCCGGAAAATAATACATTCACTAGTTATGAGGGCTTGACCGCTCTGATGTTATTGATAAAATTTAACTAAGTGATGTACATTCCAGTGCCTAGGGACTTCGGTCCCGTTAGGGCGTTTTAGCTTGTAAGTTCCCGGTTTGATGATGGTTGCCACGATGTAGGGGCCTTCGAACTTTGGTGCCATCTTTCCGCCCTCGGTTGGTTGGCTAGCTTCCCTTCTTCGGAGAACATAGTCCCCCACTTGGAATTCCCGGGAGCGAACCTTGGCGTCGATGTAGCTCTTCACCTGCCTTCGGTAGTTCTCTGCGCGTATGAAGGCTTGCTCTCGGCGTTCTGAAATAAAGTGGAGATCGAGGACCATATTGGTGTCGTTGGCCTCCGGATCATACTGTGTGACCCTTCGGGTTGGGAGAGTTACCTCAGTGGGGGCTTTGGCTTCAAATCCGTAGCAAAGGGAGAAGAAGGGTGTCTCGCCAGTTGCCCGCCGAGGGGTGGTACGGTAGGCCCATAAGATGTTGTGGAGCTCTTCCACCTAACCACCCCCTTCGGCCTCCAGCTTCTTCTTTAGTCCCTCAAGCAGGGTCCTGTTGGCGTTCTCCACCTGACCGTTGCCCTGAGGGTAGGCAACGGATGAGAAGGTGTGTTTGATGCCCCATGCCTCTAGGAGGGCACAAAAGGGGGTTGCCTCAAACTGAGTCCCATTGTCGGAGATGATTTGCTGAGGGACGCCAAACCTGGTGAGGATGTTCTTGAGAACAAAGTGACGGCACCTGGCCTCAGTGATGCTGGCGAGAGGCTCCGCTTCCACCCATTTGGTGAAGTAATCGATGGCGACAATGATGTACCTGTTGTTGGAGGTACCCCTCGGCAGAGGGCCCACAAGGTCTATGCCCCATCGAGCGAAAGGTATGGATGTGCTGACGGGGGCATAGTTGACCGCTGGCCTGCCGGGGGCTCTCTGGAAGTGCTGGCATGCGGGACACCTCCGGGCAAGGTCCGCACAATCTCGGGCCATTGTAGGCTAAAGTAGCCCTGGATTATCAGCCTTCAGGACATGGAGAAGGGTCCCTGGTGAGCTGAGCAAGTCCCACTGTGCACTTCCTCCATTGCTACTTCGGTTTCATCTTGATGAAGGCACCGAAGTAACGTCCCGTTGTAGGATCTTTTGTAAAGCATTCCGTCCTCGATAACGTAGCTGGGAGCCCTCAGTTTTGTCAGTTTGGCGCGGGCCTCCTCCCCGGGCAGTTGCCCTGTGGTGATGAAGGCAACAATGTCTGAGATCCAGTCCTCCCGCCTTTGTTGTATGTTCATGATAGGGCTAACATGTATGCTGGAGAGGTTGAGTTCTTCCACTTTGGCAATCTTCGAGATATGCTCAGGGGACTCTGCCGAGAGCTTTGATAAAATGTCGGCCTCAGAGTTTTAAGCCCTCGGTATTTGAGTAAGAGAGTGTGCCTCAAATACCTTAAGCAACTCCTTGGCCGCCTCCTTGTATTGCTTCATTCTCCCTTCCTTGGCTTCGTACTCTCCGGAGATTTGGCCGACGACTAACTTGGAGTCACACTTGACGTGGATTTGTCGGGCCTTCATGTTAGCTTCCAGCCGAAGGCTGTAAGGAATATTTGTAATTAGATTTTGATGATGCTATATTAATTAGGACTTTAAAGTACCCCTTTTAGAAATTATGTATTAGAATTTTCCTTTGTAAAGTTCTTAGCTTAATCGACTACCAGAAGGCCTCCACACCAGAAGACCTCCTGACAGAAGATCTTTAGTTCTCTACCGAGGAACAGAAAACCTCAGGGTCTTTGTTAGCCTTTTCTATGACAGAAACCCTCCTGGTTCTCTGTAAGCTATTATCAACAGAAGTGCTCAAGACCTTCTCTGATCAGTTCTTTGCCAAAGACACCAGAAGGCCTGACACTTGGAAGAAATCCACAAAGCCGGGAAATCAACTGGAAGATTCCTTCAACGGTTAGGAGTATTGAACGGAAAAGCTACAGTACGCGCATTAAATGCACATTTAATGCTCCCCATGCTCCGTGGAGTAATTGCAGATGATTGGCCGCAATGTCAGGATTACTTTATCCCAAAATAGTAACCTGCCAACTTTACCGGGTCCTACTGGTCAAGTCAACTGCTCGGGCATTAAATGCAGTTGTCCTCCTTCACCTCCAACGGGAAGACAACCCTCAGTATAAAAGATACACTTCGAAGAACAACCGGATAAATTTTGCTCTACTAACTTTGCCAACTTCATCACACTCTTTGCAAGAAAAACACATTCAAATTACACAAGGCAAAAAGGTCCTCTTGAGATTCAAACTCTTCATCCTCAACAAGAGCGACACAAGTTGGAAAGAATATACATTCCTATCATCTAATCCAACTAGAGCAAGGTTCCAATAGTTCTTCAACAACTTCAAGCACTTCATCTACAAATCCTTTGTAACGAAGCAAGTTGGAGGAACCCCTGTTTCAACAGAAACTCTTCTTGTTACAAGAAGGACGTCCAAGTAACTGGAGTAGTGAAGTGGTGATACTTCCAGGAAGCTCAGTGAAAGGACCAGTCTTAAAGGAAGCCAGGCAGTGCATCCCAGGAGACATCTAGGCTTGAAGAAGACGTGGAGAGCTTCTTAAGTGGTAGGACTAAGGCGTTGTAAACGGTCGTTTTTACAGGCTTAGTGGAACAGTGGATTAGAGGAACGAGTTGTTCCTTGAACCACTATAAAAATCCCTGGTGTCATTTACTTACTGCTTTAAATATTTGCACTTAGATAGAACTGTCTAACTCCTTAGACTTGGTATCTGTGTTCAGCAGAACTTGTCTTACGAGTTAACAGAAGGCCTACTGCCTTTGCTTTTCTGAGGCTAAATCAACAGAACCCCCTACCAGAACCCCATCCGCTGCCAGTCTGTTCTGTCAACAGAACAGGCTATTCTGTAAAATCTGGTACTTAGTTTAAAAAGCTAAAAACCAATACAGTCTATTCACCCCCCTCTAGACTGTATCCAGTACAACCGGGACCAACAAGTGGTATCAGAGCCTCCTTGTTCTAATAATCTCTTAGGTTATTTGCTGAACATAGATCCACTTGTTTTTCTGTTTGACCTCATTTTTATCTGATATAATGGATCACTCCTTGTCCAAGAATCTTATGTTCTCAGATCTTAAGTTTGATGACTGGAGGATCCGGATGAAAGCACATCTCTGTGCCCTGCATGATGAGATGTGGGAAGTTCTTGATATTGGACCTTTCACAAGCTTCCAAAAGGTCAATCCTGAGCATGCTATTGACAACACCAGACCCCAGATGATCAGTAAAGCCAAGTCAGAATGGACCACTGAAGAGAGAAGAAAATATAACCTGGACAATATTGCTAAGGACATCCTCTACAAGTCCATTGATGATAGGTACTTCAACAGAATAAAGAAGTGCAAAACTGCAAAGGAAATCTGGGATACTCTTGAGCTCATTGGAGCTGGTGATGAGCAAGAGAAGGAAAACAAGCTGACTATAGCCAACAAGAAGTTTGATGACTTCAAACTTCTCCCTGGAGAAACCATCTCCAAAATGTATGATAAGCTCCTCACCCTTACTGGAGAAATCACAGAGCTTGGCAAAGAACTCACCACCAAGGAGATCAACCTGAAGGTGTTGAGGGGACTGCCCTCAGCATGGAAGATGAAGGTGGTTGCTGTCCAAGCCAGCAAGGATGTAAAGACTTATCCCACTGATAAGCTCATCTCTGATCTCAAAGCTCATGAGTTCGAGATGATTGAAGAAAAGGAAGATGTACCAGAAGAGAGGACCACTACAGCTCTCACTGCCAGCACATCAAAGGTAAATGATTTTGACCCTTCAGTACTTTTATCTGACGAATATATGGCTGCCTTTGCCAGGAGATTCAAAAAGTTTATGAAGAATCCCAAAGATGGAAGGAGTCCATCTTTCAACAGAAAGCCATACCAGAAGGTCAAATCAACAGAGAGCAGTGGAGAACTTCTCTGTTACAATTGCAGACAACCCGGTCACTTCAAGGCTGACTGTCCCCATCCAAGGGTGTCCAAGAAACAAGGACAGGATGGAGAAAAGAAGAAGTATGAAGACAACTCCAGAAGGAGAAAGGCACTTGTGACAGAACACTAGAGAAAGACCCTCTGTCAGAAACAGAATCCAGTTTTGACTCAGATTCTGATGAGGCATTCTGTTGCCTAGATACAGAGACAGAAGACCTATGCCTCATGGCTCATTCTGATGATGAGGTAACCTCTACTTCTGAATCTAGTTTTTCTTTGGTAGGCTTAGCTTTTGATTCTGATTCAATGTCAGAATTTTGGGAAGAGTTTAAGGCCATACAAGCCACTTATTCCTCTGTTACAGAAGAAAACAGTAAGTTAAAAGCTGAGATTCTTGACTTAAAGAAGGAGGTTGAGATCAAAATCAATCTTCTAATTAAGGAGAGAGATCAACTGGAGACTGAAAATGTTTCTCTTCTCAAGAGAATAAGAGAAATAGAGCCTCTCGAGATTAAGTACAAAGCTTACCAGAAGGCCCAGTCTTCTATGGAAAAGATTGTACTTGATCAACAGATTGGCACTGGTTTTGGTCTTGGTTATGGCTCAACAGAATCAGGTGAGCCTTCTGTAATGCCTAGCACCAGTGTTGCTAAGGCAGATAAGGTCATAGTGCCACTGATTTCTAGCCCCATTTGTCAAGCTGGTGTATCTGGCACCAAGGTTGTTCATGAGGAAGTCATACCAGAAAAGGGAAAGATAAAGGTTCAACAGAAACCCTTTTTGAAAAATAATGAACCTGGCAGAAAACCTAACAACAAGAAAGGTTTTCAAGACAACAAAAATAAAAGACCATTCATTGACAGACAACCTCATGTCAATCGTGCCAGAGATGATCACCAGAAGGGCAAATATCAAGAGAGAGTTAACTTTAGGCAGAAGAGGTTGGCTGGTCAACTTCAGAAGTCCAAGGCTAACCGTCCCTCTGCTCTTGATAGTATATGGGACTTCTTTCCAACAAAGAAAACTATGCAAAAGTATGTAAACAGGAAGCATGACCCTCACAAGCATCTGCCCAAAGTGAATCACACTTCAGTTTACTATAACTACCAGGTGGACAATGGGTACCACCCACCAAGGTTTCACTTGATGAGACCAAAATGGTACCAACTACCCAGACTCCATGACCCCCCAGGACCCATCATTGCTTGGGTACCTAAACCTTCCTTTTAATTTTGCAGGAACTGTGTGCTGGAGCTATCTCTGAACAAGAATGGTTTATTGATAGTGGATGCTCCAGGCACATGACAGGTGACAGAAGTTGCCTAACAGAGTTCCAGAAATGCAAAGGACCTAGAGTTACCTTTGGAGGTAATGACAAAGAAGGTCAAACAAAAGGAAGAGGAAAGCTGATCAGGAACCAGATAATCATTGATGATGTCTCTTATGTCAAAGGACTGAAGTTCAACTTGCTGATTGCTAGCCAATTCTGTGACAAAGGCTACACTGTTGAATTCACAAAGGACTTCTGTTATGTGAAGCATGAGACAACAAATGAAGTGGTTCTTACAGCATCAAGAAAGAAGAACATCTATGTAGTTGATTGGAACACAGCAAATGATGGAGTTTGCCTGATAGCCAAAGGAGATTCAAAACTGAGCTGGGACTGGCACAAAAAGCTCAACCATTTGAATTTCAAAACAATCAACAAACTGGCCAGAGAACACATTGTCGAAGGGCTACCAGACATTGTGTACAAGAAGGAGACCCTCTGCAGTGCATGTCAGAAAGGCAAACAAGTGAAGAATTCCTTCAAACCCATTGCTGGAGATCTTTCTACAAGTCCTCTAAATCTGATTCACATGGATTTATTTGGGCCTGTTGAGACTCCAAGCGTTGGTGGAAAGAAATACACCTTAGTCATGGTTGATGACTATTCCAGATATACATGGACTATCTTTCTATCAAAGAAGAATGAAACTCTTCAGAAGTTGCCATCTCTGTTAAAGCAACTTCGGACTGAGAAGAACTTGAAAGTGAAGACAATCAGGTCAGACAGAGGAACTGAATTTGTCAATCAAGTCATAAAAGACTTCTGTGATCAGAATGGGACTTTTCATCAACTCTCTGCCGCCAGAACCCCTCAACAGAATGGCTTAGCAGAAAGAAGGAACAGAACTTTAAAAGAAGCTGCAAGAACAATGATTGCTTAATCTGGTTTGCCTATGAGATATTGGGCTGAAGCAATCAACGTTGCATGCTATACTCAGAACAGAAGCATGATCAACAAGAATCACCAGAAGACCCCTTATGAACTCTGGAAAGGAAGAAAAGCCAACATCAGCTACTTTCATGTATTTGGATGCAAGTGCTACATTCTTAACAATGGAAAGGAGCATCTGAAAGTCTTTCAAGAGAAGGCTGATGAAGGAGTCTTTATAGGCTATTCAAACACCAGTAAAGCCTATAGAGTACTTAACAGAAGGACCCTACATGTTGAAGAATCTATACATGTGAAGTTTGATGAAAGCATCTCTGTTAAAGAGGTAACAGAAATCCTCAAGGAAGTCAGCATAGAAGACAGAACACCAGAACCAACAGAAGAGGTAGCAGACAACCCTGCATTTCCAACACCTACACCAAACCCCCTTCTGTTGAATGAAGATGAAGAGTTGGAACAAGTCGAGAGCTTCTCTCACTACACATCCGCGTGTAGGCTCTTGTTCTTCACGGAAATCCCTCATTTCTACCGTTCTTCTACCTTTGAATCTTACGTTTGAGCTTGGATATTGGTTCTTCTACATCCTACTCTTTATTAGGAAGCAGAATATCGAATTTTTGAGCTCATTCCGAGGTTCTTAGCTCTTCATCGCACAATTTTGAGCTCGGAAACACTATTCACGAGAAGAAGGTCAACGCCTCTCCAGCTCGAATCTATTGCTCAAATTTGGATTTGGAAGTAGTTCTAGCATCCCCAAGCTGTGAGGATTAACTTTTTCCACTTTGTTTCATCATCGGCCACCGTTGACTTTTTGCACCTTCTCCAACGGTCACCACCATTGGTACGGACAAAAGCTTGAAGAAGGTACGCCTTATGCTCTTTTTTGAGGGGGGTGCTGCCTCTTAGCTACCCCTTTCACCATGGAGGGGAAGAAGAAGAAGAATCCTTCTAGCCCTACTAAAACCTCATCTCGGCTTGGTGCAAAATCGTCCAAGAAAAAAGTTGAGGTGGTTGAAACGAGCCACCACGAAGAAGATGAAGCCGTAGCTACATTTGAGAAGGAAGTTGTTCTTGATGCCAAACTTGATGCTATAGAAGACAATGGCTCTCCTCCTATTTCTTCCGAGGAAGTAGTTGAAAATGCTAGCTCACCAAGTTCTCCTACTCTTGACACTAGCAAAGCCGTACCACAAATTGAGGAGGTAACTACTTTGCCCCCCTCTAATGAAGGTGAAAATGTTTTGGTTGATGAATTCCTAGATGAGGTTATTGTAGAGGATGATGATGTTGTTAGTAATCCCGAATATGTTGTTGATCCTCTTGCTTTGGAAATCATGGATGATATGCAAAAAACTGTTGTTGAACAAATTGAACCCCCCCGGGTGATGAAGTGGTACACAAAGTGGACAATGGAGGGGCTCTTGTCCCCTTGGACAAAGCTAATGCCGCGGCATTACCTTCTTCTAATGCTAACACTACCTCTAAATGGGGGCAACCCGGAACAAAGCCAACCTTTGTGTCTCTTTTTAGAGACAATAGACAACCGGACAAGGGCATGAAGTTACATTACATTGAACCTAAGGGAGATATTATTGATCTAAGTAACCGCAAAATCGCCTCTATGATTGAAATATGGGGATTTTGTCTTATGGCTTATTTTGATGGACGTTTCCCCGGACTTAAAAGCATTCATGATATGGTAAACAAATGGGGTGTTCCTTGTCGGGTGAGATCCCATGATAGGGGATGGTTCATCTTCAAGTTCCAAAATGATGAAGATAGGTCCAAAGTACTTATGGAAGGGCCGTACACTTTGTTTGGGAAAATTGTCCATCTTAAAGCCCTATCCGAGGACTTTTCAATGGAAGATGAGGAATTCTTGAAGGTCCCAATTTGGGTCTTATTCCCTCACTTTCCCATGAGGATTTGGGAAGAGGAATGTATTAGTGAAGTGGCTTCTAGAGTGGGCACACCTATAACCACGGATAGAGTGACATTAGAGAAAGCTAGATCATCCTTCGCCCGTGTGCTAATTGAGGTGGATGCCTCCAAGCCCCCCCTCTTCAACTCAAAATCAGGCTGCCAAATGGGAGGATACACACTCAAAATGTGAGGTATGAAACCTTCCCTAACTATTGCTTTAATTGTAAATGCTTTGGCCACCATTGTTTTACATGCAAGGTTTTAGCCGAGAAAGAGAGGAAGGAGTTAGAAGCACAAAGAGCCCTTAAAGAGGCAAAAGAAGGTTCAAATGAAGGAATGGGTGAGCCTTCAAGTTCAGCCCAAGACAAGGGCAAACAACCTATGGTGGAAGAGGGAGATAAGCACCCTCGGCCTATCAAGTCTCCATCAAAGGAACACCCTTTCTTCAAGCTCATCAAGACGGCTAGATATGGAAGAAGAAGACCTAAGAGAGGGGAGAGGGATAGATCCCCCGGCTATACTACACAAGATGAAGAAAATGATCAAGATGGCCAAGCCGTTAGAAGTGTCAAAGCTTTTGATGAAATATATTCGGATGAAGCAATAATTGAAATGGATCCCGCATTGGGCTTTTCAAGCCCTATTATCAAAATTAAGCATGTGGAAGAGGTTGATGATGATGCAACAATTTACAAGCTAGGACACCATTTGAATCTTTGATAATCCCAGAATACTTAACAAACAACAAATATAGAAGTTATAGAAGAAGCAGATAGAAAGATATGTAGATATTATACGCGAATCTGGTATACCGTATGAAAACCCGCCGCTGCTCTCCCTGGAGAAGGAGAGCAGCGGAAACCCTATCTCTCTCTATCTTTACGCCTCTAAACTCTAAGCCTCTCTCGATCGATAGGGTTCCCGTAAGTTAGCCTCCTTTTATAGGAGAAGTTGGCTAACTTACGGGTTACAAGGAAGCCCACGGGCTGATACACATTTGTGGCCCGTATTACACGATTAATTAATAACTACACAAATACAAAGATAACTAACTAGATTGAACACCATAAAATATTCCCAACAATCTCCCCCTTGGTGATCAATCGTGTTGAATTAGCATTGCAGCGCAGATATCTTTGTCTTTGTTGTTATTGAGCTTCCTTTGTCTTTAAACTTGACTTCTGAGGAAGGCTATCTGAAGAAATCCTTGCAATCTCCCCTTTGATGTCTTCTTGACAATTTGATCTTTGATGTCGGGGGTTGAGGGACCTTCAGTATCTTGCATGAAGTCCTTGCCTTCCAGAAGTTGCTCTTGATCAGCTTGGATGAAGTCCGGTGACGCCTCTAGAATGAATATTCTTTGGAGAAACAGGAGACGCCCATGGAATTCATCTTCAGGACACGAGTATTTGACCTCTGTCTCCTCCACAATGTAGTCTTTTTTTTTACTATTTGGAATGAATGCTTTAGAGGAGAACTTGTCGGTGGCACAGCGGAACATAATGATGGTTGATTTGTGAGTGTAGCTGACCATTTGATTTGAGTTGCGGAGATAGTAGAGAGGGTGTTGAATTTTGTGATGGAGGAGTGAAGTGTCCCAGAATGATTTGTTCAGTGTTAACAACATGTGGACCACTCTCCCCCTCATGACGATCCGATGAATCGGGACGTCATGCTTTTATACTTTTATTCTGCGGAAATAAAAACATGAAAAACAAGCAGAATCTAAAAAAGATAATGTAGCCCCCCGGGGTCGTGAAGACGCCCGTTATCATCACTATAGAGATAAACTCTAAAGCAATGGCCTGAAAATGTTAGTGATTCTTATGTTGCAACAGCAGGACTTCCTTCCAATGATTGGTCTACATCTGTAATAGATGAGCCCTATGGAAGTTCTCGCAAGTCTTGAAGACTAGCAACTGACTCTAAAATGTGTCTGTGTCCTAGAAAATTTCAAAACATTTGGGAAGTGAGTAACTAGACACGACGTGATCAATGAAAATTCAGTGGCATGGGGCTGAGGCCACTGTAGTCAGTATTACTTTTCTCGGAAGGAGACAGTAATGAGAGATGCGGTTCCCCGTGAACTATGATTAAACACCTTTCTGTTGGGAGACAAGTGAGTGGTCTAGGGTAGGGTTGTGCATGCGCCGTTTGGACAAAATGAAGCGACTTCTACCCGGGATCTGAATAAATTCAGTCCTGAACCTATGAGGATAGTCCAGAGTATTTTAGTGGCTAGGAGCAAATGGTCAATTCATAGCAGGCAATTGAGGTAGCAGACTCATCATTGATAATTGTTTCCTTCTCACTCGAGCCTTCTGCTTCCTAATGCTCATAATGTTCACTCACTCACTCGCTCACTTACGCACTTACGCTCGGCTTTGTCCCTTGGGTAGGCTTAGTTGGGTTTACTAAGCCATAGGGACATGTTCTCTCATTGCTTTCTCATTTTCTCTCTGTACTCCCCCTCAACTGGAGCACTCGGTATGCTTTGTCATTGTTAGGCACCGGGGAGGATAACATTGAACACTCCCCCTAAAATGTTGCATCCGTTGAGAGATTCCTTGCTTTGTCGGTGTAAGGTGCCAGGAGGAGAAAACTGAAACTCCCCCTCAAATGTGCAAGGATTGATTGCTCACAGCTTGTCATACCCGCCATGTGTGTGGAGCAATATGAACATGTACCACACATGACGGTTTCCCTGAGCTCACCATGTAGAATTTCAGCATATTGATGAACACATAATGTTGATGAGTCAGGGGAGGCTTCAGCAGTTGATTGTTGATTGTTGTAAGATGACCGTTGACGCGAGGTTGATTGAATTATCTACGATTTTCAGACCTTTACATTGAAGTTTAGAAAATTTTTGACCTCAGGGTTGACAATGAAAGAAATCCAAAACATCGAGTTCCTAAAACTCGAAATAAATTCCAAAACTCGCAATTCCAAAACTCTCAAATTTTTAAAAAACTCGAGGTTTAAAAACTCGAGGTTTAAAACTCGAGGTCAGAACTCGAGGTTTAAACTCGAGGTCAGAACTCGAGGTTTAAAACTCGAGGTCAGAACTCGAGGTTTAAAACTTGAGTTCATGACCGCGAGTTTACAAACTCGAGTTCATGACCGCGAGTTTACAAACTCGAGTTCATGACCGCGAGTTTACAAACTCGAGTTCATGACCGCGAGTTTACAAACTCGAGTTCATGACCACGAGTTTACAAACTCGAGTTCATGACCGCGAGTTTACAAACTCGAGTTCATGACCGCGAGTTTACAAACTCGAGTTCATGACCGCGAGTTTACAAACTCGAGTTCATGACCGCGAGTTTACAAACTCGAGTTCATGACCGCGAGTTTACAAACTTGAGTTCATGACCGCGAGTTTTAAAACTCGAGTCCATGACCGCGAGTTTACAAACTCTCGGTTTTAAAAACTGTCGAATTTTGAGAATCTGAAAACTGTTCGGAATAGCCCTGAAGGTCCCGATCCCTCCTGTATCTGTTTCAAGTCAAAATCGTTTCTACAGGCATATAAAAGCATAAACTCGAGTTTTCAACGAGAGTTTTTCGAAAATGAAAATTTGCAGAAAACGAAAAAGAAGATATGCTGTAGAATCGGTTTTGAGAGGCGATTCCAACAGTATAGTTTTTCCAGATTTTCGTTCACAAACAAGATTACAGGAGCAAAACTCTATATGAAGAAAAAGAGAAGAAAAGCAGAGCATTCTTCGTTAGATCCAAGAAAATCGCAGATACATTCAACCCGTTTCACGCCCCGTCTCTGATACCAATTGATAATCCCAGAATACTTAACAAACAACAAATATAGAAGTTATAGAAGAAGCAGATAGAAAGATATGTAGATATTATACGCGAATCTGGTATACCGTATGAAAACCCGCCGCTGCTCTCCCTGGAGAAGGAGAGCAGCGGCAACCCTATCTCTCTCTATCTTTACGCCTCTAAACTCTAAGCCTCTCTCGATCGATAGGGTTCCCGTAAGTTAGCCTCCTTTTATAGGAGAAGTTGGCTAACTTACGGGTTACAAGGAAGCCCACGGGCTGATACACATTTGTGGCCCATATTACACGATTAATTAATAACTACACAAATACAAAGATAACTAACTAGATTGAACACCATAAAATATTCCCAACAATCTTGTTGATCACAAACAGCCCGGAGTTTTCTTTACTAAAGAGTGCCTTGAAAGCTTGCCGGATGTTGCCCCTATTGACCAAGGCTACTCATTTGGCCCTATTTTCATGAGAGGTGTCTATAGACACTACCTCAACCGATTCTTTGAAGAAGGCTGCCCGAGGGGTAACTCATGCAAAGTCAAAGATCCTAGAAAAGTTAAACTTGATCAAGCTCGGGTGGTTCATGACATAAGGGATGCATACCTTGATGATGTCATTACTAAGGTTGAATTCTTGGAAGATCAGCCCCCAAACATTCATCTCATGCATTTGGAAGAGGTCAAAGAAAGGATGGTGAGACTTGACAACTATCTTGATGTCCAAAACCAAGCTTCAAACACCAAAGCCATCACATTTACAAAGGAATGTGTAGGAGCTCTTCCCGGAACCATCCTAACTGATGAGGGGTATGTCTTTACTTCATCTTTCTTTGAATTACCATACTATTTGCTGTTTATTACTAGGTACACCCCAAGGGAGCCAAAGAAAACACATTTGGCCGAGGCTAGGAATGCAAAGAAGAATGGGAGGAAGACCACCGCAAAATCCTTTTAATGATTGTGTCCTCATGGAATGTCCGAGGCCTTAATAAGGTCTCCAAACAAAACCTTATCTTTAATTTTGTGAAATCTAATAATGTACATATTTGTTGCTTACTTGAAACCAAATTGAACACTCCAAACTTTGACAAGTTTTTAAGTTGTAAATGGCCTTCTTGGTCATCTATAACTAACTTTGATAAGATTGATGGTGGTCGTATTGCTGTTTGTTGGGATCCTAATTATGTTCAAACTAATGTGCTTGAAATTGATAAGCAACATATTCATTGTGAGTTTAAATGCTTGACTACTCAACTTGTCTTCTATGTCACTTTTGTGTATGCTTTATATTCGGTTGTAGAGAGGAAAGTCCTTTGGGATCACATTGCAAATTTGGATCCCACTATTGACAGCCCTTGGCTTGTAATGGGGGATTTCAATTGTGTATGTAGCCCCAATGAGAGGGTGGGGCCTACCCCCCCCCCCTCGGCTTACCAAATGCAAGGTTTAAATGATCTTAAAGTTCAAGCTAATTTAGTTGACACTCCATCTACGGGTGAGTTCCTTACTTGGAATAGAGGATCCCTATGGGCAAAGCTTGATAGAGTCCTTATGAACCCTTTATGGGGCACTCATGGGATTTCTTGTACAACACATTTTAATGATATGGAGGTTGAGTTTGACCATGTAGCTTCTATTGTTACTATTGGTCAAACCAACAATTTTGGCTCTAAACCTTTTAAATTTTTTAACATGTGGCTTAAGCATGAGTCTTTCAAATCTACCCTTACTTCCTCATGATGTAAAGAGATCTATGGAAGCTTTCAATTCATTTTGGCCCAAAAGTTGAAGTATTTGAAACAACCTCTTAAAGAACTAAATAAAAGGAATTTTAGCCACATCTCCGAGAGGGTCAAAGACTCGAAAAAGGAATATAAAGGGCTCCTTAGCCTTTCTATACTTTCCCCTTTAGATGAGACCCTAAAGTTGGATATTGCTATTTGTAAGAAAAAGCTCATTAACCTTAAAAAGGCTGAGGAGGATTTCTTTAGACAAAAAGCTAAAGCCACACATCTTGGACAAAGTGATAAATGTACCAAATATTTTCACTCTATTGTTAAAAAGAACAATGTTAGGAACTCCATTACAGCTCTTAAGCTTCCTAATGGTGATCCTACTACCTCTTTAGACCAAGTTGCTTGTGAATTGGTTAATTTTTACACATCTTTGTTCGGCACTCACTATCCAAATGCTCAGTTGGACCCAAATATTGTGGCTTCAGGTAACTTCTTACCACCTAATCTTAAAGACAGTTTGGTTGCACCCTTTTCTGACCTTGATATCAAGGAGGCTTTGTTTGATATAGGTGATAATAAGGCCCCTGGCCCTGATGGGTTTACCTCGGCCTTTTTCAAAGAAAACTGGAATATTGTTGGAAATGATATGATTAGGGCTGTGAAGGGTTTTTTTGGTTCTGGAAGGCTTCTAAAGCAACTCAACCACACGGTTATTGCTTTGATCCCTAAGACCAATCACTCCCCTACAGTAGCTGATTTCAGACCAATTGCTTGCACAAATGTTATCTACAAAGTTATCACTAAAGTCTTGGCTAAGAGGTTGATTCCTTGTTTGCCGGACCTTATTGATCCTGCCCAAGGGGCCTTTGTGGATGGAAGACTTATGATTGATAATGTCTTTATTGCCCAAGAATTGGTCAAAGGCTATACCAGGAAAAGAATCCCCCCTAGATGCATGATTAAGATTGACCTTAAGAAAGCCTATGATACCATATCTTGGGAGTTTCTGGCTTCAATGTTAACACACTTGGGATTCCCTAGGAGATTCATTGGATGGATTATGGAGTGTGTCACTACATCCTCCTACTCCATCTCAATAAATGGAGTTCTCCATGGTCATTTTAAAGGGAAAAGGGGATTGAGACAAGGGGATCCCATGTCCCCCCTTCTATTTGTGCTTTGTTTGGAATACTTATCAAGATTGTTGAATGTAAGAACACAGGATCCATGCTTTAAGCACCATCCAAAGTGTGGCAGCTTAAAGATCTCCCATGTTGCCTATGCGGATGACTTAATGCTCTTCTCAAAAGGGCATAAACCATCAATTAAGATCCTTGTTGACTCCTTGGAGGAATTTGGCAGAATTTCAGGCCTCAGAGTTAACTATGACAAATCAAATATCTTCCTTGGAGGTATGGCTGATTATGAGCTGAATAGTATCCTTGAATTGGTGGACTTTAAAGCTGGAGCTTTTCCTGTCAAATACCTTGGGGTTCCCTTGGCCCCTCTAAAGGTATATGTGGCACAATTTGCTCCCCTTCTTGACTCTGTAACTAATTTCATTAGTGCTTGGAATCTCAAAACGCTTTCATATGCTGGTAGGATTGAGCTTATTAAGTCTGTGATACAAGGGGTTCACTCTTTTTGGCTCCAAATTTTTCCTATCCCTAGAACTATACTTGACAGGATTACCTCTATCTGCCGTATTTTCCTTTGGGGTGGTAAGTACTCCAGGGTCTCCTGGGCTGATATTTGCCTCCCTAAGGATGAGGGTGGACTTGGGATTCATGATACTAGAGTTTGGAACTCTGCCCTACTTGCTAAGATTTTTTGGGATATACATACCAAGAAGGATACACTTTGGGTTAAATGGGTTCATGGAGTGTATCTAAATGGTTGGGATGTGTGGGATTTCTCCCCACATCATAGGGACTCACATTTAATGAAAAAGATGGCCTCAATTAGGGATGAATTTTTGGGGAAATTTGGGGGAACCGTAGCTGCTATTCAGGGTTTAAATGCTTTACAATTCAATGGTAAGCTTAGCTCTTCCAAAGTCTATAATTTGCTTAGAACTAAAGCTCCCCACCGTTGGTGGATGTCATTTATTTGGAAGAATTATATTCCCCCCAAGTTTTCCTTTACAACTTGGTTGGCATTCCGAAATAGGTTGGCTACATATGACAATCTTCACCGATTAGATGTAGTCAATGTATGTGCTTTGTGCAAGGGTGGGCTGAAAACAGTCCCACACCTATACTTTGAAGGCCCTTTTACAGGTAAAGTTTGGAGCTTGGTGAAGGAGTGGCTGCACATCCCACGGCTTATGGGGTCTTTGACTAGTGCTGTCAAGTGGCTAAAGAAGGAGAGGAGTGGAGCAACCATTCAAGCAAAGGCAGCTAGGATCGCCTTTTGCTTCTCAATCTACTGGATTTGGAGGATCAGGAATGCAACAAGATTTGATGGACTCCTACCTAAGGAAGAAGAGGTTTTTGCGAGGATAAAGTACATTGTGTACAAAGTTTTGTATAATATTTATCCACATGAGTTGGTGGTTTTTTGAAACGTTGTGACCCCTTATTTTGTTGGCTTATAGTTGCTGGGGGTTAGCTTAAGTGGCGGTTGTTGCCTTGGCTACTTAGGTAGTTGCTTATAGTTTTTGGAGGTGATGGGTTATCCAATCTTTGGATAGCTTGCAATTTTTCTCACCCTTTTTGATGTACATAAACTCTTTGGATGGTTCCATATATATATACTTACTGTTCATCCAAAAAATTGAATGAAGATGAAGATTCTGAAGATGAGGAACCAGAGAGACCAAGACAGCAGCTGGCAGAACCTGACCTATCATGGTTAAGAGATCATCCCCCTAACCAAGTGATTGGTCAAATCAGAAGTGGAGTTCAAACCAGATCCACATCAAGAAGATAATCAATGCTTGCCTGCTATATATCTCAAATGGAACCCATGACTGTTGAAGAGGCTCTTGCAGACTCAGAATGGATCAATGCTATGCAAGAAGAGCTCACTCAGTTTGAAAGAAACAAAGTATGGGAACTTGTTCCTAGGCCAAAGCACCAGAATGTCATTGGAACCAAATGGGTATTCAAGAACAAGGCTGATGAAGATGGCAACATTGTAAGGAATAAAGCAAGGCTGGTAGCAAAAGGTTATTGCCAAGAAGAAGGAATTGATTTTGATGAGACTTTTGCACCAGTTGCCAGACTTGAAGCCATCAGAATCTTTCTAGCCTATGCTGCTTACAATAACATCAAGGTCTACCAGATGGATGTCAAGAGTGCATTTCTAAATGGAGATCTTGAAGAAGAAGTTTATGTGGAACAACCACCAGGTTTTGTCATTCCTACTCAATCCTCTTGTGTCTACAAGCTTAAAAAGGCCCTATATGGTCTTAAGCAAGCTCCCAGAGCCTGGTATGACACATTGTCCCTTTTCCTAGTGAACCATGGGTTTACTAAAGGAAAGGTTGACAAAACTCTATTTCAAATCTCTGTTGCTAATCATATTCTGTTAGTACAAATATATGTTGATGATATTATATTTGGTAGTACTAATCCAGAACTATGCAAGAAATTTTCTCAAGTGATGCAGAGTCAATTTGAAATGAGCATGATGGGAGAACTCAGTTACTTCCTAGGTCTTCAAGTGAAACAAATTCCAGAAGGAATCTTCATCAACCAAGGAAAGTACACCAGAGATCTAATCAAGAAGTTTGGAGTGGAAGGCAAATCATCAGTGAAGATTCCCATGAACACTTCACAAGGAATTGGTCCAGATGATGAAGGAAAGGATGTAGATGCAACAACATACAGAGGAATCATAGGATCTCTGTTGTATCTAACTGCAAGCAGACCAGACATCTCATTCTCTGTTGGAATCTGTGCCAGATATCAATCAAAGCCCAAGGAAAGCCATCTAAGTGCTGCAAAGAGAATCATCAGATACATCAAAGGAAATCCAAATGCAGGTCTATGGTACCCCAAGGGAGGTAACTTTGAACTAATTGGTTACTCTGACTCAGATTTTGCAGGTTGCAGATTGGACAAGAAGAGCACCTCTGGTCATTGCCAATTGCTAGGAGGAAGGCTTGTTTCCTGGTTTAGCAAAAAGCAGAATTCAATCTCAACAAGTACAGCTGAAGCTGAGTACATTGCAGCTGGGAGTTGCTGTGCTCAGTTACTTTGGATGAAGCAACAACTGAAGGATTATGGAATTCAAGCAAAGGAGATCAAGCTGTTGTGTGACAACACCAGTGCCATTGCTATCTCTCAGAATCCAGTTCTTCATTCCAGGACAAAACACATTGAGATCAGACATCACTTCATCAGAGATCATGTTGAGAAGAAGCACATATGCATGGAGCATGTGCCAACAGAAGACCAGCTAGCAGATATTCTGACAAAGCCTCTTCCTGAGGCTAGGTTCAACAAACTGAGAGAGGATTTGGGAATGATGGATGAAATTCCAAGGGAAAGTTGAAAAGGAAGGCCCTCTGTTGCTAAATTTCTGTTAACAGAATACCTATTGAAGAACCCCTTCTGTTAACCCCTTCTGTTCTCTACCCTGGCAGAACACCTCAGCAACAGAAACCCTTTATACAGAAAGCCTCCCCTTATGTCTAACAGAAGGTTGTGGACTTAGAAAAATCTGAAAACCGAGTGACCTAGTAAATTATTAAAGGTCTTTTACCCTTTTACCCTTAAAACGGTATCCAGCCGCAAAATATTTACTGCGCCCCTTTTTTCATTTATTGGTACCTTGGAACCGTAAATTATCTCAAACGTCCACTAACCCAAAACCCATAAATTCCCCTTTCGCAAACCTAAACCGTTACTGCTTTCATTACTCTCAAACTCTCAAACCTCCATAGCTCTCAAGCTCTCTGCAATATTTCTCTAATCAAATGGCCTTCATCAACATTAGTGACCTCACCAAGGAAGAAATCAACACCCTTGTCTCAAACATTTACACTGGGATGAACTGCGACCTCTCCGCACTCCCTGAACTCGCTGCAAATCATGAAACGATGATGAAAATCATCAAGGGAATGGAGGACTCGCAACTGAACAAAGTAGTGGGATATCACTTTGATTCGTACAGCACAAGGGACGTAGAAGAGTTTTATCTCAATGCTACATACGAAGGGGAGACCATTCGGTCAAACGTCAATGGTGAGAACATAACTCTCACTCCTGAAGATCTCAACGCCCTGTTTGGCGTAGTGGAGGACCCTCAAGAAGAAGAAACTGAAGGTTTCTTAACTCTGGACAGTGTCAAGGTCACTGTGGACAACTTTGTCCAACTCTACTGCCGACCTGAAGTGGGTAGAGTTCCCAAACTTTACATGAAGAAGAACCTCCTTCTGAGCGATTATGAGAAGCTGGTGAACATTCTTCACAGGTGTGTCTGGAGCAAGAGCACCTCAACCGATGACATGAATGTACTCAATGCAAAAGCTGTCTTTGCAGTTCATCATGGGATGAACATCAACTGGGGACAGGTAATTGTCAAATCCCTTGTTGAATTCATCAAAAAGAAAGACAAAGAGACCGGACTGTTCAAAACCCCCATGGGTTATGGTCTCTTAATCTCTGAAACCTTGCTCAAGGCAAGGATAGGGCTGAGAAACCCTATTGAGGCAGACTACACCAAGTTGCTCTTCCTCAATACCTCCAATGACAGGAAGATTGCTCTCAAGGCAGAGCAGAAAAGGCTCAGAACTCTTGAGTTCAACAGAGAAAGGCAACAACAGAAGGTTGTTCAGCCAAAGAAAGTCACCAAGAAGCAACAGAAACCCCCCACTCCTTCTGATTCTGAAGAAGAAATGCCTTTGGTGAAGAAGGTGGTCAAGAAGGTTCCCAAAAAGAAGACCACACCTGTCAAAGTCCACAAGTTGGTGGCAAAGAAATCAGTTCTAAAGAGAAAGGCACCTTCCCCTATCTCTACAGAAAGCACCCCCTCTGCTGCACCAGTTGCAAAGAAGGCAAAGATTCTGACACCTGCAGCACAGGAGAAGCTGGAGGATTCTGTCACTTCTGCCCCAGCCAACAGAAATGCTTGGCAAGGCAAGAGGATTGTCTTTGAGTCTACTGACTCAGATGAAGAGGTAGTGGTGCAGGATGCCACTACTCAGGGGGAACCACACTTCTCTCCTCCTACTTCTACAAATGATCAACCTCTGGTGGTTTCTTCACCAGAACACCAAGAAGATGACAGAATTTCAAACTCTGCAGAACCCCTACTGAACAACTTCTCTGCCCTAGATAGGGAATTCATCAGGGTTCTGGCATGGAGAAAGTGGAGAGTGGGACCTCTCACTGAGCTACTGAAGAACTTGTCCCACTTAATCTCTGAGGAAGATGAAGTACTCCGATGGGCTGACACAGAAGATGTGGAACAATGCCTGAATAAAGACTTCCTTCTTTCTGTCCTACAGAAAAAGAAGGAGAAAAACCAAGGAAAGGCTCCTTTGTTCAAAGATTCACCAGAAGACCATGTGAAGGCTCTTCAAGAGCATGAGATGGATGATTTTGATGCTTGGTTGGTTGAGAAGAAGAGGAAGGAGTCAATGATCAAGTTTCGACACAGTGCACATGGAGAAGGTGAACCCTCCACTGCAAATGACCTACCCTTGGTCATGGAGAAGCTTATCAAAGAATGGAGGGATTCTCTGTTCACAAAAACTGTACTAGAGATAATTCCCACAACCATTCCCTCTCCCCCTCCCTCTCCTAAAATCACTTCACCTCAACCCCAACAGAAATCCCCCTCACCCTCACAGAAAACCATCTCCAGACAGAACACCTCCTCACCTCATCAGAAACCCTCTTCTGCACAGAAAACCCCTACACCCCAGAAACCCTCAATCTCCAAATCTCCATCTCTTTCACCCTGCAAATCGTTCTCTCCTCCAAAGAACAGATCCCCATCTCCTCCTCCATCCCCTCAAAGACAAATTATCCAATACCAACCCCCACAGCTCATTTCTTCATCAACACCACCTCAACAGAAATCCCCTTCACCTACCAAGTCTGAACATGCAGAAACTCCTCAAGACTCCCATCCACCACACCAACCTGCTGCTCAGCTGAAACCTGAATGGTTTCTTAGAGATTCTGATCCTACAACCATCTCTCCCATCTCTGCACCACAAGGGTATTCCAGGCACTCTACTGCCCCCAATCCCTCCCTCAGGAAGAAGAAGAAGAAGGTGATCAGAAACAGGATAGCAATCTACTCCTCATCTGAGGACTCTTCTGACATGGATGGATTCATGATCAGCAAATCCTACAAAGCCACTTCAAAGAAATAGAAGACCCCTCCTCTGACTCAACTTGAACATGAACTCATTGTTGAATCTCTCTCCTCTGTCCAAGAACATCACCCCTTGCCTAAGGGAAGAGGTCTAGAGATGCCTCCATCTGATGGACAAGAGAACCAAATTCCTTTCAACAAGTTCGTTGAAGCAGCTGAAGACTTTGGTGGCCAACTCCTCCATGGCATGAACAAGTTGATACAGATCAATGACAAGCATTATGGGCACCTTGCTCATGTGAATGATAATCTCAACTCTGGGATGCAGTTTATCTCAGATCGCTTTGAGAATCTGACAACATCTCTCAACGACTTCATGGCTTCCTCAACTGCTAAAACAGATACACTGTCAAGGGAAGTGGAAGGTATCCATTAGACCCTCTTCACATTTCATCAGACTCTGATAGCTCAGGGAAAAGCTATTGAAACAATCTCCTCAAATATTGATGAACTTCAATGGGCTGATAAAGACAAAAGAACAACTACTGGACATAGAGGAACTGTGCAAAGTCCATCGTGATCAAGCCAGAACTCTATTTGCTCAAGACAAAGAGAGATACCAGAAGATGGTTCTCTTAGAAGCCAGCAATAAAGATATCCTGTCTGCAATTCAGAAGCAACATGGGCTTATTGAAGGTCTTACATCTGTGACTCAGACCTTACCAGAAACCCTGGAACAGATTGCCTCTACTCAGGCCACAGAATTCCAGAAACTCTCCCTTCTGCTTGGAGATCTAGATGATGCCAAAAAGGGGGAAGAAGGCTCTCATCTATCAAAACCCAGGACCACCAGAACCTCAACATCTGCTGAACCAAGTGTGGATCCCACACCTTACTTTGAAGCTGCCCTTCAGAAGAAAAGGCTAGCTGGTATCCCTAGACCTCCATCCCCACTGAAGAAAGGATCGAAGAAGAAGAAAGCTCTAAGCTTTAAAGAATGGAGACTGGGAGGTTCTCAGGTGATGACTACTACACAATTTGATGAAATGAAGCAGAAGATGACCTCTACACAGCAACAGAATCTGTATTTGGACCATGATGGCCATGTGAAGGTTAGACATGGTGGATCTATGGAGGAAGCAGAATTCTGGTTTCACAACAGTATTGTACCAGGAAAAGATATCCATGAAGGTGTTCTCAACTACTTAGACTGCAAACTTTCACCCGTCTGGGCCTCTTATCAAAGAACTGGAAATCTGGCTGGAATCAGAAAAGAGGTGAATGCAGAACTAAAGAGACTACAAGGACTGGATGAACAAGCAAGAGCTGAAGCTGCAAAGGCTATTATGTAATCAGACACTCTTGTAATCCACCTTAATAAAAGAACATCTATGCCTCACACTTTGTAAGGCAATTCCTCAATCTCTGTTTTTTCTTTACTTTCGGTTTGTGTTTGTTTGTTTGCTTTTTGATATATTATCTGCTATCTGAATGTACTGCACTCTTACTATTTTCCTATGCCAAGTTGTCCACCAAGATTTTAATGAAAAGTTCTAAACTTTAATTCTTTATGGTGAAGGCACTTCTCTGGAAATAGTTAAAGGGTTTTGGCATCATCAAAAAGGGGGAAATTGTAAGGAATATTTGTAATTAGATTTTGATGATGCTATATTAATTAGGACTTTAAAGTACCCCTTTTAGAAATTATGTATTAGAATTTTCCTTTGTAAAGTTCTTAGCTTAATCGACTACCAGAAGGCCTCCACACCAGAAGACCTCCTGACAGAAGATCTTTAGTTCTCTACCGAGGAACAAAAAACCTCAGGGTCTCTGTTAGCCTTTTCTATGACAGAAACCCTCCTGGTTCTCTGTAAGCTATTATCAACAGAAGTGCTCAAGACCTTCTCTGATCAGTTCTTTGCCAAAGACACCAGAAGGCCTGACACTTGGAAGAAATCCACAAAGCCGGGAAATCAACGGGAAGATTCCTTCAACGGCTAGGAGTATTGAACGGAAAAGCTACAGTACGCGCATTAAATGCACATTTAATGATCCCCATGCTCCGTGGAGTAATTGCAGATGATTGGCCGCAATGTCAGGATTACTTTATCCCAAAATAGTAACCCGCCAACTTTACCGGGTCCTACTGGTCAAGTCAACTGCTCGGGCATTAAATGCAGTTGTCCTCCTTCACCTCTAACGGGAAGACAACCCTCAGTATAAAAGATACACTTCGAAGAACAACCGGATAACTTTTGCTCTACTAACTTTGCCAACTTCATCACACTCTTTGCAAGAAAAACACATTCAAATTACACAAGGCAAAAAGGTCCTCTTGAGATTCAAACTCTTCATCCTCAACAAGAGCGACACAAGTTGGAAAGAATATACATTCCTATCATCTAATCCAACTAGAGCAAGGTTCCAATAGTTCTTCAACAACTTCAAGCACTTCATCTACAAATCCTTTGTAACGAAGCAAGTTGGAGGAACCCCTATTTCAACAGAAACTCTTCTTGTTACAAGAAGGACGTCCAAGTAACTGGAGTAGTGAAGTGGTGATACTTCTAGGATGCTCAGTGAAAGGACCAGTCTTAAAGGAAGCCAGGCAGTGCATCCCAGGAGACATCTAGGCTTGAAGAAGACGTGGAGAGCTTCTTAAGTGCTAGGACTAAGGCGTTGTAAACGGTCGTTTTTACAGGCTTAGTGGAACAGTGGATTAGAGGAACGAGTTGTTCCTTGAACCACTATAAAAATCCCTGGTGTCATTTACTTACTGCTTTAAATATTTGCACTTAGATAGAACTGTCTAACTCCTTAGACTTGGTATCTGTGTTCAGCAGAACTTGTCTTACGAGTTAACAGAAGGCCTACTGCCTTTGCTTTTCTGAGGCTAAATCAACAGAACCCCCTACCAGAACCCCATCCGCTGCCAGTCTGTTCTGTCAACAGAACAAGCTATTCTGTAAAATCTGGTACTTAGTTTAAAAAGCTAAAAACCAATACAGTCTATTCACCCCCCCTCTAGACTGTATCCAGTACAACCGGGACCAACAAAGGCCACAGAGTAGGGCTTCGTATTCAGCTTCATTGTTGGAGACTTTGAAGGAGAAACGGACTGCATAATAGGTCCGGAAGCCCTCGGGTGAGATGAGAACCACCCCTCCTCCACATGCCTTGATGGCGGAGGAGCCATCGGTGTAGAGGGTCCACCAATCATCCGAAGGGGCCGAGGGCTCCTCGTCCGTGGCTGCCCTTGCCGTGCACTCCGTCACGAAGTCCGCTAGGCTTGGCCCTTGATGGCGGGCCTAGGACGGATGTCGATGTTGTATTGGCTCAAGAAGACAGCCCATTTTACCATTCGGGAGGAGCTAGTGGGGCTCCTCATCAAGGCGCCGAGGGGTTGGTGAGTGAGGACCTGGACCGGGTGAGCCTGGAAGTAAGGGCCCAACTTCTTGACGGTCCACACGATAGCCAACACCGTTTTTTCCACGGGGGAGTACCGGAGCTCTGCTTCCCTGAGGGTCTTGCTAACATAGAAGATGGCATGTTGGATGCCATCCTCTTCCCAGATGAGTACAGAGCTGATGGCAGCCGGGCTAACACCCAAGTAGAGGTACAGGATTTCCCCTACCTTGGGTTTAGAGAGCACAGGGGGTGAAGATAAGTATCGTTTCAGCTCCTCGAATGCCCCCTGACATTCTGAAGTCCACTGGAAACCGGCGGTTTTCCTCATGATCTGGAAGAAGGGTAAGGACTTCTCCGCCGATTTTGATAAGAAGCCGTTGAGGGCTGCCAGGCAGCCCGTCAACCGTTGGACCTCCTTCACGTTGCGTGGGGGCTCCATGTTGATGATGGCTTGGATTTTCTCGGAGTTGGCCTCAATACCCCTTCGGCTAACCATGTAGCCCAGGAATTTTCCCCCCTGGACGCCGAAGGTGCACTTCTTTGGGTTCAGCCGAAGGCTGAACTTCTGCATGATGGCGAAGATCTCCCTTAGGTCATCAGCATGGCTTGCTGATTGGTTGCTTTTGACGATCATATCGTCAACATATGCCTCCATGGTGCGCCCTAGGACAGCTTGGAATACCCTGGCCACCATCCGAGTGTAGGTGGCGCCTGAGTTCTTGAGGCCGAAGGCCATGACAAGGTAGCAGAAGATGCCCTCGGGAGTCATGAAGGCCGTTTTTTCAGCGTCCTCCTCATGCATGTATATTTGATGATATCTGCGGAATGCGTCGAGGAATGACATGATTTCACACCCCGCGGTTTCATCCACCAGTTGATCAATATTGGGCAGAGGAAAGGGGTCCATGGGACACGCCTTATTGAGATCCGTGTAGTCCACGCACATTCGGAATGAGGGCGGTTTTTGTGCGAGGACTACGTTTGCCAGCCATGAGGGGTACTTGACCTCCTTGATGTGTTTGATAGAAAGGAGCATGGTGACCTCCTTCTTCACGAATTCCCTCCTCTCGGCCGAGAGGGGTCTCCTCCGCTGCTGTACTGGCTTGGCCGAAGGGTCCACCGAGAGGCGGTGGGTGATGACCCTTCGGCTGATCCCCGCATGTCCTCCGGCCCCCATGCAAAAACAATGGAGTAGGCGCGGAGGGCGCTGATGATGCCGGTCTTCAAATCTTCGGGGAGCTTGGCTCCAATCTTCACGACTCTCTCCGGCTTGGCCGGGTCGAGTGCGAAGTCTTCTACCTCCTCGGCTGGTTCAGCCCTCGGCCTCATTTCATCCGCTTCCACAGTTCCGGTGATGGTGTCAACGTGGAACTCCGTCTTGCTAACCTTCTTTGTAACGTGAAGGTAGCAAGCGCGGGCGAGCTTTTGATTTCCCCTTGAGTAACCGATTCCCCCTTCGGCTGGGAACTTGAGGCAGAGGTGCCTCATGGAGATGACGGCTTCGAGATCCTCGAGGGCTGGCCGGCCGAGGATGATTTTGTGGGCGCAGTCGATGTTGACGACGACGAACTCCACTTCGAGCTTGGCTCTATGGAGGTCGTCGCCGAAGATTACCGGGAGGGTTATGACCCCCTCGGAATCAATGGTGTCGCCGGTGAAGCCGACAAGAGGGGTCTTGATGGGCCGAAGGGACCCCCTCTCCAGATGCAGCTCTCTGAAGGTGCTGAGGTACATTACATTGACGGAGTTTCCCGTGTCAATGTAAGTTCTGTGAATAATGGTGTCGTTGATCTCTGTGCGGATGACGAGGGCATCCCTGTGGGGGGAGGATACTGGGGGGAGATCAGCGTTGGTGAAGATTGATGGAGTATATGGGTCTGAGCCCCCGGACCCACATACTCAGAAGAACAGAAAGCACAAGACACCGAGTGGCGCCCACGTCGGCCATGGGACCCCCGTCGGCCGAGAAGGTGCCAACTCAGATTATGGTCCTGAAGCCAAGGAACCCGGGTGCCCTCGTCGGCCGTGCCCTCGTCGGTCGTGCCCTCGTCGGCCACGCGCTCGTCGGCCACGAAGACCTCACAGAACCGGATTTTATACTTACTCTTTCGTACAGCCCATTAGTGGCTTTGTATTCGGCCCAGTAGCGGTCCAGTTGTAAATGGGCCTCTCAAGCCCAAGGCTTGGGAGCCCAGCCCGTATTTTCTCTATAAATACTCCCCTTGGGAGTAGTTATAGGGGTTACAAATTCATTCTATTGAAGCATATATTGCACTTCTCTCTCTAGCTCTCACTTCTCTCTAGATATACTCTATCATTTGGTGCTTTCATTGAGAGCTAGAACAATCAAGTTAGCACCCTTCGTCGCTACCAAGCACAGCTAACCACTGATCATGGGAAGAACTAAATCAAACCGCAACCTCGTCAGCAAGGCCATCCCTGAGGACCAAGAGCCCAGGGAGCACGATGAGGACGCCACGGTCGACCAGGTCGGCGGGGGGGACGTCTTCCAGGAGGCCTTCAACCTCACGGCGGACCTCCGCAACCAACTCAACGGCGGAGCCTCTGATGCCTGCATCGGCTTGGACAAAAACGGGCTGAGAAGACGGACCACGCCCCGGCCCAGCCTATGACCGCGGCCTCTCCGTCCGTGGATCCACAGGTCCAGGCCGCGCTGTCGGTCATCATCGCCAGCCTGGCTCAGAACCCCACCGTCCTCAGCGCACTCTTGCCAAGGACCGGGGGGAACGTCACTCCACCTCCTCAGCCCCAACCGTTGGCCGTCCAGATAGGCAACGATGAGGGGGTGGTGGCCCAGGACACGGCGTCGTCCCACTCCCACCCTGCTTCCCCTCTTCGCCCTGGGCAGACCCCAGCGCGTGGAAAAGCCTCGGCCTTCAACAGGCTAGGCGACACGCGCCGTCGTCCGGTTTCGGAGAGGATGGCGGGATGGATTGGTGAGCCTCGTCCTGGCTCGCCGAGGGAAAGCTTGGGGTCTATGTCCCGGACAGCGGACCAGCCCCGCCCGGACAAGGGCAAGGGGAAGCTGCACGAAGACGACATGCGCCACCGGATCAATGCGGCTCACGACGAGCGCATGAGGAACCAGCCGGGCGCCACTGCGGCCGCCAGGGACCCCCGGGACGAGGTCATCGCCCAGCTGGAAAGGAGGCTGGCTCAGATGGTGGCCAAGCAGTCGGCCAACATCCCTACGGCCGGCGCCTCCAACGACCCCGGCCTCAACGCGCTCATGAACAAGGTTAGCGCCCTGGAGAGGGAGCTGGCCGAGGGGCGAGGTGACCCCATCATCCAGGTCAGGACCAGGACCCCTTTCACCAACAGGGTCCTCTCGGCCCCCATCCCGGAGAAGTACAGGGGAAACGCCATCAAGTCCTACGACGGCTGATCAGACCCCCAGGAACACTTCAGTCGTTATCAGAACAAAATGCTGATGGTGAATGCGTCAGACGAGTACCTCTGCCGTTGGTTCCTCTCTACTCTCGAGGGGCCAGCGTACGAGTGATTCAACGCGCTCCCCGAAGGGAGCATCGACTCATGGCAGGATCTCGCCCAACGCTTCCTCACTCACTTTGCCGGGAGGAAGCCTTGCGAAGAAGTATTTCACCCACCACCTCTCCGTCAAGCAGCAGCACGAGGAGTCCCTCCGGTCATTCATTGATCGGTGGACGAGGGAAACCGAGGAAGTCGAGGGGGCCGATGAGCGCACCCTCCTCGCCTTGTATCAGGGAGCCCTCCGCAGCTCCCCGTACGCTAGGAGCCTTATCACCGACCCTCCGAGGTCGTACACCAAGGCGCTCCAGCGCGGAGGCTTGTACGCCGACGCCGACGAGCTCCAAAATCACAAGAAAGAGGGGGGCCATCCCTCCAAGAAGACAAATCCTTCGTCGGCCCCGGGTCCGTCCCCGGCCGGCCAGGGTGCCCAGGGCCGTCACGGCTCTGGTGGACAGAGTAAGAAAGATCGCCACTGGCGGCCGAGGTTGGAACGGCCAGGGGTTGCCCTCACTCACCCGGTCGGCATCATCCTCGACTATGCCGAGAAGCACGGCCTCATCGAGCAGGCTCCTCGGCCGGCCGAGGAGGTCCTGGCCATCCAGCACGGCGGCGCATACTGCCGGTTCCACAAGAACTCGTCGCACAACACCGACGATTGCATCACGCTGAAGAAGGCCATCGAGCGTCTTATTCGCCAGGGGGAACTCTCCCAGTTTGTTAAAGGTGGCCCACGCAAAAACACATGGGTAAACACCGGCAAACATGGGGGCGAACCCTCTGCGAAGAAGCGGGAGATTGGTAGGCTCAGCGACGACGAGGACTTCGAAGAACCCCCACCAAAGAAGAATCACATTCACCTCATCGTAGGTGGGAACACTGGGGGGGGACTCCGCCACTCAGAGAAAGAAATGGGCCCAATCCCTCTACATTGGGGAGGTGTCCCACGTCCCCCCCAGCCGAAGAAGCAGCGAACGGAGGCGATCACCTTCACCAACAAGGATTTGCCTCCGGGGACGGAATCACACAGGGACGCCCTCGTCATCCGGTGTGAGATCGGTGACTCCATCATCCACCGCACTTACATCGATACGAGGAGCTCCGTCAACGTGATGTACCTGGATACCTTCCGGCAGCTGAAGCTGGACAGAGCTCTGCTAAAGCCGATCAAGACAGCGTTATCCGGCTTCACCGGGGACTCTATCGACGCCGAGGGCACGATAGGCCTCCCCGTGGAGGTCGGTGACGGCCCCCACCGCGCCAGGATTGACATGGAGTTCATGGTGGTCAACCTCCAGTGCGCCCACAACCTGATCTTGGGCCGGCCAGCGCTGGAGGACTTAGAGGCCATCATCTCCATGAAGCACTTGTGCCTAAAGTTCCCCACCAATGACGGCATCGGCTACGCCAGAGGAAACCAAAGGATTGCCAGAGCATGCTACCTCATGCTAACAAGGCCGGCCGAAAGGGAAGGACAGAGGATAGACACCATCACGGCAGCCGTTGCCAAGGACGAGGAGAGGCCGCATGCCGAACCGGCCGAGGAGGTCGAGGAAGTGCCTCTGAATGCCTCCCGGCCGAAGCGGGTCCTCAGGATCGGGAAGCAGCTCCCTCAGGACCAACGAGACGCCATCCTCCTCGTCCTGCGGTCATACGCCGTTGTCTTCGCGTGGGGCCCGGACTACATGCTAGGCATCAGCCGCCAGGTGATTACTCACCGACTGACCGTCGATCCGGCCTCCACGCCCGTCAAGCAGAAGCGGTGCTATTTGTCCGCCGACAGGCGGGACTTCGTCAAAGGGGAGGCCGCCATGCTCCTCTCAATCAAACACATTAAAGAGGTGAAGTACCCGACGTGGTTGGCCAACGTCGTCCTCGCCCAGAAACCGCCAACATTCAGAATGTGTGTTGATTACACTGACCTGAACAAGGCGTGCCCCATGGACCCGTTCCCTCTACCCAACATTGAACAGCTGGTGGACGAGACGGCGGGGTGCGAGTTAATGTCGTTCCTTGACGCCTTCAGAGGGTACCACCAAATCTCCATGCATGTAGATGACGCGGAGAAGACGACATTCATGACCCCAGAGGGAATCTTTTGCTACCTCGTCATGGCCTTCGGACTCAAAAACTCCGGCGCCACCTATACTAGGATGGTGGCCAAGATCTTCAGGGCGGTCCTTGGACGGACGATGGAGGCATACGTCGACGATATGATCGTCAAGAGAAGGCAGGCCTCCTCCCACGCCGACGACCTCCGGGAAATCTTTGAAATCATAAAGGAGTTCAGGCTCCGCCTCAACCCCAAGAAGTGCGCCTTCGGCGTCCAAGGCGGTAAGTTCCTCGGCTACATGGTCAGCCGGAGAGGCATCGAGATAAACCCGGAGAAAACACAGGCCATCATCAGCATGGAGCCGCCCCGCAACGTCAAGGAAGTACAGCGACTGACGGGGCGCCTGGCGGCCCTGAACCGTTTCCTCTCCAGGTCAGCCGAAAGGGCACTCCCCTTCTTTCAGATCATGCGTAAAGCCAACAGCTTCAAGTGGACGACGGAGTGCCAGGAAGCGTTCGAAGATTTGAAGAGGTACCTATCGTCCCCGCCCGTACTCTCCAAGCCCAAAGCCGGCGAAACCCTCTTCTTATACTTAGGGGTGAGCACGTCGGCCATCAGCTCCGTCTCATCCGTGAGGATGAAGGGGTGCAAAAGGCCATCTTCTACATCAGCAAGACACTCAGGGAGGCCGAGCTCAGGTACTCCCTTATTGAGAAGACAGTGCTGGCCATCGTCCATACGGTGAAGAAGATGGGACACTACTTCCAGGCCCATGCCGTCCATGTGCTGACCCAGCAACCTCTCGGCGCACTCATGAGGAGCCCCACCAGCTCCTCTAGGATGGTGAAATGGGCAATCTTCCTCAGCCAATTTCAAATTGAGATCAAGCCAAGGCCATCTATCAAAGGGCAAGCCTTGGCCGACTTCGTCACTGAATGCACAGCAAGGGAGACGGCCGTCGCCGACCCCGGGCCGGAGCCGGACAATACATGGATCCTTTTCACTGACGGCTCGTCGGCCGCGAAATCATGCGGTGGCGGAGTCGTCCTCATATCCCCTTAAGGATTCAGAGATTACTATGCCATCCGCTTCAACTTCAGGGTATCCAACAACGAAGCCGAGTATGAGGCCCTCCTCAGCGGTCTCAGACTCGCCGCCGGCCTCAAAGCTAAGCACCTCAAAATCAAGTGCGACTCCAAACTGGTAGTGGGCCAGGTGGAGGGATCGTACGAAGCAAAGGAGGGACGGATGCAACAGTACAAACAGGCAGCAGAGGAATTACTGAAAGCGTTCGAAACCCACGAGATCACTCAGATCCCAAGGGCCGAGAACACCGAAGCCGACACCCTCTCCAAGCTCAGCTCGGACACTCCAGAGCACATCTCCAGGATAGCCAACATCGAATGGAGAAACTCTAAGTACTTACGCCAAGGTACATTCCCGGGAATTTCAGGTGGGGGACTACGTCCTCCGCCGAAGGGAAGCAAGCCAGCCGACAGAGGGTGGCAAGCTAGCATTGAAGTACGAAGGGCCCTACATCGTCAGTTCCGTGGTCAAACCCGGCACCTACAAGCTTAAACGCCCGAATGGGTCCAAAGTACCACGAACGTGGAATGTACACTATTTGGTGAAGTTTTATCAGTGATCCGAAGGAGGTGCAGACGGCGAAGCCCTCACCCCTTAACGGGTTACTGATTGAACACCACCCTCGGCCTCGAGCCACTTATGAATAAAATCACGTTCCTCTTGATTTTTTCTCTGGAATTTAAAGTAAAAACATTAGCAGGTGCCCTCATCGGCTACCTTAGAGCGAAAGGCTCAGGCATGGCCGACGGGGCCCCTTGCATTTGCAGCCTACGATCGACAAGATCAGGCGTTCCATTGTATTTTGTATCAGCGAAGGGCTCAGGCCTAGCTGAAAGAGCACATCGTCCTGGCCCCGTAAGCCTAGAAGTGAAACGCTCAGGTATGGCCGATGATGTCCCCAGGACGAGGGGCCCGCAAACGGCCCACGTCTTGAAACGGGAAGCTCACCGCGTCGTCCACGCGCCAGATCGCAGGACGACAGGCCTGAAATCATGGCCGAGGTGACAAAATCCCAAAACTCAGGGATGGGCAACGACAGCCATTGGAAACCGACCAAAAGTCTAGCCCGCGTCATAAATAGGCGACGGGACCCGCCCTGAGATCACGGACGTTATAAACGAAGTCCGAATCGGCCGAAGGACGAGCACACCCTTCGGCCGAAGCCTGAAAGAAGGATACTCCCCGAAAAAGGGGACGAAAATATATATATATATATATATATATATATATATATATATATATATATATATATATATATATATATATATATATATAAAGGAAAAAGAGGGAAGCCGACGGCCGTGCACACTAGCCGGCCTCGAGCAATGAAAAAATAAAATCCCCACAATTCAGGCCCAACTAGGCCAAGTACATATCAGTTGAACACAAGTGTAGTACCACTAACAGGTGACATGGACGATACGTCCACACACCACAAGGGAATGGTCAAGGCCGAAGCATACGCCTATAAAACCCTAACCGAATCGGTTGGGTGACACGCGAGAGGTAACCTTCATCGGCCACAGCCCTTTGAAGCACCCACGCTTGGTATGAAATAAAGAATTACAATCATGAGGATGACCAGGACGAAGCGGGCACTTATCACACCCGTGGAAGAATCAAGCAATCAAGAAACAATCCCTACAGGCACTGAAACCCAGGCTGTTGGTCAAGCGGAAGTTCTTTGGGGATTTGCCCAAGTGTTAGAAAAAAAACACTTGGAGAAAATTCTGAGGAAAAAGGTTCCTCAAGAAGGAACTATGTCTTAGCCGATGAAGGTAGGGCCATCTCTTTGGGAAAACAAGGGGCACCCTCATCGGCCACAAGCCATACCTTGGCCGATGAGGGTGGGGCCATCTCTTAGCCGGCAGCGGTACCGCAAAGAAGGAACTATGTCTTGCATTTATACTTAGAAAAATCTCTAAGTACTTAAATGGAGAAACTCTAGACGAAGCGGGTACCTGTATACTCGAAGGCCGTTAGCTACCTACGCCTTGCATGTGTACTTAGGAAAAAATTCTAAGTTCAAAAAAGGTAAGTTCAAGGTGCCCTTATCGGCCACAACACAAGGATCCAGGCCGACCTTCCTGATCAGATCAGAAACAAGGGAACACGACGGCCATGAAAAACACTGGGCCGACAATGACACTGGTTCGGCACTTGGGGAATTTCCTAAACCATTGGTCAACACTAAGAGAGATTCAGTACCAGGACGATGAGGGCACCCATTCACTTGAAGTTAGACACTCAGAAAAATTCTAACAAAAAAGAAGAATGGGACGACGCCAGGACGCAGCGGACACCCCATCTTGCCCGCCTCGGTCAGGACGGAAAGAAAGACACTAGGATATCCTATCTAAGTGGGTCTAAAACACTTAGAAATTTTTTGAATAAATTCCAAGTGTTACAACAGCGAAGAAAGACCAGACAAGCCGACCAGGCCACCAGACTGAATGGCCTACCTCACGGACGTAGCCGACACTCGCGGGTGACCTAAGTTGTAACTTTTACACTTAGACAAATTTCAGAATTGAAATGGCAAAAGGCAATAAACACACAAGAAATTCAAAGCCGAGCAGGACAACAATATTTTCATTCATAAGCAATTCAGTACAATGGTGGGCGCTTCGGCCATTACATCAATTGGGCAAAAATAGAAAACTAATTACAAGGGAGCGGGGAGTAGCCGATCAAGCCTCTTGGGCGCCTCCATCCTCGGCTGGCTCTTCGACATCTTCGGCTCCCTCCTCGGCCTCAGTCTCCTGGTCAGCGGCAGCCGCAGAACTGGTGGCATCGTCCAGGAAGTCAAACTCCGTGTAATCCGGCTCGCCGAGGCCGGAACTCTCGATTGGGGACTCCCGCTCCGAAAGAGGAAGCTTGGCCTGCTCCTCGGGATCTTTCATCAGCTTTGGAAGCTTCAAGTTCCGCCTAGCCCACCCGGAGGTATAATTCATGGCTTTGGGGGCACGAGATAGCCGCCGACACAGGAGCCTCTGCATCCGCTCTTGGCCCATGTTATAGTACACGACCATCTCCCTGCTAAAATACTCCTGGCCGGCGGGGGAGTTCATTCCCCAATCTTCAAGCCTGGCGGCCACCACTTCATAACACCAGGAGAGCCGCTCATCGGCCTTCCACCCCTCGGCCAAGAACTGCTTAACGGCCTCATCAGCAGCCTTCACAGTGGCAGCCTCGGCCTCAGCTTTTGCCTTCACGGCTTCATCGTTTTTGCGCCGTTCGGCCTCAAGCGCCCTCTGGCTCTCCTCGAGTTTGGCCAGGGCATCGTCCCTGGCTGCAGCGGCCTCGTCGGCCCTCTGTTGCAAGGCCTTGGCATCCTCCCGGAGCCGATCCAAGCAGGCTACCGCCTCATCGGCCGAGGCAGCCTTCTGCTCAAGCTCTTTCAGACGAGCAATTTCCCGGTGCTGCCTCTTGTGGCTCTCCATGAGTATGAAGGCACCCTGCACACAAAAAAAGTAAAACAAGGACTCAGACAAATGATTCCAACCGGACGACGAGAAAAACGACAAATAAGAGGAAGGGAACTTACTTGGACGAGGAGGTCCATCCCGCCTTCGTACACTTTGACGTCCCCAAGCCTCTTCAGATAGGCCCTATCTTTGGCCGGCATGGCCTGAGCCAGCACATCGTGGCCGAGGACGACATCATCAAAAACACCCCCGCCGACGGGGTATTCCACCATCTTCTGGTAGGTGGCAGCGGCAATCTCCTTGCCGGCCTTCTTCGTCCGTGGCTCTTGGACGAGAGGGAGCGATTGGGCAGCATCGCTTGGAGCAGCAGTGAGATCCACAACGGGACCACTATCGTCCACACTTGGGACGGTCAGAGTGCCGGCCTCAGTAGCATGGGAAGGAGACGGTGCCCTCTTCGTCTTCTTGGTGACGTTCAGGCCGGCCTCAGTCAATTTCTTCTGGCCGTCAGTGGGAGGCCTCTTCTTCTTGGACCGGGCAGGCTTCGGGGCCGCACCAGCAGTAGCCCCGCCTCCCTCGGCCGCGGCCCGTCTGGCCGCCTCGGCCGCCTTTGCAACCAACTCCTCGGCCGCCTTGGCCTTGGCTATAGCCATAATTGAACGGCGATCCATGACAAAATCTACACAAAGGAAAACGAACAGATTAGCAAGGCAAAAGAACAAATTATAAAGGAAGAAAGCCGAAGAAATAATTACCATCGGCCTCAGCAGGAATGCCCAAATCCGGGCCGTCGGCCTCTTCGAAGGTAGTGGTCATCCTCGGCCAAAGTTGGATATCGTCCTCCTTGTCGCCATATACATGATATCTTAAGAAGCCGAGGGCGATCATCTTGTATTCGTTGATATAATCCTTCACGCTCCTCGGCCCCCCTTCTAAGAACGCCTCCACCTGAGCGTCCAAGATAGAACTCTTCGGCGGGTCGTGCAGATTGAACCTCCCGGTATGGCCGAGAGAGGGAAACTCGGTGCCATTCTCACCAAGGGATACAAAAAAGAACTTGCTCTTCCACCCATGAATGGACGAAGGCAAGTCCGTGAAGCTCCTCTTCTTCGGCAGCTGTTGGAGAGTAGCATAGGCCGCACAATTTTTGTGGCTTCCTCGGCCTATCTGATACAGATTCATGAACAGAGCCGTCGTCGGCCTGTAGCCCAGCTCCTCACAGCGGAGCAAAAACCCCACCATCAATGAGTAGCTGTTCGGCGTCAGCAAGGCCGGAGGGAGCCCCACCATGTCAAGGTATTCGGTGATGAAGGGATGAAGGGGAAACCTCAGCCCCTTGGCGAAACTCATCGGGTATACTCCAAAGTATCCCGGTGGCGGATGAAGAACATGGTCCGTCGGCCTGGGTGCCCTAACCCGCCCGAACGGCCCCACGTATGTCACGCCCCGGACCTACCCGGACACGTCAACAACCCGCCGTACAGTACGAATAGTCAACCGCAGTCCGACTCATTCATACTATACAAGGTGTCTTGAATACCATTCACACATAGTACATCCATAAACAAACATAATGTAAAACATTTATTAAAGCAGCGGAAACAATTGATACAAGTGTTCAAGCCACACTTGGCATAATTAGGCATGCAAGCCCCCAAAGTAATTATTCAGAAAATATTATCCATGAGCATTGTTTTAAATTGTTTTCCCAAAACAGAAACGGAAGAAGCACGAACCACGTCTTCTCCCTTTGATCCTCCCGAAGCAACGGGCGGTGGCAGCAACTTTCAAGTTCTACCTGAAACTGTGAGGTGGCCTCCCCCGTGAAGGGGAGGTCAGTACTTGGAAACATTTGACAAGTACAATAGCAACTATACTAAGTATAATCAATGTTTAAATTTCTAAGACCCTCAATCTAGGGTGATATTATATTATAGGCCATAACCCTCGGTTATCCCCTTTTTTCAAAATGTAATTACATTATATAAAGTCAAGTAATCGGCCCGTGGGCCCATATTCATTTAGAATTCATCATTTCCATTCCCCCGTGACCGCAAGTCACGATAACCCCGTGGGGTCCCATCGAGCCCCAATTGTATAGCAAGGGCTCAGCCCAACTACATTTCTATACAATCCTCTAACTCAATATAACACATCAAACTTGTATGTCAAGGGCTCGGCCCAACTACGTTTCCATACCAACCATAACTTCGTGGCAAGGGCTCGGCCCAACTACGTTTCCACAAAGATCACAAATACATGGCAAGGGCTCGGCCCAACTACGTTTCCGTACCAACCATAACTTCGTGGCAAGGGCTCGGCCCAACTACGTTTCCATGCTAATCATATTACATGGCATGGGCTCGGCCCAACTACATTTCCATGTCATCCTAGAGTCCAACTCTAATTATTTTCATAATCAAATTCTCAAGCAAATCCTATGCCTAGAATCAATTTCCGTAGGCAGCCTTTAGGCCTACCCCTATCACACCTTAGCATTCATACAATTCAATCTTAAAGTGTCTCTTGAGACTACTTAAGGCATATCTATTCACAATCCTACCTCTTAGGATTTATTTCATCATTTATTTATATAAATCCCCCGACTAGTATTTTGATACTAGTTGGATAATCTCAGAACATGCCACGTTCCTATTCTCCAATTGACATTTCATTTCAATTGATTTTCCAACCCAAGTATAGTTTGATTCCAATATCAAAAATATCACTTTAATCCATTCATGAATTTCATACATGAAGTAAAAGTATATTTTATCACAATGTCATCATAGTTAATTCCGTTAACATGTCGTTCCATTCATTTCACATAATCATACACAATTATTCTAAATTTGTATAGCATGCTTCATTCACTCATATCAATAGTATTTTCATTAAGCATTATTACTCATTAATAATCCATGAAAATCACTTTTAATACCTTAGGTAATCTTATGAAATTAACCCAACAATTATAAGCAATATAGTCAGTCATCCTCACCTTAAATATGTCCAGCAAGCCTTCCTATTGAAGCCCCTTCGTTAAACCTTCGATAGGAAATGATCCGAAATGGACTTGGCTGGCAGAGGGCAAAAGCTGCCCGGCTTTTGCAAAAGCTGTCCGGCTTTCGGGCCCTGCAACACGAAAACAGCTCCTAGAAATGGCGGTTTCCGACGATTTCGATTTCTATCGATTCCACAACTCTTCTAGGTTAAAAACCAACACTTTATAACATATTTCTACACTTTTAAACATGTAGAACATCCCCTAGAATCCATCATATGATTTCTATAAAATCATATACGAAAAAATATATAAAACGGAAGAACGAGAACCGGAGCTACAAGGTTCTTACCGCTAGACTTTGTTTTCTCTCGGATTGCTCCTCCTCTTGGCCTTCTTCCTTCTTGACTTCTTGTTAAGCTCTTCAAGACTTCTTCCCCTCCTTCTTAGCTCTCATACGTATGGATAAAAATGAGAGGAGATGATAGGGCTCCCTCATTTATCCTTACTATTTTTAGTAAGGTTGGGCCAATTTAGTTGGGTTGGGTTCGCGGGCAGCTTCTTTTAATTTACTCCGACCCAAATGACTTTTATTCGTTTACTTATATTATTTTTGGCTAGTAGACATCAATAGACCGATCCTAAAATGTATCGGATATTCCTCTCCAATGTTCCGGGCTCAAACCCCTTTACCTTTCTATTATTAGAAAGTGGCTCAAAAAGTCTCTTATATTATTCCTTTAACTTTTACCCGGCCCAAACATTCGCATATAACTTATTTCCATATCCTTGGGCTTTTAATCATTTTAACGTGGTCCAAGAATATACTAGTTAGTCCCTTCCTATTTTCTTTAGGGTCTGACACACAATATAATTAATCGGTATTAATTTAATCAATTAATCATTTCTCATATGATTAATATTTTTTTTGTAACTAGTTTTCAAAATGAATAAATATTCACGAACTCAACTAGTCATCCTCATCGACATTGGTATTTGTAATTATTATTGAATTTTAATATTAATGGATTCATTAATCCCAGTTCAAACTGGGAGCGGTGTCACAACGTACATCTGGGCAACCAAGTAGTCGGCCGCGCTGCTCTCCGGCTTGATCAGGAAGATGTTTGTGAGATCCAGGTAGGAGACGCCCGGCCCACTCTTCGGCCTCCTTATTCTCTTCGGCTTATCTGCTCCCTTCACGGCAGACACCGGTCTCGGGCATGGAATAACAGCGGAAGTGGACGCCCCGTCCACCACTCGGGACGCACCTGCGTCCTCACCTTTTGAAGACGAAGCGGACTCCTCGTCCTCATTTTCGTCGTCCACCGGCTGATCGTCGAGTGACCTAGTGGAGGGCTTAAGTGTTGTATCTCCTCCTCGAACTCCTCAAGCACCTCATAGTCGAGTGACCTAGTGGAGGGCTGATCGTCGTACGGATAGTAGTCTTCGTTTAAGCTCTTCATCATAACAACTACTACGAGCCTAAGGGGAATAACTTAGGATCTAAGGGTGTTCAAGCGCCTAACACTAGATCACTAGCCTAGGAAGCAAAGTATGCAAAGTACAGAAGATTGCGATGAACACTAACCTTGAACACGAAGAACACGAAGAACACGAGCTTGGGAGTTTATCTCTCTAGAAAATTGGCCAGCACTTCGACAACTCAGATTGCAAATGAGGATTCTCATCGGAGGGGGAGGGGTATTTATAGAACCCCCCACCCAACGGTCACTACACGTGGCACCCTCCCAATGGCCACATCAACGGCCACCAATGGGAGGCCACCACGTCACCAACGGGCCAAGCCCAACCTACATATCAAGAGCCCACTGGCAAATCAGACTCTACGGCCCATACGCTGGCCGGCTTCACAAGTGCCAGCAAGCGCCCACAACGGCCTATTTGCTTGCCAAAGTCACAAATGCCAACAATAAGGAGATGACAACGGCCAGGAATGTCATGAACGCCCATCGGCTCCTCGTAACGACCCTTGATGATAACTCTTTACAAGCGATCTGCGCACAAGGGTTCTCCCACAGGGTTACCTTGGCCAGAAAATCGCCATGAGGGTTGGATTCAGGGGCACTATGGAGAGGCCGCTTCGGCCAGGGACTCAAGCAACTCCTTCACCCCTCACACTCTTCGGCCTGAAGCAGTGGGGGACTGGGGGACTACACCGGCCTCAACAAAACAAAAGGAAAAATGCACACAAATGTAACCATAAAGCATGGCCACATCGTCTATGTACCACACTGCGCCTCGTCGGCCAAAGGAACATAACGTCATCAGCAACGGCCAACTGGCCACCTAAGGCAAGGACACTCATCGTCCTCCGCCACAGTTAATCATAATGGGCTCTTCGGCCAAGAACACGAAAGCCAATCAGCGACGGCCAAAAGGAGTGCGCAAACACCCTCATCGGCCACCCAAAGGAAAGGACGCCATCGTCCTCGAAGCAAGGATCAACCTCAAACGGCCTCATCGGCCCAAATGTAAACTTCAACCATCAACGCCCAAGAAAGGGAAAGCGCGCCTTCAACGGCCACCATTGAAGCAGGACATTCACCGTCCCCAAACGAACACATCAAGTAAACAATGGCCTCCCCGTCCACAGCGAGGAGCAGGTAACGGTCAAAGCACAGAACAGGATCACCAAAATGGAAACAGCGCCAACGCCGCAACAGCTAACGGCCTGGGAATGCCCACATCGGCCAAAAGCACCAAAGCACGGGAATCTACTCTCCTTCACTTCGTCTACGTCTCAGCTTAGAGAGTGGGGGACTCCTGATGGAGTATATGGGTTTGAGCCCCCGGACCCACATACTCAGAAGAACAGAAAGCACAAGACACCGAGTGGCGCCCACGTCGGCCAAGGGACCCCCGTCGGCCGAGAAGGTGCCAACTCAGATTATGGTCCTGAAGCCAAGGAACCCGGGTGCCCTCGTCGGCCGTGCCCTCGTCGGTCGTGCCCTCGTCGGCCACGAAGACCTCACAGAACCGGATTTTATACTTACTCATTCGTACAGCCCATTAGTGGCTTTGTATTCGGCCCAGTAGCGGTCCAGTTGTAAATGGGCCTCCCAAGCCCAAGGCTTGGGAGCCCAGCCCGTATTTTCTCTATAAATACTCCCCTTGGGAGTAGTTATAGGGGTTACAAATTCATTCTATTGAAGCATATATTGCACTTCTCTCTCTAGCTCTCACTTCTCTCTAGATATACTCTATCAAAGATAATGGGTTCCTCCCTCAACCGCTTTACTGGGGGCATATGAGTGACTTCCCCCACGTAAAGTGATTGAGCCCACTTCTTTCGCTGACTTGTGGAGTCACCCCCGGTATTTCCCCCCGTAATCATGAGGATGTGGCGTTTCTTTTCTTGGTACCGGGGGTACTCCTCCTCCTTTTCCTCCAGATTTCCAATCTCCCTCTTCTTGCCGAGGGGGATGGTGTTGGGGTTGACCCATGCATTCCCTCTCGCAGTTTGCCCTCGGGGTGGCCCCTGATGAGAGGGGGGCCTGTTACTGAGGGCCCTGGACAAACTGGGACAAATGGCCCGCTTGTATCAATTTCTCGATGGCCGTCTTCAGCTGATGGCAATCATCGGTCCTGTGCCCCTGGTGTCGGTGGAAACGACAGTAGGGGTAGTTTGGATTGATGGCAAATACTTCCGAGGGCGCGCGTGAATCTCGCTCCACGAGGCCCTTTCTTCAGCAAAATCAAGAATAACGCTGATGGGATGCGTTAATGGTGTCCGAGGGTGCTCCAGGAGGACAGGCTGTGCCCAAGCCCTCGGATTCCCCTTGTAGCCTCCCCCGGGCTTGGCTTGGCCATGCCGGGGGCGATCACCGGAGGAGGCAGACTCCCTGGGATGATTGCGGGGAGCCCCCGGCCCCCGGTTACCTTTGTCTTCTGGCCGAGGGCGTTGCTGATCTGGGACATGGTGGCATTTCTCCACCTCCTCGGCCTCGGCGTACCGGTCCCCCGCTGTAGGGCCCTTATATAATCGCGGGGGGGGGGGGGTTCGATGATGAGGCTTCTGGAGAAGTTCCTGGGGCGGAGTACTGTTTGTAGGAGGGCCAGGAGGGTCCCGTCGTCAGCGCCGTCAACTTTATCAGCCTCCGTCCTCCAGCGCTCAAGGAAGTCCCGAAGGGTCTCCTCCTTCTTCTGCCTCACTGTTAGCAAGTGGGAGAAGTGTTTTCTCGTGCGGCGCCTTCCGCAAATTGCGTCAAGAATCGCTGGGCGAGTTCTTGCCATGAGTCAATACAGCCCTCGGGCAATCGGTTGAACCATTCGTACGTCGGCCCCTCTAAGGTGGAGAGGAACCAGCGGCACAAATATTCAACTGATGCCCCCACCATCATCATGCTGTTTTGATACCTGCTGTAGTGCTCTTGGGGGTCAGTCTTTCCGTCATAGGGCTTGATGAGCTACCCTCGGTATTTTCCCGGGATCCGGGCAGCCAATATCCTTGGGGTAAATGGCGTCCGGGTCCGGAGCTGTATGGTGGGTTCCCTGGAGCCCTCGGCTATCTTCTTCTGCATTTCTTCCATCTTGGCCATCATCGCCTCATACTTGAGGTCTGTATGAGGGGCAGAAGTGGTGGCATGGGCTTTGGTGGCCTCCATCTCGTCAAGCCGGCGCTGGAGGGCCGCAATGATTTCGTCTCGGGGGTCCTTCGGGAGGGCCTCCGCCCCCTGCGAATGGACCCGGGCCGAGTGGGCTTGATTGATTTGATGGCGTGCGTCGTTGGCATGGAGAGGTGCCTTGCCCTTGTCCTGAGGGGGACGTCTTTCATTGGCCCTGGAGACGGACCCGCCACTTTCCTGAGGCCTTTGGAACGCCTTCCCCCCGAGGCGGTCTTGGACCCCTCGGCGGTCTTGCGCCCCTCCGAGTCTCTCGAGGGCGGAGGTCCGGAGTTGCTCCTTGTTCACGTTGTGGCGGTCCCGGGACTGGACTTCCTGGGAGGCCGTATCTTGGGCCACGACCCCCTCGAAGTTCCCCATCCGGAGGACCGGGTTACCGAGGGGTCGTGGATGAGAGGGAGGCATAATATTCTCCCCCACCTGAGGTTGGAGGGGAACCAAAGTGCCGAAGGCACCCGGGTTCTGAGTGAGCGTCTGGATGAAGGCGGAGAGCGCCGATTGAACGTCGATGGTAATGACTGGAGGGCTAATTTGATTTTCGCTCCGGTCCTTTTTCTTGGCCTCGATGCCGAGGCGGGCATCGGGGGCGTTTTGTTGAATCTGCTGGCGTAGGTCGAAAGCCGTCTGGTCCAACTCGGCGATGACGCCGCCCCCGGGAGCCCTGTTAGAGGCCTCGGGGACATCGACCTCGCCGAGGGCCAGGTTCCTGTCCTCTACATTCTTGGAGTTGGCACGGGTTGTTCTCACCATTTTAGATGTGTGTTTTTGTGTTTGGTCGAGTGGAGGGTTTCTTACTTGATTGTTCGATCTCTCAATGAAAGCACCAAATGATGGATAGTGTACCCGGGGGGTAGCTTATCTGAGGGGTTATTACAGGGAATAACAAGGGAGAAATCAGAGCAAATAAATATAGAGAGAGAAAGTATATTGTAAAGTGTTCAGCGTTTTCAGCGTGGTTACAAATGGGGAAATGGGGTGCTATTTATAGTAGCAATAAATGCCAGACAGGGACACGTGTCAAGCGTATATTGGCCGAGAGGTCATCTCAACTGGTTGGCGCTGGCAACCGCATGTGGCCGCATTTAATGCGGCTGTTGGATGGGACGTTGTGCAGGGTACGGCGATCTATACGCATGTGGCGCGGATATCATGTCGGGAAAGGCGCCCTCGGCTGTAGAGGACTGGCCGAGGGCTCTGAGTACCGGGGACCCCCTTAGTGCCGAGGGCTCCAGGTGCCGAGGGCTACTGATTTTCGCCGTTTTTTCCAGTAACTTTGTTTTGTTGTCTTGGCCCTCCTGTGAGAGTTAGAGCCTCCGGCCAGGGGGCCGAAGGCACCCCCTGGTGCGCATTGTGGGCTGCTTGGTACTCTGGACGCTGTGATTTGGGCCTGTTGTGCTTTCTGGGCCTGTTGGGCCTTTATTGGAGTAGTAGGAGTCTGTGGGCCGGGGGTTCTCGGGCCATATACTCCATCAAAGGTGATGTACAAGAATGTGCCAACTATCGAGGGATTAAGCTTATGAGTCACACCATGAAACTTTGGGAGCGAGTGATTGAGCAAAGACTTCGAAGAACTGTGAAGATTTCAGAGAACCAACTCGGTTTTATGCCTGGTCGCTCAACAACTGAGGCCATTCACCTTCTTCGGCAACTTATGGAGAAGTATAGAGACGCTCATAAGGATCTGCATTTGGTGTTCATTGACTTAGAAAAGACATATGATAGGGTACCTCGAGAAGTTCTTTGGTGGGCCTTAACTAGGAAAGGCATATCACGCAAGTATATCAGCATCATCATGGATATGTATGAGGATTGTACTATAAGTGTCCGTACTAGTGTAGGGAGGACTAAAGAGTTCCCTATCACTATCGGAGTGCACCAAGGATCGGCCTTGAGCCCTTTCTTATTTGCAATAGTCATGGATGAACTTACGAAGTCAATTCAAGACGATATACCGTGGTGCATGATGTTTGCCGACGATATTGTATTGATTAATGAGACGCAATCAGGTCTTAAAGCAAAGTTGGAAGTATGGCGACAAACATTGGAGAATAAGGGTTTCAAACTAAGTCGGAGCAAGACAGAGTACATGGAGTGCAAGTTTGGTGGAGGTAGAAGCAGTGGTAATAGTGGAATTACTCTGGATGGTAAGGAGATACCAGTCAGTGATATGTTCCGTTACTTGGGCTCCATAATTGAGAAGGACGGTGAGTTAGATGAAGATGTATCCCATAGAATCAGAACAGGGTGGATGAAGTGGAAGAGTGCGTCAGGATTTCTATGCGACCGAGGTATGCCGACTAGACCGAAGGGTAAATTTTATAGGACAGCAATTAGGCCTGCATTACTGTATGGCGTAGAGTGTTGGGCGGTGAAACAATGTCACATTCAAAAGATGAGTGTGATAGAGATGCGCATGCTGCGTTGGATGTGTGGGCATACTAGGAAGGACCGCGTGAGTAGCACCTATTGAAGACAAGATGTGGGAGTCGCGCCTACGGTGGTTTGGTCATGTGCGTAGAAGACCGAGTGATGCACCTGTCAGACGAGTTGAGATGTGTGGAGAAGAGGCAGGGAAGAGAGGAAGAGGAAAACCCAAACAGACGTGGGTTAGGGGAGTTCGAAGTGATATGCTTCTTCTGGGGTTGGATGAGGGCATGACTTTGGAGAGAACTAAGTGGAGGGCGGGTATTCGCGTGAAGGAGTGATCTCGTATAATCTTTTTCCGTCATCTTTTTTTTCTTGTTTCTTGTCCTTATATATATAAGCATTATTTGTAGCCTTTTATTTTATCATTTTTATGTATATTCATTTCTTTTTATATTATCATTTTATAATAGCTTATCTTTTTTATCTTTATTTTCTTTCTTTTCCTTTTTGGTTGTGATATCATATATCGATTCATGTTAGCCGACCTCAATATCTTTTGGGACTAAGGCTTGGATGTTATTGTTGGTGTTGGTGTTTTTCGTTATGAAAAATTGTCTACTTTCTGTTTTCTGTGTGGAATCGTTGGGCATGCTGAGAGATATTACCCCTGCAATTCTAAGGGCAAGGTGAAAAGTGGGGGAAATCTTTTTGGACCTGAGCTTCGTGCTACAAAAGGGAGAACACAGACATGAGAAAATAAATGGCTTGTTCCGATTGGTAAAGGAAGGAATAAAGACAATGAAGAGATAACAACTACAGGCACTCCAGAAGGTCAAAGCAACATGATTAGATGAAAAGTGCAGGCTAATGTTGGAGATAAGTGGAACAAAAATGCAGGAGGATAGAGCATGAGCAGGAGGAGCTAAGAATGCCAAAAAATGGGAAGGATGTGACCTGCAGCTCTGTGACTCACATGTCACAAAGCTGAAGGTCATGCAGATTTATCAGGAAGTTAGTGGAGTGGGGGAGCTCCATCAACTTCTTATTTACTTATGCCTTTTTCGTTTAAAGTTGTGTTCTAATTACTATGTTGTCTTTTTTAGTTTGAACAATAGGGGTGGTTTTTTTCGTTTTTTGGATTATTTTGCTTATTTTCTAGATACTCTCTTCGTTCCAATCTGATGTTCTCTTATTTCTTTTTTGAAATGTCCCAAAATGATGTTCCCATTTCCATTTTTAGCAAATCATAGATGGACACTAAAGATGTTTTCTTTTGGACTGAAATTTGATGGTCTGGTCTGATAAATGTATGGTCTCTATGTATTTTATAACTACGGAAGTGTGGTCTGGTCTGGTCTGGTCTGGGTTTGAAAAAAATCCAAAAGAAAACATCCTAATTAAGAAAGACATAAAATGACACCATTATGGTATTATTTTCACAAGTTACCATCCGTTAATTTTCAAGATGCAAGGGAAATTACTGGAACATGTGGATGTTTAATTGTGATGTCCTATTTTAACCCTTGGATAGATGTATGTTACAATTTTGAGTGTAACAAGTTCGTTTAACTTGAAGTTCATGATAACGACTGAAATCCTAAAAAAACTGTGAAACACGCAATCCATAAATTCAATAATTTGTATACGGCAGTATTAAGCTTGTGATATTTGTTACTAATACCTACGTCCCCCTAAGATTGGACAAGAGAGAGTGGTGATGTTTTTTTAAATGAATTTGTGTGGTTGATATTGAATAGATAAAGTATGAATAATGTAAGAATGAATTACAACCACACAAATATTATCAAATATGATATAGGACAAACTTTGTGGGACAGGTGAAAATGATTAAAAAGGGACAAAATAAGAGAACGTAGGGAGGGATTATTATTTTTTATGATTCTATCACTACAAAAAAACAGCCCATTTGTCACGGACTTTTGTCACGGATTCGGGCCGTGACAAAGTTGTCACGGGCTTTGTCACGGAATAGTCACGGAAATATTTCTCACGGAAAAATCCGTGACAAAATCCATGACAAATGTTTGTCACGGATAAAATCTGTGACACAAAGCCTCCAGTGACCGGCAATTTACTTCGGCCAAAATTTATTTACTTCCGGGCACTTTGTCACGGAAAAATCCGTGACAAATCTGTAACAAAATTCAAAAAACATTTTTCACGGATCCGTCCGTGACAATTTCCGTGTCAAAACTCAATTATTGTTAATCCAGCGGTCACCTAATTAATGTTGTACGAAAGGTGTTTGTCACAGATTTTTCCGTGACAAATCCGTAACAAAAAGTTCTATATGTTGCAGCATTGTTTCATTCGACAGATATCAATTCTAATTTATTCAGAGTACAATACAATATCTCTTGAAAGATTCAAGAATGTAATTTATCAGTTTATCATTTTCCCTGTTTATGCAGATAAGGTATGTCATTTGAATTATGTATTTTTTTAATAAGTATTAATTTTTTCATTTTAAATAATTAAAATTATTAAATTAGTGAGGTTGTTAATTTATTAACAATATATTTAACTATAAACGTAATTTTGTTAAATTTTAATATTAGTTAATTGAAAATGGATTATAAAATTATTAGGTTTGTTTATTATATTAGCAATTATTTTTAATGCCTAATTTAGGATTTATAGTGATTTAAGTTAGGTTGTTAATTTATTAACAATATATTTAACTATAAACGTAATTTAGTTAAATTTTAATATTAATTAATTGAAAATGGATTATAAAATTATTAGGTTTGTTTATTATATTAGCAATTATTTTAATATCTAATTAGGATTTATAGTGACTTGTGTTAGGATTGAAACATTAGTTTAGTGTGAATTATTAGTTAAATGTAAATATTATTTAATTGAAATGAGTTTGAATTGATAATATTATTAGGCAATACCCTTAATTTAGGATTTAAATTGATAATATTAGTTAAATTTAAATATTAGTTGATTGAAATGGATTTAAATGTGAATTATTTGAATTTCATTTCATTTACATGTATGTTAGTTAATTATTTATTGTGTATTATTAGATTTTCATAATTTTAGTATTATGAAGCAATGTCATTAACGTGATAATTTAGTTTATATCAGTGTTAAAATCCTAATATTGTGAATTATTTATTAATTTAAATGATTAATGTCATTAATGTTTTGCTTTTAGTTAATTATTAATTACATTAATTGAACGTTAGTTAATTAATGTTATAGTGAAATTTAATTTATTAATTTTCCTAAATATTATGAATTAGTTAATAATTTAAATGATTAGTGTGTAATTAGTTAATAATTTAAATGATTAATGATTAAATTTAGTGAACTTTAGTGAAATGTAATATATTAATGTTCGTAAATTTAATTAGTTATGATTCAAAAGTTAGTTCATTGAAATGATTAATGTCACAAACATATTGCTTTTAGTTATGATTAATTAATGTTTATAATTTGTAGTTTTTATAATATTAAATTAATTTTTTTTTATTATAATATTCAGGCATTATGTATAGACAAAATAAAAGTTGGATGTATGATAAACATGGTGAAAAAGAGGAATGCGACCTCAATATTTTGAAGGAATTACAAAGTTTATTAAATGTCACAAGAGAAAAGTGTTAAATAAGGCCTTCTACTATTATGAAATAGTCACATAAGATCATGTATTCAATAGAGTGTCATATAAGTATCTTTACTTGTATAAAGCAATCAAATGAGTCCTAACGGCTTATTTAACACTTCCTAATCCCGATTTTAGCTTTTGTCAATTTTTTTGACTTGTATTTCAACCAATCTTAGTTAAATATTCGACATATGTCGTATAATGTATTCTAAGAAGATGGTCAGAAGTACGTTGAAACTGGGATTAAGAGGTGTTAAATATGTCATTAGGACTCATTTGATTGCTTTTTACAAGTAGAGGTACTTATATGACACTTTATTGAGTACATGACCTTATGTTACTATTTCATAATAGTATAAGGTCTTATTTGACCCTTTTCTCAATGTCACAAACATATGAGTTTTTTGAAGCGATAATGTGGTGTTGCAACGAATAAAAAATATAGTTGCCGGTCATTACACTAGACCTTGGTCGACCTACTTGGAGGTTCCGGCCGACGCCCGTGAGTTTTGGTGGCGGATGTTCAAGGTAAAAATAAATGATATTTCTCACATTTTAGAAACTTAAATTTAACAAATGATATCAATTTTTTAATTAAGGCCCAACATCAATGGCATCCATCCCAAGACGCCGCTATTCTCAAAGAATACAAATCTAGAGTCTCGGGGTGGTTGGACCCACTTTTAGGACTGCCCGAAATAAGTGTAAAAAGCCGGGATTCCTTGGCGATGATGTCTGAAAGGCCTCGTTCATCATTGGTCTACGGATCCGGATTTTTAAAGAGAAGCCAATCCGGCAAGGCAAATCGGAACTCCGAGAGAGCCAAAGAGACACAATGGCACGAGGGCCACAAACCTCAAGATCAACATAAAAAAGAGCTTGTAAATTCTACTTCCGTGAAAATTATTTCCATTACATTCCTTCATTATATATATTTCTTTTTAAATAACTTGAAAGTCGTGTAGGAAGGGTCAGGACCCTCGAAAAAGAGGGTGTCACCATGGCAACGTATCATCAATTGTTAGAATCCGCACGGTGCTGAGTCGTCGTTGCCACCTCGCATCTCCGAACTTGAAGTAAATAACACAACTTCAATTATCAATAAATTCCGAATTTTTTATCTTGATTATAATTAATTTCATGGGCGGCATGGGCGGCATGAGGTTCGACAATTATAGTCATCTGTCCAATAATTTTTCATATTCTTATTATGATCAACCGTTTCAAACTCCCGGAGGTCGCGGCAATCGAGAGGGCAGTCGAGCGGGCAGCCGAGGAGGTGCCTGTGGCGGCAGGGAACCCGAACAGCCCAGACATCTTGGCGATGATGACAATGATGATGACAATGATGATGATGTCAATCCGGAGTTGTAATAATTAGTTTATTTGAAATTGAATATTTATTAAATTATTGTTATCGATTGAATTTCTAATGATTATTGTTATTAATGTTTAATCATTATGTATGTTAATCATTATGTGATTGTATGAATTTTTTTGTAGTATTTAATTATTATAAAAAATTTAAACGAAGTTTTTAAATTTGAATTTTTATAAAAAAGTCGCAATTTTTTTTTATTTAAAATATAAAATTTGAATATTTTTATTTTTATTTTTACAAATTTTCAACTTTTTAAATTTTTTCAAAAATTTATTCTAATTATTCCGTAACAAAAAAAAATTGAAATAAAAATATTTTGTCACAGATTAATCTGTGACAAAATGAAAAATATTTGAATTCATTAAATTTCAAGTTACCCGCCTAGCCCATTTCGGATATTTCAAATAAATTCAAAAAAAAACATTTGTCACGGATAAATCCGTGACAAAATGAAATCTTTAAAAAAATAGAAAAACGTTTGTCACGGACGAATCCGTGACAAATAAATACCGGCGTTGCTCCGGTTCCTTGATTTGTCACGGATGGCGGCCGTGACAAACTTTTTAGTCACACATTTTTTGTCACGGATAAAATCGTGACAAAGTCACGGATTTTTTGAACTGAAATCCGTGACAAAATACGTGACAAACTGAAAGTTTTTTTGTAGTGTATCATTCTTGTGATAAAAAACAATACTAGTACTACGTACCAAATATTATAATTAGGCTTATAATTCATATATTATTACATAACATTTATAGTATGTACATTACATCCCGTGTGCAACACACGGGTGGAATTGTTGAAATCTTATGTGATTCCATAAGAGAATTCCCTAAATAGGAGTAAAAAAGTTTTGAAATTACAAAACAGGAGTATCATGTTTTAATTTTTATTCCCTAAATAAGAGTAAATTTCTGTCAAGCATGACATTACTAGGCTTTAAACATTTCATTTTCTTCCAAACTTGGCAGATTACTCATGTTAAGGGAATAAAAAATATGATGTTGCTATTTTGAAATTTCAGGTTTTGCTCCTATTTAGGGCAATGTCTATATGTATGATGGATAGTGTACCCGGGGGGTAGCTTATCCGAGGGGTTATTACCGGGAATAATAAGAGAGAAGTCAGAGCAAGTAAGTATAGAGAGAGAAAGTATATTTAGAAAGTATGTAGCGTTTTCAGCGTGGTTACAAATGGGGAAATGGGGTGCTATTTATAGTAGCAATAAATGCCGGACAGGGACACGTGTCAAACGTCTATTGGCCGAGAGGTCATCTCAACTGGTTGGCGCTGGCAACCGCATGTGGCCGCATTTAATGCGGCTGTTGGATGGGACGTTGTACAGGGTACGGTGATCTGTACGCATGTGGCGCGGATATCATGTCGGGAAAGGTGTCCTCGGGTGTAGAGGAATAGCCGAGGGCTCTGAGCACCGGGGACCCCCTTGGTGCCGAGGGCTCCAGGTGCCGAGGGCTACTGATTTTCGTCGTTTTTCCCAGTGACTTTGTTTTGCTGTCTTGGCCCTCCTGTGAGAGTTAGAGCCTTCGGCCAGGGGGCCGAAGGCACCCCTGGTGCGCATTTGTGGGCTGCTTGGTATCTTGGGCGCCGTGATTTGGGCCTGTTGTGTTTCCTGGGCCTATTGGGCCTTTATTGGGGTAGTAGGAGTCTGTGGGCCGGGGGTTCCCGGGCCATATACTCCATCAGGAGTCCCTCACTCCTTTTGCCGAAAGGTACTTGAGGTAAAAGGAGTAGTTGTGTTTGTCCTCTGCCGTTGTTCCGTTGTAGTTTTGTAGGGTTGTGGGTAGTTTGCTGTTTGTTTATTCTGCCGAGGGCAGTCCCTCAGTTACCCACATGTCGGGACTCGAGGGGTCATGTTTGTGATTCTTGTGATTTTTCCCGAGGGGTCCTCCAGTCCCCCACTCTTTGAGGCACTTGCAAAGTGGTGAAAAGAAGTAGAGTAGTTGTGTTGCTGTTTTGGGCCGAAGGCTGACGCTTTTCGTTTCATTTTGGGGGGATGCCTCGTTAAAAACCTCATTAGGAAAAACCTTGTGGGAAAAAATCCTAATGAGGGAAAAAGAGTACACCGAATTCCCCCAATGATGAATCGAAAACGTGAAGCCCTGGTCTGAAATGGAGTACAATGCTGGTGCCGAAGGCTTTCCCTGTTCTGAGGGCTCATGCGTTGACTAGCCGGAGGCTTGCTTTTGATACCCTGGAAGGTGCCGAAGGGGAGTCCCTCAATCTGGGGATCGAGGGCGTAATGAATGAGGGTAGTAGTTGAATTGTTACCGAGGTGTCCCCTGTCTGTTGATCAGTTGGTGATGAGGATATCCCAGGGCTCCCATTACCTGTGTGCCGTAGACTATCCGTCAATGAGGCATACTCCTCGGGGGCTACCCGGCCCTCAAAGTGCTGAGGGGGGATCCCCGAGGGGTGGCCTGATATGGAGCCTTGGGCTTCTGCATGAGTGATCCCGAAGGCATTTGTTATGTAGTGTGTGGGGCACAAACCGGGGGTGTCTCCGGGTAAGTGTACCCGGGGGCTCTTCTTGATGAAGTGGAGTGAAGTAAAAAGCCCGGGGGCTCCCAGAATATAGCCGTTGGAAATATAGCCGTTGGAATGTGTAACGTCAGGATATAGCCGTTGGGGGGGGGGGGTTGCCACGTGGTGCGTGCTCGTTGGCTGCCCGTGGGCGGGCGTCACCGATTGGGTGAAACCACGGTTGGTAATGATGGCAGTCCAACCGGAGGCCCGGTTTCCAGGCCCAAGCCCGAATCCCAGCGCCTATAAATACCCCATGGCCGGACACCACTCTCCTTGTGCGATTACTTGTTAGCGAAGCTCTGCCGGATTTTTTCTAGAGAGAGAAACTCCAGCCTTCGGTTGATTCCCAGCTCTTAAGGTTAGTTCCCCCCTGCTTTTCTCCTCCTAGCTAGCTGCGCCCTGTGCCTTTAAGCTAGGAGTTAGAACTTTTTAGGATACTTAGCATTTCCGAGCCCTCAGCTAGTGGGAAGATGTCTTCACAAAGCGACTCCCAAGATATCTCGGGGGAGCCTTCAGTCGAGATGGAGACGTACTCAGATGTCGAGTCCTCGAGCGGCGATTCCTCGGTGGGTGGCGATGCTGCGGTGGCCATGGAGGTGGAGAAAGACCTCCAGGCCGAAGTCGAAGCCGAAGACTTCGAGCAAGTAAATGAGGACGAAGAGCTCGCCCTCGCTGAAGAAGAAGAGGAGAGGGAGAGGATGAAGGTGACGGTTGCCGTTCTTCCCCCTTGTGGTGCCGGGGAATCCAGCTCCTCCCGGCCATTGAACCCGACGCCCATCAGTGTGGCTCCCGGGAAGAAGAAGAAGAAGAAGAAGATGAGCGCGGCCCTGAGGAAGAAACAAACGGCCGTTGACGCCGGGCGGCCGGTAGGCATACCCGAGGGCCACTCGTTCCTGAACACCGCCCGCCGCCCTGGAGCTGAAGACGAGGGCGTCCCCGGCAGAATACCAGGCCACTCAGATGTTGGTTGGCCCTTCGGCGCGCGTGGTGGAGCCCAGGGCAGATGATCTACTGCGATATGTGCCCGAAGGGTGTTTTGCTGTTCACACTCTCTCAGTGGAGATGGGGCTTCGGTTTCCGCTTCATCCCTTCTTGCTGGAATATTTGAGGTTCGTGGGGTTTGCCCCTGCCAGCTAACGCCCAACAACCACTCTTACGTGGCCGGCTTCCTCTCCCTGTGCCAGAACCGGGGGGTTGAACCTACCCTTGACCAGTTCTTCATGTCCTTTAACCTCTGTCGGGGGGGGGGGGGGGGGGCATTCAAATGCTGAGGGCTTTGCCAACCTTCAGTAGGTACCGGAGTTCAGGCTTTTCGACGACGTGCCCTCGTCCCACAAGGGGTGGAAGGAGCGATTTTGCTACATTCGTCTCGAGGAGAATCCCTTCCCGGCCCAGCTCCGCAACAGCTTCCGGCGCCACCCGAAGGTAGGGAGCGCAGCCCTGGAGAAGAATGGCAAAGTGCTTTCCAAAAAACCGGAGGGGTCTGATAAGCACGTCAAGATTAAGGACGTCACCCTCCCTGAGGAATTGCTTAGCCTTGGCTTCCGGCAGTTCAGGCCGAGGGGTTCTTCGGATGAAAGATACCCTCCCCTCGATCAAGTCTTCGAAGGAGCCGGAGGTGATTATCGAAGGTTTCATTTGTACCTTTATAGTTTTCCTTCATACATTTCTGTTTTTTTACTCTATGTTATTGCAACTGACACCCTTCGGTTTAACCTTCTGTGTCTTTTTCTTGCAGGTAATAACATGGATGTAGGCTCTCTCTTTGCCTTAAAGAATGCGAAGGGGAAGAAGAAGGCCCCGGCGGGCACTTCTGGCAGGGAGGGGCCTTCCCAAGCTGCGGCCACCGTTGCTGGCGCCGGAGGGTCCAGAGATGCTGGGCCCGCAAAGAAGAAGAACAACGGCAAGGGGACTGAGCCCCCGGCCAAGAAGGTGAAGACCTCCGCCCCCGCCAAGCAGCCGACCACCGATGTGGTTGTGATCGTGGATGAAGAGCACGCCTCTGCCCCCACCTCCCAGGAGCATATCAACCAGGAGTTCTTAGGGCGGGAGAAACTGGAGGCGCTAGTGCCGAAGGGGGCTTCTGTATTGGAGGGCAGCCTGAACCCTTCGGCACTGATGAGCCAGATGCTGCCATCGGCTGACCGCTTGGCCCTCGCTAGGTTGGACGAGGGATCCCTCGAGGCGAAGGTCCTTCTGAACACTGCCTCCGTAAGTCATACCCATCCTTTCCTTTTTCGTTTTTTTTTGTAATGTATTCATCATGTCTTATTCTCGCCTTTGTGAATTGTAGAGCTTCATGGGCCTCTGCGAGCACCTCCGGAGGGTGGAGCAAATGAGGGAGGCAAAAGGCGCAGCCGAAGGGGAGGCCGCCCTCCTCAGGAAGAAACTTGCCGAGGCTGAGGACTCTCTTCGCCTGGCTACCGATGGCATGGAGCAGCGGGTGCAAGCTGCGAGGGCCGAAGGGGTGAATGAGGGCCTGGCCAGGGCCGGGGAGGCTGCTGCCGAGGCCGCCCGTATTGCTGCTGCTGAAGCCCGCGCTGCTCAAGAAGAGGCCGTCTCTAGAGCCCGGGAGGATGCGGTGGCCAGCTTCACTGCCGAGGGATGGAAGGCTGAAGATCCGAGGGAGTGGCTCTCTTCGGTGGTGAGGGCCTCGGTGGACGAATGGGTCGGAGGCCCCGGCAAGATGTGGCTTGCTGAGAGGGGCGACTCCTACTATCAAGGCGGGGAGTTCTTCACCCAGCGCCTCATCTACCGGAAGCTTGCGAGGCATTTCAAGATCGCACCGGAGGAGTTCCATCCAGAGGCTTATGGCCTCCCCCCCGTCAGCCAGACATCAGGATCCCGCTCCCCGAAGGAGAAGAGAGGCCAGTGCTCGAAGACTCAGAGACCCTAAGGGAGTGCGGCCTCGGGGTGATGGGGATGAAGCCGAGAGTGAGGCAGTTTCTACAGCTCCCCCTTCGTGAAATGTATCCCCTCCCGATTTGTAACCACACTTTGTTGTACTTGTTGGCTTCGGCCCTTTTTGTAACATACATTTAAACTTCCCTTCGTCGGATGAATGAGTACATATGTCTTCGGGCTTTTGGTATATAATACGTTTCCCTTTCATTGTTTCTCTTTAAATGTATGCTTTCGATTTTTCTGAATGTATGCCTTCGTTTTTCTGAATGTATGCCTTCGTTTTTCTGAATGTATGTTTAGGACTTAGAATATATTCTTCCAAGTGTAGTGCTCCTCGTAGCCCTCGGCTATTAGTAATCTTTAGTCAGTTGATCCTTTCACCGAGGGCGCCATGTTCAGGACTTAGAAATATTTCTCAGTGTTTGTTCATATGTTGGCCCCCGGCTAATCCTTCCCTTCGGTTGTATGTAGCCTTCATGAGATGAACGGAGGCGAGGTGTTTAGGACTTAGAAAATCTCTAAGTGTTTGGATATTGTGTAGCCTTCGGTACATGGATACCCCTCGATGATTGGACACATGACCGAGGGCCCAGGGATAGTTAGGACTTAGAATATTTTTCTAAGTATACTTTTGCCAAGTCCTCATCCGCATGGCCCTCGGGCTGTAGGGAGATTTGACCGAGGGTAAGAACTCTTGGGACTTAGAAATTTTTCCAAGTGTAGCATGTATGAAGTAGGAGCCCTCGGGCAGCATGGAGATTTAACCGAGGGTCAAAATATGTAGGACTTAGAAAATTTTTCTAAGTATAGCTTCACCAAGTTTTCAACCGCATGGCCCCTCGGGCAGCATGGAGATTTGACCGAGGGCCAAAATATGTAGGACTTAGAAATTTTTTCTAAGTGTAGCTTCATCAAGTCTTCAACCGCATGGCCCCTCGGGCAGCATGGAGATTTGACCGAGGGCCAAAATATGTAGGACTTATGAAACTTTCGTAAGTGTAGCTTCACCAAGTCTTCAACCGCATGGCCCCTCGGGCAGCATGGAGATTTGACCGAGGGCCAAAATATGTAGGACTTAGGAAATTTTCCTAAGTGTAGTATGTGTGAGGTAGGAGCCCTCGGGTGACTGTGAGGGCCTTGTCTCAGATATGCCTTCGGTTTACTGGCGGCTCCACAAAGGGCAAAGCATTTAGGACTTAGATTTTTCTTTAAGTATTTCCTGCTGCTGTCCTTTGGGGGGGACCCTTCGGTTGTAGGCGTTGTGGGTTTAGATAGCTTCCTTTGCTTTGCCATGTTGGGCTATGGTAACAAAAGCCTTCGGTTGTTTGTCATATAGTGCCCTTCGGGGACGTTTTGAGTTGTTTGAGCCTTCGGTTTTAGGTATAGCCGGAGGCAATCCTTGAGTGGACTTAGCCATTCGTTGATTATGTCTGTTGTGAATGGTATCCTTTGTATTTGTGAACTTCCAGGTACCGAAGGTGTTCCCGTGGGGAGCCCTCAGTATGTTTTCGTGAATTGTTGGAGTGATGTACTCATTGATTTCTCGCCGAGTCTACTCCCCTTCACCACCCCATTTTTTTTTCTTTTTTTTTTGAGTAGTGAAGGGAAGGCATCAAGAAACTTGGTTTCTTGGTAAGGCTTGGCCTATCGGGAGGTAACAGAATACACCATTAGCTCCCCCCTCGGGTTAACCTTCTGAGTTCCGAGGGGATCGAGGGTCGTTTCCTGGGCACAAGATATGGTGGTCTGGAGCCTGCCTCCCCTTGGGGGATGGCGCGGAAAGCGCCTCAGTTTTGAAAGTCGTCCCCTCGGCGCTAGACATAGTCCGTGGCCTGCCACACCCTTGGGGTGGTGGCGCGGGGAGCGTTTCGGTTTGGAAGTCGAATCCTGGGCATTTCTCGTGCCTGTCATACCCTTGAGGTGATGACGCGGAAAGCGTTCCGTTTTTGAAAGTCGAATCCTGGGCATTTCTCATGCCTGTCATACCCTTGGGGTGATGACGCGGAAAGCATTTCAGGGAAGGGTTTTCATTTGCACACTGGTTGCAAATGGCTGGGTGCACTACGTGCTGCCGGCACCGAGAGGTGGCGCCTTCGGTATAGGCGTCCTCGAGGGGTACGGCTTAGAAACAACACTTGGTGTTTGTTCCGATTTACGGCCCTCGGTACTTGGTACCGAGGGGTCTTCTGTAAAAATAGTTGGTGTTTTTCCTTCACTTGTCGTAGGGGACTGTGGTGTCTACCCTCGGTACTTGGTATCGAGGGGTCTTCTGTGGAAACACTTGGTGTTTCTCCCCAATTGTTGAATGGGATTGTGTTATCTACCCTCGGTACTTGGTACCGAAGGGTCTTCTGTGGAAACACTTGGTGTTTTTTCTTATTTGTTGAAAGCTGCTAGTGGCATGTCCTCCCGGCACCAGGTGCCGAGGGGTTTCCTTGTGGGGACAGGTGGTGCTTTGTCGTAGGTGCTAGTATTGTCTACCCTGGGTACTTGGTGCCGGGGGTTATTCTATTGTGGTGAGGCCTTGGGCCTGAGGGTGATATGAGGGCTTGGACCCTGTGATAATCTTGTTTCGTGTTCTCGGTGTCTTCAAAATGCCTTCATTCTTCAGAATTCTTAGGCCTTGGGCCGTAAAATAATACATTCACTAGTTATGAGGGCTTGGCCGCTCTAAAGTTATTGATAAAATTTAACTAAGTGATGTACATTCCAGTGCCTAGGGACTTCAGTCCCGTTAGGGCGTTTTAGCTTGTAAGTTCCAGGTTTGATGATGGCTGCCACGATGTAGGGGCCCTCGAACTTTGGTGCCATCTTTCCACCCTCGGTTGGTTGGCTAGCTTCCCTTCTTCGGAGAACATAGTCCCCCACTTGGAATTCCCGGGAGCGAACCTTGGCGTCAATGTAACTTTTCACCTGCCTTCGGTAGTTCTCTGCGCGTATGAAGGCTTGCTCCCGGCGTTCTGAAATAAGGTGGAGATCGAGGGCCATATTGGTGTCGTTGGCTTCCGGATCATACTGTGTGACCCTTCGGGTTGGGAGAGTTACCTCAGTGGGGGCTTTGGCTTCAAATCCGTAGCAAAGGGAGAAGGGTGTCTCGCCAGTTGCCCGCCGAGGGGTGGTACGACAGGCCCATAGGATGTTGTGGAGCTCTTCTACCCAACCACCCCCTTCGGCCTCCAGCTTCTTTTTTAGGCCTTCGAGCAAGGTCCTGTTGGCGTTCTCCACTTGACCGTTGCCCTGAGGGTAAGCAACGGATGAGAAGGTGTGTTTGATGCCCCATGCCTCTAGGAGGGCACAGAAGGGGGCTGCCTCAAACTGAGTCCCATTGTCGGAGATGATTTGCTGAGGGACGCCAAACCTGGTGAGGATGTTTTTGAGAACAAAATGACGGCACCTGGCCTCAGTGATGCTGGCGAGGGGCTGAACTTCCACCCATTTGGTGAAGTAATCGATGGCGACGATGATGTATCTGTTGTTGGAGGTACCCCTCGGCAGAGGGCCCACGAGGTCTATGCCCCATCGAGCGAAGGGTATGGATGTGCTGATGGGGGCATAGTTGACCGCTGGCCTGTCAGGGGCTTTCTGGAAGTGTTGGCATGCGGGACACCTCCGGGCAAGATCTGCACAATCCCGGGCCATCGTAGGCCAGAAGTAGCCCTGGATTATTAGCCTTCGGGACATGGAGAAGGGTCCCTGGTGAGCTGAGCAAGTGCCACTGTGTATTTCCTCCATTGCTACTTCGGCTTCATCTTGATGGAGACACCGAAGCAATGTCCCGTTGTAGGACCTTTTGTAAAGCCTCCCGTCCTCGATAGTGTAGCTGGGAGCCCTCATCTTTGCCAGCTTGGCGCGGGCCTCATCCTCGGGCAGTTGCCCTGTGGTGGTGAAGGCAACAATGTCCGAGATCCAGTCCTCCTGTCTTTGTTGTATATCCGTGACGGGGCTAGCATGTATGCTAGAGAGGCTAAGTTCTTCTACTTTGGCAATCTTCGAGATATGCTCAGGGGATTCTGCCGAGAGCTTTGATAAAATGTCGGCCTCGGAGTTTTGAGCCCTCGGTATTTGAGTAAGAGAGTGTGCCTCAAATACCTTAAGCAACTCCTTGGCCGCCTCCTTGTATTGCTTCATTCTCCCTTCCTTGGCTTCGTACTCCCCGGAGATTTGGCCGACGACTAACTTGGAGTCGCACTTGACGTGGATTTGTCGGGCCTTCATGTTAGCTGCCAGCCGAAGGCCACAGAGGAGAGCCTCGTATTCGGCTTCATTGTTGGAGACTTTGAAGGAGAAACGGACTGCATAATAGGCCCGGAAGCCCTCGGGTGAGATGAGAACCACCCCTCCTCCGCATGCCTTGATGGCGGAGGAGCCGTCGGTGTAGAGGGTCCACCAGTCATCTGAAGGGGCCGAGGGCTCCTCGTCCGTGGCTGCCCTTGCCGTACACTCCGTCACGAAGTCCGCTAGGGCTTGGCCCTTGATGGCGGGCCTAGGACGGATGTCGATGTTGTATTGGCTCAAGAACACAGCCCATTTTACCATTCGGGAGGAGCTAGTGGGGCTCCTCATCAAGGCACCGAGGGGTTGGTGAGTGAGGACTTGGACTGGGTGAGCCTGGAAGTAATGGCCCAACTTCTTGACGGTCCACACGATAGCCAACACCGTTTTTTCCATGGGGGAGTACCGGAGCTCCGTTTCCATGAGGGTCTTGCTAACATAGAAGATGGCATGCTGGATGCCATCCTCTTCCCGGATGAGTACTGAGCTGATGGCAGCCGGGCTAACACCCAAGTAGAGGTACATGATCTCCCCTACCTTGGGTTTAGAGAGCACAGGGGGTGAAGATAAGTACCGTTTCAGCTCCTCGAATGCCCCCTGACATTCTGAAGTCCACTGGAAACCGGCGGTTTTCCTCATGATCTGGAAGAAGGGTAAGGACTTCTCCGCCGATTTTGATAAGAAGCGGTTGAGGGCTGCCAGGCGGCCCGTCAACCGTTGGACCTCCTTCACATTGTGTGGGGGCTCCATGTTGATGATGGTTTGGATTTTGTCGGGGTTGGCCTCAATACCCCTTCGGCTAACCATGTAGCCCATGAATTTTCCCCCCTGGACGCCGAAGGTACACTTCTTCGGGTTCAGCCGAAGGCTAAACTTCTGCATGATGGCGAAGATCTCCCTCAGGTCGTCAGCATGGTTTGCTGACTGCTTGCTTTTGACGATCATATCGTCAACATATGCCTCCATGGTGCGCCCTAGGACAGTTTGAAATACCCTAGCCACCATCCGAGTGTAGGTGGCGCCTGAGTTTTTCAGGCCGAAGGCAATGACAAGGTAGCATAAGATGCCCTCGGGAGTCATGAAGGCTGTTTTTTCGGCGTCTTCCTCATGCATGTATATTTGGTGATATCCGCGGAATGCGTCGAGGAATGATATGATTTCACACCCCGCGGTTTCATCCACAAGTTGATCAATATTTGGCAAAGGAAAGGGGTCCATGGGACACGCCTTGTTGAGATCCGTGTAGTCCACGCACATGCGGAATGAGGGCGGTTTCTGTGCGAGGACTACGTTTGCCAGCCATGAGGGGTACTTTACCTCCTTGATGTGCCTGATAGAGAGGAGCATGGCGACCTCCTTCTTCACAAATTCCCTCCTCTCGGCCGAGAGGGGTCTCCTCCGCTGCTGTACTGGTTTGGCCGAAGGGTCCACCGAGAGGCGGTGGGTGATGACCCTTCGGCTGATCCCCGGCATGTCCTCCGGCCCCCATGCAAAAACAACGGAGTAGGCGCGGAGGGCGCGGATGATGCCGGTCTTCAAATCTTCGTGGAGCTTGGCTCCAATCTTCACGACTCTCTCCGGCTTGGCCGGATCGAGCGCGAAGTCTTCTACCTCCTCGGTTGGTTCAGCCCTCGGCCTCCTTTCTTCCACTTCCACAGTTCCGGTGATGGTGTCAACGCGGAACTCTGTCTTGCTAACCTTCTTTGTAACTTGAAGGTAGCAAGCGCGGACAAGCTTTTGGTTCCCCCTTGAGTAACCGATTCCCCCCTCGGCTGGGAACTTGAGGCAGAGGTGCCTCATGGAGATGACGGCTTCGAGGTCCTCGAGGGTTGGCCGGCCGAGGATGATGTTGTGGGCGCAGTCGATGTTGACGACGACGAACTCCACTTCGAGCTTGGCTCTATGGAGGCTGTCGCCGAAGATTCCTGGGAGGGTTATGACCCCCTCGGAATCAATGGTGTCGCCAGTGAAGCCGGCAAGAGGGGTCTTGATGGGTCGAAGGGGCCCCCTCTCCAGATGCAGCTCTCTGAAGGTGCTGAGGTACATTACATTGACGGAGCTGCCCGTGTCAATGTAAGTTCTGTGAATAATGGTGTCGTTGATCTCTGTGCGGATGACGAGGGCATCCCTGTGTGGGGGGGATACTGGGGGGAGATCAGCGTTAGTGAAGACAATGGGTTCCTCCCTCAGCCGCTTTACTGGGGGCATATGAGTGACTTCCCCCACGTAAAGTGATTGAGCCCACTTCTTTCGTTGACTCGTAGAATCACCCCCGGTATTTCCCCCTGTGATCATGAGGATGTGGCGTTTCTTTTCTTGATACCAGGGGTATTCCTCCTCCTCCTCCTCCAAATTTCCAATCTCCCTCTTCTTGCCGAGGGGGATGGTGTTGGGGTTGACCCATGCATTTGCTATCGCAGTTTGCCCTCGGGGTGGCCCCTGATGAGGGGGGCCTTGCTGTTGGGGGCCCTGGACAAACTGGGACAGATGGCCAGCTTGTATCAATCTCTCGATGGCCGTCTTCAGCTGATGGCAATCATCGGTCCTGTGCCCCTGGTGTCGGTGGAAACGACAGTAGGGGTAGTTTGGATTGATGGCAAATACTTCCGAGGGCGCGCGTGAATCTCGTTCCACGAGGCCCCTCTCCTCAGCAAAATCCAAGATGACGCTGACGGGGTGCGTCAATGGTGTCCGAGGGTGCTCCAGGAGGACAGGTTGTGCCCAAGCCCTCGGGTTCCCCTTGTAGCCTCCCCGGGCTTGGCTTGGCCATGCCGGGGGCGATCACCGGAGGGGGCAAGATCCCTGGGATGATTGCGGGGAGCCCCCGACCCTCGGTTACCTTTGTCTTATGGTCGAGGGCGTTGCTGGTCTAGGACATGGTGGCATTTCTCCACCTCCTCGGCCTCGGCGTACCGGTCCCCCCGCTGTAGGGCCCTTATATAATCGCGGGGGGGGGGGGGGGGGGTTCGATGATGAGGCTCCTTGAGAAGTTCCCGGGGCGGAGTACAGTTTGGAGGAGGGCCAGGAGGGTCCCTTCGTCTGCGCCATCAACTTTGTCAGCCTCCGTCCTCCAGCGCTCCAGGAAGTCCCGAAGGGTTTCCTCCTTCTGCCTCACCGTAAGCAAGTGGGAGAAGTGTTTTCTTGTGCGGCGCCTTCCTGCAAATTGCGTCAAGAATCACTGGGTGAGTTCTTGCCATGAGTCAATGCAGCCCTCGGGCAATCGATTAAACCATTCGTAAGCTGGCCCCTCTAGGGTGGAGAGGAACCAACGGCACAAATATTCATCCGATGCCCCCACCATCATCATGCTGTTTTGATACCTGTTGTAGTGCTCTTGGGGGTCAGTCTTTCCATCACAGGGCTTAATGAGCTGCCCTCGGTATTTTTCCGGGATCCGGGCTGCCAATACCCTTGGGGTAAATGGCGTCCGGGTCCGGAGCTGTATGTGGGTTCTCCGGAGCCCTCGGCTATCTTCTTCTGCATCTCTTCCATCTTGGCCATCATCGCCTCATACTTAAGGTCTGTATGAGGGGCAGAAGTGGTGGCTTGGGCTTTGGTGGCCTCCATCTCGTCAAGCCGGCGCTGGAGGGCCGCAATGATTTCGTCCTGGGGGTCCTTCGGGAGGGCCTCCTCTCCCTGCGAATGGACCCGGGCCGAGTGGGCCTGATTGATTTGGTGGCGTGCATCGTCGGCATGGAGGGGTGCCTTGCCCTTGTCCTGAGGGGGACGCCTTTCATTGGCCCTGGAGACGGACCCGCCACTTTCCTGAGGCCTTTGGAACGCCTTCCCCCCGAGGCGGTCTTGGACCCCTCGGCGGTCTTGCGCCCCTCCGAGTCTCTCGAGGGCGGAGGTCCGGAGCTGTTCCTTGTTCACGTTGTGGCGGTTCCGGGACTGGACTTCCTGGGAGGCCGTATCTTGGGCCACGACCCCCTCGGAGTTCCCCATCCGGAGGACCGGGTTACCGAGGGGTCGTGGATGAGGGGGAGGCATAATATTCTCCCCAACCTGAGGTTGGTGGGGAACCAAAGTGCCGAAGGCACCCGGGTTCTGAGTGAGCGTCTGGATGAAGGCGGAGAGCGCCGATTGAACGTCGATGGTGATGACCGGAGGGCAAATTTGATTTTTGCTCCGGTCCTTTTTCTTGGCCTCGATGCCGAGGTGGGCATCGGGGGCATTTTGTTGAATCTGCTGGCGTAGGTCGACAGCCGTCTGGTCCAACCCGGCGATGATGCCGCCCCCAAGAGCCCTGTTGGAGGCTTCGGGGACGTCGACCTCGCCGAGGGCCAGGTTCCTGTCCTCTACATTCTTGGAGTTGGCACGGGTTGTTCTCACCATTTTAGATGGGTGTTTTGTGTTTGGTCGAGGGGGAGGGTTTCTTACTTGATTGTTCGACCTCTCAACGAGAGCACCAAATGATGGATAGTGTACCCGGGGGGTAGCTTACCCGAGGGGTTATTACGGGGAATAATAAGAGAGAAGTCAGAGCAAGTAAGTATAGAGAGAGAAAATATATTTAGAAAGTATGCAGCGTTTTCAGCGTAGTTACAAATGGGGAAATGGGGTGCTATTTATAGTAGCAATTAATGCCGGATAGGGACACGTGTCAAGCGTCTATTGGCCGAGAGGTCATCTCAACTAGTTGGCGCTGGCAACCGCATGTGGCCGCATTTAATGCGGTTGTTGGATGGGACGTTGTACAGGGTACGGTGATCTGTACGCATGTGGCGCGGATATCATGTTGGGAAAGGTGCCCTCGGCTGTAGAGTACTAGCCGAGGGCTCTGAGCACCAGGGACCCCCTTGGTGCCGAGGGCTCCAGGTGCTGAGGGCTACTGATTTTCGCCGTTTTTCCCAGTGACTTTGTTTTGCTGTCTTGGCCCTCCTGTGAGAGTTAGAGCCTTCGGCCAGGGGGCCGAAGGCACCCCTGGTGCGCATTTGTGGGCTGCTTGGTATCTTGGGCGCCGTGATTTGTGCCTGTTGTGTTTCCTGGGCCTATTGGGCCTTTATTGGGGTAGTAGAAATCTGTGGGCCCCAATCTGGGAACGTCGCTGATTGAGGACGTTCCCGGGCCATATACTCCATCAATTTAGTTTTAGGATATAACATATTTTGGATGACAAACTTAAGTGGTTCAACGGGCACGATTTGCATCTGTCTCCATGACACTCCAAGCTTTAATTAGTGGATGACAAATATTGTGTAATTGCCTAACAATCAATTTATTTTGTTACGCGATCGAAAGAACAAATGTCCAGAACTGTTTTAGGATAAGTTCCTTCAACCTTGACTCAATTAACTAAAATAAAGTGATATTTACTGAATATCAATGGCTAAAAGGTCAAATAGGTACCTGAACTAACTTAAAGTGTTCAATTAGCCCCTTATATAGAAGGTTCTGCCCGGCCGTCGCTGATTGGGGACGTTCCCGGTGGAATTTTTTGATGAAATGTTTTGAGTATCTTCTTCATTAAGTCTAGTTTACTCATAACAAATTTCAGCTAAAAGTTCAAACGGGAAAGAAGTCAAATGATTTTTTGAAGATAACTGCGCATTTAAACAGCGTAGTACATTTCGGAAAATCATTTGACTGCCTTCCCGATTTAATGTTTAGCTGAAATTTGATATGGGTAAACAAGACTTAATGAAGAAGATGCTCAAAAAATTTCATCAAATTTTTTACCGGAAACCGCCCCAATTTGCGACGGTCAGACAGAACCTCCTATATAAGGGGTTAATTGAACACTTTTAGTTAGTTCATGTACCTATTTAACCCTTTAGCCAATATCAATCAATCAACACACTCACACGTGTGTTTGTACGGTATGACTCGAAAAATACTACTCCGTATCTATTTAATTAAAACTTAAAAAACGCAGGTCTTAGCAACACTGAATTTTGTGGAAGATTGTTCACTTGGATTAAATGATAAGTAAGGTGGGAGTATACATGTTAGCTACATATTGGAATAAAGTTTTAATATTCCAAGTGAAGATTCATAATGAAAAAAGTATAGATAAAGAGAGCTAAGCAAATAAGTATACAAAATAATAGATTTTGGGAAATAATGGCTTACCCTCTTGGATGCCCTAGCATCATATTTATAATAAAATAGAGTTATGGAAATTACAAAGTAATCCCTAAATATTACATTATCACACCCCCCTCAATCTGTGCAGGGAAAACAACGCGCAGATTGGTACTTAAAAGTCAAAGCGCTGACTAGACAAGTTCTTAGTAAAAATATCGGCTAACTGCAACTGTGTGGGAATATATTTAACCACAAGATCTCCATGCGCCACGTGTTCTCGAACAAAATGGTAGTCAATCTTGATGTGCTTGTTGCGATCATGTTGAATATGATTTACCGCCAAATACGAAGCTGAAACATTATGACAATAAAGCTGAACAGGTGAGGAAATAACAATCCCCATGTCGGCCAAAAGTGAGCGAATAAATAGTGTATCCTGAACAGTATAAGCAATGGCTCTGTATTCAGCTTCGGTGGAGGATTTGGAGACTGTTGGCTGTTTCTTGGACCTCAAAGAAATTAGATTACAACCGAGAAAGATTGCATATCCACTAGTGGAACGTGAACTATCAGGGCAACCTGCCCAATCTGCATCAGAATAAGCCATAATAACAGAAATATTGCACTCCGTCCGCAGCCACAGTCCATGCGATGAAGTTCCCTGTAGGTACCTGTAAATTCTCTTGACAGCTAATACGTGAGTAGTGCGTGGAGCATGCATAAACCGGGATACCAGATGAACAACATATGTAATATCAGGTATAGTTATAATTAAGTACCGAAGAGCACCTACCATACTGCGATACTCAGTAGCATCAGATAACAATTCCCCATCTGTGAGGGAGAAAGATGTGCGAGAAGGAAGTGGGGTGCGAACAGGTTTGATGGTGTGAAGATGGAATCGATGTAACAAATCGGAGATATATTTAGCCTGAGAGAGAAAAAGGTCATGAGGTGTACGTGTGGCATGTATGCCCAAAAAATAATGAACATCCCCCAAATCCTTCATACCAAACTGAAGAGATAATTTATGAATGACAGACTGAACAAAAGTTGAAGATGAGCCAGTGATCAAGATATCGTCCACATATAAAAGAATATATACAACTTGTGAGTGAGAACGATAAACAAACATGGATGAATCGGACTTACTTTGTGTAAAACCTCGACTCAAAAGAAACCCACTGAAACGATGAAACTAAGCTCGTGGAGCCTGTTTTAAACCATATAGTGCCTTACAAAGGCGACAAACATGATGAGGAAAAGAAGGATGGACGAAACCATGAGGTTGACGCATGTAAACTTCCTCAGTAAGAAAACCATGTAGAAAAGCATTTTTAACATCAAGCTGGCGAACAGACCAACCAAGAGAGACAACAATAGATAACAAAAGACGAACATTAGTGGGTTTAACTACAGGACTAAATGATTCAATGAAATCAATATCAGCCTGTTGTTTGAACCCCTGAGCCACTAACCGAGCTTTATGCCGCTCCACAGACCCATCAGAAAAAAATTTTCTTTTATAAATCCATTACAATCAACCACATTTTTAGTAGGATCCCAAGGTACTAAATCCCAAGTTTTGTTAGCAGTTAAAGCATTAAATTCATCAGCCATGGCAGCCCGTCAAATATCACTCTTATTAGCCTGTGTGAAACAAGTAGGATCATCCGGGGGGAGAGAAAACACTTAAATTAAAAAAAGGTTTGGGTTTTAAAATGCCATCTTTGGCTCTAGTTCGCATAGGATGAATATTAAGGGGTGCTGGTGGGTTAGGGGATTGTTCGGGTGAGGAGGGAAGTGATGGTGGGTCTGGTGGCAGAGAGGGATTAACAAAATGTGGGGAAAGAGAGGTGACAGATTGGCTGAAGAGAGGTAATGTATCAGGCGTGGGAGGTGATGATGGCTCAGGCAGTGGGGAGGTAGTTTGTGGAGGTGGGAGCAAGGTTGCCGACGGGATTGTCGTCGGTGCAGGAGTGTCGGAAGGCATGCAGACTGAACAAGATATCCAGGATATAGGGAGAGGGGTATCGGCAGGAGAGGGTGAGGAAGTTAGCATGGGATAAGGAAACACATTTTCATGAAAAGCAACATCCCTACTAATATACACATGACCAGTGGCAGGAGATAAACAATGATAACCCTTGTATCCTGGAGCATATCCAATAAAGACACAGTGTGTGGAGCGTGGAGAGAGCTTATTGTGAGAGGCCGCAATAAAATTGGGAAAACACGAGCAACCGAACACATAAAAAATTATAGTCAGGAGGTTTATTAAAAAGTTTTTCATAGGGTGAAAGCCCCTATGATTTTAAAATATGATTTTTCAAAATCATTTATTAAAGTCTGGCATTTTATATCGTAAGTCTTGTCCTGATACCCCTGCTCAAAATGGTGTTGCAGAGCGAAAGCATAAACATCTTCTTGAATTAGCTAGGACTATGTTGATTGACTCCTCTATTCCTGGACAATTCTGGGTTGATGCTTAATATACCGCCACCTATTTTTAGCAGGGGTATCAGCACAAGACTTACGAAATAAAATGCCAGACTTTAAAAAATGATTTTGAAAAATCGTGTTATTAAATTCACCACCTCCATCACTCTGAAAAATTTTAATTCTCAAGTTAAAAAGATTTTCAACAAGCTTTTGAAAATTAGTAAAATGGGTAAAAACTTCATATTTCCTACGCATAGGATATATCCAAGTAAACCGAGAAAGATCGTCAATAAAAGAAACATAATATTTATAACCAAGAATGGACACAATAGGCGACTGCCAAACATCAGAATGAATAATATATAAAGGAGTAGTAGTGTCATGAGTCACATCAACAAAAGGGAGTCTGTGGGATTTACCCAACTTACACGAAACACAATCATGATGAAATAAAGATGAACTAGTCATTAATTTATTTTGCCTAAGACTACAAAGAACTCTATCTCCACAATGCCCCAGATGCTTGTGCCAATTGGACCAGGAACAACACGGGCTTGAAGAGCACTAAAGGGATAAACATGGTCTTTATTAGGTGCCTGAAGAAGAAGCTCCCCCGTGTGATTGTCCTTTGCAGAAAAAGAATTTTTATCAAAAATCACTTGACAGACATTATCCGCACACAATTTCTGAACAGAGAGTAAATTGTATTTAATGTGTGGGACATGATAAACCGAGTTAAGATAAAGCGGGCGACCATTAGTGACTAGCTTTAAGTTACCAACATGATATATGGGTAATTTTGTACCATTAGCAACACATACTTGATTCGGTTCAGTGTAAGGAGTTTTATAAGAAAAAATACCTTCATGAGGAGTCATGTGAGCGGAAGCCCCAGAATCAGGATACCAGACCGAATCATGTGTTTCACCCGTGAGAAGGGTAGCAAGAGCAGGGGCACTAGAACCAGTGAAACGGGAACATTGAAGAGCAGAATGACCTGGAGAAAAACACAATTGACAGACAACCGGAAGAGGAGGAGATTGATAGGAATTGTCCACAGATGGAAAACCTGCACTAAAACCGTGAGTAGCAGTAGAAGGAAAATAATCAGAATAATTACTACCAGACATGATATTATACAATACCGAACCTAGGCCACCCGGATATATTGCAGGACCACGTGGAGGCTGCTGTCCTTGCGGGTATGGAGGCTGTTGCGCGTCAGGTGGTGGAGCATAATACTGTGGATAACCACGGCCACCACGACCGTGGTTTCCGCGTCCTCGACCGCCTCGATTTTTGCGTCCACCACGCGCTCCCCTTCCGCAACCCGAGCCGACTGCACCCCCTCGACCCGAGGCTGTTGGGGCAGTGGGGTTATCGGCTGCAAATGCCTGGTGCACCGGTGTCGAGTCCTGATTCTCCAAAAGATTGTTCCGTTGCTCTTGTGCTTGAAGAAGAGGTCTCAAATTCTCCAGTGTAGCATTCCCCGGGATGTAAGATATGGCCGTGATAAGAGACTGATACCCACGTCCCTAACCAAGAATAGCAAATTCAATTAAATCTTTATTGGTAACTGGAGAATTGATAGCTGCTAGAGAATCAGCCATGAGTTTAATTTCTAACAAATATTGATCCATAGGCTGATTGTCCTTCTTTTTCACATGAGATAATAAACGTTTAAGTTCTATGGATCGTGAAAAGCAGGCAGACATAAATCGTTGTTGTAGACGGTCCCAAATTAATTGAGAATGTTTAAGATCATAAACTTCCATTAAAACATCTCTAGCAAGAGTAGCAAAAAACCAAGAACGCACCGTTTGATCAATTTTCAGCCAGTGGGAATAATCTGGCAGATTAGATGACGGAACCTGAATGGACCCATCTACTATCCCTAAGAGGCTGTGGGATACTAGAAAGGACTCAAACTGTGTCCGCCATGACAAATAGTCCTCAACCGCAGATAATCGAGTAGTAACAATATTATTGACATTCGGTGTAGAGAAAACAAGTTGAGATGCTAGAGATGATAACAGAGTTGGAGCCTGCGAAAAACCTGGTAAATATGAATGATTGAGAGGCTGCATGGGAGTCACACCTTGACTGACCGAAAACGTGGGGCCAGAAAATTCCATGTGCGGCCCGCCTACGTCCGGAAGGAACGAGGAACTCGGTTGAGATGAAGTAGGCGGTGTAGGAGTCCAGGTGAAGGGTTCCGGTATATTGAACAACCTGTATGATTCCATGGTAGGAATGTGAGGTATCCTAGGCGAGAAGGAGACTGCAGGTGTCGTCCGTGGGACTGCGACGTTAATTGGAGATGGCGTCAGCGAAGGAGAAGAAGGCGGACGATTCGTGCTAGAGTCGGAGGCATCGACAGCTGCTGCCGGAGGCTGCTCCACCTGCGTGTGCGCCGGATTTGTAGCTATGGCGGCGGCGGTGGTGGGTGGGTGACCGGCCATATCGTGTGAGGGTGCTAGAAAACCCTAGCGATTGATACCATATACAAAATAATAGATTTTGGGAAATAATAACTTACCCTCTTGAGTGCCCTAGCATCATATTTATAATAAATTAGAGTTATGGAAATTACAAAGTAATTCCTAAATATTACATAATTAATAAGTATGATGAAGGATATTATATGTATTCCTTTTAGCTCACACTATTGCATACTATCATACTATTTTCCATGAAAAATAGTACTACAAAAACTGATTTGGCAGGTAACAAGCCATTCATTCAATTGAAATCCTAAATAGGGCACACAAATTATGGTACAAATCATAAAAATAAGACAAAAGATTAAAAATATATAAGATGTAAAATATCTTCGCATCATCTTTTATGTATAAGTACTAAAAAAGCACAACGACTATACTTCATACTTCTATTATTTACTTCAAGAAATTTCACTAAAAAACACATCCAAATTATATTTTTGTTAGAAATTAATTAATCTCACATGTAAGTACGACACATACATTAGATAGCCATATACATCGGTTAGTAGCTATTTGTTCAAGCTATTTATCCCGACTTCTTATTCCAGAGTGATCTTATTTATTATTTTTATTCCATGGTTATTCTTGCTCTGACCATAGATGAAATTGATATGGAAACAATTACATGTTGGATCTGAAAGATTCAAAGTTAAAGACTTATCTAAGCTTAGATTTAGCTTCATCATCTACTTCAGATAGTTACCTCCTACATGAGATACATTTTCCCCAGAATTCTTAATAGCATTAAATATTGAGGTTTGTCTAGTCATGAGCAAAAACTGATAGTGAGGGTTCTTGTGATGCTCATGAAGAATTTAAATCACTCATATGGATTGTGGAACAACATACAACTTCTTGTGATTGAACTTGGAGCTCATATTATTGAGGTTTAGATGATGCACGGAGAAAACGTCGAGGAAAAGTTTCTTATTTTTTGACCTACATTAACACCCTCATATATTTTCAGCGCGAACAATTTTCATTAATGGTTAACTATGCAATAACCATTAATAAGAGACATGGACAACTATTGGAAAAGGATGACATTTTTCATAATCGGCCTATTTTTACTCATGGACAATTATATATGACGGTCTCAAGAGTGACAAGAAGTCTATTTGGATTAAAATTTGTGATATGTAACGAAGACAGACAACCAACAAAGCCTGCAGTGAATGTTATATACAAAGAAGTTAATATTAATTAATTTGTAGTTTCCTTTTACAGTTTTGTGGACATACACAGACTTATTTTATTGTATGATGGTCATATTTAACTCCAAGCATTTTTTTTAATTTCCTATGAAACACGACTTCTTATTTTAATTTATTTATTCACTTAATTGATTCATTGTCAATTTTTGTCTTTTTATTTTTTATGTAATCCACCTCAACTTTTATCTATGTACTTCGTTGCACGGGTGGAGTAACTGGTATAATAAAAAGTTTGATTTCATTACCAACATGTCACCGTGGTATTCGAACTTTAGATCAATTTTACGGATGACCAAGATGAAATATAAATCCCCGTGTTTTTCAATAATTTATTTGACCAATTTTTTGTTGAATTTTAAGCTGAAATGTTGTGCACGTATTCTACACTTCATGAAGAACATGCTCACAAAATTTAATAAAAAATTCCACTCGGAAGCCCCTCAAATGGGCTTGCCGAACGGGACATGTTCAGTCTAGACCGACCAGTCAGTCTGGGCTTGGCCTTCAATTGTGCATTACTTTAACCACAAATGTGCACATTTGAATTGTACATTATTCTAACCTTGAATGTTCACCTCCGTAAATCATAATGTGCACCGTTTTGGAGCATTCTCTTTTCCGACAAGAAATATTCTCACCAGAACCGGACCTTATATAAATTTGCGAAAAAATAAAACTTTATTAATGTGAAGTAAACATTTAAGGATTTGAAGGTAACTAACAAAGGAAACTAAACAATTTTAAATAGTAACTTGCTTCTATCAATGTGACGGTAAACATAAAATTCACCATTCTATATTTGTTTGATGTAATAATGTACTACCTCCGTCTCATTTTATGTGTCTCATTTGACTTTGACACAATTATTAATAAAGTGATTGAAAATGTAAAAGTTGTGGTTGAAATTTGATTATAATAAAGTGAAATATTGTGAACCACATATTTTTTCCAAAAAATGGAAATGTGACACTAATTTTGGGACAACCCGAAAAGGAAAATAAGACATGTTACCGCAAAATCAAATTATATTTAGGTCCTTCTAAAGTTCAGTTTGAGCATGGATGAGGTTGAGGAGTAATTGGTTGGCGCAAAATCATCACATTTATGAGAAGAAAGTACAACCATGATGACATCCATTTAGGAATAAAATTGTTGTTTTACTCTTGAATTAAAGTTACATACTTACATATCCCAAACATTGGCTACAAATGGTAGTAATCTCATACTCGAAATGCCACTCAAATGGTGAGACTAGATTGGTCAGAACTTAGCATGGTCCAAACTATTTACGTCCTTGCACTATCTCACAGAGCTGACCAAGGGTCTCGGAAATTTTTTCAAGGTAATCAATGAGCTTATCAGCTTGGAGCCTCACTAAATCAGTTTGATCAGCAGCAGTATTCGTTAAATCACCTTCAACTATTGCATGGATAAGTTGTGCATTTTCCTGTAGAATTAAAGCCATCATTTCTGTTTCATCTTCACCCCTCAACTCCTCAACCTCATCCATGATTTCATCACTGTTTTCCCGAGGTTGAACCTTATCAACCAATAGGGAAGGTTCATAATTTTTCTCCAAGCTCGGGTCAAATTTCTTATCCACTCTAATGTCTGGTTTAATATGCAAGCTCAGTTGATCCTGCTTTGTGATTCCACTTGAGGTGTATCGCCAAGAAGGGTGTAAAGCTTCCTCAGCCCTAAGTTTCTGACTAGTGCTTCTTCGACGCTGCTTCTTCGAGCCACCTAATACGAAAATGAAACTCATGCTTACAAGGATTACATTAACAGAACAAGTTTGCTGTTAGAAACATTTGAACGCCAATAGGAAGAAAATAAATTGACATTTTAATGGAACTATAACAATCAATAGCAAGGTGTTTCTAGCCCACACTGGTTACTAAGTTACATTTCTTATAGGTCATGGTGCATTATAAGATGATACAGGGTATATTTTACTTCGGTGTTATTCTAGTCATATACTAAGTTTATTAACTCTGTTTGATTATTGATAGTGCATCTCTACTAAACAAAAAACAACATTCAAGCCATAGTCCCATAAGAATTTGGGATCCGCTAACATGGATCGATATATGAAATAGAAGCTAAAAAAGACGCAAAAGATAAAAAGGATAAGATAAAAAAGATAAAGATAAAAAAGATATAGAGAAGATAAAAAGATACTTCCTCCGTTCCATAAAAGTTGCAACATTGGAATTTCTGCACTATTCACACATCTTACTTTGACTACGATTTTCTAATAATATTAATAAATTTGTATTAATGTAAATTTCCAATATATTAACTTTTTTTAATGTTTACTAATACGTAAATAAATATAATTACAGTCAAAGTTGCGCGTTGGCAAACGTGAAAGTCAAACTGTTGCAACTTTTATGGAACGGAGGATAGTATAAAATAAAGAAGATAAGAAAGAGGGAAAAAAAGATAAAATGAAATCAATCATCTAAACGCATATTCTTCATTCACTCTTCGCTCTATCCAAAGTCATAATCTGTTTTCTTAGAAACAAGAACTTCACTATATCAATGAGAGTGTGGATGAGATCACTCTCTTCCTACCTAACCAAAGGCCCCGAGTTTGAGCCCGGAGAATGCAGCTCTATAAAAACCCATGAGAGCGTGTGAGTGTTTAAATATATGACAGTCCTCATTGAAGGCTTAACTGTTAACCAAGCAAATCAAAACAAGATTCGAATTGACCAATACTTCAATAAAACTAGGGCTGGCATTTTGAACCGAAAAACCGAAAACCGAACCGAAAAAAACTAAACCGAGCATGAAATAAACCGAACCGACACAAACGGGGCCCGAAAGTCGGGCCCCAAAAATTTATCGGTTTATAGTCGGTTCTTCAAGGAAAAAAAATCGGTTCAAACCGAACCGATTTGTTTTATTAAGCAATACTTTTGTTAATCATATTTCTGTGGGCGAGTTTCGTTATAAGAATAATAGTTCCATACAAGTCATCAGTTTATCGTATTGCTTGCTGGTAGAGTAATCCACCATTCCGTTGCTAGTTTGCGTCGCCACTCACCACCCGTGTTCGAATCCCAGGAAAAACTTGTTTTTCACTTTTTAAAGTTTTTATTGTTCACTTTTCAACCTTCTTACTAAGAATTCCCACACCGGAGGAAATAGCGAATTCCTCCTGCATCTCCTCCTATATAACCCTCTCCCCTTTGATAACACCAACCTAGGCAGGCTCATCCAAATTATGTGCTAGCCTCACTAGTCCAACATCTTGTCGGTTAATTGGTTTGGGTGTCCAACCGAACCGGAAATTCGATTCCCGATATTTTGGGACCCGATATTAATCGGTCCGGGTCCGGTTTAGGATTATCCAAGAACCGAAATATCGGTTCGGTTTCGGTTTGGGGTAAATCGGTTCGGGTACCGAACCGAACCCAGCCCTAAATAAAACCAACTAACCACAATTAATAAAGCCAACTGAATAAGTAACATTGTTTACCGTACATGCAAGGAGTATGCAAGCCATTCCCGTTGATGACGTGAGAGAAGATTCATGAAAAACCATCTTATGTTTTCTGGGATAGAGACTGATGGTTGATGAATTGTCAGAAAATATACGTGGTAAGTAAATAATACTACCTCCATCCCAGGAAAAAGTCCTTTTTCACCAAATGTATAACTTTTTTTATTTTGATAATGTACAACTCTATAAAACATGAGCAATACTTATATTATAAAAATTTATTTGTTTGTTTCAATACACTTGGTATATAACACTAGTGTGTGACATTTTAATGGCAAGTGTTTTTCCCACATGACATGAAAAATGGAAGGGTTTGATCAAAATGGAGTCTTTTCAACTTTTTAGGGACAAAAGAAGTGGTTGAAAAGAGACTTTTTTGGGACTGAGAATACCATGAAACCATGGTGGTTTGTAGCTTATAAAAGAAGATCCCACACTCCTAATTTCCTATTGCAGTAGTAAGTCAAAGCTTTTAAGCAATAAACACATAGTATGATATAACTTATTTACTCGTCAAAATATTGTCAATTCTAAGAAAAAGTCAACAGTTCAGTGCTGACACATCTGAAGTCCTTCTAAAGTTCAGTTTGAGCATGGAAAGGTTCATTAGGTAGTTAAAGACTGTCCAATGACAAAAGTTCACTTGCCTTGCAGACCGTCACTGACAACATGTATAGTTGCGCTAAACGAGCTTCATATGGTGCAGAGTGCAGTGATGATTTTAAGCCCGTGACATACATCTCCTTTCCCCTCCTTATTTCTATCATGTAATTTTTCGCTACTGTATTCTTTTCCGCTTTATAATATAAGCAGTCTGTAGTCTGTACTCAGTGGACTAGTGCATATAAGCTTGTAGGTGAACTATCTTATACTTCCTCTGTTCTTTTTTAGTTGTAACATTCTCATTTTCACATTTTCCTGCGCACAACTTTGACCACTCGTATATTTCATTCCTTATTATAAAGTATTATAATAGTTTTAGAAATAAGTGAGTACATATTGAAAAATGGTTGGCTCTTTCACAAAATTATCTAGGTATTTTCTTTAGTGTCAGAGAAATGATGATATTTTCCATCAATTTCCTTAAAAAAGGCTCCATAGACATCAGATGGGTCCTTCAATTAAATATCCTTCTTGTAGCACTGATCAAAACATAAAATCAAATACTACTAATATTATTTACATGCTTAGTTTTAAAAGGCGCGAGGAGGCATGGGGCATTTTATTCACTTTAGCTTTTAAAAGGCGTGAGGCGGTATGAGGCATTTTTACTCACTTTAGCCAGGGCGCAAGACGAGAGGCAGGGGCGCGAGCCTCTTCGAATTTGTACCACGAAATGACAAAAATACTACAAGTCATTAATACAAGTCATGAGACAGTATTAACTCATGAGCAGAATGCATATGCAGAAGAATATGGTATTAACTCAAGAGATAATAAAGTAACAGATTAATAAAAGTCCAAGAAGAAAGGAGAAAATAATGTACTTGTTGAGACTCGAGAAAGAGAGAACCCTGATGTGCGAAATCTGGGGGCAAAGTCGCAGACAGAAAGGGATGAGTGGAAGAATGAGTTTGTTAAGGACCCCGTATACGACCTTGTCCAAGGCCTCAAACAGGATCTCATAAGAGAAGAGGACCCAATTGAGACCTAAGGATCAATATTGTTATTTTCAGATTATTGGACGTGATCAAGAATAATTATGTAAGAGTCTTAAGGTGGTTTAAGTATATCAACGAAGGCGTTGGACTCTAAGAACAGATTTATTGATAAACTTAGGAAAGTTTGAAGGTCTTAAGGTCTGAAAATAACTATTATCGATACATCAGCGAGGAACGCGCAATCGCTCTCTGGAATCTGCTCTGCCCAGCTTTTCTGATGCGACTTTTATAAACTAAATTTACATGAATGTATATTTTCACCTTATCATTAATTTGGACAAATAGAATGAAAAGAAAACACAATAAAATAGGGAAACAAGTCAAACAGCAACTCTATTTTTAAGTAATAACAGGAAAAATGTTTAAATTTTATAGTCAAATCAAAAGTGTAGATACTACATACTCTTTCCACTTCATGAAAAGAAGGTGCATAACATTGAAAAGAGAATATCACTGCATCCACAGATCAAAACTCAAATGCATGTTGTTTTGATAAATAATAACCCTCAAACCCATTCCCATACACACTTTTACAGTTCAGACAGTTTAATACAGGTGCAATTGTGCACGCCCAGTGGTGGATCCAGACATCCAGTAAAATAATCTATTGGGGGCGTTAAAATGTGTAATAAAGTATATTAGGTAGCAAAAAAATTGATCAAGCACAGGATAAATGTCCTGAATTTAATAAGGTGTATTACACTATCAGAAGCCTTGATAAAGTAGTTCATGACTGCTCTGTGCGAGTTTTCATCCCTTTGATTAGGATGATAATCATAAATTTTTCTTCTTTTCACGGGATCACAAGAAGTTTCTCCAAATACTACTTTATAATATATGATACAAGGCATTGAAGAAGCACATTAAGAAGTACTATTAATATATGATGATACAATTATATTTGACCTTTTTGGGATTGATGAGTGTAATATTAAAAATGTGTCCTTGAAATCCAGAAAATTGTAATTTTTTGTAAGTAGTATAATCTTTATATACTTGAAATCTTAATTTAATAATCTAAAAGACCAGTAGTTACTGTATTTTCTGACTATATAAATAATATTTTAGTTTAAAAATGTTAACGCTTGATTTAATGGTTAATTTCTATTATAATTAAGCTAATTTAGTTATAGTATAGTTAATTCAATTGTTAGTATACATTTAGAAGTTGGAAGAGAAAATTACAATTCTTAGTGTTAACTGAAAAAGAATATAAGTTTTAGTATATATAAATGTCACTTATTATTATACTACCTTCGTTCTTAAATAAATGCAACATGTTGAATTTTACACTATTCACATGTTGTACTTTGATTAAGTTTTATTTATTAATGTATTAATATATTTTTATAAAAAAAATATTGTTAAATTTGTCTCATTGTAACTTTTCAAAATCTATTTTTTTAATTATTTTCTAATACAGAATTATATACTTCCTCCGTCTCTTTTTAGTTGCAACGATCAACATTTCATGTTTGACAACGCACAACTTTGACTGTCATTATATTTAATTCTGTATTAGTAAAAATAAAATAAAAATCAGATTATAAAACTTAGTAATGAGACGAATTTAACAATATTTTTCAAAAAAAAATTCACTTACATTAATAAATAAAACGTAGTCAAAGTAAAGTACATGAATAGTGTATATATTCCAATGTTGCAATTAATGCGATACGGAGGATAGTATATATTAATGGTCAAAGTTGTGTCTCGGCGAATGTGAAATATTGACCGTTGCATTTATTTAAGAACGGAGGAAGTATATCTAATTTTAAATTTAAGATTTTTAATTTAATCTACCCCACTAAATTCATTAGAAAATTAGTTTTATCCCTTTTAACTCTTCCGCTACAAGGATACACAACGGGCAAATATGATATCCTTCTCTTTGTTTAAATTGGGTCACTCAATTATTTATAGGGGCAGATACTTTTTTTAATTGGGGGCAAATTTATAATCTTGTTAATTTTTCTTATGGACTCTAAGGAAAAATTAAACTTTTATTGGGCGCAGCTGCGCCCCTTACCCACTATGTGTATCCACCCCTGTCTCGAAACCTCTTTGGCTCTTTGTAGCTTTTGCATTGTTATTTAGTTTGGTGACTTTTAAAACTTAGATTAGATAGATGCCGAAATGATAAATGCATCTAACATTCTAACCCACTCGGTGTGAAGTAATGCTATTATATATATTGAGTTTATTCGAGTACAAATTCCAGGGTTGAACATCGATAACTCTGGCCCATGTAGAAACTACTCACTCAACACCTAAAAGGGTATCTACATTTCCATTCTGGTATGTCCCAAAATGTAATTGACTTTCCTAAATCAATCACTATAGATATGTATTTTTCCTCGCTACCTTTAAAGTTTGTCTGTGTTATTGTGTTAACAAGTACGTAGTACAAATTTATACGAAGCGGAAACAGTCTGATGGGCAAAAGTGTGAAACACATGATATTACTTTCCATGCCATATGTTAATCATCCACTACATCGTACACCGGTATGTAAACGTTTACCATGGGAGAATAACCCATCTGAACTCTACTCCAAAGAAGGGCTTATTTATTAACCCTCTTACTGTCTCAACACAAGCATTATAGTGGATATTGGGAGAATCTATTAAGCAGCTTTCTCTTTTCCCTACTAATAATTTGTCATTGTTTACTTCAAGAACTTGCACCACACATAATCTCAAATACAACCCAAGGCAGGACAAGTAGGTAAATTTGTGGGTACTTATGATACTAGTGCTCTATACTAATGAAAAGAAGGAATATACACGATTCATTGGTTTTTCATTCAAGTAATTATTATTTGATAATACCTAAAAGAAGAATGTAATATAGGAGCATAGAAGTCCCAGCTAAGTCAATTTTATTCCATATAAAACTCTGGAAGTAATAAATGCTAATATGCAATGACAGCAAAAACTGTAAAATGATCAAAGACAGTGGTTCCTATATATAGCTCCAAGCTACTGCTAGACAAATCTAAGAAGAACTAAAGAAGGAAATCAATATAGACTAAAAATAGTGCTCAAATATCTCAGATATCTTTCTTCACTGAAAACCAGTAGAGAAGAAATGTCCAAAATTAGAATGTAAGGATCATACTAGTGCAGCACCGTATTTAAAAAGAATATCAGACCATAATCCTTACTAATCGAAGTGTTTCTGATAATGTGTTTGGTCATCGATAGAGCAACACTGATCAATTATCAAGGAAACCAATTGAATATCAAAATGATGTACTACTAGGAATATCTAAAATATATATAAAAAATGCACCAGTTGAGGCATACCATTTCCCAAGAAGACAGAATCATCAGCCTGAGCTTCAGGATCACTGTCGTGGTCCGTATCAACCCCGCTTGCGTCCTTTCCGTGCATTTTCACATACGAATCAATGGCGACGAACAACTCCAAAGTGAAATACCCCGGAACCCCCAAATCCTCCATCCGGTCTTCATCAAACAATGCCATCCCGTGTCGAAACTCCAATTGCTTAACCCTCCGGTAATCTTCCATCAAGGATTCCCACTTTCTCTTACATTGGTCCAGGCTCCGGCAGACGTCGAGGGCGTTGCAGTGCGCGACAGTGAGCTGCCACTTCTGGAAGGACGGCATGGTGCTGCCGCACTCCGCCTCCACGGCTTTGATCTCGTTCACCAGTGTCAGGGATTCTTGCGCCGTCCAGTTCGGCGCTGCCTGTGACCGGGTGATACGAGACCCACTTTCCATTTTCCGATTAACCCTCCGGTAATCTTCTATTCTATTCTATTCTTCTCTTTTCCTTATTTGGCGCAATTATATAGATCAAAACAAGGCAAAACAGTGTTTCCAATCCTACGTGTAGCTCAAACCAATTTTTTCTCCTATGCTATACTAAAACCACGTGGCTCCCTCTGTGTTAACCTCTTTTTCCCTTCAAAAAAACATGACCGAAGGAAGATCGCTCGTTTCTATCTTCTCCACCCTCTCCCCCTTTTTAGTCCAAAGTTTTCTCACATTCCCCCCAAGCGGCAGCTTCCTATAGTTAATCTGCTAATTTCACCAGATTTAAGATTCTTAGCGAGAGTACCCCGCACAGCTCTTCACCAAATTTTGGAGATTCCAAATAACAAGATCGATGCTAGGGTTCATACTCCCTTGCACGAGTACAAGAGGTATTTTGTAATCCTTTGTTTTCTACATTTCTCGATTCTTCTGTAATTCAATCATGCTTATTTCTTTCTAAAACCTTTTTTTGTCTCGGTGTAGTTTTCATCCACGTTAACCCAGCTTTGCAAACACAAATCCTTCCCTGCCGAAGTAGCATAGGTACCCTCTCATTCTTCCTTTCTGTGTTTCTCGATTCTCTGTGGATGTTGCTTTATTTTTGTTCTGTAATTTTGTTTGGGATCAGTACTTTTTTTGTTAATAGCATTAAACAAAGTTTAGACTTTTACTTTTCTACATATAAAGTGTTTGATGAAATGCTTTAATGAGTTTTTACTTTTACAGTCTCAGTTTTAGTATTATTATTATTATTATTATTATTATTATTATTATTATTATTATTATTATTAGTTGTAACCTGTGAGAGTCCGAGTAAGCTATGTATCTATCTCCCTCTGTTTTCATTGGTTTATAACTATATTAATCTTCATGTTATGCTCAACAAGTTCTATAGTACTTATAATTTACGATCATTATTTTTATTGTACTGTGAAAGCTAAATGTCACAGGACGACATAGAAACTTCTCCGTGGAAAACTACTTCACTCTTTTTCAACAAATGGTATGCTAGGAATAGTAGCAGGTAATGCATATACAAAACTATATTAGTGTGACGTCTTTATTGGTGGGGTCTAGAGCTAAAGGATAGTACACATAGGTCTGAATTATCATTTGCGAGTATGTGTTTGTGCATTTATAGAAGTCCCTCAAAGACTCTCCAGGCTTCAGCACTTAGAGTGGCATAGGTAAACTTAATTTTTCATTCCTTCAAATGCATTTTTTCCCTGTTTTAGGTAGTTTGTTTTATTTAGGTGGTTGAAAAAAAAAAGTAGGACTTAACAAATTTAGGGAGGAGGCAATTTCCCGCTCAAGCATGTTGCTATTTCAATTCTACGATCACACTAAATTAGATCTACAGCTTTTCCCATTTCTTGAATGGCTTCTCCCCTCATACAAACCAAAACTCCTCTCTCTTATCTCTCCCTCTCACAGAAACACAAATGATTGATGAAGAGACAATTGCTGGAATTGCATATGAATCCGAAGAAGATGACGCCATGGTTTCAATTGCTCCTTAGGTTCTCATCTCTCCCCCTCACAAATAGGAGAGGTATTGTTCATATTATTATTAATTTTTTTATTGATTTTATTAATTACTTTTATCAATTCTATATTCTCAATTTCATTATCCTATGACTACACCGATAGTTGCTCTTTTCATTTTCATATTAACAAGAATGCTTCCAGAAATAAAGTCTTTCAAAAGCTTCCAGAAAACATGATAAATAGCCGGGTAGAGCTAAATTGATAGCCACAATGCTGTTAACAGGAATAGATCTACTTGGCTTGATTTTTCAGGAGGTTGTAAACAAATTAGTTAATCATTTTTGTATCTTAAGGGGAAACAATATTTTGGTTCAAAAGATTTATACTCATATCTATATTTTTCAGGGCGGCTTATTGCAGTCCAAGAATTCTATTATACCTGCTATGGAAGTTGACCTCCCAGTATGCTTATTCAAGCCAGGGCCTGACTGCCACCAGGTTTTTTATAAAACCTGATCATCAATTGTTTTTTACTTCAATGTTGTTTTGTTCTATTGCTGGTAAACTATGTCTGACAGATGTAATAAATAAATTAAAATTATCGCAATGTGTTGGGGCCCGAGGCTCTTCCTTTAACTATTCTGGAGATACAATTGATGAAGATATTGAAGTGTTTGGTTGGGTGTAGTGTTTTCCCTTCATTAACAGCAATTTTATGTGCTCATTTGGTCGGGTGGTTCCCCTTTGTATCCTTGATAGTGCATTTTCTAACAATGTAAACACATTGACTAAGGAAATTGAATTGTGCTTAACACATGGTTTGTTATGATTTGACCGGTAAGATAACTAAGTAAATAAGTGAGAGGTGCATGTGCATTGCAGTTTATACTTTATAGAGTAATGACATGAGGTGCACTAGGTTGTAGCCTGCATCTGTCAGAATTAAAACATGTGTCTCATCTATTTTATTTAGTGAATTAATCTTTGGAAATAGATTAAGATTAATATACTTTTAGTCGAGGTTATTCTACGAAAAGTAAAGACTAACAATTTTAGAGAATTGGCCTTGCACATTGGCCATAAAAAATGTCAGTCTCATAGAAGAAGGTGGTCTAGAAATTTTCATACGACAAAATTGAGTCATTACTATAACTGTAAGGGGATTGGCCTAATGATGTGCTTAATTTTTGGTATAGTGGAGATAAATCCAAGAAGTAGTTTACTCAAAAAGTAGATTACAGAAACACAAATGATTGATGAAGAGGCAATGGCTGGAATTGCATATGAATCCGGAGAAATAGGAGAAGAAGACGACGTCATGGTTTCAATTGCTCCTTAGGTTCTCATCTCTCCCCCCTCACAAAACTACTTGATTAATGAAGAGGGAGCAAGACTGACCGAAATTGAAGAGGAATCGTGAGAAATAGCAGAGGTATTGTTCATATTATTAATTATTTTTATGGATTTTATTAATTACTTTTATCAATTCTATATTCTCAATTTCATTATCCTATGACTACACCAATAGTTGCTCTTTTCATTTTCATATTAACAAGAATGCTTCCAGAAATAAAAGTCTTTCAAAAACTTCCAGAAAACATATGATAAGTTTGTATTACAACACGCATTTGATGCGTGTTGGGATCAGCTTTTGATGTTTTTCCTAACTTTTAAGTGTCACAAGTCTCAATTTTAGCTCAAATTATGTTTACCGGGCGTTGGTTCGAATTTTGTGTTATTTGGAGTCAAAATCAGGAATTAGATTCTGGCACTGACACTTGAGAAGCGATCAGGATGAGTTTATGATGCATTCGGTAGAGAATTGAGAGATTTGGAGGTCACTGGGAGGTTCACGGTGAAGTTTTGACGACAAGAGAGCTCTAGGAGTAGCTACGAGATCAAATGAAGAGGAATAGAGCTTGAAAACGGCATTCAGGATGACCTTCTGTCAATCATTCAAGCATATGTTTTTGTAGAAACATCCAAAGGACACGATACAAGTTCCATGTGAAAACCAACTTCAAGTGCTACAAGTCATATGAAGACACCATTGAGAGCATCTGAGAGGAGAATGGTGAAAACAGACGAAAAAGTCAGATAATCGCTGTTACGATTTCAGAATATGAGCTTCCACCTTTTTATTCATATCCTTTGATGGGATGATCCAAATCCAGTTTTGAAAGTTGTGGTGGATAGAGGACTTCATTATCTACAACTTTCATGAAGGAAGAATTGTCAAATTCGGAGATGAAATAACGCTGGAGCTACTGCCAGTCACACACACTTATTCGTTCGCTAAGAATTGTCAAATTCGGAGATGAAACAACGCTGGAGCTACTGAAAGAACGGTCGTGCCTGGCGTCATGCCTAACCCCGATCTCGTATTCCAGCTCGAATTGTACCCCTTTTTCCTATTTAAACGGCCTGTAAACCCCTATTTGGAGAGGGAACTTAGAGAGAGGCCTAAGGACGAATTTTAGAGAGCTTTTAAGCTTTGTTCTTCAATTCCTTGGGATTATTTGTAAGTTACTAATTTTTAATTAATGACAATTAATTCTATTCTCCCCAATTCTATTGATTCTTCAATTATGAGTTGTGAGTAGTTTTAATTAGGGATTTGGGGTTGATGAATGGGTTAATCATGAAGTATGACTAAATTCATGATGGATTAATTGCACTAATGTTATTTAATTTGTGTTTGAATAATTTAATTGATATCTTTTTGTAATCTAGAATGATCACTAGAATTACAATTGCTTGTAGAATAAATTAAGAGAGATCTAGTTTATTCTAGGACACCTTCACACACACTTATTCGTTCGCTAAGAGATTAGTAATGATTAAGGGGCCGTACGCTCGATCGTTTTGGCAATAATTTTAGAATCTTGTCGCGTGAGAGATTAGCCTGGTCTCCAAAATTATTGTACTCTACGCCGCGAGAGCGGTTAGAACTTAGTATTGACTAGCATGCTCCATTAAATTAATTTCATGTAATTAAGCCTGATTAGCCAGAAATCTGATTACCCCAGAATCAATCTATGTTCCTTTCGTCATTAATTAGAAAGAATCCATTAGTTTAATTTCTTTATTCGCAATTTAATTTTCCATCAAATCATATATCGCACAATTTATTTATTTATTTTTCTTAGTTAGTTTTTATCGCTGAATTTAATTAATACTTAAGTCCCTTTTACCGTCCATGTGGAGACGATACTCGTACTTACACCCTATACTGCTACATATTTTAAGTGCGAGAAAACTCACATCAACATGATAAATAGCCGAGTAGAGCTAAATTGGTAGCCACAATGCTGTTAACAGGAATAGATCTACTTGGCTTGATTTTTCAGGAGGTTGTAAACAAATTAGTTAATGATTTTTGTATCTTAAGGGAAAAAAATATTTTGGATCAGAAGATTTATACTCATATCTATATATTTTTCAGGGCGGCTTATTGCAGTCCAAGAGTTCTATTATACCTGCTATGGAAGTTGACCTCCCAGGATGCTTATTCAAGCCAGTGCCAGACTGCCACCAGGTTGTTTTTAAAACCTGATCATCACTTGTTTTGTACTTGAATGTTGTTTTGTTCTATTGATGGTAAACTATGTCTGACAGATGTAATAAAGAAATTAAAATTATCACAATGAGTTGGGGCTCGAGGCTCTTCCTTTAATTGTTCTGGAGATATAGTTGATGAAGATATTGATGTGTTTGGCTGGGTGTAGTGTTCCCCCCCCCCCCATTTGGTCGGGTGGTTCCCCTTTGTACCCTTGATAATGCATTTTCTAACAATGTAAACACATTGACTAAGGAAATTGAGTTATGCTTAACACATGGTTTGTTATGGTTTGACCGGCAAGATAACTAGGTAAATAAGTGAGAGGTGCATGTGCATTGCAGATTATAGAGTAATGACATGAGGTGCACTAGGTTATAGCCTGCATCTGTCAGAGTTAAAACATGCGCCTCATCTATTTTATTTAGGGAATTATTCTTTGGAAACAGATTGAGATTAATCTACTTTTAGTCGAGGTTATTCTACTAAAAGTAAAGACTAACAATTTTAGAGAATTGGCCTTGCACATTGGCCATAAAAAATGTCAGACTCATAGAAGATGATGGTCTAGAAATTTTCATAGGACAAAATTGAGTCATTACTATAACTGTAAGGGGATTGGCCTAATGATGTGCTTAATTTAGGTATGGTGGAGATAAATCCAAGAAGTACTTTACTCAAAGAATAGATTACAGAGACTTGAATATGTCATATAGTTTGGATTATAGACTGTTTACAATCCAAACAGTTAAATTTTAAATGGGAGCTGCATGAATATAGTTTGAATTATTGAGACTTGATATTGTTTTGTATTGTCATCATTTAGGGAATCATAAACTTCATCTTTGGTAGTAGTTCTCTTTCAAAATTAGCATTTTGTTATTTTGCATTTTGCAAGTTTAAGTAATGATGTACTTGGAAAAAGTGAGCGGTTCTTAAATTTCAAGGTAAGATCTTAGCATGTGATTAATCAGCCCAAAATTTTCACCTAACATAAAGTGATCATCACCTCGACCGCTCCTTCTATTTTGCTTGCATCTTCTCCCATCTGCACCAATTTGATTAGATTTCATCACATAAGATCGAATAACTCTGTTTGCATCTCTATTTAGTTTATAAAAATTAAGATTTGATTCCCTTCTAGTTTTTCTTTGCATATGAGTGCTATCTTCTGAGTTTATTCATCTCAATTCGCATTTCTATTCCAGTTTAAGTTTTTCTTTCTATTTTCAGTTCTCTTTAGTGCTTGGATTAATTTTATTATTTCTATATCCCATTTTGGCCGAAAGGATTCTGGTAGAATTTTTTTTCTCGCCACTGCAACATTAGACTCCATAGCTTGTCTATGGTGGGCAATAAGGAAACTGGACATCCATCCTGCGATGCGTTTTTTAATTGGGAGCACCATGGGCATGGCGACTCTTCAGGTAGACTATGGAAAAATATAAAATGATTTAAAAAAACATTTTTAGCATATAATTAGTTTATGTCTTTAAATAAGACATAACTAAATAAAATGATTATCAATAACTATCGGAAAAAGTTATGGAGTATATAGCATAGTGTAAACTGTAGCTAAATACTCTATTGTTAATTATATGCTTCATTGATTCAATATACGAGCTTCATAATATATTTTTGTTCATTTTTTACTAATGTGTTCAGCTACATGAGTTCCTTATACAGAGTACAATCTAACTATAAAAAAGTTATCTTAAAATGCTGGTCGATGCTATTTTTGCCTAAATGTTTCACTTATTATATCTTTAATCTTTTATCCTTTACTGTTTAATGGTCCCGGATAGAGGTAAAAGTCTAGAGGGGGTGAATAGACTTTTAAAACTTTTACAACTTTAAAAACTTTTCCCTTCTAGATGCGTTGATCTATAATCTTTTGGGAGATTTATAGATGCACAGCGGAAGTCTTTAACCTCTTAGATGAATGGTGTATAACATCTTTCTATGATGGATGAAGTTCGGGCTTTGTAAGGTGAGCAGTTGGCTAGAGACCAGGGAACTGTTGAGGCAACTATTAGCGAAATGCTCAGTGTATGATGAAAGTGCACTCGGAATCTTTTTTTTTTTTTGAGTGGGAAGAGTTTTCTGATGATATAACAAGGTAGATTGATAATCAACCTCAATGAGAGCAGTGGTCTCAGCAGTTGGGTGGTAACCAGGGAACTGCTGAGGCACCTGCTTAAGTACAAGTGAAGGTATGGGAAGATTGATTATATGGTGTTGCTTAGGATGATGAGGGCTTTATCAAGATGTGAATTAGTCCAAGAAAGTGGGAGTTTTACCGGAGCAGAGGTCTCGGCAGTTGGGTGATAGTGAGGGAACTGCTGAGGCACCTGCTGGGTTACCACTTTGAGTTACAAAGATCAGCTTGATCAGACTTCTTAGAGATAGAGTTGTGAGGGTCTGGTGAAGTTGAGATGTTCAAAGGAAATACTTTTGTGTGAGCAGTGGGCTCAGCAGTTGGGTAGTCACCAGGGAACTGCTGAGGCAACTGTTATGCCTTAAGTAAGATTTCCTGAAATATAATGGAACAGACCTTGTAGTTGCGATATTGCAAAGATCTTGTATCTCAAAGAAAGTGAGTTATTGAGCAGTAGGATAAGTAGTAGGGTCAATTAAGACTACTGCTTAGAATGATGCTGGCAAACTACAATCTTTTATGAGAAGTGTTGGGTGTGTGCTTTGTTGACTGAAAATAAATCAACACACAGTATATCCTGGTTCAGAGGTGGTGTAATCCTCCTACATCCAGTCCCATCCTATTTCAAATGGATTTCACTAATGTATTATGCCCAATACACTTAGTGCCAATCTAGCCTTGACAACTCTAGCCTAGATTGAAGGTGTTTTACGAGGAGTACACCACCACTCCAAGCTACTGAATCCTTTAGGTTTTTCTCGATTGATCCGGTGGGGATCAAAAGGTACTCCTGACCTATCTAACCACACTCAGGCCGGGAACAACTGTCCTCCTGAAGTGTTTACAACAATATCTGAATTTGGTTACAAGAAAGTTCTAACCTCCAACTAGGAACTAAACTTCTAGGATTTAGTAATAAATAGCTTATGAACTGGAAGTCTAGTGAAGCAGGAGTCCAAGCAGAGAGTAAAGTTAAGTTTGCACTTTCTCTTTTGCTAGATAGCTCTTGAATGCTCGAAGGATATTTTTCTCTGCTTTGGATGCTCAAAGCTTGGTTAGAAACTTTCCTTTCAGCCTATATTTATAGGCTTCTCCTGTGAATTAATCTCATCTGTTAGTTAAGATGAATTAATCTCTGACGTTGAAATTCTTGCAAGGACGAATTGTACGTTCGTCTTCTTGTGCTGGAGCATTTATTTAGACTGATCTCTTTGTCCTGAATAATTCAGCCGCTGAAGGTTCACTTGAGAATTAGTCCCATGTGTGCGGTTTTAATGCTCCGGACCCCAGTACTTGATCAACATTAACTGTCGGCCAAGTTTTGTCTTCAATCATACATATTCAATGTATGTGATTTTCCGAGCATCTTTAAAAGTGTGACTTTTATTTAATCTTTGAGCTAAATAATATATGCCGGTAGGATCTAAATATCCTATTAAGGTAAATAAAAATTACCTTATTGCATTTTTACTTTTCCGGTAATATTTCATTAGTCTTAAAAATTGTACATTTATTTTGTCACTTATGATTAGTTCGAGTACTAATACTCGAATTGAATTAAGACACAATGTACTAGTGCACAGTATAGTGGCATCATCAAAATCTATCAAAATTGGGTACTAACAATTTCCTCCTTTTGATGATGCGAAAACTATACAACACAAGAATGAATTTTTTTTATTGATTTTCATTTGGATTTATTGTACATTTGTCTAAGTTCTAAAGTACAATAGTTTTTAGTCACTTTCGGACTTCCGATCTAATCTACTCTTGTTGACTTCCTCTAGCTTTTTCTTTGCTTCTTCCTTTGCTCTTGCTTCCTCTGCTTTTCTCTTTCTGATTTCCATTTCTTCTTGGAGGCGCTTGTTCTTCTTTCTTGTTTCTGCCGCTTTCTGGGTTGCTAGTGATCTTACTGAGGAGGGGCTTGCTTGTGTTGTTCTTTCCCCCTTTTTGGTAGCAGCAGCAGGGGTGAATCCTACGTTGAATAGTTCCTCAATCTCAGGATCAGAATCAGCATCTACCGGAATTCTCCTTGTTGGGTGCAGGTCCTGAACTTCAATGGATAATGCATTCACAAAGTTGCGGACATCCATAATATCTGTTTTGACTTCATCCTTAACCTCATTTTCTAAGCCTTGAAGCTTTGTTTTTGTTGATGCAAGATCTTGGCCCAGCTTCTGGATATCAGTTCCTTGTTTCCAGAAGGTATCTTGAGTGGCTTTATGAAGAGCTTTGAAGTTGTTTGCAACATCCATTGTTGTTTGTTTAATGGCCTGAGCATGAGCCTGTTGATTTTCAGCAAATTTCTTGGAGAGCTGGAACAGGGTAAGGAACTCCTTGGTCTTGAGTTGCTGGATGTACTCTTCATGCTCTTGGACTCTTTGAAGGGCCTGTTTAAGGTTAGGAGGTAAAGAAGGAACGAATTGTATCTGGGCAGAGGACTCTGCTGCCGGTTGGGAGGCACCTGCTAGCTCTTGGTCGCGTAGTTGCCTGATGTATGCCTGAATCTGGAGTTCCAACTCTCTGTCCTCTGCCCTTTGATCAGCCAGTTCTTTGTGGATTTCTTCAATTTGAGCTGACTGTTGAGAAAGTTGAATGTTGAGACGTGCTTTTTGCTCAGAGTTGAACACCTGTTGGATCATCAAGTTGCTCTTGATGTGGCAGTGTACTTCAGCTAACCTTGCTTCCAGTAAATCATCAAAAGGTTTCTTCATCTTGATTAGCCGTTTGTGCAACCTAACCTCAGTGTAGGAGTGTCTTCTTCACCATCATGCAGAATTTGATCTTTAATTTCATTTGATGTGGCAGGCTGCTCAGGTGCTGTATCTTGGTGGGGTTCGAAGTTGAGATCTATTAGTGCAGTCCCCTGCTGGATGGTGACAACTAACAGCTTTTGGGGAGCTTTAGAGGATTCTCCTCCTCCTTGGGTTTCCATTCTTGATTTCTTCATGACCCTCCTAGTTTCTTTATCACTAGAGGAGGAGGAGTGAATGATGTTCTTACCTTTTGAGCTGGGAGGACCCCTGGGTTCATCATCATCATCACTATCACTGGAGTCATCCATTGTGTCTTTGGCAGTAAGCTCCTTCTTCTTGATGTTGTAGACTTGATTAATTTTATGAAGTCTTGTAGCCTCTGCCATGTCATCAGTTTGAAGCCAGTCTACTACAAAATCTTCTTCTTCAATGAAGTGTGAGAAGGTTTCTGCTTGATGAAGGATTCTTGATAGCTTCCAGACTCTCCATGCTTTGACTCTGGTGAATTCTGCATCTAATTGCTCTAGAGGAGTCAAGACATGTGAGGCCATTGCTGGTGATTGAGACCCCTGCTCGTTTTGATGTACTACCTGTTCGGCCTCAAGGGGAGCCGCCTGCTCGTCTAGGGGAGCCCCCTGATCTCCTTGACAAGCGGCCTACTTAGTTTCTTAAGCCAACTGCTCTGTTTGGTGTGTCAGTCTGGGGATGAGTACTGAGAGGGGGACGACAGGGCTGTTGCTGGAATAGGAGGAGTTGAAGGACTCTGCTTCTTCATTGATAATGGCGAGAGGTGAGGCCATTGCTTCTTCGTTAATCAAGGCAAGAAGGGAGGCCACTACTTCTTCTTGACTGGGGTGAAAAGATGAAGCCGCCTCTTCCATTTCGGCTTGTAGATTCCTTGTTGTTGTCCTTGACTTCTTTGATTTGGCTGCCTGACATCCTCATCTGATTCTTTTGACAGTCTTTGTTTTCATCTTGTCAAAAGTGATTTGGAGAGGCTCGTTGGAGATTAAAGAGTCAACTACCATTGGGATTTATGGGGCCCCTGCCTTGGAGGTTTGAAATAGAAACTTCCTCCAATTGGTTGTCTCCTTGGTTGTCCCTACTATGCCTTTCTTCTTTAAGAGTTCTCCAATAAGAAACCCATACCCTAGAAATGGCAGAGTGCCATCCTCCTTTCTTCCTATGTGTGATTTATCTACATACCTTCTTAGCTCATGGTACACATACTTGGTCCAATTGTATGGGGACCCTGAGATTATTGCGGCCAGTGGTTTTGCTCTTTGTTCATTGATCTCGTCAAGTGTTGTAGTTCTTGTGTCAATACACTTGTAGAGAATGTCCAGGAGGACATCATATTCTTGAACCATCAGCTTTTTCTTTATCTTGAGAGTGTGTAGGTTTTGAGCTCTTGGGAGGATGACCTTTTCTTTGAAATCTGCCTCATCAAGGATGAGGTCTTCTACATTTGGTGCTTCATTACTAGGAAGAGATAGCAGCTCCCTGACATCTTCTTCTCGTATCTCTACCTTAATTCCCAGAACTACTGATTTCAAAGTCTCTGGGGTTGAGTTGAGGTAGAACTCTGCTACTACTTCGGGATAGAAGTGGGAGTATGTGTAAGTGGCCATTTTCAAGAGCCCTGTTGTATCGAGCTTCCTTAGGAGCTCCCTCATAAGATCAGTGTTGTTTGCTCTCTCAAGTGCTTTGGAAGTGTTTTGGATGGATCCAGTAAAAATGGATTTGGAAATTTGGACAAGAGAAGCCATTTTGAGTTATTGAGTGATAGATTAGGACGGTTGAGAGTGCGGTGGTAGTTCGTATGAGAGCTTTTGAGAGTTTGATAGCTTAGAATAGAGTAAAAAGAGATTGCAGAGTGAAAAGTGTGAAGGAGTTGTACGGAGGGAGTATTTATAGGCTATCGGGACTAGCCGTTGGAATATAGCCGTTGGAGAATACAGCTGGTTCCTTTTAGCATTAACTGCGTTCATACTGGTAGCAGGGGTGATGGAGTATATGGGTCTGAGCCCCCGGACCCACATACTCAGAAGAACAGAAAGCACAAGACATCGAGTGGCGCCCACGTCGGCCAAGGGACCCCCGTCGGCCGAGAAGGTGCCAACTCAGATTAATGGTCCTGAAGCCAAGGAACCCGGGTGCCTTCATCGGCCGTGCCCTCGTCGGCCACGCCCTCGTCGGCCACGAAGACCTCACAGAACCGGATTCTACACTTACTCATTTGTACAGCCCATTAGTGGCTTTGTATTCGGCCCAGTAGCGGTCCAGTTGTAAATGGGCCTCCCAAGCCCAAGGCTTGGGAGCCCAGCCCGTATTTTCTCTATAAATACTCCCCTTGGGAGTAGTTATAGGGGTTACAAAATCATTCTATTGAAGCATATTATTGCACTTCTCTCTCTAGCTCTCACCTCTCTCTAGATATACTCTATCATTTGATGCTCTCGTTGAGAGCTAGAACAATCAAGTTAGCACCCTTCGTCGCTACCAAGCACAGCTAACCACTGATCATGGGAAGAACTAAATCAAACCGCAACCTCATCAGCAAGGCCATCCCTGAGAACCAAGAGCCCAGGGAGCACGATGAGGACGCCACGGCCAACCAGGTCGGCGGGGGGACGTCTTTCAGGAGGCCTTCAACCTCACGACGGACCTCCGCAACCAACTCAACGGCGGAGCCCCTGACGCCCGCCTCGGCTTGGACAAGAAACGCGCTGTCGGTCATCATCGCCAGCCTGGCTCAGAACCCCACCGTCCTCAGCGCACTCTTGCCAGGGAACGTCACTCCACCTCCTCAGCCCCAACCGTTGGCCGTCCAGATAGGCAACAATGAGGGGGTGATGGCCCAGGACACGGCGTCGTCCCACTCCCACCCCGCTTCCCCTCTTCGGCCTGGGCAGACCCCAGCGCGTGGAAAAACCTCTGCCTTCAACAGGCTAGGTGACACGCGCCGTCGTCCGGTCTCGGAGAGGATGGCAGGACGGATTGGTGAGCCTCGGCCCGGCTCGCCGAGGGAAAGCTTGGGGTCTGTGTCCCGGACAGCGGACCAGCCCCGCCCGGACAAGGGCAAGGGGAAATTGCACGAGGACGACGTGCGCCACCAGATCAATGCGGCTCACAATGAGCACATGAGGAACCAGCCGGGCGCCGCTGGGGCCGCCAGGGACCCCCGGGACGAGGTCATCGCCCAGCTGCAAAGGAGGCTGGCTCAGATGGAGACCAAACAGTCGGCCAACGTCCCTACGGCCGGCGCCTCCAACGACCCCGGCCTCAACGCGCTCATGAACAAAGTTAGCGCCCTGGAGAGGGAGCTGGCCGAGGGGCGAGGTGACCCCATCATCCAGGTCAGGACCAGGACCCCCTTCACCAACAGGGTCCTCTCGGCCCCCATCCCGGAGAAGTACAGGGGAAACTCCATCAAGTCGTACGACGGCCGATCAGACCCCCAGGAACACTTCAGCCGTTATCAGAACAACATGCTGATGGTGAACGCGTCCGACGAATACCTCTGCCGTTGGTTCCTCTCCACTCTCGAGGGGCCAGCGTACGAGTGGTTCAATGCGCTCCACGAAGGGAGCATCGACTCATGGCAGGATCTTGCCCAACGCTTCCTCACCCACTTTGCCGGGAGGAAGCGTGCGAAGAAGTATTTCACCCACCTCCTCTCCGTCAAGCAGCAGCATGATGAGTCCCTCCGGTCGTTCATTGATCGGTGGATGAGGGAGACCGAAGAAGTCGAGGGGGCCGATGAGCGCACCCTCCTCGCCTTGTATCAGGGAGCCCTCCGCAGCTCCCCGTACGCTAGGAGCCTCATCACCGACCCTCCGAGGTCGTACGCCAAGGTGCTCCAGCGCGGAGGCTTGTACGCCGACGCCGACGAGCTCCACAATCACAAGAAAGAGGGGGGCCATCCCTCCAAGAAGACAAATCCTTCGCCGGCCCCGGGTCTGTCCCCGTCCGGCCAGGGTGCCCAGGGCCGTCACGGCTCTGGTGGACAGAATAAGAAAGACCGCCACTGGCGGCCGAGGTTGGAACGGCCGGGGCTTGCCCTCACTCACCCGGTCGGCATCATCCTCGACTATGCCGAGAAGCATGGCCTCATCGAGCAGGCTCCTCGGCCGGCCGAGGAGGTCCTTGCCATCCAACAGGGCGGCACATACTGCCGGTTCCACAAGAACTCGTCGCACAACACCGACGATTGCATCACACTGAAGAAGGCCATCGAGCGCCTTGTTCGCCAGGGGGAACTCTCCCAGTTTGTTAAAGGTGGCCCACGCAAAAACACATGGGTAAACACCGGCAAACATGGGGGCGAACCCTCTGCGAAGAAGCGGGAGATTGGTAGGCTCAGCGACGACGAGGATTTCGAAGAGCCCCCGCCAAAGAAGAATCACATTCACCTCATCGTAGGTGGGAACACTGGGGGGGACTCCGCCACTCAGAGAAAGAAATGGGCCCAATCCCTCTACATTGGGGAGGTGTCCCACGTTCCCCCCCAGCCGAAGAAGCAGCGAACGGAGGCGATCACCTTCACCGACAAGGATTTGCCTCCGGGTGCGGAATCACACAGGGACGCCCTCGTCATCCGGTGTGAGATCAGTGACTCCATCATCCACCGCACTTACATCGATACGGGGAGCTCTGTCAACGTGATGTACCTGGATACCTTCAGGCAGCTGAAGCTGGACAGAGCTCTGCTGAAGCCGATCAAGACACCGTTATCCGGCTTCACCGGGGACTCTATCGACGCTGAGGGCACGATAGTCCTCCCCGTGGAGGTCGGTGACGGCCCCCACCGCGCCAAGATTGACATGGAGTTCATGGTGGTCCACCTCCAATGCCCCCACAACTTGATCCTAGGGCGGCCAGCACTGGATGACTTGGAGGCCATCATCTCCATGAAGAATTTGTGTCTGAAGTTTCCCACCAATGACGGCATCGGCTACGCCAGAGGAAACCAGAGGATAGCCAGAGCATGCTACCTCAAACTAACGAGGCCGGCCGAGAGGGAAGGCCAGAGGATAGACACCATCACGGCAGCCGTTGCCAAGGACGAGGAGAGGCCGCATGCCGAACCGGCCGAGGAGGTCGAGGAAGTCCCTCTGAATACCTCCCGGCCGGAGCGGGTCCTCAGGATCGGGAAGCAGCTCCCTCAGGACCAACGAGACGCCATCCTCCTCGTCTTGCGGTCATACGCCGTTGTCTTCGCGTGGGGCCCGGACGACATGCCAGGCATCAGTCGCCAGGTGATTACTCACCGGCTGACCGTCGATCCGGCCTCCACGCCCGTCAAGCAGAAGCGGCGCTACTTGTCCGCCGACAGGCGGGACTTCGTCAAAGGGGAGGTCGCCATGCTCCTCTCAATCAAACACATTAAAGAGGTGAAGTACCCGACGTGGTTGGCCAACGTCGTCCTCGCCCAGAAACCGCTAACATTCAGGATGTGTGTTGATTACACTGACCTGAACAAGGCGTGCCCCATGGACCCGTTCCCTCTCCCCAACATTGATCAGCTGGTGGACGAGACGGCGGGGTGCGAGTTGATGTCGTTCCTTGACGCTTTCAGAGGGTACCACCAAATCTCCATGCATGAAGATGACGCTGAGAAGACGACATTCATGACCCCAGAGGGAATCTTTTGCTACCTCGTCATGGCCTTCGGACTCAAAAACTCCGACGCCACCTATACTAGGATGGTGGCCAAGATCTTCAGGGCGGTCCTTGGCCGGACGATGGAGGCATACGTCGACGATATGATCGTCAAGAGCAGGCAGGCCTCCTCCCACGCCGACTACCTCCGGGAAATCTTTGAAATCATGAAGGAATTCAGGCTCCGCCTCAACCCCAAGAAGTGCGCCTTCGGCGTCCAGGGCGGCAAGTTCCTCGGCTACATGGTCAGCCGGAGAGGCATCGAGATAAATCCGGAGAAGACACAGGCAATCATCAACATGGAGCCGCCCCGCAACGTCAAGGAAGTACAGCGACTGACGGGGCGCCTGGCGGCCCTGAACCGGTTCCTCTCCAGGTCGGCCGAGAGGGCACTTCCCTTCTTTCAGATCATGAGTTGAAAAGGTACCTATCGTCCCCACCCGTGCTCTCCAAGCCCAAAGCCGGCGAAACCCTCTTCTTGTACTTGGGGGTGAGCACGTCGGCCATCAGCTCCGTGCTCATCCGTGAGGACGAAGAGGTGCAAAAGGTCATCTTCTACATCAGCAAGACACTCAGGGAGGCCGAGCTCAGGTACTCCCCCATTGAGAAGACGGTGCTGGCCATCGTCCATACAGTGAAGAAGCTGGGACACTACTTCCAGGCCCATGCCGTCCATGTGCTGACCCAGCAGTCTCTCGGCGCACTCATGAGGAGCCCCACCATCTCCTCTAGGATGGTGAAATGGGCAATCTTCCTCAGCCAATTTCAAATTGAGATCAAGCCAAGGCCATCCATCAAAGGGCATGCCTTGGCCGACTTCGTCACTGAATGCACAGCAAGGGAGACGGCCGTCACCAACCCCGGGCCGGATCCGGACGATACATGTATCCTATTCACTGACGGCTCGTCGGCCGCGAAATCATGCGGCGGCGGCGGCGTCCTCATATCCCCTGAAGGATTCAGAGCCTACTATGTCATCCGCTTCAACTTCAGGGTATCCAACAACGAAGCCGAGTATGAGGCCCTCCTCAGCGGTCTCAGACTCGCCGCCGGCCTCAAGGCCAAGCACCTCAAAATCAAGTGCGACTCCAAACTGGTAGTGGGCCAGGTGGAGGGATCGTACGAAGCAAAGGATGGACGGATGCGACAATACAAACAGGCAGCAGAGGAGTTACTGAAAGCGTTTGAAACCCACGAGATCACTCAGATCCCAAGGGCCGAGAACGCAGAAGCCGACATCCTCTCCAAACTCAGCTCGGACACCCCGGAGCACATCTCCCAGTTGGCCAAGATCGAGGAGTTGAGCATGTCCAGCATCCATGCCAGCCCCGTCTTGTGCGTCCAACAGCGACCAGAGGACTGGATCTCCGACATCGTCACTTTCATCACGACGGGGGAGCTGCCCCCAGACGAGGAGAGGGCCAAACTTGCCAAACTTAGGGCCCCAAGCTACACCATTGAAGATGGCAGACTCTACAAACGATCCTATAATGGCACTTTCCTCCGATGCCTGCACCAGGACGAGGCCGACATGGCCATGGAAGAAGTTCATTGTGGCGTCTGCTCCTCGCACCAGGGCCCTTTCAGCATGTTCCGACGTCTCGTCGTCCAGGGCTTCTTCTGGCCGACGATGGCGCGAGACTGTGCGGACCTGGCCAGGAGGTGTACCACGTGCCAGGTGCTCCAGAAGGCCCCTGGTCGGCCAGCCGTCAACTACGCCCCCGTCAGCACCGCAATTCCATTCTCTAGATGGGGGATTGACCTGTTCGGCCCCCTGCCCAGAGCCGTCGGGAACAACCGCTACATCATCGTCACCGTCGACTACTTTACCAAGTGGGTCGAGGCGGAACCCCTGGCCAGCATCACGGGGGCCAGATGCCAAAAGTTTGTTTACAAGAACATCATCACACGCTTCGGCGTCCCCCAGGAGATTATATCAGACAACGGCACCCAATTCGAGGCAGCCCCTTTTCAGGAGCTCCTCCGGGAGTTTGGGGTGAAGCATCGCTTCTCCTCCGTTGCCTACCCTCAGGGCAACGGGCAGGTCGAGAACGCCAACAGAACAATCATGGAGGGGCTGAAGAAGAAACTCCAGGCCGCAGGAGGTAGTTGGGTCGACGAGCTCCCCAACATCCTGTGGTGCTACAGAACTACGCCAAGGAGGGCGACAGGTGAAACGCCTTTCGCCCTATGTTACGGCTTTGAGGCAAAGGCGCCCACGGAAGTTGCCATCCCCAGCCGACGGGTGGAACAATACGAGCCTGACGCCAACGAAGAAAGCATGAAGATTGACCTGCACCTGGTCGATGAGAGGCGTGAGCAAGCTTACGTCCGAGCAGAGAACTACCGGCGTCAAGTAAAATCATACTATGACGCCAAGGTACGTTCCCGGGAATTTCAGGTGGGGGACTACGTCCTCCGCCGAAGGGAAGCAAGCCAGCCGACAGAGGGTGGCAAGCTAGCATTGAAGTACGAAGGGCCCTACATCGTCAGTGCCGTGGTCAAACCCGGCACCTACAAGCTCAAACGCCCGAATGGGTCCAATGTACCACGAACGTGGAATGTACACCATTTGGTGAAGTTTTATCAGTAATCCGAAGGAGGTGCAGACGGCGAAGCCCTCACCCTTTAACGGGTTACTGATTGAACGCCACCCTCGGCCTCGAGCCACTTATGAATAAAATCATGTTCCTCTTGATTTTTTCTCTGCAATTTAAAGTAAAAAATTAGCAGGTGCCCTCATCGGCCACCTCAGAGCAAAAGACTCAGGTATGGCCGACATGGCACCTTGCATTTGCAGCCTACGAGCGACAAGCTCAGGCACTCCATTGTATTTTGTATCAGCGAAGGGCTCAGGCCTAGCTGAGAGAGCACATCGTCCTGGCCCCGTAAGCCTAGAAGTGAAACGCTCAGGTATGGCCGACGATGTTCCCAGGACGAGGGGCCCGCAAACGGCCCACGTCTTGAAACGGGAAGCTCACCGCGTCGTCCACGCGCTAGATCGCAGGACGATAGGCCTGAAATCATGGCCGAGGTGACAAAATCCCAAAACTCAGGGATGGGCAACGACAGCCGTTGGAAACCGACCAAAAGTTTAGCCCGCGTCATAAATAGGCGACGGGACCCGCCCTGAGATCACGGACGTTATAAACGAAGTCCGAACCGACCGAAGGACGAGCACACCCTTAGGCCGAAGCCTGAAAGAAGGATGCTCCCCGAAAAAGGGGACGGAAACAAAAAAAAAGGGAAAAAGAGGGAAGTCGACGGCCATGCGCACTAGCCGGCCTCGAGCAATGAAAAAATGAAATCCCCACAATTCAGGCCCAACTTGGCCAAGTACATATCAGTTGACCACAAGAGTAGTACCACTAACAGGTGACATGGACGATACGTCCACACACCACAAGGGAATGGTCAAGGCCGAAGCATACGCCTATAAACCCCTAACCGAATCGGTTGGGTGACACGCGAGAGGTAACCTTCATCGGCCACAGCCCTTTGAAGCACCAACGCTTGGTATGAAATAAAACACTCACGATCCTGAAGGATGACCAGGACGAAGCGGGCACTTATCACACCCGCGGAAGAATCAAGCAATCAAGAAACAATCCCCACTGGCCACAGCATTCCGGATGGCCGATAGAGGCACTGAAACCCAGGCTGTTGGTCAAGCGAAAGTTCGTTAGGGATTCGTCCAAGTGTTTACCAAACACTTAGAGAATATTCTGAGGAAAAAGGTTCCTCAAGAAGGAACTATGTCTTAGCCGATGACGGTAGGGTCATCTCTTTGGGAAAGCAAGGGGCACCCTCATCGGCCACAAGCCAGACCTTGGCCGATGAAGGTAGGTCCATCTCTTAGCCGGCAGCGGTACCGCAAAAAATGAACTATGTCTTACATTTATACTTAGAAAAATCTCTAAGTACTTAAATGGAGAAACTCTAGACGAAGCAGGTACCTGTATACTCCAAGGCCGTTAGCTACCTACGCCTTGCATGTGTACTTAGAAAAAATTCTAAGTTCAAAAAAGTGAGTTCAAGGTGCCCTTATCGGCCACGACACAAGGATCCAGGCCGACCTTCCTGATCAGATCAGAAATAAGGGAACACGACGGCCATGAAAAACACTGGGCCGACAACGACATTGGTTCAACACTTGGGTAATCTCCCAAATCATTTGTCAACACTGAGAGAGATTCAGTACCAGGACGATGAGAACACCCATCCACTTGAAGTTAGACACTTAGAAAAATTCTACCAAAAAAGAAGAATGGGACAACGCCAGGACGGAGCGGACACCACGGTCAGGGACGGAAAGGAAAGCACCTAAGGGGACCCAAAACACTTAGGAGATTTTTGAATAAATCCTAAGTGTTATGATAGCAAAGAAACACCGGCCAGGCCGACCAGGCCACCAGACAGGATGGACTACCCCACGGACGTAGCAGACACTCGCGGGTGACCTAAGTTGTAACTTTTACAAAATTTCAAGATTGAAATAGCAAAAGGGAATAAAACATACAAGACATCTGAAGCCGAGCAGGACAACAAAAGTTTCATTCATAAAACAATCAATTACATTGGTGGGCGCTTCGGCCATTACATCAAGTGGGCAAAAATAGAAAATTAATTACAAGATGGGAAGCGGGGAGTAGCCGATCAAGTCTCTGGGGCGCCTCCACCCTCGGCTGGCTCTTCGACATCTTCGACTCCCTCCTCGGCCTCGGTCTCCTGGTCAGCGGCAGCCGCAGAACTGGTGGCGTCGTCCAGGAAGTCAAACTCCGTGTAATCCGGCTCGCCGAGGCCGGAACTATCGATTGGGGACTCCCGCTCCGAAAGAGGAAGCTTGGCCTGCTCCTCGGGATCTTTCATCAGCTTGGGAAGCTTCAAGTTCCGCCTAGCCCACCCGGAGGTATAATTCATGGCTTTGAGGGCACGCGATAGCCGCCGACACAGGAGCCTCTGCATTCGCTCTTGGCCCATGTTGTAATACACGGCCATCTCCCTGCTAAAATACTCCTGGCCGGCGGGGGAGTTCATTCCCCAATCTTCAAGATTGGCGGCCACCACCTCATAACACCAGGAGAGCCGTTCATCGGCCTTCCACCCCTCCGCCAAGAACTGCTTAACGGCCTCATCAGCGGCCTTCACAGCGGCAGCCTCGGCCTCAGCTTTTGCCTTCACGGCTTCATCATTTTTTCACCATTCAGCCTCAAGCGCCCTCTGGCTCTCCTCAAGTTTGGCCAAGGCATCGTCCCTGGCTGCAGCAGCCTCGTCGGCCCTCTGTTGCAAGGCCTTGGCATCCTCCCGGAGCCGATCCAAGCAAGCCACCGCCTCATCGGCCGAGGCAGCCTTCTGCTCAAGCTCTTTCAGACGAGCAATCTCCCGGTGCTGCCTCTTGTGGCTCTCCATGAGCATGAAGGCACCCTGCATAAAAAAAGGCAAACAAAACTCAGGCAAATGATTCCACCCGGACGACGAGAAAAACGACAAACAAAAGGAAGGGAACTTACTTGGACGAGGAGGTCCATCCCGCCTTCGTACACCTTGACGTCCCCGAGCCTTTTCAGGTAGGCCCTATCTTTGGCCGGCATGGGAAGGAGACGGTGCCCTCTTCGTCTTCTTAGTGACGTTCAGACCGGCCTCGGTCAATTTCTTCTAGCCGTCAGTAGGGGGCCTCTTCTTCTTGGACTGGGCAGGCTTCGGGGCCGCACCAGCAGTAGCCCCGCCCCCCTCGGCCGCGGCACGTCTGGCCGTCTCGGCCGCCTCTGCAGCCAACTCCTCGGCCGCCTTGGCCTTGGCTATGGCCATGATTGAACGGCGATCCATGACAAAATCTACACAAAGGAAAACGAACAGATTAGCAAGGCAAAAGAACAAATTATAAAGGAAGAAAGCCGAAGAAATAATTACCATCGGCCTCAGCAGGAATGCCCAAATCCGGGCCGTCGGCCTCTTCGAAGGTAGTGGTCATCCTCGGCCAAAGTTGGATATCGTCCTCCTTGTCGCCATATACATGGTATCTTAAGAAGCCGAGGGTGGTCATCTTGTATTCGGTGATATAGTCCTTCACGCTCCTCGGCCCCCCTTCCAGGAACGCCTCCACCTGAGCGTCCAGGATAGAACTCCTCGGCGGGTCATGCAGATTGAACCTTCCGGTATGGCCGAGAGAGGGAAACTCAGTGCCATTCTCACCAAGGGATACAAAAACGAACTTGCTCTTCCACCCATGAATGGACGAAGGCAAGTCCGTAAAGCTCCTCTTCTTCGGCAGCTGTTGGAGAGTAGCATAGGCCGCACAGTTTTTGTGACTTCCTCGGCCGATCTGATACAGATTCATGAACAGAGCCGTCGTCGGCCTGTAGCCCAGCTCCTCACAGCGGAGCAAGAACCCCACCATCAGCGAGTAGCTGTTCGGCGTCAGCAAGGCCGGAGGGAGCCCCACCATGTCAAGGTATTCGGTGATGAAGGGATGAAGGGGAAACCTCAGCCCCTTGGCGAAACTCATCGGGTATACTCCAAAGTATCCCGGTGGCGGATGAAGTACATGGTCCGTCGGCCTGGGTGCCCTAACCCGCCCGAACGGCCCCACGTACATCTGGGCAACCAAATAGTCAGCCGCGCTGCTCTCCGGCTTGATCAGGAAGATATTTGTGAGATCCAGGTAGGAGACGCCCGGCCCACTCTTCGGCCTCCTTATTCTCTTCGGCTTATCTGCTCCCTTCACGGCAGACACCGGTCTCGGGCATGGAATAGCGGCGGAAGTGGACGCCCCGTCCACCACTCGGGACGCACCTGCGTCCTCACCTCTTGAAGATGAGGCGGACTCCCCGTCCTCAACTTCGTCGTCCACCGGCTCTCCGGACTTGTAAGGACTTAAACATTGTATCTCTTCCTCGAACTCCTCAAGCACCTCATAGTCGAGTGACCTAGTGGAGGGCTGGTCGTCGTACGGGTAGTATTCTTCGTCTAAGCTCTTCATCATAACAACTACTACGAGCCTAAGGGGAACAACTTAGGATCTAAGGGTGTTCAAGCGCCTAACACTAGATCACTAGCCTAGGAAGCAAAGTATGCAAAGTACAGAAGATTGCGATGAACACTAACCTTGAACACGAAGAACACGAAGAACACGAGCTTGGGAGTTTATCTCTCTAGAAATTTGGCCAGCACTTCGACCACTCAGATTGCAAATGAGGTTTCTCGTCGGAGGGGGAGGGGTATTTATAGAACCCCCCACCCAACGGTCACTACACGTGGCACCCTCCCAATGGCCACATCAACGGCCACCAATGGGAGGCCACCACGTCACCAATGGGCCAAGCCCAACCTACATATCAAGAGCCCACTGGCAAATCAGACTCTACGGCCTATATGCTTGCCGGCTTCACAAGTACCAGCAAGCGCCCACAACGGCCTATACGCCTGCCAAGTTCACCAAATGACAACACTAAGGAGATGACAACGGCCAGGAACGTCATGAACGCCCGTAACGGCCACAGAACCAAAGGAACAAAGAACATGCAGCCACCGGCTCTCCGTGACGACCTTTGGTGATAACTCTTTACAAGCGATCTGCGCACAAGGGTTCTCCCACAGGGTTACCTTGGCCAGAAAATCGCCATAAGGGTTGGATCCAGGGGCACTACGGGGAGGCCGCTTCGGCCAGGGACTCAAGCAACTCCTTCACCCCTCACACTCTTCGGCCTGAAGCAGTGGGGGACTGGGGGACTACATCGGTCTCAACAAAACAAAAGGAAAAATACAAACACGAATGTAACCACAGAGCATGGCCACGACGTCCATGTATCACAACGGCGCCTCATCGGTCGAAGGCACACAACATCATCACCAACGGCCAACAGGCCACCTAAGGCAAGGACAATCATCGTCCTCTGACAACAGTTAACCATAATGGGCTCTTCGGCCAGGGACACGAAAGCCAGTCAGCGACGGCCAAAAAGAGTGCGCAAACACCCTTACCGGCCACCCAAAGGAAAGGACACCATCGTCCTCAAAGCAAGGTTCAACCTCAACAGCCTCATCGGCCCAAATATAAACCTCAACCACCAATGTCCAAGAAAGGGAAAATGTGCCTTCAACGGCCACCATCGAAGCAGGACTCTCCTCGTCCCCAAACGAACACACCAAGGAAACAACGGCCTCCCCGTCCACAGCGAGGAGCAGGTAACGGCCAAGCACAAGATTACCAAGATGGGAACAGCGCCAACACCACAACAGCTAATGGCCTGGGAGTTCCCGCATCGGCCAAAAGCACCAAAGCACGGGAATCTACTCTCCTTCACTTCGTCTACGTCTCAGCTTAGAGAGTGGGGGACTCCTGATGGAGTATATGGGTCTGAGCCCCCGGACCCACATACTCAGAAAAACAGAAAGCACAAGACATCGAGTGGCGCCCACGTCGGCCAAGGGACCCCCGTCGACTGAGAAGGTGCCAACTCAGATTAATGGTCCTGAAGCCAAGGAACCCAGGTGCCTTCATTGGCCGTGCCCTCGTCGGTCGTGCCCTCGTCGGCCATGCCCTCGTCGGCCACGAAGACCTCACAGAATCGGATTCTACACTTACTCGTTTGTACAGCCCATTAGTGGCTTTGTATTCGGCCCAGTAGCGGTCCAGTTGTAAATGGGCCTCCCAAGCCCAAGGCTTGGGAGCCCAGCCCGTATTTTCTCTATAAATACTCCCCTTGGGAGTAGTTATAGGGGTTACAAAATCATTCTATTGAAGCATATTATTGCACTTCTCTCTCTAGCTCTCACCTCTCTCTAGATATACTCTATCAAGGGGGCTCAATTTTGAGTAGATTTTTGATGATTTCTGAGAACAAGATGTACCTTTTTGGAATCCTTGATATGAGGTGATCAAGATGATATAAGCCATGTGCTGAGATTCCATGTACATTTGTCAGAAATTGAGCCAACTGCTTGCCTGAAGCAGTGACCTGCTCCTGAGCCAGTCACCTGCCGGCAGGCACCTGTGCGAATTTGTGAACCAGTGTCTTTACCTCTATTGTTCTTACCTTATTCTGGGCTTGTCCTCCATTTTACGAGCGTATTGATGCACCTCTTCTCATTATGGAAGTAGCAGTGGACAAGTAGCCAGTCGCCTGCTGAGCCTACTGCTGCTGGATAGCAGTCAACTGCTGAGCTATTTGCTCGGATTCTTACTCCTTTTCTTCTTTCTAGAGTTTCTGGTGAATCATAACTAATTCTCCTTTTGAACGTCTCCTTCTGTTATCCAGAACGTTGACTGGTCTCTACCATATTGATTTGTTTTTATTGAACAAATCCCACCTGATTCTCAGAGTTAGTCAAGTCATCTAGTTTCTGGACTTTGTCAATTGGAGTTAACTAGTTTGCAAATGAAGCATAGAATACTCTTGGAAGAATAAGTAGTATTTTAGCAATCATTTCTTTGTAGCTCAATCATCCTGTGAGCTCGTTTGGTAGTCACCCTGCCGAGTTATTGCAAGTATAAAGAAGTTGTAGCAGTGGGCTTCTTTGTTAGGTACCTGCTGAGCCTAGTGCTGCTGAAATTCAGTCACCTGATGTGCTCACTGCTCGGATATTGATTTCTTCTTCATTGAAAGTCTGAGATAGACTTTCTTGGATCTTGATGCTTCATTTCTTGTTGATGCTGGGTAGCTTACCTTTAGCAGGTGGCTACCCCTGAGAGTTCCCCCTTAGCAGGTGGCTAGGAATTTCCCCTTGTTTTTGGAATTAAGTTCCCCCCTGAATAGGTGCATGGGTATTCCTGCCCTTGATCAACATCATCTAACATACCAAGCTATTGCCTTAGTGCATTGAATTTTGCTTCATTTAGTGGCTTGGTGAGTATGTCGAACCTTTGTGGAGTCATGCTTCATTTATAGTTCCAAGAAATAGTTCAACTCTCTCTTATTAGGCTTATTTCAATTTTGCTTGAGAGTTGAAAATTTCTTACATACCGTTTGTTTTGAGTTTTCAAATACAAGCAGTATGAGAGGGCTTTCTTCACCTTTAATAGCGTGTTTTCTACTTTGTCTTTAGTGAATCCATATTTCACTAAATGTTTAGAGGGAGAGTGTCATACCATGCTCTTGAAGTTTGCTTGATTCCATAGAGCGCTTTGTTTAATTGAACACCTGATCTTCCTCTCTATTGATTTTAGATCTAGGAAGCCTTTCCACGTAGACCTCCTTTTTCTACTAGACAGCTCTTAGGAAGGCATTCTTCACATCCATTTGATAAATTGTGAGTTGCTCATGGGCAGCATATGCTAATAATATCTTTATAGTTTTAAATGTGCAATTGTGGCAGGGTTTCATCAAAATCTATTCCTTCTTCTTCGTAGTACCCTTTGTCCACCAATTTTGCTTTCTTCTTAACAATGATGCCTTCCTTAGTCACCCTTTTTGTTCCTATCATATGTTGATGATAGGGTCTGTATACAAGCTTCAAGGATTGTTCCTGTTGAACTGACTTGTATCCAGACAGAAGTTTGTAGGGTTTTTTCAGTCCTTTTGGGTTCTGTTTGAGAGAAGAGGCAAATATTGCTACTTTCTGGATTGATGATCTTGTACGAACCCTTTGGATGATGTCATCAGTATTTTGATGAGGAGGATGCTGGTTGAATCATCTTGTGTCAGATGTTTGAATGAATTGAGTTACCTGCTCATCCTCCTCTTCTTCTTTACTGTCTTCTGGTAGAGTAAGAGGATTGAGATTATTAAGCCTTGTGCTTATTTCAGCTGGAGCGTCTTGGAGAGTTGATTTTAGAATGAGTCAGCAGCTCGTAGTGTCCTATATCAACTGCTGGCAGTGATTTTTCATTTGAGTCACCTGCTGGCAGTGGTCTGCTCTTTGAGTCAACTGCTGCTTCCATACTCTAGTCATTCTTTTTGTTGATTTTTGCTGGGAAGGCAGCTTGGAGCCTTTCCACTTTCCTTCTTTCTTCTACCAGTTAGCACAACTTGTTGTTTTGGACATCTCTGGTCAAGCAGATGTCCATGGAGAATGTCACATTGGAAAAGTTATCGCGGAGCTGGCTTGTACTTTATGAGTTTGAACTTCAATCCTTTATGATATGTTTTGGATTGAAGGATTGCATTTGACTGGATTCTCCAGCTCCTTTAGTTTCTCCTTTTTCTTCCTTATTCCCAAAGGTTGCTTTGGGTCCTTCTCTAGATCTATAATATTGACAGTAGTCTCCTGCAGCCTGTCATGTGCATGGAGCAGCTTGAATATTTTATATCATTCTTGCAAGTTGGCTGCTCCAGCAACTTCCCGTTTTTGTCAGTTTTGAGTAGCAGCCCATAAGTTAGTGGGCATCTTCCTTTGAATAGGTTTGGGCATCCATGCCCTTGTTGGACCATTTGGATCTGAGCTGATGGATCTATAGCCATTCGGAGTATTGTAATCATAAGGAATGGACATATATTTGTGAACATTATTCCTTATGAAAGGGGAAGGAATATGTGTATTAGGAATGATCAACTTTTTCTGTGGAATGTAGTTGTTCCTCTTGATTGGTTGCCAACCAAGTCTTTGATTTGGTTGGTTATTCTGGAAGTTGGGTTTGTAAGGAAGTTTGGTTTTGGATCTGGGAGAGGACTGGTTCCTTTTATTTGACAGAGTTTGGGAGTGGGGATTTTGTTGGTTTGGTTTTCTTGTTTCTTGTTGATCTGTGGTGTGTTTTGTGATAGGAGAGCATTTGGGAGAGTCTTTCAATGGTTGGGATAAAGGTGTGTATTCTAATCATGTGTTCTTCCCGTTGTGTTGAACTTTCTCAGCAATATGGAGAGAGAGAGCTCAGCCTTTCTTTTAAACTGATGTTTTCAAGTTCAAGAAAATCTTTCATTTTTCTTACTTCACCCATTTGAGCTTGGGCTACTATTAGATTTTCTTGAAGTCTACAGTTTTCGTTCATTAAAAGAAGATGATCTTTTTGAAAGTTTTCAAATTGATGGAGCAATGCTTCCATATCAACACTGGAACAACTGGAATCAAATGAGCTGTTTGAAGAACATGATAATACCTCATCATTGTCATTTTCATTGGATCTGGCCATGGGACAGTTGTGTGAGGAGTTATCAACTTGATGCATTCCAAAAAGGCAAATCAGGGCCTCTTGTACTGATGGGCTGTCTACATCACTTGTACTGATTTGATCATCTTCTGATTGGGTCATTGTGAGCTCATCCCAGATATCCTTGATTTTCCAATCATCAGACTTGTTCTGGTTGAACAATAGATTCTTTGCTAGCTGGCTGTCCATATTTAGAAAGTGTTTGGGAAGTGAAGTGGTTTTGGATCTTTAGTTCAAATTAGTCAAAGACTGACTCTAAGAACACTCTGCTGTGATACCACTTGATGGTCCCGGATAGAGGTAAAAGTCTAGAGGGGGGTGAATAGACTTTTAAAGCTTTTTCAGTTTTAAAAACTTTTCCTTTCTAGATGAGTTGATCTATAATCTTTTGGGAGATTTATAGATGCACAACGGAAGTCTTTAACCTCTTAGATGAATGGTGTATAACATCATTCTATGATAGATAAAGTTTGGGCTTTGTAAGGTGAGCAGTTAGCTTGGCAGTTGGCTAGAGATCAGGGAACTGCTAAGGTAACTGTTAGCGAAATACTCAGTGTATGATGAAAGTGCACTCAAAATCTTTTTTTTTTTGAGTGGGAAGAGTTTTCTGATGATATAACAAGTTAGATTGATAATCAACCGTAATGAGAGCAGTGGTCTCAGCAGTTGGGTGATAACCAGGGAACTGCTGAGGCACCTGCTTAAGTACAAGTGAAGGTATGGGAAGATTGATTATATGGTGTTGCTCAGGATGATGAGGGCTTTCTGAAGATGTGCATTAGTCCAAGAAAGTGGGAGTTTTACCGGAGCAGAGGTCTCGGCAGTTGGGTGATAGTGAGGGAACTGCTGAGGCATCTGCTGGGTTACCACTTTGAGTTACAAAGATCAGCTTGATCAGACTTCTTAGAGATAGAGTTGTGAGGGTCTGGTGAAGTTAAGATGTTCAAAGGAAATACTTTTGTGTGAGCAGTGGGCTCAACAGTTGGGTAGTCATCAGGGAACTGCTGAGGCAACTGCTACGCCTTAAGTAAGATTTCCTGAAATTTAATGGAACAGACCTTATAGTTGTGATATTGCAAAGCTCTTGTATCTCAAAGAAAGTGAGTTATTGAGCAGTAGGATAAACACTAGGGTCAATTAAGACTACTGCCACTAGTAGAAAAATGGTCTATAGTGACACTAAATTAGTGTCACTAAAAGTTTTAGTGACACCATAAAAGTGTCAACGAATGGTTGGAACTCTGACACTAAAAAATGTGTCACTAAAAAGTATCAGTAAATTGTGACACGTTAGTATCATAAAATATAGTGATACATTTGCATTGGTATACTTAATGACACTTTGATATCATATAAATTAGTGATATCACTAATGTTACAAAAACTTATGATACTCTTGCGCCATCCAGATTTATGATACTATAGTATCAACTATTGAACAATTTTAATACTTTTTTTGCACCACCATATTCATCTAAAAGTTTAGTTTTCAAGCTTGTAGACAAATATAAAAGAAATTCATAATCAAAGTATCCCATAACTAACTAATTGTCATTTAGATTCAAATCAAAGTCAACATGAAAATTCAAAGACAAGTTAACTTGTTCTTGGAAACAAAGCAAAATCCAAAATACCAATATTCTTGAATTCTAGTCTAACTATATAGGGCTGCAAACATAAAGTAGTCAAGATTTTATATGAATGTACATGATTCACGGGGGCATAAATGTAATTAAGTACAACTCAAAAAACAAAACACTAGTTACAATTATAGCTAGAATTGAGATAAAGCACGGTCTATAGGACACAAAACAATCTTTAAGTGCCAAGCCCCGACAACGGCACTCTTATGGACATAATCAACAACACGTGCTCCCTTTTCCCCATTCACATCAACTTGTCGCTGCACTACACCATATACAGAGTAAATAAAAACAAAATGCATGATTATTGGAGAATACAAATATTAAAGTTATATACATGAAATTAAAGATTAAGTTATTAGATATGGCTATGTGAATAACAATTACTAGTAGGACTTACAACAATGATGGTTGAGATGATATTCTATTAAGCATAAACTTGAGAAAAGCCAGTTAAAAATCTAGATAAAAGAAAAATGGACCTGTGGGGGTCTAACCGCAAAATAGATCACAGTACATCTAATATGCAAACATGTCCAACCAATGTTAAACATTAACCTTCATCATCATCATGTCATAGCTCGACTACCTGTATTCCCCTGTATACTAAGTATGTAATATCAGGCATTTTTGGGAAAAAAGTATTTGCCTTCAAAGAAGAGAATAACTCATAACTTTAAATGGGAAAATTAAATGGAGAATCTGACCAAATGTGTTTGAAAAGTTACTTGAAATGGTCCATAGTACTTAACCTGCAGTTTCAAATGATAACCTCAATAATATTTCAAATCATATGAATGCAAAATACATATTTGAAGCGAAAACTAACTGTAAAATAAAGGGCCATGAAGAATAAGTATCATCCACAATATATAGATTGGATTAAAAGGGAATATGTAGTTCTCTTCTCCATTAATAAATGATCTCGTGGAACTTCATATTTGACTGTAAGGCTGGATTCTTTTTTACAGTGAATGGACATCAACTAAAACCAAATGAACAATACCTTGTCAGTTCACTATATTTCAAGAGAACTTTTGACTGCATCACATTTTATTTCACCTGAGAAAAATCAGAAGTATTTTGGTTACTTCCAAAAATAAACATCGAATATAACTTTGACAATTTCACCTCAACCATTTAAATATCTACAGATTTAAACACTGAACAATACCTTTATTTCACTATCTACAGATTTTATTTCAAAGGTAAGTCATGACTCTTACTAACAGTCTGATTGAGGAAACGATCTTCAACACCAGAAATTTCTATGGCAATCACTATTGAAGTGTTATTAATGTTCCACTTGCTTCCATGAAATAGCTTGAGTTGGGAAATACTTTCAGGGAAATATTTACCATGGAAAATGCTTTTATGAAAATAAACTCTTCTATGTGTAATATAACACTTGACCCACAACCATATGCTCCTTACCTGTATTATGTATAGAAAGGGATGTCAGCTCAAGAGAGGAGATTGAATTACGGATGTTATGTAACATATACTAACAATTCAGTAAGTGTACTAAGTTTCATATTTCATACCTCCAAATATACATTCTTTCATATCTTATTTCTGGTATGCAATTTAAACTTTTCTTAGCTTGTTTTGATATATCCTAACTAATAATCATTTCAGTGAATTGATGTTGTAACTAACTAGTTTATTTTGACATTCCCTCTTTTCTCTGTCATTTCCCAGGAACTTGGTTTTGATTATTTACGAGATAACCTTGCTAATAACCGTGAACAACTTGTGATGAAATGGTAAACTATACTACAACCAATATCTGAAAATTATAGTTCATTGTTAAAGTTTATCTTGTGAAAACAGGCCAAAACCTTTCCATTTTGCAATAGTAGATGAAGTTGACTCAGTCCTCATAATAGTAGATGAAGTTGACTCAGTCCTCATAGATGAAGGAAAGAATCCTCATGGAAGTAAAAATTTACCTTCCATTCTCGTAAAATGCCAAACTGGTGTGCAACTTCTTCAAAATGTAGCTGATCTCTGTATTGAATATACATATCACCACTCATATTACTTGTTTTAGAGCAACATCAGCCCCATCTATCATATTAGCTTTTTTAACCATTTCAGAAAAGTGCTTCAGATAATTTTCCTGGGGAAAAACAACTACAAGTTACCACAAAAAGCCCACAAACAGTTAAAACAAACAAAATTGAAGTAAATTGCTAAAATTCATTGACTTCCAGTCAACCTTGCAAAAAAAATTAAATAAACATGTTAACATAGATCAAAGCAATGGACAATGATAATAGATAGAAAGCAGGTGCATACATGCCTGGACATTATTCAGTTTAATTGGTGCAAGATATTGATGGAAAAACTGCCCAAGCTAGAACCCTGAAAGATGACCATCAAGCACTTAGCTGCAGAAACTCAAAAAAAATTCAAGATCATGTACAGTACTCTAGTGTGACCTAGATGGGTATAACTTAAAAGGTTTTCAATCTAATTATGATAAATTAATTCCTTAACAGAAACAAACAAGCCTTAATCCCATCAGATAGCTACTGTCAGTTATAAAAGTCAATAGATAATCTCCTAAGGGTATCGGCAATCTTCATTTTTCATTCTTTTATATAATGCATTATGTGCTCATGAAGCCCCAATGGCCAATGCTCTAATGTATTTATGCTTTCAATCCATGTCACTTTTTTCCATCTTTAAGTCGAGGGCATTCTAAGCCAAACTCTTTCTCCTAGGGCACTTGCCCCTTGAATCCAATCATGCACAAAGCACATAGTCAGCTCTCCCTTACCTTGAGTTCCCTCTAGATACAAAAAAAAATTCAATGGGAAGCTTGGCTGTGTTTCTGGGGCCTTATAGTAGGGGGAGTGTGGTGGGAGATATAGAAAACACCTTATTTAGACTTACATGCTCCCCAAAAATGTATGTTCTGCAAATCTCCGGGCGAATGAATTGACGACCTTTGTGATTCTCTTTTAGTCTCAACCAATCATCCCAATAAGTGAAACTTAGGTCAAAGAAAATGCTCAAATGTTCAAGAAATATATTATTCATCAAACTTCCAATAAATAATGCTTCATCCCTAAAAGGATATGCATTTGGCCATTTTGGAGATAAATCATGGTTGAACTGAACGCACAAGTGAAAATTGGCCATTTTGGAGATCTCACATCTCAATTGATTCACTTATATTTTCATCTAATAAACCTCAATAATCATTTAGACTAATGAAGCATCTTAATATATAACTCTCTCCCTCTTGATTGATTTTATACATAATATAAATAACTAACATGTCAAAATTCCTATAACAGATAGGTTAACAAGTACATGTCAATAACCTTTACCTTATGCAACTGATATTCCATTTGAAGGTGCAACTTTGAAAGTTGAAGACCCAATTAGGATATTCTTCAAAAAATGCTCAATGGACGATCTTTTTACACCTCAATTAGGAGTCCGACTAATTTCCGTAGAGGAAGGATTTGTTGTAAGACTACTTTTGAAGTAACTTTGTCGGCTCTTCACTCGCGCTCCTGTAGCGTAGCTGATTTCTCATTGTCTTTCTCTTCCCTGGATGGTCAATTGATTTACAGAAAAAGAAAACGGAGAAAGGGGAAAGAGACGTAAAGTGGTAAAGGAGGAGAGTCGAGAAGGGTTGGGTCCTGAAGCGCAGCAGCGGAAGATGAAGGATCGGATACTCCTGCGTGTGAAGGTTATTACGGTTAAAATTTATAAAATAAACCCCATTTCAAAAAAAAATATTTCAATAAATTATGAATATGACCCCGTTTTTCATCTTGAGTGTCACTATTAAATGGTGATGTTATTGTATCAGAAATTAGTGATACTTATGTGTAAACTTTCAGTTATGTCGTCAGTTTCTGACACTAAATCGAATAGTGTCACTAACGAAGTGTCACTATAAGGCACTTTTCTAGTAGTGTGCTTAGGATGCTGCTGGCAAACTACAATCTTTTATGAGAAGTGTTTGGTGTGTGCTTTATTGACTGAAAATAAATCAACACACAGTATACCCTGGTTCAGAGGTGGTGTAATCCTCCTACATCCAGTCCCATTCTATTTCAAATGAATTTCACTAATGTATTATGTCACGCCCCGGACCTATCCGGACACGTCAACAATCCGTCGTACAATATGAATAATCAACCGCAGTCCAACTCATCCATATTATACAAGGCGTCTCGAATATTATTCACACATAAGTCATCCATAAACATACATAATAAGCAATTGAATACGCAACGGAAATCATAGTTTGGATACAAGTGCCACACGGGGCAAACACGAGCACGCAGGCTCCATAATGAAAAACAATATCCATGAGCATGTTTTAAAATGTTTTAAATCAGAATGGAGGAAGCACGAACCAAGTCTTCCGCTCCGAGATGATCGCCCGATCAACAAGCACAGGTAGCAAGCTCTAGCCTCAACCTGAAATGGTGGTGGGACGCCCCCGAAAGGGGGTCAGTACTCTATACGGCTATAAAGTACTGGTGTGGATGGCATCTAATAGATATACAACAAGTATTTCAAACACAAGATCCTCAAATAGGGTGATGATATAATTCTAGGTCGTAACCCCAAGTTACCCCTTTTTAAAATATACTTACTTTATATATAAAGTCAAGTAGTCGGCCCATGGCCCAAAGTTCGTTTTCAAAACATAAACCAAACCTCGTGACCCCTAGTCACGACAAAACATAGGGTTCAACCCTAACACACATGTTTGCATTTCTCGAGTCCAACTCGACTACATCACCATGCATATCAATCACAAGTCAATTACTCCACCAATCTCCAACGTCATGTTCACCCATGCAATTCTAGAGCTCGGCTCAAGTACATCTCCTTACATGGGCTAAACCTAATCCTTATGTCTACCCAATGCAATTCTAGAGCATCTGGCTCAAGTACATCTCCTTGCATTGGCATAGACCCCAATTCCAAAGCACTCGCTATGCCTAGAATTGTAATATCAATAAGCTATTTCGGGACATCCTTACGGACTGCCTCATCATGATCTTAGCATCACATTACAACAATTTACTCACTTGAACCACAATCAAGTATATCACTTACAATCAAATCCTTAGATTCAACTTCTTAACAATTACAAACAATCATTAACTAGTATTCCAATACTATTAAGATTATTCCCATCAATCATATATTTCATTTGTAAATCCCTACATATTTATAAATATGTAGCAGCAACTTATTCATCCAATGTAATACATAAATAATCATTTATGTATCTACACAATTCACACATGAGTAAAAATGCCTATTTCACACAATAGTTCATTTAACCCCATTTTTATCAATATGATTTCCAAATCATTTGCAATTTCATTACTTATCTAATATATTAATATTTCATCAATAATCAGTCATTATAATCCATGAAAAAACATGATTTAGGCATTTAGGTAATCTCATGTTTAACCTACAAGTTGTAAGCAACTAGATGTCGATCCTCACCTCAAATGAGCTTTAAACCTTTCCTTTTTAATCCAATGCTCAAAGCTTCGACCAAGGAAGTTTGAGAACTGATTCCTTGCTTATAATTGATGTTCAGACAGCCTCCTCAAGGTGCTAGTTCAACACTTATCCAATGATACAAAAACAGCCCCTAGAATGGGTGTTTTCCGGCGAAAACGTTTCCTAACCTTTCAAGGTTTGTTCTAGGTTAGTATCTAACCTTTCCAAAAAATAAATAACTTTATAACAACACTTTATACACCCCAACCAGTGTATAATAGCTCCTCAATCATTTATACGATTTAGACAATAGAAAGGAAGGTTTTGGATTCAAACTTACTTTGACTACAAAATCTTATTATGCGAAGTTGCGTTTCGTTCGGACGATTTGATAGCCTTAAACTACTATGTTTTCTTCAAACCTCACTCCTATGGATTCCTCTTTTCGAGAGATTTCAGGGAGCACCTCATACGCCTCTTTTGGATGAGCAGAACTAGAGATATGAGTCGCACAAGAAGGCCAGCGCACTGGAAGTTCTCCCTACGGCCAGAATCTTCTCCCTCTCTTTCGCTTTCTTTCTCTTGTGCGGCTCTTCTCTTCCCCTTATCTATTGAGTTCGAATGAGGGGTGAGGGGAAGATATCTGGATGCTCTCAAAACGTTATCTAAATGTGTGGGTCCCAAAAATAAAAGGTTGGGTGTTTGATTCCAATCAAACATGGGATGGTCCTCCTCTTTTATTTCTCTTTTGTATTGTTTGGGCTCTCAACTCAATAGGTCCGCCCCATTTATGTGTTATAACTTATCCTACCTGTTTTGCAGGTTCTAGGAAGGTGTGGGGCGTACTCTCATGTCTCCTAATTAATTTGGGAGCAAAAAATATCTACCAATACATCAAAGAGTGGAAAAATGGATCCTATCATTTTTGTCCTTTGTCATAAGATGTACTTTTGTACTCTCCCCAATTTATTCATATCAAGTCAACCTCCTACTTCATATTATTGGTCTCTAATATGTGTAGGATGGTCCCAATAATTTATTTGATGTACAATTACAAAAGAAAACCCTACTCCCATTATTTAGCTTAATAATGCCAAAGATGGGACCATAAGCATTTGTATTCTTCTCCAATCATTCCATCATTCGTTTATGATGTTAATATGTATGTATATATATATATATATATATATATATATATATATATACATATATATATATATATATATGGGCTACCAACCGTGTGGGTCACCCTCCAATGGGTCTAGGATGCCATTCTAGAATAATTACTATTTTTAGCAGGTTAGGCCCAAAATAACATTTGGGCTGCCCGACCGCTCTTACATTGTACCGATGGGCTGTATATCTTTATTTAGGATGTTGGGCCCCGATATCAATGATATGGCCCAATTAATTATTTAGAAGCTCGTTACCATTGTATGAGTCCAAATAGTAAATTGATAAATCATACATTCCGTAAAACTTTAATCGTTTTACAATTGTTCGAAAATAGGAGAATTCAATACATACGCTTTGAAATTAAATTTGAATTTCTAGGACGTTCGGGTGCGGTGTCACATATTACCCCAATACACTTAGTGCCAATCTATCCTTGACAACTCTGGTCTAGATTGAAGGTGTTTCACGAGGAGTACAACACCACTCCAAGCTACTCAATCCTTTTTTCTCGATTGATCCAGTGGGGATCAAAAGGTACTCCTGACCTATCTAATCACACTCAGGCCGGGAACAACTGTCCTCCTGAAGTGTTTACAACAATATCTGAATTTGGTTACAAGAAAGTTCTAACCTTCAATTAGGAACTAAACTTCTAGGATTTAGCAATAAATAGCTTATGAACTCGAAGTCTAGTGAAGCATGAGTCCAAGCAGAGAGTAAAGTTAAGTTTGCACTTTCTCTTTTGCTAGATAGCTCTTGAATGCTCGAAGGATATTTTTCTCTACTTTGGATGCTCAAAGCTTGGTTAGAAACTTTCGTTTCAGCCTATATTTATAGGCTTCTCCTGTGAATTAATCTCATTCGTTGGTTAGGATGAATTAATCTCTGACGTTGAAATTCTTGCAAGGACGAATTGTACGTTCGTCTTCTTGTGCTAGAGCATTTATTGAGGCTGATCTCTTTGTCCTGAATAATTCAGCCGCTGAAGGTTCACTTCAGAATTAGTCCCATGTGTGCGGTTTTAATGCTCCGGACCGCAGTACTTGATCAGCATTAACTGCCGGCCAAGTTTTGTCTTCAATCATACATATTCAATGTATGTGATTTTCCGAGCATCTTTAAAAGTGTGACTTTTATTTAATCTTTGAGCTAAATAATATATGCCGGTAGGATCTAAATATCCTATTAAGGTAAATAAAAATTATCTTATTGCATTTTTACTTTTCCGGTAATATTTCATTAGTCTCAAAAATTGTACATTTATTTTGTCACTTATGATTAGTTTGACTACTAATACTCGAATTGAATTAAGACATAATGTACTAGTGCACAGTATAGTGCCATCATCAAAATCTATCAAAATTGGGTACTAACACTATTCATGATATTACAATTTAATTAGTCTTATGATTGCACAAAGTCAAGCTATATTCAAGTAATAATAAAAATTTAATTTTTTTCTAATGTATTAGAGTAAAACTTATATATTTTCTAATGAGGAACATTGATCATTCCTTTGGATTGTATAATGTCACTTGCCTTATTGTCAAAGCTCGAAATATATATTCTCGAGGCTCATATGATGTCTGGAACAAATAAAGGACAAAAGTTTTTTATTCTGAGACTTAGCTTTACTCCATCTGACCAAAAGCCGTCGTTCACTTTCCAACGTAGACAGATCCATTTGATGCTTAATTACGTGATGACCATTAAGATTCAAGGAAAGTATGTGGAGAGGGTTGGACTTTTCTTACGCCGTCTGGTTTTCACCCCTTTGCAATAAGTGTAATTTATAAAATGTCATATTGAACATGGTGCCATGAACGCTCATTAAAAATACATATAGATGCCCTCTGCACTTCTTTTCGTTCATGTGAATATGTATACCATCTTCACTCTTATGGCCCTTTAAACATTATTGATTTATTATATTGGAAAGCATTGAATCAAAATTGTAGTGGCATGCTAATATAATGTTTTTATCTTTAGGATACTGTTGTTAATGTTAAAATTATATTTTATTTAATTAGAAAAAGATCAATGATCCTAATGGAGGATATGTTCTTAACGAGCATGTTCAATGTGAAAGTGCAAGTCTAAGTATTATACTACCCTTTCATAATTTAAATTTTATTTGTTAAAATATGAATTATGTTGAATTGTTGTTGACATATTTGTACACCAATATGTGTATGCTCAGCAGAACATGGTTCGTTGTCTCATCACCTTTTGTTGCACCTTGCAAAAGATCAATGGAGAAGCAGTTTGATGACCTTCAAATCCAAGATGTAGCTACATAGTTTTCAGCAACAAAGATTGAAAAACGAATAAAAAAAATAGTAAATAAAAATAAGTGTCTTGGATGGGCATGAGCACATTCCTAAACTACCTATTGCTTTTTCTTAATTTTTTTTATATTGATTTATTATACTTTTAGTTAGAACTTTATTTTTAACAACTCAAAAGCTTAAAATTCAAATTATTATTGTGCTTAACATCTCTTAAACACGTCTCGATATAACTATATGAGAATCTAAAATTTGTGATCAATTTATAAACAGTAAAAAAGATAGTAAGCAAGGCAATTGAAAATTAAGTCGTGCATCCATCCTGAATAATTCAGAATGTTGTTGAATACTATTTTTTTAAAAATATAAATGGTATAAGTTGTGAAATCATAAACCTTTTTTGTTCTCTATCGGTTATAAGTAATCATTTCAGTTGGATTTTATTCCTTCCACTTGGAGGAAAAGCCCTTTAAATTAAAATATGAACTAGCAGTAATTATTTTTCATGTGATCTAAAAATGGTCTGAGGGTAGCATGTATTGTGCTTTTGGAGCTGTTTAAGTTGTTGAATAATATGGTCAAAATACTATTTTTCATGTCATTAGAGCAAGAATCATGTCTGAAAGCAATAATGGAGATGAAATTTACATTCATCGAATGTGTATATCCCCTTCTCAATCGCCATGGTCTTTTAAACTTATCCGAAGACAATTTCCATTAATGGTTTCCTATTTTATGACAATCAACAAATCTCAAGGACAATCACTAGAAAGAGTGGGATTATACCGGTCTAGACCTATTTTTAGTCATGGACAATTGTGTGTGGCGTTGTCGAGAGTTCATAGCAAACATAGATTGAAGATCTTAATACACGAGAATGATGGAAAACCGTTAGACACTACTACGAACATTGTATTTAAAGATGTTTTCTAAAACCTTTCATGCGTAAGTGTAATATTTTATTATAGGTTATCACCAATATTAATTGATAATAAGTAGAAAAACTCTATGGATGATGCCATTTACTTTTAATTATATTCTTTTACTTTTAATATTTATTTTATAAACTTACGCTTTATGATATTGACTTAACGTACTCAGTTTTTACAACAATGTCAAAATTTTAAAATTACTTCACTTTTTAATTTTATTTAGATCATGAAAGCAATTAAATGCATCAATTATTTTTTTCTCGTGCGTATTAATGGGTATTGTACTAGTATATAAGGCTAATATCGAAGTTGCGGCTAAAGTTTCTGCGTCGGGTGACCGAGCTTATTTTATTACTCCGTAATAAAATAAAAGAAAAAATTACATGTAAAAATAGCTAACCAATTCAGCGCGCGAAAACAAAAGTATTTGTTTTAGTATTAAGATTTTCTATTGCAGGGTAGTTTTAGTATTGTTTTTAGATTTGATTATTGGTTAGGTAGCAAGAGCTTCTATGTTGATAGAGGAGTCTACATCTTTGCGGGTGATGGTATCATTAATCATAGCCATGGCCCTAGAATCATTTTATGATAAGCCCATCAACGAGATCAGCCCACTAATCGGGATTAATAATAACTAATAGCCGTTATGCCTAATTAGGAATCCAACCCGTGAAAGGAACGCACAACCAAATCAGGCTAGACAGCAGACCTCGAGCCTAGGCAGCGTTCTAGCGAGGCCGGACTCTTTCTAGGGCTTACATGGCAGGCTATCATTTGAGCATAGCTATCTAGCAGTGGCAGGAATAATGGAAGAGACGTGGACATGAGGGAACAATGATTGCACAACGTTCGAGACGTTACGTGACACTTATTAAATTTAATTGCATTAAATGTATCAGTCTCCTCTTCAAATACTATAACCTAAGGTCTATAAATACTTCCATACACATCCTACCAAGGATCCGATTTTTCGGAATAATAATATTGCCTTACGCTGCCTACATTTCATTTGCTCTCGTAGATTAGCTCTAGTAGTTGGATTTAAACTCCATCATTTGGTGCTCTTGTTGAGAGAACGATTTACGACAACGATGGTTGGATCGCACAGTCACACTCGTGTTGGCAGCAATCAAGGTGGTGCTCGAATAGATCAAGTCATGATTGGGGATGAAAGGTCTCGCTCACGGCGAAGTGATTTCAGGAGAAGGAATGACAATGTGGTGACTTAGGGTGACTTGAAGAACCACCTGCATGATGCTGGGAGCTCTAGGTATCCTGTAACATGCCCGACGCCATTCCGTACACCAATGACAGGGAATCCCGTTTCAGACGTGGATTCCACACAGGCTTTAGCCAGTTTGGCGACGTTCCAGAGGGACATGAAAACTTTAACCACTGCCTTCCAGGGGATTGTCCCCAACACTAACGAAAGACCTCCATCTCCTCGTTGGGGTCCCATCTGTGCCCCAACGGGAGGAGGAGGAAGCAGTATTTGCGCGACATAGAGGAATTGACCCCCGGTCAGGTCTGAGCGGTCTCATCATTCCAGATAGACCCCAAGGACTTTGGTGATGGATCGAATTGGGGGACAAAGAGTCTCAGTGTATGAGAGGCTCTCCTCCAGGGTGGAGCGGAGTGATGAAGCATCCTTCGTGATCGTTTCCTCCCACCGTCGCAGTGTGCGTGGGGGAGATCTCAGGGACGAGATCATTGAACATCGGCGAGCCTGTGGAGCTCGTGCTTCCCCACCTCGTGTCCAGGCCGACCAGGATAATGACGACCTCAGAAGGCGAATTGACGAGCTCAGAAGGGCAGTGGATGGCATGATTAATCTCAATCATGATGTCAGGATTCCTGAGCCATTCATCTGTCAGACCATGGATGCTCCGCTGCCACAAGGATACAAGCCTTGTAATATTGAGGCCTACTGAGGAATGACCGACCCCCAACACCATGTTTCTAGGTACATGGCCTACATGGTGATGATGGGATACAATGATGCGACCAGTTGCAGAGGATTCTCAGGGACACTAGACGGGCCAGCCCGGGAGTGTTAGGACTCCCTACCTGATGGGAGGATCCTAAATTTCCAAGATCTAGCCCAAGCATTCATTGCACGATTTGCAAGCTCAAAGGACTCCAAAAGAATTTCTCTCACCTCCTAGGGGTCAAACAAGGATGTCAGGAGACCTCCACAATCTTCACTAACGCCTTGAGATCGGGAGAACTCCACAAAGAGTTTGTGTCATCGTGTGACAGCCTTCGATCTCACATGAGGAAACCCTGCAGCGTATCGACCGGCAAGCGGAAGTTGAGGAGGCTGAAAAGCGGAAGTGAGAAAAGGAGGATGGAAAGCACCAAGCTGACGATGGAAAGAAAAAGAATTCCGAAAAGGGGATCCATGACCAAGACAAGGGGAATGGGTCAAAAAGAAAAAAGAAGGGTTGGGGAAAGAGCAAGTCGGGCGCACCCGACAGACCTTTCTCCAGTCAGTAGGAATTTCCCCCTTGACACATCCAGTGAGCACAGTCCTGGATTACGCAGCCAAACAGGGTTGGGTAACGTTTTCTGAAAATTGCAATGTTATCAACGGCCAGGCTACTCGGGAAAAATATTGCAAACTTCACAAGAGCGACAACCATGAGACAGATGATTGCTACATCCTCAAGACGTACGTGGAAAGGCTCATCCGTGAAGGGAAACTAGATCAATTTGTGAAGAAGAGCCGCAAGGGGCAACCCCCTCAAAAGAAGAACACCTGGACCAAGGGAAAAGACGAGCAGGCCTCAACCTCCAAAAAGAGGGAGGTCAGAGCTCAATTCAAGGATGATGAATAAGGGGAGGATTCCGGCAGGCAGAAGCGCTCACATGTCAACTAGATCTATGGTGGACCGGTGATAGGAGACACTGTTGGAGAGAGAGGAAGAAGTGCAGTCGTCAATTGTTCATTGGAGATATTAAATGCCTTCATGCAGACAAAAAGAAGAAGCGGGAGACTATCATTTTTACGGACGACAACATTCCACCTTGTCCTCCCCCACATAGAGACGCTCTGGTAGTAAAGATGGAAATCATGGATACCGTAGTCCATAGGTTCCTCATAGACAACGGCAGTTCGGTAAACGTGATGTACCTGGGAACGTACCTGGAGATCGGCCTCCAAAAGGAAGCCTTGAAGCCAGTAAAGACCCCCCTGTCAGACTTCACGGGGGACGTGATCGAACCAGAGGGAGCAATCACCCTCACGGTTCAGCTCAGATCAAAGTCATGCGTGCAGACAGTTGATCGATGATAAGTTCATATTTCAACACGCATTTGATGTGTGTTGGGATTAGCCCCAGAAGTGTAAACTATGATAGTAAAGACGAGTAACCCTCGTGGTAGCCCACGGGCCGACTACTTGACTTTATATAAAGTAAGTACATTTTCAAATGGGCTATCTTGGGGTTAGCCCCAGAAATGTAAACTATGATAGTAAAGACGAGTAACCTTCATGGTAGGTGAAGTAATGAACTTTAAATAATTGAACGTGCTTGGTCGGGAACGAGTTCCCGATAGAATATTTTCCTTGGTCTAGGAATTGATTTAAACCATGTCCGTAATATGGGAGTCCGAAGGGCAACACACGAGTATTTGTCCTTAATATCAGGTGAGTTAGCCTGCGGGTGACTCCATCCGAGGGTAAGACATGTGAAGGGTGAATTTAGTGGGGTTGTTATGCCTAAATGATTTGAAAGACAAATGGGCTCACGGACAAGTTATTTTACTCAAATGTATATATGTTAATATGTATACGATATGTTTTGAAAAGGGGCAGCTAAGAGTTATGCCCATAAATATACCATCACCCTATGTTGAGGGTCCCATGTGAGAAACGTTAGTTATGTTACATACAGTTTGCCCTCGCCAGTACTTTTCTGTAGTATTGGGCCCCTCGGGGGGATCACCATTTCAAGTTGAAGCTAGAGCTTACTTCCTACACCCGTTGTTCGGGAGATCGATGAAGAGAAGACATGGTTCATGCTTCCTCTGGTTCTATTTCTAAATAATTAAATAATGCTCATGGAATTATTTTGACTTATAAATTTAAGGAGCCTGCGAGTTCTTCTTTTGCATTGTGTAAGTTCTTATTAAACACTTATATTCCGATTGGTGTTTAATTGTATGTTGATGTTGTTATATATGTTTACTGACCGGTTTGACATATGTATTCTATCAAACATCTTGTGCAATTCGGTAAGGATGAACTGCGATTATTCTTATTGGGTTGTACGACGTTTGTCTATGTGCACAGACGTGGTCTGGGGCGTGATAACGCCGCTCGGGTATCACAAACAAAATACTACACCACTAAGTACTCCCTCCGTCCCGAATTAATTGTCTTGTTTGCTTTTGCACAAGTTTTAAGAAAGTGGTTGAAAAGGTAAAAGTTGTTGTTGAGATTTGAGTAGAAAAAGGTGAATTGATATGAGCCACCCATTATTGCCAAAAGAGGGAACAAGACAGTTATTTTGGGACGGAACGAAAAGGAAAGCAGGACATTTATTTCGGGACGGAGGGAGTATTAGTATTAGGTATACACTACCGATTTCTGATTTACCCTTATTTTCTGCTTTTTTGCTTGCTTTGGGGCTCTATTCTTCTTCCGGACATTGGAGTTCTGGAATCTGGCGTAAGAAATTAAAGTTGTAGTGCAGCCCGCCTAAGAAATACAGAGTAGTTATTACTTGTTTCTAATTTTCTGCAATTGGCTGTGAATTGAGTGTTGGAGAAAACACGACCCCGACCTCTTCCAGGATCATGAGCTCAAAGGACTCTTGTACACTCACGCACTCAGTAGTAATACAAAGGATCCATCTGACAATAACACCTTGTATTATACAATTGAAATGTACAAGAGATATTTTACAAGTAAACGTGTAGCTCACTTCACTCTTTGTATATAAGACTACTTCACTCTCACTCCCCTTTCTCAAGGAGGCCCTTACTCGCTCAAAAGCTCTCCTCAAGTCTCTCTCTCATCACTTGAGGAGGCTCAGTCAAAGCTCTCACTCTAGGCTCTCATGAATGAGGAGTCACACCCCTATTTATACTGCTCTCCTTAACGCTTCTCTAGAACTTTCTATACACCACTACATTTCTAGAGTCTTCCAATAAGTATCCACAAGTTTCTCCAATCTTCTAGAAGGATCCAGAGGACTCCATGTTTCTTTAGAATGTTCTAGGGGCTTCCACATGCTTCCATAAAGTTCTAGAGAGTTCCACATTTCTCTAGGAAATTCCACAATATTCTAGAATATTCTATACTCTTCTACACGATTCTAGATAATTTCACGTCTCTCTAGAAAGCTCTAGAATATTCTAGAACATTTAATACGTTTCTACACACATCTAGAGAATTCTTGACATCTCCGTAATATTTTAGAGTTCTCATTAACTTCTCAATTAAGAAGGGAACCCAAAAAATCTCCCCCTACCAACTTAATTGAGAAGTAACACTCAACCACCAATTAGAGAGCCTCACATTTATTTTTTGAAACCAGCGCCAGAGAAATCATCCCTTCGCTCGTCCTTCTCTCTACGATTTCCGTACACCCCTTGTGCGCAAATCCGTTTTCCTCACCATCTTCTTGATTTCTTGGCTGATTCTTGATCTTTGATCTTGGATATTAGTTGTATCACTTCTTCTACGTTGTCTAGAGGGGTTATACTCCAAATATCTTAGCTCTTAGCTCGGTTTTAGCTGGATTTCCTGAACTGGTTTCCGAAATCCACTATTCACATTCGCAAAACTTTTCCTAGATCCTTGTAGCTCCTTTTGTGCTATGGAAAATCTGGATATAGGGTGAAGCTCGTGGTCCTCTTGCGCTCCTTCGTCTGTAGTTTCATCATCATCAGCCGTGTTCGTACAACGTCCCTTGTGACCGTTGGTACGGACATTCCGCCATTGGTACGGATTTTGAAGCTCAATTTGGAGAGGGGGTGTTGTTTTGGGCTTAACTTAGTGTTTTGGGACTCCCTCTTCTCAAAACACTCCCGAGACTCTTCCTACACCCCTTGACCGAGGAAAACATGGTTACCACTAGAAAGAATCTGGTCCAAGCTCCACCAAGCTCACCTAAGATGGGGTGGGAAAAATCGAAGACAAAAAAGGATTCTCACGAGGGGACTTCGTCCACGGTTAGGAAGAGTAAGACCAAGATTGATGGCCAAGTTGAAGATGTTGTTGAGGGGGAGGAGGACTTCCCACCTTTGGAAATTTCCGTGAAGAAAAAGCAAGGTACTTCTAGAAAAGCTAACAACAACAAAGAGGTAAATGTTGGAATTCCTAATTTGACGGTTGAATCACAAGGGATGGAAGGGGGTCTTATAGAGGATTCGGCTCATGGCATTAATGACACCAACATCATTAATGACCAAACTGTTGGAGCTACTTCCTCCTTGGAACTTATGGTGACTGATTTGTTGGAACCTACGGATGCACCTAATGAAACTCAAAAGGAGAACCTAGACGAAGAAACTTTGAATGGGGAGAATATTGAGAACCAAGCTACGGAGATCATTGAGACAATAGACATAGAGGCTGCAGCTGTACAAGTGGAGGAACCCGAGGTTTTACAAACCATGGAAGAGCAAAATGAGACAACCTTGGAGTCAATGCAACCGACGGATGCCGCGACAATGGACAACAAAGAGGATGTCGCGGCATTGGACAACAAGAAGGACAAAGAGGATGATGTAAATGAGATCTACCTCAAAGCTCTTGGTCGTGCTAACAAAGGAAAGGACAAAGTAGAAGAGGCTTCTACTTCCATTAAACCGTGGAAATCCCTATTTGCAAACAACCGTGAACCCTCTCAAGGTATGAAACTTACTTACATCCCCCCACGAGTGACATGGTTGATCTCTCTAACTACACTCTCCCCTCAATGGTGGAACTTTGGGGACATTGTTTGGTCGGGTACTTTGTTGGAACCTTCCCCGGGCCTAAAGCCGTTAATGCCATGATACATGAGTGGGGAGTTCCTTGCAAAGCTAGACCCCATAGCAAAGAATGGATAATCTTTAAATTCCAAAGAGAAGCGGATAGAGATCAAGTCCTCCTAGATGGACCACACTCCATATACGGTAAGATGTGCTATTTGAAAGTCCTTGATGATGACTTCTCTACCACAAGTGATGAATTTCTTAAAGTCCCAATTTGGGTCAAGTTTCATGGTTTACCAATGCGAGCTTGGAGAGAAGACATCATTAGTGTCGTAGCCTCTAGAGTGGGTAAGCCTCTTGCCACGGACAAGGTCACTCAAGACAAAGCTAGATCATCCTATGCTAGAGTCTTGATTGAGGTAGATGCGGCCAAACCTCCCCCACTCCAATTTGATGTGAAGCTCCCCCCGGGAAGGATCTATAGCCAAAGTGTTGTCTATGAAACATATCCCAATTATTGTTTTCATTGCAAAACTTTCGGCCATCACCCATTTACATGTAGAATCCTTCATGAAATTGAGAGAAAGGAAAAGGAAGAGAAAGAACCCCCAAAGGAACCGAACAAACTATCCTTGTATCAAGTAGAAGAGCAAAGAAGGCAAATATACTCAATCAAAGTGAAGAATAGATGCTATGATGAAGTCCATGATAGACCCAAAGCTGCCAACAACCAACAACAAGCTGTCCAAAACAAACCAAATGATAGAGAGGAGGGGGAAATCATTGAAGAGGAAACCATTATCCTTGATGAAAACCCCCTTGCCGTGGCTATCATTCCAAGCAACCAAGATGAATCATTTGGGGAGAATAAGGAGCTAGAGGAAGGGGTTGTGAAGGATAGGCAGCCCACATCTCCTAACCACTTGGACCATGAAACACCTCCTAATGATATAGACCATGACAAGGAAGGTGAGGAGGATGAAGTTAATGACTTGGATGTCATAATCATTAATGACATCCGTGAGAGTTATTATGATGATGTTGTGATCAAAGTGGACTTTATAGAGGGGCAGCCACCCAACCTACACACAGCTCATTGGAATGACTTGGGGCCGAATGCAAAGCTAGTTAGACTTGATAATTGTCTCTCCGTTACGGATGACTTGGACAAACCGGGGATAACCTTCACCAAAAAATGCCTTGAAAATCTGCCCGGGGTGATTATACATGATGACAGGTATGCCTTTGACTCTTTTTTTATGCGTAATATTCATCACCTTTTCCTTGGCAGGTACTTTAGTGACCATGTACTACAAGGAAACACTTGGAAAAAGAGGCCATGGAATGGTAAAAAGAAGAGGCAAGGAGAGGAAGGTGGTACCACCCCAATTGTTTGATGATAATTACGGCTTGGAATGTTAGAGGCCTTAATAAGGTCTCAAAACAAACTACTATCTTTAATTTCCTTCGTGTTCATAATGTACATATGTGTTGTTTGCTTGAAACTAAGTTGACTTCTTCTAATTTTGAGAAATTTAGGATGATTAGATGCCCCCATTGGTCTTCCATTACTAACTTTGATGTTATTGATGGTGGCCGTATGGCCCTTGTGTGGAATTCTAATTTTATTGACATTAATGTGCTTGAAATTGGGAAACAACACATCCATTGTAAATGTTTATGTAAGACCACCCAACTGAATTTCTTGGTTACTTTTATATATGCCTTGTACACGGTGGGGGAAAGAAGAACCCTTTGGGAGCATATTACCAACTTGGGGTCAAACATTGTTAGTCCTTGGCTAGTAATGGGTGATTTCAATTGTGTGTGCTCCCCTAATGAGAGGATTGGTCCCACCCCACCTTCGGCCTACCTAATGCAAGACCTTATTGACCTTAAACTTAATGCAAAATTGGTTGACACCCCCTTCACCAGGGAGTTCTTCACTTGGTATAGGGGTTCACTTTGGGCAAAGTTGGATAGGGTTTTGATGAATGCTGTTTGGAGTGCTTATGGCATCACATGTGAGACTCATTTCCATTCCATGGAGGCTGAGTTTGACCATGTTGCCCCCTTGATTACTTTCGGCCATAACCCACCCTTGGGGTCAAAACCTTTCAAATTTTTCAATATGTGGCTTAAGCATGAATCTTTTCCCTCTATTCTTCATGACATTTGGTTTAAGTTTGTGATGGGTAATTCTCAATTCAGATTGGTTAAAAAACTTCAAGCTCTTAAGAAACCACTCAAGGAACTTAATAAGGTTGCATTTGGACATATTTCTTCTAAGGTAAAGGGATCGAAAATAGAGTTTAAGAGGGTGCACAACCTTCTCTTAACCTCTCCTCTTGATGATACCTTAAAGAATGAGGTTCAACTTGCTAAGAAGAGAGTGCTCTTTCTTAAAAAGGTCGAGGATGCTTTCTTTAGGCAAAAAGCGAAGGCCACCCACTTGTTTCAAGGTGATAGATGTACCAAATATTTCCATTCAATTGTGAAAAAAAGGGCTGCCAAGAACTCCATTACGGATTTAAAACTACCTAATGGGGAGCTTACTACCTCTATTGATCAGGTTGCTAATGAACTTGAAAGTTTTTATGTTAATCTGTTTGGAACTCCGGTAAGTTGTCCTCCAATTGACCCTAGCATTATTACATCCGGGAAATGTCTAAGTAGGGACCAGTCCTTAGGGCTGCTCTCCCCCATCTTAGATATAGAGATTAAGAATGCCTTGTTTGATATTGGGGATGACAAGGCCCCGGGACCAGATGGATTTACTTCTGCCTTTTTCAAAGAAAACTGGTCGGTTGTTGGGGATGATGTCATTGATGTTGTGAAAGTTTTTTTTTATTCTGGTAGGATTTTAAAGCAAATTAATCACACGATTATTGCTTTAATTCCTAAGACATCACACTCCCCCACGGCTGCTGATTTTAGACCTATTGCTTGCACAAATGTTCTTTACAAGGTCATCACAAAGATCATTACTAATAGAATGATCCCTTGTCTACCCGGTTTGGTTGACCATGCACAGGGGGCTTTTGTAAATGGTAGACTTATGATGGATAACATCTTTTTAGCGCAAGAACTGGTTAATGGGTACACTAGGAAGCATTGCTCACCTATGTGTATGATTAAGGTGGACCTTAGGAAAGTCTATGACACCATCTCTTGGGATTTCCTTAATAGTGTATTCCTTAGCATTGGTTTTCCTTTGCAATTTGTTAAATGGATCATGTAATGTGTTTCAACTGCTTCTTTCTCAATCTCCCTCAATGGGACACTACATGGTTTCTTCCGTGGTAAGAGGGGATTAAGACAGGGGGATCCTATGTCCCCTCTCCTTTTTGTCCTATGCTTGGAATACCTATCTAGATTAATGAACTTGAAAACCACCTCAGATTTTAACTACCACCCTAAATGTGGTAGCCTTAAGATTTCACACCTTGCATATGCTGATGATCTCATGTTATTTTGTAGAGGGGATACTTATTCTGTTAAGGTTTTGATAGATGCTCTAAATGAGTTTGGCAATGTCTCGGGATTAAGGGTCAATTTTGACAAATCAAACATTTTTTTGGGGGGAGTTAGGGACCATGATCTCACGGCTATACTTGATTTGGTGGACTTCAAAGTTGGAGCTTTTCCGGTTAAATACCTTGGGATTCCCCTCTCCCCCCTAAAACTGGCTGTGGCCGAATATGCCCCACTCTTGGAGAAGGTTACAAATTATTTAAACGCTTGGAATACTAAAACCTTGTCCTATGCAGGTAGAACTGAGCTAATCAAATCTGTTATCCAGGGGGTGCATTCCTTTTGGTTACAGGTGTTCCCTATACCACAAGCCATCCTAGACAGAGTGGTCTCACTTTGTCGTATTTTCTTTTGGGGGTGCAAATTTTCCAGGGTTGCTTGGGCTGATATGTGCCTTCCAAAAGAGGAGGGGGGCTTGGGCATTAGGCATACCAAAACATGGAATAATGCTCTTCTTTCAAAGACCTTGTGGGACATTCATCTTAAGCGTGATACTTTGTGGGTAAAGTGGGTGCATGGGGTATACCTTAAGGGTAGGAGTGTGTGGGAATTCTCCCCACACACTAGGGACTCCCAACTTATGAAGAAGTTTGGGCAGATCCGAGACCTTCTTGTCTCTAAATTTGACTCTATTGGGAGCACAATTAATGCCCTCTCCAAGCTTGTTATTAATGGGAAGTTGTGCTCCTCTAAAATTTATGACCTCATTAGAATCAAGAGCAACACACAGGTTTGGATGCCTTTCATTTGGAAAGCCTATATACCTCCTAAATTTTCATTTATTGCTTGGCTTGCCTTCCGCAATCGCCTAGCAACTTATGATAACCTTAGTAGGCTTGAGGTGATTAACATCTGCCCGTTTTGTAAGGGTGAACCGGAGACGGTAGCACACCTATACTTTGGTTGTCAATTTACAGGACAGGTATGGAGCAAAGTGAGAGCATGGATTGGGATGCCTAGGCAGATGACCACCTTGGATAGCTCGGTGAAGTGGATCAAGAAGGACCATGCGGGTGTCGGAGTCAAAGCCAAAGCTGCCCGTATTGCATTTATCTACACCATATACTGGATATGGAGGGTGCGGAATGCAACCAGATTTGATGATGCCAAAGCTCATGAGGAGGAAGTTTTTGCTAGGATCCAATACATGGTGTATAAGATCCTTTATAGTATCTACCCTCATGAAATTATTATGTTTTGAATTGTAATGTGTAGTACGGCTCCTTGCCTTTATGTCTGATTTGGGATTGATAGTATAACCCACAGGTCTTGGCATATCCCTCGTTGGGATAGCCCCATTTTTGCTCCCCCTTTTTGTGGATGTACTTGTACATAAACTCTTTGGATAATATATAATTACCCTTTATCCAAAAAATAGAGAGCCTCACATTTAGACTAACCGATCTCCGCCTTACATGTGAGTTACTCCCCCTCAAATAAAGCTTGCATCACACCATACGAGCAGCCACCAAGGAATGGTCATGATCTCCTCCGCAGCAAGAATTGATCCACTAAACTATCTTGTACCGCCGTTATCTACTAACGGGACACGCCGCCTGATTACCTCAATATCAGGAAGACTTTCGATACAACGCACCAACAGTAGATCAAATCGCAAGACCAAACCCCGCACACGATGTTCTCAAAAAGATCTCCTCTCTACCGACACTTGATCTGCAATTCATCTTGTACCACCACTGTTTACCAACAAGACATGCCACCTGACCATCTCAATATCAGCAAGACTTTCGATACAACGCGTCACTAACAGATCAAATCATGAGACCAGACTGAGAACCACCCACACAATGCATCTCATCACTCTGCTCCATATGTGTATGACTCAAGCTCTAAAGTGAAGTCCAACATCCCATCAAATAACATGATCTTGAATGCCTTTGACAACCCTGCTACCATGACGGTTAGACAGGATCCATCCCCACGACGAATTCCACCCGTTACTCTACCTCCAAAAACCATGGCTCTGATACAAGTGTTGGGGAAAACACGACCCCGGCATCTTCCAGGATCATGAGCTCAAAGGACTCTTGTACACTCGCGCACTCACTAGTAATACAAAGGCTCCATCTGACAATAACACTTTGTATTATACAATTGAAATGTACAAGTATTTTACAAGTAAATGGGTAGGTGACTTCACTCTTTGTATGTGACACTACTTCACTCTCACTCCCCTTTCTCAAGGATGCACTTACTCACTCAAGAGCTCCCCTCAAGTCTCTCTCTCATCACTTGAGGAGGCTCACTCAAAGCTCTCACTCTAGACTCTCATGAATGAGGAGTCCCACCCCTATTTATACTACTCTCCTTAAAGCTTCTCTAGAATTTTTTATACACCACTACATTTCTAGAGTCTTCCAATAAGTATCTACAAGCTTCTCCAATCTTCTAGAAGGATCCAGAGGACTCAACGTTTCTTTAGAATGTTCTAGGGGCTTCCACATGCTTCCACAAAGTTCTAGAGAGTTCCACACTTCTCTAGAAAACTCCATAATGTTCTAGAATATTCTATAATCTTCCACACGCTTCTATAAAATATCATGTCTCTCAAGAAAGTTCTGGAATATTCTAGAACATTCAATACGTTTCTACACACATCTAGAGAATTCTAGACATCTCCGTAATATTTTAGAGTTCTCATTAACTTCTAAATTAAGGAGGGAACCCAACATTGAGGTATGTGAATTAGGAATTTGGGGTTTGGTATTTTTTCGATTCAATACTTCTCTACACTATTGCTAGGCCTCACAAATAAGAATAGACTGACCCATTAATCATTGTATGCATTTTTTGAAATTATTAACTTCATTATATTGGGTAATTGTTTACTCCGTATTTTTTATAATGTTATTATTATTATTATTATTATTAGTAAATTTTGTTTTGCACTAATATTTTATAATGGTAATTGGATTAGTCATTTAGTTACTTTATCACCAAATTAGGTATGACACAATCTTAGTAAGACGGACAAAAAAGGAAAGATGAGACAATCTTAATGAGATGGATGATGTATTATTTATATATATATACTACGCATTAAATATGTAAGTATTGTCATGACGAGTAAACGCAAATTTGAACTTCAAAAAGAAAAAATAAAATGGTATTAAAGAGTTTTTTCTGGATTAATGCTAATTAATTAAATAATTACTAAAATAGGGTTGGGTTAAAAGTATTTATGGATCTACGGCTGATTTTAACCCGGGTTAGGCAAAGTCACCAAACGGTTTGGCGACTTATAATTTGCCATCCGGTTTGGCAACTTAGAAGTCGCCAAATCGTTTGGCAACTTTGGCTTTTAATAAACTGTTGCGCACACCTTATCAGACGGAACGAACGATTCAGGCCAACAAAATAGCTCCGACGAAGAACGATTGCAGCAGCCCACTCCGGAGACTACAACTACTAGGAGGCCATTCCACCTGCCAAATACACTCCCCAATCATCTTCTTCAACCTCTAGGTACATCAAATCCCTTGTTTTATCTCATTTTTCAACTTAGGGTTTAAAGTGATAATTTTCGAATTTGTAAATTAGGAATTGATTTGTAAATTGATTTGTTGTGAAGTGTGAATATGTATGCAATGTTTAATTTTAATCTTGAATTCAATGTAATTTTTTGATTTTGTTGTGCATTTGTTGTGTAATGTGAGTTTAAATGTCGGATTTTGTTTTTTTGTGAGAAAACTAATTATTTTTATTTTGTTAAGTGTGGTATATGTAATAAGATTTTCTTAAATATGAGAGATTATAAATATGTTTTATGTCTATGAAATGTTGAATTTGGGTGTATAAAGTTTGTATATTAATGTGTACTCATGAAATTAGGACATGTATTGTAATTGGAATATGGAGTTTTCCAACTTCCCAATCGTGTGTCATTGGGGAGGGAACATATTTGAGGAAGTAGGCCAAATACGCTATGAAGGTGGGAGCAGCAAGTTTGTAATTGTTTCTCGTGGCGCATGTTTGCTTGAGATGCTGCAAAAAATCCATGTAACTACACAGATTCCTCCAAGCCGTTCTTTGCAATTGAAAATGAAATATTCCCTTCACGGAGGATCATATATGCTTATGCCACTTGATGATGAGGAAGCTGTCACGAGAATGTGGATGATACTTCAGATGATGAGTATGTCCACACTGGAGATATACATTGCATAATCCATAGGTGACGCTTCTCTAACTCCCTCAACATCAAATGTTGGTGTATCTAGGCATGGTGTCAATGAAGCAACCACCTCAAATGTTGTTGTTCTGGACATGGTTGTAGAGGAAGAAGGGAGGTACTTTCACAATGGTGCATCATTTTTGGATGAGCAGGGAACAAATGATGACATGACAGAATCTGATGAAGATGATGGTGATACTGTGTCCGCAACTGCTATATCGTTTCATATCATTAACTATGTTTTCATATCACAATATAACATTCACTATGATATGAATAAGATTAAGGCTAATTTTTATCATTATGAAACAGATTACATGGATGCCATATAAAGCTCAAATGTTAGAGGAGTTACCCCCGGCAGGACGAGAACATTATGCTATATGGAGAGCACCTGTGCTGTTGATATGCTTTGACATTGTTGAGCTTCATATGTCTGATCGTGTTATGCGGCAATTTGGCTATGAGCAGGTCATTCCAGCACCTGTCAACACATTTGTAGATCTTCATAAGCTGGATAGGCGTGGGAAGCCTACAGAGGATTGGTCGCTCAGACATGCCCGATACGTGACTATATGGGAAAGGCGAGCGGAGCTTGTTGTGACTGTGACGCCGACATTTGTCCCAACTGTTTTTGCAGACTATATGAGATGGTATTACAGCATCACGCGGGTGTTTGTATCTCCATCTTTCAGACTCCCTACTCACCATTATCAACCTAGTCCCATGCCTTTGCACTTGGCGGTGAGTGTGCTCATAATTATTAAAGTAATTCATGTTCTTTATTTAACATTTTTAATTTATTTCAAAACAATTATATTTCATTTTTCACATTTCAGACACGGGCTTTGCATCATATACATGAGCGAGCAACTGCCACAATTTGTGAGACGCATGATGTGGACATGTACCATCAGGTTCTAACAGGCATTGCTTCCTTGTGTTCGGATGTGTTGGGGTGAGTAGACTATGACCATCTTATACATATGACCCCCTCTCAGGAATCTACGCCATCGACATCTACAACAGCAGCAACTTCTACATTCCAGACTCAGCATGACAGAGTTGTTCTTCAGCCACGTCAGCAGCGTAGGCGTATCCGTCAACAACCACACCTCCATGACCAGGACAACCAAGAAGACCTTCAAAACTTGTAGTCTTTCTCCATTATTGGACTTATTCATGTAGCCCGAATTTGAAGATTTTTTTTAATCTGTGAAACACTTTACTTCATGACGTATGTCCACCTGCAAAGTATTGAATTTTAGTTATTTAATCATTTGTTTTTGATGTATTTATGTGTTGGGTTATGCAAATGTGTTGATCTGTTCATGTGTTGATTTTTTTTTGGCTTTTGTTTTTGTTTTGTGTTTCTGACCAGGATTTCTCAAAATGTGTTATATTTTCATCTTTTTTCTGAAGCCTTCTGGTTTTGCAGATGCATGGGGAATATAAGTCGCCAAACGGTTTGGTGACTTATAAGTCGCTAAACGGTTTGACGACTTTCCCCTATTTTTAACTCAACCCTATTTTCATAATTATTTAATTAATTAGCATTAATCCGAAAAAAACTCGGTATTAAAATGTATACTATTTAGTACATTTTGTTTGTATTACATTTTAAAAATTATTTTGAACTTTGTTTAGTACAGAGTAGGTGTTTAGTACAGAGTATGTGTTACATGAACGTTATTTCTCATATTTTGTGTTTGTATTCATTTTATCTTATTTTTTAGGACAATGTCTTATACTATCCCTCATTCATAAAAGTTGCAACAGTTTGACCTTCATGTTTGCAAACGCGCAACTTTGACTGTAATTATATTTATTTACGTATTAGTAAACATTAAAAAAAGTTAATATATTAGAAATTTACATTAATATAAATTTATTAATATTTTATACATAATATTTTTATTATATATATTATTAGAAAATCGTAGTCAAAGTAAGGTGTTTGAATAGTGCAGAAATTCTAATGTTACAACTTTTATGGAACGGATGAAGTATTAATATAATTTGTGAATGTTAAGGGTTTTTCGTAAAGGGCCTTCAAAAAAATCCTAATATACTCCCGTGCGATGTGAAAAGTATTGTATACCTAAATTGAAAAAATGTCACTTTTGGTCCCATGACTATTATATCACTTCCAAATTTAGCCCCCTACTTTCAGATTGTCCACATTTAGTCTGTTACCATTATTCCCTCACCACTCCTCGTCCTTCTGGCCAAAATTCTGGCAAATTTAGTTCATTTATTAGCCTCAGAATCAGTCTTTACATTAAATTTTATATAAGGTTGAATTTTTCATATTAGTCTTTGCATTAAATTTGGTTTTTCATACCTAAAATCTGCATTAAATTTACCAGAATTTTGGCCGGAAGGACGAGGGATGGTGAGGGGATAATGGTCACGGATTAATCGTGGACAATCTAAAAGTAAGAGACTAAATGTGGAAGTGGTATAATAGTCACGGGATAAAAAGTGGAATTTTTTCTACCTAAATTTCATTATTTTTCCCCACCCCTAGTTGGAAGTAGGTTTAGTGTGTTAGCACCTAGGTTACATGTTTTGGATTGGATTTATTGATCGGAGGGCTATAAAAAAGCTTCCCCTCCCCTGCACAAACACAACATTTAGTGCCCACACACAATGCAGAAGATGCTGAAAGTTACCTCATAGAATGCAATTACTCAACTTTTGATTCTAGGCGGCAAGAGTATGTAATAATAGATATGTTTGAAATTCTGCTCTTTGTCGTTGGGTTTCATATATGTTCCCAAGGGACATGCTCAACATCTGTTTGTGGATATGCCTAAATGAATTAAAGTTATAGGTAAAACTGCAAAATTGTTTTTTCTTTGAATTTAGTTGTCTTCTAATTACAGGTGAAGCACTCTAAGCCAGTCTCACAATGTTTCTTCGCCGGGTTGCTACAAAGTTGCCTCAACCAACCAGGTTCTTTTGCAATGCTAGTAACCATGATATTTCCAATGCTATTGCAGAACTTAACAAGGTTATCTCTTAGTATCTTATGAACTTCTCTTTCAAATATTCACTTCAAGAAACTCTATAACTTAATAAGTTAATAGAAGACAGGGATATAAAAACCTGTATGCTAGATATTTGTTATTCTACTTTAAAAAACATGTCGATACACACACATATCGGTATCAAGCATCAATAAAAATGTGAAAGTTTTATTAAATTCAAAAAATTAACATTAAAATTTAGAGTTATGTACCAAAATGTTAATTCTTAGTCAACATTAAATTTGGTAAGATGAAATTAATTACCAATAAATTGATAATCGAATATATGTAAACATCCTATAAACATATAATAAAAGTTTAAAGTACTTGTTGTAATATTATGAATTATTCGTCTGTTTCTTTTTTTAGTTTATTTGAAATCGGTGAGTAGAAATATTGGTTTAGCCCCTTACTGATTGGACTTTAAGTTCCACAAGAAATAGAAGTGATTTTAGAGAGTGAAGATTAAGTAGTCTTGGGTTTGATTTTTGTTTTTAGACATAGGAGAGGAAGTCTTGGTTTTAATGAACAATAACAACAAGAGAAGAAAGATAAGGAAAATAAAAAAACAAGGTAAGATAAAATGGATAAGATAAAGATGAATATAAGATAAAAATAACATAAGAATATAAGAACGGTAAAAGATAAAAGAACATAAACAAGAAAAAAAATAAAAATAACATAAAGAACATAGAAAGATAAATAAGATAAATGTCAAAAGAAAAAGAGAGAATGATAAAGAAGGTAAAGAAGATATAGTCTTGGTTTTGATGAAAAGACATTCAAATTCACAAACCCACAAAACATAGTCAATAATAGGCATAAAAAAGAGTAACAGGCATTGAAGAGTATGATTGAGGTGTGAAGGTGAGGTTTAGCCAAGGTAGTCAAAGTCGTGAGGCGCACTCAAGGCGACGGAGTACGCCCATCGCCTGAGGCGCAAGGTGCAAAAAAGTGCTCGCCTGACTCATGTAAGGCGCGTTACTTAGAAAATATCACATATACTTTTATGCAAGTATCAAACATGATGTATATAACATCATATTGAACCAACTACATTAAAAAGTCATGTTTCTAAAAAATAAAGTCATGATTCACCAAAATAAGTTCATGCATTTGCATCATTTTCATGAGCCAAATAATTTGGTTTTCAAATCGGGTCTGTTTTTGCTGATTTGGCAGCTTCAAGACCTGTGGCTGAAGTTCGATTTTTCATGTCTTGTAAATGTACAAGGCAGATATTATTTACACAGTATACTTCATGAAACTATTCAATGATTAGATTATATGAAGTGTACATGAATAAAAATATTAAATAAGAAAATGCCGATAAATGGAACAATGATTAGAAAAATGGAAAATATTTTCTATTTAAATGATTAGAAAATGGAACAATGAAGAGAGTCACACATGATAGACCACTATATTGGTAGTTTACAAATATATATGTTTGACTTGTATAGAGTTTATAAGAAGTTGTTAGGTATGGGCCTTTCAGTCCCTAGAGCCGGTCAAACCCGTGACTCTTAAACCCGCCCCTTCGGTAGGAATGCCAAAAAATCCCACACCGGTGGGCTAAGAGAGTCCTTGGTACCTTATAAGGCCTAGGCTCTCCACCACTATTGACGCGTTTTAAATCCGTGAGGGGAAACCCAAAGCGGACAATATCGGTAGTCTGCCTCCCGGCTGTGGGATCGATCCTTCAGAAGTAGATGCTGAAAAAAGAAAAAACAAAGAAAATGGAACAGTCAAGGAGAAGAAAACTTACTGTCATTGATTGTGGTGCCAGCTTCTGCGGTTGATGTGGAGATAGTGAAGACTGAGGTAATGTGAGTAGAGCAGAGCAGGAGAGTTGAGGACTTTGAGTAGCGAATTGACTTGTGTTGATTAACGCAAATTTTCATCATTTTGACCTTTTATTTAGATACTTAGTTGGGCTTCATCATATTAAAGATATGGGCTTCTTATTTAAAATAGTCTGAAACTAAAATATTAGGCTTAAACGTGTGTTTCCACCTCAGGCGAGATTAGCGAGCGCTTGAGCGCTTTTGCGCTGCTCCTATCCTGTGCCTTACACAGATAGCTGCGCCTGGTGCGCTTAAGCGCCCATGATACGAATTCCACCCTCAGCGGACTGTTCTTTGGGAGTGGATTACAACAGAAAGTTTGCCCAAGACTCCTCACAAAAGAAAGATTGAAAATGATGTTTTTGTTGGTTGCGTCTAGCCGGTTTTGGTTCTGGGAAGCTTATTAGTTTCAGAAAACGAAAGGGAAGGGAATTATGGGTTCTCGCCACTTTCAGAGGAATGAAAGATAAGAGAAATGAGCTATGGACGCCACAATCAAATTGATAAGTCACACAACTCAATTGAACTCAATATAACACATGAGATTGAAAACAAACTGCTTTCATTTTCTGGTGTAAAGATACTGCCCTATTCATTGTCTCTCTAGTCTATAAATACTATCTATTCTACCTAAAGAACATGGACTGAAATCTGGAAACATGGAAAAGAAGACGGAAACGTGGGGTGAACAACTCAATCCCATATCCAACTAAGATAGCCACTAGCTACAAAAGTGGATCGTGGGTGAACTTTGTGGCTATCCTGCTCTTTAATTTAATTCTAAATTTAACTCTACCCTAGTAGATCGGTCCAGCTGCACTAAAACAGAAAATAATTAGATAAAAAGAAACATAACAGGTTGGAAAAAATGACTTAATGCTGGCCCATTGACCCGGATACAAGTCCACATGCTGAAAATGCCAATTTTACCATTCTGCCCAAGTTAACAACGTTGGAGTGTTTTTTTTGTTTGTTTAATTGATTGGATCAATTAAACCCACTAAGTGAACCATGGCTCCTTCGTCAACCCCCTGGGACGTGGTTAAAGTCTCACTTCTTATAGAGTTCTCTATCCAAGCACAAACAGCCTCTTGGAAACGCCTAACATGAGCTCTTGTCAATGGACCGTCTTGAATTTGTAAAGGGTCTTCCCTTAGGTCTCCTTGTGATTGTAAGCGGTCTATAGTATTCTCATCAGCTCCCTCCCCCTCAAGAGGATTCGTCCTCGAATCAGCTTCACCACCTGCATCAAAGGGAGATAAATGAGAAACATTGAAAGTAGCGCTGACATTACCATACTCACTTGGCAGCTCGATCTTATATGCATTGTCATTGATTCGTTCCAGAACTTGAAATGGGCCGTCCCCCCTTGGCATAAGCTTGGACTTACGTTGAATAGGGAATCTATCCTTGCTCATATGTACCCAAACTCTCTCCGGGTTTAAAAACAACCCTCTTTCGTCCCTTGTTAATTCGGTTGGCCACTTGTTCATTTCTTTTAGATATAGCCTGGCTAACCTTTTCATGCATCTGTTTCACCATTTCAGCCTTTTTTGCGCCGTCAATGTTAGTGATTTCTGTACTTGGCAGAGGTAAAAGATCAAGAGGTGTTAACGGTTCAAACCCATATACAATTTGAAAAGGCAAATTCACAAGGATTACATTCTTCCCAATTTTTCAAATTTTTACCTATCAAAACACGCAATAAGGTTCCAAGCGTTCTATTTACTACTTCAGTCTGGCCATCTGTTTGAGGATGACTTGTAGTAGAAAATAAAAGCTTCGTCCCCAATTTCAACCACAAGGTTTTCCAGAAATAACTGAGGAACTTGACATCACGATCAGAAACAATGGTTTTTGGCATTCCATGCAACCTAACTATTTCTTTAAAGAAAACATTAGCAATATGGCGTGCATCATCTGTCTTATTACAGGGAATAAAATGAGCCATTTTAGAAAATCTGTCAACTACCACAAATATAGAATCATGTCCAGACTTACTTCGGGGCAGTCCTAGCATAAAGTCCATTGATAGATTTATCCAAGGATGAGTAGAAACAGGCAAAGGAAGATACAAACCATTAGGCATACTCCTGGATTTGGCTTGTTTGCATGTAATACATCGAGAACAACATGTGTACACGTCATGCTTCAATTTTGGCCAATAAAAATGTTCTTGGAGTATATCACATGTCTTTTGTATCCCAAAATGTCCCATTAACCTGCCACCATGGGCTTCTTTAACAAGTAATTCACGTAATGAACATTTAGGTACACACAGCTTACCTCCCTTAAAAAGATAGCCATCACGCAAGTGCTACTGCTCATGTACACCCTTATCACAAGCAGAATAAATAGCACAAAAATCAGAATCATCAGCATATAAGGTTTTAATGTGCTCAAATCCTAAAAATCTAGCATGCAAAGTGGTCATAAGAGTATATCTTCGTGACAGTGCATCAGCAACCACATTTTCTTTGCCAGTTTTATATTTGATCACATAAGGGTAGGACTCAATAAACTCAATCCATTTAGCACGTCGTTTATTGAGCTTACCTTGACCACGCAAATACTTGAGTGATTCATGTATTACAAACTCCTTGTGTCTCAGGTAATGCTCCCAGTGTTCAAGAGCACGGATCAAGGCATATAGTTCTTTGTCATATGTGGGATAATTAAGGCAGGCACCGTGTAATTTTTCGCTAAAATAAGCTACTGGTTTTCTCCCTTGCATTAGCACAGCCCCAATACCCACACCAGATGCATCACAATCTAGCTCAAAAGTAGAATTAAAATCAGGCAGCACAAGAATAGGCGACGTACACAACTTTTCTTTTAACAAAGTGAAGGCCTTTTCTTGTCGTTTTGATAGAGACCTAGACAGTACTAGTAACAAGAATAATATTAGTCTTTTTATATTGTAGAACAAAAGGGGTTTAGGCCCTGAATTTAATAGTTTTGGGCTAGCCCAAATGGAAAAGAATGAATAGGTGTTGGGGGAGTAGAATAGGGGCAGGCAGAACTTGGATCTGAACCGGGACCTGGGAGAGACCGAGGGCACTCTCGAATTTGCCTTCAACTGTATCGTTTCTTTTCACTTCTTCAATTTCAGTGTTCAATTTCAACAATTCATCGCCATATTTGCCTGTACTTATCATTGGTATCAGAGCATCCTTCCTGGAGCCTGAATCGATCGTCAGTTTCAACGACAGTTGAAGAAGAAGATGGACAATAGCGACAGTCAGTGGAAGGAGTTGCGCTATATGCTGCGCAAACTTCGTCACCGTCAGAGGCGACATAGAGACAGAGCTAGGAGCCCTCCTAGACATCGTCGATCAATTGAAAGCCAGTCGTCGTCCTCGCAAGCCAAGTCTCCCAGTGCATCGCAATCGCGAACTCCAGCTGCTAGCGAGAAGTCTTCGCACTCTCGAAGTAATCCACATAGTCTGCCGATCTCTTCGCAGTCGCCAGCATCTTCTTCCTGTTCGCCAGACTCTTCGCCGTCAGTAGCCGCTCCTCACCTATCATCAACGACCAATTCAAAATTGTCGTCTCTGGCCGCATGTCACAGTTCGTCCACGCTAGTCGCTCCTCACCATGTGCAAGCTTCATCAGTTTTCAGAACCCTAGACCAAGCTGAATCCGAAAATGGATCACCAAGAACTTCATCGCCGACAATGAACATTAAGTTGAGATTGTCAGAACCGAAAGAGCAGGAGGTCACAAGCGCAGATAAGTCGAAAAGGACAGGTGATAAGATTTATTATTCGACTCTAGTGAAAGCCGTGCCAAAATCTGTTGATTCTTCTGAACCAGATCAAAAACTAGATCAGATCATTTATAGTATCAAACTTCCTGGACTTGCTTTATTGGGTGAAGGCATGGCACATACACTTTATTTTTGTAGGGGAGAGCATGAAACAATTGGAAGGTTATTTGTAGGAGTGTTTGTGTGTGCTGAAACAGACTACTTATCTTTTCCTTGGAGGGAGAAGAGTGTTGCTTATGCTGAAAGTCAGGATCAAGCTCAGGTGGGTGACTGTGTTATAATACTCCCGGATGCCTTGGCAAAATCATGGATGCAGGATGATCCACAGATAATTTCATTTGAAGAATCAGTTTTCAATCGGGATGATGAATTCCTTCTTAATAGCAGTCATGAAAGAAAAATTCATGCAATAAAGAAGTTCAGTGTTGTTACCAAATTTAAGAATCTTGACAATGTTTTTGGCCCTATTTCAGATTACTGGTTGAGTAGAATCAGTGTGGATCCGGACCCTACTATTCAGATTGCTGGAATTGATATCTCCAAGAGGGAACAACTCATGAATTTATCTTTAAAGCTCAAAAGGGTTAAAGGAAGGGAAGCTGAAGTAAATGTTCAACCTTGTACAGTTAAAGAGCAAGCTGAAGCTAACAAAAAGAAGGAAGGGAAATCTAGCATACTTGATGCTTTTTTCAGGCTTGTGGAACTGGAAAGAGGGAGGATCAGTATTGATGATGGTGATTTTTCAAGGTTAGGATTGAGGGACTTCAATAAGGTTGTTGGTATTATACCACAGTTGCTTATTATGTTCTCAAGCAGTGTTGGATTCATCCTTGATCCATTCAATGAACACAAGGGTGCTGATCTGTGGGTGGTTTTAGAGAGGGCACATATCAAAGAAATGATCAGGATGAGCTCTTTGGGTCTGGATACTGAGGATTTTCTTCAAGATAAAGTTCTGTATGATCTTTTAAGTGAGAAGCCTAATTTAAGGGAGGGGTTGAAGGCGGAAGGGCATGCAACACTAAGGGCGGCCAAGGGCCTTCAACCTATGGGACTGACAGTGAAACTGGCTCCAGGAGTTTGGATTGTCATGCTCAACTGTTTGGATGGACAGTCAGATTTTCAAATCTTTGGGATGGATATCGTTTCAGCATTGGTTGATCATTCCAACAATAAACAGTACTTTGAGACCATAATTCAGGATTTCATACAAAACTGTTATCATCAAGGTGTTCTATTCATTGGAGATGCAGATTGTTATGGTCGGAGTACTAACCGAGATTCTGTGCATGCAGCAGCTATTGGTCACATGGTGGATGATGGTGGTTTGTTATTACTAAAGATTCTTACTGATGAGGTTGGTGAAGAAGGATTATGCATATGGAGTTAGCCTGGTGGCAATGTGCCAAGTTCTTTGTTACCTTCCTTGGTTGCTGCTGTGAAGACTGAGACTTACAGTCCCGAAGCTGACTTTGTATTCTCAATTGGAGATTCTGTAAGAGATCAGATATGGGGCAGTGAAGGAGATAACGAAATTGGCCAAAAGGATCACTATGTTGACAAAGAGATTGAGTGGATACCAAAACGAAGAAAACTATCCGAGCTGAAGTACTGGGAAGGCAGAGGAGCAAGGATAAAACGTACTGGCATGGCTATTTCTTACTCAGATACTTCCCACCTTGAGGACAAGGTGGTTGTCAAAGGGGGGAGTAATGATAGAGACCTAGACAGTACTAGTAACAAGAATAATATTAGTCTTTTTATATTGTAGAACAAAAGGGGTTTAGGCCCTGAATTTAATAGTTTTGGGCTAGCCCAAATGGAAAAGAATAAATAGGTGTTGGGGGAGTAGAATAGGGGCAGGCAGAACTTGGATCTGAACTGGGACCTGGGAGAGACCGAGGGCACTCTCGAATTTGCCTTCAACTGTATCGTTTCTTTTCACTTCTTCAATTTCAGTGTTCAATTTCATCAATTCATCGCCATATTTGCCTGTACTTATCACGTTTACCTCAATTAAATCCTACATCTTTTTTGACAATTTCAGTTAGTGGTGCAGCGATTGAGCTAAAGTCCCTAACAAACCTCCTGTACAAACTAGCTAACCCATGAAAACTTCGTACCTCACTAACTGATTTTGGGGTAGGCCATTCTTGAATGGCTTTTATTTTAACACTATCTGCTTTAATTTCTTGGGCACTAACAATATACCCTAGGAAGTTAACAGATGTGGTGCAGAATTCACACTTCTCCATATTAGCATATAGCTTATTCTCAATCAAAACATCAAACAAGGCACGCAAATGATCAACATGCTCCTCCACACTTTTGCTATATACTAATATATCATCAAAGTAAACTACAATGAATTTACCAATATGTTCTCGTAGTATATGATTCATCAAACGCATAAAGGTGCTAGGTGCATTGGTGAGGCCAAATGGCATCACAAGCCATTCGTAAAGACCCTGCTTAGTCTTAAAGGCCGTTTTCCATTCATCACCCTCACGAATACGTATTTGATGATATCCAGATTTTAGGTCTACCTTACAGAACATATTAGATCCATGTAGTTCATCCAGCATGTCATCTAAACGAGGAATAGGAAACCGGTACTTTACCATGATTTTGTTGATAGCGTGGCAGTCTATACACATTCTCCAGCTCCCATCTTTCTTCGGCACCAATAAGACTGGTACTGCACATGGACTCAAGCTTTCCTGCACATGCCCTTTTGCCAGTAATTCCTCCACTTGCCTTTGTATTTCCTTTGTTTCCTCCGGGTTACATCTATAAGCGGGATGATTTGGAAGAGGAGCTCCTGGAACAAGGTCAATCTGATGCTCTATTCCCCTTACTGGTGGTAATCCTTTTGGTATCTCTTTTGGAAAAAGCCCACGATATTCCTGCAACAAAGAAGTAATAGCCTCGGGCAATTGCTCGAGATTAGTCAGTTTGGAGTTTTCTCCCTTAAAAAGGGCAAGGTACACGGGCCTCCCTGCTTTCAAAGCCTTCTCAACAACCCTCTTCTTACAAATCAAACTCACTTCCTTCCCCCCCCCCCCCCCCCTCTTTTCCTGTTTTTTCTCTCTCAGCTTTTCTCTCTCACTTTCCTCTTTTTCTATTCTGTCATTTTTTTCTTCTTTTTTCCTTTATTTTTTTTCTTTGCTCATCTAGGAGCTGGCTAGGACTCAATGGCACTAGAGTAATTTTCCGGCCCTTGTGAGTGAATGAAACCTTGTTAGTGTGGCCATCATGGATGGTTTGTTTGTCAAACTGCCAAGGCCTTCCTAATAGCATGTGTGCAGCCTCCATTGGTACCACGTCACATAGTACTTGGTCTTCATACCTCCCAATTGCGAATGGCACCATCACTTGTTGATCCACCTTGATCTTTCCTGAATTGTTGAGCCATTGAAGGGTGCACGGGGCATAATGCTTGCTTGTTTTAAGCCCCAACTTGCTTACCATCTCGGTACTAGCCACATTGGTGCAGCTGCCTCCATCTATGATTAGATTGCACACCTTCCATTTCACAATACAGCGGGTGTGGAAGATGTTCTCCCTTTGCTCCTCGTCAGCCTTGTATTTAGCACTAAGGACTCTTCTAGTTACTAGGGCCTCACCCTCTGCTGTCCTCGTCTCGTGGTTCTTCCGCTTCAGTGTCGGACTGTATTTCTCCAGTTGGCAGTAAGGACATTACCCTCTTATTGGGACACTCGGATGCATAATGTCCAAATCCCAAGCACTTAAAACATTTGACATTTCGTTTCTTGTTAGTAGTAGTATCCACCTTTTCTTTTCCCTTTGGTTCCCCGACGTTCCTGTCCAACGTGGGCTCAGCTTTGGATTTGTTCCCAACCTTCATTTCCTTTTTCTCCCAGTTTGATTTCCAGCGGTCAGAACTCATATTCTGTTTGTCTTTCCTCCTCTTTAGTTGCCTCTCTACTTTCTCAGCTAGTTGGAAGAGCTCATCATAATCAACAGTGTGATCTCTCCACCTCACCGGCTATGTCTGGGTTTAGGCCCTTGAGAAATCTAGCCATGGTTGCTTCTTCATCTTCTTCTAGTCCTAACCTTGCCATGAGAGTCTCTAATTCTTGGTCATAATCCCTGACACTCTTAGATCCTTGTACCAAACCTTGCAACTTCTGGTACAACTCTCTGTGGTACCACGCAGGTACAAATCGTTTCTTCATCAGAGTCTTCATCTCCTCCCAACTATTCACAGGTCTCTCCCCGTTTCTCCTCCTACTTGCCGCTAATTTGTCCCACCATGTGTTAGCGTAGTCTTTGAATTCAACTACAGCTAAATTCACCTTCTTCTTCTCAGAATAACTATGGCAGTTAAACACCTTCTCAACTCTCTTTTCCCACTCTAAGTAAGCTTCTGGATCATTCTTACCATGGAAAGAGGGTATAGACATCTTGATACTCCCTACGTGCTCATCGCGTCTTTCCCTATCATGGTTGTCCCTTCTGTGATTTCTTCTCCTTCGTCCCGGTCTTGTTGAAGCATTTTCTGTCTCCCCTTCACTCTCGGCACCTTCCTCTTCATCTTCCTCACTCTCTTGTCTTTCACGATTTTGCCCCCATCCATCTCCCTCTTAAATCCGCCAGTTCTACTTCTTGTCTCCCCATTCGATCTCTTATGTCCCCAAACATCATCCCAAACCTTTCAAGTTGCTTAGTTATATTCCTCAAGGCAACATTGAGGTCTGGAGTGCCCTCGGTGTTGCTTGATTCAACCATAACTTAGTCCTGCAAAAACAAGTTAGTGAAAATAAAATTTAGTCTCACAGTCACTCCCTTTCCACTCTCGCTTTACTGGTGCTCACTCCAAATTTTATTTTTTCCCGCTCGTGTATAGGCTCTCTAGAGTGCTCCCAAAATATGCTCACAAGCAATTTTGTTTTCTCACTACTAGTGTTATACAAAGTGTATATGACTTTTATCAACATGTTATGATGCCCGTTGCTCAGAACAAAGTGGCGGTGGGTAGGGTTAGGTGTTTCTGGCACAGAGGGTACTTAGTTTGTTTTGCTTTTTTTTTCATTTTTTTTTCTTTTTTTTTTTTTGTTTTTGTTTTGTCTATTCAGCAACAATCGAAAGAGATGAGAACAACACAGATATACAGATTGGAAGGGTTGAATATTGAAAAGGAGTTTCAAGACTATAGGCAATAAGACATTAAGAGACACACACAACCAACGTGAAATTTCACTATTATTGATGCTAGTGATTTGCAGGAATGGACTGGAAAATTGAATTCTCTGTGAGGATGAAGCCGAAGCTCTGATACCAAATTAATGATACGAATTCCACCCTCAGCGGACTGTTCTTTGGGAGTGGATTACAACAGAAAGTTTGCCCAAGACTCCTCACAAAAGAAAGATTGAAAATGGTGTTTTTGTTGGTTGCGTCTAGCCGGTATTGGTTCTGGGAAGCTTATTAGTTTCAGAAAACGAAAGGGAAGGGAATTATGGGTTCTCGCCACTTTCAGAGGAATGAAAGATAAGAGAAATGAGCTATGGACGCCACAATCAAATTGATAAGTCACACAACTCAATTGAACTCAATATAACACATGAGATTGAAAACAAACTGCTTTCATTTTCTGGTGTAAAGATACTGCCCTATTCATTGTCTCTCTAGTCTATAAATACTATCTATTCTACATAAAGAACATGGACTGAAATCTGGAAACATGGAAAAGAAGACGAAAACGTGGGGTGAACAACTCAATCCCATTTCCAACTAAGATAGCCACTAGCTACAAAAGTGGATCGTGGGTGAACTTTGTGGCTATCCTGCTCTTTAATTTAATTCTAAATTTAACTCTACCCTAGTAGATCGGTCCAGCTGCACTAAAACAGAAAACAATTAGATAAAAAGAAACATAATAGGCTGGAAAAAAATGACTTAATGGCTGGATACAAGTCCACATTCTGAAAATGCCAATTTTGCCATTCTGCCCAAGTTAACAACGTTGGAGTGTTTTTTTGTTTGTTTAATTGATTGGATCAATTAAACCCACTAAGTGAACCATGGCTCCTTCGTCAACCCCCTGGGACGTGGTTAAAGTCTCACTTCTTTTAGAGTTCTCTATCCAAGCACAAACAGCCTCTTGGAAACGCCTAACACGAGCTCTTGTCAATGGACCGTCTTGAATTTGTAAAGGGTCTTCCCTTAGGTCTCCTTGTGATTGTAAGCGGTCTATAGTATTCTCATCAGCCCAGGTGCTCGCTTTTGACTACCTTGGGTTTAGCATAAAGCATAATCACTAGATAATAGGCAATTCAGTGGCATACACTGAAAAAGTTTGAATTTGTGGTGCCCGGAAAAAATAACCTGTCTATTTAAAATTGAAACATAAATTTTACACATGAAAAAACATCTATTGAACTTGTGATAGGCAGGGGTCCAGATTGGCCTCCCATATTTACTCCATGAAACCATGAGCCAGAATGAAAGAAAAAGTTCTACAAATTACGATGCAAACATTCAAGTGGCTGTATGAGATGCACTGTGGTAGAGATGACTGGCACATTGCACCGTTGCAGTAGATAAGAATCATTAGATAGATTGCAATAAAGATAGGAGTGCGTGCGCGAAGGAGGCTTAGTATTCTATGATTCTTATAAATGGGTTATCTTCTTTCGATCACAGCATCATATCATTGCCTTGACATGATCATACATTGTTTAAAGCATATGGTCTTGCATCTTTTGATGTTTTTAATATACAATGCAATTGAAGTAATTCCGGATAGATGCTCATTGGTGTCTGTGTGCTGCTATTCTCAGGAAATGGAATCCATATTTGGTGAACCTCCCCCGCCTAGTCTTTCAGGCCATGCCGGAAACCAGGATGTTACAATAGAGTCTGTCTCTCTCCCACCAGATGTCCAAGAAAATGACTTAAGGTTGACTCACATTGGCAGCTCAGGTGAGGCCAAAATGGTAGACGTATCCAGTAAAGAGGTTACCAATAGAGTGGCAGTTGCTAGCTGCAAGGTCATTTTGGGAAGGAAAGTGTTCAACCTTGTTTCAGCCAACGAGATGGGGAAAGGAGACGTTCTTGGTGTGGCTAAGATAGCTGGAATCTGCGGGGCAAAGGAGACGAGCAGAATCATCCCACTGTGCCACAATATTAACTTGACGCATGTCCGAGTGGGTTTGACTTTGAACCCTGAAGATTCGAGTGTTGAGATAGAAGGGGAAGTGGCCACGTGCGGACAGACCGGAGTGGAGATGGAGGCCTTGACGGCAGTGACTGTGGCTGGCCTGACGGTATATGACATGTGCAAAGCAGCTTCAAAAGACATCCGGATTACAAATGTAAAGCTTGAACGGAAAAGTGGTGGGAGGACTGGTGATTGGTCCCGAGAGAAATGATTATTATTTGTCTAGAAGATGGGACATTTTTTCAAATATTTATTGGAAAAAGAGGTGGGAAATTTGTGGAATTGATCATGAGTTGAGAAATCTAAGCTCCAAGATTTGAATTGAACAGTTGGTGTAAGCAGAACAAGAACTATCCGGTTGATAGCATGTCAAAAGGTACACATTGAAGGAAAATTATAATAAGGGTAGATGAGTTTTCAGAGACGACTAAATCTAATAATCTGTGTACATGTGAGAATGAGAAATCTCTGAAGGGAGATGTACATTCCAACAAGAGTTCTACAATTTGAGAGATACTTTTGAACTTTTAAAAGTTAGAGAAATTTATTATTTAAGTTATGTAATTTTCGATTGTGCAACTTGACTTACATGTAGATTTGTTTTTGCTACTAATAAATCTATCCATATTAAGGACTATTGCACAAGAAAGTACGCTTTTCGGTAAAAAATATACTAGAAAAAAACATCAGAGTCAAATTTTTTTGTTAAAAAGTGTACTTTATAGTGAAAAGGTCTTTATTGTGAACAAGCTTCTTCATATATTGAATCATATCTGCAAATGAGTAAATGAGTAAAGATACAAGACTAAAAGCGGACACAACCAAAAGTTAAAGAACTAAATTTTATCTAATATAAATGAGAAGTTATTTAACCAACTAATCATCATTATTGAATTATTGGATTGGGGTGAAAGAATATTTTCAATAGTTTAAGGGTATATGTGATAACACATTACACATCAAACATCAAAGAGGTCAATGATAGTATGATACCTTCAATAAATGACTTTCTTTTTCAATACATTTGTACATTTAGTTATTATTATTATTATTATTATTATTATTATTATTATTATTATTATTATTATTATTATTATGAATTACTTTGTATTTTTTTGAAATGCATTTGCTCACCAAATTAGTCGTTGCTTGTTACGTTTTGAATTCTCAATTCAAATATAGTAGTGGACCCGGCCCGGCGATCCGGCCCAGCCCAGAACCGGGTCCGTCACTGTTTAGAACTGGATCGGGTCCGGAGTTTTCGGTTTCTTGTCTGGAACCGACCCTGTCCGTCCAAGAGTGGTACCCAATCCGGGTTCACCTATTTGGGGACCGAACTGGACGATTCTGGTCCCGGACCGGCTAATTTTTTTAAGTTTGAAACTTTGTAAAAACAAAAAAATACAACGAGTCTGGGTCCAAGACAAGAATCGGACAGCTTGGGTATCCGAATCAGGCTAGACCCGAAAAAAGCAGGTTGGTCGATCACAGGTTGCATAAAAAAGTTTCTAGGACCGGGAGCTCTCGGCCCGGAATCGGAATAGAACCGACCCAAATGCACCCCTAAAATAGAGTATAGCCATTGTGGTGGGTCATGGAACATTTGTTGTTAAATACTTCCTCCGTCCTTTAAAACTTTGTCATCTTTCCTTTTTAAGACGTCCCAAAAAAATTTGTCACTTTCTCTTTTAATCATTTATTTTGTGATTTCTATTATTTCTCTCTCCTATGCACAAATTTCAACCACACAGTTTTTACTTTTTTATTCTCCGTGCCGATCAACTTTGACAAAGTTTTAAGGGACGGAGGTAGTATTAGTAGTAGTAGTATTTAACTAACTCTATTAAATAGGTTCATGCCAATATAATGCATGCATGTTTATTTATAATATATCATTTTTTACAAAATATAAAATAAAAACAGACTGGGACCAACACAAAACTATAAATACACATAACCCACATGAAAATATTGTCAAACAAAAAACCCATATGAAAATTAACATGTTTTAATGCATAAAATTAAATGAGACCATGTTTAATAACAGAACAACTTGATCTCTCGGGTACATCAATGTTAAACTTTTCTATATATGAAGTCATTATTATACTACGTATTATATATATTACAGTATTCACAATTGAACAATACATAATATATAAATTAATATTTCATATAAGTCTGTCGATCGAGGAAGGCTTTCACAACGGATTTGGAAATGCCCTAATTAAAGCTGGTTGGAGAAAACTGAACGTTGATGTAGTTTGGGGAAATTCAGGACTCGAAATGAATCTGGAGATTTTGTTGCACGGGGTGCTAAGCGGGATTGGGGAAGTTCTTCTCCGATATTACTAAAAGGTTCACCAAGATTTTGTTGCACGGGGTGCTAACCGAAACCACTCCTGGGTTGACCAGTTTCAGGTACATTGTCTAGTGTTCTGCAGTCAACTATGATCTGGTAAAACCAGCTCCACCACTAGTCCAAACGTATGTAGTCAACTATACCGGTTAGTTCCTTACATATTATATTTAGGGGCTGTTTACTTTTTTCATTAAGTTATGAATGGATTAAGACGTCTGTCTAAATTAAGACGTCTGTCTGGATTAGTGGTGGACTCGGGCCGGGCCAATCGGCCCGGAACCGGACCGGCCCGCTACTGTGCGGGCCCGGACCGGCCCGGTTTGTCGGTTAGGTCACGGTTCGGGCCACCCGGCCTGGTCATGTAGCGGTTCGGGCCCGGGCTTATAATTTGGTGAACCGGCCCGGCCCTCAACGGTCACAAAAAAAAAAAAAAAAAATTAAAAAAATTTGAAGGCTCTACTAGCCGTTGTGAGACCTCCCAAACGGCTCTATAGCCGTTGGGAGCATAGGAGGGGGGGTCTGGGGGGTTAGGGGGGGGTGGGGTGGGGGTGGGGGTGGGGTATACAAAAAAAAACCTATTTATACTCCTATTTTCTATACATTTTTTACACCTCTTCTTCTACAACTCTTTCTACTCTCTAAAATCTAAATTCTGTATTCTCTTAATCTCTCATATTCAATCATCTTCATTCTTCATCTTCTCCAAATTCTTTCTACATATATATAATTTATATAATTATTATATCTACTTATATATTATAATATTAATTATCTACTTATAAATATATACTTATACACATTCATATTATAATTCTTTACGCATTATATTATATACTATATATTGTTATACATTATATTATATATTACTTATAATATATTTACACATTATATATTTATATATACTATATATAGTTATACATTATATTATATATTACTTATAATATAGTTATACATTATATTATATATTACTTATAATATATTTACACATTATATATTTATATATACTATATATAGTTATACATTTGATTTATATATACACTTCTCGTTTATCTATTTAATTACTTAATTGTTTCATTTGTCATATTAATATTAGTTAAAGTAGTTAAAGTTAATTGTTTCATTTGTCATATTAATATTAGTTAAACTACTTATTTGTTACATTTCTCATATTAGTTAATTAGTTAATTGCTACATTTTTACATTTCTCATATTAGTTAGTTGCTACATTTGTACATTTCTCATATTAGTTAATTAGTTAATTGCTACATTTTTACATTTCTCATATTAGTTAATTAGTTAATTGCTACATTTTTACATTTCTCATATTAGTTAATTAGTTAATTGCTACATTTTTACATTTCTCATATTAGTTAATTGCTACATTTGTGCATTTCTCATATTAGTTAATTAGTTAATTGCTACATTTTTACATTTCTCATATTAGTTAATTAGTTAATTGCTACAATTTTACATTTCTCATATTAGTTAATTGCTACATTTGTGCATTTCTCATATTAGTTAATTAGTTAATTGCTACATTTTTACATTTCTCATATTAGTTAATTAGTTAATTGCTACAATTTTACATTTCTCATATTAGTTAATTGCTACATATCTCATTAACGTAAAAAAAATCTAGTTAATTTTTACATTTCTCATATTAGTTAATTAGTTAATTGCTACAATTTTACATTTCTCATATTAGTTAATTGCTACATATCTCATTAAAGTAAAAAAAACTAGTTAATTTTTACATTTCTCATATTAGTTAATTGCTACATATCTCATTAAAATAACAAAACTAGTTAATTTTTACATTTCTCATATTAGTTAATTGCTAATATTTGTTCAATTTTAAAGATGGAGCGAGGTAGACATTCTGTAGATGTGGGTATTGCATTTGTTCTTGATCCTCGTTATAAACTTCCTTACTTGGCAAATTGTATAGATTACTATTATGCTTCTTTTTTTCCAACTCAAGAGTTCGATGATAATCCCATCGACCCTAAACAAGAATTCAACGAGGTTAGTAATTTATTTCATCAATTGTATAATGAATTTCATGCACAATATGGTAATGCACCCCCTCCCATGCAACGAACATCTTCTTCATCTAAAGGAAAATCACTTTTAAAATCCGCTTTTGGTTCTCTATTGAAAAAAAGTAGAGCAACTCCCGCTACTGAACAAAGCTCAGGTAACGAGCTTTCTTTGTATCTAACATTGAATGTTGATTATGAAGTTGGTGATGACTTTGACGTTCTTAAGTGGTGGAAGGAAAATGAAAGAACATTCCCGATTTTATCAAAGATGGCTAAGCAAGTACTAGCAATGCCGATATCAACCGTTGCCGTGGAACAAGAATTCAGTGCGGCCGGCAACGTCCTAACCGATTTTAGAACGAGGTTGAGCCCGAGCTCTCTTGAGACACTAGTTTGCTTTCACGATTGGTTGAAGGCCCAACGAAGAACTCAAGAAATTACCATCACTCCCTCCCGCCACTTTATGGAGGAAACAACCGAAGGCGGAGAGTCCGATTGATTTTTTATTACAAAATGTATTACATTTTTTAAATTCATCCTAATTCTCAATTGTACTTCTTATTTGAAATAAATATACTTCAATTCGAATATAATATATTGTAATTGTAATAAGATTTATTCTAATTATATAATAATTAAAAAAAAATTAAATAGGCCCGGCCCGGCCCGCCGGGCGGCCCGGCCCGTGAACCGGGCGGGTGACCCGAACCGAACCGGACCCGGGGTTATCCGGGCCGGTTCCGGGCCTGCCTTCCTAGAACTGAGGCCCGGCCGGGCCCAGGCTTGAACCGGGCCCGAACCGGCCCGAGTCCATTCCTAGTCTGGATTAAGTGACACTGAAATAACAAGCTATTTACTATGTGTGCTGAATGAGAAGTCTGAATTATATTTGCGCAAAATAGCTCCAAAAAAGCTCCAAGAATGAACAATAGCGTTCCAAAGCAAAACAGCTCCAAAAAATCTGAAAATTTAATATGTTGTTCGTCTAGAGAAGACGATCATCCCTGTATCTTTAGATTTTTCATAGCCCCAGCCAATCAACACTAGAATTAAAAATACAGTCCGTCCATGAACATTTGTGACTGATTGCAAAACAGATCGAAAAATTCTGAAATTTCAGTATGTTGTTATCCTAGGGAAGACAGGAAGACGATCATCACTGTATTTTCAGATTTCTCATAGCCATAGCCAATGAACACCAGAAATCAAAAAACAGTCCGTCAGTGAACAATTCCGCAGAGGAGAAATCAGCTCATTTCTTGGATTTTTTAGCCGTAAGAACTCATTCCAAACTCAAATCCAAGGTCGGAAGTGAACTTAGGAGATGATTTCGACTAAAAAACGCCTAAAATCTGAAGTTAAATCCACAAATCCATTGAAGGAAGAAGTCATATGCGGAGATGAAGCGAAGAAATACCGAGATGGTCATATGCGGAGATGTCTGAACCCTGAGGAGTATTAAAATTGGGCTAAATCATAAAGTCAGATATGGTCTGACTGAATAAGTCACAATATCATTTAAGTCACAAATAAACACAATGATATAGCTGAGCGAATAAGTCCTGATTTCCATTCAACCCATTCAGTCGTAAGTAAACGGGGCCTTACATTATTTACATATATGGGGACTGGGATAATGCTTTGTTCATGCATCTCCAAAGTGATATTAATGTTACTGTCTTTGTATTATCCCCATCCAGCCATCCCTAAAACAACAATTGTATATTGCTTTTTATTATATAGGAAAAATAAACCACTGAACAATGAGTCTATATGTACAACATACGACGACAATAATGAGTGCCACAAAGGCTTTCACCTATAATGAGGTAAGGGGGTCAAATGTACGCGGCCGTACCTTTGTACTAAAGTACATAGAGAATGTTTCGGATGACCCATGATGAAAATTGCATAAAAATTGCATGGATTGACTCTTGCTTCATAATAAAGAAGCGCAGACAGCTTAATGAGTCATTTTGCTTTATACCATCATATTCTCAAGCCAAAAAATAGTGACTCTTTGGCTTCATTGGAAATAGTGATGAAAACAAAGAAAACATTGATACTGGAAGTGAAAGAAAACATTGATACTGCCGTGACAGACTTATATGAGGAAATAAGTCATCTATAAAGTTGGCATTAGTTGCATCTTTTTTATAAATGAAATGTCATGTTTCAATAATATATGTGTGTGTGTGTATACACACATATATATACATATACACATTGGATCTTCCGGAGTAAAGGATTACGATACGCGGTTGCAGAGGTTGTAACCAGACAAAAGAGAACTCAAAGCAAAGGCAGCGAAAGCCAGGAAGGACATGGCGATTGATGCAATCGCCATTTCTGTGAATTCATCTTTCCCCCAATTTGATACCCAGTCATCAACCCTTGTTGCAGACGAAGACGATGCCGACATCAAAAGGTATGCCAAAACCTGCATTGACAGCATATACGCACAATGATTATTTCCAGAAATGACTTCACATTCAAACAAGTTTGGTGGGGGTGGCAAAAGGGTTCTAAACTTTATTATCCATCACATGTACGAACTATATCATCTTATTTGGTTCAAGCACCATGCAATGATTATAACAACAAGACTCCAGTTTACGTGTGTGCCCTTCTAATCACAGGTAACCTGAGTGATTCCTGTAGGAGTTTGTCTTTCATTTAATCCTCATGTCCCATGAAAAAAGAGTAATATTTGAGCACAAGAAACTATATCTTCAATTATAATAAGTGTTTATTAGCTCTTCACAGTCTAGTCAAATTAATAGTGTAAGAAAGATTTTGGATGATACTTGAAGATTCATAGACACATAGTATTAGCTGCTAAGAATATTGCAGTGATCAGGGTAGAGAAAATCAAGTAATCAACTAAGAGGGAAATGACACTTTGAAACAGGGTGGCCTATATAATACTACCTCCGTCCCATTAACAAAAGTAGGGTTATATGGTTGATATTGAATTGGTAAAGAAAGAATAAAGTAAGAATCTTACCACACAAACTTTACCAAATTTGGTACGAGACAATCTTAATGGGACAGACCAAAGGGAAAGATGAGACAATTTTAGCGGAACGGAGGAAGTAATAGAGTTTGGAAGAAATCAAACTCCTGTGCATGAGGGGGGTCAAAATCACTACAAATTGTTGATTTAAGTAGACATCAATGATGGCATGTCCCCAAACTAGTCGCTTGAAAGTATTGTAGCCCTATATACTACCGATGAAGTCAGGAGGGAGGGTTAAAATTACTGCAAAAGGTTCGAAGATATAATCATTTAATTAGACATAATTTAAGGTATGTCTCCAAACTAACTGCATGGAAGTACTTTCACCCTATATATTAGCAAGAAGATACAACTTACTTATAAATAGACCAAGATTAATGCCTTGAGGGAATATAATATATAGAAGTTTATATAAGATGATAAACAAAACTTGCCTGATCAATGGCAAAATCAAAATGATGCCGCAGGTGGTGAGAGATGAAGTGTTTCTTGGTGGCCAAATAGTAGGATACATTAAAAGCTTGAAATCCAGAATATACAAATCCGATAACATTCACTGCCAAACAATACCTGCCAGACATGAGATCCAAAGTAATATAGAATATAAGTAACTAAAGAAATGCGATAGGTGACACAAAGTGTACGAAGACGCAAACAATTGAAAGAGATTGGCAATGAGCATTTAGGGTAAGTTTCATTCTTTTAATCATGTAAGAAGCATGTGGCAATACATGTAAGTGTTTCAAAAATTGACTTGCCAACACCTAAGCGGAAACCAGATGCCTCAATTTTGACCTAGACAGTCTACTCAGGCAGTCAGGCACTTAGGTGGCCTAGGCGCCAACCAAGCAGTATATTAAATTATTCATTACTATTTACGTAATAGATAATTTTTATTAATAAATAGTAATGAATAAATAAATAATTATTACAAATTTACAAGTGATTATTTCTCCCTCAATCCCACTATTTTTGCTCGCCAACACCTAAGCGGAAGCCAGATGCCTCAATTTTGACTTAGACAGTAGTCTACTCACTACTCAGGCGCTTAGGTGGCCTAGGTGCCAACCAGGCAGTATATTAAATTATTCATTACTATTTTAAATAATAGATATTTATTATTAATTAATAGTGATGAATAAATAAATAATTATTACAAGTGATTATTTCTCCCTCAGTCCCACTATTTTTGCTCAATCTTTCTTTGTTTGTCTGTGTCACTAATTTTCTCCCATACCATTCTTGGTAATAGTAGTGTGGTTCTATTTCATTCTTACTTTACAATTTGTCAATTTCTTACCAACCACATAATTCCAGTTTTCTTAATAATTGTGGTACTTTTGCAGGTCCTAATTTTAATAGGTTGGAGGTACTATTAAAAAAAAGTATTAACTTAGACACAAAAGTTCCCGAAGGGCAGACTCTTCTTTGAAAAAATATGGAACACGCACTCTTCTTATAGAGGAATGGAAGGTGGATTAGACTTTCGAAAGTACTTAAGAAAACAAGAGGAACAATAAAATGCTACATTTAGGGCTTCAAATCGAGCCCGCAAATATTAATCCATTTGCACTACAAGTGTAGAGCTGAGGCTTTGCCAGTTGAGCCATTACGACAGATGTGATGTCCATTCTTCATATACATTACAAATAAGTCGATTATCTATCACAGAGATAAGCTAAATTTATTCTATATTTATTAATATATAGAATCATGTATGTATGCATGTGTATATATATCGAGAGAGGGAGATGTTTGATCAAATAAAAGAGCAATTTATATGAAAATGAGAACCAATATGGTCAATTAAATCTTAGATCAAAGGGCTTACAAAAAACTAGAAGAGAAGAGTGAAAAAATAAGGTAGCACGCATTATAAAAGTGTGTTTTTTCTAGGCTTCATTTAGTCCCTGTCCAGATTTTAGAGTTCCTTATGCACTAAGACAACCTATGCAGATTATGCTTATGCCAATATATCAATGTAACTAATAAGCTTCATTAGGATAAAGGAAAATTAAGGTTAATTTAATGTAGGCATTCAAAGTCTCACTACCTAAATTGCCAGAAATGAATACATTAATTTCCATGGGGTACACACTCCAACCTAATGTTCATTGCCTAACTAGCTTGAAATGAATATATTTTTCAAATACAAATGAGTTTAATCTAAATTCATAACATTAGATTAGTCTCTACAAGCAATTTGTAGTTTGTTGAGGTACTCGTGACTAGCGTGTATAAAATTTGTATCACCCGTTTAATTCCTTCCTCATCATTTACTTCAGTAAAAACACAAATCTGATGACAGGTTCACTAAAAGGGCATTGATGTTATTGTGGCATATCTGCCGAGTGAAAATTGATCTCACAAAATTTAAGGATATGGTGATGAAGGAAAGGGAGAAAAAAATAAAATATTGGGAAGTGGTATAAGATTCCAACCTGTATTCTTTGTACCGATCCCAAGAGTCGCCACTCCAGCCTTGAGTTTTATCAGCGGCCATAACCGAAAAGGAAATCACACAGAAAACCGCCTCGCAAACCCTAAACCCTAACGCAGCTCTAGTGACCGCCGACTTGAACCTACGCTCACCGACCTCCGCCTGACCATTGTTACCCCTAACCGACCCCACCTTCGTGTCCACAGGTTCTGCACGGGACTTACTGTAGTACACCTTCGGCGGCGATCGGTCTATGGACGGCGGCAGTGTGGGAGTCGGAGGCTGGCTGAGGTGCTCCGAGGGAGATGACTTCCGCGGGTAATAGAGCGGAGAGGGGCGTCTGTCTGTTGCAGAAACCGCCTTAGAAGAGGGTGGAAGAGAAGTGTGATCAGGGTCGGAGAAGGGTTCGTCGGAGCGGAGGGGCGAATCGTAACGGAGAGGCGAGTGGAAGGAATCGATCTGACTAGCTTGAGACTCGGTGTCGGAAATTGATACGTGGCTGCTCTGCATCCTGAGAGTATTCTGGTTGGTATTTGATTTGGGAATTTGGTTTTGCATTGTTAGACAATAGTTCTTCTCTGCAGTAAAGTTGTTCTTCTCGGGAGGGCGAGGAAGAGAGTGAAGAGGAAGGCCATTTGTTGAGTTTTGAAGGGTGAGTGATTCTTTCCGTGCCGTTGTGAAGTGTTCCCAGGATAATAAGTACACATCCAGACAGCAAATTGATCTCCTAGGATGGATTAGTAGTCACTATTTTTCATCACGTCTCGCCCTTTTCAACCTTAAACTTGGGAAATACTTTTCACATCTCAAATATTCTTCAAATTCAAATAATGCAAATCTAGAGGAAAAGGTAAAACACGCAAATAAAATTGTTTGAAAATCGAATTAAAGAAGTTTTATTAGTTTTACAATTTTGAAATGTGTGGACGCTGCATTACTGTTGTAATGAATTTGTCGGAGCTACACTTTGTCCTGCTTCCGTTCGGCCCCGCTCCAATCTCAATTCTGGCCGTTGTCTGATCTGGTGGACAACTTAGTTTTCCAAGTCCCGGTCTAGTCTTCGTTTTTAAAATCATTTTTTCAAAGTGAAGAATTTCAAAAGAGCTTTTGGGTTGCCAGTTGGGGTCGATCGAGACTGGAAAACTTCATATCTTCAAAGGTCACTTCATCACACCTTCTTCCGATTTATTGCATAATTTGCTTTCCTAGGGCCTTGATCCAGTGTTAGTGGAGAATCACCCTTAGATCCAAAGTAACCCCCTATAGGCTTTAGCTAGTTGTTATGATGAAATCTTTGGACGACGAATACTACCCTTATGATGATGTGGCCTCCGTTAGATCCCTTGATTACCGGGTAGTAGAGGAGTGTTGCGAGGACATAGAGGACCTGAGCTCCTTCAAGTCAGGGGAGCAGGAGGGTAGTGAAGGTGAAGACGAAACGTCCGGCTCGTCGTCTGAGGGTGAGGACGTAGTGGTCTCCCGTGCTGTGGACGGAGCCTCTACCTCAGCTGCAATTCCCTGCCCGAAGCCGGTTTCTGCCGTTAAGGGGACCGCCCCGACGAGAAGGTGTCGGCCGAAGAAGGGTCCAGGTTACTCCTATCTGGACCTCACGAATATCTACTTGATCAAGCCGGAGAGCAGCGCGGCTGATTACCTGGTGGCCCAGATGTATGTGGGGCCGTATGGAAGGGTTAGGGCCCCCAAGCCGACAGACCATGTGCTGAATCCACCTCCGGGGTACTTTGGAGTATACCCCATGAGTTTGCCAAGGGGCTTAGATTTCCACTTCATCCTTTCATCACGGGCTTAGCTATTCACTCATCATCGGCTTCCTCCTTCGCTGTGATGAGCTGGACTTTAGGCCGACGACGGCTCTGTTCATGAACCTATACCAGATAGGCCGAGACAGCCACCAGAATTGCGCTAGTTACGCCACCCTCCAACAGCTGCCGAAGATGAGGAGCTTTACTGGCCTTCCTTCATCTATCCATGGTTGGAAAAGCAAGTTCGTTTTTGTGTCGTTGGGCGAGGGTGGCACCGAATTTCCCTTCGTCGGCCATGACGAGAGATTTAACCTCCACGATGTGCCGAAGAGTAGCATCTTGGATGCTCAGGTAACAGCATTCTTGAAAGGAGGGCCGAGGAGTGTGAAAGAGTATATAACAGAGTATAAGATGACCTCGATTTGCTTCATGAGGTACTTTGTGTATGGTGACAAGGAGAGTGACACCGAAATATGGCCGAGGATGACCACCACTTTTGAGGAAACCGACGACCCGGATTTAGGCGTGCCCGCCGAAGCTGATGGTAATACCCTCCTTGGCGTCTTCGTCTACATTTGTTTTTCTTTTGCTAACTGTCCTCTTTTGTTATGCAGATTTTGTGATGGACCGTAGATCCGTCATGGCCCTTGCTAAGGCGAAGGCGAAGGAGGAGATGGCCGCCAGGGAGCCCGCGAAGCTGGCCGCTGCAAGTGGCGCGTAGTCGAGTTCAGATGCGGATGATGTCGGGGTTGCAACTATGCCGGCCGATGATGTTGGGGGCTCTAATGCCATTGCTGTTGTCGACATGGTTTCTGCCCCCTCGTCGACTGCTATGTCCAAGCCGCCCCCTCTCGGCCAGGACTCCCGGAAGAAGAGGGCCAGAAAGGAGTTGGCCGTGGGGACCTACAAGCTTGAGGTCGAGTACCCTGTCAAGGGTGGCATTTTTAACGACGTCGTCGACGGCCATGACGTGCTTGCCCAAGTTGTCCCGGTCGAGGACCGGGCTTATCTGAAGAAGCTTGGCCCCGTCAGGATTTATGACGGTGGGATGGACCTTGTCGTCCAAGTAAGTTCCTTGTACTTTACCCTTTTTACACTTCTTGATGTCATAAGTGTCTGCATCGTCCTAACCTTTTCATTCATTGCAGAGGGCCCTTATGCTGATGGAGAGCCATAAGAGGCAGGAACAAGAGATTGCTCGGCTGAAAGAGGCTGAGCAAAAAGCTGCTTCGGCCGAGGAGGCCATGGCGTGTCTGGACCGGCTCCGGGACGAAGTGGGGGTCCTGAAGAAGAGGGTCGATGAGGCCGATGCGGCCTATCTCTAGGTGGCGACCGACAGGGATGACGCCCTGAGAGTAAAGGATGAGGCGCTGAAGGGTCGCGACGAGGCCCTGCTCCGATTCGAGGACGCCGCGATAGCCCAAGCTGAAGCCGAGAAGGCTGCTGATGCCGCAGTGGAGAATTTTCTGGCCGAAGGCTGGAAGGCAGAAGACCGTCGGCCCTGGTGCTACGAGGTTGTGGCGGACCGGCTAGAAGATTGGGGTCAGAACTGCCCTGCTGGCCAAGACTACTTTCAAAGGGAGATGTCTGTATATTACGATATGGGCCACCAGAGGATGCAACGGCTAATCTACCGGAGGCTGCACCGTGCTTTCAAAAAGCTGAAGCTTACCCAGAAATGAGCCAGGAAGAATATGAAGCTTCCCCAGCTAATGAAGGACCCTGAGGCCGAAACGAAACTCCCCTCTTCTGAGAAGCAGGCCCCGATACTCAGCTCCTCCATTGGTGAGCCGGATTGGTCCGACGACGACGTCTTGGCCGACACCGCTATCTCTGCGGTAGCCGAGGCCAGTGCTGATGTGGGGACGGAGGAGGGCGCCGACGCTGCTGTCGAGCAAGCCGATGTGGGGCATGTTGCTGATGAGGTCGCCCAGGACAATTGATCGGCCGACCCTCTTTTTCCTTTTTTAGTTTAGGCCAGTGCTGTTGCACCCTTATTTTATAATGGCCGTTTTGCCCCCATGTACCTTTTGATGAATGAAAATATTGTTCTCTTTCGGCTTTAGTGTTTACGACGTCCTCCTCGTCTTGCCTTTCCTTTTGCTTTTGTTATTCTCACTTCGAAATTTTTCCAAGAGTTTAAGTTGGGACTTGGATAATCACTCTTTGGTTGTTTCCTCTGGTTCGTGCTTCGTCCATAATGAACACCCCTTGCTTTTGACAGCACTTTAGAATTTCTTTTAAGTGTTAGACTCTAGGCAATTTAGTGTCCGCTTCGTCTTGTGTCATCCCCCATCCCTTTTTATTTCATTTGCAACTTTTCCAAGTGTTAGACAAGAGCTCATGAACCTGCTTCTTGTAGTTGTGGCCGACGAGGGGTCCTACTCTTTGCTCGGCTGAGGGGGGGAATGTCTTCTTCGTCTTTGCAATGTTTGGTGTCCCACTTTTTTGTGGAAATCTCTAAGTGTTTAGCTTAGAGTATGTGGCCGGTTCATTCTGATGTGGATGATGAGAGTTGTTGGTTCTCTGTTCGGCTTTAGGATCCCAATGACGGTGACGTGGACACGATCACCTGGGGTGCCCCTTTGGAATTTTTTCAAGTATTTGGAAATTGTTCCAAGTGTTGGACAGACTTGGGTGATTGTGTCCTTCATGAGTGGCTGATGATGGCTATGTGGTGCCCTTGTGAGCCACAGGAGTTTTCCTTGGTCATTTTGTCCAAGTTTATTCTCTCTTTTTTTTTGTATGGACGCTTTCGTCCATAATACGTGGTATTTTCCTGATACGTACTCAATGTTGGGGATTTTATTTTTATTGCTCGTGGCCGGCGAGTGCACGGTCCATCAGCTTTCCTCTTTTTTTTGGGATATCGTTTTAGGCCAGCATGTGCGCGGTCCTTCGGCTGTCCCTCTTTTATTTTTTGGGGATATCGCTTTAGGCCGGCAAGTGCACGGTCCTTCGGTTGTCCCTCTTTTATTTTTTTTGGGGATATCGCTTTAGGCCGGAAAATGCACGGTCCTTCGGCTGTCCCTCTTTTATATTCTTCCTCTTTACTTCTTTGAGCGAGGAGTGAGTATCCTTCTTTCAGGCTTCGGCCAAGGGGGTCGATAGTCCTTCGGCCGGTAAGGAGTCCTACTGGATCGTCCTGTGGTCTCAGGGAGGTCCCGTCTCCTATTTATGACGCGGGCTAAGGCTTTTGGTCGGTTATCGACGACTGCCGTTCCTCATCCCTGAGTTGGGGGATTTTTGTCACCTCAGCCATGATTTCAGACCTGTCGTCCTGCGATTTCGCGAATGGATGACGCGGTGAGCTTCCCATTTCAAGACGTGGGATCTTTGCGGGCCCTTCGTCCTGGGGACACCGTCGGCTTTACCTGAGCGTCTCGCTCTAAGGGGCCGAAATGATGTGCTCTGTCGACCTTTCCGGAGCATTTTTGCTCTGAGGGGTCGGTGTAGTATAGTATCATTTCCTTGAACTTTTTAGAAAAGTAAGTAGAATACAACTTTTATTGATAAGTGGCTCGAGGCCGAGGGTGGCGTTCGACCAACAATCCGTGGGAAGGTGAGGGCTTTGCCGGCTGCGCTGTCCCCGTATTATTGATAGAATTTCACCAAGTGATGTACATTCCATGTTCGTGGTACATTAGACCCATTTGGGTGTTTTAGTTTGTAGGTGTCGGGCTTGATTACAGCACTGACGATGTAGGGGCCTTCGTATTTGAGTGCCAGCTTTCCACCTTTCGTCGGCTTACTCGCCTCTCTTCGGTGAAGGACATAGTCCCCCACCTGGAATTCCCAAGAACGTACCTTCGCGTCATAGTATGATTTTACTTGACACCGATAGTTCTCTGCCCGGATGAAGGCTTGCTCTCGTCTTTCTTAGATCAGATGGAGATCAATCTTCAGGTTTTCTTCATTGGCCTCTGGCTCATAGCGCTCCACCCGTCGACTGGGTATGATGACCTCTGTGGGCGCCTTTGTTTCACCCGTCGCCCTCCTCGGCGTGGTACGGTAGCACCACAGTGTCACGCCCCAGACCACATCTAGGCGCGTGTACAACCGCCGTATGACCAAGTAATGCCACTCACAAGTCAACGTGTCTTAATCATACAAGGCGTCCATGAACATAATATATATCCATACTCAGTAGTAAACATACACAACAACATCACAGTTTAGAATAGTTGAATAGCGGAAATATTCAATAATCAATTGTGGGCCACACATGGCCAAAACGTAGGCTCGCAGGCCAAAACAATGTATTAATACAAAAGTATCCATGAGCATAGTTTATCTTTTGAAATAGTAGAGGGAGCACGAACCACGTCTTCCTCTGGATTCTCTTCACCCGTGCAAAGGTGTAGATGACAAGCCTTAACTTCAACCTGAAATGGTGGGGCCCCCCGAAGGGGTCAGTACAAGTACCGAGCGAGTAGCAGGCTAAATATAAAATAACTAGCGTTTCAAGTATAAGACCCAAACATAGGGTGATACTTATATGAATAGTTGTCACGCCCCAGACCACATCTAAGCGTGTGTACAACCGCCGTATGACCAAGTTACGTCACCCGCAAGTCAACGCGACTTAATCATACAAGGCGTCTATGAACATAATCCATCCATACTCAGTAGTAAACATACATAACAACATCACATTCAACCCAATGAATAGCGGAAATATTCAACGGTAAAGCATGGGCCACAACCGGCCAAAACATGGGCTCACAGGCCCAAAATAGTTTATAGTAAAACAAATATCCATGAGCAAGTGTTTGGTAGTTTGAAAGGAAATAAGGAAGCACGAACCACGTCTTCCTTGATTTAAGTTCACCCGTAAGAAGGTGCAGGTAGCAAGCCCTAGCTTCAACCTGAAAATGGTGGGGCCCCCCGAAGGGGTCAGTACAAGTACCGAGCGAGTAGCAGGCTAAATATAGAATAACTAGCGTTTCAAGTATAAGACCCAAACATAGGGTGATATTTATATAAATAATATTTCCCCCCAAGTTAAGAAATACTTATTAGTACATATACACTTGGAAAATACCCGATCCGTAGATCACCGTTTTATTTGGGAAAATAGTAATAGTCAATATTCTTGACTAAAAACCCCAACCCACCCATATGCCTATGAGTGTATAGGACTCCTCCTTGCCCATATTTATATACCATAACCTATGAGTTTTGAGGATCATAATCCTTGGGGTACTCCACCAATTTATAATCCGAGTGTTAAGGACTTTTCGTCCTAGGGTCCTCCACCATTTATTATCCGGGTGTTAAGAACTTTAAGTCCTAGGGTCCTCCACCAATTTATAATCCGAGTGTTAAGGACTTTAAGTCCTAGGGTCCTCCACCAAAATATGAGTGTTAAGGACTTTTAAGTCCTAGGGTCCTCCACCAAAATATGAGTGTTAAGGACTTTTAAGTCCTAGGGTCCTCCACCAATTTATAATCCTATGATCAACCTCCTATCAACCTAGATAGGATCTATATCATATTTATTCATTCCTAGCTAAATCAATACATAAAGCTTATGTATCACAATCCATGCAAAGTCATGCGTTTATATAAATTCATAATTAACTAATATCATCCGGTATCAATTAATCCATTATGCATCGGTCAACGTTTCCGTTGACCGCCATTTCAAACCTTATACGTATCAACTTAATCATCATATAATTAAGTTAATAATGTTCATTTGTGCTCCTCTTACGCTTCAAGCAAACATGCATTTTATATAATTCCTCATAACATATTTCATGCATAAACAATTAATTCCTTTCATACAAACTTAACCATGTTGGCTAATCACATGTTTAAATACATTTTAAACATAATTATGAACACATATAACATTTATTTAGGTAATATCATAATTAACCCAAAAGTTATAAGATATTAAGCCGTCCTCTCACCTTAAACGAGCTATAGCGTGTTCTACGCTCCTCGGTTGAACTCCGGCGAAACTCCGGCGAACTCCGGCGAAATCTAGAAACACCTTAGTTAAGCTCCTAACATGGTTTTATCATCACAAAACTCATATCAATACAAATAACCTCTAACAAGTTATTTTCCGGCGAACCGGTCATTTTGGCTTCTAAGTCCGTTCTTGGACTTGAACTACCTTCCAACCCCTCATTCTACACTTCTAAAAATGTAGAACAATCCTAGGGTCTCTTCATATGATGTATTTGTCATATGATAATAAAAATTGTGGAAGAAAATTACTCAAACATCTTCTCACCTCTATTACCAAGGGTTTTCTCTACTTTTGCGATTTCTTCACTTTCCTTGAGCTTCTTGCTTGCTTGAGGTCTCCTCAACAATGGAGAATGATGGCTGGAGAAGTTCTTGCTCTTAATTGGGGTGGGCTGGCCGAAATGATGAAAGGAGAGAGAGGGGGGTTGAATTTTGTCTCAATAGTAAGGATGGTGTGGGAGGAGCCCCACCCCCTTTTTGTTTGATACCTTTTATTTCATTTCACACACATCTCCCCATGTTCACACACTACACCAACCGGCCAACTCCCTGATTTGTGTGATCAAATTTATGGGATGGCCCCCACATATGTGGGAGGTCATCCCTTTAAACCCCGAACTGAATATTTGGCCCCGAAAGTTGTATTTCTCGGACTGTTTTAATTATTGATGGAGTATATGGCCCGGGAACACCCGGCCCACAGACTCCTGATGGAGTATATGGCCCGGGAACACCCGGCCCACAGACTCCTACTACTCCAGTAGAGGCCCAACAGGCCCAGAAGGCCCAACAGGCCCAAATCACGGCGCCCAGAGTACCAAGCAGCCCGCAATACGCACCAGGGGTGCCTTCGCCCCCCCTGGCCGAAGGCTCCAAACTATCACAGCATGGATATTTCGAACAAACAGAGGAACTGGGAGAAAACGGGGAAAACAGTAGCCCTCGGCACCTGGAGCCCTCGGCACTCAGGGGTCCTCGGCACTAAGAGCCCTCGGCTAGTCCTCTGCAGCCGAGGGCACCTCTCCCGACATGATATCCGCCTCACATGCGTACAGATCACCGTACCCTGTACAGACGTCCCATCCAACAGCCGCATTAAATGCGGCCACATGCGGCTGCCAACGCCAACCAGTTGAGGTGACCCCTCAGCCAATAGGCGCTTGACACGTGTCCCTGTCCGGCATTTATTGCTACTATAAATAGCACCCCATTTCCCCATTTGTAACCACGCTGAAAACGCTCCACATTTATAATACACTCTCTCTCTCTACATTTACTTGCTCTGACTTCTCTCTAAGTTATTCCCAGCAATAACCCTTCGGATATATACCCCCGGGAAGACTATCCATCATTTGGTGCTTTCATTGAGAGTTCGAACAAATCGAGTAAGAAACCCTCCTCCTTCGCCAAACACTAGCCCTCTACCAAAATGGTGAGAACAACACGTGCCAACTCAAAAAACGTAGAAGACAAGAACCTGGCCCTTGGCGACGTCAACGCCCCCGAAGCCTCTCACAGGGCTCCCGAGGGCGGTGTCATCGTTGGGCTGGAACAGGCGGCTGTCTACCTACGCCTTCAGATCCAACAGAATGCCCCCGATGCCCGCCTCGGCATCGAGGCCAAGAAGAAAAACCGGAGCGATGACCAAGTCAGCCCTCCGGTTCTCACCATCGACGTGCAATCGGCGCTCTCCGCCTTCATCCAAACGCTCACTTAGAACCCGGGTGCCTTCGGCACCCTGGCTCCGGCTCACCCCCAGGTTGGGGAGAACATCATACTTCCCCCTCTGCCACACCCCTTCGGAAACCCCACCCCTCGGGTTAGGAACGACGAAGGGGTAGTGGCCCAAGATACGTCCTCCCAGGAAGTTCAGTCCCGGGACCGCCACAATGACAACAGAGAAAGGCCCCGCACTTCCGCCCTCAACCGGCTCGGAGGAGGGCCAGACCGCCGAGGGGTCCAAGACCGCCTCGGAGGGAAAGCACTCCAAAGGCCCCAGGAAAGCGGAGGGTCTGTCTCGAGGGCAGACGAGGAGCGTCCCCCTCGGGACAAAGGCAAGGCACCCCTTCATGCCAATGATGCTCGCCACCAGATCAACCAGGCCCACTCGGCCCGGGTTCGTTCGCAGGGGGCGGAGACCCTCCCGAGGGATCCCCGGGACGAAATTATCGCGGCCCTCCAACGCCGGCTTGATGAAATGGAGGCCAACAAAGCTCACGCCACCACCTCCACCCCTCATTCAGATCTCAAATACGAGGCCATGATGGCCAAGATGGAGGAATTACAGAAGAAGGTGGCCGAGGGCTCCGGGGAACCCGTCATCTAGCTCCGGACCCGGACGCCATTTACCCCAAGGGTACTGGCGGCCCGGATCCCGGAAAAATACCGAGGGCAACACATACAGCCCTATAACGGGAAGACGGACCCCCAGGAACACTACAACAAATATCAAAACAACATGATGATGGTAGGGGCGTCGGACGAATATTTGTGTCGTTGGTTCCTCTCCACCTTAGAGGGACCGGCATACGAATGGTTCAACCGGTTGCCCGAGGGCTGCATTGATTCGTGGCAAGAACTCGCCCAGCGATTCTTGACACAATTTGCTGGGAGGCGTCGCACAAGGAAGCACTTCTCCCACCTCCTAACCATACGCCAGAAAAGGGATGAGACCCTTCGGGACTTCCTGGAGCGCTGGAGGACGGAAGCCGACAAAGTCGACGGTGCTGATGACGGGACCCTCCTGGCCCTCCTACAAACCGTCCTCCGCACCGGCAACTTTTCAAGGAGCCTCATCATTGAACCCCCCCCCCCCGCGACTACATAAGGGCTTTGCAGCGGGGGGACAAATATGCTGAGGCCGAGGAGGTGGAGAAATATCACTAGCATCCGGATCAGCAGCCCCCGAGGGCTGACAATAAGAACAACCGGGGGTCGGGGGCTCCTCCAAATCACCCCAAGTCTTCAGGACCCTCTGATGACCGCCCTCGGCAAGGCCAAGCCAAGCTCGGGGGAGGTTATAAGAGCAGCCCTAAGACTTGGGCGCAGCCCATCCTCCTGGACCGCCCCCGGACACCGTTGACACACCCCGTCAGCATCATCCTTGATTTTGCCGAGGAGAGGGGCCTCGTTGAGCGCGACTCTCGCGCACCCCCGGAGGTGCATGTTGTCAACCCTCAGTTCCCCTACTGCCGTTTCCATCGGCATCAGGGGCACAAGACCGATGACTGCCACCAGCTAAAGACGGCCATCGAGAGATTAATACAAGCGGGACACCTGTCCCAATTTGTTCAGAGCCCTCGGCAGGAGGGACCTTCTCATCAGGGGCCTCCCCGAGGGCACCACACGAAGGTGAACGCTTGGGTGAACCCGAATACCATCCCCCTCGGCAAGAAGAGGGAGATCGGAAACATGGAAGAAGAGGAGGAGGAATACCCCCACTACCAGGAGAAAAAACGCCACATCCTCATGATCACCGGTGGCAATACAGGGGGCGATTCCACCAGCCAGCGAAAGAAGTGGGCTCAATCGCTTTACGTGGGGGAAGTCACTCATATGCCCCCGGTAAAGCGAGTGAGGGAGGAACCCATCACCTTCACCAACGCAGATCTCCCTCCTACTTCTTCTCCTCACAGGGATGCCTTGGTGATTCGGACTGAAATAAACGACACCATCATTCACCGAACTTACATTGACACGGGCAGCTCCGTCAATGTAATGTACCTCAGCACCTTCAGAGAGCTGCATCTGGAGAGGGGGTCCCTTCGGCCCATTAAGACCCCTCTTGCCGGCTTCACCGGCGACACTATTGATTCCGAGGGGGTAATAACCCTCCCGGTGATCTTCGGCGACGGGCTCCATAGAGCCCAGCTCGAAGTGGAGTTCGTCGTCGTTAACATCGACTGCGCCCACAACATTATCCTCGGCCGGCCAGCCCTGGAGGACCTCGAGGCCATCATCTCCATGAGGCACCTCTGCCTCAAGTTCCCCGCCGAGGGGGGCATTGGCTACTCCCGAGGGAATCAGAAAATCGCCCGCACCTGCTATCTTCAAGTCACTAAGAAAGTAAGTAAGACGGAATTCCGTGTTGACACCATCACCGGAACCATTGACCAAGAAGAAAAAAGGCCGAGGGCTGAGCCAGCCGAGGACGTAGAAGACTTTGCGCTCGATCCGGCCCAGCCGGAGAGAGTCGTGAAGATTGGAGCCCAGCTCCCTGAAGATCTGAAGACCGGTATCACCGACGCCCTCCGCGCCTACTCCACTGTCTTTGCATGGGGGCCGGAGGACATGCCGGGAATAAGCCGAAGGGTCATCACCCCCGGCCTCTCGGTGGACCCCTCGGCAAAAAGCAGTACAACAATGAAGAAGACCCCTCTCCGCCGAAAGGAGGGAATTTGTGAAGAAGGAGGTCGCCATGCTCCTCTCTATTAAGCACATCAAGGAGGTGAAATATCCCTCATGGCTAGCAAATGTAGTCCTCGCACAGAAGCCCCCTACCTTCCGCATGTGCGTGGACTACACCGATCTCAACAAGGCGTGCCCTATGGATCCATTCCATCTACCAAATATTGATCAACTGGTGGATGAGACCGCAGGGTGTGAGATCATGTCCTTCCTCGATGCCTTCCGAGGGTATCACCAAATTTTCATGCACGAGGAAGACGCTGAAAAACTGCCTTCATGACTCCCGAGGGCATCTTCTGCTACCTAGTAATGGCCTTCGGCCTAAAGAACTCAGGGGCCACTTACACCCAGATGGTGGCCCGGGTCTTTCAAGCCGTCCTAGGGCGCACCATGGAGGCCTATGTCGACGACATGATCGTCAAGAGCAAACAATCTTCCAGCCATGCTAACGACCTCCGGGAAATCTTCGCCATCATGCAAAAGTTCAACCTTCGGCTAAACCCGAAGAAGTGCACCTTCGGCGTCCAAGGGGGCAAGTTCTTGGGCTACATGGTGAGCCAAAGGGGTATTGAGGCCAATCCCGAGAAGATCCAGGCCATCATCAACATGGAGCCCCCACGCAATGTGAAGGAAGTTCAACGGTTGACGGGCCGCCTGGCAGCCCTCAACCGCTTTCTATCTAAATCAGCGGAGAAATCTCTACCCTTCTTCCAGATCATGAGGAAGACGGCTGGCTTTCTATGGACTCCGGAATGCCAGGGGGCTTTCGACGAACTCAAGCGATATCTATCTTCACCCCCTGTGCTCTCAAAACCAAAGGTAGGGGAGACCCTCTATCTCTACCTTGGGGTCAGCCCGGCAGCCATCAGCTCCGTACTCATCCGGGAGGAAGATGGCATCCAACATGCCATCTTCTACATTAGCAAGACCCTAAGGGAGGCCGAGCTCAGGTACTCCCCTGTGGAAAAAACGGTGTTAGCCATCATTTGGACCGTAAAGAAGTTGGGCCACTACTTTCAGGCTCACCCGGTTCAGGTCCTCACTCATCAACCCCTCGGCGCCCTCATGAGGAGCCCCACCAGCTCCTCCCGCATGGTGAAATGGGCTATCTTCTTGAGCTAGTACAACATTGACATCCGTCCAAGGCCTGCCATCAAGGGCCAAGCCCTGGCGGACTTTGTGACGGAATGTACCACAAGGGCAGCCTCGGACGGGGAGCCCTCGGCTACCTCGGACGACTGGTGGACCCTCTACACCGACGGCTCCTCCGCGACCAAAGCATGCGGGGGAGGGGTAGTCCTCATTACTCCCGAGGGCTTCAGAGCCTACTATGCAATCCGCTTCTCCTTCAAAGTCTCCAACAGCGAGGCCGAATATGAGGCCCTCCTATGTGGCCTTCGGCTGGCTGCCAACATGAGGGCTCGGCAGATCCACATCAAATGCGACTCCAAGTTGGTCGTTGGCCAAATCTCCGAGGAATATGAGGCCAAGGAGGGAAGAATGAAACAGTATAAGGAAGCGGCCAAGGAGTTGCTTAAGGTATTTGAGGCACACTCCCTCACTCAAATACCGAGGGCTCAGAACTCCGAGGCCGACATATTATCTAAGCTCTCGGCCGACTCCCCCGAGCACATCTCCAAAATAGCCAAAATTGAGGAACTCAGCCTCTCAAGTATCCATGCAAGCCCCGTTATGAACATACAACAACGCCAAGAGGATTGGATCTCAGATATCACCGCCTTCATCTCCACAGGGCAGCTACCCGAGAATGAGACCCGCGCTAAACTGGCAAAACGGAGGGCTCCTAGCTACACCATCGAAGATGGAAGGCTCTACAAACGATCTTACAATGGCACGCTACTTCGGTGCCTTCATCAAGATGAAGCCGAGGTCGCAATGGAGGAAGTGCACAGTGGCACTTGCTCAGCTCACCAGGGACCCTTCTCCATGTCCCGAAGGCTCATTCTCCAGGGCTACTTCTTGCCAACCATGGCCAGAGATTGTGTTGACCTTGCCCGAAGGTGCACCGCATGTCAACATTTCCAGAAAGCCCCCGGCAGGCCAGCGGTCAACTATGCCCCATCAGCACATCTGTCCCCTTTTCTCGATGGGGGATAGACCTTGTGAGCCCTCTGCCGAGGGGTACCTCCAACAACAGATACATCATTGTGGCCATCGACTACTTTACCAAGTGGGTGGAGGCTGAACCCCTCGCCAACATCACAGAGGCAAAGTGCCGTCACTTCGTCCTCAAGAATATCCTCACAAGGTTTGGCGTCCCCCAGCAGATCATCTCCGACAATGGAACACAATTTGAGGCAGCCCCCTTCTGTGCCCTTCTGGAGGCATGGGGCATCAAACACACCTTCTCCTCCGTTGCCTACCCTCAAGGCAACGGGCAAGTAGAGAATGCCAACCAGACCTTGCTCGAGGGCCTCGAAAAGAAGCTGGAGGCCGAGGGCGGTGGCTGGGTGGAAGAACTCCACAACATCCTTTGGGCCTACCGCACCACCCCTCGGCGAGCAACAGGTGAAACACCCTTCTCCCTTTGCTACGGTTTTGAAGCCAAAGCTCCTACGGAAGTCACCCTTCCCACCCGGAGGGTGATCCAATATGACCCCGAGGTCAACAACAGCAACATGGCCCTCGACCTCCACCTCATTTCAGAACGCCGGGAGCAGGCCTTCATCCGGGCAGAAAATTACCGAAGGCAAGTCAAAAGCTACATCGACGCCAAAGTTCGCACCAGAGAATTCCAAGTGGGGGACTATGTCCTCCGGAGGAGGGAAGCCAGCCAACCAACCGAGGGAGGAAAAATGGCACCAAAATTCGAAGGCCCCTACATCATAGCAACCATCGTCAAACCTGGGACTTACAAGCTCAAACGCCCCAACGGGAAAGAGGTCCCTAGGCACTAGAATGTACACCATTTAGTTAAATTTTACCAATAATGTAAGAGCGGCCAAGCCCTCATAACTAATGAATGTACTATCCTATGGCCCAAGGCCTCCACCTTTGAGGAATGAAGACACATTCAAGACACCACGCCCTCATACTGACTACAGGCCCCAGGCCTCACCACGAGAAGAACCCCCTCCGGCACCAAGTGCCGAGGGCGGACACCATCAGCACCTACAACAACAGGAGAACACCATGTGTTTTCGAACAAGACCCCTCGGTACCAAGTACCGAGGGTGGGAACTCCCGTCACCAACGACAGGGAACGCCATGTGTTTTATTTCCCTTCGGCACCCAGTGCCGTGGGTACATCCCCACCTTCAACATCAAAAAAGAAAAGATAAGAACACCAAGTGTTTTTACAGAAGACCCTTCGGCACCCAGTGCCGACAGTACACCTCCATCATCAACATCAAAACGAAGGAGAACACCAAGTGTTCCTACAGAAGACCCCTCGGCACCAAACGCCGAGGGCGAACACTCCAATCAAAACACCAAGTGTTTCATTTGAAGACCCTTCGGTACCAAGTACCGAGGGTAGACACCTCCGTCAACTACAACAAAAGAGAACACCAAGTGTTCCTACAGAAGACCCCTCGGTACCAAGTACCGGGGGCTACACATCGAAACTAACACCAAGTGTTGTTTCTAAAAGTCGTACCCCACGAGGACGCATATACCGAAGGCGCCACCATCGGTGCCGGCGGCACGTAGTGCCCCCGACCATTTGCAACTAGTGTGCAAATGAAAACCCTTCCTTGAAACGCTTTCCGCGTCACTACCCCCAGGGTATGACAGGCATGAGAAATGCCCAGGATTCGACTTTCAAAAACGGAACGCTATCCGCGTCATCACCCCAAGGGTATGACAGGCACGAGAAATGCCCAGGATTCGACTTCCAAACCGAAACGCTCCCCGCGCCACCACCCCAAGGGTGTGGCAGGCCACGGACTATTTCTAGCGCCGAGGGGACGACTTTCAAAAATGAGGCGCTTTCCGCGCCATCCCCCAAGGGGAGGCAGGTTACAGACCACCATATCTTGTGCCCAGGAAACGACCCTCGATCCCCTCGGAACTCGGAAGGTTAACCCGAGGGAGGAGAGCCATTGGTGTATTCTGATGGTCTCCTAATAGGCCCAGCCTTACCAAGAAACCAAGTTTCTTGATGCCTTCCCTTCACCACCAACCCAAAAAAAAAAGAAGAGGGGGTGAAGGGGAGTAGACTCAGCGAGAAATCAAAGAGTACACTCCAACAGGTCACAACATACCGAGTGCTCCCCACGGGAACACCTCCGGTAATTGAAGGCTCCTATTTCCCGAAGGATACTACTCAAACGAATATCATCAAAAAGCGGCTAAGTCCACTGCTTGGTAACCTCCGGTCACACAGGCACCGAAGGCTTCAACAATACAAAGGGACCGGACTATCCAAAGTCCACTAAACAGTACTTCAAACAAGACGAAGTACAGAGGGCCCCTACCCCATTACAAGGGACACAACTGGCTAAGTCAGACTCTACAACTTTTCAAAGTGTATGCCGAGGGCACACACTTCTCATTGGCTTTCTTCACAACAACAGGATTCCACACTTTCCCTAAGTCCACACTTTTGGAAAATGACAGCAACCGGAGGTTAATATGTCACCAGACAACCGAAGGCATCTCTTACAAATCTTCAAAAGCCAACCAAGGGGACTATTCCAAAATATTTGCCCCTCGGACAGACTCCTCACTGACCGAAGGTCCAACATCTACGACACACTGTGAAATTTTGCTAAGTTACACATATTTGGCCCTCGATCAAATACTCATACAACTCAAGGGCCCCACGATCACCCGAAGGGTCCTATTCATATACCCGGAGGGCTCTACATCCGGAAGCTCGACATCACTTTACGCGTAAAAAATATTCTAAGTCCTAAATGAGTAGCCCCCGGGCATCTCGCAAAGTGATGTAGAGTCAGAGGGCACCTATCACCCGAAGGTGACACAAGGAAACAACACTTAAAAAAAATTCTAAGTCCTAAAGATGGGCCCCCGGCCCAATCAATATTGCAGCTAAATGAATATGACAGTCGAAGACTATGCATCAAGAAGGGATGCCATCTCCCGAAGGCTCCCGAGGGAAAATCTACACTTAGAAAATTTTCTAAGTCCTACATATTTTCCCCCCCGGTCAACTACTCATACATCAAGAAGGGATGCCATCTCCCGAAGGCTCCCAAGGGAAAATCTACACTTAGAAAATTTTCTGAGTCCTACATATTTTTCCCCCGGTCAACTACTCATACATCAAGAAGGGATGCCATCTCCCGAAGGCTCCCAAGGGAAAATCTGCACTTAGAAATCTTTCTAAGTCCTACATATTTCACCCTCATCTCAAGGGGCCTAATAGCCGAGGGCTACCTGTCAATCAAAGGCTACAGCACACAAGGAATCAACACTTAGAAAAATTTTCTAAGTTCTAACTATTGTTGAGCCCTCGGTTGTACATCCATCAAAGGGTGCCCAACTACCGAAGGCTACAACCATATTCAAACACTTAGGAAATATTCTAAGTCCTAGACATACATTCAAAAAGGAGAAGACATACATTCAAAAAGGAGAAGGCATACATTCAAAACATAGGGCGCATTCAAATGTGAAAAGCCCGGAGGCAATCATTCAATCATCACAAAAAGGAATCAATGTAATTGTTACAAACAGGCCGAAGTCGAAGGATCGATGGTGTTCATTACAACGGAAGTTTCAAAATATTTACAAAGTACAAATCTTCTCGGCGACTTCAGCATCGTTGTCTCCGGGGGCATCCTCCACGGCAGGTTTGGAGGAGACTTCTTCCCCAGCAGCATCACCTCCGACGGCTCCGCCTCCATCACCCCCCATCATCACAGAATCGTATATCGTCGGCCGCTCTTCGCCCGGGGGGATGGGAACTCTCACATCTGGTTGCAGTGGAGGGAGGCCGTATGCTGAGGGGTCAAATTGGTCGAGGGATACGCCAAAGTGCCTGGCGAGCCTCCGGTAGATCAGATGCTGGGTAAAGAATTCACCCCCCTGGTAGTAGGCGTCGCCCCTATCTGTCAGCCAGTCAACTCCGGGGCCTTCTACCCAAGCATCCACCGAGGCCGCCACCACGGAGGTCACCCACTCCTTATGGCCCTCGGCCCTCCAGCCCTCGGCAAGGAACTCAGCAACTGCCTCCTCTCGGGCCTTGGCCTCAGCTCCCTCGTTGGCGGTTTTGGCCTCATCAGCAGCTTTCTTCGCCGCCTCGGCAGCAACCCTCTCGGCCTCTGCCTTGCCCTCGGCTATGCCATCAGCCTTGGCCTTGTCCGCCACCGCCTTCGCCTCCCAGAGGGCCTCCTCCAGCTACGCAGCATGCTTCATCGCTTCGGAGTGCTTGCGAATCAGCCCCTCCATCTTCTTATCTTGCGCGGCCTCGTGAAGGCGCCTTTCCTCACGCCTCCGGGCCTGTTCCCCGAGGGCTATGCAGGCCTGCAAACAATGATCAAAGGAGTTAGATTATTCCCCAGGAAAAAAAATACTAAACTGGTAAGAGAAGGAAAAAGGAAGCAGATACTTACAGTGAGAGAGGACCGGAGGATCCTGTTCTCGAGGGCATCATCGTCGTATGTCTCGAAGACTTCTCTATCCATCTTCGAGGTGATGCCCCGCAGGAAGGCCCTCGGCTCGGCAGTACCGTGCATCAGTGAAGCACCGGGGGCAAAGGAGAGCTGACGGATCTCCCGGGGTAATTCCTCCGGGGATGGATTCACCGGAGCCTTCAGGGTGACCGAGGCCAGAGGCCCATCAGCGGCGGGCATGTCATCAATAACTATGAGGGGGGCCGCCCCCTCGACAGCGCCCTCGACGGCTTTCTGCTTCTTGGTAGGGGGCTCCACCCCCTTATCACTCCTCTTCTTCTTCACGGCCGCCTCGGCCTTCGACCCCCCGGTCCCCACAGCAGCATGAACGTCCCCAGTGGAAGGCTCTACGACCTTCGGGAAAAACGCGTCGGCTGGCTTCTGGCCCGAGGGCCCCTTCTCCTTTGCCTGGGTCTTGCCCTTCCTCTTTGCGAACAGGGCGTTGGCATTCATCTTGCTACCTGCAAAGAACGACAACAACAAGTTAAAAGGTTAGAACCGAGGGGTCAGAGACACGACGACAAACATGACAAAAAAATCTCTAAGTACAAAAATCTAAAGCCCTCGACCACTACCTCTGTAAGGAATAATTGTATTTAGATTTTGATGATGCTATATTAATTAGGACTTTAAAGTACCCCTTTAGAAATTATGTATTAGAATTTTACTTTGTAAAGTTCTTAGCATAATCGACTACCAGAAGGCCTCTCTACCAGAAGACCTCCTGACAGAAGATTTTGGTTCTCTGTCAAGGGACAGAAAACCTCAGGGTCTCTGTTAGCCTTTAGTTTGACAGAAACCCTCCTGGTTCTCTGTAAGCTATTAACAACAGAAGTGGTCAAGACCTTCTCTGATCAGTTCTCTGCTAAAGACACCAGAAGGCTTGACACTTGGAAGAAATCCACAAAGCCGGGAAGTCAACTAAAAGATTCCTTCAACGGCTAGGAGTATGAAACGGAAAAGCTACAATGCTCGCATTAAATGCTCATTTAATTCTCCCCATGCTCCGTGGAGTAATTGCAGATGATTGGCCGCAATGTCAGGATTACTTTATCCCAAAATAGTAACCCGCCAACTTTACCGGGTCCTACTGGTCAAGTCAACTGCTCGCGCATTAAATGCAGTTGTCCTCCTACTCCTCCAACGGGAAGACAACCTCAGTATAAAAGATACACTACGAAGAACAACCGGATAACTTTGCCAAGATAACTTTGCAATTTTTGCTAACCATTGCTACAACTCTTCAAGCAAGATATTCAAACGCTTAAAAGCAAAAAGCCTCCTTGAGATTCAAACTCATCATCCTCTACAAGAGAAGGCAGAAGTTGGAAAAATACTTTTTCCAACTCAAGCAAAGTTCCAAGTGTTCTTCAACTCTTCAAGCTCATCACATACAAATCTTTTGTAACGAAGCTAGTTGGAGGAACCCCTGTTTCAACAGAAACTCTTCTTGCTACAAGAAGGACGTCCAAGTAACTGGAGTAGTGAAGTGGTGATACTTCCGGGAAGCTCAGTGAAAGGACCAGTCTTAAAGGAAGCCAGGCAGTGCATCCCAGGAGACATCTAGACTTGAAGAAGACGTGGAGAGCTTCTTAAGTGCTAGGACTAAGGCTTTGTAAACGGCAGTTTTTACAGCTTAGTGGAACAGTGGACTAGAGGAACAAGTTGTTCCTTGAACCACTATAAAAATCCCTGGTGTCGTTTACTTACTGCTTTATTATTTGCACTTAGATAGAACTGTCTAACTCCTTAGACTTGGTATCTGTGTTCAGCAGAACTTGTCTTACGAGTTAACAGAAGGCCTATTGCCTTTGCTTCTCTGAGGCTAAATCAACAGAACCCCTCTACCAGAACCCCATCCGCTGCCAGTCTGTTCTGTCAAAAGAACAGGCTATTTTGTAAAATCTGGTACTTAGTCTAAAAAGCTAAAAACCAATACAGTCTATTCACCCCTCCTCTAGACTGTATCCAGTACAACCGGGACCAACAAGTGGTATCAGAGCCTCCTTGTTCTAATAATCTCTTAGGTTATTTGCTGAACAAAGATCCACTTGTTTTTCTGTTTAACCTCATTTATATCTGATATAATGGATCACTCCTTGTCTAAGAATATTATGTTTTCAGATCTTAAGTTTGATGACTGGAGGATCCGGATGAAAGCACATCTTTGTGCTCTACATGATGAGATGTGGGAAGTTCTAGATATTGGCCCTTTCACAAGCTTCCAGAAGGTCAATCCTGAGCATGCCATTGATAACACCAGACCCCAGATGATCAGTAAAGCCAAGTCAGAATGGTCCACTGAAGAGAGGAGAAAGTACAACCTAGACAATATTGCTAAGGACATCCTCTACAAGTCCATTGATGATAGGTACTTCAACAGAATCAAGAAGTGCAAGACTGCTAAGGAAATCTGGGATACTCTTGAGCTCATTGGAGCTGGTGATGAGCAAGAGAAGGACAACAAACTAACCATAGCCAACAAGAAGTTTGATGACTTCAAACTTCTCCCTGGTGAAAACATCTCCAAGATGTATGACAGGCTCCTCACTCTCACTGGAGAGATCTCTGAGCTTGGTAAGGAACTCACCACCAAGGAGATCAACCTGAAGGTGTTGAGGGGACTGCCCTCATCATGGAAAATGAAGGTAGTTACTGTCCAAGCCAGCAAGGATGTAAAGACTTATCCCACTGATAAGCTCATTTCAGATCTCAAAGCTCATGAGTTTGAAATGATTAAAGAAAAGGAAGATGTACCAGAAGAGAGGACCACTACAGCCCTCACTGCCAGCACATCTAAGATAAATGATTTTGACCCTTCAGTACTTTTATCTGATGAATATATGGCTGCCTTTGCCAGGAGATTCAAAAAGTTTATGAAGAATCCCAAAGATGGAAGGAGTCCATCTTTCAACAGAAAGCCATACCAGAAGGTCAAATCAACAGAAAGCAGTGGAGAGCTTCTCTGTTACAACTGCAGACAACCAGGTCACTTCAAGGCTGATTGTCCCCATCCTAGAGTGTCCAAGAAACAAGGACATGATGGAGAAAAGAAGAAGTACGAGGACAACTCCAGAAGGAGAAAAGCACTTATGACAGAACAGCTAGAGAAAGACCCTCTATCAGAAACAGAATCCAGTTCTGACTCAGATTCTGATGAGGCCTTCTGTTGCCTTGATACTGAGACAGAAGACCTTTGCCTCATGGCTCATTCTGATGATGAGGTAACCTCTACTTCTGAATCTAGTTTTTCTTCGGTAGGCTTAGCTTTTGATTCTGATTCAATGTCAGAATTTTGGGAAGAGTTTAAGGCTATACAAACCACTTATTCCTCTGTAACAGAAGAAAACAGTAAGTTAAAAGCTGAGATTCTTGACTTGAAAAAGGAGGTTGAGATCAAAATCAATCTTCTAATTAAGGAAAGAGATCAACTGGAGACTGAAAATGTTTCTCTTCTCAAGAGAATAAGAGAGATAGAGCCTCTCGAGATTAAGTACAAAGCTTACCAGAAGGCCCAGTCTTCCATGGAAAAGATTGTGCTTGATCAACAGATTGGCACTGGTTTTGGTCTTGGTCATGGCTCAACAGAATCAGGTGAGCCTTCTGTAATGCCTAGCACCAGAGTTGCTAAGGCAGATAAGGTCATAGAGCCACTGATTTCTAGCCCCATCTGTCAAGCTGGTGTATCTGGCACCAAGGTTGTTCATGAGGAAGTCAGACCAGAAAAGGGAAAGATAAAGGTTCAACAGAAGCCCTTTTTGAAAAATAATGAACCTGGCAGAAAACCTAACAACAGAAAAGGTTTTCAAGATACCAAAAATAAAAGACCATTCATTGACAGACAACCTCATGTCAATCGTGCCAGAAATGATCACCAGAACGGCAAATATCAAGAGAGAGTTAACTTCAGGCAGAAGAGGTTGGCTGGTCAACTTCAGAAGCCCAAGGTTAACCGTCCCTCTGCTCTTGATAGTATATGGGACTTCTTTCCAACAAAAAGGGCTATGCAAAAGTATGTAAACAGGAAGCATGACCCTCACAAGCATCTGCCCAAAGTGAATCACACTTCAGTTTACTACAACTACCAGGTGGACAATGGGTACCACCCACCAAGGTTTCACTTGATGAGACCAAAATGGTACCAACTACCCAGACTCCATGACCCCCCAGGACCCAGCATTGCTTGGGTACCTAAATCTTTCTTTTGATCTTGCAGGAACTGTGTGCTGGAGCTATCTCTGAACAAGAATGGTATATTGATAGTGGATGCTCCAGGCACATGACAGGTGACAGAAGTTGCCTAACTGAGTTCCAGAAATGCAAAGGACCTAGAGTTACCTTTGGAGGTAATGACAAAGAAGGTCAAACAAAAGGAAGAGGAAAGCTGATCAGGAACCAGATAATCATTGATGATGTCTCATATGTCAAAGGACTGAAGTTCAACTTGCTGAGTGCTAGCCAATTCTGTGACAAAGGCTACACTGTTGAATTCACAGAGGACTTCTGCTATGTGAAGCATGAGACAACAAAGGAAGTGGTTCTTACAGCATCAAGGAAGAAGAACATCTATGTAGTTGATTGGAACACTGCAAAAGATGGAGTTTGCCTGATAGCCAAAGGAGATTCAAAACTGAGCTGGGACTGGCACAAAAAGCTCAACCATTTGAATTTCAAAACAATCAACAAACTGGCCAGAGAACACATTGTAGAAGGGCTACCAGACATTGTGTACAAGAAGGAGACCCTCTGCAGTGCATGTCAGAAAGGCAAACAAGTGAAGAATTCCTTCAAACCCATTGCTGGAGATCTTTCTACAAGTCCTCTAAATCTGATTCACATGGATTTATTTGGACCTGTTGAGACTCCAAGTGTTGGTGGCAAGAAATATACCCTAGTCATGGTTGATGACTACTCCAGATATACATGGACTATTTTTCTATCTAAGAAAAATGAAACTCTTCAGAAGTTGCCATCTCTGTTAAAGCAACTTCAGACTGAGAAGAATTTAAAAGTGAAGACAATCATATCAGACAGAGGAACTGAATTTGTCAACCAAGTCATAAAGGACTTCTGTGATCAGAATGGGACTTTTCATCAACTTTCTGCCGCCAGAACCCCTCAACAGAATGGCGTAGCAGAAAGAAGGAACAGAACTTTAAAAGAAGTTGCAAGAACAATGATTGCAGAATCTGGATTGCCTATGAGATATTAGGCTGAAGCAATCAACACTGCATGCTATACTCACAACAGAAGCATGATCAACAAGAATCACCAGAAGACCCCTTATGAACTCTGGAAAGGAAGAAAACCTAACATCAGCTACTTTCATGTATTTGGATGCAAGTGCTACATTCTTAACAATGGAAAGGAGCATCTGAAAGTATTTCAAGAAAAGGCTGATGAAGGAGTCTTTATAGGCTATTCAAACACCAGTAAAGCCTCTAGAGTACTCAACAGAAGGACTCTACATGTTGAAGAATCCATACATGTGAAGTTTGATGAAAGCACCTCTGTTAAAGAGGTAACAGAGATTCTCAAGGAAGTCAGCATAAAAGACAAAACACCAGAACCAACAGAAGAGGTGGCAGACAACCCTGCATTTCCTACACCTGCACCAAACCCCCTTCTGTTGAATGAAGATGAAGACTCTGAAGATGAGGAACCAGAGAGACCAAGACAGCAGCTGACAGAACCTGACCTAACATGGTTAAGAGATCATCCCCCTAACCAAGTGATTGGTCAAATCAGAAGTGGAGTTCAAACCAGATCCACATCAAGAAGAGAAGCAATGCTTGCCTGCTATATATCTCAAATGGAACCTATGACTGTTGAAGAAGCTCTTGCAGACTCAGATTGGATCAATGCTATGCAAGAAGAGCTTACTCAGTTTGAAAGGAACAATGTGTGGGAACTTGTTCCTAGGCCAAAGCACCAGAATGTCATTGGAACCAAATGGGTATTCAAGAACAAAGCAGATGAAGATGGCAACATTGTAAGGAATAAAGCAAGGCTAGTAGGTAAAGGATACTGTCAAGAAGAAGGAATAGATTTTGATGAGACCTTTGCACCAGTTGCCAGACTTGAAGCCATCAGAATCTTTCTAGCCTATGCTGCCTACAACAACATCAAGGTCTACCAGATGGATGTCAAGAGTGCATTTCTGAATGGAGATCTTGAAGAAGAAGTTTATGTGGAACAACCACCAGGTTTTGTCATTCCTACTCAATCTTCTTGTGTCTACAAGCTTAAAAAGGCCCTCTATGGTCTTAAGCAAGCTCCCAGAGCCTGGTATGACACATTGTCCCTTTTCCTGGTGAACCACGGGTTTACTAAAGGAAAGGTTGACAAAACTCTATTTCAAATCTCTGTTGCTAGTCATATTCTATTAGTACAAATATATGTTGATGATATTATATTTGGTAGTACTAATCCAGAACTGTGCAAGAAATTTTCTCAAGTAATGCAGAGCCAATTTGAAATGAGTATGATGGGAGAACTCAGTTACTTGCTAGGACTTCAAGTCAAACAAGTTCCAGAAGGGATCTTTATCAATCAAGGGAAGTACACCAGAGATCTAATCAAGAAGTTTGGAGTGGAAGGCAAATCATCAGTGAAGATTCCCATGAACACCTCACAAGGAATTGGTCCAGATGATGAAGGAAAGGATGTAGATGCAACAACATATAGAGGAATCATAGGATCTCTGTTGTATCTAACTGCAAGCAGACCAGACATCTCATTCTCTGTTGGAATCTGTGCCAGATACCAATCAAAGCCCAATGAAAGCCATCTAAGTGCTGCAAAGAGAATCATCAGATACATCAAAGGAAATCCAAATGCAGGCCTATGGTATCCAAAGGGAGGTAACTTTGAACTAATTGGTTATTCTGACTCAGATTTTGGAGGTTGCAGACTAGACAGAAAGAGCACCTCTGGTCACTGCCAATTGCTAGGAGGAAGGCTTGTTTCCTGGTTTAGCAAGAAGCAGAACTCCATCTCAACAAGTACAGCTGAGGCTGAGTACATTGTAGCTGGGAGCTGCGGTGCTCAGCTACTCTGGATGAAGCAACAACTGAAGGACTATGGAATTCAAGCAAAGGAGATCAAGCTGTTGTGTGACAACACCAGTGCCATTGCTATCACTCAGAATCAAGTTCTTCATTCCAGGACAAAGCACATTGAGATCAGACATCACTTCATCAGAGATCATGTTGAGAAGAAGCACATATGCATGGAGCATGTGCCAACAGAAGACCAGCTTGCAGACATTCTGACAAAGCCTCTTCCTGAGGCTAGGTTCAACAAACTGAGAGAAGAATTGGGAATGATGGATGAGATTCCAAGGGAAAGCTGAAAAGGAAGGCCCTCTGTTGCTCAATTGCTGTTAACAGAATACCTGTTGCAGAACCCCTTCTGTTAACCCCTTCTGTCAACCTCTTTTGTTTCCTACCCTGGCAGAACACCTCAGCAACAGAAACCCTCTTTACAGAAAGCCTCCTCTTATGTATATCAGAAGGTTGTGGACTTAGAAAAATCTGAAAACCGGGTGACCTAGTAAATTATTAAAGGTCTTTTACCCTTTTACCCTTAAAACGGTATCCAGCCGCATAATATTTACTGCGCCCCTTTTTACATTTATTGGTACCTTGGAACCGTAAATAATTCCAAGCGTCCACTAACCCAAACCCATAAATTCCCCTTTCGCAAACCTAAACCGTTACTGTGTTCATTACTCTCAAACTCTCAAACCTCCATAGCTCTCAAGCTCTCTGCAATCTTTCTCTGCTCAAATGGCCTTCATCAACATTAACGACCTCACCAAGGAAGAAATCAACACCCTAGTTTCAAACATCTACACAGGGATGAACTGCGACCTCTCCGCACTCCCTGAACTCGCTGCAAACCACGAAACGATGATGAAAATCATCAAGGGAATGGAGGACTCCCAACTGAACAAAGTGGTAGGATATCACTTTGAGTCCTACAGTACAAGAGACGTAGCAGAGTTTTATTTCAACGCTACATACAAAGGAGAGACCATTCGGTCAAATGTCAATGGTGAAGACATTACCCTCACTCCTGCAGACCTCAACGCCCTCTTTGGCGTAGTGGAGGACCCTCAAGAAGAAGAAACTGAAGGTTTCTTAACTCTGGACAGTGTCAACGTCACTGTGGACAACTTTGTCCAACTCTACTGCCGACCTGAAGTGGGTAGAGTTCCAAAGTTGTACATGAAGAAGAACCTCCTTCTGAGCGACTATGAGAAGTTGGTCAACATCCTGCATAGGTGTGTCTGGAGCAAGAGCACCTCCACAGATGACATGAATGCACTGAATGCAAAGGTTGTCTTTGCAGTTCATCATGGGATGAACATCAACTGGGGACAGGTAATTGTCAAATCCCTTGTTGAATTCATCAAGAAGAAAGACAAGGAGACCGGTCTGTTCAAAACCCCCATGGGTTATGGTCTCCTAATCTCTGAAACCTTGCTCAAGGCAAGGATAGGGCTGAGAAACCCTATTGAGGCAGACTACACCAAGTTGCTCTTCCTCAACACCTCAAATGACAGGAAGGTTGCTCTCAAGGCAGAGCAGAAAAGGCTCAGAACCCTTGAGTTCAACAGAGAAAGGCAACAACAGAAGGTTGTTCAGCCAAAGAAAGTCACAAAGAAGCAACAGAAACCTCCTACCCCTTCTGATTCTGAAGAAGAAATGCCTTTGGTGAAGAAGGTGGTCAAGAAGGTTCCCAAGAAGAAGACCACACCTGTGAAAGTCCACAAGATGGTGGCAAAGAAATCTGTCCTAAAGAGAAAGGCACCTTCACCTATCTCTACAGAAAGCACCCCCTCTGCCTCTCCCATTGCTAAGAAGGCCAAGATTCTGACACCTGCAGCACAGGAGAAGCTGGAGGATTCTGTCACCTCTACCCCAGCCAACAGAAATGCTTGGCAAGGCAAGAGGATCATCTTTGAGTCAAGTGACTCAGAAGAAGAAGAAGTGGTGCAGAATGCCACTACTCAGGGGGAACCACACTTCTCTCCCCCTGCCTCTGCAAATGATCAACCTCTGGTGGTTTCTTCACCAGAACACAAAGAAGATAGCAGAATTTCAAGCCCTGCAGAACCCCTACTGAACAACTTCTCTACTCTTGATAGGGAATTCATCAGGGTTCTGGCATGGAGAAAGTGGAGAGTGGGACCTCTCACTGAGCTCCTTAAGAACTTATCTTACTTCATCTCTGAGGAAGAGGAAGTACTCAGATGGGCAGACACAGTAGATGTGGAGCAATGCCTGAACAAGGATTTTCTTCTTTCTGTCCTACAGAAGAAGAAGGAGAAACTTCAAGGAAAAGCACCTCTGTTCAGAAAATCACCAGAAGACCATGTCAAAGCTCTTCAAGAACATGAGATAAATGACTTTGATGCTTGGCTGGTTGAGAAAAAGAGGAAGGAATCAATGATAAAATTTCGCCACAGTGCACATGGAGAAGGTGAACCATCCACTGCAAATGACCTACCCTTGGTCATGGAGAAGCTCATCCAAGAATGGAGGGAATCTCTGTTCACTGAAACCATACTAGAGGTAATTCCCACAACCATTCCTTCTCCCCCTCGCTCTCCTAAAATCACTTCTCCCCAACCCCAACAGAAATCCCCCTCACCCTCATAGAAAACCATCTCCCAACAGAACACCTCCTCACCTCACCAGAAACCCTCTTCTGCACAGAAAACCCCTACACACCAGAAACCCTCCACCCCCAAATCTTCATCTCCTTCACCCTGCATACCGTTCTCTCCTCCAAAGAACAGATCACCATCCCCTCAAGGACAAATTATCCAATACCAACACCAACAGATCATCTCTTCAACAACACCACCCCAATAGAGAACCTCTTCACCCAAAACCAAAAACTCTTCTCCCTGCAAATCCCAACCCTCAATCAGGTCCAGATCACCATCACCTCCACCATCTCCTCCACAACAACAGAATGCTCCCTCACGCCAATCTTTACATCAACTGGAAAACCCCTCCAACAAGAAATCTAGAAGTCCAACCCCCTCTTCTCCAAAACCTGCACCACAAGATGCAGCCATTCCTATCTCCCCTCAACACTATGTGGCTTCTACTCCCATCAAGAAACCTATCTTCAAGGTTCACTCATCTTCTAGTGATAATGATGGGTTCCTCACCTCCTCCATAGCTGCTGATCTTACTTCCAAAAGGAGGAAGACCCCTCCCCAGAATGAAGAACAACCCAGAAGGCCTCCTATGCCTAAGTCAAGAGGTCTAGGTATGCCTGGGAACACAGAATCCAAAGAAACTAAGCCCCAAATCTCCTTCAATCAGTTTGTCACTGCAGCTGAAGACTTTGGTGGCCAACTCCTCCATGGCATGAATAAGTTGATACAGGTCAATGACAAGCACTATGGGCACCTTGCTCATGTGAATGATAATCTCAACTCTGGGATGCAGTTCATCTCAGATCGCTTTGAGAATTTGACAACATCTCTCAATGACTTCATGACCTCCTCAACTGCAAAAACAGATGCACTGACAACAGAAGTGGAAAGTATCCATAAGACCCTCTTCACATTTCATCAGACTCTGATAGCTCAGGGAAAAGCTATTGACACAATCTCCTCCAATATTGATGAACTTCAATGGGCTGATACAAAGACAAAGGAACATCTATTGGACATAGAGGAACTGTGCAAAGTCCATCGTGATCAAGCCAGGACTCTATTTGCCCAAGACAAAGAGAGATACCAGAAGATGGTTCTCTTAGAAGCCAGTAATAAAGATATCCTGTCTGCACTTCAGAAGCAACATGGGCTTATTGAAGGTCTCACATCTGTGACTCAGACCTTACCAGAAACCCTGGAACAGATTGCCTCTACTCAGGCCTCAGAATTCCAGAAACTCTCTCTTTTGCTTGGTGATCTAGATGATGCCAAAAAGGGGGAAGAAGGCCCTCATCTATCAAAACCCAGAACCACCAGAACCTCAACATCTGCTGAACCAAGTGTGGATCCCACACCTTACTTTGAAGCTTCCCTTCAGAAGAAAAGGCTAGCTGGTATCCCTAGACCTCCATCCCCACTGAAGAAAGGATCTAAGAAGAAGAAAGCTTTAAGCTTTAAAGAATGGAGACTGGGAGGTTCTCAGGTGATGACTGCTATACAATTTGATGAAATGAAGCAGAAGATGACCTCCACTCAACAACAGAATATGTATTTGGACCATGATGGTCATGTGAAGGTCAGGCATGGTGGATCTCTAGAAGAAGCAGAATTCTGGTTTCACAACAGTATAGTACTGGGAAAAGATATCCATGAAGGTGTTCTTAATTACTTAGACTGCAAACTCTCACCTGTCTGGGCCTCTTACCAAAGAACTGGAAATCTGGCTGGAATCAGAAAAGAGGTGAATGCAGAACTAAAGAGATTACAAGGACTGGATGAACAAGCAAAAGCTGAAGCAGCAAAGGCAATTATGTAATCTACTCTTGTAATCCACATTAATAAAAGAACATCTCTGCCTCACACTTTGTAAGGCAATTCCTCAATCCTTGGCTTTTCCTTACTTTCTGTTTGTGTTTGTTTGTTTGTTTGCTTTTTGATATTTTATATGCTATCTGAATGTACCGCACTCTTACTATTTTCCTATGCCAAGTTGCCCACCAAGATTTTAATGAAAAGTTTTAAACTTTAAATTTTTGTGGTGAAGGCACTTCTCTGGAAATATTTAAAGGGTTTTGGCATCATCAAAAAGGGGGAAATTGTAAGGAATAATTGTATTTAGATTTTGATGATGCTATATTAATTAGGACTTTAAAGTACCCCTTTAGAAATTATGTATTAGAATTTTACTTTGTAAAGTTCTTAGCATAATCGATTACCAGAAGGCCTCTCTACCAGAAGACCTCCTGACAGAAGATTTTGGTTCTCTGTCAAGGGACAGAAAACCTCAGGGTCTCTGTTAGCCTTTAGTTTGACAGAAACCCTCCTGGTTCTCTGTAAGCTATTAACAACAGAAGTGCTCAAGACCTTCTCTGATCAGTTCTCTGCTAAAGACACCAGAAGGCCTGACACTTGGAAGAAATCCACAAAGCCGGGAAGTCAACTAAAAGATTCCTTCAACGACTAGGAGTATGAAACGGAAAAGCTACAGTGCTCGCATTAAATGCTCATTTAATGCTCCCCATGCTCCGTGGAGTAATTGCAGATGATTGGCCGCAATGTCAGGATTACTTTATCCCAAAATAGTAACCCGCCAACTTTACCAGGTCCTACTGGTCAAGTCAACTGCTCGCGCATTAAATGCAGTTGTCCTCCTACTCCTCCAACGGGAAGACAACCTCAGTATAAAAGATACACTACGAAGAACAACCGGATAACTTTGCCAAGATAACTTTGCAATTTTTGCTAACCATTGCTACAACTCTTCAAGCAAGATATTCAAATGCTTAAAAGCAAAAAGCCTCCTTGAGATTCAAACTCATCATCCTCTACAAGAGAAGGCAGAAGTTGGAAAAATACTTTTTCCAACTCAAGCAAAGTTCCAAGTGTTCTTCAACTCTTCAAGCTCATCACATACAAATCTTTTGTAACGAAGCTAGTTGGAGGAACCCCTGTTTCAACAGAAACTCTTCTTGCTACAAGAAGGACGTCCAAGTAACTGGAGTAGTGAAGTGGTGATACTTCCGGGAAGCTCAGTGAAAGGACCAGTCTTAAAGGAAGCCAGGCAGTGCATCCCAGGAGACATCTAGACTTGAAGAAGACGTGGAGAGCTTCTTAAGTGCTAGGACTAAGGCTTTGTAAACGGCAGTTTTTACAGCTTAGTGGAACAGTGGACTAGAGGAACAAGTTGTTCCTTGAACCACTATAAAAATCCCTGGTGTCGTTTACTTACTGCTTTATTATTTGCACTTAGATAGAACTGTGTAACTCCTTAGACTTGGTATCTGTGTTCAGCAGAACTTGTCTTACGAGTTAACAGAAGGCTTATTGCCTTTGCTTCTCTGAGGCTAAATCAACAGAACCCCTCTACCAGAACCCCATCCGTTGCCAGTCTGTTCTGTCAAAAGAACAGGCTATTCTGTAAAATCTGGTACTTAGTCTAAAAAGCTAAAAACCAATACAGTCTATTCACCCCCCCCCCCTCTGGACTGTATCCAGTACAACCGGGACCAACAACCTCCTGCTCCCACGAAGGCTTTATCATAGAGGGGATACTTCTCATCGGTCTCCCCAATGAACCGATACCTCAGGAATCCGAGGGCATATAGGTCTTCCTCGAGGATGCACTCCTTGATGGTTATGTTCTTATCCCGACCCTCTGGAATCTTGGCAATCTTCAGGCCATCCTCCTCGAGGGCGGCACTCTTGACCTTCACGTGGCACCGAAAGCGATTCCGCAACTCCCTCGGGAAAGGGCTGTCGGTCAGTCTGATATAGCACCATCGCTCTCTCCACCCTTTGTTGGAAGAAGGGGCCTCGGTGAACAGTTTGAACTGGGCTATCTGCTGTAAGTTTGCATAGCCCTCGGCATTAGTATGGCCCCCCCGGCATAGGTTAAAACTTTGGAAGAATAACTCCAAGCTCGGTGTAACCCCCCGGAGTTTGCACAGGTTCACGAACCCAGCTATGTATGAGTGGCTATTGGGGGTCAATTGACAGGGAACCAGGCCAGTGTACCTCAGGTTCTCCCGGAGGAACGGATGGAGAGGGAACCGGAGGCCCATTGAAACCGAGAGCACGTGCACGGCTATACATCCCTCGGGGGGGCGGGACAACACGTCATCAGGACCTGGCTCGACTACTACGGCTGAGGGCCCTACATGCAACTGGGTGATGTAGATGTCCGCCCTATCAGCTTGGGACTTAATCTCCAGAGCGGCGGTGTCCAGGAAGGAGTGACCCTCCGGTAGATCAACTGGCCCCCCTTGATCGACGCCCTTTACTTTCTTCTGAGGGCCAGCCTTCGTCTTCCTCCTCTTCTTCCCGGGGGCTACACTTAAAGGTGTCGGGTCCAGTGGCCTCGAGCTACTTGCTTCCCCAGAACCCCGGGGGGGAAGAACAGTGACAGTAACCTTCGCCCTCTCCTTTTCCTCTTCCTCCTCAGCAACTTGGACGGCGAGGGCTAACTCCTCATCTTCGGCGGTTCGCTCGAACTCCTCCGCCTCGACCTCGGCCACCAAATCCTTCTGCATCTCGGTGGCGAGAGCTGCATCACCACCACCCGAGGGCTGACTGCTACTGGGCTCCACGTCGGAGATGCCTTCGTCCTGAACCGAGGGGGTCCTCGAGATATCTTGAGAATCACTCTGGGACGACATTCTAACTCTAGCTCGAGGGTTCGGGGGAACTAAGGTTTTCTAGAGAATTCTATCTCCTAACCTAAGGGCACAAGGCACAGCTAAACTAGAAGGAGAAAGGGAGGGGGGGGGGGGGAACTGACCTTCAAAGCTGAGTTTTGACTGAAGGCTTGAGTTTCTCTCTCTAGAATTTTTGGCAGAGCTTCGCTAAGGATGTTGGATGCGTAAGGAAGGAATGGCATTGGCTTGGGGTATTTATAGACTCCAGGATCCGGGCTTGGGCCCAAAAACTGGGCCTCCGGCCAAGCGTCATCATTACACACCGTCGTTTCACCTAACCGGTGACGCCCGCCCACGAGCAGCCAACGGCTACACTCCACGTGTACCCCCCCCCCAACGGCTATAAACCTGACGTTACATATTCCAACGGCTATATTCTGGAAGCCCCCGGGTTTTCTACTTCACTCCACTTCATCAAGGAGAGCCTCCGGGTACACTTACCCAGAAGCGCCCCCGGGTTGTGCCCCACACGGCACATAACAGACGCCTTCGGGATCACTCCTTCAGAAACCCAAGGCTTCATATCAGGGCACCCCTCGGGGATTCCCCCTCAGCACTGTAAAACCGGGTAGCCCCCGGGGAGTTGCCTCATTGACGGATAGCCTACGGCACACAGGTAATGGGAGCCCTCGGGTATCTTCATCACCAACTAATCAACAAACAGTGGACCCCCCGATAACAACTCCACTGCTGCCCTCATCCATCAGGCCCTCGATCCCCAGATTGAGAGGCTCCCCTTCGGCACCCCCAGGAAATCAACAGCAAGCCTTCGGCCAATCAACACATGATCCCTCAGAAAAAGAAGAGCCTTCGGCATTACCGTTATTCTCCATTTTTGACCAAGGTTTCACATTTTCGATTCATCGTTGGGGGAATTCGGTGCACTCTTTTTCCCTCATTAGGATTTTTTCCCCCAGAGTTTTTTCTAATGAGGTTTTTAACGAGGCATCCCCCCAAAATGAAACGAAAAGTGTCAGCCTTCGGCCCACAACAGCAACGCAACTACTCTACTCCTTTTCACCACTTTACAAGTGCCTCAAGGAGTGGGGGACTGGAGAACCCCCTCGGGAAAATCATTAAATTACAAAATTAGTGAAATTCCAACAAACGACAAAGCAAGCCCTCAAGTCCCGACATGTGGGTAATTGAGGGACTGCCTTCGGCAGGGACATAAAAGCAACAACTCCTCACCAACTTCAGAGATCACGACAGGACAACATCAAAGGGCAAGCACAAATTACTCCTTTTCCCTCAAATACCTTTCGGCAAAAGGAGTGAGGGACTCCTGATGGAGTATATGGCCCGGGAACACCCGGCCCACAGACTCCTGATGGAGTATATGGCCCGGGAACACCCGGCCCACAGACTCCTACTACTCCAGTAGAGGCCCAACAGGCCCAGAAGGCCCAACAGGCCCAAATCACGGCGCCCAGAGTACCAAGCAGCCCGCAATACGCACCAGGGGTGCCTTCGGCCCCCTGGCCGAAGGCTCCAAACTATCACAACATGGATATTTCGAACAAACAGAGGAACTGGGAGAAAACGGAGAAAACAGTAGCCCTCGGCACCTGGAGCCCTCGGCACTCAGGGGTACTCGGCACTAAGAGCCCTCGGCTAGTCCTCTACAGCCGAGGGCACCTCTCCCGACATGATATCCGCCTCACATGCGTACAGATCACCGTACCCTGTACAGACGTCCCATCCAACAGCCGCATTAAATGCGGCCACATGCGGCTGCCAACGCCAACCAGTTGAGGTGACCCCTCGGCCAATATGCGCTTGACACGTGTCCCTGTCCGGCATTTATTGCTACTATAAATATCACCCCATTTCCCCATTTGTAACCACGCTGAAAACGCTCCACATTTATAATACACTCTCTCTCTCTACATTTACTTGCTCTGACTTCTCTCTAAGTTATTCCCAGCAATAACCCTTCGGATATATACCCCCGGGAACACTATCCATCATATATATTTTATTTTATCGGGTCAAATAAAATATAACACATGTTCCTACCCATTGTAGTCCTTTAGAATGGATGTACAATCCCCAACTTTAATTTAGAAGTCTCCGAAATCCCATTCGGACTGTTATCCGATAAATTACCAATACCGGTAATTGGGCCTCGTTTGACCGACGGGTCAACCATATACCCTTTCTATGGCCCAACTAAAATATCCACCACCATCTAAATATTATCTATACTAAGAGGAATATAATATGTGGTCCCGGGATTATCGGATGGTCCCCGCTCCCGATGCGGGCCCCACGTGCAATTCACTATTCACGCAAAACTAGTAACAAAAATTTTACAACCTCGTAATTTCATAAATCATTATTCAAGGTTCATTACATGGTTTACTAAAAGTAAATATACTTGGGGACGGTGTTACAAGTTCACCCCCCCTTATTTGGGATTTCGTCCCCGAAATCCACGTGTCTAACCGAAAAGAAATGGGTATTGCTCCCTCATTGAGACTTCGGTCTCCCATGTTTCTTCTTCGACTCGATCACTCCTCCAAAGTACCTTTACCATAGGGATCTCCTTATTCCTCAATTTCTTTACTTGTTGACCAACAATGTTCACCGGTCTAATCGCATATTGCAAGTCCTCACGAATCTCTACTGGCGGTTTCTCAAGAATATGAGATGGGTCCCGTATGTACTTCTTGAGCATTGATACATGAAACACGTCATGTATCTTCTCAAGTTCCGGTGTCAACTTGAGCCGGTAAGCCACGGCTCCAATCCTTTCAAGGATCTCAAACGGACCAATGTATCGGGGGTTAAGCTTACCCCTCGATATGAATCGGATGATGCCTTTCTAAGGAGAAATCTTTAGGAACACCTCATCGCCGACTTCAAACTCCAACGGTCTACGTCGTTTATCGGCATAGCTCTTCTGCCGATCTTGGGCAGCCTTAAGTCTATCTCGAATAACCTTCACCTTAGCCTTGGTGATCTCGACAAGTTATATACCTTCGAGCTTGGCCTCGCCAACCTCGTCCCAACACAACGGCGTCCTGCATTTCCTCCCATACAATGCCTCGTATGGAGGCATGCCAATACTCGCCTGATAACTGTTGTTATAGGCAAACTCCACTAGTGCCAAATGTTTGTCCCAACTCCCCTGGAACTCCAAGGCACACGCCCTAAGCATGTCTTCCAAAATTTGTATCACCCGCTCGGATTGTCCATCCGTCTGAGGGTGAATTGTCGTGCTAAACTTCAGTTTAGTCCCCAATGATGCTTGGAACTTTGGCCAAAACCTAGATGTGAATCTTGGCTCCCTATCCGAGACGATGGATATTGGAACTCCGTGTAACCTCACAATCTCCTCTGTGTATAACTTGGCCAAACGTTCAAGGGGATAAGTGATGTTGATAGGTAAGAAGTGTGCACTTTTGGTAAGCCTATCAACCACCACCCACACCGCATCGTAATTGTTCACCGTCCGTGGTAACCCTACCACAAAGTCCATGGTGACATGTTCCCACTTCCATTCTGGAATGGTAAGTGGCTGCAAAAGTCCCGCCGGGTGCTGATGCCCTGCCTTAACTTGTTGACAAGTAAGGCATCGGCTCACATACTCCGCGATGTCTCTCTTCATACCAGACCACCAATAACTTTCCTTCAGGTCTCGGTACATATTTGTACCTCCTGGATGCATAGCATAGGCTGAAGAATGGGCTTCCTCGAGTATGGATTTCCGGAGCTCCTCATTATGTGGTACGCATATGCGATCCTTGAACAATAAAAGGCCATCATCACGTACCCGAAAATCCTCAACGAGTCCCGCAAGGATCCGTTCGCGGACCTTCTGACATTCCTCATTAATGCCCTGACCTCTACTGATCTCACTCAGCAATGTAGGTCTAACCTCAAATCTCGCCATGAGTGCCCCGCTCGAGGACACCTCCACATGTGCCCGTAACGCTTGTAGGCATGTGAGTAACATCCACGACGTACTCTTCCTGCTCAGTGCATCGGCCACAACATTGGCCTTACCGGGATGATAGTCGATGATCAAGTCATAGTCCTTGATCAACTCCATCCATCTCCTTTGCCTCATATTCAACTCTTTCTGAGTGAATACATACTTCAAGCTCTTATGATCGGTGTAGATGTGACATGTCTCCCCGTAGAGATAATGCCTCCAAATCTTTAATGCAAACACTACCGCTCCCAACTCTAGGTCGTGGGTAGGGTAGTTCACCTCGTGTTTTCTCAATTGCCTAGAAGCATAGGCAATCACCTTACCCTTCTGCATTAGTACACATCTAAGCCCTTGGATGCTAGCATCACTATAAATATCATACCCAATACCTTGTATTGGTAGGGCAAGAACTGGTGCCTCGGTAAGTCGTTTCTTTAGCTCAAGAAACCCTTTCTCACATTTGTCGTCCCATACGAACTTAGCCCCCTTCTTCGTGAGCTTCGTTAGTGGTGACGCCAACACGGAGAATTTCTCAACAAATTTACGGTAGTAACCCGCTAAGCCAAGGAAACTACGTATCTCCTTCACATTCTTGGGTTGTTCCCAATTCATAATGGCTTCTATCTTTGCATTGTCCACCGCAACTCCTGATCCAGATATGACATGACCGAGAAAGCCAATCTCTTTAAACCAAAATTCACATTTAGAGAACTTGGCAAAGAGTTGTTTTTCTCTTAGCCTTTCAAGCACCAGTCTCAGGTGATGCTCATGCTCTCCTTCGTTCTTCGAATATATCAAGATGTCATCAATGAATACAATCACAAACTGATCTAAGTACTCACTAAACACACGGTTCATCAAATCCATGAATGCCGTTGGTGCATTGGTTAAACCAAATGACATCACAAGGAATTCATAGTGACCATATCTAGTGCGAAATGCACTCTTCGGTATGTCACTCTCCTTTATCTTCAATTGATGATAACCCGACCTCAAATCAATCTTTGAGAACACTATAGCCCCCCGAAGTTGATCAAACAAGTCATCAATCCTCGGTAAGGGATACCTATTCTTGATTGTGACCTTGTTCAAGTGTCGGTAGTCAATACACATTCTTAGTGAACCATCTTTCTTCTTCACGAAGAGTACCGGTGCTCTCCACGGTGAATGACTAGGTCTAATGAACCCGTTATCCAATAACTCTTGTAATTGGACTTTCAACTCCTGAAGTTCCGCCGGTGCCATTCGATAAGGAGGAATCGAAATGGGTTTAGTTCCCGGCTCAACTTCAATCACGAACTCGATCTCTCTATCGGGGGGAAGCCCCGGTAAGTCCTTGGGAAAGACGTCTGGATACTTACACACGACACGTACATCGTTGATGTCGACCTCCTTCTTTGTCTGATCTACCACGTAAGCAAGGTATGCGTGGCAGCCTTTCTTCATCATCTTCCGTGCTCTCATCACGGATATGATACAACCTTGAGATCTTCCTCGATCTCCCTCAAATCGTAGGGCGTTTCCCTCATCATCCTCGAGTTCTAAGACCTTGGTGTAACAATCAACTCGAGCATGATGCTTCTCGAGCCAATCCATCCCTAGGATCACATCAAACTCCAGCATACTTAGAGGTACGAAATCACAAGTCAAAGGTTGACCCGTCACTTCCACCTCACATGATGGATAGTAATAATTCCTCTCCACGTCGTCTCCTAACGGTGTGGAGACTAGCAAAGTTTGCGTCATTGGTGTCAATGGCACGTCAAGACCGTCGGTGAACGCCTCACTCACAAATGAGCGTTGTGCCCCGGTATCGATGAGGATCCTCGCGCTCCTACCATTGATCTTTAATGTTCCTACATTTATACGCCATGTAAGATACACCTTCTAATGTCTTTGGACTCCTTTTTGGAGGTTATTACGTTTACATTAATGTCTGGGATCAAACGGGGATCCGATCACAGAAAAAAGGAGCGAAAAAACGTTTTTTTTTTACGGAAATGGGGTACGCACGCGTGCGTCCCTTCCCACGCACGCGTGCGTGGGTGACAGTAGGGTAACGGAGTGTTTTAACGCAACGAACGGCGCCGGTTGGACCAAAAACGGGGGACGCACGTGTGCGTCCCTTCGCACGCACGCGTGCGTGGGTGCCATTAGCAATTTGGACGCTACGACCGGCGCCGGTTGGGACCTGGGCAGCCCCTTCCCGTTTTTCTTGCTCCTTTTACTTAGAAACCGACTGGTAAAGTCACCGGCCAGCCCGCACAACCCCGCTATCACTTCTAACACATTAATACACGTATTTTATCAAGCATTAGCAAGGGATTACCTGCAACGGAGTCGGGGTTGGCCCGAGCATCGGCCTCGGTCATCGCGTAGACCCTTGCTTGGGCCCCACCTTGGTTAACGGACGCGGCATGGCTCGTTGATGCATCACCTCTTCCCGTGCCGCCGTTTGACGGCCCTGTACGGTTTCTACTCGTCAAAGAACCTCCTCCGGACCCGGGAGCTCCTCCCCCCAATTGTGGGCAATTAGCCTTCATGTGGCCTGTGTTCCCACACTGAGAACACCTCGGGGGTGCCTGGCACTTCCCGAAGTGATTCTTCGAACAGTTGGCACACGTAGGAGGTCCCGTATTTCGAGAGGAGGATGAGTGCCACCGAGCATCCCTGTTCTTCTTTGCCGGTGGTGCCGGCGTCTTGAACGAACCACTACCTACACCGTGGTTATTCTTTCGTGATTGCTCGGGCAGCCCCGAACTATGCCACTTTCTCTTTTTCGCCTCTTCGGCGTCTCTTTCTTTCCTCTCATTCCACTGAGCCTCCCCAAGTAGGCCCTGTTCCACCACCTCGCTAAACGTCATATGATGAGAGTACGTAGCTCGGTCACGGATGTCCAGGAGTAAGGTGTCCCAAAAGTGTTCCGACATGCGGTCCTCATCGACCGCGTATTCCGGTAGGAACCTAGCCAAGGTTCTAAAATCTTGCTCCAATTGCTTGACAGAACCATCCTCCTTCTGTTTAAGGTTAGTGTACTCCCTACGCTTGACATTAACCTCGTAATCGGAGTAGTATTGGGCGTAGAACTCCTGCTCGAAGTTCGCCCATGTGATGGCCCCCCAGTACTTTCCTTCTACACTCTCCCACCATGTAGAAGCGATTCCTTCAAGCAAACGTGAAGCAACAGTCAACTTCACGTCGGGTGTGACCTGCATATCCCTTGATGCATCCTTCACTTTCTTGATCCAATCGGCGGCAACGGTAATGTCACCGGTGCCGTCGAAGGATTTACACCCAAGGCCCTAGCCTCCTTGAGGTACTTGGAGATTCTCACACAAAACCCTCCTTCACGCCCACCTTGTGACGCCGCTGGAGTAGTCCTTGAAGCTCCCCGGCTTCCTTGAACCGAACCACCACGAGAGCCGTGCCTTGCTTGGCGCCTAATGTCTCTCTTTACTTTCTCTTTTTGATATCACTCAAGCAATTCGCCCATTTGAGTGAATCGGGCATCACTCTCATCGTTGTCTTCCTCATCAGTGTGGAAGTCACCCTCGTCATATGGGGTCTCCTCATGCTCCGTGCCAGGAACAAAAGTCGAGTCATAGTCCTTAGTGTTAGTTTCAAACACCGAGCTTATGTGGCTGTCGCTCACTGTTTGGGCCCGGTGGCCCCCACGGCCTACTCGGCCTCCTCTTCTCCCCCGAGATGCAGCCCGGCTACCCCTCATGGATGTTACCGGTGCCTGCCCCCTCGGATTGTTACTCGTTGCCATTCGCCTACCCTCCATTTCTGAAATAAGATTTGGACGAGTCGTTAGACTCCTATCAATGTCAATTGACGGAAGAACGTTATAGACACGTATTGGCCCAAGTCACCGCCATACCAATTGTTAAGGGTACCATCTTAACAATTAGAGACCTTGCAACCTAGGTAACAATAGTTCTATGAACGTCAAAATACAATGCTCATGGTTTTCGGTAAAAATTCTTTTTTGCAAAATCTCTGGTGAGAGGTTGATTACGTAGTTCAGAACTGAGATGGCTCTGATACCACTTAATTGTCACGCCCCAGACCACATCTAAGCGCGTGTACAACCGCCGTATGACCAAGTTACGTCACCCGCAAGTCAACGCGACTTAATCATACAAGGCGTCTATGAACATAATCCATCCATACTCAGTAGTAAACATACATAACAACATCACATTCAACCCAATAAATAGCGGAAATATTCAACGGTAAAGCATGGGCCACAACCGGCCAAAACATGGGCTCACAGGCCCAAAATAGTTTATAGTAAAACAAATATCCATGAGCAAGTGTTTGGTAGTTTGAAAGGAAATAAGGAAGCACGAACCACATCTTCCTTGATTTGAGTTCACCCGTAAGAAGGTGTAAGTAGCAAGCCCTAGCTTCAACCTGAAAATGGTGGGGCCCCCCGAAGGGGTCAGTACAAGTATCGAGCGAGTAGCAGGCTAAATATAGAATAACTAGCGTTTCAAGTATAAGACCCAAACATAGGGTGATATTTATATAAATAATCTTTCCCCCAAGTTAAGAAATACTTAATAGTACATATACACTTGGAAAATACCCGATCCGTAGATCACCGTTTTATTTGGGAAAATAGTAATAGTCAATATTCTTGACTAAAAACCCCAACTCACCCATATGCCTATGAGTGTATAGGACTCCTCCTTGCCCATATTTATATACCATAACCTATGAGTTTTGAGGATCATAATCCTTGGGTACTCCACCAATTTATAATCCGAGTGTTAAGGACTTTTCGTCCTAAGGTCCTCCACCAATTTATTATCCGAGTGTTAAGGACTTTAAGTCCTAGGGTCCTCCACCAATTTATAATCCGAGTGTTAAGGACTTTAAGTCCTAGGGTCCTCCACCAAAATATGAGTGTTAAGGACTTTTAAGTCCTAGGGTCCTCCACCAAAATATGAGTGTTAAGGACTTTTAAGTCCTAGGGTCCTCCACCAAAATATGAGTGTTAAGGACTTTTAAGTCCTAGGGTCCTCCACCAATTTATAATCCTATGATCAACCTCCTATCAACCTAGATAGGATCTATATCATATTTATTCATTCCTAGCTAAATCAATACATAAAGCTTATGTATCACAATCCATGCAAAGTCATGCGTTTATATAAATTCATAATTAACTAATACCATCCGGTATCAATTAATCCATTATGCATCGGTCAACGTTTCCGTTGACCGCCATTTCAAACCTTATACATATCAACTTAATCATCATATAATTAAGTTAATAATGTTCATTTGTGCTCCTCTTACGCTTCAAGCAAACATGCATTTTATATAATTCCTCATAACATATTTCATGCATAAACAATTAATTCCTTTCATACAAACTTAACCATGTTGGCTAATCACATGTTTAAATACCTTTTAAACATAATTATGAACACATATAACATTTATTTAGGTAATCTCATAATTAACCCAAAAGTTATAAGATATTAAGCCGTCCACTCACCTTAAATGAGCTATAGCGTGTTCTACGCTCCTCGGTTGAACTCCGGCGAAACTCCGGCGAAACTCCGGCGAAACTCCGGCGAAACTCCGGCGAAACTCCGGCGAAACTCCGGCGAAACTCCGGCGAACTCCGGCGAACTCTAGAAACACCTTAGTTAAGCTCCTAACATGGTTTTATCATCACAAAACTCATATCAATACAAATAACCTCTAAAAAGTTATTTTCCGGCGAACCGGTCGTTTTGGCTTTTAAGTCCGTTCTTGGACTTGAACTACCTTCCAACCCCTCATTCTACACTTCTAAAAATGTAGAACAATCCTAGGGTCTCTTCATATGATGTATTTGTCATATGATAATAAAAATTGTGGAAGAAAATTACTCAAACATCTTCTCACCTCTATTACCAAGGCTTTTCTCTACTTTTGTGATTTCTTCACTTTCCTTGAGCTTCTTGCTTGCTTGAGCTCTCCTCAACAATGGAGAAGGATGGCTGGAGAAGTTCTTGCTCTTAATTGGGGTGGGCTGGCCGAAATGATGAAAGGAGCGAGAGGGGGGTTGAATTTTGTCTCAATAGTAAGGATGGTGTGGGAGGAGGCCCACCCCCTTTTTGTTTGATACCTTTTATTTCATTTCACACACACCTCCCCATGTTCACACACTACACCAACCGGCCAACTCCCTTATTTGTGTGATCAAATTTATGGGATGGCCCCCACATATGTGGGAGGTCATCCTTTTAAACCTTGAACTGAATATTTGGCCCCGAAAGTTGTATTTCTCGGACTGTTTTAATTACATTTTATTTTATCGGGTCAAATAAAATATAACACATGTTCCTACCCATTGTAGTCCTTTAGAATGGATGTACAATCCCCAACTTTAATTTAGAAGTCTCCGAAATCCCATTCGGATTGTTATCCGATAAATTACCAATACCGGTAATTGGACCTCGTTCGAACGACGGGTCAACCATATACCCTTTCTATGGCCCAACTAAAATATCCACCACCATATAAATATTATCTATACTAAGATGAATATAATATGTGGTCCCGGGATTATCGGATGGTCCCCGCTCCCGATGCGGGCCCCGCGTGCAATTCACTATTCATGCAAAAGTAGTAACAAAAATTTTACAACCTCGTAATTTCATAAATCATTATTCAAGGTTCATTTCATGGTTTACTAAAAGTAAATATACTTGGGGACGGTGTTACAATAGTCTTTTCCCCCAAGTTAAGAAATACTTAGTAGTACATATACACTTGGAAAATACCCGATCCGTAGATCACTGTTTTATTTGAGAAAATATTAATAGTCAATATCCTTGACTAAAAGCTTCAACCCACCCATATGCCTATGAGTGTATAGGACTCCTCCTTGTCCATACTTCAATATCATGATCTATGAGTTTTGAGGATCATAATCCTTGGGTACTCCACCAAATTTGTATTTGAGTGTTAAGGACTTTTAGTCCTAGGGTCCTCCACCAATTTATTATCCGAGTGTTAAGGACTTTAAGTCGTATGGTCCTCCACTACTTTATAATCCGAGTGTTAAGGACTTTAAGTCCTAGGGTCCTCCTCCACCAAAATATGAGTCTTAAGGACTTTAAGTCCTAGGGTCCTCCACCAAAATATGAGTGTTAAGGACTTTAAGTCCTAGGGTCCTCCACCAAAATATGAGTGTTAAGGACTTTAAGTCCTAGGGTCCTCCGCCAAAATATGAGTGTTAAGGACTTTTTGTCCTAAGGTCCTTCACCAAGTTTATAATCCTATGATTAACCTCCTATCAACCTAGATAGGGTCTATATCATATTTAAATCATTCATAGCTAAATCAATACATAAAGCTTATGTATCACAATCCATGCAAAGCCATGCATTTATATAAATTTATAATTAACTAATACTAACCGGTATTAATTAATCCATTATCCATCGGTCAACGTTTCGTTGACCGCCATTTCAAGCCTTGTACGTATCAACTTAATCATCATATAATTAAGTTAATAATATTCCTTTGTGCTTCTCTTACACCTCAAGCAAAAATGCATTTTATATAATTCCTCATATCATATTTCATGCATAAACAATTATTTCCTTTCATACAAACTTAACCATGTTGGCTAATCACATGTTTAAATACCTTTTAAACATAATTATGAACACATATAACTTTTATTTAGATAATCTCATAATTAACCCAAAAGTTATAAGATATTAAGCCGTCCACTCACCTTAAATGAGATATAGTGTGTTTTACGCTCCTCGGTTGAACTCCGACGAAACTCCGACGAAACTCCGGCAAACTCCGGCAAACTCTAGAAACACCTTAGTTAAGCTCCTAACATGGTTTTATCCTCACAAAACTCATATCAATACAAATAACCTCTATAAGGTTATTTTCCGACGAACCGGTCGTTTTGGCTTCTAAGTCCGTTCTTGGACTTAGAACCACCTTCCAAACCATTATCCCACACTCTTATCATGTAGGATAATCCTAAAGGTTCTTCATATGATACACATTTCATATGGTAGAAGAAAAGGAGAAAATAGTTATGATAAGGTCATTACCTTAATCCTTTCACACTTTTAGTGCTTTAGCTTCTTTTCTTGAGATTCTTTCTTTTGAGCTCTCTTCAACAATGGAGGAGGAAGGATGGAGATTGGTTTGATCTTGTTTGGGGTGTGCTGGCCGCATGTATGAGGGATAGAGAGGGTGAAGATAGCTCTTTTGTCTCAATGACCAAATGAGTGTGGGTGAGGTCCACCTTATTTATTGTTTGATGTCATTTCTTTCATCTCAAAATCCCCTCCCATGCCATCCTATTCTACCATCCGGCCAAGCTCTCAAATTGAGTGGAAAAAATCGTGGGTTGGCCCCCACTCATGTGGGAGGTCAACCCTTTTCATCCCAAAGTGTACAATCGGTCCCGAAAGTTGTATTTTTTAGACAGTTTAAGTATATTTTATTTTATCGGGTCAAATAAAATATAACACATGTACCTACTCATTGTAGGCCTTTAGAATGGATGTACGTTCCCCAACTTTAATTTGGATGTCCCCGCAATTCGTTTCGACCCTATGCCATTTCAATGGCCCGACTAAAATATCCACCACCATATAAATATTATCTAGACCAAGATGAATAAAATATGTGGCCTCGGGAATGTTGGGTGGTCCCCGCCCCCGATGTGGGTCCCACGTGCAATTTACTATTCACGCGAAAGAATTCATAAAAATTTCCAACTTCATAAATCCATTGATCATTCCATAGTGTTTAATACATTATTTACTGAAAGAAAATATAATTTGGGGACGGTGTTACACACAGAATATTGGGGAGCTCATCAGCCCAACCGCCCCCTGCGTCCTGGAGCTTCTTCTTCAGGCCTTCCAAGATGGTTCTGTTGGCGTTCTCGACTTGCCCGTTGCCTTGAGGATAGGCAACGGAGGAGAAACGATGTTTGATTCCCCACTCTTGGAGGAGCTCTTGGAAGGGCGCGACCTCAAACTGGGTGCCGTTGTTGGATATGATCTCATGAGGAACGCCGAAGCGGGTAAGGATATTCTTGTGGACGAATTTCTGACACCTGGCCCGTGTGATGCTGGCCAAAGGTTCCCCTTCGACCCACATAGTGAAGTAGTCGACAACGACGATGATGTAGCGGTTGTTACCAGCGGCTCTGGGCAGGGGGCCGAACAGGTCATTACCCCATCTTGAGAATGGGATTGCAATGCTGACCGCGGCGTAGTTGACGGCTGGCTGACCAGGGGCCTTCTGAAGGACCTGGCATGCAGTACATTTCCTTGCCAGATCGACACAGTCTCGCGCCATCGTCGACTAGAAATAGCCCTGGACGAAGAGACGTCGGGACATGCTGAAAGGGCCCTGATGAGAGGAGCAGACGCCGCAGTGGACTTCCTCCATGGCCACTTCAGTCTTGTCTGGGTGCAGACATCGGAGGAGAGTGCCGTTGTAAGATCTTTTATTAAGTTTCCCATCCTAGATGGTGTAGCTTGGGGCCCTGAGTTTGGCTAACTTGGCTCTCTCCTCGTCCTAGGGCAGTTCTCCCGAGGTGATGAAGGTCATGATGTCGGTGATCCAGTCCTCCGGCCGCTGTTGGATGCACATGACCGAGCTCGCATGGATGCTGGACATGCTCAGCTCTTCGACCTTGGCTATCTTGGAGATGTGCTCTGGAGTGTCTGTGCTGAGCTTGGAGAGGATGTCGGCCTCAAATTCTCCGCCCTTGGGATCTGGGTGATCTCATGGGTTTCAAATGCTTTGAGAAACTCCTCGGCTGCCTGTTTGTATTGCCTCATCCTCCCTTCTTTAGCCTCGTATGAGCCCTCAATTTGGCCCACCACTAGCTTGGAGTCGCACCTGATTCTGATGTGCCGCGCTTTGAGGCCGGCGGCGAGTCTGAGGCCGCTGAGGAGGGCCTCATACCCGGCTTCGTTGTTGGATACCCTGAAGTTGAAGCGGATGGCATAATAGGCTCTGAATCCTTCAGGGGAAATGAGGCCGCCGCCGCCACTACAAGCTTTGGCGGCCGATGAACCGTCTCCCTGGCTGTGGACTCGGTGACGAAATCGGCCAAGGCCTGCCCTTTGATGGATGGCCTCGGCCTAATCTCGATCTAGAACTGGCTGAGGAAGATCGCCCATTTCACCATTCGTGAGGAACTGGCCGGGCTCCGCATGAGTGCGCCGAGGGGTTGCTGAGTTAAGACGTGGACGGCATGGGCCTGGAAGTAGTGCCCTAGTTTTTTCATTGTATGGACGATGGCCAGTACCGTCTTCTCAATGGGGGAGTACCTGAGCTCGGCCTCCCGTAACGTCTTGCTTACATAGAAAATTGCCTTCTGTACCCCTTCATCCTCGCGGATGAGCACAGAGCTGATGGACGACGTGCTCACCCCCAAGTACAAGAAGAGGGTTTCACCGGCTTTGGGTTTGGAAAGCACAGGAGGGGACGATAAGTACCACTTTAGTTCCTCAAATGCTTGCTGGCACTCCGTCGTCCATCTAAAGCCATTTGCCTTGCGCATGATCTGAAAGAAAGGGAGAGACCTTTCAGCCGATTTCGAGAGGAAACGGTTCAGGGCCGCAAGGCATCCCGTCAGCCGTTGTACCTCCTTCACATTTTGTGGTGGCTCCATGTTGACAATGGCATGTATCTTCTCTGGATTGATTTCAATGCCCCTTCGGCTGACCATGTACCCGAAGAACTTGCCCCCTTAGACATCGAAGGTGCACTTTTTTAGATTCAGGCGGAGCTGGAACTTCTTCATGATTTCAAAGATCCCCCGGAGGTCGTCGGCATGGTTGGTAGATTGCTTGCTCTTGACGATCATGTCGTCGACGTACGCCTCCATCGTCCGGCTGAGGACCGCTCTGAAGACCTTGGCTACCATCTTGGTGTACGTGGCGCCTGAGTTCTTGAGCCCAAAAGCCATGACGAGGTAGCAGAAGATTCCCTCCGGGGTCATGAAGGCCATTTTCTCGGCGTCATCTTCGTGCATGGATATCTGATGGTACCCCCTGAAGGCATCAAGGAATGACTTCAGCTCGCATCCCGCCGTCTCGTCCACCAATTGATCAATGTTGGGGAGAGGGAACGGGTCCATAGGGCACGCCTTGTTCATGTCAGTGTAATCAACGCACATTCTGAACGTCAGCGGCTTCTGGGCAAGGACGACGTTAGCCAACCAGGTCAGGTACTTCACCTCCTTAATGTGGTTGATTGAGAGGAGCATGGTAACCTCCCCCTTGACAAAGTCACGTCTGTCGGCCGAGAGGTACCACCGCTTCTGCTTGATCGGCGTGGAGGCGGGGTCGACTGACAGCCGGTGAGTGATCACTTTTTGGCTGATGCCAGGCATATCGTCCGGCCCCCACGCAAAGATGATGGCACATGACCTCAGGACGTTGAGGATGTCGTCACGTTGATCCTGTGGGAGTTGTTTCCCGATCTTCAGGACCCGCTCCCGCCGGGAGGTATCCAGGGGGACCTCCTCGACCTCTTCGGCTGGCTCGGCGTGCGGCCTCATTTTGTTATTGGTGACGGCGGCGGTGATGGTGTCTATTCTCTACCCGGCGCTAGCTGCCGGCTTTGTGAGCTTTAGGTAGCATGCTCGGGCTATCTTCTGGTTCCCCTGGGCGTAGCCGATACCGCCCCTGGTAGGGAACTTCAGACACAAATGTTTCATGGAGATGATGGCCTCCAGATCTTCTAGTGTTGGCCGTCCCCATATCAAGTTGTGGGTGCACTCGAGGTTGACCACCATGAACTCCATGTCAATCCTGGTGCGATGGGAGCCGTCGCCAACCTCCACAGGGAGGACTATCGTGCCTTCGGCGTCGATAGAGTCCCCGGTGAAGCCGGACAACGGTGTCCGTATCGGCTTGAGCAGCGCTTTGTCCAGCTTTAGCTGCCTGAAGGTGTCAAGGTACATGACGTTGACGGAGCTCCCTGTATCGATGTAGGTTTGGTGGATGATAGAGTCACCTATCTCACACCGGATGACGAGGGCGTCCCTGTGTGATGCGGGTCCTGGAGGCAGATCCTTGTCGGTGAAGGTGATCGCCTGCATCGCTGGTACTTCTCGGAGATAGGGGCCGAGAGTACCCTGGCGATGAAGGGAGTCCTCGTCCTGACCTGGATGATGGGGTCTCCTCGTCCTTCGGCCAACTCCCTCTCAAGGATGGTGACCTTGTTTAGAAGGGCGTTGAAGCCGGGATCTCTGGATGAGTTGCCCGCAGGGGTGGCGGCCAGTTGTTTGGCCTCCATATGAGCGAGGTTGCGCTCGAGTTGGGCAATCACCTCGTCCCTGGGGTCCCTGACGGCCGTGGTGGCACCTTGCGTCTGCAAGCGGGCTGCGTGAGACGTGTTGATTTGGTGGCAGGCGTCACCCTCATGCAATTTCCCCTTGTCTTTGTCCAGGCGGGGCCGATCCGCTGTCCGGGATACCGACCCCAAGCTTTCCCTGGGTGAGCCAAGCTCACGCTGACCAATCCGCCCCGCCATCCTCTCTGAAGCAGGTCGACGGTAGTGTCACCTAGCCTGTTAAAGGCTGAGGCTTTTCCACGCGATGGGGTCGGTCCAGCTCGAAGCGGGGAAGCAGGGTGGGAGTGAGACGATGTCGTGTCCTAGGGCACCACCCCCTCATCGTGTTCTCCCCCGTCCTTGGCATGAGTGCACTGAGGACGGTGGGGTTTTGGGCCAAACTAGTGATGATGGCCGAGAGTGCGATCTGAAGCTGAGGGTCCACAGCAGGAGAGGCCGGTTGCGCCGAGGCATTATCGCCTTTCTCCGCGTGCTTCTTGTCCAAGCCGATGCGGGCGTCTGGGGCGCCGCCGTTGAGCTTGTTACGCAGGTCAGCCGTGAGGTCGATGGCTTCCTGGAAGACACCCCCCCGGCGGCCTGGTCGGCCGTATCATCCTTCTCGTGTTCCTGGTTCTCATGTGCCTCAAGAATGGTCTTGCCGAGGAGATTGCGGTGAGACTTAGTTCTTCCCATTGTCAGTTAGCTGTGCTTGGTAGCGATGAAGGATGCTAACTTGATTGTTCTAGCTCTCAATGAAAGCACCAAATGATAGATTATGTATCTCCTAGAGAGAAGGGAGAGCTAGAGAGAGAAGTGCAGTAAATGCTTTGTATTAATGATTTGTCAACCCCTACAACTACTCCCAAAGGGAGTATTTATAGAGAAAATTAGGGCTGAGCTCCCAAGTCTTGTGCTTGGGAGGCCCATTTACAACAGGGCCGTTGTTGGTCCCGGTTGTACTGGATACAGTCTAGAGGGGGGTGAATAGACTGTATTGGTTTTTAGCTTTTTAAACTAAGTACCAGATTTTACAGAATAGCCTGTTCTGTTGACAGAACGGACTGGCAGCGGATGGGGTTCTGGTAGGGAGCTCTGTTTATTTAGCCTCAGAGAAGCAAAGGCAGTAGGCCTTCTGTTAACTCGTAGAACAAGTTCTGCTGAACACAGATACCAAGTCCAAGGAGTTAGACAGTTCTATCTAAGTGCAAATATTAAAGCAGTAAGTAAATGACACCAGGGATTTTTATAGTGGTTCAAGGAACAACTTGTTCCTCTAGTCCACTGTTCCACTAAGCTATAAAAACTTCCGTTTACAAAGCCTTAGTCCTAGCACTTAAGAAGCTCTCCACGTCTTCTTCAAGTCTAGATGTCTCCTGGGATGCACTGCCTGGCTTCCTTTAAGACTGGTCCTTTCACTGAGCTTCCTGGAAGTATCACCACTTCACTACTCAAGTTACTTGGACGTCCTTCTTGTAGCAAGAAGAGTTTCTGTTAACACAGGGGTTCCTCCAACTAGCTTCGTTACAAATGATTTGTATATGATGAGCTTGAAGAGTTGAAGAACACTTGGAACTTTGCTTGAGTTGGAAAAAGTATTTTTCCAACTTCTGCCTTCTCTTGTAGAAGATGATGAAGTGTTAATCTCAAGGAGGCTTTTTGCTTTTAGAGTTTGAATATCTTGTATGAAGAGTTGTAATGTGTAGCAAAGATTGCAAAGTTATATGGTTGTTCTTCGTAGTGTATCTTTTATACTGAGGTTGTCTTCCCGATGGAGGAGTAGGAGGACAACTGCATTAAATGAGCGATCAGTTGACTTGACTAGTAGAGCCCGGTAAAGTTGGCGGGTTACTATTTTGGGATAAAGTATTCCTGACATTGCGGCCAATCATCTGCAATTACTCTACGGAGCATGGGGTGCATTAAATGAGCATTTAATGCGTGCACTGTAGCTTTTCCGTTTCATACTCCTAGCCGTTGAAGGAATCTTTTAGTTGACTTCCCGTTTCTGTGAAATTCTTCTAAGTGTCAGACCTTCTGGTGTCTTCAACTGAGAGAACAGAGGAGGTCTGGAGCACTTCTGTTGAGAGAATATCCAACAGAGACCCAGAAGGGTTTCTGTCAGAGTAAAGACTAACAGAGACCCTGAGGTCTTCTGTTCTGGAGCAGAGAACCAAAGGTCCTCTGTTTCAATAATGCCTTAAGAGGGTCTTGTGCTCTTGGAGCCCTTCTGCTCAGAAGGTCTTCTGCTCTGAAGGCATTCTGCCAAGTCGATTACACTAAGAACTTTACAAATGAAAATTCTAAAACATTAAGTCCAAATAGGGGTACTCTAAAGTCCTAATTAATCTAGCATCATCAAAATCTAAATACAAATATTACTTACAATTTCCCCCTTTTTGATGATGCCAAAACCCTTTAACTATTTCCAGAGAAGTGCCTTCACCATAAAGAAAGATTAAAGTTTAAAAACTTCCATTAAAATCTTGGTGGGCAACTTGGCATAGGAAAATAGTAAGAGTACAGTACATTCAGATAGCAGAATATAAAAGAAATAAACAAACACAAGCAGAAGGCAAAAAGACAAGAATTTGAGGAAAAGCACTTCAAAGTAAGAAGGCAGAGATGTGATTTTATTAGATAAGTTTTACAGAGTTAAACCTTACACATTCTCCAGATTAGCTGCTTGCAAAGCTTCTTCCTCCAGTCTTTGAAGCCTGAGCAGTTCTTCATTTATTTCAGCTCTGATTTTGAAAAGGTTGCCAGACCTTTGATAAGATGCCCAAATTGGAGAAAGCTTGCAGTCCAAATAGTTGAGAACACCTTCATGTATTGTCTTCCCTGGGACAATGTTCTTCTTATACCATTCTTCAGCTTCTTCTAATGATCCCCCATACCTAACTCTCACAACACCATCTTTGTCCAGATAGAGGTGTTGTTGTTGGGTGGGAGTCATTTTGGCCTTCATCTCTTCAAATTGAGCTCTGTCAATTTTCTGAGAACCACCCAATCTCCATTCTATGAAGTTAAAAACTTTCTTCTTCTTTGTGCCTTTCTTTACTGGAGATGGGGGTCTGGGTATGCCTGCTGCTCTCTTCTTCTGTAGGGCAGCTTCAAAATAGGGAGCCGGATCCACTGCAGGCTCAGCAGAGGAGGGTGCCCTAGTTGGAGTTCTGTGGGACCTAGGCCTGGTCTGTTGAGGGTCCTCTTCCCCCTTTTTGGCATCATTCAGATCTTCTATCATAAGGCTTATCTTCTGGAATTCTGAGACCTGAGTGGAGGCTATCTGCTCTAGGACCTCTGGTAGAGTCTGAGTAACAGAGGTAAGGTCTTCAATGAGACCTTGCTGCTTCTGTATGGCAGAGAAGATGTCCTTGTTATTGGCTTCAAGGAGCACCATCTTCTGATATCGGTCTCTGTCAGTAGATAGGAGAGCTTGAGCCTGTTCTTGATGAGCTCTGCACATTTGCTCAATAGAGGTCAGTTGCCTCTCTGTTCTGGCATCAGATTTCTTCAGAGCCTCAAGATGCTCTGAAATAGTGTGGATTGCCTGCCCTTGACTCAGGAGAGTCTGTTGAAAGATAGAGAGGGTTTTGTGGATACCTACCACTTCTGTTGACAGGACATCTGTTCTGGCAGAGGAGGAGGCGATGAAGTTGTTGAGTGTTCTTGTGAGGTTCTCAAAACGGTCAGATATGAACTGCATACCTGAATTTAGATTGTCATTCACATGAGCAAGGTGCCCATAGTGTTTGTCATTGATCTCTATCAGTTTGGTCATGCCTTGGAGGATCTGTCCACCAAAGTCTTCTGCAGGTTCAACAAATTTGTTGAAGGGAATGTTATTCTATTGTCCATCAGCTTGAGGCATCTCTAGACCTCTTCCCCTAGGCAATGAGTGATGTTCTTGGACAGATGAGAGAGATTCTACAAGCAGTTCATGTTCCAGTTGAGTCAGAGGAGGGGTCTTCTGTCTCTTTGATGTGGCCTTGTAGGATTTGCTGATCATGAATCCATCCATGTCAGATGAATCTTCATAAGAAGAGTAGATAGGTATTCTGTTGCGGACTATCTTCTTCTTCTTTCTGAGGGAGGGATTGGGGGCAACAGAGTCCCTAGAATACCCTTGGGGTGCAGAGATGGGGGAGACAGTTGTAGGGCCTGAATCTCTGAGAAACCATACAGGTTTAAGCTTCTCTGCAGGTTGGTTTGGGGGAGGTGAATCTGGAGGAGGGGATTGATGATCAGATTTAGAGGATGAAGAGGATATCTGTTGGGGTGAGGGGTTCTGGTGCTGGGGTGAGGGGTGAATAGGTGAGGCATTCTGTTGAGGGGGAGATGGTGGAGGTGAAGGGGAGCGGTTTCTGTAGGGAACAATTGCTCTACAGGGAGATGCAATTTTTTGTTTAGGTGATTGAGGAGGGGTGGGGGTTTTCTGTTTAGGAGATTTAGGTTGAGGGTTTTCTGGTGGAGGGGTTTCTGTGCTGTTGGGAGGTGAGGGGATGAGGGGTTCTGTTGACATATTAACAGAAGGGGTTGGAGAGTTTACCTCAATGGTGTTCTCCTCGAGCAAAGAAGTCCTCCACTCCTTGATATGCTCCATCATGGATTGCCCTTCTGTCTTGGGTACAGAGGGCTCTCCTGGGTTGAAGTTGGGTTGCACAGAGTCTGTTGCCATCTTGGTGAACAACCATTCTTCAAAGGCTTCAATTTCTCCATCTTTTAGAGGTTTGACAGCTTCCTCTGAGGGTGAAGATATGAGAATAGCCTTTCCCTTGTAGCTTGCCTTCTTCTTCTCAAGGACAGAGTGAAGAAAGTTGAGGGCAAAGCACTTTGAGACATCATCAGTCCCAACCCAATTCAGGATGGCTTCTTCTTCTGCCTCATAGTGATCAAAAAACTGAATTATTTTGTGGAGGGGTCCCATTCTCCATCTTCTCCATTCAAGGATCCGGGTAAACTGTCTGTCAAGCAAGGACAGATACCCATCTTTGACAGGACTAGGGTGTTCTGGTGGAGTTGGCACCCTGTTCTGTTCAGGAGATGCAGCAGAGGTGGGGATCTCTGGTTCCCCCTGAGTGTCTGCTACTCCCTCAGACACAGAAACCACAAGTTTAGCAACCTTCTTCTTGGGTTTTGTGGTCCTCTTCCTCTTCTGTCCAGCCTTTGGAGGAGCAACAGGTTCTGCCTTCTCGGTCTTCTTCTTCTTCTTCTTCTTCTCAGCAGAAGGGGCTACAGAGAGAGGTTTCTGTACCTTCTCTCCTTGTTGTCTTTTAGCCTCAAGTTGAACCTGTCTCTTCAGCTCTGCCTTTATGGCTTTTTCCCTATTTGGAGAGGCAGTCAGGAAGATTACCTTGGTGTGATCCAAAGCTGAAGCCTTCCTCAAGTTTACCCCTTGTTTGAGGAGCACTTCTGAAATGAGTAGTCCATGCCCTAGCTTCCCAGGATAGAGGCTAGTCTTTGGGTTCTTCTTCTTGATCACTTCAATCAGGGACTTCACCATGACTTGTCCCCAATTGATGTTTACCCCATGATGCACTGCATAAAGGGCCTTTGCATTGGCAGTTGTGACATCATCAGTGGAGGTGTACTTGCACCATAAACATTTGTGGAAAATGTTTATGAGCAGCTCAAATTCCTTTTTGAGCAAGTTCTTCTTGATGTTGACCTTCTCTACTTCTTCACCTTTTCTGCAGAACTTCTTCTTGAATTCTGCCAGAGGGATGTCAGTATCCTCCAAATCAAGTAGAGAGGCCCTGCCTTCCTCTTGTTGGATATTGAAGATGTTGTTGATGACGTCAGCATCAATCAAAACTTCTTCTCCTTGGACGACGGAGGAGATGGTTTCATCCTTGAAGGATGCGTTGAGATAGAACTCAACGGTGTCAACGTTGCTGTAGGCTTCATAACCATGAGAGATGACCTTGCTCAGTTGACATTATGACAGTCCGTCAACAATGGAGGTCATCCTCTCCTTATCCTCTCCTTGTAACACCCTCATTTTTCCCACCCAAATAAAATCACATTTTTAAATGAAACCATCTTTATTATTAAACATATTTAGAATACAGCGGAAGTCTTTAAGGGAAAAACAGGTGCGTCACCGCCACACTCAACCTATACATGATTGAGTGCACAGGCTATCCACCATAAGTTCAAATAACAATGAAATGGGTCTTAGGACAAAGTTTATGAATTACAAATTTAAACAACGATAATTAATCAAACGTGTGCAACTAGCGGAACACTCGGGCAACAAGTACATCAATCTTCATAATCATAATCATCTGTACAATAGAGCAAAGAGAAGAAGACAAAAGAGACAAAAATTAGCTTTAGAGCTAAGTAAGATTCCACCCGAACCCGTAAAATAATATAATTTGAAAAATAGGTTTGGTATAGGTATATATATAGAAAATACCCTCTCATATCTCCAAAATAACTTCATGTCTCAAAATAATTTCTTCAATAGATAATGTCATTCCTCAATTCCTCCAAAAGTAATACTTTAGATTTCTTTTAAGAGTGGGCGAAACTCAAGATTCCTCGAGCCCAACGAGTCGTTGTTATTTACGACTCATCCCGGAATTCCGGCTCCCACCGACCACCAATTTGGAAGCTGAATTTCTACCTTAAGTGTGCACACCCTCTAAAAGGGATTCCAAGCCCTCCGAGTAGTAAGAAACTCAAGTAGGCAGGATGTTTTCTACCACCTACTCACAAGGGACATTGTCCAAGGGTAAATTAGATAACTACTACTACAACCACCAAAGGACCTTTGGTCCTCAAATAAAAGCCCGGGATGTCTACCGGAGCATGTCATTGCCGGACTGGTTACCGACCCAAATAAATTTCACCAAAAGTAGTAGTAGTCCTAATCACCCACGCCTCGTGTTTCTCTCGAGACGTAAAAATATATTATGAAAAACTTTAAGTTTTTCCCAAAGTCATTCTTGTCGCACTTTCCAAAAATATACTTTGTAATAAATATCAATCCACCAATATTCTTTAATAAAAAGCATATACATTCAATAATTCATAATAGGTAATAATCCACCAATATCCATACATTCAAAATATTCATTCCATGTCAAACAAATAGTTTCCAATTCATAAATAGTTCACATAGTTCAAATATTGCATACATATAAATACGAGATAAAACATTTTTGGCTGACATAGAACTTACCTTAAATTGCGATAATCCTCTTAATAAAATCTCTAGCTTGGTCTTCACTTGAATTCTCCTTCTAATATATATCAAAATTCTAAATCAATAACTATTCTATTATTTTTGTTATTTCCTATCTATTCAACCTTTAGTTATTTTAACTTCATTATTCCTTCTTTAAATACAACTTTTAAGTTAGATCTATAAATCTTATTTAAATGTTAATTTTCAGTCCAACCTTATTATTTTCTTTAATCATACTAATCCCTTCATAATTTACTTTAATTTATTTGATTAATTAGTTAACTAGTCTAATTATATTAACTACATAATAATTTAGTTATTTCAAATTTAAATAATCAATTCAGTTCAAAATTCAGTTTACATAATTTATATAATTTATTTAATAAACCTTTTAATAATAATTTGATGTAAGCAATAATTCGAAATAATAATCATTAATTATAATCTAATCTCAATAACAACTTTAATTAGTTCAATAGTTTATTTATACTCACTAACCCAATTAAATTAATTAATTCAATCCTCCAGTTTTATTTATTTGATTCACTAATTTAATTGAACTAACTAAATCAAATAAATAAGTTTAATTATATCAATATAGCTAAATACATTAATCTAATTCAATTAAGGCCAATAATCAAATTCTAATTCCGTTTTAATGTTCTATTTTTAATATAAAGTCCAAAAATATTACTACGTCCATAATTTAACTAATTTATCCATTAAACTAATTGATTTAGTTAAACTAGTCCAATGGAGTCAATTAACTTAATTATTAAGTACACATTACTTAATTAATTTGTTTATATTAATCAACTAAGTTTTATGAGTTCAAATAGTTCAATAATTTATATGGAGTCCAAATCAATAATAATCAAAAATAATAATTATTAATTTAATCACACTAATTTAATTAGTCCACTACTTCATTAATTTATTTATTAAGTCCAAATATAGTCATTCATTTACGCTAGCTATCCCAACTTTATTTTTTTTCCTTATTTTATTCCAAACATCATTTTAGTCCAGAATATTATTTTCAATCTTAGTGATTTTATTTATTTCACCATTATTATTCAAATTTTCTTATTTAATTACTTAACTAGTTTTATATGGCCTAATTAAATTAAGTAGCTTAAGAAATGACTTTATAAATTTATAACCGTCCATAACTATATTTTGGGTCTATATTTGACCTAGGTTGTCCAGATATTTATTTTAGAATTATTTCCCTTATTTGTTCATTTAATTTCATATATCTATTAACCGGTTTAATCACAATTAAATATACTAATCATAATTTTTATTAAATATAAATGCTCCCACATGTCCTAGTTAGTCATATATTTAATCTAGTTTACTCCAATAATTATTTCATAATTTATTTCGTCGTTTAGTTAATTATTTACTAAATATGTACAAATTGGCCCAATTACAATTAAATCAATTAAAAATAGTTAGAAATATTATTTTTCAATTCTGGTTGGTCCGAATATGTATATTTATACTAGGTATTTAATTTATATTTTTCCAGATTTTATTTATTTCATTTACTATTTTATTTTTAATTTTTATTGAAAATGGGCCGAACAGGCCCATTAAACTGACCCGGCCCAAGAAGACTGGGTTGTCTTCCTCCCCATTCTTCTCCAGGTCGTTATTCCGGCGACCGGAAAATTAAGGAAACTTCGGCGAGCTATAACTTGACTTACAGGTAACGGATTTCGACGATTCAAATTGCAAAATGATCCTGACGGCGAGACGAAGCTCCGCCACCCCTATCTGTAGCAAACTATCCTCTTTTGCTGAAGACCCGCTTCCACGACTTGCAACTCCGGCGAGCTCTAGGATGCTCCGGTGATTACGAATCGGTCTGGAATTTATTGGGAAGTATTCCTATACCTTTCACGACCCTCCTCTATCGTTTATAAGCAATTCCATACGTAAATATATATATAAGTGTATATTTCCGGCGAGTAAGTATATATATATGCTCTACTCGTTTTCACTGAACTTTAGGGGATGTAAATGTCTCTATTTATAGCTGAGAATGGACTAACTTGGGCTCAACCATATCTGGAGTGATTGGTTTGCATTATTCCTTGATTTTTGAATTATTGTTAAATATTATTATTGTATGAACATGCATGTGAAAATGTTGGTTGTTCTAATGTATCTCAAGTCTCTAGTCCGCAGGTTCATTGCATACATTATCATTGCTACTTGTATTATTGTAACACCTACATATGTGTATCATTCTTACCCACAATTTAAATTGCATCATGCTCCCCTACATTTTTATTATTCATATTAGTATTATATATGTATACTTTTTATATTTTATTACATATTCTTATTATGTGTATATATTTCGTTGAGAAAAAATTCTTTAATTTGGACATTGTTACTTTTGTATTACAACATTTTAATATTTATTTTTGTTTACTTTGTCAGATATATTTTATCTGGTTTATTTTTATTTTATTTTTGTTTAAATTTTCGGAGTATCACAGTTTCATCCTTGAAGGATGCGTTGAGATAGAACTCAACGGTGTCAACGTTGCTGTAGGCTTCATAACCATGAGAGATGACCTTGCTCAGTTGACATTGTGACAGTCCGTCAACAATGGAGGTCATCCTCTCCTTATTCTCTGCGAACCTGGGCAGTACTTCCAGCTCGCATCATAAACTAAGACGAGAATTAAGTATGAAGATGAAGTATTACAAGTTTATAAGATGTTACATCCCGCCCCCCTAAAAGAAAGGTTACGTCCTCGTAACCCAATATTTACCTTAGTTGAACAGTTCAGGATACCGTTTACGCATATCCTCTTCTGTCTCCCATGTTGCATTCTCGGTCAAATGGTTTGACCAAAGTACTTTTACCATCTTAACTTTCTTCTTCCTCGTCTCTCGGGTTTTAGTATCAAGGATCTCTACGGGTTTTTCTTCGTAGGATAACGCCTCATCCATTTCAATCACCTAATAATATAAGGGTTAACTTATATTATTTCCAGTTTACTTTGGTTCATGTTAAGTTTAGGGTCTCTTACCTCAGGATTGATGATATGTGACTCATCTCGAACGTACTTCTTTAATTGTGATACGTGAAAGACGTTATGTACCTAGCACAAGTCTGTATGTTAAGGACGAAATCTAATCGTTGAAAAGTATCTTGTTTTAAAATCGTTTGTTACCTTATCCAACTCTGTGGGTAGAGCTAATCGATATGCCACTTTTCCCACCTTCTCTAGGATGTCGTAGGGTCCGATGAACCTCGGGCTTAGTTTCCCTTTCTTCCCGAACCTCATTACTCCCCTTGTAGGAGAGACTTTGAGTAGAACTTTCTCCCCTATCTCGAATTCGATCAGCTGGCTTCCTCCCAAGATCGGCATATGATTTATGTCGGTCTTGGGCAGCCTTCATCCTCTCTTGGATGACTTTAACTTTCTCTATGGTATCTTGCAAGTATTGTGGTCCTAGAACCACCTGATCGACAATGTCACCCCAACATAAGGGACTTCTACACTTTTGACCGTATAGAGCTTCGTACGGGGCCATTCCGATGCTAGCATGGTAACTGTTATTGTACGAAAACTCTATTAAGTCTAGGTGCTCATCCCATGATCCTTGCAAATCAAGAACACATGCCCTCAACATGTCTTCTAACGTTTGGATTGTTCTTTCGGTCTGTCCATCCGTGGTTGGATGAAAAGCAGTACTTAACTTCAATTTTGTCCCCATAGCCGTTTGTAATTCCTTCCAGAATTGAGATAAGAATCGTGAATCTCGATCCGATATGATGTCTTGAGGTACTCTGTGGTGTTTGACCACGTATTTCACATAGGCTTTGGCGAGCTTGTCCATGCTCCAAGTTTCATTCATGGGAATAAATCTTGCAGTTTTGGTTAATCGGTCAACGATTACCCAAATCTTATCTCTTCCTGATTTAGTTAAGGGTAACCCTCCAACAAAATCCATCGAGATGGAATCCCACTTCCATTTAGGTACTTCCAAGGGTTGCACAAGTCCCTTGGGTTTACATCTCTCTGCTTTGACTTTTTGGCAATTCAAACATCGGGATACGAATTCAGCTACTTCTCTCTTCATTCCCGGCCACCAAAAGTTCTTTTTGAGGTCTTTGTATAGTTTGTCTCCCCCGGGATGTACTGAGTAGGGAGTGTTGTGTCCCTCCTCCATGATTTGTCTTTTAATATCTGCACACTTCAGAGGAACACACCACCTTCCCTTGTATCAGATGCTCCCATCTTCATGTGTCCTGAATGGCCCATTGACCCCATCTTTCATTCTTTCCTTGATTCTCTCGAGCTTCACATCTCCCGGTTGCCCATTCTTAATCTCCTCGAAGATAGATGGTGTAACGGTCATAGTACATAACTGTATTTCACTATCTACTTCGCCATATTGTTTTACTTCCAAGTTCAATCTTTGAAAGTCTCGGAACAGTTCTTCTGGTAATATCCATGTTGCTCGGCATGAGTGCTCAGATTTCCTGCTCAAAGCATCCGCCACCACATTAGCTTTTCCCTCGTGGTATTGGATTTCCAAGTCGTAATCACTTAGAAGTTCGAGCCATCTTCTTTGCCTCATGTTAAGCTCTTTTTGAGTGAATATGTACTTCAAGCTTTTGTGGTCAGTGTATATCTTACATTGTGCTCCGTATAGGTAATGTCTCCAGATTTTCAGTGCAAACACTACTGCAGCTAACTCCAAGTCATGAGTAGGATAGTTAACTTCATGCACCTTCAATTGTCTTGATGCATAAGCCACCACTTTCCTATTCTGCATAAGCACACACCCCAACCCCTTCTTAGATGCATCGCTATAGATATCGAACCCCTCTGTCCCTGACGGTGATGTCAAGACCGGCGCGGTTGTGAGTCTTTTCTTCAACTCTTGAAATGCCGCTTCACAATCTTCATCCCAATAGAACTTGGTTGTCTTCTTCGTCAGGTTGGTTAACGGTCTTGCTATCTTGGAGAAATCTTTAACAAATCTCCGATAGTAACCGGCTAAACCCAAGAAACTTCTTACATCCGTGACCGAGGTAGGTGCACGCCACTCAATCACCGCCTTAATCTTGGATGGATCTACGGATACGCCCTCTTGGGTGACAATGTGACCCAAGAACGCTACCCGATCCTGCCAGAAGTCGCACTTTGAGAGTTTTGCATACAACTGGTTCTCTCTCAAAGTTTGCAATGTGAGTCTCAAGTGTTTCTCGTGATCCTCCGGGGTTTTTGAATATACGAGGATATCATCAATGAATACCACTACAAAGGTATCAAGGTAAGGTCGGAATACACGGTTCATTAGATCCATGAATACCGCTGGTGCATTAGTTAAACCAAACGGCATCACAGTGAACTCGTAATGTCCATACCTTGTGCGGAATGCTGTCTTTGGTACATCTTTCTCGGCTATTCTCACTTGATGGTAGCCAGAGCGCAAGTCTATCTTAGAGAACGTGCTAGCCCCTTTTAATTGATCAAACAAGTCGTCAATCCGGGGTAATGGATATTTGTTCTTGATAGTTGCTTGATTCAACTCCCGGTAATCGATACATAGCCTTAGACTCCCATCTTTCTTTTTGACAAATAAGACCGGAGCGCCCCAAGGTGAGACACTCGGCCTTATGTAACCCTTTTCTAATAGCTCCTCCAGTTGCTCCTTCAGCTCTTGCATTTCTTTTGGTGCCATCCGGTAAGGTGCTTTTGAAATTGGTGCAGTTCCGGGCATCAACTCAATTGAGAATTCAACTTCTCTCTCGGGCGGCATTCCCGGAATCTTTTCCGGAAATACGTCCGGAAATTCGTTGACTACAGCAATTTGGTCAATGTTTGGCTCTTCTATATTCACCTCTTTCATCAAACACAAGTAGGTTTCATACCCCTTTCGAATATGTTGTCGTAATTGTCGCATAGTCATCAGCTTCATACTGGGCTTGGTTGTGATTGCTTTGTAAGATATTCTCTTCCCATTTGGACCCTTCAAGATCACCTTCTGTTCATCACATAGAATCCTAGCTTTGTACTGCCCCAACCAGTCCATGCCCAGTACTACATCTATATCTTCTAAGTCAAATTGGATTAAGTCTCCGGGTAGGTTGGACTCACATATGAGTACGGAAATGTTGGAGTATACATTTCCACAAGTTACAATTTTATCTGAGGCAGTTCTTACATTCAAGTCTATTCTAGCTGTTGGTTCAATCTTTAATCTCTTAACGAAATTAGAAGATATGAAACTGTGAGAAGCACCAGAATCAAATAGAACATAAGCAGGCTCGGAATTTACAAGGAATGTACCTGAGACCACATCATTGGCATTGGCTTGGGCTTGGTTCATTACCATGATTCGCCCTTGGTTCGGACGGTTGTCGTTATTTCCGCCATTGCCATTGTTCCCGCCATTTCCTTGGTTACCTCCATTACCGTGACCGCGATTATTCTCCCCTCCTCCTCGAGGGTTGCGGTTGTTGTTGATGGCGACGACATTGTTGTTGTTTTGCCCGCCATTAGGCCCGGTTCGGTTTCCATCATGATATTGCACCTGGTTCAATGGTGTCCCATTGGTCTTTGACAGACACTCGAAGGATCGGTGCCCTAGCTTCCCGCAATTGAAACATTTGGTTAGGCTCCCATCGCAGTTAACCGCGGGGTGATCTCTCCCGCACTTCTTGCAGTAGAAGTGCCTATCTCTAGGAGCAGCTCTCCGATCATTTTGCTGGTTTTGACCACGGAAATTTCTTCCGCTTTGGTCATCTCTCCTCTCCCTCCGTTCTTGTTGTTGTGTAGGTGGGTTCGCCCTAAACCTCTTTTCTCCCCGACCTCTCTCCTCATCTCCGTACCTCTTCATTTTCTGGTTTCTCTCTCTTTGTAACTGCTGAACAGGATAGTGAACTGCAGCTCTATCATAGGCATCCGTCAGAGTTTGGCAACCCAAAACAGCGACGGTTTTTTGTGTATCAAAGTTTAATCCACGAATAAACTTCTCGACTTTGGTGCTCTCATCAGGCACTATTGTCTTTGCAAATGGCGCGAGGTCCAAGAATTTAGTGTGATATTCCTGGACACTCATGTCTAGTTGTTTCAAATGTATGAATTCCTCATGCATGGTGGCCTGGACGTGAGCAGGATAAAAACGTTTCCTCATGGCAATCTTGAAAGCTTCCCAATTGAAATTGGGTTGTTGACGTAGAGCTGGGCCTGATGAGACCCACCAGTTATCCCCCTCTTTTTGTAAGTAATTAACAGCAATGTCAACTTTTTGCTCTTCCGGACAGTTCACCGCGTCAAAGAGTTTGTCAAAGAGTCGGATCCAATCCTCGAGGATACGAGGATCTTCTTGCCCATGAAAACTCGGTGGGTTGCGAGATGCTACTCGTTTAGCAGCATCATTTCCATTGTTCTGATTTTGGTGATTCTGGAGTACGGTAGCACCCAATGTGTGCATGAACTACGCCAGTTGTTGGACGCTTTGTGCCAGCTCAGCATTGGTGGGTGTATTATCAGGGTCTCTTCTCGGTGCCATGATATCTTAATAACATAATATATTCGTGTAAGAATTTCCCTATTTTGCTCTTAAGGATCCTATTTCAACTAAGGATTCCATAGGCTATACAACATGATAATATGAAAATTGTACCATACTATTATACACAGGATTCACAGTTCACATAAGACCACTTTTGCACATAATGTGTGTACATACCTTGGCCACTTTGAAATTTTGCCTTATGAGGCATTCCCTTCAACATTTAGGGTTCCCATTTCTCATATGGGCCCACAATTATCACAATTATCACATACATGCAAGGAAAAGAATTACTCACAAGGTCCTCACCACGTTCCTAATAGGCCATTTCCTAGCTATATTATTTCTTCTAGTTTAAAAAAAATATTTGAAAATTTCCCATTTGGAGGTACAATTTCAAAAGTTTCCTTCAAGGATTTCGAACGACGAAGTTTCAGCACAAGGAGAAATTCCCAGTTAGTTGGACGAGCGCAAGGCTCAATTAAGAACCAACTAGCTTAGACTGTTATCGTCTTGGTGACAGAACTTCTCCCTACGACCTATTACCTCGTGTTCTAATCCCTTCGGAGAACCTAAGGGCTCTGATACCAACTTGTAACACCCCCATTTTTTCCACCCAAATAAAATCACATTTTTAAATGAAACCATCTTTATTATTAAACATATTTAGAATACAGCGGAAGTCTTTAAGGGAAAAACAGGTGCGTCACCGCCACACTCAACCTATACATGATTGAGTGCACAGGCTATCCACCATAAGTTCAAATAACAATGAAATGGGTCTTAGGACAAAGTTTATGAATTACAAATTTAAACAACGATAATTAATCAAACGTGTGCAACTAGCGGAACACTCGGGCAGCAAGTACATCAATCTTCATAATCATAATCATCTGTACAATAGAGCAAAGAGAAGAAGACAAAAGAGACAAAAATTAGCTTTAGAGCTAAGTAAGATTCCACCCGAACCCGTAAAATAATATAATTTGAAAAATAGGTTTGGTATAGGTATATATATAGAAAATACCCTCTCATATCTCCAAAATAACTTCATGTCTCAAAATAATTTCTTCAATAGATAATGTCATTCCTCAATTCCTCCAAAAGTAATACTTTAGATTTCTTTTAAGAGTGGGCGAAACTCAAGATTCCTCGAGCCCAACGAGTCGTTGTTATTTACGACTCATCCCGGAATTCCGGCTCCCACCGACCACCAATTTGGAAGCTGAATTTCTACCTTAAGTGTGCACACCCTCTAAAAGGGATTCCAAGCCCTCCGAGTAGTAAGAAACTCAAGTAGGCAGATGTTTTCTACCACCTACTCACAAGGGACATTGTCCAAGGGTAAATTAGATAACTACTACTACAACCACCAAAGGACCTTTGGTCCTCAAATAAAAGCCCGGGATGTCTACCGGAGCATGTCATTGCCGGACTGGTTACCGACCCAAATAAATTTCACCAAAAGTAGTAGTAGTCCTAATCACCCACGCCTCGTGTTTCTCTCGAGACGTAAAAATATATTATGAAAAACTTTAAGTTTTTCCCAAAGTCATTCTTGTCGCACTTTCCAAAAATATACTTTGTAATAAATATCAATCCACCAATATTCTTTAATAAAAAGCATATACATTCAATAATTCATAATAGGTAATAATCCACCAATATCCATACATTCAAAATATTCATTCCATGTCAAACAAATAGTTTCCAATTCATAAATAGTTCACATAGTTCAAATATTGCATACATATAAATACGAGATAAAACATTTTTGGCTGACATAGAACTTACCTTAAATTGCGATAATCCTCTTAATAAAATCTCTAGCTTGGTCTTCACTTGAATTCTCCTTCTAATATATATCAAAATTCTAAATCAATAACTATTCTATTATTTTTGTTATTTCCTATCTATTCAACCTTTAGTTATTTTAACTTCATTATTCCTTCTTTAAATACAACTTTTAAGTTAGATCTATAAATCTTATTTAAATGTTAATTTTCAGTCCAACCTTATTATTTTCTTTAATCATACTAATCCCTTCATAATTTACTTTAATTTATTTGATTAATTAGTTAACTAGTCTAATTATATTAACTACATAATAATTTAGTTATTTCAAATTTAAATAATCAATTCAGTTCAAAATTCAGTTTACATAATTTATATAATTTATTTAATAAACCTTTTAATAATAATTTGATGTAAGCAATAATTCGAAATAATAATCATTAATTATAATCTAATCTCAATAACAACTTTAATTAGTTCAATAGTTTATTTATACTCACTAACCCAATTAAATTAATTAATTCAATCCTCCAGTTTTATTTATTTGATTCACTAATTTAATTGAACTAACTAAATCAAATAAATAAGTTTAATTATATCAATATAGCTAAATACATTAATCTAATTCAATTAAGGCCAATAATCAAATTCTAATTCCGTTTTAATGTTCTATTTTTAATATAAAGTCCAAAAATATTACTACGTCCATAATTTAACTAATTTATCCATTAAACTAATTGATTTAGTTAAACTAGTCCAATGGAGTCAATTAACTTAATTATTAAGTACACATTACTTAATTAATTTGTTTATATTAATCAACTAAGTTTTATGAGTTCAAATAGTTCAATAATTTATATGGAGTCCAAATCAATAATAATCAAAAATAATAATTATTAATTTAATCACACTAATTTAATTAGTCCACTACTTCATTAATTTATTTATTAAGTCCAAATATAGTCATTCATTTACGCTAGCTATCCCAACTTTATTTTTTTTCCTTATTTTATTCCAAACATCATTTTAGTCCAGAATATTATTTTCAATCTTAGTGATTTTATTTATTTCACCATTATTATTCAAATTTTCTTATTTAATTACTTAACTAGTTTTATATGGCCTAATTAAATTAAGTAGCTTAAGAAATGACTTTATAAATTTATAACCGTCCATAACTATATTTTGGGTCTATATTTGACCTAGGTTGTCCAGATATTTATTTTAGAATTATTTCCCTTATTTGTTCATTTAATTTCATATATCTATTAACCGGTTTAATCACAATTAAATATACTAATCATAATTTTTATTAAATATAAATGCTCCCACATGTCCTAGTTAGTCATATATTTAATCTAGTTTACTCCAATAATTATTTCATAATTTATTTCGTCGTTTAGTTAATTATTTACTAAATATGTACAAATTGGCCCAATTACAATTAAATCAATTAAAAATAGTTAGAAATATTATTTTTCAATTCTGGTTGGTCCGAATATGTATATTTATACTAGGTATTTAATTTATATTTTTCCAGATTTTATTTATTTCATTTACTATTTTATTTTTAATTTTTATTGAAAATGGGCCGAACAGGCCCATTAAACTGACCCGGCCCAAGAAGACTGGGTTGTCTTCCTCCCCATTCTTCTCCAGGTCGTTATTCCGGCGACCGGAAAATTAAGGAAACTTCGGCGAGCTATAACTTGACTTACAGGTAACGGATTTCGACGATTCAAATTGCAAAATGATCCTGACGGCGAGACGAAGCTCCGCCACCCCTATCTGTAGCAAACTATCCTCTTTTGCTGAAGACCCGCTTCCACGACTTGCAACTCCGGCGAGCTCTAGGATGCTCCGGTGATTACGAATCGGTCTGGAATTTATTGGGAAGTATTCCTATACCTTTCACGACCCTCCTCTATCGTTTATAAGCAATTCCATACGTAAATATATATATAAGTGTATATTTCCGGCGAGTAAGTATATATATATGCTCTACTCGTTTTCACTGAACTTTAGGGGATGTAAATGTCTCTATTTATAGCTGAGAATGGACTAACTTGGGCTCAACCATATCTGGAGTGATTGGTTTGCATTATTCCTTGATTTTTGAATTATTGTTAAATATTATTATTGTATGAACATGCATGTGAAAATGTTGGTTGTTCTAATGTATCTCAAGTCTCTAGTCCGCAGGTTCATTGCATACATTATCATTGCTACTTGTATTATTGTAACACCTACATATGTGTATCATTCTTACCCACAATTTAAATTGCATCATGCTCCCCTACATTTTTATTATTCATATTAGTATTATATATGTATACTTTTTATATTTTATTACATATTCTTATTATGTGTATATATTTCGTTGAGAAAAAATTCTTTAATTTGGACATTGTTACTTTTGTATTACAACATTTTAATATTTATTTTTGTTTACTTTGTCAGATATATTTTATCTGGTTTATTTTTATTTTATTTTTGTTTAAATTTTCGGAGTATCACAGTTTCATCCTTGAAGGATGCGTTGAGATAGAACTCAACGGTGTCAACGTTGCTGTAGGCTTCATAACCATGAGAGATGACCTTGCTCAGTTGACATTGTGACAGTCCGTCAACAATGGAGGTCATCCTCTCCTTATTCTCTGCGAACCTGGGCAGTACTTCCAGTTCGCATCTCATCCCTGTCAGTACATTCTTCAGGAGAGTTGCCTTGTGTTCCTTTGAAAGATCGGAGAAGCTCAAGAAAGCCATGGAGTTTAGCGGTTTGGGAGTTTTGGAGAGATAAGAGTTCAAAAGCTTGAGAGTTATGAGAGCAGTAACGGTTTAGGTTTGCGAAAGGGGGTTTTATGGGTACGGGTTAGTGGACGTTTGACATAATTTACGGTTCCAAGGTACCAATAAATGTAAAAAGGGGCGTAGTAAATATTAAGGGTAAAAGGGTAAAAGACCTTTAATAATTTACTAGGTCACCCGGTTTTCAGAATTTTCTAAGTCCACAGCCTCCGTTAGACAAGAGAGGGTTCTCTGTAGAAAGGGTTTCTGTTGCATAGGTGTTCTGCCGGGGTAGAGAACAGAAGGGGTTAACAGAAGGGGTTCTGCAAAAGGTGTTCTGTTAACAGGAATTCAGCAACAGAGGGCCTTTCTTTTCAACTTTCCCTTGGAATCTCATCCATCATTCCCAATTCCTCTCTCAGTTTGTTGAACCTAGCCTCAGGAAGAGGCTTTGTCAGGATATCTGCAAGCTGGTCTTCTGTTGGCACATGTTCCATGCAGATGTGCTTCTTTTCAACATGATCTCTGATGAAGTGATGTCTGATCTCAATGTGCTTTGTTCTGGAGTGAAGAACTGGATTCTGAGTGATAGCAATGGCACTGGTGTTGTCACACAACAGCTTGATCTCCTTTGCTTGAATTCCATAGTCCTTCAGTTGTTGCTTCATCCAGAGTAGCTGAGCACAGCAACTCCCAGCTGCAATGTACTCAGCCTCAGCTGTACTTGTTGAGATGGAGTTCTGCTTCTTGCTAAACCAGGAAACAAGCCTTCCTCCTAGCAATTGGCAGTGACCAGAGGTGCTCTTTCTGTCTAGTCTGCAACCTGCAAAATCTGAGTCAGAATAACCAATTAGTTCAAAGTTACCTCCCTTTGGATACCATAGGCCTGCATTTGGATTTCCTTTGATGTATCTGATGATTCTCTTTGCAGCACTTAGATGGCTTTCCTTGGGCTTTGATTGATATCTGGCACAGATTCCAACAGAGAATGAGATGTCTGGTCTGCTTGCAGTCAGGTACAACAGAGATCCTATGATCCCTCTATATGTTGTTGCATCTACATCCTTTCCTTCATCATCTGGACCAATTCCTTGTGAAGTGTTAATGGGAATCTTCACTGATGATTTGCCTTCCACTCCAAACTTCTTGATTAGATCTTTGGTGTACTTCCCTTGATTGATAAAGATCCCTTCTGGAACTTGTTTGACTTGAAGTCCTAGGAAGTAACTGAGTTCTCCCATCATACTCATTTCAAATTGACTCTGCATCACTTGAGAAAATTTCTTGCACAGTTCTGGATTAGTACTACCAAATATAATGTCATCAACATATATTTGTACTGACAGAATATGATTAGCAACAGAGATTTGAAATAGAGTTTTGTCAACCTTTCCTTTAGTAAACCCATGGTTCACCAGGAAAAGGGACAATGTGTCATACCAGGCTCTGGGAGCTTGCTTAAGACCATAGAGGGCCTTTTTAAGCTTGTAGACACAAGAAGATTGAGTAGGAATGACAAAACCTGGTGGTTGTTCCACATAAACTTCCTTTTCAAGATCTCCATTCAGAAATGCACTCTTGACATCCATCTGGTAGACCTTGATGTTGTTGTAGGCAGCATAGGCTAGAAAGATTCTGATGGCTTCAAGTCTGGCAACTAGTGCAAAGGTTTCATCAAAATCAATTCCTTCTTCTTGACAATATCCTTTAGCTACCAGCCTTGCTTTATTCCTTACAATGTTGCCATCTTCATCAGCTTTGTTCTTGAATACCCATTTGGTTCCAATGACATTCTGGTGCTTTGGCCTAGGAACAAGTTCCCATACTTTGTTCCTTTCAAACTGAGTAAGCTCTTCTTGCACAGCATTGATCTAGTCTGAGTCTGCAAGAGCTTCTTCAACAGTCATAGGTTCCATCTGAGATATATAGCAGGCAAGCATTGCTTCTCTTCTAGATGTGGATCTGGTTTGAACTTCACTTCTGATTTGACCAATCACTTGGTTAGGGGGATGACCTCTTAACCATGTTAGGTCAGGTTCTGTCAGCTGCTGTCTTGGTCTCTCTGGTTCCTCATCTTCAGAGTCTTCCTCTTCATTCAACAGAAGGGGGTTTGGTGCAGGTGTTGGAAATGCAGGGTTGTCTGCCACCTCTTCTGTTGATACTGGTGTTCTGTCTTCTATGCTGACTTCCTTGAGGATCTCTGTTACCTCTTTAACAGAGATGCTTTCATCAAACCTCACATGTATAGATTCTTCAACATGTAGGGTCCTTCTGTTGAGTACTCTATAGGCTTTACTGGTGTTTGAATAGCCTATAAAGACTCCTTCATCAGCCTTTTCTTGAAATATTTTCAGATGCTCCTTTCCATTGTTAAGAATGTAGCACTTGCATCCAAATACATGAAAGTAGCTGATGTTTGGTTTTCTTCCCTTCCAGAGTTCATAAGGGGTCTTCTGGTGATTCTTGTTGATCATGCTTCTGTTCTGAGTATAGCATGCAGTGTTGATTGCTTCAGCCCAATATCTCATAGGCAATCCAGATTCTGCAATCATTGTTCTTGCAGCTTCTTTTAAGGTTCTGTTCCTTCTTTCTGCTACGCCATTCTGTTGAGGGGTTCTGGCGGCAGAAAGTTGATGAAAAGTCCCATTCCGATCACAGAAGTCCTTTATGACTTGGTTGACAAATTCAGTTCCTCTGTCTGATCTGATTGTCTTCACTTTCAAGTTCTTCTCAGTCTGAAGTTGCTTTAACAAAGATGGCAACTTCTGAAGAGTTTCATTTTTCTTTGATAGAAAAACAGTCCATGTATATCTGGAATAGTCATCAACCATGACTAGGGTATATTTCTTGCCACCAACGCTTGGAGTCTCAACAGGTCCAAATAAATCCATGTGAATCAGATTTAGAGGACTTGTGGAAAGATCTCCAGCAATGGGTTTGAAGGAATTCTTCACTTGTTTGCCCTTCTGGCATGCACTGCAGAGGGTCTCCTTCTTGTACACAATGTTTGGTAGCCCTTCTACAATGTGTTCTCTGGCCAGTTTGTTGATTGTTTTGAAATTCAAATGGTTGAGCTTTTTGTGCCAGTCCCAGCTCAGTTTTGAATCTCCTTTGGCTATCAGGCAAACTCCATCCTTTGCTGTATTCCAATCAACTACATAAATATTCTTCTTCCTTGATGCTGTCAGAACCACTTCCTTTGTTTTCTCATGCTTCACATAGCAGAAGTCCTTTGTGAATTCAACAGTGTAGCCTTTGTCACAGAATTGGCTAGCACTCAGCAAGTTGAACTTTAGTCCTTTGACATAAGAGACATCATCAATGATTATCTGGTTACTGATCAGCTTTCCTCTTCCTTTTGTTTGACCTTCTTTGTCATTACCTCCAAAGGTAACTCTAGGTCCTTTGCATTTCTGGAACTCTGTTAGGCAACTTCTGTCACCTGTCATGTGCCTGGAGCATCCACTATCAATAAACCATTCTTGTTCAGAGATGGCTCCAGCACACAATTCCTGCAAGATCAAAAGAAAGATTTAGGTACCCAAGCAATGCTGGGTCCTGGGGGGTCATGGAGTCTGGGTAGTTGGTACCATTTTGGTCTCATCAAGTGAAACCTTGGTGGGTGGTACCCATTGTCCACCTGGTAGTTATAGTAAACTGAAGTGTGATTCACTTTGGGAAAATGCTTGTGAGGGTCATGCTTCCTGTTTACATACTTTTGCATAGCCCTTTTTGTTGGAAAGAAGTCCCATATACTATCAAGAGCAGAGGGACGGTTAACCTTGGGCTTCTGAAGTTGACCAGCCAACCTCTTCTGCCTGAAGTTAACTTTCTCTTGATATTTGCCCTTCTGGTGATCATTTCTGGCACGATTGACATGAGGTTGTCTGTTAATGAATGGTCTTTTATTTTGTTATCTTGAAAACCTTTTCTGTTGTTAGGTTTTCTGCCAGGTTCATTATTTTTCAAAAAAGGGTTTCTGTTGAACCTTTATCTTTCCCTTTTCTGGTCTGACTTCCTCATGAACAACCTTGGTGCCAGATACACCAGCTTGACATATGGGGCTAGAAATCAGTGGCACTATGACCTTATCTGCCTTAGCAACACTGGTGCTAGGCATTACAGAAGGCTCACCTGATTCTGTTGAGCCATAACCAACACCAAAACCAGTGCCAATCTGTTGATCAAGTACAATCTTTTCCATGGAAGACTGGGCCTTCTGGTAAGCTTTGTACTTAATCTCGAGAGGCTCTATTTCTCTTATTCTCTTGAGAAGAGAAACATTTTCAGTCTCCAGTTGATCTCTTTCCTCAATTAGAAGATTGATTTTGATCTCAACCTCCTTCTTGAAGTCAAGAATTTCAGCTTTTAACTTACTGTTTTCTTCTGTTACAGAAGAATTAGTGGCTTGTATGGCCTTAAACTCTTCCCAAAATTCTGACATTGAATCAGAATCAAAAGCTAAGCCTACCGAAGAAAAACTAGATTCAGAAGTAGAGGTTACCTCATCATCAGAATGAGCCATGAGGCAAAGGTCTTCTGTCTCAGTATCAAGGAAACAGAAGGCCTCATCAGAATCTGAGTCAGAACTGGATTCTGTTTCTGACAGAGGGTCTTTCTCTAGCTGTTCTGTCACAAGTGCTTTTCTCCTTCTGGAGTTGTCCTCGTACTTCTTCTTTTCTCCATCATGTCCTTGTTTCTTGGACACCCTTGGATGGGGACAATCAGCCTTGAAGTGACCAGGTTGTCTGCAATTGTAACAGAGAAGCTCTCCACTGCTTTCTGTTGATTTGACCTTCTGGTATGGCTTTCTGTTGAAAGATGGACTCCTTCCATCTTTGGGATTCTTCATAAACTTTTTGAATCTCCTGGCAAAGGCAGCCATATATTCATCAGATAAAAGTACTGAAGGGTCAAAATCATTTACCTTTGATGTGCTGGCAGTGAGGGCTGTAGTGGTCCTCTCTTCTGGTACATCTTCCTTTTCTTCAATCATTTCAAACTCATGAGCTTTGAGATCTGAAATGAGCTTATCAGTGGGATAAATCTTTACATCCTTGCTGGCTTGGACAGCAACCACCTTCATCTTCCATGCTGAGGGCAGTCCCCTCAACACTTTCAGGTTGATCTCTTTGGTGGTGAGTTCCTTGCCAAGCTAAGAGATCTCTCCAGTAAGAGTGAGGAGCCTGTCATACATCTTGGAGATGCTTTCACCAGGGAGAAGTTTGAAGTCATCAAACTTCTTGTTGGCTATAGTCAGTTTGTTGTCCTTCTCTTGCTCATCACCAGCTCCAATGAGCTCAAGAGTATCCCAGATTTCCTTTGCAGTTTTGCACTTCTTTATCCTGTTGAAGTACCTATCATCAATGGACTTGTAGAGGATGTCCTTAGCAATATTGTCTAGGTTATACTTTCTCCTCTCTTCAGTGGTCCATTCTGACTTGGCTTTACTGATCATCTGGGGTCTGGTGTTGTCTATAGCATGCTCAGGATTGACCTTCTGGAAGCTTGTGAAAGGGCCAATATCTAGAACTTCCCACATCTCATCATGCAGAGCACAGAGATGTGCTTTCATCCGGATCCTCCAGTCATCAAACTTAAGATCTGAAAACATAAGATTCTTGGACAAGGAGTGATCCATTATATCAGATATAAATGAGGTCAAACAGAAAAACAAATGGATCTTTGTTCAACAAATAACCTAAGAGATTATTAGAACAAGGAGGCTCTGATACCACTTGTTGGTCCCGGTTGTACTGGATACAGTCTAGAGGGGGGGGTGAATAGACTGTATTGGTTTTTAGCTTTTTAAACTAAGTACCAGATTTTACAGAATAGCCTGTTCTGTTGACAGAACAGACTGGCAGCGGATGGGGTTCTGGTAGGGAGTTCTGTTGATTTAGCCTCAGAGAAGCAAAGGCAGTAGGCCTTCTGTTAACTCGTAGAACAAGTTCTGCTGAACACAGATACCAAGTCCAAGGAGTTAGACAGTTCTATCTAAGTGCAAATATTAAAGCAGTAAGTAAATGACACCAGGGATTTTTATAGTAGTTCAAGGAACAACTTGTTCCTCTAGTCCACTGTTCCACTAAGCTGTAAAAACTTCTGTTTACAAAGCCTTAGTCCTAGCACTTAAGAAGCTCTCCACGTCTTCTTCAAGTCTAGATGTCTCCTGGGATGCATTGCCTGGCTTCCTTTAAGACTGGTCCTTTCACTGAGCTTCCTGGAAGTATCACCACTTCACTACTCAAGTTACTTGGACGTCCTTCTTGTAGCAAGAAGAGTTTCTGTTAACACAGGGGTTCCTCCAACTAGCTTCGTTACAAATGATTTGTATATGATGAGCTTGTAGAGTTGAAGAACACTTGGAACTTTGCTTGAGTTGGAAAAAGTATTTTTCCAACTTCTGCCTTCTCTTGTAGAAGATGATGAAGTGTTAATCTCAAGGAGGCTTTTTGCTTTTAGAGTTTGAATATCTTGTATGAAGAGTTGTAATGTGTAGCAAAGATTGCAAAGTTATATGGTTGTTCTTCGTAGTGTATCTTTATACTGAGGTTGTCTTCCCGTTGGAGGAGTAGGAGGACAACTGCATTAAATGAGCGATCAGTTGACTTGACTAGTATAGCCCGGTAAAGTTGGCGGGTTACTATTTTGGGATAAAGTATTCCTGACATTGCGGCCAATCATCTGCAATTACTCTACGGAGCATGGGGTGCATTAAATGAGCATTTAATGCGTGCACTGTAGCTTTTCCGTTTCATACTCCTAGCCGTTGAAGGAATCTTTTAGTTGACTTCCCGGTTCTGTGAAATTCTTCTAAGTGTCAGACCTTCTGGTGTCTTTAACTGAGAGAACAGAGGAGGTCTGGAGCACTTCTGTTGAGAGAATATCCAACAGAGACCCAGAAGGGTTTCTGTCAGAGTAAAGACTAACAGAGACCCTGAGGTCTTCTGTTCTGGAGCAGAGAACCAAAGGTCCTCTGTTTCAATAATGCCTTAAGAGGGTCTTCTGCTCTTGGAGCCCTTCTGCTCAGAAGGTCTTCTGCTCTGAAGGCATTCTGCCAAGTCGATTACACTAAGAACTTTACAAATGAAAATTCTAAAACATTAAGTCCAAATAGGGGTACTCTAAAGTCCTAATCAATCTAGCATCATCAAAATCTAAATACAAATATTCCTTACAGCCGCTAATGGGCCGGATACAAATAGTATAGAAATGATTAGTATAAAATCCTATTCTCGAGTCTTTCTTTGGCCGACGAGGGCGTGGCCGATGAGAGCATGGCCGATGAAGACCCGGCCGACGAGGTCACCCGGTTCTCCTGGCTTCTGGATCATATTCTAAGTAGACTTCTTTCTGGCCGATGAGTGTCATCTGGCCGACGAGAGTCCCACCAGGTGATCGTGGTACCTTATGTTCTCCTGAGTATGTGGGTCCTGGGGTCCAGACCCATATACTCCATCATATTTATGTAAAGGAGTTGAGCAACTAGACTTTTTTTTCATTGTTTACATTTACATCAATGTTTTATTTCTTATATTTCGTATTTCAACTTGTATGCAATTACATTTCCATACACACCCTGCTACTAGGACAAAAAAAGTTATTGTTTACGCGTGTTAGTGTTCGTGTGTGTTTTGGCTGTGGGACCACTATGGTCACCATGGGCTACTCTCACGGTATAACAAACACTTTGGGTATATAATACATCTGACACAAGCCATACCTTTTTCGGATCATATAATCGCATTCCTACTTTTTACAATGCGCCACAAATAATCTAATTCATATCCAATAATATATACTACCTTCGTCCCCTAATTTTGGTATAAAGAGATGTGGTGTGGTTTTTAAGAAAAAGAAGAATTGTGTGGTTGGTATTGAATTGATAAAGTGTGAATAAAGTACAAATGAATTCTAGCCACTCAAATATTACCAAATATGGTATGAGACAAACTTAATGAGACAGACGAAAAAGGTAAAACAAGACAAAGTTAGGGGATGAAGGGAGTACTAATTAAATAAATATGAGCATCATGAGATTAACAATATTTTGTACTCGGGCAAAAAAAACAATATTTTGTACCAATAACAAAATGAATTTATAAAATATTAGTTTCAATTTGTTATATATTTATAATACAAATTAGTCAACTCAATCTTATTTCACTATTAAATTATTGTTTTCTCGTGCAACACGCGGATTTAGTGCCTAGTATATATAAAGATAATATTATGAAGATTTAAATATAAATCTATTCGGAGTCAAAAGAAGTGAAAAAATGTTGTCATTATTAATGAATCATTATTTGACGACTCACTCATTAATAAAATCTAATTATAATTAATGGTTGTATTTTTTTAAAGAAAAAGGCCAAACTATATTAATTTAACCAATGGTTTGGAGTTACAACCAGCCAAAAACTCAAAAATCGCCAACTATCTTATAAAAGACTCCATATAGACTTAGGGAAAGTCCTACAATCAGACTCTGAGATGGAAATCCAAAGAAACAACACAAATCGTTGACCATCAAAAGGACATCATAGAGTTCTTTCTGACCCTCAAGGTCGTCGTATTCTTTACCACTTCAATAAAATCAAAACAGCTGAAGGGATCCCTCAGTCCCTGATGAGACATAGAAACATTCACCCAAAATAGAGCGAAATTTTTCGCTTAACATAGATGGGATTTGAGGTAAATAATGAACGTAAGCACTCGAAAAAAACAACTAACACTAGCAAGCCAAAAACATAGTAAAAGGTCGAAAATGACATTAGATAAACTGGAAAGAAAAACAAAGCAATAAATCGCACGCGGCCCGATCCAAACTTGAAGCATCTTTTTCCAAACTCTAATTAACCATACGATCCCTCAATGTCGGCAGTTCAGGAGGGGGCAAACTGGCAATACCAAATCTTCTTCCTCACTCTTCTGCTTGTACAACACGTTCTCCTGGAAACTGCTCAAACATCTCTAAACTAGACTTGCACAAGGCGGAAGCCTCACACCAGTCATTAAACCTCAAGTACATAAAAAACATGGAAGAAAGCATGTGTCAAAACTAAGACAACCACCGCCAGCCTGAAACACGGGCGGCAGAACAAAACAACCCTACCAAGAGGAAACAAATCACGGATTATAGTAATGGTTGAATTGCAAGTTTTTTTTTGGAAGCGTTGAATTGTAAGTTATAAATTAAAAATTAATTAGAAGAATAAGAAAAAAGATATTAAATATAAATAAAATTATTAGAAAAACATTACAAACACACATAGACAATTGATTAAGAGACATGGTATAATAATGTTAAAAAACAAAATGTTCTAAGTTTAGAATATAAAATAGAGTATTATAATATATTAAAGCGTGATGAACTTGGTTACAAATATATATATATATATATATATATATATATATATATATATATATATATATATATAGATAATATGGTGGAGATCCAAATATAAATCTATTTGGAGTCCAAAGAAGTGAAATTTTTTCATTATTAATCAAGCATTATTTAATAACTCACTTATTAATACAATCAATGATGAAGTATAATTATAATTACTGGTTGTAAGTTATAAATTAAATATTAATTAGAAGAATAAGAAAAAAGACATAAAATATAAATACAATTATTAGAAAAACATTAGATACACACACATAATTAATTAAAAGATATGATACAATAAAGTTAAAAAACAAAATGCTCTAATTTTAGAATATAAAATAGAGTATTATTAAAGTGTGATCAATTAGGCTACAACTATTCTATAAAGGACAGTGATAATAACCAATATTGTATATTGGATCGTCTCCCTCCTGAATCGCCGTCATGGAGTGCAAGAGAGTCTAGGGTTTGGAAGCAGTTTTTTAATTTTACTGTTTGCTTGTGATTTATTTTTTATTATCAGACTGTTTGTTTTTTAGAAAAGGGTCAGATGGGGCCTCGAACTTACAAAAAAATGTCAAATAAGGCCTTATATAAGAGGTTCTGTCCGGCCGATGCTATTTGGGGCGGTTCCCAGTGGAATTTTTCAATGAAATTTTGTGAGAATCTTATTCATTAAGTCTAGTTTACTCGTACCAAGTTTAAGTTGAAAATTCAATCAGGAAGACATTCAAATAAATTCTTGAAGATAACTGCACTTTTAAGTGTGCACTTATCTTCAAGAATTTATTTGAATGCCTTCCCGATTGAAGTTTTAGCTGAAAATTGGAATGAGTCAACTAGACTTAATGACTAAGATGCTTAAAAAGTTTCATTGAAAATTTCCAACGGGAACCGACCCAAATGGCGTCGGGAACCGAACCTCATATACAAGGTCTTATTTGACATGTTTTTGTAAGTTCGAGGCCCTATCTGACCCTCTTCCCTTTATTTTTCCGTTGGTCACTTTTATTGTTGTAAGAATGTAAGACTCTTGCATTATGATTAGGTGATGGGAGGTCTGCTTTAACCTTTATGCCCATTATAGTATCATCGAGTTATATTACTTTTTTGAAAGTGATTGACTCTAAGTCTACTTCGATGGCTGATTGTCTGACGCCTGACGGTTGTCTGTGGTCCTTTTGTCGTTTTACTCCCTATCTGAATACTAATGTTGTGATATCAATTCAAGCTCCATTTTTCCAGGGAAAAAAATCTGTAAGCATATACATCATTTTAAACTTTTTAACAAATACATATTTATGATTGGTGTGGTTATTTCATAATAAAAATTTATTACTTTCAACTTTGAATCCTATAAATAATTCACATCATTTAGCATTTTTCATTTTAACTCACACTCCTTATCAAATTGACATTCTACGGAGGCATCATGCCCCAGGCATGCCCCAGACTTTACACTAGTTACTCACTATATCAATCGTTTTCAGAAATAAATTAATTACATGTGTATTGGCCGGTGATCAAATATTAGGAGTGTACGTTACAACTTGAGGGTATGTATTGTCCCATTCGTCCGATAGAGTAATACAAACGCCAAGAGTACGGAATAGGAAATGCTTTCATTTCCAAACATTCAACAAACGGGAAGTGCACCCATTGACAGCAATGAAACAATTGAAGCGAGAAATGGGGGGGAAATATGACACTTGCATTGCAGACCATATTTTTGGTTGCCTAACCAGAAAATGTTGGGGAAAATTGATAAACTTGACACGATTCCAGGCAGATGAAATGTATCAATCAGTACACATGCATTCCCTAAAGCATCTCAAAAGTACTGCATCCCTGGAGGGCTCATACGTTGAAAAGAAGTTTGGATCACACCCGAATGCCTCGACATAGCTTTCGAGAATTGTTACGATCTCCTGGAAGTGTGGCCGTTTATGAGGATTACTTGCCCAACAACGATTAACAAGATTCTGGAATGCCTTCGGGCAGTCAGACGGCAATGGTGGTCTTGCATTCTGTCAAAAGAATAAGAAACCCACATACAAATAAACAAACAATCAACTAAATAAATAAAATGAATTAATCAATACAGGAACAAGATCACTGGATAAGAATGAAAATAAAAGCTTCGGCATAATGCACATATAGGTGAAAAGGATAAATTTGTCAATACAACAATGTAATAATAATATGCAAGTGACAAATTAATAGTCAATAGTCATACATGTGCAATGTTTCAATCAATTAATTAAAACTAGGAGTGCATGAGGTCCACTTCCAGTGAAGGGGAGAATAAGAACCTTAACCGGGTATACCGGTCCAGTTCTCTGCTCGTTTAGTCCAGTTTTTAACCGTATTAAAAAAAACAGAAACCGCAACTTGAACGGATCTGGTCCTATTTTGGAGGAACTGGTTTGGACCGGTTTCCGAGGTCCAGTCCTGGTCTGGTTTGCAGGGGCAAATGGCCGGTCCAAGTCTGATCTGGTTCTGGAACCAAATCCATCCCTAGTTAAAACGAGAGCAAATCTCAAAATACCTTTTGGCAGACAGCAAAAGCTGCCTGTTCTGGTGTCATATTGTCAAATGGTGTTAATGCCGTTAAGAGTTCCCAGAGAACGATGCCAAAACTGTAAACATCTACTTTTCTAGTGTGATGTTTTTCCTTGATCATTTCTGGTGCCATCCAACGGTAAGTGCCAGTGAAGCCCTTTGCACTACCACATTGGGACTCTAAGCATGATATCCCAAAATCAGCCACTTTTACGCACATATTTTCATCAAGCAACAGATTCTCTGATTTGAGATCTCTGTGAAGTATCCCCAGAGCATGAAGATACTGCATCCCACGTGCAATGTCAAGAGCCAGTTTTAGCACCAGTTTGAGAGGGACTGAGTATGGTTCCTGCTGGTGTAGGTACTTCCTCAGGGAGCCTCCAGGAACATATTCAGTGATTATGCAAAACACAGGGGGTTTCTTACATGCCGCAACAAACTGCAGACAATAAGATAAACGAAATGTAGATCGAAACTAAAACCAGCTGGCAAAGACAGTGACTTGTGCCTAACAATGTGTTGACACAAACTCTGAAGCGACTGTGTTTCTTGCGAGAATCATGTGGGGTGCTAATGCTCTCTCTGTTGAGATTCATTTGTGGTTCCTAGTGATGAGTATTAGTCTGTCCAGATAGCAATATCTACAATTCATTATAATTTTATGTGTGTTGAAAGGAAATTATTACCCAATTAATTCAAGCAACAAAATCACAACCTAAAACCATGTATTACTCCATCTGTGTTTAATTGTGGTGAAAAACTAACAAGTGTCAAAATCTTTGTACAACAGCACATGTCACTAAACTAAAGCATTTTGCCCCTCAAATTTAATCCTTAATAAGAAACCCAACAAATTCAAATTCGCAATTATTTTAGAAGCCCACTCAGCAGTTAGAACATAGTTTAAACATAGTTTCTAAAAGGATAGCTTTTTTCAGAGTATGATTTTGGTAATTATGATTTCTTTCATATTTTATTTTAGAGTATTACTCCGTATTTTGCAACCACTAGCCTTCGACTTTCATCAATAAAAAATCTACCTGTCTGAGGAATAGACCAAATAGCTCAGATCTAAATTCAAATATTCAATTAGCCAAGATAAAAAGCCTCATCTTAAATGGGAACAAGAAGGATTTGCACTAACTTTTCTGTTTAACAGAAGATCCATTTCCATTTCGTCTTTAAAGAACACACAACTCTTTCTTTCCCGTTTTCCCAAATGTAGCAACAATGAATTAACCAAAAGGCCACATGAGTGCACTCTTAGGAGGCTGATAGGGATAAATTATAAATTGAAGTAAACCACAAAAAAATACCGGTGATTCTGAAACGCCATAAATCCACAACTCTTGAAAGACTCAGATCATACAAAAAACAAATTAGCAACTAGATCCTTACAGTGATGATATTGGGATGCTTGAGCCGAAGCAACAAAGCGACCTCGGAGGAGAACTGTGTTTCCAGATAAGATGCCAAGTCTTCGTCCTCCTCGGGCTGGCTTATGAGCTTAATAGCAACATCTCTCTGCTTATAAACCCCTCTGTAAATCCTACTATGGCGGCCAGAGGCAAACTTATTCCCAATATAGAGCTCGGACATGTCAGCGCTCCACTGCTGACGGCCTTCCTCCTTAATGGCCGCCCCGGAGGAGACGAGGTACTTGGACCAGGACGCTGCTCGCCTGTACTCTCCCAGCGAAAGCCGCCTCTCGAGCTTCCCATTACTCTCCACAATTCGCTTAAACCAGTTACAATTCTTCATCGTACAGGGAGCATCAAATTTTCCAAGAAAACAAAATCCTATGAGCAAATCAAATGCACAAAAAGAAACTTGCAAGTGCTTCTATGAGCAATCCAGTAATTGTTGGCGGCTTCAGGATTTCAAACTTTCAACAGTAGCTACATTACACTTCCGAATTTCCAATTCAAATCCGTACATTAAAGAGGTTTATGCATAGCTTTTAGAAAGGAAGCGAAAAAGGGCGGTTTTATCCGGAGAAATCCACTGGGTAATAAAATGGATTCCTCCGCATATATACAGTATTTATCAGCAGTTATATGTTCGAGGAAAAGCGCGTGGGCGGGAGAAGCTGAAACTACGTCGTATGAGGAGCGGAGAGAGGTGAGGTGGGAGCGAGAAGCGGAGAGGAGGAGCATAGGCGGAGGATCTGAGAGCGGAGGAGGTGACGGTGGTGCTCTCAAATTCAGCAGCGCGAAATGACAACACAGTGGTGTAACATTCATAACGTGCGAAAACCCACTTCGCAGGAGACATAGCGGCCCCTGATAGTGACTGCTCATTATTCCTTTCCCGCATTTACCCTTTTTTCTCATCCAAATTTCACAATTGCATTACCGCGCTGTCCTTGCATCGGCCTCGCCCCCTTTCCGAACCACACTACCTCATTTATGAATTTTGCCTAGAAAAAATTTCACTTTTAGTCTTTTAGTCATTTACTTTCAGATTTAGTCACTTTTAGTGTGTGAGACCGTGACCATTTAGTCACTACTATTATATCACTTTCACATTTAGTCATTTACTTTTAGATTGTCCATATTTAGTCCGTGAGACCGTGACCATTATCTCTTCACCACCCCTCGTACTTTCGACCAAAATTCCGGCAAATTTAGTCCACTTATCAGCCTTAGAATCAGTGTTTGCATTAAATTTTATATAAAGTTGGGTTTTTCATTATTTCATATCACTCTTTGCATTAAATTTGGTTTTTCATACCTAAAATCTGCATTAAATTTGCCGAAATTTTGGCCGAAAGGACGAGGGGTGATGAGGGGATAATGATCACGGACTAAATGTGGACAATATGAAAGTAAATGACTAAATGTGGAAGTGGTATAATAGTCACGGGACCAATTTACTAGTCTCATTCCCTATTTATCAAAATAAATTACTCTTAATCTTGTACAATAGTATTATATCAAAAATTTCTTAATCTTTTACTGTAGTATATCTAACTACTGAAATTATCACTCACCCCTTGAGGTTTCACACATTATCACCTAGACCTTTGCACTTTTCACAATAGGATTATCCTTTAATGAGAGTTAATTAAGATTTTTAGTCTTGTAAATTTACTCACTTGCATATCTGATCTGGTAACAAATAAATTTATCCGCATTGAGATTTTTTCCACAAAAATATATACTTGATGGATAGTCTACCCGGGGGTATATATCCAAAGGGTTATTGCTGGGAATAACTTAGAGAGAAGTCAGAGCACAAGTAAATAAGAGAGAGAGTGTATTCAGTATGAATGTCGTGGTTACAAATGGGGAAATGGGGTGCTATTTATAGTAGCAATAAATGCCAGACAGGGACACGTGTCAAGCGCTCATTGGCCGAGGGGTCACCTCAACTGGTTGGCGCTGGCAGCCGCATGTGGCCGCATTTAATGCGGCTGTTGGATGGGACGTCTGTGCAGGGTACGGTGATCTGTACGCATGTGAGGCGGATATCTTGTCGAGTGAGATGCCTTCGGCTATAGAGCAGTAGCTGAGGGCTCCTCCAACCGATGGCACCCTGGTGCCGAGGGCTCACAATGCCGAGGGCTACTGTTTTCGCCGTTTTCTCCCAGTTTCTTCATTTGCTTGAGAAATCCGTTCTGTGAGAGTTTAGAGCCTTCGGTCAGGGGGTCGAAGGCACCCCTGGCGCGTAGTGCGGGCTGATTGGTACTCTGGGCGCTGTGATTTGGGCCTGCTGGGCCTTCTGGGCCTGTTGGGCTTTTGCTGGAGTAGTGGGAGTCTGTGGGCCGGGGGTTCCCGGACCATATACTCCATCAGGAGTCCCTCACTCCTTTTGCCGAAAGGTACTTGAGGGAAAAGGAGTAATCTGTGCTTGCCCTTTGACGTTGTCCTGTCGTAACCTCTGAAGTTGGTGAGGAGTTGTTGCTTTTATGTCCCTGCCGAAGGCAGTCCCTCAGTTACCCACATGTTGGGACTTGAGGACTTGCTTTGTCGTTTGTTGGAATTTCACTAATTTTGTAATTTAATGAATTTCCCGAGGGGGTCCTCCAGTCCCCCACTCCTTGAGGCACTTGTAAAGTGGTGAAAAGGAGTAGAGTAGTTGTGTTGCTGTTGTGGACCGAAGGCTGACGCTTTTCATTTCATTTTGGGGGGATGCCTCGTTAAAAACCTCATTAGAAAAAACCCTGTGGGAAAAAATCCTAATGAGGGAAAAAGAGTGCACCGAATTCCCCCAATGATGAATCGAAAATGTCAAGCCTTGGTCAAAAATGGAGAATAACGGTAATGCCGAAGGCTCTTCTTTTTCTGAGGGCTCATGTGTTGACTAACCGAAGGTTTGCTGTTGATGTCCTGGGGGTGCCGAAGGGTAGCCCTTCAATCTGGGGATCGAGGGCATGATGGATGAGGGCAGTAATTGAATTGTCGCCGGGGGGTCCACTGTTTGTTGATTAGTTGGTGATGAAGATACCCGAGGGCTCCCATTACCTGTGCGCCATGGGTTATCCGTAAATGAGGCAACTCCCCGGGGGCTACCCGGTTTTGCAGTGCTGAGGGGGAATCCCCGAGGGGTGCCCTGATATGAAGTCCTGGGTTTCTGAAGGAGTGATCCCGAAGGCATCTGCTATGGGCTGTGTGGGGCACAACCCAGGGGCGTCTCTGGGTAAGTGTACCCGGAGGCTCTCCTTGACGAAGAGGAGTGAAGTAGAAAACCCGGGGGTTTCCAGAATATAGCCGTTGGAAATATAGCCGTTGGGATATGTAACGACAGGATATAACCGTTGGGGGGGCACACGTGGCGTGTGATGGCTGGCTGTCCGTGGGCGGCATCACGGGTTGGGAGAAGACGCGGTGTGTAATGATGGCGGTCCATCCGGAGGCCCGGAATCCAGGCCTAAGCCCGGATTCCAGCGCCTATAAATACCCCAAGGCCTGAGCCATTTCCTCCTGTGCGATCAGTTGTCTTAGCGAAGCTCTGCCAAAAATTCTAGTGAGAGAAACTCCAGCCTTCGGTCAAAACTCTGCTTTCAAGGTCAGTGCCCCCTGCCTTTCTCCTTCTAGTTTAGCTGTGCATTGTGCCCTCGGGTTAGGAGATAGAATTCCCTAGAAACCTTAGTTCCCCCAAAACCTCGAGCTAGAGTTAGAATGTCGTCCCAGAGTGACTCTCAGGACATCTCGAGGACCCCCTCGGTTCAGGACGAAAGCATCTCCGACATGGAGTCCAGTAGCAGTCAGCCCTCGGGTGGTGGTGATGCAGCTCTCGCCACCGAGGTGCAGAAGGATCTGGTGGCCGAGGTCGAGGCGGAGGAGTTCGAGCGAACCGCCGAGGATGAGGAGTTGGCCCTCGCCGTCCAAGTTGCTGAAGAGGAGGAGGAAAAGGAGAGGGCGAAGGTCACTGTCTCTGTTCTTCCCCCCCGAGGTTCTGGGGAAGCAAGTAGCTCGAGGCCACTGGACCCGACGCCTTTAAGTGTAGCCCTAGGGAAGAAGAGGAGGAAGACGAAGGCTGGCCCCCAGAAGAAAGTAAAGGCTGTCGATCAAGGGGGGCCATTAGATCTGCCGGAGGGCTACTCCTTCCTGGACGCCGCCGCTCTGGAGATTAAGTCCCAAGCTGACAGGGCGGACATCTACATCACCCAGTTGCACGTAGGGCCCTCGGCCATAGTAGTCGAGCCAGGTCCTGATGACGTGCTGTCCCGGCCTCCCGAGGGATGTATAGCCGTGCACGTGCTCTCGGTCTCAATGGGCCTCCGGTTCCCTCTCCATCCTTTCCTCCGGGAGTATTTGAGGTACACTGGCCTGGTTCCCTGCCAACTGACCCCCAACAGCCACTCGTACATAACGGGGTTCGTGAACCTGTGCAAACTCCGGAAGGTTACACCGAGCTTGGAGTTATTCTTCCAAAGCTTCAACCTATGCCGGGGGGGCATACAAATGCCGAGGGCTATGCAAACTTACAGCAGATAGCCCAGTTCAAACTGTTCACCGAGGCCCATTCTTCTAATAAAGGGTGGTGAGAGCGATGGTGCTATGTCAGACTGGCTGACAGCCCTTTCCCGAGGGAGTTGCGGAATCGCTTTCGGCGCCACGTGAAGGTCAAGAGTGCCGCCCTCGAGAAGGATGGCCTGAAGATTGCCAAGATTCCGGAGGGTCGGGATAAGAACATAACAATCAAGGAGTGTGTCCTCGAGGAAGACCTACATGCCCTCGGATTCCTGAGGTATCGGTTCATTGGGGAGACCGATGAGAAGTATCCCCTCTACGATAAAGCCTTCGTGGGAGCAGGAGGTAGTGGCCGGGGGCTTTACATTTTTGTACTTAGAGATTTTCTGTCATGTTTGTTGTCGTGTCTCTGACCCCTCGGTTCTAACCTTTTAACTTGTTGTTTCTTTGCAGGTAGTAGGATGAATGCCAAAGCCCTGTTCGCAAAGAGGAAGGGCAAGACTCAGTCAAAGGAGAAAGGGCCCTCGGGTCAGAAGCCAGCCGATGCATTTTTTCCGAAGGTCGTAGAGCCTTCCGCCGGGGACGTCCATGCCGCCGTGGGGACCGGGGGGTCGAAAACCGAGGCGGCCGTGAAGAAGAAGAGGAATGATAAGGGGGTGGAGCCCCCTACCAAGAAGCAGAAAGCCGCCGAGGGCGCCGTCGAGGGGGCGGCCCCCCTCATAGTTATTGATGACACGCCCGCCGCTGATGGGCCCCTAGCCTCGGTCACCCCGAAGGCTCTGGTGAATCCATCCCCATAGGAATTACCCCGGGAGATCCGTCATCTCTCTTTTGCCCCCGGTGCTTCGTTGATGCACGGCACTGCCGAGCCGAGGGCCTTCCTGCGGGGCATCACCTCGAAGATGGACAGGGAAGTCTTCGAGACCTACGATGATGATGCCCTCGAGAACAGGATCCTCCGGTCCTCACTCACTGTAAGTATCTGCTTCCTTTTTCCTTATCTTATCAGTTTAGTATTATTCTTTCCTGAGGAATAATCTAACTCCTTTGATCGTTGTTTGCAGGCCTGCATAGCCCTCGGGGAACAGGCCCGGAGGCGCGAGGAAAGGCGCCTTCACGAGGCCGCCCAAGATAAGAAGATGGAGGGCCTGATTCGCAAGAACTTCGAGGCGATGAAGCATGCAGCCTAGCTGGAGGAGGCCCTTCGGGAGGCGAAGGCGGTGGCGGAGAAGGCCAAGGCTGACGGCATAGCCGAGGGCAAGGCAGAGGCCGAGAGGGCTGCTGCCGAGGCGGCGAAAAAAGCTGCCGATGAAGCCCAAACCGCCAAGGAGAGAGCTGCGGCCGAGGCTCGAGGGGAGGCAGTTGCGGAGTTCCTCGCCGATGGCTGGAGGGCCGAGGGCCACAAGGAGTGGGTGGCCTCCGTGGTGGCAGCCTCGGTGGATGCTTGGGTAGAAGGCCCCGGGGTTGACTGGCTGACTGACAGGGGCGACGCCTACTACCAGGGGGGTGAGTTCTTTACCCAGCACCTGATCTACCGGAGGCTCGCCAGGCACTTTGGAGTGTCCCTCGAACAATTCGACCCCTCGGCATATGGCCTCCCTCCGTTGCAACCAGATGTAAGAGTTCCCCTCCCCCCGGGTGAAGAGCGGCCGACAATCTATGATTCTGTGATGATGGGGGGTGATGGGGGTGGATCCGTCGGAGGTGATGCTGCCGGGGAAGAAGTCTCCTCCAAGGCTGTCGTGGAAGATGCCCCCGGAGACAACGATGCTGGAGCCGCCGAGAAGATTTGTACTTAGTCAATTTTTGAAAAAGCTTTGTAATGAACATTTGTCACCCCTCGGCTTTGGCCATACTCTGTAACAAACACATTTGAATCCCTTCTTTTTGTTGAATGAATGATTGCCTTCGGGCCTTGTATATGTGGCTTGTTTTTTCTAATCCCTTTCTCCTTGAATGCATGCCTTCGTTTTTGTTTTGGATGTATGTCTTTGCTCCTTTGAATGTATGTTTTAGGACTTAGAACATTTTCTGATTGTAGCTTGCCCTTGGACGCCTTCGGTAGTTGGGCACCCTCTGCTGGGTATGCAACCGAGGGTTCAGCAGCAATTAGGACTTAGAAAATTTTTCTAAGTGTAGCACACCATAGGGCCTTCGGTGTTTGTAGTAACCCAATTCCTAGGACTTAGAAAAACTTCTAAGTGTGGATTTTCCCTTGGGGGCCTTCGGGAGATGGCATCCCTTCATGATGTGTGAATGTTGGACCGAGGGCCCAATGTATAGGAATTAGAATTTTTTTGCAAGTGTAGTATGTCACGTAGCCTTCGGCTACTGTGGAGCCCCAACTGAAATATTGAATAGGCCGGGGGCCAATTCTTTAGGACTTAGAAAATTTTCTTGAGTGTTGATTCCTTGTGTACTGTAACCCTCGATTGATAGGTAGCCTTCGGCTGTTGGGTCCCTTTATAAGTTGAGGGTGAAATATGTAGGACTTAGAAAGATTTCTAAGTGTAGATTTTTCCTTGGGAGCCTTCGGGAGATGACATCCCTTCTTGATGTATAAGTAGTTGACCGGGGGAAAAATATGTAGGACTTAGAAAATATTCTAAGTGTAGATTTTCCCTTGGGAGCCTTCGGGAGATGGCATCCCTTCTTGATGTATGAGTAGTTGACCGGGGGAAAAATATGTAGGACTTAGAAAACATTCTGAGTGTAGATTTTCCCTTGGGAGCCTTCGGGAGATGGGTGCCCTCTGACTCCACATCACTTTGCGAGATGCCCGGGGGCTGCTCATTTAGGACAGAATATATTTTTTTTAAGTGTTGTTGTATTGCATGGCCTTCGGCTACCATATTCCCTTGGCTGTAATATTGATTGGGCCGGGGGCCCAATCTTTAGGACTTAGAATTTTTTCAAGTGCTGCTTCCTTGTGTAGCCTTCGGGTGATAGGTGCCCTCTGACTCTACATTACTTTGCGTAAATTGATGTTGAATCCTGTTGTTGTGAAGAAAGCCAATGAGGAGTGTGTGCCCTCGGCATACACTTTAAAAGTCGTAGAATTTGACCCTTGTCATGGGGTAAGGGCCCTCGGTGCTAGTGTGTAACAGATGCCTTCGGTATTTGTTTGAAGGTACCGTTTTAGTGTACTTCGGATAGTCCAGTCCCTTTGTATTGTTGAAGCCTTCGGTGTTTGTGTGACCGGAGGTGACCAGGCAGTGGACTTAGCCGTTTCTTGATGCTATTTGTTCGAGTAGTATCCTTCGGGAAATAGGAGCCTTCAGTTACCGGGGGTGTTCCCGTGGGGAGCCCTCGGCTTGTTGTGATCTGTTGGAGTGTACTTTTTGATTTCTCGCTGAGTCTACTCCCCTTCACCCCCTCTTTTTTTTTTTTGGGTTGGTGGTGAAGGGAAGGCATCAAGAAACTTGGTTTCTTGGTAAGGCTGGGCCTATTAGGAGACCATCAGAATACACCAATGGCTCTCCTCCCTCGGGTTAACCTTCCGAGTTCCGAGGGGATCGAGGGTCATTTCCTGGGCACAAGATATGGTGGTCCGTAACCTGCCTCCCCTTGGGGGATGGCGCGGAAAGCGCCTCATTTTTGAAAGTCGTCCCCTCGGCGCTAGACATAGTCCGTGGCCTGCCACACCCTTGGGGTGGTGGCGCGGGGAGCGTTTTGGTTTGGAAGTCGAATCCTGGGCATTTCTCGTGCCTGTCACACCCTTGGGGTGATGACGCGGATAGCGTTCCGTTTTTGAAAGTCGAATCCTGGGCATTTCTCATGCCTGTCATACCCTGGGGGTAGTGACGCGGAAAGCGTTTCAAGGAAGGGTTTTCATTTGCACACTAGTTGCAAATGGCCGGGGGCACTACGTGCCGCCGGCACCGATGGTGGCGCCTTCGGTATATGCGTCCTCGTGGGGTACGACTTTTAGAAACAACACTTGGTGTTAGTTTCGATGTGTAGCCCCCAGTACTTGGTACCGAGGGGTCTTCTGTAGGAACACTTGGTGTTCTCTTTTGTTGTAGTTGATGTAGGCGTCTACCCTCGGTACTTGGTACCGAAGGGTCTTCAAATGAAACACTTGGTGTTTCCCAACAGATGTTTGGAAGTTGACAGGAGAGCATATCCCTGGCACTGGGTGCCGAGGGGTCCTCTTTGAAACATTCGGTGTTTCGATGTTTGATGATGGAGGTGTACCCTCGGCACTGGGTGCCGAAGGGTCTTCTGTAGGAACACTTGGTGTTCGCATCTTTTCTTTTTTGATGTTGAAGGTGGGGATGTACCCTCGGTACTTGGTACCGAGGGGTCTTGACTGAAAACACGTGGTGTTTTCATTGTTGTTGTAGGTGTTGATGGTGTCCGCCCTCGGCACTTGGTGTCGGAGGGGGTTCTTCTCGTGGCGAGGCCGGGGGCCTGTAGTAAGTATGGGGGCTTGATGTCTTGAATGTATCTTCATTCTTCGAAATTGGAGGCCTTGGGCCATAGGATAGTACATTCACTAGTTATGAGGGCTGGGCCGCTCTTACATTATTGATAAAATTTAACTAAGTGGTGTACATTCCAGTGCCTAGGGACTTCTTTCCCGTGGGGGCGTTTGAGCTTGTATGTTCCAGGTTTGATGATGGCTGCAATGATGTAGGGACCTTCGAATTTTGGTGCCATTTTTCCTCCCTCGGTTGGTTGGCTGGCTTCCCTCCTCCGGAGGACATAGTCCCCCACTTGGAATTCTCGGGTGCGAACTTTGGCGTTGATGTAACTTTTGACTTGCCTTCGGTAATTTTCTGCCCGGATGAAGGCCTGCTCCCGGCGTTCTGAAATGAGGTGGAGGTCGAGGGCCATGTTGTTGTCGTTGACCTCGGGGTCATATTGGATCACCCTTCGGGTGGGAAGGGTGACTTCCGTAGGAGCTTTGGCTTCAAAACCGTAGCAGAGGGAGAAGGGTGTTTCACCTGTTGCTCGCCGAGGGGTGGTGCGGTAGGCCCACAGGATATTGTGAAGTTCTTCCACCCAGCCACCGCCCTCGGCTTCCAGCTTCTTTTTTAGGCCCTCGACCAAGGTCCGGTTGGCATTCTCTACTTGCTCGTTGCCTTGAGGGTATGCAACGGAGGAGAAGACGTGCTTGATGCCCCATGCCTCCAGAAGGGCACAGAAGGGGGTTGCCTCAAATTGTGTCCCATTGTCGGAGATGATCTGCTGGGGGACGCCAAACCTTGTGAGGATGTTCTTGAGGACAAAATGACGGCATTTCGCCTCTGTGATACTGGCGAGGGGCTCAGCCTCCACCCACTTGGTAAAGTAGTCGATGGCCACAATGATGTACCTGTTGTTGGAGGTACCCCTCGGCAGAGGGCCCACAAGGTCTATCCCCCATCGAGAAAAAGGAACAGATGTGCTGATGGGGGCATAGTTGACCGCTGGCCTGCCGGGGCCTTTTTGGAAATGTTGACATGCGGTGCACCTCCGGGCAAGGTCAGCACAATCTCGGGCCATGGTTGGCAAGAAGTAGCCCTGGAGGATGAGCCTTCGGGACATGGAGAAGGGTCCCTGGTGAGCTGAGCAAGTGCCACTGTGCACTTCCTCCATTGCGACCTCGGCCTCATCTTGATGAAGGCATCGAAGTAGCGTGCCATTGTAAGATCGTTTGTAGAGCCTTCCATCTTCGATGGTGTAGCTAGGAGCCCTCAGCTTCGCCAGTTTAGCACGGGTCTCATTCTCGGGTAGCTGCCCTGTGGAGATGAAGGCGGTGATATCTGAGATCCAATCCTCTTGGCGTTGTTGTATGTTCATAACGGGGCTTGCATGGATGCTTGAGAGGCTGAGTTCCTCAATTTTGGCAATTTTGGAGATGTGCTCGGGGGAGTCGGCCGAGAGTTTAGATAATATGTCGGCCTCGGAGTTCTGAGCCCTCGGTATTTGAGTGAGAGAGTGTGCCTCAAATACCTTAAGCAACTCCTTGGCTGCTTCCTTGTATTGTTTCATTCTTCCCTCCTTGGCCTCATATTCCTCGGAGATTTGGCCAACGACCAACTTGGAGTCGCATTTGATGTGGATCTGCCGAGCCCTCATGTTGGCAGCCAGCCGAAGGCCACATAGGAGGGCCTCATATTCGGCCTCGTTGTTGGAGACTTTGAAGGAGAAGCGGATTGCATAGTAGGCTCTGAAGCCCTCGGGAGTAATGAGGACTACCCCTCCCCCGCATGCTTTGGTCGCGGAGGAGCCGTCGGTGTAGAGGGTCCACCAGTCGTCCGAGGTAGCCGAGGGCTCCCCGTCCGTGGCTGCCCTTGCGGTACACTCCGTCACAAAGTCCGCCAGGGCTTGGCCCTTGATGGCAGGCCTTGGACGGATGTCAATGTTGTACTGGCTCAAGAAGATAGCCCATTTCACCATACGGGAGGAGCTGGTGGGGCTCCTCATGAGGGCGCCGAGGGGTTGATGAGTGAGGACCTGAACCGGGTGAGCCTGAAAGTAGTGGCCCAACTTCTTGACAGTCCAAACGATGGCCAACACCGTTTTTTCCACATGGGAGTACCTGAGCTCGACCTCCCTTAGGGTCTTGCTAACGTAGAAGATGGCATGTTGGATGCCGTCTTCCTCCCGAATGAGCACAGAGCTGATGGCCGCCCGGCTGACCCCAAGGTAGAGGTAGAGGGTCTCCCCTACCTTAGGTTTGGAGAGCACAGGAGGTGAAGATAGATATCGTTTGATCTCGTCGAAAGCCCCCTGGCATTCTGGAGTCCATAGAAAGCCAGCCGTCTTCCTCATGATCTGGAAGAAGGGTAGAGACTTCTCCGCCGATTTAGATAGAAAGCGGTTGAGGGCTGCCAGGCGGCCCGTCAACCGTTGAACTTCCTTCACATTGCGTGGGGGCTCCATGTTGATGATGGCCTGGATTTTCCCGAGATTGGCCTCAATACCCCTTCGGCTCACCATGTAACCCAAGAACTTGCCCCCTTGGACGCCGAAGGTGCACTTCTTCGGGTTTAGCCGAAGGTTGAACTTTTGCATGATGGCGAAGATTTCCCGGAGGTCGTCAGCATGGCTGGAAGATTGCTTGCTTTTGACGATCATGTCGTCCACATAGGCCTCCATGGTGCGCCCTAAGACGGCTTGAAAGACCCGGGCCACCATCCGGGTGTAGGTGGCCCCCGAGTTCTTTAGGCCGAAGGCCATTACTAGGTAGCAGAAGATGCCCTCGGGAGTCATGAAGGCAGTTTTTTCGGCGTCTTCCTCGTGCATGAAAATTTGGTGATACCCTCGGAAGGCATCGAGGAAGGACATGATCTCACATCCTGCGGTCTCATCCACTAGTTGATCAATATTTGGTAGAGGGAATGGATCCATAGGGCATGCTTTGTTGAGATCGGTGTAGTCCACGCACATGCGGAAGGTAGGGGGTTTCTGTGCGAGGACCACATTCGCTAGCCATGAGGGATATTTCACCTCCTTGATGTGCTTAATGGAGAGGAGCATGGCGACCTCCTTCTTCACAAATTCCCTCCTCTCGGAGGAGAGGGGTCTTCTTCGTTGTTGCATTGCTTTTGCCGAAGGGTCCACCGAGAGGCGGTGGGTGATGACCCTTCGGCTGATTCCAGGCATGTCCTCCGGCCCCCATGCAAAGACAGTGGAGTAGGCGCGGAGGGCGTCGGTGATACCGGCCTTCAAATCTTCAGGGAGCTGGGCTCCAATCTTCACGACTCTCTCCGGCTGGGCCGGATCGAGCGCAAAGTCTTCTACGTCCTCGGCCAGTTCAGCCCTCGGCCTTCTTTCCTCTTGATCGACGGTTCCGGTGATGGTGTCAACACGGAATTCCGTCTTACTTACCTTCTTAGTGACTTGAAGATAGCAGGCGCGGGCGATTTTCTGATTCCCCCGGGAGTAGCCAATGCCCCCCTCGGCGGGAAACTTGAGGCAGAGGTGCCTCATGGAGATGATGGCTTCGAGGTCCTCGAGGGCTGGCCGGCCGAGGATGATGTTGTGGGTGCAGTCAATGTTGACGACGACGAACTCCACTTCGAGCTGGGCTCTATGGAGCCCGTCGCCGAAGATCACCGGGAGGGTTATTACCCCCTCGGAATCAATAGTATCGCCGGTGAAGCCGGCAAGAGGGGTCTTAATGGGCCGAAGGGACCCCCTCTCCAGATGCAGCTCTCTGAAGGTGCTGAGGTACATTACATTGACGGAGCTGCCCGTGTCAATGTAAGTTCGGTGAATGATGGTGTCATTTATCTCCGTCCGAATCACCAAGGCATCCCTGTGAGCAGAAGAGGTAGGAGGGAGATCTGCGTTGGTGAAGGTGATGGGTTCCTCCCTCAGTCTCTTTACCGGGGGCATATGAGTGACTTCCCCCACGTAAAGCGATTGAGCCCACTTCTTTCGCTGGCTGGTGGAATCGTCCCCTGTATTGTCACCGGTGATCATGAGGATGTGGCGTTTTTTCTCCTGGTAGTGGGGGTATTCCTCCTCCTCTTCTTCCAAGTTTCCAATCTCCCTCTTCTTGCCGAGGGGGATGGTATTCGGGTTTTACCCAAGCATTTACCTTCGTGTGGTGCCCTCGGGGAGGCCCCTGATGAGAAGGTCCCTCCTGCCGAGGGCTCTGAACAAATTGGGACAGGTGCCCTGCTTGTATTAACCTCTCGATGGCTGTCTTTAGCTGATGGCAGTCATCGGTCCTGTGCCCCTGGTGCCGATGGAAGCGACAGTAGGGGAACTGAGGGTTGATAGCGTGTACCTCCGGGGGTGCGCGAGAGTCGCGCTCAACGAGGCCCCTCTCCTCGGCAAAATCGAGGATGATGCTGACGGGGTGCGTCAATGGTGTCCGAGGGCGGTCCAGGAGAATGGGTTGTGCCCAAGTCTTAGGGTTGCTCTTATAACCTCCCCCGGGCTTGGCTTGGCCTTGCCGAGGGCGGTCATCAGAGAGTCCCGAAGTCTTGGGGTGATTTGGAGGAGCCCCCGGCCCTCGGTTATGCTTGTTGTCAGCCCTCGGGGGCTGCTGGTCCGGATGCTGGTGATACTTCTCCACCTCCTCGGCCTCAGCATATCGGTCCCCCCGCTGCAAAGCCCTTATGTAGTCGCGGGGGGGTTCAATGATGAGGCTCCTTGAAAAGTTGCCGGTGCGGAGGACGGTTTGTAGGAGGGCCAGGAGGGTCCCGTCATCAGCACCGTCGACCTTGTCGGCCTCCGTCCTCCAGCGCTCTAGGAAATCCCGAAGGGTCTCATCCTTCTTCTGGCGTATTGTTAGGAGGTGGGAGAAGTGCTTCCTTGTGCGACGCCTCCTGGCAAATTGTGTCAAGAATCGCTGGGCGAGTTCTTGCCACGAATCAATGCAGCCCTCGGGCAGCCTGTTGAACCATTCGTATGTCGGTCCCTCTAAGGTGGAGAGGAACCATCGACACAAATATTCGTCTGACGCCCCACCATCATCATGCTGTTCTGGTATTTGCTGTAGTGTTCCTGGGGGTCCTTTTTCCCGTTGTAGGGCTGTATGTGTTGCCCTCGGTATTACTCCGGGATCCGGGCCGCCAATACCCTTGGGGTAAATGGCGTCCGAGTCCGGAGCTGGATGACGGGTTCTCCGGAGCCCTCGGCCACCTTCTTCTGTAACTCCTCCATTTTGGCCATCATGGCCTCGTATTTGAGATCTGAATGAGGGGTGGAGGTGGTGGCGTGAGCTTTGTTGGACTCCATTTCGTCAAGCCGGCGTTGGAGGGCCGCGATAATCTCGTCCCGGGGATCCTTCGGGAGGGTCTCCGTCCCCTGCGAACGAACCCGGGCCGAGTGGGCCTGGTTGATTTGGTGGCGAGCATCATTGGCATGAAGGGGTGCCTTGCCCTTGTCCCGAGGGGGACACTCCTCGTCTGCCCTCGAGACAGACCCTCCACTTTCCTGGGGCCTTTGGAGTGCCTTTCCTCCGAGGCGGTCTTGGACCCCTCGGCGGTCTGGCCCTCCTCCGAGCCGGTTGAGGGCGGAAGTGCGGGGCCTCTCCCTGTTGTCATTGTGGCGATCCCGGGACTGTACTTCCTGGGAGGACGTGTCCTGGGCCACTACCCCTTCGTCGTTCCTCACCCGAGGGGTGGGATTTCCGAAGGGGTGTGGCAGAGGGGGAAGTATGATGTTTTCCCAAACCTGGGGGTGAGCCGGAGCCAGGGTGCCGAAGGCACCCGGGTTCTGAGTGAACGTCTGGATGAAGGCGGAGAGCGCCGATTGCACGTCGATGGTGAGAACCGGAGGGCTGACTTGGTCATCGCTCCGGTTTTTCTTCTTGGCCTCGATGCCGAGGCGGGCATCGTTTGTTGGATCTGAAGGCGTAGGTCGACAGCCGCCTGTTCCAGCCCAGCGATGACACCGCCCTCGAGAGCCCTGTGAGAGGCTTCGGGGCGTTGATGTCGCCGAGGGCCAGGTTCTTGTCTTCTACGTTCTTTGAGTTGGCACGTGTTGTTCTCACCATTTTGATAGAGGGCTAGTGTTTTGTGTTTGGTCGAGGGGGAGGGTTTCTTACTCGATCGTTCGAGCTCTCAATGAAAGCACCAAATGATGGATAGTCTACCCGGGGGTATATATCCGAAGGGTTATTGCTGGGAATAACTTAGAGAGAAGTCAGAGCACAAGTAAATAAGAGAGAGAGTGTATTCAGTATGAATGTCGTGGTTACAAATGGGGAAATGGGGTGCTATTTATAGTAGCAATAAATGCCGGACATGGACACGTGTCAAGCGCTCATTGGCCGAGGGGTCACCTCAACTGGTTGGCGCTGGCAGCCGCATGTGGCCGCATTTAATGCAGCTGTTGGATGGGACGTCTGTGCAGGGTACGGTGATCTGTACGCATGTGAGGCGGATATCTTGTCGAGTGAGATGCCTTCGGCTATAGAGCAGTAGCTGAGGGCTCCTCCAACCGATGGCACCCTGGTGCCGAGGGCTCACAATGCCGAGGGCTACTGTTTTCGCCGTTTTCTCCAAGTTTCTTCATTTGCTTGAGAAACCCGTTCTGTGAGAGTTTAGAGCCTTCGGCCAGGGGGTCGAAGGCACCCCTGGCGCGTAGTGCGGGCTGCTTGGTACTCTGGGCGCTGTGATTTGGGCCTGCTGGGCCTTCTGGGCCTGTTGGGCTTTTGCTGGAGTAGTGGGAGTCTGTGGGCCGGGGGTTCCCGGGCCATATACTCCATCAATACTTTGTGGAGAAAAGTTTATGGTCATCTTTTCTAGTATGTGCTCGTGCAAGAATGTGTACTTCCCGATGAAGTAATACTTAATATAACCATATTCATTAGTTACACAAGTACATCTACATGAGAGTAAATTTATAGAACTAAAAGTACGAATTTTAAACGATAAATTTGTATTAGATTTAAAAGTTCAATAATTAGAAATTACTCCAAATAGGACTAAAACTATGGCAAAAACTCAAAATAGGACTTACTATGTTTTTCTTTTCAAAATAGGACCATATTAGTCCTATTGGAAACATACCTATTTGTTTATTCCAATTTTACCTTTCCTTTAAATATTACTCTCTCCTTCCCAATTTACTTAGCCATATTTGACTTTTCCAGTCAAAGGTGGTAAACTTTGACCAATTATTTAAACTAATATATTTATGCAAAATTTAATGATTTTATACTTTTATGATATTATTTTTAACAAAGAACATTTTCATATCATTTTCATACTATTAATATTTTCTCTATATAAACGTATAATCGGTCAAAGGTAGACGTCATTGACTTGAAAATTCAAATTTGGCTAAGTAAAATGGGACAGAGAGAGTAGTTAATTAAATGTTTAATTCATAATAAATTCGAAAAAAAATCAGAAATTCGTAGAAAAATAATTAAAAAAATTACAAAATATTTATAACATAAAAAATTAAAAAAATTATTTTTTTAAAAAAAAATTAATAAAAAACAGTAAAACTCCATAAAAAATGGATGCCTTTCCCACCGCCTGTACTACCTCCCTGCACCACCATCTCCGGCCTGTGAAAAAATGCCAGTTTCCCTAAAAACTGCCATTTTTTCTGAAAATGCCAAAAACATGGCATATTTCTCTTTCAGAATGTCAATATTTTTATTGTTTTCTTCCATAAATATGGCATTCGTAATGAATTTGGCATTTTTTCCCTGGTGATTGGAAGTGGTGGTGCAGAGGTGGCAGAGACGGCGGTGAATTTTATTTTATTTTTTTGAGTTTTTTTTTTTTGAAAAAAAATAAATAAATTAATTATTATTGAAATATTTTTATTAGTTTTTTAGTATTTTTTACGAATTTTTATTATTTTTTATTATTTTATTATGAATTAAAACATTTCAATAGCTAGAAGAGTATATTTGTCCAAGACACACATAATTAGTCCTATGAAAACATAGTTTAGTTTTTGGTCCTATTTGTGCAAAGTGAGTGACTTTTAGTCCTATTTTGATAATTAACCCTTCAAAAATATCTCTGAGATTATAAAAATCTTCGTGAAATATACATTTGATGTCAGATTTTTTTTCTCACGTGGAAAAGGATTATTAGCTTCAATCATCTTATTAAAATCATCTTCTAATATATTTTTGGATTTCATAAAAATATTTTAAAATATTGAATGAACATTATTCATAATTACAGTTTAGCTAAACTTTTGGAATACTGTTTTATCCCTAAAATAGATGTTGGTGAATGATTTTTAGAACAATATTGTACCTATTAAAGTTTTATGAGAAATACTTGCTTGAATGATCTCGACCTTGAAATTAAGTATTTCCCATACAATATTAAAATATGTCAAATATTGTCCTAAAGATCATTCACCAACATCTTTTTAGGTATAAACTAACATTTCAAAAGTTTAGCTAAACTGTAATTCTAAATAATGTTCACTGAAACTTTAAAAATATTTTCATTATATCTAAAATATATTAGGGGACACTTTTAATTAAGAAAAATGATGAAGTTAATAATCTTTTTTTACGTGGGAAAGAAAAGCTCTGATGTGAGATATATATTTCACGAAGATTTCTACAACCTCATGGATAGTTTTGAACTTTTAAAAGTAATAAAGATTTGTTGTTTTATGCTCGGATTTTTTATTGTGTTCGCTAATAGTCCTATATATTTACTCTCTTATAGATGTAGTTCTATAACTAATAAATATGTCTATATTAAGGACTATTGCTTCGGGAATCACACATTCCAACAAAAAAACAAACTTGAAAAGACGTTGTCAAAGTTTTCGTCACATAGTGTACTTTAACTTCTGGTGACAAAAAATTGTAATTCGGATAAATTTATGTGTTACCGGATCACATCTACAAGTGAGTAAATTTACAGGATTAAATCTATAATTTTGCTAAACATGATTATGAGTTATTAAACTCTCATTAAAGGATAGGGAGGGGGGTAAGAGTATATTTTTAATAGTGTAGGGGTCTAAGTGATAATGTGTGAAACCTCAAGGGAGGTCACTGATAATTTCCCATCTAATAACTACAACATGATCTGTTTTTTTGTGGATTTCGTAACTTAATGTAATTTCTGAATATACAAATTTTATTTAATATAAATAACTTGAATGTTGACACGGGTCAATTTACTTCATCGTCATTCAAGCATCATAAGACGCAACGGGGATATGACGTTGGGATAGAGGGAGTAGTAAAAAATGAGCATACCAAAAAATAGTCTTGTTCCCTGTATATTCCTCCCTATTCTTTTGGATATATTTAATGCATATACTTTCAGTCCAAAAAATGCGTGCACATCTACTCTATATCTTATTAACTCAATTAATTTTGTTTCTCGCTTGTCATTTAGTATTGCCGATTTCCATTTAAGAGGGTGTAATGTATATGGATTGTGGCGAATTTTTTTAAACCATGGACTTTTAAAATTGTCCATAAACTTTTAAATGCATAGACTTTTAATGAATGATCTTTGTTGATTTGCATAAATCCACAGATAAGTCATATATTAATTGTATTGGTTAGAAATGTGGTTGTAGTTTCATAGCCAAATCTAACATACACTTGAACAATTCATGTCATTTCTTTATTTGTGGTATGCAGTTTCACGACCATGTGAGGCAAGCGTGTGCATTAAGAGATATTATGGTGAGCGGATCATTCACATCAACCCTTTCAATTAAGTCACATTAAGGGTGTTTTTACTTGAACGAAATTTTCTGGTCTGGATTGGTTTAGTCTGGTCCGGTAAATGTCTGGACTCTGTGTATTTTATAATTATTCACATCTGGACTGGTCTGGTCTGATCTGGTCTGGGACTGAAAACATTTTAAGTAAAAAGTAGGATTGGCTGACAGTAGCCCCTCTACCTATGGCATGTACAATACGTTCGTACTGATCAGATTGCTTCTTCTAATTTGTTAGAATTTCTTTAGTTATGTTCTTCAGAGTTCCTAAATAGGTACAGTTGAGCTTTATTCCTCCAAGTTCAAAGGCCCAACACGATCATTTGGCCGTCGTTAGAATGTAAGGATTAAAATGAATAATGTGTAGATAATGATCACCAAGAAGAGATAATTAACCGGTATTGAAGTAAATATGCTGATTACATGGAAATGACCGAACGGGATCTACGGGATAGAAGGCTAATACAAGAGCTAAAATCAAATATATTGTTGTGAGTAGTTGGGGGGTGATGTGGCCGATTCTGAGTGGATGACCCCAATCATAGGATCCCCCACATCTCTTGCATTAAATGCGCTCCCCACCAATAATGAGGTTTCCGACCAATTCTCTTGGGTCGATCCTCTATGGCCACCTCTGCTTAGTGTGGTGAATGGTCCAAGTAGCGTGTTTTGGCCGTTCAGTAGTGATCGTTCGGCAGGCACCGTGCGTCCCTTCCCGTGTGTGCTCCCTATTAGTTGGATCCCGTTGAAGTCGGGCCTCTTAGGGATACTTTGGGCCTGTGGTTTGGCCGGGCCCTAATATCCCAATAGGTACCATTGGTGAACGGTTAGTTGCAAATTGCAAAAAGGCGCTATGTTTGATACTAGGGGGAATTTTTAAAAATAATCCATAACAGAATCCTGTGATGTTTAACTTTTTATAAGTTTTCTAATACACTTTTAACTTCATAAATTCAAGACAATACAAATTTATGTTAACATAAAGTGAAGGAAAGGGATCTTCTTCATACTAAGGGTGCAAACGAGTCGATCTGAGCCCGAACTCACGTTTGCGCGAACTCGAGACCGAAAATATTTTATATGCCCGAGTTTAGCTCGAGCTCGATTGAGCTTAAATATTGAAACTCGACTTCAACTCGAAAGCTTTGGTTGAGCTAGCAAGCCGCTCTAGATCGACTCAAAAGCTTAGGTATTTATCACAAACTTTGATGATGTGTTGCTTGTTTGGTGCTCCATTGATCCAATGGAGATGAGTTGGTTTATAGTTGGTTTATGGTGTGGGAAGTATAATAGTTAGCTGGATTCAAATCAGGCCCCGGATCGGAACCGGGTCCACCTCTAGGATCAGTCCGTCAACCGAGTCCGGCTCGCAACCGTATATAAAGACCTTGTCTCAGTCCCATGTTTTCTTTTGGGGACCAGACCGAACTGTGTCCATCCATATTCTTTATATAATGGTAACTTTCTAAGGATGTTCTTATTTAAACTAATTTCAATCCTGAGTCGGACATGATTAGACCAAACTTTGACAGTTTTAAAGTACACACATAAGAGAAGAATTCCAGACCAATTCAGACTAGACTATACCAGATCCAAACAAACAAGACCATATAGGAGAATTTCAATCCAATAAAACGTGTTACGAGTGAACTCAATAATTAATAAAATGTTGCACCTTATAAAGTTGTGGGATCTTGAATCTAATACACAAAATTTAATCACGATTCTTTTATAAGATGTCATTCAAATTGAAACAAAACTTTGTATATAATAATATCATTCTATATGAGCATATGCAACAAACAAATAAATATTCTATGTTTCAACGCCATGTTGTAAGACTATACTAGTATATATTTTACTATGTAATACATATACATACAATAAGACATTTGGTTGTGCGCAAATGGACATGCATAGGAGGAGAATGAATGAAAAATGTTACATGAAGGGTGTGAAATACCACACACTTTCCTTATGAGAGAGCATATACATCTACCAGTCAAGCATGATTATCGGCGACGGTCATTGAGACCGAAAGGGAGGCTGTAGAATTCCTCGTTTTTTGAATCTGATTTGGGAGACTTGAACTTGGCCCACCACTCCACCCCACTGTCCTTTGCTTCAGACTTAGTCCGTGTTGTGTTGTCTAAGAAATATGCCACAACCCCAGAAACAAAAGCTTTTGACGAGAACGGCACATTGACTATGTCGTTGAACTGATATTGAAGCGCAAAGAAAAAAGAAACACCAAATGGAATTATTTAAAGTAAATTAAAAAAATGCAGTAATAGAGTAGTACACGAGAACATCGGAAAGTGGTAAAAATAAGTGCTCATGTATAAAAACAAAAGCATATAAGACATAATATCTTGGAGTTATTACGGAATTCTAAGTCTAAACAAATAAGTAAAGCTTAATAAGCATACCCATCTCCCACTCGTGTGGACAGGTCCGTAGCCATTGATGGCGGCATATTGGTTGAAGTACTGAGGGATGGACAAACCAAGAAACATGGAAACGCCAAGAATGAACTTTGTTCGGTAGGTATTCAAGTTGCAAAACTGAAGCAAGCTTAAACCTCCACCACCTGATCATCATAGATAGGAGAGATAGGCGGTGATTAAGAATGTCCCACTTAATAATAACAAGTGCTGGTAAATGCGGCAAGACAACCCTGGAGCTAATATCAGTTAGATTGTCCTACACCGGCAAATAATAATTATACAAACCCACACGTAAGATTATATTGGTCTTTTTGGATATCACCCATGTCCGAATAGTATAATACACTTACCAACATGAGCAAAAAGCAGGCAATACAAAGCGCCCACTATTGGTATTGGGATTGAAGCTAAGATTGCTCCAAATTTCCCTGATGTAATATGATTTGGTTAGAAAAGATAATCTCTTTGAAAACAATGAGAGATTCAACAAGAAGAATTCATAGCATATTTGGTATGCTAATCTCATTGTATATTAGGTAGTAATATTATTATAATGGCTTACTTACCAAAAATAGAAAAGAAAATCATGAAGCCAGCAGAGATCTGAACTACTCTTCGACTGCCAACACGTGAAACTGCTAGAAGGCCAGCATTTTCTCTGCGCATTCAAGTAACCAGATAATATGTTATTGTAAGAACCTTAATTCTTACGTCATGCGCATGTGCGAGTTAGGCTAGCTTCACCAACTGCTCTACTGACGGATTAGCATGTATTTGGTCGGAGCTCTTACAATAAAATGGAACTTACATTGATACAGAAGATCCAATTCCGGTACCAAATATCCCACATAAAAAGATGCCAATTCCCTGCATGAAGAGCCAAAAATCTTTATGATTTGTGAAATAAAATAAGAAAAACAAAAGCACATATATCATTTATTTAATGATACACATAAAAAAATACTTGAATGTCAGAAAAGGTGAGATGGTTGCAGGGTGAGCATTTTCATGCCAATGCAGCTCTAAAGGTTCGAACATTTGTTGTTATGATTCAAAGACCATATACAGATATAAGCATGAACAATACAAAGACTGTGTCAAACTTTATTAAGAGTCGATGTCACATTCTAAGAGGTGAAACTTATAAGATCGAGGATTAGCTAAGGAATTATAAATGAGTTTGTATTGAGTTTTAGTGTGATCTATTGCTCATTTGAGGGTAATGGGCTCTTATGTCATATTAATCTATTAAGATTACAAGTTTCTAAACAGTCAACCTTATAGGAGTAATAGTCCACGATCATTTAATAAGAGTCTGTATGTAATCGATGTGGGATGACTTCACACACTCTCTCTCTTTGGATTAACATGAAGTTGATCTAGAGGGGCCTAACTGACTAAATAAGATACACCTATACTAGCAAAGTATTCTTCCTATAAGTGGATGTATGACTTTAGAAGCAATTACTCGAATGAGACTTCAAGCTGTTTGCATTAGTAAGCCCTGCCTTTTGGGTTGTGATATTAAAAGAAGATGGATTTGCAGTGCTTTAATGTTTTGGTCATATATGAGTCATCTAAATATAAATGCAACCAAATAAATCCTATGGTTACCTGCCAACCTGCACCACGACTTAGAACATATGGTGGAACTGCACTTGCACTTGCGAACCTTGCAACAATAATGAACCCACCTGTGGACTGCAAACACCACAACAAAATGGGGAGTTAGTTCAAGACCAGTTGTTTACCAATCAATAGAACAACTAAGCGCCTAAGCGACAAGCATATCCAAAGTAGATAAGCAAAATAGAAATAGAACACTCAGAATAAAAAAGTCACTTTCGACTAAAAAAGGTAATTTTAACTAAAGAATATCTGGTAGCCAATATTGAAGGCAATGAGAATTAGATTAGGAGGCAGTGAAAATTAGGTTGGAAGACAATGAGAATTGAGTTGGGAGGTGATCCAAGGACATAAGGGGTGTTGGCATTGATAAAAAGTTCATGCCGTAAGCATAAGTTGCATAGTGTTGTGGTAAGTTATTTTAGTGATGTGATACACAAGATGATTTAATATTTTAGTGGAGATCATGTGTAGAATATAGATAGCAATTTTATAGTGGGACACTTTTCTCCCAAAGCTTAAATTATACTAGCTCGGTATGTCTGACTGATTTTATAAACGGTTCCTAAAACCTTTGTAAATTTTATGCTGAAATTCTCCAGTATTGAAATCTCTAGACACATATAACTTCTCTTATGTTACTTTGAAAGGTCTCAACAAAAGCGCCACTCTTCTTGCATTATAAATAAGAAGAAAAACTCTCATGAATAGAGGACCAAATGTGAAAAGAACTCATATAAGTCGAGAGCAACTAAAGGATAGAAAACACTTGATATGAGAAGTTGAGAATAATTAACACACATACATTCAAGACATGAAGTTATCATTATCATAGCAAATAGTGTGATTGCCCTTTAAATAAGAACAAATAACACAAATAAATATTACAAAATGAAAGATAAAATTGTTGCTCTTGAATATAAAACATTAATACGAGGAACTACATCAGTTATATATCCGCCCATCAAACTCTACAAGAATGAGAAGAAAAGAAACTAAACCTCTACAAGAGCAACAAATGTAGCCATCAACATCGCAAAGGAATCGCCTGCATCAAATGAAGGTGCTCCCCATTGAAAGGGGTATGGAATCCTAATCCTGCAGTACATAAAAAAGAAGATGAAAATTATAAGGGCTTCATACTATATGTGACTATGTGAATTGTTAACTGGTTGAGTAAAATAAAGTGTTTTACAGGATTGTTCTTTGCATATGGAAAAAGTATCACATGAAGTATATACCATGGGGCAGCATGAACGAGACCAGAGCGATTAGTTTGGCAGCTGTGTTGGATTTTTAGTGACGCATGATTATAGGCTCCACTAATGGTAAGTATGTAGGCATATAGCCATACAATAGTCACCGAAATTACAACAGCGAGACGAAAACAATCTCCCTTTAAGAGGCGACCCAAATACTGAAATACCAAAATTAATAATTTCATTATTAAAACAATATATGTGATTGACCACTCTAGGCGAGAGTATTTACTTTTTACTCATCACAATACTAGTATTATATGATTTGCAGCACTCTTACATGGGAGATAAAGACTACAATGACAAGTTGTGGTAATCCTATTTCAATACAACCCGCAACCTAAACAAAAGTTGGTAAACCATTAGTCCATAATATATGCACAAAGTGAATATGCAAAGGGTAGATTAGCATACAAATAAAAAATGGCCAAAAGAAGACAATGTGTGGAGTTAAGGTAACATTTATGATCATAAAAAAACTATATATAAGCAACAGACATTAATGTATACTAACCGCAGGAAAACCATGCTCGTATAGACCGAAACCAGCAAGGCAAACCAAAGGAACTGCTGAAAGCGGACTCAAATGACTAACAAGCCATATAAAAAGAAGAATCATTAACAAGGTAAGTTTCTCATACAATGATGCAGTTCTCCAAAAAATGTAACAAGACAGTACATAACATGTACAATAACAACCAATGGTTTATGAGAACCTGACAAAAATGTTTGACCATTATTAACTTCATACTCCATCACCTAAAATGGGCTGCCCAAAATCTTGGGTGCAAAACAAACAAACAAACTATAGTAGATCGGGCTCTCATGCCAAATAGAGAATTGGATTCCATTCAGAAAGATCTGATTTAATATGAGGAATAATCCAGTCTCATATGATGATTTTTATTCCATATTCAGTATTTTTCGACAACCCCACATGACCGAACATTGTTAACCTGACCTATTCCATATAGAAAATGATGGATACTAAAACATTAGGTCGAAAGTTAAATAAACTGGAGTCAATCTTTGAGTATGATTTGGTCCAAATGCTTTATAACTCCATTAGGTGACTCGAATACACCCCTAAATTCTATCAATCATAATTGATACCAATGTTTTGCAAAAATAGGTATCCCAAAGCAACTACTAAACTAATACGTAGTATATGTGAATCAGTGAATATAATTGGAAGTCCAACTCATAATATCATCATACAAAAAAACTCAAATCAAACACTTTCAAAGATTGAAAAACAGACCAGTTCATCACTGCATACATGCAACATTAGCACAAGTAGGTAAAATTTTAACCAACCTTGTAATGCTGCGCCAGAGACTACTAAAGCCGAGGACTATCTGAAGAGTTGAAGAAATCATATATGCACCTTGTGTGGCCCGCATTATCTTCTTAAATTTCTGATCACGGAAACAGATTGAGAAACAACATTTACTGAGCTAATTAAAGACAAATTATGAACAACTGTACCACAAAATGTGAACAACTGTACCACAAAATTAAACATGATACATTCTAGCTCATTGGAGGAGCATGAGATCGAACTAACTTAGGCTTTGATCACCATCTGGGTGACACAAATGTCCCTTAATGATGTAATGCTAAATATATCACCAACCAAATATTACCCGACAAATAGAACCGAACAAAGAGAATACAAAAGATGCAAGAACACCAAAATTTACGTGGTTCAGCAACTGCCTCAAAAAGTCAAAAGTACCAGATTCTCACAAATAGGAGACACAAATGTTTTTTTGTTAACATCCAGTATACAGACTTCATTGGACTAATGATGATATACAAATATTTCAATCCACAAATTTGGAGAAGTGTTTGTCAATGGCCGGGAGAAAAGAAGACTTTGAATATTGTACCTCGTGTGGTAAAAACTAAAATGTTGTAAGAAAGAGTATAAGGGAACTCGGCTTAGCTGCAAGTCCATCAGATTGGCCTTTTGTTGTACTGTGTATACAATGTGGAATAGTAGGAATTCCATGATACGAAGTATATTTTTGCAGATTAAGATTTTGTCTTATAAAATTTTGTATATGTACTATCATTTTGATATGATTGAGTTTTAACTCCCTTCCCATTCTTTCTGTGGCAGACTTGTTGTTCGGTGCTATAGTGAAAGGTGGAATGAAGGGGGTGCACCTTTATTGCTAGCTATGAGATATGGATTGAAGCGAATGCCTTTCTGCGATTGGTTTGTATTTAGTACTTCCTCCGTCACATAAAGATGTTCCCATGTAAGTAGATTATGAATAGGAAAAGAGGATATAAATTATTTAGAGTAAGATGGAACAATAAATCCAAAAATAATAATTGTAATAGTGTATCATTTTAAAAATTACTGAGAGTATGATGGAAAGATTTAGAAATAGGGATATCTTTTCTTTACGAGAAAAAGGAAACTGGGATGATCTTTTGGTAAGGGAGGGAGTATTTACTTTTAATATATTCACAAGTTATCCAAACAAAGTCAGTGTTTAGGGTACAAACCGAAATGGGGTTAGGGTCATTCCAACGACCAGAAAAGATAATAGAAAGGGTTGGGACAACAAAGGTGTAGGACCCTCCCATAACAGCAGGCAGTCTGGTCCCAAACAAACTCTGCAACAACGTGTTTACGCCAGTTACAAATAGAGACGTCTGAATAACTCTGACTCTCTCCTCCTGCATCCAACAAACAAACTTATATTTCACTTCCTTATTTGCTGCATTTAATGCACCAAACCCGATATAGAAATTCATCGCATTAGCTCATATGATTTAAAAACTGCATCAAACCTCCTTATGTTATAACTATTCATGCACAAAACCCCTCTTGTGAATAAATTTAAAAATTTGAAAATCTTTTTTCTTAATATTATGATTTAATATGCAAGTAAATTGTCAAAATCTCTATATTGTACAAAATGTTAATAATTTTTCTTTAAATTGACAATTAAATTTGTTCATAAAAGGGATTCTGCGCATGATTAATAATAATACAAGGGGATTTGATGCTTGTTCGGAATCACATGAGGCTAATGCGGTGAATTTCTATACCATAAGAGAGTTTGGTGCATTAACCCGCTGCAATTATGTTAACTTTACAAAACCTACAGCAAGACCCTAATACTGTATTGAACAAGCACACAAAGAAAAAGTTTTTCAATTTCGGCCTCACATTTCCACCTCCCATCTGGGGAACAAGAGCGGAGGGAATAATCACAGTTGTCCCAAGCATGACTAGATAGTGTTGGAATGCAAGAAGGATGGCCTCAGCTGCAATTGCACAATAAAATTGACACAAATTAATTATGATGGATATATATATATATATATATATATATAGGGGAGGGTTCCAGTGAGAAAGGACTCGCAGGAGAGAAAAAAGAATGAAATCCAACCATCAAATATATAAAATCAAAGGCTTAGATTGAATTTAAATTAGTGGTGGTAGCTTAGTAATTAAGTGAAACTTTGAATGGCAATTATAACTATCCCATCTACGTTTTTGGATCTAAGGTCAAAAGTGTAAAACTCATTTCCATTTATTTTGGCTAATAAAGCACCGTAGGCAAGCTTTCCATATATTTAGGATCATTAAATTCAATGCACCTAAAGTTCCGAACTAATTTTTCCTTGAACAGATGAAATATTTAATTGACATTTTAACTAATAAATACGGTCACCACATGCAATTAAATTTAATAACTGTGCGAGTGCACTTTTATTCGAATCAATTTGCAAATTGAACTGAGAAGGTTGCATCATGTCTAAATAAAAGACTCTCAAGTGCCGCAACCATGCACTTATAATGGTGCACATGTTATTTTTACATTGTGCAATGATATGTGTATTCTACTATTTTGTAATCTATTTATTTGTGCAATTAATTTGCAAGTTTTCACATTAATTTATGCAATATATATTTATGCAATGTAATGTCCGGAATTACGTTTTATGTGGGTCATTCTATGATATGTTTAATATGATTTTTTGTGCACTTCCAACATTTAAATATGCGTTTCTAGTTGGTTTGTAATTGTTCTATAATATTCAAATATTTTTACATAACACTTTGATTATGATTTACTTTAGAACTTTTTGATACAATAAGATGTACTTGTGAAGTGTATCTCAAACTTATCCACATTTAGATGCACTATGTATGTCATTCTAAACTAGTGCACATGCATGCGAGACATTGTGCACTTTTTTAGTAAACATGAAGTCTTATAATACAAAGTAGTACAATTTAGATGCACATTTCTTCTTTAACGTTGCAGTTGATTATTTTACTAAATGCACTTTTATGCGATAGTCAAGATATATTTGTAAAAGGTGCATCTTAATCATGAATGACATAATATAGGAATGTAAATAACTTAAGTCAATTATATTATTATGGAGGAAGTAAGATATAAAATAAATATTTTACATTTGAAATATAGGAATGTAAACAACTTTAGTCAATTATAAATATATGTGGGATGAGAATGCTAAAATAAGATAAGTGATACGTGATCTAAACCTATGAAGACATCCTAATTCTGAAAAAATAGTCACTATCACCTTATCTAATCTTATTCTTTAGGCAAAACAATGATACCCGTACCCAAACAAATACTCCCTCCGTCCCTTTAAGATTGTCACAATTTCTATTCACTTGGTCAACACAAATCACTCTTAATCTCTTACTTTATATATATATATATATATATATATATATATATATATATATATATATCAAATTTGATTTTGGTTTTTTGCGACTTCGTAAAGCTTTTAATGTAGTTTATGAATATGTAAAAAAAAATCTAAAAATATTAATTTGAATGTGGACATGGATCTGTTTGATTTATCGTCAGTCAAGCATCGTAAACCGAATTAATGTTTTTGGCCCAAATCGAACAAAATACAATGAGCCACAAGTTAACAATTTCGTAAACCTCCGGTGGCCGGCCCTAGATGAGAGATTCTAACTAATGACCTAAAAAAACTAGCTTGTGTTACATGGTTTAATATAGGATGCTTTGAATGAGATTGATTTTTTTTTTCTGGTGGTCTTGATATGATTTAATGTGGTTTGTTGAAGTCTAAGACCGAAACAAGTCCAAATAAAAACATTCTTAATTGAACAACCCGAATGGCCTCCTCTAATGTTCACATTACAAATAATTTGATCCTATTTGCAACAACTTGTTAAATACATTTCTTACGGGAATTGCTAAGTAATGACGCTTTTGCTTGGACCGTTTTCAATCACATATAAGACCTAGCTTGAACAGTTATGAAATAAAAGGGAGTAGACATATTCAAGACCGGTTAAGAGCAGATCAGACTAGACTTAAAACGTTTAAGAAAACTAGAGATAGACTATGTTTTCATATAGTCTTTCCTTCCCTCAAAAGTTTGAAAATTTAACCGCACAAGAAATAGTCAAATATAGAAAGGGTTTAATGCACCAAACCCTCTTGTGATATGGAAATTTGGCGGATTAACCCTCTGTGATTTAAAAAATGTGTCAAACCCCCTTGTGTTTTAATTAAATATGCACAAAATCCCTTCTATGAACAAATTCAATTGTCAAATAAAAGAAAAATGATTAACATTTTTGTACATAGTATTACGTACGTATGATTTAGAGGTTTTGACATATTTAATTGCATATTCAATCAGAATATTAGGAAAAGTGATTTCCAAACGGTTAAATTTATTCACAAAAAGGGTTTTGTACATGATTAATTAAAACACAAGGGGATTTAACGCAATTTTCAAATCCTAATGGGCTAAATTCTATATGACAAAGGAGGTTTGGTCACAAAACGTATAGATTCTCTTGAGGAATTAAGAGAGAAAGAAATAAAAACTCACGCCATAGAGGAGAACTGCTGATGCAATAAGAAACCCCCTTAAACTGATCCTGTGGTATGTGTGCCGCATTCTTTTCCTCTTCCTTCTTCGTAGGTGGTTTGTTCGCCGCAGTGTCCTTCCCGTCTGCTTTATTCGCCGCCGCCGTGTCCTTGGCTTCTCCTTTCTTCTGATCACTCATTTCGATCTCTCAAACTAAACAGTCAACGTTTAAAGCTAGCACGATCGATCGGCAAAAGCAGACCACCGTCAAGCTCTAGCTAGCTAGCTAGTGTTTCTGTCAGCTAGAGATATGATGGAACTGATTAATAGGTAGCTGTAATGGAAGCTGTGCATCATCAACCCATACAAGAAAGAAAAATGCCATCAGAAATCATTCAATTAATCAAGGAATAAAGCCGACTTAGCTAGCAAAGCTTCAAGAAAAGTGGAAAAGATCGAAACACTCAAACTTTTCAACACCCAGAAAGCAAAGCTTCAAGAAAAGATACAATTCGATCAAAAGCAAGAAAAAAACAGAGTAACCAGCGCTTGTAGATATAGAGAAGCTAAGTATATATGTAATGTAGAATCATCCATACATACCCAGGCCAGAAATTAATCAAGCTTTGATCCCAGTACCAAGCTTTAATGAACTACAAGATAGACTTTGATCCTAGCTCCGTAGCTAAGCTAAGCTATAGGAGCTGCATGATATGGTGGATGGGCAAAGAAAAGAAAGAATGATATAACTTTGGCCTGCCTGCCTAGCTTCCTTCTTGTAGTTGATTGTGATCTAAGAAATACAGTAAGAAACACTCACCCTCGAAAGGGTTTCTGCATTAAAATGTCAGCAAAAGAGAGGGCCCCGTTTTGAAATTTAATAAAGAGTGATGGGGAAAAGGAGCCGGCGTTGAAAGAGAGGGCAAAAAGGAGAAGCGTTTTTTGTGGGGAACTGTCTATTTTGTTCCACAAAAGCCATAAGTAAAGGATACCACAACTAAATTTATAAAATACTACTAAACAGGTTAGTCAATTTGACAGAAGGATAGTCCAAAAGTATGTCACTCCTGACCCACCTTTTCCTTATTCCCTAACTTTGTCTCGTTTTACCTTTTTCATCCATCTTAGTGTTATGCTCATGTTCTTGCTAGAGCATCTACAAGCTATGCTTATTGCACAAATTTTTAATCTATTTCTTATTGTATTAAGAACATTGTGATTGATGAAATAAATTCAGCTTTTTATTTAAAAAAATATAGGGAAAATTTTATATATAAATTAAAACCCGAGAATCTAAAAAAATCGATCAATTGACTCACCAAGTCACAACATGAGGTATACATATCAAGAACGAGGGTCGAGGGACACCACATTCGTACGCCCACAATGGTGCAAGAACACACCAAAGGTATGGATCCTTTTAATTTTAGGAAAAACTATAGTAAACCTTCATCATCATTATCATTACCCCAGTGCCGCAAAGGCTCCCACCTATAGTGGGGTAAGGGGGGGTCGGATGTACGCAGTCTTACCCCTGTACTAAAGTACAGAGAGACAGTTTAGTGAGCTCATTTGCTTTATTCCATCATATTTCCAAGCCAAAAAATAATGAGTTTTTGGCTCCATTGCAAATGATGGAATAAAAACTATAGTAAACCTTAAATGTGAAATTACAAAATTATAGACCAGGAAACAATTTCCATAATATATGTCTAAAATGCCTTGTCGAGTCGGGAAGTGGGGGCGTTGGACTTGGGATTCAACTTTTAGTGCATCTATACTCGCTCTGGCCCTGTATCAATTTATTATGTATGTGTGTTGTATGTGCAACAATTAGTTGGCAAATGTTCCATGCTTATTTTTATATTATTTTTATATGATTGAACTGGATCATTTATATGTCGGATTTGTAATAATAATGATTTTATATACTTCATTCATTTGTTAATCAGTAATCGTAACCTACCTGTACGTGTTTAACACACCAGTCTGAATCCCATATGCATATACTTAAAATAATAATTGTAATGGCTTCCTACTAATTACTAAAGGTTGCCAACTTTTTATGTTTGCACGTCAAGAAAACTTCATCACTTTTATAAAGTATAATGCTCAAAATTACTTCCATCTCATTAATACAAACTTCTTCTGTTTAAATTAAATTTGGTCAAATTTATTCTGAGTCGGTGACCAAGAGCATCTCCAATGAGTCAGTGATGACTAAGCTCCATTCTACTAGCATAGAAGAAAGACAGAAATAAGATAATTATTTTAATTCAATATAAAATGAAGTGTTGAGTAGGGATAAAATTAAAAAGATGAGAGAAATAAAAATAAATTGTACTTAGAACTTAACTGGATCTATAATAAGGTACACATGTGAACCTTGTATTTGATTTGAGGAGAATGGCGTTTTGACCACTTTCACCAGAAAAATGTGGGTGTTTGGTAAACGGCGTTTCAGCCGAAAAATGGCGGTTTGACCACTTTAAGCATTTTTAAGAAGTGAAAAAGTTGTTTGGTAAAGAGTGGTTCGGCACTAACGATTTGGAGGAAAGCGCTAAAATGAAAACGTTGCTAATATAATCGTCAGAGTTTTGAGTTGGCCTTTTGAAAAATGTCTGTTTTCTACTAATTTTATGACTAAACAACTAAATTACGAAACATCTTCTAACAATCCGTCAATTTGTTCCACTAGTCAAACCCGTAGATTAAATCCGCTATTTACAATCCACTAACGTAACCCGATATCTGCTAACCACTGAATGTCAAACACGGTGCATGTATACAACATCTTATTCCCTCGTAAGATTGAACGGTTGAATATTTGTGTCACCATGAGGTCCGTACAAGCAATCATGTCTGATGAGATTTTCTTTTACTAAAAAATGGTAAAAAGTAAGTATAGTTTTACCTAGTCAATATGCGTTTATCATCAACAATGAGCTGTAATCCATATGGGTAAAATTAAAGACCGGACTTCCACTCCACGCCGTTTCTAATTACTCTCTCCAAGACTTGCAACTTGCAATTAGTTTTTGCTGGAGGAATACTAATTTTTTTAGGTAAATAAGATGCTGTGATTGAGCTTTCAAGAAAAAGATGGTGTAATTGAAATTTTACTTTTAAAAGAAAAGAAGTTACATGAAGTGTAATTTGTACAGTATGAAACTCATAATAAAATGATGACATATAAAGGTAAGAATAGGTTAAATGTAAAAAGGAAGTGTTGGGGTTGGGTATTGAGCCAGATAGTGGGCAAGCCCAAATACCCCTAGCAGCCCAATTAGAGCAATAGCTTGAACGCCGCTTTCAGATACGGCCAGGTTCAGCCAACTACATCTGTCTTGCTTCATCAAGGAATTATGGAAAACCCAATATCAGCGAGAAAAAACTACCTTGTGGTATAAATACCCACATCAATGTAAAGGCTTGACAAACTTGCATTCAATAGTTTAGTTTCTCTTTTTACTCACTTCTGTAAACTCTCAATTTAGGACTAGAGATTGGGACTCGGGCTCGAGCTTGGGCTCGGTAAGGGTATGTTATAACTGTTCTGAGCCCATCTAATCGAACTTGACGCACTTTACCTCATTTCTTGCTATTGCCTTCTGCCATTTACCGCCATTATGTGCTCTCTAAATACATTGAAATATAAAAGATCTGACGAAACCTCAGAGGATTGTGTTGGACCTTTGGAGCCCACTGACGGATTGCATGGGAACCTGGAATTGAATGGTGTCGGCTGGCGTCTCGAGTGGTGCCCTAGTATCAGAGCATGGGACGACCGGTGGATCCACGACAGTATTGCCCTTAGAATCGGGTTGAGAGCTAGTAAAAGACCGGGTTTGAGCAGTGCCTTTTCACTTCTTCAATGAGGGCTTTTTAGATTGGAGGGATTTAAGACGAGTGGGGTGTAATATCCCAAAAAATGAGAAAATTAGAGAAATAAAGAAAATTGTGATTTATATCATTTAGAAGGTTTCTAGATAGTTTATTATTTTTGTTTTGATGTTTGGGATCAAGGAGAGGCCCAAACAAGGAAGAAACGGAGCGAATTTTGACTTTGGTGCGTCCGGAGGTCTCGCATGGCGTGTGTGGCAAGAGGATCAAAGAGGGGGGCTGCCGCCAGCCACGCACGGCGGCCACACATGAAGAGCCTAAAACCCGTGCGTCCGACACCGTGCTTCACGCACGGTGTGCGTTCGTCCCTAATTTCAGCCCAGTTTGACTCAAACTTGGATTTTTGCTATAAATACATCCCTAACTCGAATACTTTATTCCAAAAACCCTAAATCTGGAGTTAGAACTATCCTTATTGGATTATTTTGAGCATGAGATTAAATACTATTTTGGAACTAGTTTTGGGTTAAACCCTAGATTGTGAACTATGACATTGAACTTGACATGCTATGCATATATTTTTGAGATACAAATATGATTGAGATATTTTGAGAAAATATTTGAGAATGAGATCAAATTAGTTTGATAACAACTATGAACAACGATTTCATAATTGTGACTTGTGAGTGTCTCGCATAGAAACCCGGGATGCTAGTGGGTTAGGACTACTTACCTTTGTGTGAATTCATTGAGTCTTGTGAGTGATTGGTAGACATACCTAACACTAGGATGTAATCATGCTTTTATTTTGTGAAAGTACTAAAAGTTCCTAATTTGCTTTGTGAGGATTTATTCTTATTTGTGAGTAGTTCGTAGAAACATATCCTGACTACTTAGACTTCTTACTACTCGGAGGTTTTGGAATCCCATTTAGAGGGTGTGCACACTTAAAGGTAGATGTCTAGCTTCCATTACTTGTGACTGATGGGATCTGCAGTTGCGGAGTCAGTCGTGAGGGTTGCGGCCGGTGACCCATGTGCTCGCTAGGCTCGGGGAATCTTGAGCTCTGCCCATCACTTGAGAATTAATTTAGGCTTGAGAAACTATTTGATCTTGAGATTTACTTATGAGAATGTTTTTAACGAAATATTTTACTGCTTCGTTATAATATTATTATTTTAAAGTTTATGAGTATGGATTAATTATGAATGCTTTTGACTAAGATATGATGGTTTTGGAAATTACTACTCCCTCCGTTCCTAAATAAACTTCCAACTTTTCTTTTTCGTCCGTTCCAATTAAAACTTCCACTTTCCCTTTGTAGTATAGAATTTGTGGTTCACAACATTTCTTACACATTTCTCTCTCCTCTGCACAACTCTCCACCACACAATACCCACTATCTTAAACTATGTGCCAAACCTATTTGGAAGTTTTAATAGGAACGGAGGTAGTAGTATTTTACTAAAGTGTGACTAATGTTTTGAAGACAAGTGAAGTATTTTACAAAGCTACTGATTTTCGAACTATACTTATGTATAAAAACAATTTTGATAAATAATGCGTAGTATTATTTTACAGGGTTGAGTGGATCTTATTTAGCTAAAAAGCTAACTTTTGTCTTTTTGATTTTGTTTTGTTTTCTGCACTTCATCTGATGCAAATGATGAGGATTATGCTTGTTGATGAGAGTTGCGTTAGATCACATAGTTTTGTAGTTATAATCACCTAGCTGTTATTTATTTCAGTTTTGAGACATGTAGACAATTAAATTGTTTTGAGATTTAAACCATTGAATATTTGGATTATTTTTGGATTGTCGTTTAGCCTGTGCATTCGGTTAAGAGATAGCCGAATGTTGCGGTAACACCCAATGATTATTTTATTCCGCTTCAATTGAACTCTTTCGAACTGCAATATTTTTGGGAAATTCCTTCTATTCTTGCTTTATTTAGCTTCTATTTCGGGTATGAATTTGGGGGTGTTACACGGGGTCCATCTCTGCTGAAGCTACTGGGGGCCTGAAAAATAATAAAACGAGATTAGTATCGGGCGATCGGTAATCGTGGTGAGTTGTGCGAACCCAGAGGGACACTCCCCGCATGAGGTAGCTCCGCCCGACTTTGGTACTTGAGTTTTTAAAATCAGTCAAGGTGTACAGGCATTACCTATCTTGGCGTCAGCAAGACGGTTGGCAGTGATATACTCCACGATGTGGTAGACACTTCTTGTTCGACGACGATGATTTGGTTCTCCAGGGTTTTTAACACGTGAGATTCTTGACCTTCGGGGGATAACCAATCCACCGGCTCAGGATCTGGCCATCTGAAATCCGACAAGGAAGAACTAGTCTTCCCATCCCTTAATGGAAATCCTTTTCTTATTGAAAAGTTGTCGCGACAAACGGCTTCCAATAGTAAGATACATGTTCGTGTATTGAGGGGAAATCTTGAAGAAGTAGTGGAAGAGGTCCATGCTCAGATCCACCCAGCCTCCTTACAGTGGGCCACGAAGCCCGCTATGACCTTGTACAAGTTCGGCATGAACTGCATTGACACTACCTCAAAGAAGTTAAAGATCTGACCAAAGAATGGATGAAGGGGGGACCACAAAACCACCTCCACCAAGTCAAAATGGACCTTCGCCGCCGTGTTCGGGCGGCTACACATGGCATGGACGACCCATCTGGTACTCTAACGATGAGCGGCGGTAGGAGAGCGGGTAAACGTACAAGATAGTGTTGCGAAAGGCGTTGTCTCCACTTCTGAACGGTCTTGATGGGGGTCATGACGGGGAAGGTCAACAGGGGGCCATCGTCTAAGATACTCATAATATCCTCAGAAGTAGCTTCAACGCTGGAGTCAATTTCATTGCCATAATGCGCCTCTGCAACGTTGTCTTAACGGGGCGGCATCAGCGGCGTCACCCCACACTTATTGGTCGGTGTGTTGTTCGAGCCTCTCTGAATCCCTAGATGTTTAAGGGTCTCCCAAATTGATGGGATAGCACATGGGAATATTAGGAAGTGAATCGTCAGCCACAACCGTCATCTTTGAATCTCATAAAACGGTGTGATAACTGTTAGCGCACATTGAACGGGAGAGATCGCTCAACGTACAGATTTTCATTCTCTTCTTCTTCATGTCCCATATATGCATGTCCGGAACATTAGAACTGGAGGGTTTGTGGTGGGATATTAGGCCCGGTAGCGGACAGGACCAAATACCCCCAGCAATCCAATCAATGAAATGGGCCCAACGCCGCTTTCAGATACGGCCAGGCTCGACCACTTACACATGTTTAGCTCGATACGCCCCGTTCGGTAGTGACCGAGCGGTATGCATCAAAACATCTGGAGTTTGTTTGGCTAGTAGATATCTGGAAACGGGGTCACTTCACCAAGGAATTGGCGGGAAGCGCATTTAATACCTATTAGGAAAAGTCTGATGGGAAAAAATCCTAGTGAAGGAAAAATAATAAACCAGAGCCTCCCAAAGTGAAGCAAGAGGGAGAGTTTTTCATCCTTCACCTGTCACAATCATCATCTGTTAAGGGGATGATTGAAAACAGTCTTCATCGACTACAACTAAAGGTATCCATTTCAGTTTCATTTAGATTTGTATCAGTTTTTGGTTAGTTTAGGTTCAAAAGAAATTGGAAGAATGATTACCAAAGAAAAACCATACTATGTTTCAGTTCAGCTCAATTTAGTTTGATTCTATCTGATTTCGTTTTAATTTTTTATGATAGATTAAGATTTTGATTAATTTGTTAGGTCAGTATGGCTTTCCTAAGTTACGGTTCACTTTGGTTTAATACAATATGGAAGAAATGTTGCCAAACTCAAATCAAATTGCATATGGTTTGATTTCGATTCGACTTAGTTCATTTCCTTTGGTTCAATTCGATCAAACGAACTAATATGCCCACCCATAGCTACAACAGTCGTCACCGATGAAGAAGATTGATGCGACCGAGATCGACAATCTTCATCAACGAAGAGGGTGGTTGAGACTGGTTTTCTTACATCCATAAAGGGGATGACTGAGACTGAAATCTATATCTAATATCTATGCAATGCTCGCCATCCATGAAGAACATGGATGAGACCAAGTTTTATACTTTAACAAAGATCGCCATCCATAAAGAGGATGGTTCAGACTGCTCTTACATATGCAATGGTTGCCACCACATCACTGCCCAAATACAAACTTAGATGCATTCACTGTTTCATTCAAGCATATGTACTCAAATAATTATGCTTTAAGGATTTCTCTCCTCATGCATCTTCACTTTGATTATTCAAATATATAACCATTTATTATTTCTCATGCTCATATGTCCTCACACATTATGCACATTCATTTATAGAGTAATATTTAAGTTTATCAAAATCATATGTGGATTACTTGGGCAATTTCATGCTCAACTTGCCAATTATAAGCATAGTCAACTATCCAGTATCCTCACCTCAAAATGTGCTCAACATACTTCCTATTCAAGCCTTGAGTCAAACCTCCGATCAAGGGCGGTCCGGTCATTATGATGTTCTTGGGCAATGAGTGAGTGTCAAGTTCTTTGACTGCTGGAACGAAAAACAATCTCTTACAATTGGTGTTCTTCGACGATTCCAATTCATAATACTATATGATTTTTGAAAAGTCATACACACGAAATATGGTATATAACGACAATAACTAGGAACAGTGTTTTGTTGCCTAGATTCGAGAGCATCTCTCTCTCTCTCTCCATCCCTCCCTCTCCATCCCCCCCCCCCCCCTCTCTCCCTCCATCCCCCTCCCCTCTCCCCCCCCCCCCCCCCTCTCTCCCCCTCCCTTCCCTCTCTCCCTCTCTCTCTTCATACGAGCCAGTGAGCCACCCAAAATGAGAGAAGGATAGGGAATAATGGTTTGGGCCAATAATGGTTTGGAATGTCGACTTCCTTAAATATGGCGGCTCAACTGCTCATCCCTTTCTGTTTCCCTTATATTGGGCTAGTTTAATCACTAAGGATGAGCCAAAAATGTATTGGGTGTCCGATCACAATAATTGGGACCAACTTTATTTGGTTATTCTCTTAGGGTGTGTTTGGGAGTTTGAGGGTGAGGGAAGGGGAAAGCTTTGAAGGGGAGTAGAGAGAAGGGAAGGGGGGAGAGATGGGAAGGGATTCGCTCCTCTTGTTTGGGAGTTGCAAATTTCAAAAGAGGGGAATTTGGGGACTTGAGGGGTTTCAGCAGCGGAGAAATGAAGCGAGTAGCAACTCATAAATCTTATGCAGAAGCAGTTTTAGTTTCAGAGGATAAATCTCTCATTTGCGTAGCTAGACCTTATAAAACCCTCAAATCAGGGGAATTAGAAAACTCAAGTTTTGGAGGATTTAGAAGGATTTTATAACACCCCCGAAACCTTTCCCACGTATTATTTAAACTCCCAAACACAAATAGGAGGGTTTATTTCCCTCACATGCCTTTCCCTCCCCTTCAAAAACCAACTCCCAAAAACACCCTTTGAGACACAAAGTCATTTATATTTTTAGTTTGATGTCAAATGCACAACTAGGGGTGGACCGGTTCCGGTTCGGGTCCGGTTCGGGCCCGGTTCGGGCCTGGGCCCGGCCGGGCCTCGGTTCAAGAAGGGGAGGCCCGGAACCGGCCCGGGTAACCCCCGGATCCGGGCCGGGCCGGGCCGGGCCGGGCCGGGCCTCGGTTTTATTTTATTTTATTTTATTTTTTGGCTTTTCCTAGTTAACCCCTAACCCTCCCCCTCACCCCCCAAACCAACCCTAACCACCTCAAATGGCCCAAAATACCCAGTCCAACCCAAAAACTTAAAAAAAAATCAAAAAAAATAATAATAAAATTGGCCCGGCCCGGGCCCGAACCGGCCGGGCCGGTTCACCTTTTGAAGGGCCCGAGCCCGAACCGCCATCCCACCGGGCCGGTTGGCCCGAACCGGGCCCGGAACCGGTTCACCGGTCCGGGCCGAGCCCGCACAGTAGCGGGCCGGTCCGGTTCCGGGCCGGTTGGCCCGGCCCGAGTCCACCCCTATGCACAACTGCATTTTAACCAATGCACACATTACTTCTTTCTATTGTCCTAAATTTATATTTGGATGGAAGAAAAATAAATTGCATAGCGGTGTTGATTGTAGTATACACCTCATCTAACGATTAGGGCTACATTTAAGAGAGAATGTTTAATTTGGTCAATGGATGGACCCCTCCGTCTTGCCCTTATTAGCTTTTCTCATTCCTCTGTAAGAGGTGGCAAAGTTAAGTGAATGGAACTTAAAGCTAGCCAAATCTTTTTGCCTTTAATATTTCAATCAACAATTGATAGCCTAACGAGCGGGTCATGGCCAAACAAGGGTGTCCATCAGGTTCTAAGTGTGAACCGATTCCAATTTTTGCCAGTCGGGTTTTAAACCACCCGGTTTGAATTTTGTGTGGCTTTTGGTTCAATTTTAGCGTGCTTTGACCAAATTGGTTGGTTCTAAACTTCTAATGTTGGTCAGTTAGGTTTCGACCCGTTTGCAGATGAGTTGTGATTTGTCATATTTATGTTCAACCAAACCTAATAGGAAAGACATTTTCAGAGCATCTTTAAATTTATAACATTAAATTTATAACATTATTGTCTCCTTTTCACGGTCTTATGTGTTTTTTATTAGTTTTTCTTATCAATGTCAACCATAATGTTTACATCTAGACATTGTGCTTGTCATTGCGGGAGAAACTTTATCAAAAATATATTAGACTGTTACAACAAGGAGAGAGATATTCTATTTGTTGTCTTTTAATTGACCATCTCTTATGCCACGTATGCAGCGTTCACAATTTTTACATTGGAGATGCTCTCGGACCATGCCATCACATTGATAAGCGGATCAAAAGGCTCACAAGCGATGTGCTTGTCAGGGGGGAGAAAACAACAAATCGTCACATGAAAGACCCCATTCTATAAATTATGAAATAAATGGCTAATGCAAAAACATAGAACAAAAAAACTAATTTGCAAAAAAAAATCTCTAGGTGAAACTACACTGAGCTCTTGTTAAGAATACAATACTCCTTTTCATGTATTAGAAATGGTGTTCTTTTTAGTCAGAGAACTTTCAAAGTCAAACTCAAGCTGAAGGAATCAGCATGAACACGTGCGGTTACAACACAAAAGAGACACGAAATTCAAACCTGTGTTGTTGTTCCCTCAGTTTATTCATGACTTCATAAAAGAGATGGTGACTTCACATCCATATCTTCTGTTCGCTGTATTTTTCTCACAGGCCGGGCAGTGGGTATTGAGTGGTCAAGGCTTCGACCCTTCCACGAAGATCAGACACTTGATTGGTCAACGGGAATTCTGGAGATGTAACAAATTTCAAGAAATCTTGGAGTTTCGAACCAGAACACAATTTCTTGGCTTCAAGGGCAATTTGTATGCCCTCGTTGATAAATTCAGCAACTGCCACAAATTCCTTCTCCTGGAAACCTCGGGTGGTCATAGCTGGTGATCCTATACGAATGCCACCCGGGACTAGCGCACTTTTATCACCTAGACAGTTATATAAACTATTGAGCACAACAAAGAGATAAATGCATTACTGACATATTCTATCTCTCTCCTGAAAAAGAAAATGTTTTCTTTGACCAAAGCACAACTTTTTAATTCTAGTAAGGTACAACTTTGGCAAACTAACAATCCTACATGCAGTTTTAAGTTTATTTGCATTTGAAAACCAAGTTAACTTGTTTGGAATGTTTCAGTAAATTGAATGAAAAATAGCTTCATTTGATACAAAAGAACCCTTTTCTTTTGAAGCAGGGGGGGTATGAAATGTGATACCACACCCACCAGGTACGGAATTCTTGTTCAGAGTGATAGAAGCCATGTCGAGGATTTTCTCTGCTCTAGCACCATCAATACCCTATATTGGTTTGAGCAGTGGTTAATATTCCATTTTAGCAAAAATGACAGATTAAGTGAAGAAATTATGAAATCCATATTATGAATGGAAGCAACTCGCCAGCAAACCATTGATCAACACAATGTTCAAAGACAAATAACGCTATATTAGTGTTCTAAACATTGGCATACATAATCAACCCACAAGGGGTGACCGGACCACGTAATTTTGACCTAGTCAGCCCCAAATAATTAGCTGGACAAAGGATGACCAGACCAAATCATTTTCCACCACTTACCTAAAGGATATAGATTGATCAGTATCATCGATCATCTATTTCTGTTATTTACTTACTACTTTTACTATTAATATATGTATTGTTTGGAAAGTAAACAGCTTTTTCCATCACTATAGAACACAAAAATTTCATTCTATATCTAATTTTCCATTAAATATTTCATTATTTATTATTTTGCAAAAAAAAATAGTAAACTACTGAAAAGTATGAGCTAATTCAATTGCAAAAAATAAAAAAGTCATCAACAAATAAAATAACAAAACATTACATGCTGCAAAAATAAAAAAAATAAGTATATAACACGAAGAATCTCTGAATTCATTTTTTTAACTAACCTAGCATTTTGCAGAACCTTTATGATAAATCAGCATGCACAAAAATTGTTAAAAAAGGCATCATACACACAATGATCTCATATAACAAAAGCATAGTACACACATGCACTTGTACTGTTGTACAAAATGATATCAGCGATCAAAGCAGTTGCTGAAGGAAAACATGATAGAGATCTTGACTGACTTACAATAGGTCTTAGATCAACAAGAACCAAATGATTATCACTCCCTCCAGATACCAGTTTGTACCCCAACTCCATTAACTGGCTTGCAAGAGCTCTACAATTAGAAACTACCTGAAGAGCAGACTTAAAGCTTACAACTATTCTGGAAACGAGAGGCATAACACAAATACACAACAAATGGGGAGAACATATGCAATACCCTGTTTTGGTATGCCTTAAATTCGGGTGACTTTGCATGCTTCAAGCAGACAGCTAGACCCCCAATGGTGTGATTGTGCGGACCCCCCTGTAAGGATAGTCCCAGAAGACACAACAAATAATCAAGTATAACCATAACTGAACTAGCAGGTAATGACTGTCAAAAGGGAGAGTTAACAGACCTGTAAACCAGGAAAGACAGCATTGTTAATGGCAGATTCTAGATCAACACCGAGAACAGGATCCTTCTTGAAGAAGATCATGCCGCCTCTAGGTCCTCTCAGAGACTGGAGAGAATTCTATTAGCTTTGATGATTGCATGATAAAAATATTTGGGTTGCAATAGTCATAATTGTTTATTCTACAGTACAAGAACTTCACTAGAACACTAATAATGAAATGATTGTCATGCTGTCTAGAGTTACTAAAATGTTATTGCCGTACAGTGGTATGTAACAGAAAAATAAAATCAACGGGGTGAACCGTTGCCCAGATAATCAACGATAAAAATACCATTGCCCAAATCCAAAAGGCTAAACTCTAACTTTATTCCAAGATAATAAGAATGAAACCTGGCGACGGGTATAAATAGCCTTCTACAAGAAACCCTAATCAAGCCCATATTAATTAAACCCTAATTAAGCACAAATTAACTCAACTAACTACTCTACTAATAATAGGCCCAAACTAAAACATAACATTAACTTAATAATAATAATTAAACTATAACGACGGTCCTAACTCGGCCCATGGAAGTGAGCCCAAGCCCGGTCCCGCCCCATGCTCTTCCCGCTCTCTATCAAACCATCCTCCTTCAAAATAACCTTGTCCTCAAGGTTGAAAGCTGACAGATGGGGAGCTGAAATTCCCAGACATAGAATAGACTGGAAAATATCCTTCCTTTCTTTCCTAACTCTTTCCTGGCCGGTTATTTCACAATATTCATGCTGTTGGAGGTCTAACTCTTCCTCCTCCTCGGCTATCATTACCCGCAGCTGCTTAAAGGGACAGTCATGCCCCGGTGTAAATGGTTTCTTACACCTAAAGCATAATCCTTTCGCCCTCAATTCTGCGAACTCCTTTGGCGGAAGACGAGTGAACTGAGAGCGTGTCGTAGGCTGCCCGGACAGCCCTGACTTCGTCCTCGTAGGCTGTCCACTATCCTTCGCAAAGCTGTCCCTTGATCCCTGCAAGCTGCCACCACTGGCAGTCAACGGAGGACCCGTGTTTGCCATTAAAAAGCTGCTGGAACGTACCCCTGCAGAATTATAATTCGGGCTGCCACTTCCTCCACTTTGGACGGACAGATTATGCTCCACATCGCGAGCTAATTCCATGGCTGTCTCCAGGTTTTCTAGCCGTAATAAGCGCAGCGAACTTCGGATTGCTTCCCCAAGTCCACTCATGTAGTAGCCCAAATAATGATCGTCGGTCAATCCCGGAACTTGGCTAGCCAATTGAACGAACAAGGTATTGTATTCCTCCACCGACCCAATTTGTTTGACGCCGGACAGCCGTTCAAACCTGTTTCCTTGATATCGGGAATCAAATCTGGCCACCAAGGCTTGCTTCAATTCCTCCCAAGATATGCCAGGTTTGCGCGCCTTTAACCACGTCACCCAATAGAGGGCAGCCCCTTCCATAGAAACCCTAGCCGCTGCAACTTGTCTGTCTAGTGGGGTCCTGTTGAGCTCGAACTGCTGCTCCACTCTCGCCAACCACCCAATTGGGTCTTCACCATCGAACGAGGGAAGTAGCGTTGTGGCTGCGGTGCGCAGTCCGCCATCATCGGAGAAGACAGATGCGACGTGGCCGGAGGAGTCGCTCTCGGCGGTCGCGATGGGAGATTTCTGCGGCGGCACCATGGCCTTCGCGATTGCTGCAAGAGAGGCTGTGATTTCCACAAGTTGGGCGGCCTGCTCTTCCAGTTTCTGACCTTGTGTGTCAAGTTTCTGTCCCTGCAGATCAAGTTTCTGTCCTTGCGTGTCAAGTTTTTGATTGATTAGGGCCTGTTCAGCCTCCAATTCTGATAAACTTCTGATAAACGTTCGTTGGTTGATCTCGTCATTCCGGCGGGACGGGATCCGGCAGGTCGGACCAATTGGTATGTAACAGAAAAATAAAATCAACAGGGTGAATCGTTGCCCAGATAATCAACGATAAAAATACCGTTGCCCAAAGCCAAAAGGCTAAACTCTAACTTTATTCCAAGATAATAAGAATGAACCCTAGCAAGGGGTATAAATAGCCTTCTACAAGAAACCCTAATCAAGCCCATATTAATTAAACCCTAATTAAGCCCAAATTAACTCAACTAACTACTCTACTAATAATAGGCCCAAACTAAAACATAACATTAACTTAATAATAATAATTAAACTATAACGACAGCCCTAACTCGGCCCACGGAAGTAAGCCCAAGCCCGGTCCCGCCCCATGCTCTTCCCGCTCTCTATCATACAGTTTACACACACACACAAACTGACCGTATAAAAAATATCAACTTTTCTTAAAATTAATAAAAACAGCTTCTATGGTTCAAGCACAGCTTATTTAAAATTTTAAACCACACAAATAAGACTACTTTTTGACTTTTGAGATGGCATAAGAATAACGTACAAACGACTTACTACTCCTAGAAGAAATTTAAACCTTCACCTTGTGGGTTGTAGTTGTAACAATGTCACAGTACTCAAAAGGGTTAGCAACAACAGAGGCAGCTACAAGGCCGCTAATGTGAGCCATATCCATCATTAGAAAAGCCCCAACATCATCTGCTATCTGTCCGGACATATAGGAAGCAACCAATTTGATCAAATAAAACGATCTGATAGCTAAAAATAATGCCGTCTTTAAAAGATACATAGGAGGGCAATAGATAAAGGTTACCAATTTACTTACCAAATGACAAATCAACTATACCTTTTTCATTTGAGGGTAATCAAAGTCTCTTGGATAAGCACTAGCACCACAAATAATAAGTTTAGGCCGAAACAGTGTTGCAGTTTTCTGAAGCATGTCATAGTCAACAAGACCTGTATATTACCCAGGTAGACATGATATCAACTAACGATAAGGGTATGTTTTGAACCAGATAATATCATGAAAAGAAAACTGAGAAAAATAGAGAGGCAAACTGAGAGGAAAAATTTCGAGAGAAACTTAGATGAAAGGCTCAAGCTCATTTTATTTAGGGAAATTCCCAAAATAGGAGTAAAACAGATGGTTTTCCTAAATAGGAGTACTATGTTTTTCCCATAAATAGGATCAGAGTATTAACATCTTCAAATCATATTAATGATATTATCATATTATGGCAGTATCGTTTCTGGGTGGCAGTAGTTATTCATATTTAGGGAAAACACAATACTTCTATTTAGATAAACCAAACTGTTCACTCCTATTAAGGGATATATATATTTTCATATTTATGTATTTATTTCTATTGTATAAAGATTAAGAAAACAGAAAAAACAAGTTAGAATTTAATCGAAATTCATTTCCCTCAGCAATTTTCAAAAGCAAAGCCAAACAAAAGAAAATAACATGCCTTAACATTTTTTCCCTTTCTCTTGAACTTTCTGGGATACAGACAACCCCTTGAGGGTTGATAGGACTAAGCTTCAAACAAACATACTTCGAAGAATGCGTACCTGTAGATTCATCAAGTCGGTAAGGCATCGATTCAAAATAAATAGATGTTCCTGAAACCCGTCTTTTGGGGGTCATGAATCCATGAGACAAGTGCCCCCCATGAGGCAAGTCCAATCCCTAGCGGAATAAAATGTCAGAAATTACCATAGTGAAAACAAATAGATGTTCCTGAAAATCGTTATTTTTCTTTCAAAAACATAGTGAAAACAGTAAGAGTTACCATTATCCTATCGTGTGGATTAAGAATGGCTGTATAAACTTCAAAATTTGCAGGAGAACCAGACAGGGGCTGAACATTTACACCCCATTTACTTCTGTCCAGGTTAAATGCTGCCAATGCCCTTTCTTGACAAAGAATCTCTAGCTCATCAATGAATTCGTTCCCACCATAGTACCTACGCAAAAGAAGAAGCTAATAAAATTTTTTAAACTAATCAAGAAAAGGTCCCCAAACAGCTGGAATCTGAAAAAACACAGTGATACATTTTTCTTTAACAGGGAATTTCACCTTTTTCCAGGAAGTCCTTCAGAATATTTATTTGTGAGACAAGAACCAACTGCTTCCATCACTGCTCGTGAGGTGAAATTCTCAGAGGCAATGAGCTCTAAGCTTCTAAATTGACGTTCTTTCTCTTTGTTGATAATAGACTGCACATCAGGATCAGCTCGGCTTAAATCATAGTCCGGGAAGCTGCTACTAGCACCTATAAAAATGCAGCTTCATATACACTCCAAAGAAATACGACAGATGAAACTTATTGATTTCAAAACAAACAAATGCATTATTGAAAACAAAGGGATTAAGAGAACAGCATTTGTCAACTATAAGAAATAGGAAACTATGTATGGAACAAGAGTATGTGTGCAGAATATGAATGATATATGGCTCCATTTGATTGCATGAAACTGATGAAAGTAGTTTATGCAGGAAAATCCAGATAATATTTTACACAAGATAATTTTTACGCTTAAATATGTTTTTAGTACCCCTGCAAATATGAAACAATTTGTTTTAAATCTCTAAAATAATTTCTTTTTTTTCATCCTTGAAATATCAGTGTTTTCAATCCCATATAGCGGAGCGGAGCGGCTACCACGAAAATTCTATAGTGGGATGACGCTTTTTGGATAACTTTTATACATAATCCGAGATTATATGTATACACACAACTACATAAAACACACATATTAAATGCATAAATGGTAAATACTGCTCAAAATCCCAAACTTCGTGACATTCATTTTAGAATCTTTCTATCTATTCCACTTCTAAATCATGATTCAGGTTATCTCATGTGGCCTTTAACGAGGCAGTAGGCTCCACACTAAACAAGCTTCAAGACTAGTGGTAGATGACTATGAAGAGTTGAAAGTAGAAAAAAACAGCAATAATTGAAAGTAGTTGATGAAGCATGGTCTCTCTGGTTGTGGTAAAAGATTTTCTGGTTTGGTTTGTAGTCTTTTTAGCCACGACGCTGGTCATCAAAGAAACATAATAGAGATGACTAAGAACAATATTTAGAATGTTTGGATGGGTTTTAACTTGGGAGGGATTTAGTGTGGTTACTTTTTATGCTGAAAAGCAAACTTTACCAGTTCACCACTTCAAAAAATATAAAAATAAAAAATTCCTCAAAATTCTCCAATCCTAGCGCAGACAACTCAGAAGTTCAATACCCGCTATAGCGCACACTACTACCACTATAGTGCCCGCAATAACGACTAATGTGTCCGCTACAGTCAAATGCTTGCTAAATAGGCTCTAGTAGCACCTGGGTACCGCTCCTCTGCACAACAACAAGCTTTCAGTCCCTCTCTAACTTTAAACAACCTCAATTAAAACAAAACTAATATCCATTGCATAACTCTAGTACTCAACTATAAACTTTTAAGTTTTAAATTCATCATTTGGAGGCAAAACAACGTGAAAATTATTCGCATTTTAAAAACCAAATGTAATGACCCCCTTGAAAATAAAATGTACACATTCTTGGAATCACATGACAAACAATGACAGGAATATATTAGTCAGGGTTGTATTTTGTAAAACTTACTGCCATGGCTGTGAGCTACCAAAAACAGCAAATTTTATTAAAAAAAATGCAAGGGTGCAAAATTGTAGGATCTAAAAACATGTTTAAGCTTACTGTTTATTTGATGGGAATAACGGAACCGGAGAATCAAATTTTATTTACCTCCACACACACAAATAGTCAAATACACAAATGACTGCTATTGTATACATAAAAGAATCTTAAGTGCTTGCCTCCAATCTCTGGCACTGTCACAGAAGAGGTCGGCCTCCCGGTGGCTAAACTGCCTTCAACTAGGGTGACTTTACTGGGCCTTACAGAAAAGACCCTAACTTTACTGGAATTAGAAGATACTCCAGAACCCTTCATCGTCAAGGCACACCCCCTTGTGAAAACAGGCTGCTGAACAGAGCACATAGCTTTGGTACCACAACAAGATTTCATATTGCCCACTGAGGATTGGTGAAAGGCGTTGGATGTCTGGTTTGTTGACCTCGTTCTTGACTGAAAGCCGGACTCTTAGGAGCAGGCAGTGGCCGACTACGAGGTTTTGGGCTTCTCCTAAGCGATTGAAAGCCTAGGCCGCGGATATATATAAATGAGCGAGGGGGTTGACAACCCTCAAAACTAAGGATGGCATCTGGGCAATATATACGAGTGCAATTTTGTTCAGATGGTGAACATTTCTTGCCATGTGGTTTCCCATTCCATTATTTTCTTTAATTTTATTTATCTTTTTTATTTACTATCCATATTTTATAAAAAAATATCAGATGTAATAACTTTTGAAGATCTCTCTAATTGTATCAATATTGTATATAAAAAGTTGGACAAAAAAATTGTTTTTTATATATATTCATTTTTAGTTATATTTTTTAAAAAAAAATTATATACAATATTGATATCATACGAAAGATCTTAAAAATAAAGATTTTGATAGCCTCTGATTTTTCTTTTTTTTTCTTTTGATTTTGAACTTTAATTTTTCTGACTTTAACTTTCATTTTTCTTTTTTATACTCCTATTTTTTCCTTTTCCATTTTACATATACCTTTTATCTTATGTTCCTCTAATTTTGAACTCTTACTTCTTTTTTATTTTTATGTAAATATGATGGATAGTGTATCCGGGGTAGCTTATCCGAGGGGTTATTTCGGGGAATAATTAGAGAGAATTCAGAGCAATAAGTAGAGAGAGAATATGTATTCAGTATGTGAATTCGTGATCAAGTTGTGATGCCTTACAACGGAAAAAAGGGGCTGCTATTTATAGCAGCAATAAATGCGATGAGAGTACATGTGTCAATAATCTAACGGTCGAGGAGTCACCTCAATCGGGTGGCATCGGCACCTGCATGTGGCCGCATTAAATGCGGTGGTTGGATGTGATGTTGTATTTGGTACGGTGATTCAGGTGCATGTGGAGAGGATATTTTGTCGAGGAGGATGCCTTCGGCTGTAGATGACAATCTGAAGGCTCTTCGTACTGGGGACCTCATAGTGCCGAGGGCTCCAAGTGCCGAAGGCTCGGTTCTCAAGTCTTGTTCTCCTGTGATGTTTCTGAGCTTGATTCTGTCAATGGTAGCCTTCGGTCATGGGGCCGAAGGCACCCATTTGCGTGTCGTGGGCTGCTTGGAGCTTCATTTTGCTGGTCTTGGCCCATTTGGGCCTGTTGGGCCTGATTGAAGTAGTAGGATTCTGTGGGTCGGGGTTCCCTGGGCCATATACTCCATCAGGAGTCCCTCACTCCTTTTGCCAAAAAGTATTTGAGGGAAAAGGAGTAATTGTGTTTGTCCTCTGATGTTGGTGTTTGCTTCGTTGTAGTTTGTAAAGTTGCGAGAGATCTGTGTTTGTATGATGTGCTAAGGGCAGTCTCTCAGTCCCCCACATTCTGGGACTTGAAGGATCATGTTGATGCTTGGGGAGGATTTTGACATTTTGTTTCTTTTTGTGATTTTCCCGAAGGGGTCCTCCAGTCCTCCACTCCTTGAGGCTTGGTGAAGAGAAGTAGAGCACTGCCCGTCTTTAGTATGGGACCGAGGGCTAACTATTTTCGTTTCATTTTGGGGGATGCCTCGTCAAAAACCTCATTAGGAAAAATCCTGTGGGAAAAAATCTCAATGAGGGAAAAAGAGTGCATCGAGTTCTCCCAATGATGAATCGAAAAAGATGGACCCTTGGTCTGAGTATGATGCTGATACCGAAGGCTCCCCTTGATCTGAGGTCTTGCTTGTTGATTTGCCGAAGGTACCTTGTTGATGTCCGGTAGACGCCGAGGGGGGTCCCCTGGTATTTATGTCGGGGGCTTACTGTTGATGAGGGCCAAAGGTTCCCGTGGGGTTCTCCCATTTTGAAATTGGGGGATTTACTGTTGATGAGGGTTTTTTTAATATGACAGCCCGAGGGCTGGCCGCGTTGTTGCGCGAAGGGGATCGACTGGGGGCACCTCCGGGTTCTCAAAAAACAATCGTTGGAATATGACCGTTGGAGAGGGCTTCCACGTGGCACGTGCTAGTTGGCTGTTTGTGGGCGGGCGTCACCGGTTGGTTGAACCGACGGTTCGTAATGATGACTTTGGCATCTGGGAGCCCGGTTTTCGGCCCAAGCCCGGATTGAGGAGTCTATAAATACCCCATGGTCTGACCCTTTTTCCTTGTGCAATCTGTGTTGTCTTAGCGAAGCTCTGCCCAATTTGTTTCTAGAGAGAGAAAAACATTTCATTCGATCAAAATCAACTCCCCGAGGTCAGTTCTTCGCCTCAGTAGTATATTTAGTTTTGATTCCTTAGTCGTTAGTGTTTTAGTGGCCTTAGGGAATTTTCCTTTGTCACGCATTTTGTCGCCTTCGGTTCGAAAGATGTCCTCAGCAAGCGATTCCCAAGATATCTCCCGGGAGCCTTCTGTTGAGGAAGAGAGTATCACAGACGTGGAGTCTGCTAGCGGACAGCCTTCGGTAAGTGGTGATTCCGCCGTCACTATGGAGGTGCAGAAGGACCTCGTGGCCGAAGCCGAAGCCGAGGACTTCGAGCAAGTAATTGAAGACGGGGAGATGGCCCTCGCCGTGCAAACGGCTGAGGAGGAGGAGGAAAAAGAGCGACGGAAGGTCACCATAGCTATTCCATCGGCCATTGCAATTGGGGAAGGGACTTCACGAGCCCTCAGTCCGGAGCCTCTTAGAGCTGCGCCCTCGGCGAAGGGCAAAAAGAAAATGAGAGCTCCCAAGAAGAAGGGGAGTGTTGCAGACCAATGGAAACTCATTGATCTGCCGGAGGGTAACTCATTCTTGAACACCGCCGCTCTCGAGTTGAGGTCGAGGGTGTGACACCGCACCCGAACTTCCTGGAAATTCAAATTTAATTTCAAAGCTTATGTGTTGAAGTTCTTTATTTTTGAATAGTTGTAAAACGATTAAAATTCTACGGAACGTATGATTAATCATATTATTATTTGGGTTCATATAATAGTAATGGACTTATAAATAATTAATTGGGCCATATTATTGATATTGGGGCCCAACATCCTTAAATAAAGATATGCAACCCCTCGGTACGATGTAAGTGCGGTCGGGCAGCCCAAATGTTATTTTGGGCCTAACCTACTAAAAATAGAAATTATTCAAGAATGGCGTCCTAGACCCACTGGTGGGTAACCCACACGGCTAGTAGCCCATAATTATGAATACTAAAGCCATAAATAAATGATTGAATGATTGGAGAAGAATACATATGTCTATGGTCCCATTTTTGACATTATTAAGCTAAATTATGGGAGTAGGGTTCCTGCTGATAATTATACATCATATAATTTATGGGGACCATCCTACACATATTAGATATCAATAATATGATGTAGAAGGTTGACTTGGTCTATATAAATTAGAATGAGTACAAAAGACATCTTATGACAAAAGATAAAACAATAGGACTCATCTTTCCATCTTTGGAAGTATTAGTTGATATTTGGCTCCCAAAATAATTGGGGAACACTAAGGTACGCTCAAAATCTTCTCATCACATATAATACAAGAGAAATAATCCTAGGAGGCGGCCATATCTGACTTTGGGGGCTGGACTTAGACAAGGAAATTAAAGGGGGGACCCACCTTGTCAAATTCCGCACAAATCATGGGTGTGATTTGTCTCCCTCTATATCTAGAGTTTTACTCGGCCAAATGAAGTGTATAAGGTTCCCCTGGATAGCCCTTGAAGTCCAGGTGACTTATTGGGTGGTTGATGTGTGAAGAGAGAGATAGTTTCAGATAAAAACCGAGCTTGAGTGAACTGCTGCGCATAAGCTCGAGCAGGGAGAGGGAGGTGTTTCCCGGTTCGTATCTTAAGCTCCAGTTGTCCAAATAGTGCGTGTGAGGTTTCTACGGAAATCTCTCAAGACGAGGAATCCGTTAAGGTCTGTTTTGCATCAAACGGAGTTGTGGAAGGCCTCCAAATCGTCCGAACAAAACACAACCTCGCAGAATCGGATCTTCCTTTCCAAAGTGAGTTTGAACTCCAAAACCTTTCTTTTCATTTTCCAAATGATATGAACGATTGGTGGAAACTAATATACACTATTTCAAGTGTATAGAATGTTATTATAAGGGTACCTTATTTGTTGGAAAGGTTAGATACTAACCTAGACAAAACCTTGAAAGGTTAGGGAACGAATTCGCCGGAAAACACCCGTTCAAGGGACTGTTTTCGTGACGACGTTTAGGGGTTGAGATAGCACTGTGAGGAGGCTGCTTAACACTCGTATTTAAGCAAGGAATCAGTTCTTAATCCACCTTGGCCGAATCTTTGACCATTGGATCAAGAAAGAGAAATTTAAAGCTCATTTGAGGTGAGGATCGACATCTAGTTGCTTACAACTTGTAGGTTAAGGATGAGATTACCTAAATGCCTAAATCATGTTTTCCATGGATTATAATGACTGATTATTGATGAAATAATGATATATTAGATGAGTAATGAAATTGCAAATGATTTGGAAATAATATTGATAAAAATGGAGTTAAATGAACTATTGTGTGAAATAGACATTTTTACTCATGTGTGAATTGTGTAGATACATAAATGATCATTTATGTATTACATTGGATGATTAAGTTGCTGCTACATATTTCTAAATATCTAGGGATTTACAAGTGAAATATATGATTGATGGGAATAATCTTAATAGTATTGGATTACTAGTCAATGATTGTTTGTAATTGTTAAGAAATTGAATCTAAGGATTTGATTGTAAGTGATATACTTGATTGTGGTTCAAGTGAGTAAATTGTTGTAATGTGATGCTAAGATCATGATGAGTCAGTCCGTAAGGATGTCCCGAAATAGATTATTGATATTACAATTCTAGGCATAGTGAGTGCTTAGGAATTGGGGTCTATGTCAATGCAAGGAGATGTACTTGAACTCGATGCTCTAGAATTGCATTGGGTAGACATAACGATTTGGTTCAGCCCATGTAAGGAGATGTACTTGAGCCCGATGCTCTAGAATTGCATGGGTGAACATGACGTTGGAGATTGGTGGAGTAATTGACTTGTGATTGATGTGCATGGTGATGTAGTCGAGTTGGACTCGAGAAATGCAAACATGTGTGTTAGGGTTGAACCCTATGTATTGTCGTGACTAGAGGTCACGGGGTTTGGTTTATGTTTTGTAAACGAACTTTGGGCCATGGGTCGACTACTTGACTTTATATATAAAGTAAGTATAATTTTAAAAGGGGTAACTTGGGGTTACGGCCTAGAATTATATTATCACCCTATTTGAGGGTCTCGTGTTTGAAATACTTGTTGTATATCTATTACATGTCATCCACACCAGTACTTTATAGCCGTATAGAGTACTGACCCCCTTTCGGGGGGGTCCCATCACCATTTCAGGTTGAGGCTAGAGCTTGCTACCTGTGCTTGTTGATCGGGTGATCATCTCGGAGGGGGAGACTTGGTTCGTGCTTCCTCCATCCTGATTTTAAACATTTTAAAACATGCTCATGGATATTGTTTTTCATTATGGAGCCTGCGTGCTCGTGTTTGCCCCGTGTGGCACTTGTATCCAAACTAAGATTTCCGCTGCGTATTCAATTACTTATTATGTATGTTTATGGATGACTTATGTGTGAATGATATTCGAGACGCCTTGTATAATATGGATGAGTTGGACTGCGGTTGACTATTCATATTGTACGGCGGATTGTTGATGTGTCCGGATAGGTCCGGGGCGTGACAATTTAATTGGTATCAGAGACTTAGTCCATAAACTTTATAATGAAGACTCAAAAATTCTCTTTTCCAAATGATTTTGAAAACCATGAGCATAAATGTTTTGTACTTATAGAACTTTTGGTACTTGAGCTGCAAGGCCTCTAATTGTTAAGATGGTACCCTTAGCAATTGGTATGGCGGCAATTCGAGCCAAGTAGTGTGTTAAGTACCTATCCATCAATTGACATTTGATACGAGTCTAATGACTCTTTCCAAAATTTCTTTCAGAAATGGACGGTGGTGGCAAGGTTACGAGAAGGAACCCGACGGGCCGTGCACCGGTGGGGACCGGGCAGGGCAGCCGTGGGGCCTCTAGAGTGTCTAGAGGGGCGAGCCGTGGAGGCCGATCGCACTCTGTGAGCGACGGCCATGTTGACACCGAGGATGAAACCTACTGGTCCTATGAGGACTCGACTTACCAGCCGGAGACCGAGCCGGTTGAGACCCCTTACGAAGGGGATGACGATGATATAAGTGACGAAGATGGGGAGAGTGACTCCCTAACAAGAATTGAGGCGCTGCTCCAACAATGCCAGCTGGAGCGTGAAGAGAGGAGAGAACGTCGAAGGCGCCGAGGAGGGCAAACTTCGGGTAGGGCTTCAAGAGGAAGAAGCCATGGTGACTCTAGGGCCCACATTGAACCACATGGGGGCTGGGGTGATGGAGGTCCAATCATAAGGATCTCAAAATTTCTCAAGGAGGCGAGGGACTTGGGGTGCAAACGCTTCAATGGAACGGGTGACATCTCGGTCGCCGCGGAATGGATCAAGAGGCTGAACGAAGCAGCCCTTGATATGCAACTCACCCCCGAGTTTAAATTCGGGGTGGCGGTGAGATTGCTTGAAGGGATGGCGTCCACATGGTGGGACAGGGCCAAGGGCAAGTATGGCAGGACCGTGACCTGGGAGAATTTCCGACAGGAATTCTTTGCCCAATACTATTCTGATTTTGAGGTGAACGCTAAGAGGAGGAAGTACACCCTCCTGACCCAAGGTGGCAAAATGACGGTGAGGCAACTTGAACACAAATTCGGGGAGCTAGCCGAGTTCATACCAGAGTATGTTTGCGACGAGAACCGAATGGTTAACCATAACTGGGATGCCCTGGATTTGGAAATACGTGAGAGGGCAACACAATTGCCCAACATGACCTTCAGCCAAGTAGTTGAACAAGGGTTGAAGGGAGAGAAGGAATGGGAAGAAAGGAAGATGAAAAACGCCGAGGAGGCGAAGAAGAGAAAGTGGGAGAACCATGGACCTCAAGGTCCTAACAAAAAGGGGAATCATGGAGGAGGAGGATCCTTTCGGGCACCCCCACTGCCATCTAGGGGAAGCCAAGGACCAGACGGGCAATCACAAGCCTCGGGGGCGACTCGTTGCAAAAATTGCAAGAGGAACCACCCGGGAAAATGTCATGACCCTCTTAGATGCTACCAATGCGGGAGCACCGGGCACATTAAGATGAGTTGCCCACAACTGGGCGGAAGGAGGGCATCAGGACCAATTAGTGGTACTACCGGGACACGGAATCAAGCTGGGGCTTCACAAGCGTCCAGGGGGCAAGGAGGAGCAAGCGCGAGCAACGCGCCGTCCGTGAATCAAGGAAGAACTCAAGCTAGAGTCTACGCGATGACGGAGGCGGATGCTCAGGCTAACCCAGATTCCGTTGCAGGTATAACCACTTAATTACTCGTGTTTTATCCGTGTTTTATCCATAAAATGAGGTTACAAATCCTAGGGGTCAATTGCAAATTGCCTTAGGACCAAACAGTGCGATTCTGAGCGAAATCGGGTTGATTTTGTCCCAGGCACGCCGTGCCCTACCTTCAGGCACGCCGTGCCTAGCCTGCAGGCACACCGTGCCTCCACCGTGCCTCCGCAGTGCCTGGGTAGCAGTAGCTACCCGGGGAAAAACGGTCCTAGGCACGCCGTGCCCAGCCTTCAAGCACGCCGTGCCTAGCCTGCAGGCACACCGTGCCTCCACTGTGCCTCCACAGTGCCTGGGTGGCAGTAGCTACCCGGGAGTATTTTAAGCCACGCACGCCGTGCGTGGCACCCAGACTGCCCGACGTTGATTTTTCGCACCGAATTGCGACGTTAAGGCCTCTCCTTGATCCCAAACATGTGTATGAGCATAATAAACCACTATAAATGTATATATATGGTAGGAAGGCATCTTACATGGCTTAAAAATATAGGAACACTAAAGATTAATGGGAAGGATGTGCGAATCCTTATCGATATCGGGGCGCAACGTTCATTCGTGGGTGAGGTGTTCGCCAAAGGCTTAGGGATACATTCGATACCAATGATACAAACTCTAGTGGTATCAACACCACTAGGGTATGACGTTGATTGAACTTGTTATTATCCATCTTGTGAGGTGGAAGTCGGTGGCCAAACCTTGAGGTGTGATTTCGTACCGCTCAGCATGATTGATTTTGATGCGATCCTAGGGATGGATTGGCTAGAAAAGCATCATGCTAGGGTAGATTGCTACACAAAGGTTCTAGAACTCGAAGGCAATGATGGGAATTCCCTACGCTTCGAGGGTGATCGAGGAAAGTCAAATAGTTGCATCATATTCGCCGTGAGAGCGAGGAGTATGATGAGAAAGGGATGCCACGCATATCTAGCATACGTGGTGGACAAAACTAAGGAGGAACCGAACCTCGACGATGTAAGGGTGGCTTGTAGGTACCTGGATGTCTTCCCTAAAGACCTACCTGGGCTTCCACCCGATAGAGAGATTGAATTTGTGGTCGAGGTCGAGCCCGGCACCAAACCAATCTCTTTACTATCGTACCGAATGGCGCCTGCGGAAATGAATGAGTTGAAAACCCAATTGCAAGAGCTATTGGATAACGGTTTCATTAGACCGAGATATTCACCGTGGGGAGCACCAATCCTTTTTGTGAAAAAGAAGGATGGGACTCTACGTATGTGCATTGACTACCGACAATTGAACAAGGTCACCATCAAGAATAGGTACCCTTTACCTAGGATCGATGACTTGTTTGACCAGCTCCGGGGGGCAACGATATTTTCAAAGATTGACTTGAGGTCAGGGTATCACCAATTGAAGATCAAAGAGAGCGACATACCGAAGAGTGCTTTCCGCACAAGGTATGGTCACTTTGAGTTTTTGGTTATGTCGTTTGGGATAACTAATGCCCCAGCGGCATTCATGGACTTGATGAACCGAGTTTTTCATAAATATTTGGATCAGTTTGTAATCGTGTTCATAGATGACATCTTGATTTACTCAAGGAATGAAGAGGAGCACGAGATACACTTGGTTCTGGTTCTTGAAACACTACGAGAGAAGCAGCTTTATGCCAAATTCTCTAAGTGTGAGTTTTGGCTTAAGGAGATCGGATTTCTCGGGCACGTGGTTTCTGAATCAGGCATTTCTGTGGACAACAAGAAGATTGAGGCCATCACAGAATGGGAAAGACCTAAGAACGTGAAGGAGATTCGTAGTTTCCTTGGACTAGCAGGCTACTATAGAAAGTTCGTGGAGAAATTCTCTGTTTTGGCATCACCATTGACGAAGCTCACTCGAAAAGGAGCAAAGTTCGTGTGGGATGATCGATGTGAGAAAGGATTCTTAGAAATGAAGAAAAGGTTAACTGAGGCACCGGTACTCGCCTTACCGAAACAAGGTATGGGGTACGATGTCTACAGCAATGCGAGCATCCAAGGGCTTGGATGTGTATTGATGCAGAATGGGAGGGTGATTGCCTATGCTTCACGACAGTTGAAGAAGCACGAGGTGAATTATCCCACTCATGCCTTAGAATTGGGGGCCGTGGTTTTTGCACTAAAGATATGGAGGCATTATCTCTACGGAGAGACATGTCACATATACACCGACCACAAGAGTTTGAAATATGTGTTTACTCAGAAAGAGTTAAACATGAGACAACGACGGTGGATGGAATTGATAAAGGACTACCACCTAGTGATTGAGTATCATCCGGGGAAGGCAAATGTTGTGGCCGATGCCCTTAGCCGGAAGAGTTCATCGAGGGCATTGATAACCAACTTGAGGGCATTGTGAGCCCAATTGGAAGTATCAACTAATGGCGCCTTGGTGGCGAGATTTGAGGTGAGACCTACCTTACTTGATGAGATCAAGATGGGTCGGGAGCTTGATGATGAGCTCAAGAAGGTCCGAGAACGCATGTTAGCGGGGCCGGTAGAGGATTTTCGTGAAAGAGACGATGGTCTCTTGTTATTCCGTGATCAAGTGTGCGTACCGTCGAATGATGAGCTCCGAAAGTCCATTCTAGAGGAGGCTCATTCCTCGGCGTATGCTATGCACCCGGGAGGTACGAAGCTGTACAAGGATCTGAAAGAAAGCTACTGGTGGTCTGGTATGAAGAGGGAAATAGCAGAATACATCAGTCGATGCCTTACTTATCAGCAAGTTAAGACCGAACATCAGCATCCAGCAGGCTTATTGCAGCCACTTTCCATCCCTGAATGGAAGTGGGAACATGTGACTATGGATTTCGTGGTAGGCTTACCACGGACGATCATGAACTATGATGCAGTTTGGGTTGTTGTTGATAGGCTCACTAAGAGTGCACACGTTTTACCTATCAACACCACTTACCCACTCGAGAGGTTAGCCAAATTGTATACGGACGAGATCGTGAGGTTACATGGTGTTCCGGTGACCATCGTATCCGATAGAGACCCACGATTCACGTCACGTTTTTGGCCAAAATTTTAAGAGTCTATGGGAACAAGGTTGAAGTTCAGTACTACGTTCCATCCACAAACGGATGGGCAGTCTGAGAGGGTTATTCAGATCTTAGAAGATATGTTGAGGGCTTGTGCATTGGAGTTCCAAGGGAGTTGGGACAATCACTTGGCACTTGTGGAGTTTGCCTATAACAACAGTTATCAGGCAAGTATCGGCATGCCTCCTTACGAAGCATTGTATGGGAGGAGGTGTCGTACACCGTTATGCTGGGATGAGGTTGACATGGCCAAACTCGAGGGCACTGAGTTGGTTGATATCACCAAGTCAAAGGTGAAGTTGATTCGAGAGAGACTCAAGGCAGCTCAGGATAGACAGAAGAGTTATGCAGATAAGCGACGGAGAACCTTAGAGTTTAAGGTTGGCGATGAGGTATTCCTAAAGGTTTCTCCTTGGAAAGGAATCATTCGATTCCAAAGCCGAGGGAAGCTTAATCCACGCTACATCGGGCCGTTCAGAATTCTGGAGAGAATTGGGGACGTAGCATATCGTCTACAGTTGACTCAAGAGTTAGAGAAGATACACAATGTGTTTCATGTATCTATGCTGAAGAAGTATGTACATGATCCTTCTCATGTATTGGAAAAGCCGTCGGTGGAAATACGAGAGGACTTGAACTACGCCGTACAACCGGTCAAGATCACCGATAGAAGGGTAAAGAAATTGAGGAGCAAAGAAGTTCCAATGGTTAAAGTCCTTTGGAAAAGTGACCGTGTTGAAGAGGAGACTTGGGAAACGGAAGCTTTGATGATGGAGCAATACGCCTTCCTATTTGAGTAGCACCGTGAATTTCGGGGACGAAATTCCTGTTAAGGGGGGTGAACTTGTGACACCGCACCCGAACGTCCTGTAAATTCAAATTTAATTTCAAAGCTTATGTGTTGAAGTTCCCTATTTTCGAATAGTTGTAAAACGATTAAAGTTCTACGGAACGTATGATTAATCATATTATTATTTGGGTTCATATAATAGTAATGGACTTCTAAATAATTAATTGTGCCATATTATTGATATTGGGGCCCAACATCCTTAAATAAAGATATGCAACCCCTCGGTACGATGTAAGTGCGGTCGGGCAGCCGAAATGTTATTTTGGACCTAACCTACTAAAAATAGCAATTATTCAAGAATGGCGTCCTAGACCCACTGGTGGGTAACCCACACGGCTAGTAGACCATAATTATGAATACTAAATCCATAAATAAGTGATTGAATGATTGGAGAAGAATACAAATGCATATGGTCCCATTTTTGGCATTATTAAGCTAAATTATGGGAGTAGGGTTCGTGCTTATTATTATACATCATATAATTTATGGGGACCATCCTACACATATTAGAGATCAATAATAAGATGTAGAAGGTTGACTTGGTCTATATAAATTAGAATGAGTACAAAAGACATCTTATGACAAAAGATAAAACAATAGGACCCATCTTTCCATCTTTGTAAGTATTAGTTGATATTTTGCTCCCAAAATAATTGCGGAACACTGAGGTACGCTCAAAATCTTCTCATCACATGTAATACAAGAGAAATAATCCTAGGGGGCGGCCATATATGACTTTGGGGGCTGGACTTAGACAAGGAAATTAAAGGGGGAGACCCACCTTGTCAAATTCCGTACAAATCATGGGGGTGATTTGTCTCCCTCCATGTCTGTAGTTTTACTCGGCCAAATGAGGTGTATAAGGTTCCCCTGGATAGCCCTTGAAGTCTAGGTGACTTATTGGGTGGTTGATGTGTGAAGAGAGAGATAGTTTCAGATAAAAACCGAGCTTGAGTGAACTGCTGCGCATAAGCTCGAGCAGGGAGAGGGAGGTGTTGCCTGGTTCGTATCTTGAGCTTCAGTTGTCCAAATAGTGCGTGTGAGGTGTCTACGGAAAGCTCTCGAGACGAGGAATCCGTTGAACAAGATCTTCGGCCGACGGAGGAGGTCCATGCCATCCAGCGAGGCGGTACCTACTGCTGGTTCCACAAGAACGCCTCCCACAACACCGACGACTGCATCACGCTGAAGAAAGCCATTGAGCGCCTGATTCGTCAGGGGGAACTCTCCCAATTTGTTAAAAGTGGCCCGCGCAAAAATACGTGGCTAAACACCAGCAAATCTGGGGGCGAACCCTCTACGAAGAAGCGGGAGATCGGTAGGCTTAGCAACGACGAAGACTTTGAGGAGCCTCCACCGAAGAAGAACCACATTCACCTCATCGTAGGTGGAAACACCGGGGGGGACTCCGTCACCCAGAGGAAGAAATGAACCCAATCCCTTTACATTAAGGAGGTTTCCCATGTCCCCCCCAGCCGAAGAAGCAACGAACGGAGGCGATCACCTTCACCGACAAGGATCTGCCTCTAGGTACGGAGTCACACAGGGACGCCCTCGTCATCCGGTGTGAGATCGGTAACTCCATCATCCACCGCACTTACATCGATACGGGGAGTTCCGTCAATGTAATGTACCTGGACACCTTCAGGCAGCTGAAGCTGGACAAAGCTCTGTTGAAGCCGATCAAGACACCGTTGTCCGGTTTCACCGGGGACTCAATCGACGCTGAAGGCACGATAGTCCTCCCTGTGGAGGTCGGCGACGGCTCCCACCGTGCCAAAATTAACATGGAGTTCATGGTGGTCAACCTTCAGTGCGCCCAAAACCTGATTTGGGGGCGGCCAGCACTGGAGGACCTGGAGGCCATCATCTCCATGAAGCACTTATGCTTGAAGTTCCCCACCAATGGTGGCATCGGCTACGCTAGAGGAAACCAGAGGATAGCCAGGGCATGCTACCTCAAGTTAACGAAGCCGGCCGAAAGAGAAGGACAAAGAATAGACACCATCACGGCGACCGTTGCCAAGGACGAGGAGAGGTCGCATGCCGAACCAGCCGAAGAGGTCGAGGAGATCCCCCTGGATACCTCTCGGCCGGAGCGGGTCCTCAAAATTGGGAAGCAACTCCCGCAGGACCAGCGAGACACCATCCTCCTCGTCCTACGGTCATACGCCATCATCTTCGCGTGGGGCCCGGACGACATGCCAGGCATCAGCCGGAAGGTGATCACCCACCGGCTGACCGTCGATCCGGCCTCCGCACCTGTCAAGCAGAAGCGACGCTACTTGTCCGCCGACAGGCGGGACTTCGTCAAGGGGGAGGTCACCATGCTCCTCTCAATCAACCACATCAAGGAGGTGAAGTACCCGACGTGGCTAGCCAACGTTGTCCTCGCCCAAAAACCGCCGACATTCAGAATGTGTGTTGATTACACTGACCTAAACAAGGTGTTCCCTCTCCCCAACATTGATCAATTGGTGGACGAGACGGCAGGATGCGAGTTGATGTCGTTCCTTGACGCCTTCAGAGGATACCACCAGATTTTCATGCATGAAGATGACGCTGAGAAGACGGCCTTTATGACCCCGGGGGGAATTTTTTGCTACCTCGACATTGCTTTCGGACTCAAAAACTCAGGTGCCACCTACACCAGAATGGTGGCTAAGATCTTCAGGATGGTCCTCGGCCGAACGATGGAGGCCCGTCGATGACATGATTGTCAAAAGCACGCGGGCCACCACACATGCTGACGACCTCCGGGAATTTTTTGAAATCATGAAGGAGTTCAAACTCCGCCTCAACCCCAAGAAGTGCGCCTTTGGCGTCCAAGGCGACAAGTTCCTCGGCCACATGGTCAGCCGGAGAGGCATTGAAATAAACCCGAAGAAGATATAGGCTATCATCAATATGGAGCCGCCCCGTAACGTCAAGGAGGTACAACGGCTAACGGGGCACCTGGCGGACCTGAGCCGTTTTCTCTCCAAGTCAGCCGAGAGGTCACTCCCTTTCTTCCAGATCATGCGCAAAGCAAACAACTTCAAGTGGACGACGGAGTGCCAGGAAGCATTTGAAGAACTAAAGAGGTACCTTTCGTCGCCACCGGTGCTCTCCAAGCCCAAAGTCAGCGAAACCCTCTTCTTATACTTGGGGGTGAGCACCATCAGCTCCGTGCTCATCCGCGAGGACGAAGGGGTGCAGAAGGCCATATTCTACATCAGCAAAACACTCAGGGAGGCCGAGCTCAGGTACTCCCCCATTGAGAAGACGGTGCTAGCCATCGTCCATACGGTGAAACAGCTGGGGCACTACTTCCAGGCCCACGCCGTCCACGTACTGACCCAGCAGCCCCTTGGCGCGCTCATGAGGAGCCCCACTAGCTCCTCAAGGATGGTGAAATTGGCAATTTTCCTCAGCCAATTCCAAATTGAGATGAAACCAAGGCCATCTATCAAAGGGCAAGCCTTGGCCGACTTTGTCACCGAATGCACAGTGAGGGAGACGACCGCTACTACCCCGGGGCCAGAGCCAGATGACACGTGGATCCTGTTCACTGACGGCTCGTCAGCCGCTAAATCATGCGGGGGCGTTGTCGTCCTCATCTCCCCAGAGGGATTCAGAGCTTACTATGCCATCCGCTTCAACTTCAGGGTGTCCAACAATGAAGCCGAGTATGAGGCCCTCCTCAGCGGCCTCAGGCTCGCCGCCGGCCTCAAAGCCAAGCACATCAGAATCAGGTGCGACTCCAAGTTGGTGGTAGGCCAGGTTGAGGGCACGTACAAAGCAAAGGAAGGCCGGATGAAGCAGTACAAACAGGCGGCAGAGGAGTTGCTGAAAGCGTTTGAAACCCACGAGATCACACAGATCTCAAGGGCCGAGAACGCCGAGGCCGACATCCTCTCCAAGCTCAGCTCGGACACTCCAGAGCACATCTCCAAGTTAGCCAAGGTCGAGGAGCTGAGCATGTCCAGCATCCATGCCAGCCCCATCTTGTGCATCCAACAGCGGCCGGAGGACTGGATCTCCGACATCACCACCTTCATCACCACCTTCATCACCACGGGGGAGCTACCCTAGGTTGAGGAGAGGGCCAAGCTTGCCAAGCTCAGGGCTCCAAACTACACTATTGAAGATGACAAGCTCTACAAGCGATCCTACAACGGCACTCTCCTCTGATCCCTGCACCAGGATGAGGCCGAAGTGGCCATGGAGGAGGTCCACTAGGGTGTCTGCTCTTCGCACCAGGGCCCTTTCAGCATGTCTCAGTGTCTCGTCATCTAGGGCTTTTTCTGGCCGAAGATGGCGCGGGATTGTGCGGACCTCACAAGGAGATGTACCGCATGTCAGGTACTTCAGAAGGCCCCTGGTCGGCCAGCCGTCAATTACGCCCCGGTCAGCACTGCAATCCCATTCTCCAGATGGGGAGTTGACCTGGTCGGCCCCCTACCCAGAGCCACCGGGAATAACCGCTACATCATCGTCGCAGTCGACTACTTTACCAAGTGGGTCGAGGCGGAACCTCTAGCCAGCATCACGGGGGCTAGGTGCCAGAAGTTCGTCCACAAGAACATTCTCACCCGTTTCGGCGTTCCCCAAGAGATCATATCCGACAACTGCACCCAGTTCGAAGCGGCGCCCTTCCAGGAGCTCTTTCAAGAATGGGGGATAAAGCACTGTTTCTCCTTTGTTGCCTATCCTCAGGGCAAAGGGCAGGTCGAGAACGCCAACAGAACTATCATGGAGGGGCTGAAGAAGAAACTCCAGGACGCGGGAGGAAGTTGGGTCGACGAGCTCCCCAACATCCTATGGTGCTATCGCACTACGCCAAGGAGGATGACAGGTGAAACGCCCTTTGCCCTGTGCTATGGCTTTGAAGCGAAGGCACCCACGGAGGTCACCATCCCCAGCCGACGGGTGGAGCAATATGAGCCTAATGCCAACGAAGAAAACATGAAGATCGACCTCCACCTGGTCGAAGAGAGACGCGAACAAGCGTTCATCCGGGCCGAAAACTACCGGCGTCAAGTGAAATCATACTATGACGCCAAGGTACGTTCCCGGGAGTTTCAAGTGGGGGACTACGTCCTCCGCCGAAGGGAAGCAAGTCAGCCGACAAAAGGTGGCAAACTGGCTTTGAAGTATGAAGGACCCTACGTCGTCAGTGCCGTGGTCAAACCAGGCACCTACAAGCTTAAGCGCCCAAATGGGTCCAATGTACCATGAACGTGGAATGTACACCATCTGGTGAAGTTTTACCAATAATCCGAAGGAGGTGCAGCCGGCAGAGCCCTCACCCCTTAACGGGTTATTGGTCGAACACTACCCTCGGCCTCGAGCCACTTATGAATAAAAGTCATGTTCCCTTGATTTTTTGGAATTTAAGTAAAATATTAATGGGTGCCCTCATCGGCCACCTTAGAGCGAAAGGCTCACGTATGGCCGATACAGCGCCTTGTATCTGCAGCCTTAGAGCGAAAGGCTCAGGTATGCCCCATTGTATTTTGTATCAGCGAAAGGTTTAGACCCAGCTGAGAGAGCACGTCGTATCGGCCCCTTAGAGCGAAACACTCAGGCAGGGCTGACGATGTCCCCAGGACGACGGGCCGGCAAACGGCCCACATCTTGAAATGGGAAGTTCACTGCGTCGTCCACGCGCCTGATCGCAGGACGACGGGTCTGAAATCATGGCCGAGGTGACAAAATCCCCAAAACTCAGGGTCGGGCAACGGCAGCCGTTGGAAACCAACCAAAAGTCTAGCCCACGTCATAAATAGGCGACGGGACCCCCTGAGATCATGGACGTTATAAACGAAGTCCAAACCAGCCGGAGGACTATCGACCCCTCCGGTCGAAGCCTGAAAGAAGGACACTCCCCGAAATAGGGAACGAAAAAAAAGAAAAAAAGAGAGAGGGAAGCCGAGGACCGCGCGCACTTACCCGCCTCGAGCGGTAAAAATAAATCCCCACGAATCAAGCCACACATTTAGCTAAGTACATATCAGTTGAATGCAAAGGTAACACTACCAACAGGTAACGCGGACGAAGCGGCCACCCACTACGAGGAAGATGCCAAGGACGAAGCATGCGCCTATAAAATCCTAACCAAATGGTTGGGTGAAACGAGGGTGGTTACCCTCATCGGCCATGACCAACCGAAGTTCCAACACTTAGCATGCAAACCAAGAATCTCAGCTTGACACTGGGCACAATCTGGGAGTTGAACACCAGAAGGGATCAGGACGAAGCGGGCACTCAAACACTCGCAGGCTATGGACGAAGCGGTTACCCGCACCGTCCACAATCACAGAGCCCTAAAGAACAAACTGACGGCAACCCTTACCGGCCACACCATCCTCGTTGGCCGTTAAAGGCGCCAAAACCTAGGCGGCTGCTTAAGTTGAACACTTAGAAAAAAATTCAAAGACAAAAGGGAAAAGATATCCCCAAGACGAAGCGGACAACAGAAAGGAAAGTTACCTAAGTAAATTTCAAACATTTAGAAAATTTTTGAAGAAAGCAAATGCGAGAGAAAGGGCAAGCACCCAGGTGCGGAACACACGGGTACCTTCATCGGCCACACAGCCAAATTGGGCGACAACATTACTAAGCTAGAAAACTACATAGCCCAACACTTAGAGAAATCTCCAAAGTATCGAATAACGAGGGAACAGCCTCAAGACGAAGCGGACACTCAAACACTTGCAGGTGCCCGCCTCAACCCCAACCATGGGCAGTAGTTATCTATGACTCTAGCTTGACACTTAGACAAATTTCAAAATTGAAATAACGAAGGCAATGAGCGTAAACATTTAAAGCCAAAGGGGGCAAAAGCATGATTCATTCAGTCAAGAGGCTAAGTTACATCGGAGGGCACTTCGGCCATTACATTCAGACGGGCAAAGCGAATAGCTATTACTAATTACAAGGTAATATAAATTACAGCCGATCAAGCCTCCTCAGCACCCTCACCGGCAGCCTGACCCGCGACGCTCTGATCAACGATGAACCCGGCATCATCCTCGGCCTCGGCATCCAAGGTGGCCTCTACAATGGAAGTGGCGGTATCAGCTAGGACATCATCCTCACCATAGTCTGGTTCGCCGAGGCCAGAGCTTTCTATCAGAGCCTGCCTTTCAAAAGGGGGAGTTTAACTTGCTCCTCCGGATCCTTCATCAGCTTAGGAAGCTGCAGGTTTCGCCTGGCCCACCCCCGGGTAAAGTTCAGTGCTTTGAAGGCACGACTCAGTCGCCGATAGAGGAGCCTTTGCATCCGATGATGGCCCATGTTGTAATACACAGACATCTCACGTTCAAAATACTCTTGGCCGACAGGGGAGTTTTGCCCCCAATCCTCGAGCTTGGCCGCCACGACCTCATAACACCAGGGCAAGCGCTCGTCGGCTTTCCAGCCCTCGACCATGAACTTCTCAACAGCAGCATCAGCGGCCTTCACCGCTGCAGCCTCGGCTTCGGCTTTGGCTTTCTCAGCATCATCGGCCCGCCGGCGATCAGCCTCCCGGGCATCCCTCTCTTCAGCAAGCTTGGCCAGGGCTTCGTTCTTGGCCGCATTGGCCTCGTCGGCCCTCTTCTGCAAGTCCGCGAAGTCCTCTCGCAACCTGTCCAAACAGCCCATGGCCTCATCGGCCAAAGCTGCCTTTTGCTCAAACTCCTTCAAACGGGCAATCTCCCGTTGCTGCCTCTTATTGCTCTCCATGAGCATAAAGGCACCCTGCAACACAAAACACTATCAGGCAACAAGTTCATGAAAACATCAAAGGAAAACGACAAAGTTAAAGAAGAGAAGATTTACCTGGACGACAAGGTCCATCCCCCCGTCGTATATCTTGACATCACCGAGCTTGTCAAGATAAGTCCGGTCCTTGGCCGGGATGGCCTGGGAGAGCACATCATGGCCGTCAACGCCATCGTTGAAGACACCCCCGTCCTTGGGGTATTCAACCTCAATCTTATAGGTAGCCACCTCCTTGCCGGACCGCTTCGGCCGGGGCCCCTGGGCGAGGGAGAGGGGTTGAGAATCACCGCCGGAGAGACCGGAGGTAAGATCCACAATGGCAACAGCAACACCGGATCCCCCTTCGTCCGCAATTGGGACGGTCAGAGCGCCGACCTCGTCGGCAACAGAGGAAGGCGAAGCCTTCTAGGACTTCTTGGCGGGTTGCATGCCGGCCTCAGTCAGCTTTTTCTGAGATTCATCCACCGGCCGCTTTTTCTTCGGCTGGGGGTGGCTTCTTCGGCACATCACCACCTGCCGTCGCCTTCGTCGCGGCCTCCTTGGCGGCCAGCTCCGCCTTCGCCTTTGCGGCGGCCTTATTCATCACAGACCGACGATCCATCACAAAGTCTGCACAACAAAAGGGAAGATGAGTTAGCAAAGAAAAGGGGTCAGACAGGAAATAAGGCCGATGGGCAAAGTATTACCTGTTAGTCCCTGTTTCTGTAACAGCAATGAATAATCGATCTAACAAGGAAGATTAAACGTAAAGATGAACACAGAATGAATCACCGTAAAACCTTCTTTGATAAACCGTGGAACGTACAGCAGAATGATAAGCGTAAGGCTATGAAATAATAAGTACGACGTTCAGCCTTTTCCTAAACCTCGGCTCCCTTTTTATAGGCGAGGTTTAGGTTAGGCGTAACAGGCTTTTGGCCTGTTTAAATGGGCCTAACACTTGGCCTGATTTCTATCTAATTTATGCACTATTTAAATACAAGGATTAAATATAAAGCTAATCTATGACCAACTTGATTCACAATAAAATATCTCCAACAATCTCCCCCTTTGTGATCAAGTGTCATTCTCTTATTGCTTCTGTGATTTGAAGTAGTGCTTCCTTAATCCAAGTGCATGTTCATATTGTCTTAGCATATTTCTCTTTTCGAGGCGATCGTCAATGGCCTTTAAAATTGTCTCCACAGTAGAGTGTTCCTTTTGAACATAAGACGATGCCTCTTGAAGATTTTCTTCCAGCTTTGCTTTCATCTGTAGAATCTGCTCTCTGATTATCTTCAGTGTTCCGTCGCAGTATTTCTCGATTTCACTGACTACCATCAGACGCTTTTCGTTCTTGTGGTTCAGGTAGGTGACTGCTGGCGGTTTGAAGAAGATGTGATAGGCTGGGAAATCTTCAAGTTCTGGACCATACAGTTTTGGCTTTGTCAGGGTTGTCTTCTTTAGATTGCATTCAATAGCCATTTGTAGGTCATGTGAGGAGTGTACTCGGATCTGTCTAAGCATGAATCTCTTGATAGCTGCGAGGCCTTCGCTGTATACTATGTTTTGCCTGACTGGAAGGTATCTGTAGGCCATGAGCATTTGGTAGATGTCATCCGGTTTCAGCATGATGAAGTCGTTCTCTTGACAAGTGAATTCGCTCCCATCGGTGCGTTGAAGTCTGAAAGTGTAGAATGTTACTCCATGATAGTCTTCAGCTTTCACTTGTAGAATTTGATGAATCGGGAGAATATTCGACTTCAGATCTTGTTCCATCAGTTCTCTCTGTGTACCGGTTGACCTTTGCAGCAACATATGCAGATGACCTCCAGCCTGTTTTCCTTTCAAGTGTGTAAGGCCTCTTAGCTTCAGTTCGTTCAGTGGCTTGACTTTATCTGTTGGTATCTCTAGGAGATACGCCTCGGGATGTTATTTCTAGGTCGACCACGCTAGAGAGTTTGGCTGTGGATGGTGGCTGTTGGTTTGTTGAGGTTTCAGGTTGAATTGGCTGTGGAGTTTGGCTTGGAAGAGTAGTTTGCTCAAGTGATCGAGGTCGCTTGTTCTCCCCCTCATGAGGATCCGAATCATCGGGGTCCTCATGGGAACGTTTGCGACCACGAAGACTCTCCTTGCAAGTACTCTTGGTTTCGGGTGAGGAAAGAAGAGCTTCTAGTATGGCTTGCTGATGAAGAGTGAGGTTGTCTTCTGGGGTATTTAAGAGATTGTTCAGCAAAGCCGAAGCTAGGGTGTCAAAGGATAGGGAGGAGAGATCGATGGAGGATGTGGTCGGGTGTGGGGAGAATACTGGTTCTGTATTCTGGGTTCCCCGAGAAATAGAAGGGATAGGAATTTGGTTGATGGATTGGTGGGATAGAGGGGTGGAGGATATGGGTTGTGTATGGGAGATGAATGGTTTAGAGGAAGGTTGGGGTGGTGTCTGTTCAGACCGAACCGCTTGGGTGGTCCTAAATTCCTGTGCTAGAGCGGTCATTGCATCTTGCACCCATGGTTTAATGGTGGAATCTAGGAAGCGATTTAGTAGAACGTTTACGTCTTCAAAGGTAGGGTGACCAGTTACGGGGGTTGTAACTGTTGACACAGCATCAGTGAAGATTGCTGATGTGTGGCCTGCATTTAATGATGGAATCATTATGGGCGTAGCAGGGCTTCCAACCGTCATAGCTTGTGCTCTGGTTGTTGCGTTCAGGGTGAGTGCACCTGTATGTGCTGTGAATAGTGTAGGTGTCCTAGAAAAAGAAGAAAATGTGGGAAATGTGACACCTAGACTCGATGTGAATGAAGAAGGGGTTTTGACCTCGGGAGATAGGTCAATTGTATGCTCAACTGATTCAGAAGGAACCAGCGAGGGGGTTGAATCCCGTTCTTTTGAAACAATAACCTTTTGAGAGGGAATTGAGTGGCTGGGAGAGGGCTGTGCATGCGCAGTTGAGCCAGATGCTGCGACTTCTACTCGGGAACCGAAAAGATCGGCTCCTGTGCTTAGGGATTCAGCTCGGCTTATCTGGATGAAGGAGTCGCAGCCAGCAAAGATGTGCTCGTCTGCCTTATCAAACAGACTCTTTGTCGCTCGGGCCTGGGGCCTGGCCTTAGCAACCTTGTCATTTTTGACTTTAGCCCTTGTCTCTCGGATGACAACTTCTTCCTGGTTGATTGATGTTTTGATGGAGTGAGCTGCCTCGTCGTAATCATCCTTTGAGCAATTAGTCTCGCTCGGATCAGCTCTTGGTTTAGCTGTTTCTTTAATAGTGAAGACTTGAGGTCTGCGAGCTATGATTGGTGCTGCGTCTTCAGCAGTGATTCTTCTCTTCTTTGGAGATTCGACGGGCAGCTTCCCTTTTCTAATTAGTGCATATGTGAGCTCCACATCGTCACTATCATTGTTATCACTGTCATCATCCGAGTCTGATTTGTCACTCTCTGTGCCCACGCTCTCGGAGGCCTTGTCGTCAGTGTTTGTTTGGGCTCCACTAGACGATTCACTGGCCGTTTCCTCAGCGTCTTCCTCGGTGCCCTCAGCCGCCTGACTCGTCTCTAGAGAGTCGTCAGACTTCCCTTCATTGGGCAAACCGGCCACTGGTTTCTGTGGCTTTTGGGCTCTCTTAGTACCCTTACCAACACTCGGCTTTGTCCCTTGGGTAGGTCCAGCTGGGTTTTGCTGAACCATAGGGACGGTCTTCTCGGTGGCTTCTTTGTATTGTTGGACTGCTGGATTTGAAGATTTTACGAGCTGTAGCAGAAATCCAGGTATCTTCAGACCATAGGAAGGATTCTTGTCTGCTTTGAAGTATTGTAGCTTCGGTGCTGTGAAGTGTGGATCGGAGCTGCATTTTGGGATTGTTGAATGCTCTGCCATGAGGTCGTTGATGATCAACCCAAGCCACCTAGCGTACGGAATGGTACCTGGCCTATTCTTTTCTTTGGCCTTGACCAGGTCCATTAGCTCTGAGAAAAGAGCTGTGCCATGTCGTAGTTCTTGTTGAAAGCAATGCCATGGAAGATGAGCAGGATCTGCTTGTTGCATTTGTCGAATCCGGCATGCTTTGGCGACAGGCACTTGTTCACCAGCCCGAAAAGATTTTTCCATGGGTGACGGAGATATGCACCGTTGAAATTTGACAGTTGTGGCAGTAGTGATGTGTAGCCAAGGGATGCCACGTCTTTGAGCAGATCGGGGATGGTTGGCAGTGCATCATACGTATCGTGAACTGGCAGCGCTAGAGTAGTCCGTAGAGTGGATGGTGTCAGAATCACCCGCATGCCGTTCAACTTGGTCTTGATCTTGGACCGATCTTTCAATGAATCCGTGTGCATGTGCCCCCAGAACTGTTGTAGGTATATCTCTGGCACTGGTTTGGCGTTGTGAAGTGCAGGCCAGAGATAGTGACCTTTCATTATGGCCGGAATGATTGGATTCTGGCACTTGAAGACTGCCAGGTCTAGCTGGAAATTGTTGTCCAGCACCTTGATCCATTTCCCTTTGGAGTAGATGGCATCATCGATCTGTGCTGTGGTGTTTCCTGCCATTTTAAACTGTAGAAGCAGGGGGTCAGCATATGAAATTCAACAGTTTGATTTGATTGAAAGTGTTTGATTTATTTGTCAGATAAGTTTATGCAGGTGGAGTTTTGAAAAAAATTTCTAAGTCCAAATCTCGAGATCTGAATCTCGAGGTCATGATTTCGAGATTCAGATCTCGAGATCTTGATTTCGAGATTCAGATCTCGAGATCTTGATTTCGAGATTCAAATCTCGAGATCAAGATGTCGAGATGTCCATCTCGAGATCTTGATTTCGAGAAGATGAACCGACGATTTCGAGAAGAGATTAAACCACCTGCAAAAACATAAGCATTTATATATCAAAGGGATAACAAACGTTTTCGACATACATTCAATACAAAAAAAACTAATTTGATGTTGATTTTGAGAAATTTCAAGGGTTTTTCGCGAAATCAACCATACGTTCTCTGGTTTTCGAGATCGATCGTTCGTTTTCGAGATTTGATATGTTGAATGTTAACTACCTTAGAGTTTCGCGAAAGCTAATCGAAGAAGGAGAAGGAGAGAAATTTGTGAGAATCAGAGAGTTTGAAGAGGACGAAGGGTCTGAGAGCTCTGCTTTTGCGAAAAAAATTCTGGCCTTTGAAAAGAACATAAGGGAAGGAAGGTTTTTCGTAAAGGTTTTATACGCGAGAAATTTTTGGACCTCTTCCGTAACATTTGAGCCCGAAATATTGGGCTGACACACAATTTTCTTTTAAACTTTTCGAGGCCTAAAGCCAGTAAAAAATAGAGAGCTCCCCCTTAATCAGTGAAAATTAGCGAAAATTAGCTCCCCCTCAAACAGTGAAAATTCTCTCCCCCTCAAAAAATGCAACGAACAATATGTACAAATGCAACGCACACACACTGTTTTTGTTCTTTTTGATTTTTCACCCACGCAACACATGCAACGCACACACACTATTTTTGTTCTTTTTGATTTTTCACCCACGCAACACATGCAACGCACACACACTATTTTTTGTTATTTTTCTGGTTTTCTCCCCCTCAACACATGCAACGCACACACACTATTTACAAAACCCACACACACACACTTTTTACAAGTCCCACACACACACACTTTTTAGATCAGTGGAGACATAATTAAACTGGCTCGAGGTTCAACATGCCCAACTTGGAGACTAGGAACTGGAATCGTTTTTCATCCAATGCCTTAGTGAACAACTCAGCCAGTTGAAGCTCTGAGCTTACAAAATACATGTCAATGTCTCCTTTTTCCACATGATCCTTGATGAAATGATAGCGCAGGTCGATGTGTTTGGTGCGGGAGTGATGAACTGGGTTGCTGGTGATGGCTATGGCGCTTTGAGAGTCACTGTAGATCGGGATATGGCGGAGTGTGTAACCGTAGTCCTTTAGCTGGGTCTTCATCCATAATATTTGTGAACAACAGCTAGCAGCCGCGACGTATTCTGCCTCGGCCGTAGATGTTGACACACAGTTCTGCTTCTTGGAAGACCAGCAGACTAACTTATCGCCCAAGAATTGGACAGCTCCCGATGTACTTTTGCGGTCCATCCGGCAACCAGCAAAGTCAGCATCCGAATATCCGACTAGGTCAAAACCTGAGTGCTTGGGATACCAAAGGCCTAGATTCACAGTACCTTTGAGGTATCTCAGAATTCTTCGAACAGCGGTCAGATGGGATTCCTTCGGATTTGCCTGAAAGCGTGCACATAAGCATGTGGAGAAGACAATGTCAGGCCTGCTGGATGTGAGATATAGCAACGATCCAATGATGGCCCTGTAGTTTGTAGCATCAACTGGCTTCCTGGAGGGGTCTGAGTCCAGTTTGTTGTTTGGGGATATGGGGGTTGTCATGGAAGATTTGCTATCAATGTTGAATCTCTTAAGCATTTCCAGAATATACTTTGACTGATTGATGAAAATGTCGTCAGAGAGTTGTCTTACTTGCAGGCCTAGGAAGAAATTCAGTTCACCCATCATGCTCATTTCGAACTTGGTTTTCATCAGTTTCTCAAAGTGTTTGCACAGGCGTGGATTAGAGGAGGCGAAGATAATGTCATCAACATAGATCTGAATCAGGATGATGTCAGACTGTTGTCGCTTGATGAAGAGTGTCGTATCAATCTTCCCTTTTGAGAAACCTGAGTCAACCAGAAATTCGGTTAAGGCATCATACCAAGCTCTTGGTGCCTGTTTCAACCCATACAGAGCTTTCTTCAGCTTGTACACATGGTCGGGATATCTGGGATCTATGAATCCTTCGGGCTGAGCGACATAGACCTCTTCTTCCAAGACTCCATTCAGAAAGGCAGTCTTGACGTCCATTTGAAAGACAGTAAAGTTCTTGTGGGCTGCGTATGCAAGAAAAAGGCGGATTGCTTCAATTCTTGCTACGGGTGCAAATGTTTCATCATAGTCTATGCCCTCTTGCTGATTATATCCTTTAGCGACCAGTCGTGCCTTGTTCCGTATCACTATGCCTTCTTCATCCTTCTTGTTCTTGAACACCCATTTTGTGCCAATGATGGTTTTCTGAGGGGGTTTAGGCACGAGTGTCCACACATCTAGTCTGTCAAACTGATTGAGCTCATCTTGCATGGCAATCACCCAATCTGGATCAGCGAGTGCCTCTGAGACTTTGGACGGTTCATTCTTGCTTAGGAAGCATGCATAGTGACATTCATTTGTTGTTGCTGATCTCGTTCGCACACCTTGACTTGGATCACCTATTATTTGTTCAACAGGGTGTGCTGTTGTCCACTTCCTCTCATGAGCTAGAGGAGTTGGAGTGATTATTGGTTGATCTGAGTCCTGATATGAATTTGAAGGCTCTGGGGCAGCTGTGGTGTGTAGTGGAGATGATTCCGAACTTATGGTAAAGCCGTGATCATCCACACCTCTGGGATTGGTTTGAGGGGTTGAGGGTGTGGATGGTACATCATCTGGTCCTGTGAGGAGCGGAATCTCTGCTGTTGGCGTTGATGTTGTCTCTGGAGTGTATGCAGGAGGTGGAGATTGTGAGTTCTCGTAAAAGTGTCTGAAGAGAGAGTCGAGAATCACATCGTCGTGTTCGGTGTTTGGTTCAGCTTTATCAGAAGCTACTGGTACAGCAGTGGATGGATCGGTCTGGAGATGTTCAATAGCAAAGTCTGCCATTTCATAGAATGTAACGTTTACACTCTCGATGACAGTCCGCTTGTCTCTGAGATAGACTCGGTAAGCTTTGGATTGCAGTGAGTAGCCAATGAACACGCCTTCTCTGGCTTTGGGATCCAGCTTACTTCTCTCTGTCCGATCATTGAGTATGAAGCACTTGCAGCCAAAAACCTTGAGGAAAGAAATATCAGGAGTTTTGTTGAATAGGATCTCATGTGGAGTCTTGTCGAAGCGCTTGTGGATGAAGGTTCTGTTCTGAGTGAAGCATGCGGTATTGATTGCCTCTGCCCACATGAAGTGAGGCAATCTTGATTGGATTAACATGGTGCGTGCTGCTTCAACAAGAGTTCTGTTCTTTCTCTCAACAACTCCGTTCTGCTGGGGAGTTTTAGCTGCTGCAAATTGCTGACTGATACCGAGTGATTCATAGAACTCAGTGAGAGTCTGATTTTTAAACTCGGTACCATTGTCAGTTCTGACAATTCGAACACTGTGCTGTAGCAGTTTCTGGATCGTTCTGATAAAGGTCATAATGTTTTCCGCAGCTTCGTCTTTTGATCGAAGAAATTTTGTCCATGTATACCTAGAGAAGTCATCAACGATCACCAGAGTGTATTTGCGACCGTTGATGCTTTGTACTCTCATAGGTCCACACAGATCCATGTGTATTAGCTGCAACTGATGAGTAGATGAAGGTTCAGTTTTTGACTTGTGGGAGCTTCGCGTCATTTTGCCCATTTTGCAGGCACTACAATGATTTTCAGCGGAAGACTTTAGCAGAGGAAGCCCCTTAACAAGTTTCTTGGAGGACAGGGTGGATAGATGTTTGAAGTTCAGATGGGAGAGACGTCTGTGCCATAGGTTGTTCTGTTCAGTTGAAGCTTTGGACAGCAGACAGATGGAAGTGGTGGATTGGACGCTTTTCAGATCAATAGTGTACAGATTTGATGTTCTGTAACACGTTAATAATGTATTCCCTGTGCTGTCAAGAACACAGCATTGTTTTGCAAAGAACCTCACTTCCATCCCGCTGTCGCAGAATTGTCCAATGCTCAGTAAGTTGTGTTTGAGCCCTTTGACGAATGAGACATCTTTTATTGTGACACTGGCACAGACGACGTCTCCATATCCAAGGATAGGAGATGAGGCGTCATTCCTGAATCTGACATTGCCTCCGTAGCAGTTGGTGTAGTTGCTCAAAAGGTGCTTTATTCCGGTCATGTGGGTTGAGCATCCTGAGTCTAAGTGCCACACATGACCGTCCTGCAAAACAATCAAATAAGATCAGGTACCCAACTTGGAGTGGGTCCTTCTTTATTATCAAGAAACACCTTTTTAAAACTTGCTTTGAGCAGTGATCCAAGGTCAGCTGCTCTTTCAACAAAAGATCTATCTTCGATGGGCTTTCCAATTGCCAGATCTGCTTTTGCAGTGTGTCTGGTTTTTGGAGTCCACCTACCACTTTCCATTTTGGTGGGTCTGATGTTGTGAACCCACCTTTCCATTTTAGTCCTTGTGGGTCTAAGTTTGGGGACCCACCTTTCAGTTGCAGTTATGATGGGTCTTCGATTTGGACCCCACCTATCAGTTTCAGTTACGATGGGTCTACGATTGGGAACCCACCTTTCAGTTTTAGTTTGGATGGGTCTGCGTTTGTGGACCCACTTATTCGATTCAGGTTTGGTAGGTCTCATCTTGGGGACCCACCTCTCAGTATCAGTTTTGACGGGTCTTATCTTGGGGACCCATCTTTTCGTTTTAGGTTCAGGAGGAGAGTAGACAGGTGCTTTGTGATTGAATGGTTGTTTCTTGAGTTTGGTTTTAAAAATCTCCTCCTTAGAAAGCCGATTAACATGTTTCCTAGAATGAACTCTAAGGGCATATTTCATATCTGGAATACAAAACGTTCCCTTAGAAGTTCCTTTCTTGGTTTCTTTTTCAGGTTTAAGCTTTCTGGAAGGCTTAGATTTAACAACATTCATATCACATTCATAATTATGGGGATCTGGAACAGAATAACCATAAGCAACACTTGTATTAAAAATAGAACTTTGTCTAGAAGATGTCTCAGAAATATTCAGCTTGGGACTCAAGACTGAACTTTTAGAAGTTTGCTTTGAAGAGACAGAATTACAATTAACTTTTGAGTAAAATATTGAACTAGATCTAGGGCTGGCACTTTTCTCAAAAACTTTCTTTTTGCCTTCTGCGATTTCCTTCCTCTTTTTCCTCCACTCATTCTTCTCTTCTCCTTCCTTATTCACTTCATTCCCTGTAAACAAAGGAGAAGAGAGATGAGTGGACGAACCTTTAAAAGCATTGTTTTTCTCATGTGAGCTGTGTGAGCTGTCAGGCTTGGTCGTAGAAGGGTCTGTTTTAGCATGAAACTGTTCACTCAAATCATTAAATTTTTGGAGAAGTTCCTGCCAGTTGCGCTCAAAACCTTTCTTTTCAGTTTCAAATCTCTCTCTCTCGTTATCAAGAGTTTTCTGTAGGTTTTTGAGCTTTTGAGCCATGGGAAAAATACATGGTTCCTCGCCAGTTTTAGCAATACCAACTCTTGGAGGAGGATCTAGAGGATGTCCTATGTGAGGAATATCTTTAGCATAGGGGTCTAGGCATTCACTAAAGCAGGAAGTCGGTTTTTCTTCTGAAAGTTGTTTTTCATTTACAGAGGGATAATCACAAGAAATCGCAGGTTTTGGTTTCTTTCTCTTTTCTTCTTCTGCTTCAGCATAATCTTCATCACTTCGAAAATACATTTTCTCGCCAAACCCTAGTCCCATGTAATCTTTGTTATAGAATTGAAGGCAATTAACTTTCTTAAGATTACGTGGGTTTGTTATGCCCAGACCTGTTTTAGCATTGTAGAATCGGTCATCCTTTTGTTTGTTGTTAAGCAGAAAAACAGTTTGTTCAGATTGACCTCTTCTAGCAGCTAGATCTTCTAGTTCTTTTACTTTATTTAAAAGCGTTCTTCTTTTGTTATGCAAAAAATCGCATTCAGCCTTTGCTGTGCTTTTTTCCCGTTCACTGTCCTCAAATTTCTTAGTTAATTCAGTTATCTTTAGTTCAAAGCTTTCAAAATCTGAGGACACCTTTTTGACTTGATCTTTTGCAATTTCAAGTTGAATACTTAAGGAAGACTTTTGGTCTAGATTCTGTTTCAGAACTCTATGATTATTGTCTAGTCTCTCCTTTAGTTCTTTGATTAGATTGTCCTTTTCAAGTAAGGACTGCATTTGATTATTTAAAGAAGTATGGGAGGTACTTACAGAGCTTGTTGAGCAGTTGCCTTCGGGGATCGCAGCATCACCCTTTACTTCATCTCCCTCCACTCGTGCCATAAGAGCATAGTTGTCTTCCTCTTCCTCCTCCTCAGAAGAATCTTCTGCCCAGTTCTCATTTTCAGCAATCATGGCAGAGGTTTCTTCTTCTTTCTGCACCATCAGCATTTTCTGCTTATTCCACAGCATCTTCTGCTTGTAGAAGTTAACATCTTTCTTCTTTGGGAGGCGGCAGTCTTTGATCACATGTCCAGGTTTGCCGCAATTGTAGCATTTAGGAGCTTCTTCTGCCGATGATGCCTTTCTAGAAGATCCTTGATCATGGTTCTTCTGCTTGTAGTTTGAGGAGGAAGTTCTCAGTCTGTTGGAGGAAGTGTTCTTCTTTGCAAATCTTTTGGCCAGCATTGCCATCTTCTTCTGTAAGTCTGCTAGCTCAGTCTCTAGATCAGATTTGTCATCGTTACTCTCATCATCATCTGATTCAACCACCACCTTCTTCTTTTTCTTCTTTTGTGAAGTGGTTGTCCTTCTAGGCTGAGCATCCATTACAAGAGCTAAGGGGTTTGTGGTGTGATGATCCTCAGCGCATGCAACCTCGTTGACGAATTGCTTCAGATGTTCATAGAGTGTGCAGAGGTCAATTTCGTCCAGATCTATCCGTGATCTGACATCCTTCACTGTCTTTTCCCAAACAGGATGCAGGCTGGATAAGAATCTAATATTTAGTTCCAGATTGGACCTGAATACTTTGATCTTTCTGAGTTCATTTACCAGTTGAACAAGTCTATTGTAAGTCTCATTCAATGGTTCTCCTGGTCCTGCTTTGAAGGAGTCATAAGCGATGAGAATTGTAGTCTTCTTTGTTTTGAGGCTGATGCTTGTGCCTTGTAGCAGCTTCTCTATTTCATCCCACATCTCCTTAGCTGTCTGCATGCTATCTATGAGAACATAAACCTCATTTGGTATTGCTTGAAGGAGATACGTTTTGGCCATAAGATCACCACGAAGTCTGAGCTTGTCGGCTTCTGTGTATTCAGATGGCACTTTTCTCCTTATTTCTGGAAAAATAGGAGGATTGTTCTCTGGATCTCCACCAACTGAAATTAAAAGTTCAGCTGGTCCTTCAAGTAAGGATTCGAGCATTGCAGAAGAGTTCTCTTTGTGCTCGAGGAAGTTTAAAAATCTGTTCCTCCACATTTGATATTCTCCCTTCCTGAGGCTAGGAGGGGTACTGCTGTTCCCTTGTGCATTGTATTCTGAACCCATTGCTGTACTAAACTGACCGTTCGAGAAAATTGATCAAAAGATTTTCAGAGGCAGAATCTCGAAATATCAGATGTCGAGATCTGAATATCGAAATTTCAGATTTCGATAAAGGAGGCCCGGTATCGAGATTTGGGCTCGAGATTAAGGATCTCGAGATTTGGGATCTCGATATTTCAAATTTCGAGATGCTGATCTCGAGATTTGAAATGTCGAGAAGTTAATCTCTCGAAATCTTAATCTGATGAGTCAAATGTCGAGACCAGATGATCTTTCAACCTGTAAAAATCAGATAATCAAAATCTGAAGATAGTTTCCTGTAGAGTTGAATGTCGAGATCTTCTGGTAAAGTTTTCAGCTCGAAAAACGTAGCAGAACCTGTGAAGAAATAGGATATCGAGAAGCCTATCTCGAGATATCTCGAAAACAAAAATTGCGAAAAACACAAACTGAAGTATACCCTTTGATCGCTTTGAAGAGGCGATTCCAAAGGTGTAACTTTTACAATTTTTGAACAAGAAACAAAATTACAGAGCAAAAAATCGACAGAATGAACTACGTTAACAAAAACAGAGTATTCTGCAGGAGTTCTTCTGATCGTTCTCGATCGGCTCTGATACCAATTGTTAGTCCCTGTTTCTGTAACAGCAATGAATAATCGATCTAACAAGGAAGATTAAACGTAAAGATGAACACAGAATGAATCACCGTAAAACCTTCTTTGATAAACCGTGGAACGTACAGCAGAATGATAAGCGTAAGGCTATGAAATAATAAGTACGACGTTCAGCCTTTTCCTAAACCTCGGCTCCCTTTTTATAGGCGAGGTTTAGGTTAGGCGTAACAGGCTTTTGGCCTGTTTAAATGGGCCTAACACTTGGCCTGATTTCTATCTAATTTATGCACTATTTAAATACAAGGATTAAATATAAAGCTAATCTATGACCAACTTGATTCACAATAAAATATCTCCAACATTACCATCAGCTTCGGCGGGTATCCCCAAATCTGGGCCATCGGCCTCCTCGAAGGTAGTGGTCATCTTCGGCCACAATTCTACATCATCATCCTCGTCTCCATACATGAAGTACCTAAAGAAGCCGAGGGCGGTCATCTTGTACTCTGTGATGTAGTCCTTCACGCTCCTCGGCCCCCCTTCCAAGAAAGTGACTACTTGGGCATTCAGGATGGCACTCTTCGGCACATCATGGAGGGTGAATCTACCACTATGGACGACGGAAGGAAACTCAGTGCCCCCTCACCCAACGACACGAAGACAAACCTGCTCTTCCAACCGTGGATAGACGAAGGGAGATCAGTAAAGCTCCTCTTCTTCGGCAGTTGTTGAAGGTTGGCGTAGGCGGCACAGTTCTGGTGACTCCCTCGGCCAATCTGATACAAGTTCATAAAAAAGGCCGTCGTCGGCTTGAAGCCCAACTCATCGCAATGCAGCAGAAATCCCACAATCAGGGAATAGCTATTCGGGGACAACAGGGCCGGAGGAAGTCCCACCATGTCTAAATATTCAGTAATGAAGGGATGAAGCGGGAACCGCAGCCCTTTGGCGAAGCTCATCGGATACACTCCGAAATATCCCAGCGGCGGATTGAGAACATGATTCGTCGGCCTGGGAGCCCTAACCCTACCAAAGGGCCCTACGTACATCTGAGCAACCAGGTAGTCAGCCGCTCCACACTGTGGCTTGATGATGTAGATAATGCTAAGGTCCAACTGGGAGAAACCAGGCCCCGTCTTCGGCCGGCGCTTCCTCTTCGGGGCTGTACCCTTGACGGCGGACACCGGTTTTGGGCAGGGAATGGCGGTGGAGGTAGATGCACCATCCACGGCGCGGGAGACTTCCGCGTCTTCACCCTTAGACGACGATCCGACTTCCTCGTCCTCACCTTCATCGTCCACTTGATCCCCAGACTTCAAAGGGCTCAATCCCTCAATCTCCTCGCAGCATTCCTCCACCACCCGATAGTCAAGAGACTGGGTGGAGGGCTCGTCGTCGTAAGGATAAGACTCCTCGTTCAGGGTTTTCATCTTAACAACTCCTAAGGCACTACAGGGATCTACTTTAGATCCAAGGTGTTTTGTGACTAACACTAGATCAAAGTCTAAAGGAAGCAAAATATGTAAGAAATCAAAGAAAAGTTAAGGAACTGGCCTTGAAGTTTTGAAGGAGGTGAAGAACACTCGCAAAAGACTTTATCTCTCTAGAATTTTGGGCAGCGCTTCGTTTGCTCAGGATGCAAATGGAGGCTTTCTTCGGAATAGGAGGGGTATTTATAGCCCCCCCCCTAACGGTAACTACACGTGGCACCACCCTAGTGGCCACACCAACGGCCACCAATGGGATGTCACCACTTCGTCAATGGGCCAGGCCCCCTCCACAGATCAACAGCCCACCAGCAAAGCAGGGTCTACGGAGCGAGGAATGGGAAAATAGCACCCACAACGGCCAACACAGGCTACGGCTACCTAGGTCGCACCCGTATCGGCCATTTAAACGGCCATACATATTATGTAAAGAAAGGCCTTAACGGCCACAACACCCCAAGGGAAAGGAACCCAACGGCCATTCGGCCCTCGCACTAAACCCTTGATGATAACCCTTTGAAAGCGACATGCGTCCAAGGGTTCTCCCACAGGGTTACCTTGGTCAGGAAATCGCCAAAGGGTTGGATCCAAGGGCAGTATGAGGATCCCGCTTCGGCCTAGGTTTCAAGCTACTCCTTCATCCCTCAGAAACTCTTCGGCTTGAAGGAGTGGGGGACTGGGGGACTACACCGGCCTCAAGAACGCAAAGGTAGAAGGAAAATTCAAAAAACGCACTACACTGAAAACGTAATCATATCGGCTATGCATCACATCGGCTTCGAGGCCCCTGTAAGTTCCATCTACGGCCAGACCAAAGGTGCAACACGCTCATCATCCCCAAGGACCATCATCGTCCTCCAGACCTTGGGCAAACTAACCACCACACACCACCTCGGCTAGAGGCACGGTAAGTGATCAACGACGGCCAGAAGGGGTGAACAGCGCCCTCAACGGCCACTCAAAACAAAGGACGCTCATCGTCCTCTAACAAGCGATAGCCACGATGGCCTCCTTGGCCAAAAGTACGAAATTCAATCAACAACGGCCAGAAGGAGTGAACAGCACCCTCAACGGCCACCCAAGGCAAAGGACGTTCATCGTCCTCAAGCAAGACACAACCGCAGTGGCCTCCTCGGCCCAAAAACAAAATCCAGCCACCAAAGATCGTGAAAAGGTAAGAATGTCCTCATCGACCACTCATGCCAAAGACACATATCGGCCACTCACAACTGCGGACCTTCACCGCCCCCACCAAGAAAGGGCATTCATCGTCCTAGAGAGCAAAAAACACGTACCATCCGCATGGCTAGGATCTCTCCCGTCCACAACAGGGGACACGTAACGGCCAAACATAAAAGAACAGAAATCTACTCTCCTTCACTTCGTCTACATCTCAGCTTAGAGAGTGGGGGACTCCTGATGGAGTATATGGGTTCAGGCCCCAGGACCCACATACTCAGGAGAACAGGAGGCACAGCTGTCACCCAGTAGGACCCTCGTCGGCCAGATGACCCTCATCGCCCGGAACGAAGTCAACCCAGAACATGATCCGGAAGCCAAAAGAACCGGGTGACCTCGTCGGACGGGTCTTCATCGGCCATGCCCTCATCGGCCAGACCCTCGTCGGCCATAAAGCACTCCCAGAACCGGATTTTGCACTTACTCATTTGCACACTCCATCATTTACTTTGTATTCGGCCCAATAGCGGTCCAGTTGTAAATGGGCCTCCCAAGTCCATGGCTTGGGAGCCCAGCCCGTATTTTTCCTATAAATACTTCCTCTGGAGGTAGTTGTAGGGGTTGGAAAATCATTTATTGAAGCATTTACTTGCACTTATCTCTCTAGCTCTCACCTCTCTCTAGAATATACTCTATCAATAATATTCAAGATGATTGTAATTTTGAGATTTAGTATAAATAATGCCCCTAGAATTTGAAATGTAATGATTTTTACATTTGTACTTGCGTTCTCAATATGTTTTTTAACATTTTGAGGAACTTGAACTAGACGTCTTATTCTACTACGATGATCCAACTTTTATTGACATTGATTTTCATGTTTTATTCACAAGAAAAATTAAAAAATCTTTTATTCTATTAAGCGTTGAATAAATTAAGTTTGGATTTTATACTTGAAGCGATAAGACTTAAGAGCTATGAAAAGTACTTATTGCTTGTGTTTTGAATTTTCGACGTTTTTGCGTTGTAGAAAGTAAGTTGCATGTGTTAATTTTTCATGGAAAAAAATCCTTGGGAACCGATAAAAGTAAGAACCGAACCGTTTACTATTGGTTCGGTTCCACAACAGTTCTTGAATTTTTATATAGGAACCGAACCAATTTGATTAGTTAAGTTTTTCATAGTGGTTCCACTAATTTCATATAAGAACTGAACCGTTCGTGAGCCTAGTTCAAATCGAATAGTTTGATTTAAAACCGAAAAATCGTAAACTGAACCAAGCACCGAACAACTTGTAATACACACACACATATAGGTTATGGTTCAAATAAGAACATGATCTTAGAAGAGAAATAAGAATGAATCTGGACCATTAGATATGCTTTGAGTGAACTTCAGTGTGTTAGATGAAACTGTAATGTGCATTAGGTGAAATTGAAATGTGCAGCACAAAAAACGATGTAGAGACATTATGTGAAACTGAATTGTGCATTAGGTGAAATTGAAATATGCAGAATAAAAGGTATGGTGTGATGTTATTTTTGTACCTTTTATTCCGCACAGTTCAGTTTCACCTAATGCACACTTGAGTTTAAATTTTTATTCTGCACATTTCAATATCATCTAATGCACATTTCAGTTCCAACAAATGCACAATTCAGTCCCACATAATACAATCCAACGGTCCAGATTCATTCTCATTTTTCTCCTGAGAGTCCGTTCTTACCGGAACCACTATATATATATGTAGTGTACTTTGTATTTTTCTTCATTGTTCATCTTTAGGATATAAATAAATAATTTACACTTGAAAAATACAAATTTAGCATATATTATTTTAATATTTACATATTTCATACATTCATTATGACATATTTGTATTTGTTATGTTTTGTACTCTACCTGAATAAAAAAGATATTTCACAATAAAATAGCAAATTGCATTTATATTTTTTACATAATTCATTTGAATAAAATTATGAATATTGAAACATTTGCACCACTGACTCATTTAGCTTTCATTAATATTTTATGTGATATTATAAATGCTAATCAACTATAAATTTATTTTTTGTGAGAAGTAAATCTTTTTCCAATAGTTGAAAAGATGATAAAGGTTTTAATTTATACGTAGTAATATTTTATTTTATTTTCTATCTTTTATTTCCTTTTACATTTCATTTAAATAATAAATAAACAAAAATGAGATCAACTATTACTTGAGTTAATGCCTTAAATAGGACTAAAACAATAACCAAGTGCACAAATAGGACTTCCATGTTTAATAGGACTAAAAATGTATTTAGTTGACAAAGTTACCCTTAATGAATTTCTAATTCTATTTACAATAAAAAAAATAAAAAAACAACCCTAACAATCTCCCAACGTTTGACGGAAACAAAACCACCCAACTGCCGCTGGGAAGAAATCCGCCACCACAAAAATGCCGCTGTCGGAAAAATTTGCGGCCACCCAACCGCCGCCTCCCTTTCCGGTGCCGCTGCTGCTGGCCTTTCCTCTTTCCGATGCCCCACTCCAATCATCTCTGTCAGTTTTGTAGATGCAAATCTACCATCTTGTTACATAAAAAATCATGTTGTATATCAGATTTCCCATAAAATTGGAATAAATTTAGAATCTTTCTGTCATTATTAATATTAGATTTGCCATGAAAGTGGAAGTATGTTGTAATTGATCTCAAAGCAATAGTTTTTCTGCCAAAAAGTTGGCAAAATATGTACCCGATATACAAAATCATAAACTAGGCATCAGGGTTTTTAACGAAATCAGAGAAATCGATTTTAAAACTCATAAAAATTGATGACATAAAAGAAATCTACAGAAAAGAAAAAACATGGAAGAAGAAGAAAAAACAAAACGTATTTTTTTTGCCATAATAAATTACACGAAACTGCCATAATTGTGGCAAAAACGAACCCAGTGTCCAAAATTGAAAAAACAGAATTTTTAATGAAATTGAAATCAGATCTACGAAATCAATTTCTAAAAAAATAGAAAAAATGATGTGAAAACTCAGAAAATTGAATCAAATAAAAAAACTTCGAAAAAACAACAAAATCAACGATTTGCTTGATTTCTAAATGAAAAACAGAGGAGGGGATGAAGAAGAAAAAGGATCGGAAGAGGAGGAGAAGAACATGGAATGAGAAGAAAATCTGGAAGATAGGGAGCGACGACGGTAGCAATGAAGAACCAACGGCTGGAGTAGAGAGGTGTGTGTGGTGAAAGATTGGAGAACCAACTGCAGTCGAAAGAAGGAGAACAACCGACAGATGAAAGGGGGAGAGAGGTGAGGCACAAAGATAATGATCGAGAATGAGCGTTATAATTTTAGGGTTTTGATGTTATTATATAGGAGGGTATAATGGTAATCCAGAGTCCTATTTAGGGAATTAAAAACTTGTAGTCCTATTTAGGGATTTAGGTTTACTTTTAGTCCTATACAGGACAATTACTACTATTACTTTCATTTTTAATTCTAAAATATAGAACTTGATTAAATAAAATAATAAAAATAAGAAACCGAATCAAATCGAACTAAATTGAACCTAGTAATTTTCACTTTGGTATACCAAACTTCAAACCGAACCCAAACTGAACCGAAACACAAATGATTTTAGATGGTTTTAGTTTGGTACAAATTCTCTTAAACCGAACTGAAACCGAAGAAAACCGAACCGAAAACCGAATTGCTCACCCCTACGGCAGTCATGAATGGTTGTCAGAAAAGCATCCACATGGGCATCACTGGTTAAGAACAATCTAAACAAGAACGCAAATATGTGAATCTTTACCTACCACGCCCTGCCTTCTCCCAAAAAAAAACTTTTCCTAGATCCCTGCCTGCACAATCCCCCTTTTCTCGCTCTCTCTAGTTGTTTCTCAATAATCAGTACAAGTTGAAAATACAAAGGGACGCATATAACTCCACTGCCTCTGAAAGTTCTCCAGTGATCTAAGACCAAACCTTCCAATATTCAGACAATCCTGAATTGGCTAATAGTCATGAAGAGAAAAAATTACTAGAAAATATAAGTTGCTAGCTTTGGTTTCTTCAATCTGATGCTCCATGATGGTTTTAAGGAAGCTTAGCAAAACATGCATGTATAGAAATACCGCTGAGCCAGAGGAAGGAGCCTGATGCACTCAACAACAGTAAATTTTATTCCTTGAAATCATCAGACATTGCAGAAGGTATGCAGTGTGTAGTAAGAATGTCCAAAGTGGTAGCCTTTGCTGTCTTTGTTTGAAGGACCACTACCTGCAGAAATTACTACAAAGTTATAGGGGCTCTCCACAGAATACATTCAATACACACAGACAAATGATAGTGTCAAAGGATAATGGACACTTGGGGCCTAGCAGACAAAAATGTGCATGCCTGTTGGTATTCCAAGTCAAACTTCAAAAATTCGTCTTTGCAGTGCTCCACCATGTTGGCCAAGTTCTTCAAATTCTTCACAGGCTGGCCATTAAAAGCAAGTACCTGAATACAACATGTACTATACAGATGAAGTGGGAATGTGGTTTACAAAGGCCAAAATCAATCCTGACTTATGCGATTATATCTCTAACCTGAGTGTTGACAATGTCCTCATATCCTATGTTGATGTCAGCTACAAGAACCTTCCATGATTCCGCAATTAAAAGCCAGATGGATGGTCATAAAACTACTCGGACAACATCAAGGATAACAATATGTGAAGAGAGAACATTGAGAAAACCTGAGAAACTACGACTATTTGTTCATCCGCTGATTGTGGAAATGAATGCAAAAGCTTATCCAAAAGCTTGACTGGAGCTTCATACCCATAGTCCTTTCCATACTGGTGATGTAAATTGTAAGAGTTAAGGACAGGAAATGAGGGAGGGGGTGCTTCATTAATGTACTTAATTACGTACACAAAAGAGCCTTCGGCAGGACAAAGTACCTAAACTGGAATACTAAAGGCATGGCCTATTGCGTTTAAAGCTTATAACTATTTAGCAACTACAAAAGTAAACCAACAACCAGTGATGTTCCGATATATAGATTCAGTATAAAAACAGTAGGTGGTAAGTACAAAAAAGGTCAAACTTCAAAGATACTGAATCTTTGTACCACCTGTTGCCTGTTGGTGCTATGAATTAAATTCATGTGATATCATCGAATATGCGGTACGTCGGAATATTTATACTTCATAAGCATATCTAACAGTTTGAAATCATACACGCACCTCAGAACGAAGGTACGGAACTGACACTGTTGTAAAAACAAATCCAGCAATAATGTAGTACGAGGGTGGTCTGCCTTTGTTGTGAGCTGGAATCAACTTTCTCTGACTTGCAAGCTCAATATTAAATGTGTAGGTCTCACGATTGCGAAGAATTTTAATTGCTGCACTGTCTCCTGTGTATTTCTGGGATACAAGATAACTAAAACCTATCCGCTCTCCATGCCGGAATGGAACTGAATATAAGGCACAAGATATATTAATATTCAATTCTCAAACAGATCTGAGTGCTCCCTCAATTGCTATAACAGATAAAATTAATCCATCCCATTAAAAATTTAAAACCGATGTTTACTGAATTAAGGGTATCAGGTCTTCTCGGGATTCGGGAATATGGAATGATGAGAATGCCATATATAACCTAACGTTTTAATGGTGTAAACACGATTTTAACATTAGGAACTAATTGTATCTAAAATCAAAATAACAATGGAGAGACTAAATTTACAAATATCAAAAGGCATGTCCAACATCACGTAATATCAAACTATCGAGGACTAAGAATATGAGCTTCCATTTGTCTCATATGTACATCAGTGTATGTACAGAAAACAGGCACAGTCAAACGCACATTCAAATAAGTCCATCTGTATTACTATTGGACTACTCAGATGGCTTTTGTAGAATATACAAAAATATATGAGATTAAAAATTTCCACGAAAGAAGATAATAAAATACGGCAACAACATCTTATTAGGGTGCATTCAATATGAGATTAACTTTTGCGAGCTTTTCATTACCCTATAAAAGTCTTTAAATGTGTGACAATAGGTAATAGACTTTTACTTAAGATGTATAAAAATTACTACAGTATATTATAACCTACCAAAGTCGGTCATTTTAAAATTCTATACAAGTCAAGACAGCTTAAGATGAATATGGCACCCGTCAACTTTAGAATAAATATAATTTTATGGCATTTTTAAGTTCTAACAGTCTCACTCAGTTGTTCTTTTTTAGATTGTGAAGAAAAGTTTCAAGGCAACATAGAACATATAATCACATGTTACCAAGTTCAATATCTGCACATATGCTACATAAAACATGTATTGTCCCAATAAGACATAAAAACACCAAATCTACCTGTTCCATCATTTGCTATATCAACCCCATCAAAGCTTAAAACTATATCAGATGGCTTTAAGAGCTTTGACTCTGGAGAAGTTGGGTCAATTCTTTTTATCCGGACACCCTTCTGGTTAGGTTTCATTCCAACTGACAGTCTAAAATCTGGATTTTCCATCTTTTGCCACTCAATTCCAAGAATAGGAAACCCTGTTGCAGAGTATTAATCATGACAATCTAATCAGAAACAAGATCATAAATTATGTTTCAGAGATTATGTGTGAAAGAAGATTTAAAAACAGGCTACGAGAATCATGACAGCCAAGGCTACTAAGTTCCAAATTTCTCCCTTAAAACATCATAAACATGGTCTCAAGCTGCTGAGTAAAAGTAACAAATAAGATGTTCAGCATCAGTTTATTATTCCTAACATAATACAATAAAATGCAAATTTTACACAAAGTCTTTATTTGATCATTTAGTCCTTAATCATGGTTTAGTGGTTTATCATATTGTACTATGAGCTGTCCTGTTGTGTATTTATTGTTTAAGCTGCTCGTAGCACTAAAGTATTTAGGACTAGCCGAGTAGCCGTTTGAATTTAACAGTGTGATACTCTGGGTTTAAGCACACTTTAGCCTAATCCATACCTTTTTGGTTTCATTCACTAAAGTTGTGACAACAAATCTAAAGTTGCTCATTGTTGTTGGTCACACAATTGTTCGTGAAGCAGGTTAGTCTCCTCTTTTATCAATTCATTTTTTTCATCAAGTGTCCCTTTCAAGACCTATTATTTTCCCAATAAGTGGGGTTCTCAATATTGCGTCGGTGACTCTTGCATTCCTTTTTGTGTGATAAAGAGGCATTGCTAATTCTAAAATCCCTTTTTTGTATAGCAATGGGTTTTCAGACAGTCTTTTACCCTCTCACACGGTTTGATGTTGGAGGCTAGTTTTGCTACCTTTCTGTTAAATTCTTGTAATTTTTACTAATATTATTAATGATGGTTGTTGTTCTGATTTGTGGTTTTGTAGAAGGCAAACATGATTATATTAAAAGCTTGTGTACAAATTACTTGGAAGAGAAGTAAAATAAAATGAAGCACTATTGGTATTCTGAACTCTTGTGAGAGTTTGTTTGCATATCCTATAGATAAACTAGGGACGCACAACTTACCAAGTAATAAATTAGTAGATAAATTAGGAGAAGAGATTACTCTTTTATTCAAGGTTGGAAATAATTAACACCCTGATAAGAACAGTTCGCAATCCACAAGATACAGAACGAACTGGAAACAATCTACAAACTTCATTAATGGCGGTATACAGTACAATAGTCCCAAAGCTAGAGATACGACTCTAACTTCCCAGTCCCAAGCCAAGCATCTAACAGCCTGCCTAACTTCCAACTGGTTTATTCTATTTATAGTCCCAACTCCTTAACTATAAGTAGTTAATAGTTCATAACAACTATCCGCCAGCCAAAACAGATAAACTACTTCTTCTTTCTAGAATAGACTAAGCCATATCTATTCTTATTATTTATAATAGTCAGGGTCCTATCAATACTCCCCCCCAAAGAAACAAGCTTGTCCTCAAGCTTGAAGTCTGGAAACTGTGTCTTCAACACTTGAGCATCTTCCCAAGACCTTTCAAATTCTGGCAGGTCTTCCCAATGTATCAAAACTTTAGTTCTGCCATCAGTTCCCTCCCTGGTATCCACCACCTTCTCTGGCTTCACCAGCAATTCTCAGTTTTCACTCAAACATTTAGGCAATGGTTGACAACAAGTATTGGAAGCTAGAGCTTTCTTGAGTAAAGAAATATGGAATACTGGATGGATCAGGCAATCATCTGGCAATTTCAGTTTAAAAGCTACAGCATTCACCTTCTCAATGATCTCAAAAGGTCCATAAAACCTTGGACTCAATTTCTGATTGATTCTCTTAGCCAAACTCTGCAGTTTATAAGGCTGAATCTTCAGGAAAACTTTTTCACCCACCTCCAACTTCATTTCCCTCCTATGTTTGTCCGCTTGCTGCTTCATCTTATTCTGGGCAATAGCTAAATTTTCTTTGAGTTCTGCTAACATTCCATTCCTCTCAGTTGTCAGTCTTGACACTTCATCATTAGCAGTCATAACCACATCCCCGTTTACAATGGGTTGAGGTTCTTGCCCATATAAAGCCTGGTAAGGGGTTTGTTTTAAGGAAATATGGTAATTAGTATTGTACCAATACTCTGCCCAAGGTAACCACTTGGACCATTCCTTAGGTTTCTTCATTGTGATACATCTCAAATAGGTCTCTAAACACCTATTAACAACCTCCGTTTGGCCGTCTGATTGAGGGTGATACGCAGTACTGTATCTCAACTGTGTGCCAACCAGTTTGAATAACTCAGACCAAAATGAACTCAAGAAAATGCTGTCTCTATCACTCACTATGGATTTTGGAAATCCATGGAGTCTAACTACTTCTTTGACAAACATTTCAGCTGCTCCTTTAGCATTAAATGGGTGAGATAAGGCTATAAAATGTGCAAATTTGGTTAATCTATCAACCACAACCAGAATAGTGTCTTTCCCTTGAGCTTTTGGCAATCCACCAATAAAATCCATGCTTATATCAGTCCAAATGCAATCTGGAATAGGTAATGGTTGTAACAACCCTGCAGGTTTCAAGGCATGATACTTGTTTCTTTGACAAACATCACAATTCTGCACATATTGTTGTATCTGCTTCCTCATACCCACCCAGTAGAACAGTGTTGAGATCCTCTTCATAGTTCTGAAATTACCAGAGTGCCCTCCCGTTGCAGAATCATGATATTCCAGAAGAATCCTTGTCACTCTTGGGGAATTTTGGGGTATCATCAGCCTTCCCTTGTAGTATAACAACCCCTTCTTTAGTCTGAAATCCGCCATATGATCCGGATGACTTAGAATCTTCTGAATAATATCAGCACACTTTGGATCTTCCAGCAGCTCATCTTCTAATCCTTCCCATTCCTGACAATTTACAATTGATAAAGCTGAAAATTTTGATTTCCTTGACAGAGCATCTGCCGCTTTATTCTCACATCCAGGTTTATATTTAATGATAAAATTGTATCCCATTAGCTTGGCAATCCACTTTTGTTGATCCTCTCCCATTATTCTTTGCTCCGTCAAGTATTTGAGGCTTCTTTGATCAGTGTGAACCTCAAATTTCCTGCCAAGTACGTAGGGCCTCCACTTTTGGATTGCAAACACAATTGCCATCAATTCTTTTTCATAAACAGATTTACTCAAATGTTTAGGTGCTAGTTCCTTGCTCAAAAAGGCAATGGGACCCCCATCTTGCATAAGTACTGCCCCTAACCCCTTCCAGATGCATCAGTGTCTACTACAAAAACTTTATTGAAATCAGGGATTCTCAACACTGGTAAAGAAGACATAGCATTCTTCAACTCATCAAAAGCTTTCGTAGCCATATCCCATCCTTTAAACCCATCCTTCTTCAGCAATTGTGTTAATGGAGCAGCAATGTGACTATAGCCCTTGACAAACCTCCTGTAGTATCCAGTAAGGCCCAAAAAACCCCTCAACTCCTTTAAATCTATTGGTACAGCCCACTCTACCATGGCCTTAGTTTTACTAGGGTCAGCTGCCACCCTTATGCAGAAATGATATGACCCAAATAACTCGGTTGCTCTTGACCAAAGGAACATTTCTTCTGATTTGCTACCAAATCATTCCTCTTTAAAGCGTCCAGGACTAATTTGAGGTGTTCTTTATGATCCTCCTTGGTTCTGCTGTAAACCAGTATATCATCAAAGAATACCAAGGCAAATTTCCTGAGAAAAGGTCTCAAAACTTCATTCATTAGAGCCTGAAATGTTGAAGGTGCATTAGTCAACCCAAATGGCATGACTAGGTACTCGTAATGACCTTCATGTGTTCTGAAAGCAGTCTTACAGGTATCACTCTCCTTCATTCTGATTTGGTGGTAGCCTGACTTCAGATCCAGTTTGGAAAAAACCCTTGCTCCCCCCAATTCATCTAGCAACTCATCTATAACTGGTATGGGAAACTTATCAGGTATTGTGATCTTATTCAGGGGCTCTATAATCACCACAAAATCGCCAACCACCATCTTTTTTCTGGCCAATAAGATAGGACTGCTGTAGGACTATTATTGTGCTTAATGATACCAGTTTTTAACATTTCACCAATTAATTTCTCTATCTCATTTTTCTGATCAAAAGTGTACCTGTAGGGCCTCAGATTTGGTATACTAGCTCCTTCTTGGATGTTTATGGCATGGTCACAATCTCTAGCAGGAGGAAAATTCAACTGATTAGTAAACACTTCTGGAAATTCAGCAATGATGTCTTCCCAAACCTTGGCTTCCTTAGTATTCTGTTCCAAACCATACAACTGCCCTTCATAATAAAGAAAATATACATCTCCTTCTTTCTGCAGAATATGAAGCATAGTTTTCACTGGAACCTCCCAATTATTCAGTGATGCTTTCCCTTGGATACAATTTATCCTTTCTTGTTGTTTCCATCTTATTACTTGCTTCTGAAAATTCACTTCCATGTCGCCCAACTCAGCCAGCCATGCCATACCCAAAACAATATCTGTGCCACCCAATTCCAGAATATAATATGATTGATGTATGGTATTTCCTTGCACTTCCAGCTTCATTCCATCACATCTGCCATTATTATGGATGAGATCCCCATTGCCAATCTGCACTTTAACTCCTTGTATAGGCATAAAAGGTACTCGCACCTGTCAATGAAACCCTGCGCTATGAAATTGTGTGTTGCTCCACTGTCAATCAGAATGTTCACAGGTTGTTTCCCATCAAGCCAATTCAACACACCTTGCACCTTGAATGTTTTCATGGATGGAATACCCTCCTTACTTAAAACAGAAAGTTGCATTGTTTTAAGTTGTTTATGAGTATCTTCCTCTTCTCCACATTCCAGTAATTCCCCTTCAGATTCATCTTCTCCTTCAGATTGCTCCACTAGAATCATCTTATAGTTCTTCATCTTACATATATGACCCTTGCCCCAGTCCTCTCCACATTTGAAACACAAACCTCTCCTACTTCTTTCTTGCAGCTCACTGCTGGATAACCTGGGACCAGATTTACTCATATTAGGTGCCTTTATGTCAGTGTTGCTTCTGTAATCTGAGTTACTCTTTGGTAGGTTAGAGTTACTGTTAGTAATACTTTTCCATCTGCTTCCATCACCCCAAATTGCTTGAGAATTTGAGCCACTGCTCTTACTTAGCCCCTTTTTCTTCCCTTCCTCTCTGTTCTTCATCAACATTGCTTCATTATTTTTGTTTTCAACAAGAGAAGCTTGACCCATGAGTTCAGCTAAGGTTCGTGTAGTATACAACTTCAGTTCAGCCCTGATATCTCTTCTCAATCCCTTAAGAAAAACACCTTTCAGAACCTCCTCGGTTAAATGTCCCTGTGAAGCTATGGCCGTTTCAAACTTGTCTATGTACTCCTTCATAGTTCCTCTCTGCTTTACACTGAACAAGGGTCCTAACGGATCTTGTACTAGCTCTGGTTGAAAGCGTGTAGTCAAATCCTTCGTAAATGTCTCCCAGTTCATATGGCGAGCCTGGCCTTCCCACCATTGGAACCAGCTAAGTGCTTGGTCCTCCATCGCCAGAACTGCCATGTCAATTTTGTCTCGCTCATCAGTCTGATTCAATCTGAAGTAGCGATCCATCCTCATCAACCACCCAAAAGCATCATCTCCGTTGAAAATAAGTAAGTCAATTTTCCGTCCAGCTTTATTCGGATTTCGATGTTGACTATGGCGATCGCGATCCTGATGCGAGCTAGAGTAATCGGAATGTGTTTCAGAACCTTCCGAACTGTCATCATGCTTCGTGTGTTTCTTCTGTGATGATCGGCGCGAAGTGTTCGACTGGTGCGAACGACTCCGTGATCTATCTGAGTTCCTGTTCTGCATTTCAGCTAGATTAGCTTGCATCGTTGCCAAAGCGGTCGTGAAATTTGACTGCATCTCTCTCAAATTCCTCTCCATGCTAGCTTGCATCTCCCGCTGGCTCCTTTCTATTTCCGTCAATCTGCTTTCCATCTTTGCGCGCGTCACGGTCATCCAACGATCAAACACGCTCTGATACCAATGATAAGAACAGTTCGCAATCCACAAGATACAGAACGAACCGGAAACAATCTACAAACTTCATTAATGGCAGTATACAGTACAATAGTCCCAAAGCTAGAGATACGACTCTAACTTCCCAGTTCCAATCCAAGCATGTAACAGCCTGCCTAACTTCTAACTGGTTCATAACAACTATCCGCCAGCCAAAACAGATAAAGTACTTCTTCTTTCTAGAATAGACTAAGCCATATCTATTCTTATTATTTATAATAGCCGGGGTCCTATCACACACACCCCATACAACAACATTAAGGTCTTAGTCCCAAGCGAGTTCAAGGTCGGCTAACATGAATCGACATATGAAATCAGAGAAAAAATATTGATTATCATGCCCGCCGCTCCCAGGCGACGAGCTTGCAACCTAAACATACTTATCATAACACTCATGCCTATGAAGTGTAGTGTGCCCTTGCATATATGACACCACCCTCCTTCGGAAGTCGAAGGGATGACATGTCGCTTCTAGACGGTGACCTACCTATAACGATATTCATATCATGTGATGTAACTAAATTATACAATTGGTCATCACGTGCCTACCATTTATCCTGATTTAGGACATGTATGATACCAAAAAATTGTATCATGGCGGAGTTTAACTAACACGTTGTACTACCCAAAAATAGCATTGTTGATAGGTGTGAAAACACATGATAGTCTGATACGTTGTGCAATATTTTGATTTGTAGGAACCACGGGGAGGATTTGAGCATTGTTGGGGTAAAAATGAGCATCTAAAGGAGTCTCAAAAGCATAAATGCATAATTTGAAAAACACGGAGATCAAGGGGTGCAGCACAAAGAAGTGAGAAACTTTGAAGCACGGTAACTCTCCGCTGCTCATGTGATAGAGTCACGGAAATCTGGCGATAAATTGTTGAATATTAAGATTGAAATTGACCAATGAGCATTTTATCTTGATTATTCATTTTGTCTCTTGTCATTCATTATTCTTTGTATATACTCATTCATTCTTGAATCAACATGTAATTCAAGTTTTAGTTTGCTTGAGGACAATCAAAGGCTCAAGTGTGGTGGAGTTGATAGGTGTGAACCTAAGACTTTCTCATATATTTTGGTCTTGGTTTGTCAACATTTGGTGATTTTCCTCACTTTTCCGCTTTACTTGTGTAATATTATGGTTTGTAAGAATCATGGTAAAGATTTGAGCATTGTTGGAGTGAATACGAGCATCTTGAGGAGTCTTAAGGGCATAAATGGATGATTTGACGACCACAGAGATAAAACGGAGCACAAAAAACAAGAAACGAAGGCATCGAAGGAACCACTAGCAAGAATGCCAAAGAGAACTGTGTTCCTCTCAGCGTTCTTCATTTTGTTCCCTCGAATTGTCATTTTAATGTCCGGAACGCCGACATGGAACAACATTCCTTCTGCATTCCTCCAGAGGCAGTGTCCTTGTCTCCGTTCCTTCCACCGTTGCACTTTCCACCGGCAAGCAAAATTTGTATTAAGGTATGAACGTCGTCACTTTGTTATGAAGCAGCAGTCGCTTGTTAGTGAACAAGCAATTTTCACTATGGGTCATCCGAAAACAGTCTCTCTGGGTTAAGACTGCGTACATCTGACCCCTCCTTACCCCACCGAAGGTGTGGGAGCCTTTGCGGCACTGGGGTAATGATGATGATGATGATGTATGAACGTCATCTCTCCCAACATTGCTCCCTAAGAGAAGTTGTTCCCTCTCGGCATTCCCCTGATTTTCCCGTGTGTATAAATAGCATTCCTTGTCTGAATTTCACAACTTTGAACGAGATTTCTTCTTAGAATACCTAGTTTTTTGTTGCAAGCTTCCTTAACTATTTGTATTACATTTCTAAGTGTTTCTTGAATCAAATCCTTGTTCAATCTTGCATTTAATACCTTAGATTACACTATCTCCATACTTTTGTTGTATCATGCATCAACTTCATTTCAAGGCTATGTGTTGCATATCTTCATTTCAACTTTCAAGCCTCAGCGCCTCTAAGCGTTGGACATCTTAAGTGGTTAGTCTCGTATTACCGCCTGTTTGGTAACCCCTATTTTCGGTTTATCATCCAACTTTTTTATAACTTTTGATTTCTTACACTGAATTATGTAATGATCAAAATAAATAAGGTTGGAGTTACTTTTTAGTTGAAATTGATGAAAAGGATTTTTTAACGATTTCCATATAATTTTACTTTATTTTATTAATAAAATCTATTTTAAATATCATAAATATAATATCTCACCACTCAACTAATTCAAACATTTCTGAAGGAATTTCACCAATTTCAGCCGATTAAGCAAATTCAGTGTTACCGAACAGACTCGTAGTCGACTGAGACTTAAGCCAAAGGAGTGTTTTGTTCGAGCATTAGCGCCCTAGAGGCATTAGCCTCACCCGTCTTTTAAAACCATGGGAATAGATCACAATAACTCGTGAAGACAACTACTAAGTAAGTATATGACATCTATCATTCTTGCTTAGTAAAAAAGAGCGTGAGGACATGGTATTATTTATCAAAATCACAATTATATGAATATAGAATGTTTTGCATATGTCATCATGTCGATTGGGAAGGCTCTAAGGATTATTGAAGATTTACATCAAGTTATTATGAAAAAACGTGAAAAGGAATTGCAAGAGAAAAAATGACAAAAAATAGCTCATGAGACAATACAACAACATCAAAGCATTAGTCTCAAATTCATGAGAAAATGGTATAGCATAAATCATTGCTTTAGGTGATAGGAGTTTACAATAACAATGAAAAAGAGAAGAGTAAACCTAAAGAAACTGAGGCGTTCTGGAACAAAGAATGTAAGGATGATGAAGGATGGAAAGCTTATGGGAGGGTAGACAATGGAAGATGAAAAGCTAAATGGAGCACAGAACAGAGGTGCAGAAAGAGGAAGATGAATAATGGCAGAGAGCTGAGTCACAAACGAAGAACAGCCCAAACTTATGCGTTACAGGACTAGTGGGAGGACAGTTTGATTTTCCTATTTTTGGTTTAATTTGATTACAAATACTGATAAGTTAAAGTTTGCTAGTTTGCTAGGGTTTCTGGAATAAACCAGATGGGTCGACCAGTAGGGCTGGGACGATTGATCGAGTTACCCAGCTACAAAAAATGGGCCAGTCACAAACAACTCAACATGGCACCACACCACCGCAGCGCTACACTGCCATGGCGTGCACCATGAAGGTTCCGCCTCACCACTGCTATAAAATGGAGGCTTGCTCAAATTCCGTCACCGCCATCTGCCATGGCCACTATTTGACAACACTGATCAAGGATATCACCGACCGAGAATCTAATACAACTTAAAATACGAGCCCTGAAACTAAAAGCTAGTATGGAAGTTGGAAGACTAGCCATTAAGCATTCTTGAGGTTTCTCTCTCTGGAAGTGACAAATTTGAGATTCTTTTCTCCCGTGTTGTCAATCCTGGATAGTGGAGCGTAGCAGCCAACACTGAAAACACTATAGTGGTATGGCAGATAGCGGGATGAGTGCTATAGTGCTATTTACTTTACTTATGTAGACAATATATATGCAAAATACATATTATATGTATGCATATAATTACATGTCATGCACATATCAAATCCAAGAAATGATAAATCACAAATATATTACTCAAAATCTCAAACATCATGAAATATGTACTTACTAGAGTATCAATAAAAAGGCACTAGTGTCTTAAACAAAAGAAACGAATAATGTAAGTAACTTTACATGTAAACATTGAAAATTAAAAAACCAGCTCCTCATAATTTTTGATAAATTAACAGTCATCAATATCTCATTATAGGACAATCAAAGTTGTTGGGATGCCTTGGACTACCCTGACATGGAGATGTACGGTGTAGGTTATGTTTGATCTTATCATCTTAGTTTCTGTTTTGAGCTATTTTAGCAGGATTTAGTAGGGTTATTTTATCCCCATGTGTTTTGGAGGGTGTACTCAGGTTATTTCTTTACTCTAAAAACATCTAAAAGTAAAAAATACTCCCAATTCCCCCAAAACAAGCACTGAAGTAGCCCCATAAATTATAGCGGTGCCATAGCGCCCACTACAGCTGCTATTCTTCCCTCCTATAGCGCTTGCTACTGGCGCTGTTTCCAACCACTCCGCTACAGACAATCTGATAGCGATTAGCGGCCTAGCCCAGCTCCACTACTCTGCTATAGCGGCACTATAAAGCGTTATCGACTTCCTGCTATCTTAATGGCTAAGGCTAACCGCAACCCAACCCGTCAATAAATCTAACCCCCCACTAGTTTATACATATCAACCCAGTGAATCCAGTTTTGCCCTGCAACCCTTCACCGTCAGTATATTCACTCAGCACATTGTTTTTTTAATTAATCGCATATATCCTTCATTTCATTTTCATTTACCCCAGTGCCGCAAAGGCTCCCACCTACGTTGTTTTTTTAATTAATCGCATATATCCTTACTTTCTTTTATTACACATCATTTATGTGACATTTTTTACCAATAATTATGATTATAAAAGTCGAACATTCCGATGTAAAAAAAAATTGAAAGTATTAAAATGCACACTTGAGTTCAAATTGAAATAAATTTCAATAAAAACACAATATTACATTATTTTCTATATTGCTATATTATTAAATTGTCTTTTTTCTCTTCTTTTTTTCTTTTTTTTTACCCCAGGGGGTCGGGGTAAACTAGGATCAATGTCACTCCTTTGAGTATTGCACCCGGGACCTCCCATAAGGGAGACTGAGTCGGCAACCAGCTGAGCTGGACCGCTTCCTCTAAATTTTCATTTTTAATACTATGTCTTTGTTGAATATTAAGATGAATCAATTTTTTTAATTAATTGTTTTGTAAGTATTAAAAATGCATACCCTTGAGTTCAAATTGAATTGCAATTAAAAATGCACACTTAATTCTTTTTAAGTCCAAAAGAACACCAGCCGCATCAATTTTTTTAAGCAGCCATGTTGGACGCAGCACACCAGGTGAGCTAGGAAGACACACGCGCCAATGCCATCCTCTCCTTCCCTCCTGCGTCAGTCAGGCGCGTCACCACAGGGAGGGCCCCTTCTGTCCTCTGCGCAAGTCAGCCCATGGGGCCACGGTGAATGTCCCAGGCACAACTCGCCCCCCTCGATTTCCCCTATTCAATTTGTAACCTCCTTATACAATTAATTAGCTGGTTGCATCTCTTTTGGGGTGAAAACCTCCCATTTGGAGTTTTCACTCCACCCCAATGCTGACAGCATTTCATTTCATTTTCATTTACCCCAGTGCCGCAAAGGCTCCCACCTACGGTAGGGTAAGGGGTCGGATGTACGCAGTCTTACCCCTGTACTAAAGCATAGAGAGACTGTTTCCGGATGACCCATAGTGAAAATCCCGTCCAAAATTGCATGGACTGACTGCTGCTTCATAACAAAGAAGCGCAGACAGTTTAGTGAGCCATTTTGCTTTATTCCATCATAATCTCAAGCCAAAAAATAATGAATCTTTGGCTCCATTGCAAATGATGGACTGACAGCCTAAAGGGATATTTATAGAGCAGAATGCCACTTCTGTCTGGGTCGTGTCAGGTTAGACGTGTTTTAATGCCTGGCATTAACTACAGAGAACTTGTCCCACATCTAGGCTGGTGGAATGGACAGATAGGACACCCATCTAAGCAGGGCTGGTCCAGCTGGACATGAGCCAATTGCATGAGTCCTGAAGCCATAACATGGACTCATGCCCAGTCTTATATATTGACCATGTTTCTTTATGAAAATGTTTAAGATTGGGATCTTAGATGATCATAAATCAGAGCAAAACTCACCAGTATATGTTCCATTTGTTTCATAGTCTTGGATGAAGTGCATGATGACGGGTGTCGGTATAACATAACCAATATTTTCTGCATCTTCATGTTTTAGGGATTGAAATGCAATACCTACACAATTTCCCTGGTCGTTAAATGCAGGACCACCAGAATTTCCAGAATTTATAGCAGCATCTATCTGTGAGAGTGAAACCGAGCAAGTCAGAGCTATGATTCATACGGCAGCCAATGAAGTAGATTGAGACATCGAATACCTGCAATCCCAGAAGTTCGGTTGATCCGTGAACATATGACAATACCTCTATGCGTGAAACAACCCCACTTGTAACCGAAATGGTGTCTCCCCCAATTGGATAGCCTACTACAGTCACAGCATCTTGAAGCGCGGGGAAAATGCCAAATTCCACTGGAGATGCCCCTTCCCAGAACTCATCATCCTCAACTGTAAGCAATGCTGCAGGATCACATTTACAAAGATTAGTGACCGTGAAAAATGAAAGTCCCCAAAACAATATACATAAAGATTGGGGTCTGAAGGGAGAACAATAGAGCTGAACAAGACAGAATTTATGATGCACATTAAATTATTACTCCGTATAGTGTAAGTGGCCACTGGCCTGCAACAAGGTCAACCGTCAACACCAGCAAACACAAATTAAAATTAATGATCGAGCATCTTACCAACATCGCACTCCGTTCCAATGGCAAGCACCTTGGCAAGATACTTGGTATCTGATCCTCTCTTTTTCAATTTAACCTGAGTGTAATGCTCTACGGAGTGAGCGTTAGTCAAAACCCTCCTACCCTTAATGACAAACCCACTACTACTCGAACTAAACTGCCGCTTCCGCTGCCATGGCAGAGAGAAGTTAGGTTCAGTATGCGTACAAAACACCTTCACTACGGCGTCCATTGCAGGTAGAACCCGAGCGACAGCCGAATTCGAGGCAGCATTATCACTTGGAATCAGAGAAGCCGGCCCATTAGGCTTGTCAATCACCCGTCTAGGCGGGGATTTGACTTTTAGGGTTCCTAGGCTTTCGTGGTTGGATTGCGTCACCGGGTGCATGGGGACTTTGCGTGGGCGACCTCGGCGGCGGCGGTGGGAATCGGAGGACAAGTTGGATGGACTGGTGATTAGCTCTACGTTGCTGACGGAAAAAACGATATCGTCGCTGGTTGGCGACGCTGATGCGGTGGATGTAAAGAAGCTAGGAGTTGCCGAGTCTTCAGGGCATTCGGATTTAGGCTTCCTGCCTCGTTTTCGCTTGTTATCACCTGCCATTAACGACGACGGTTGTACAAGGGTGCAAATTTAGACAGATTCTCCACTGTTATATGAGTGGAAAGTCGAAGGTGGGAGATGGTGGAGGCAAGCTGGGGTCAGTCACTCAGGCTCATTCAGACTCGGTAATCTTCAGTTTTCAAATCTTGCTCATTCAATAAGCCGTATCGGTTATAAGATGGGTCAAAGTAAAGGATGATTGACTTATGGTGGTGAAGTTTCAGGAAAAGGTTTAGATAGGGCCTCGAACTTACTTAAAAAGGTCAAACAAGGCCTTATAAATGAAGATCTGTCCGGTCATCGCCATTTGGGGCGGTTTCCGATGGAATTTTTTGATGAAATTTTGTGAGCATATTTTTCATTAAGTCTAGTTCACTCATACCAAATTTCACCTAAAACTTCAATCGGAAAAGCATTCAAGTTAATTCTTGAAGATAACTACGCAATTAAAAGCGCAGTTATCTTCAAGTATTAATTTGAATGCCTTCCCGATTTAAGTTTTAGCTTCAAGAACAGTGAATCCCCAAAGGGGATAAACCCGTTCCGCATCACAATCGCGGCCGAGCCCAGCTCAGGATCCAAAGGACCGGGCCAAATGGACAGGTAAGACGAGCGGATGACGGAACGAAGAACGGGGAATCCCCAAAGGGGATAAACGTGTTCCGCATCACAATCACGGCCGAGCCCAGCTCCGGATCCAAAGGACCGGGCCAAATGGGCAGGTAAGACAAACGGATGACGAAACAAAGAAACAAAGAATTCCCAGACGTATCAAATAAGGAAGAAGACTAATCCTCACAAGGGAGGAAGGTCGTTCCTCGCCAAATAGGTTGGCAGCAACGAATGAATGAAGAAGGAACAAACAAGAGATCAAAAGACGAGCATAGCGACAAGCAATATATTTTATTCATTGGCTCTACTGGCCGGGAAGTACATATCATATACGAGTTCGGAGTGAAATCAAGAGTACAAAATAACGGGAACTATCATGTCCTATGGAGCTATCCTTGAATATAGATGTGCCTGCAAGAGCTTTTTATGAACCCAAATTGATGCCCGGTTGCATACCAAGATCGTTTGAAGGCCAAAAGAGTTCTTAGAGGCGTGAGGGTTAAAGTAAGCCACCTTCAAAACATCAGGCGCTATAAGATATCTGGATAGCCAACACGGCCTGCTAGTTAGAGCTTGCGGCCAACATGCAGAACATGACAACTCCCTCAGCTACCAGACGGGCCGTCCTTCGTTTGAGACTTCTCCTTCAGAGCCTCCTCGTAAGCCTCAGCAAACGAAGCGTTGAAGCCAGCAGCCTCAGGATCAAACAGAGCGGGGAGATAACGCTCAAGGGCCGGAAGGTTGCCGGACAAAAGGCCGATCATCCCCTTGGCAAAAGCATCGTCGGCAAGCTCCGCAAGGAAATCCTGGCCTGCGGGGATCTTCGAGATCAGCTCGATGCCGTCCTTCAGCGTGTCAGGGCTCTTAGCCAGGTATTCCCAAAGCTCTCGGCAAGGCGCTCCTTCACACGGACGTTCACGACATCGACATAGGCCTTGGATTTCTGGAACTCGATGGATCCGGCGTCCTTGATTTTGGAAACATCGACCTTGAAAACCGGAACGGCTCCCTCCACACCAACCTGTCGAAGCTGCACGTCGGATTTCTCCACAGCGGTCATCTTTGTAACACCGACCCCGAGCATTTTTACTTTTAGTAAAGTATGTAATAAACCTTGAAGGATGATTTAAGAAAGTTCGTGATTGTAAATTTTTACTATTTCTTTTACGTGAATAGTAAATTGCATGTGGGGCCCACAGCGGGAACGGGGACCGCCCGATAATTCCCGAACCACATATTATATTCATCTTGGTCTAGATAATATGTATATGGTGGTGGATATTTTATTTGGGCCATAAGAAAGGCATGGAGTTGACCGGTTGGTCAAACGGGGCCCAATTACCGGTATTTGTAATTTGGCGGATAACAACCCGAAATGAGTTTCGGGGACTCCAAAATTGATGTTCGGGAAGGTACATCTATTCTAAAGGCCCATAATCTTTGGGAACGCGTCATATATTTTATTTGGCCCGATAAAATAAAATATAATTAAAACGGACCGAGAAATACAACTTTCGGTGCCGATTGTACACACCGGGACATAACGGGATGACCTCCCACCTAAGTGGGGTCCACCCCACGTTTTTAGGTGGGATAGCTGACTAAGAAATATCTAGAGGGGACAAGCCAAAGAGGCTTGTGCGGACAGGAAGAGGGGAGGAAGTCTCATTGAGACAAAACCTCATGCCAATGCCTCATCCTAGGCATTATTGGCATTCTTGATTGAGGAGGATACATCCCCCCTATCCTCTTGCCTTGCACGACCAAAACCAAGGGAGGAGAAGCTCTGGGAATAGCTCACACCAACAAGGACTTTGGAGGAAGCAAAAGAAAGGGAAATCCAAGAAGAAAAACTAGAAGAAGAGGTAAGAATACAATTTCTACTCTTTTAACTAGTTTTATGGTGTATGATTTTTAAGAAATCATATGGTGGATTAAACAGGATGTTCTACACGTTTAAAAGTGTAGAATATTGATATAAAGTGGTGATATTTAACTTAGAAGAGTTGGTGAATCGATAGGAGTCGAAATCACCGGAAACCGCCACTTTAAGGGAGCTGCTCGTTTCTGCAGACCACGAAAGCCGCCCGGCTTTCGTGAAAGCCGCCCGGCTTTTTCCCAGCAGCTCAGTTTTACACCTTCAATCGGCCTAGAACGGGGATTGATCGAGGGGCTTAGCAAAGGCAACTATTTCAGCACTTCATAAGGTGAGGATGGCTGACTATATTGCTTATAATTAATGAGTTAATTTCATGAGATTACCGAAGGTAATTAAAAGTATCTTTATGGATTATTAATGATTAATAATGCCTAAAAATGACAAGACTAAATGTCTAAAGCAAAAGGGGAACATGATATACAAATTTAAGAGTAAATTGTATATGTTCATGTATTATGAGTATGTTGACTTGAAAGTGGAATTTATTATGAAACATATGTTGAAATATACTTTTTCTTCATATTGGAATATATGAGTGATTAAAAGTGATATTTTGAATATTGAGATAAATGATATTTTTCAAAGGAAAATCAGTTGGATTTGTCTATATGACTATGAGTTGAGAACTTGGTTTGTTGATATTAATTTGACTAGTATTAAGATACTAGTTGGACATTTAAAAGGAATGTTGTTAAAGATTGATCCTAAGGTTGGATTGTGAAATTTTATGCCTTAAGTAGTCTTAAGAGATGCTTTAAGGTAGAAAAGTATGAACTTTAAGTTATACTAGGGGTAGGCCTTAAGGGATACCCAAGTTAATGCAAATATTAAATTGATCCTAAGTGTAGGATTGGCCTACGGGTGTGTTCGGTAGTCCTTGTGGATAGCCGGTCGAATTATGAAAATAGTAAGGACCATGGCCCTTCCCGACTCTAGAGAGCGGGGTTAGATAGCATGGACTTACATCGTGATCACGGGTTAGGGTGGAATCCGAATCGGAGACCTAACTAGGTTCCGGTAGCGGTAACACATAAGATAGGACCCCGAAGGGCCTTACCTTCCTACGAGATGATGGGTACGAGTCCAGGGGCAGGATGTTGGAGTCCGAACCGGGAGCCTCATGAGGTCTCGGACAGCGGTAGCAAGTCCCGTAGAAATAATAAGACCCAAGGGTTGGGTTGTGCAAATGATAAATGAAAAGAAACATATAAGAAGGGCCGTGTGCCGACAGATAAATAAATTCACTTATTATAAAGATAATAAGTGGGAAATATGAATTGTTATTTATATTATGATATCACCCTATTTTGAGGGTCTTGGAAATTAAAACGTTGATTATACATAGTATAGTTGCTATTGTACTTGTCAAATATTTCCAATTACTGACCTCCCCTTCACGGGGGAGGCCACCTCACAGTTTCAGGTAGGCCGTGAAGGTTGCTACCGGTGCCCGTTGCTCGGGATATTCAGAGGAGAAGACGTGGTTCGTGCTTCTTCTGTTTTCTGATTTCAAAACAATTATAATAGTGCTCATGGATATTATTTTGAATAACTATTTGGGGGCTTGCATGCCCATGTTTGCCAAAGTGTGGCTAAGACACTTTTATTAAATGCTTCCGCTGTTTTAAATGAATGTTTTACATTATGTTTGTTTATGGATGTACTATGCATGAATGATATTCATGACGCTTTGTATAGTATGGATGAGTTGGACTGCGGTTGACTATTCGTACTGTACGGCGGGTTGTTGACGTGTCCGGCTAGGTCCGGGGCGTGACAATTTAATTGGTATCAGAGCCTTAGTCCGTAAACATCATAATGAAGCTTCAAAATGCTTTTTGAAAAAGAAATTGAAAACCATGAGCATAAAGTTTTGTACTTGTAGAACTTTTGGTACTTGAGTCGCAATGCCTCTAATTGTTAAGATGGTACCCTTAACAATTGGCATGGCGGTGATTTGAGCCAAAGGATGTCTTTAAGTGCCTATCCGTCAATTGACATTTGATGCGAGTCTAATGACTCATTCTAAATTTCTTTCAGAAATGGGACGTACCGGGAAGGTTACTCGACGGAACCCGACTGGCCAAGCACCGGGAGGATCCCAACGTGGCAGTCGGGGAGGATCGAGGGTGTCTAGGAGACAAGGCCGTGCAGGCCACTCGCTGACCGTGAGTGACGGTCATGTGGAAACTATAGATGAACAATAAGAGTCCGAGGAGGATTCAACTTACCAACCGGGAACTGAGCCGGTTGAGACCCCATATGATGGGGAATACGATGATGCCAATGACGAGAGCGATGATAATGAAGCTCTCGAACGGATTGAGGAATTGCTCCGGCAATACCACCAGGATCGCCAAAGGCGCCCGGCAAGGCGTGCTTTGGAAGGGGCTTCAAGGAGAGGAAGCCGCGTGACTTCCCGGGAGATCATAGAATCCCGAGGAGGGGGAGATGTTGAGGTCCCTATAATAAGGATCTCAAAGTACCTCAAAGAGGCAAGAGACTTGGGATGTAAACCGTTTGATGGAACAGGGGACATCTCCGTAGCAGCCGAGTGGATCAAAAGATTCAACGAGGCGGCCCTCGACATGCAACTACCACCCCACATGAAGCTGAGAGTAGCCACGAGGCTACTAGAAGGCATGGCGTCCACGTGGTGGGATGGAACAAAATGGAAGTACGGCGAGACCGTCACTTGGGAGAATTTCAGACAGGAGTTCTTCAGCCAATACTACTCCGACTTCGAGGTGAACTTGAAGAGGAGGGAGTACACGAATCTGACCCAAGGAGGTGAATGTACGGTGATGGAACTTGAGCACAAATTCAGAAAGCTTGCTGAGTTCATACCGGAGTATATTTGTGATGAAAACCGGATGGTGAACCACTTCTGGGATGCCTTGGACCTTGACATACGCGAGAGGGCAACACAATTGCCTAATATGACGTTTAGTCAAGTGGTTGAACAAGGCTTGAAGGGGGAGAAAGAGTGGGAGGAAAGGAAACGAAGGAATGCCGAGGAGGCAAAGAAAAGAAAATGGGAGAACCATGTCCCTCAAGGTTCCAACAAGAAGGGGAACCACGGGGGAGGCGGATCCTTCAAAACCCCTGCACCACCGGTAAGGGGAAATCAAGGCCCGAGCGGGCAAAGCTCTGTGTCACAAGGCTCAGGCGTGAAGAAGTGCAGCAACTGCAAGAAGAACCACTTTGGCAAGTGTCGCGATCCCCCGAGGTGCTATCAGTGCGGGGAGGTCGGGCATTTGAAGGTGAGTTGCCCACAACTTGGGCGAGCCATGGGGGTCGGACCGAGTAGTGGAACGACGGTGAGCAGGAACCGAACCGGAGCACCAAATGCTAGCGGTGGGCACGGTGGGGCGAGTGCAAGCAACGCGCCATCCGTAAATCAAGGAAGGACCCAAGCTCGGGTCTATGCTATGACGGAGGCGGATGCTCGTGCCAACCCGGTCTCCGTTGCGGGTAATTCCTTAAACTCACGTATTAGTCTATTATAAACAATAGGAGTGTGGTACTTGTAAATTTATAACCCCGACGAGTTTGGTCGGGTTTGAAGGGAAAAATGGGAGGAGAATCCTCGCCCTGGGCGAAAACCGTCCGGCTTTGACGAAAGCCGCCCGGCTTTCGTCTTGATTTAATTGGGATAATACCACGGCAACGAATGCCGGCCGACTTCCACCGAGAACCGCCCGGCTTTCGTCAAGGTTAAATAAAAAAAAATCTCGTAACCAAAAACCGGCCGGCTTTTGTAAAGACCGACCGGCTTTCGTAAATACCCCACCTGGAAAATTTCTCGCAGCTGAAAGCTGCCCGGCTTTCGTGAAAGCCGCCCGGCTTTCGTTAGGCCTAGGGATTCCTGCGCTGCTGAAACCCGGCCGGGTTTCGTAGAAACTGGCCGGCTTCGAAACCTTTCCCTGAATAAAAACTACGGCGACGAAAACCACCCGGCTTTCGTAAAAGCCGCCCGGCTTTCGTGATTAAATACTGAGAATTTTTCTCGCAGTCGAAAACCGGCCGGCTTTCGTGAAAAGCGGCCGGCTTTCACCGGGGTCGGTCCCAGAACGGTTCTAAGGGTCAGAAACCGAGAATTTTCGGACGGGTGTCAAACAGGCCCCACCCGAACCACAACCAACATACTCTACGATTTAAGAAACAAGCCTATTAATTAGATAGTGTGTCTTACATTACTTATGAATGTAGGAACACTAAAGATAAACGGGAGAGACGCAAGGATCCTTATTGATACCGGGGCGCAACGATCATTTGTGAGTGAGGCGTTCGCCAGCGGATTCAACGGACCACTTGTACCGATGACTCAAACCCTATTGGTGTCCACGCCTCTAGGGGATGATATCGAGAGAGATAGCCACTATCCATCGTGTGAGGGGGAGGTGGAGGGACAGAAATTGACGTGTGACTTCGTACCGCTGAGCATGATCGAGTTTGATGCAATCCTCGGGATGGATCGGCTTGAGAAACATCATGCTAGGGTCGATTGCTACACGAAGATTCTTGAACTCGAAGGCGGTGAAGGGTTGACCTTACGCTTCGAGGGAGATAGAGGCAAATCAAACAGTTGTATCATATCCGCCGTGAGGGCGAGGAGTATGATGAGAAAGGGATGCCACGCGTACCTAGCGTATGTGGTGGACAAAACCAAAGAAGAGATAGACATCAATGATGTGAGAGTAGTGTGCAAGTATCCGGATGTCTTCCCAAAAGACTTGTTGGGGCTTCCACCCGATAGGGAGATTGAGTTCGTGATCGAGGTTGAACCTGGCACCAAACCAATCTCTATACCGCCATATAGAATGGCACCCGCTGAACTTAACGAGCTGAAAACCCAATTGCAAGAGCTATTGGATAACGGTTTCATAAGGCCGAGTCACTCTCCGTGGGGAGCACCGGTCCTTTTCGTGAAAAAGAAAGATGGGACACTTCGAATGTGCATTGACTATCGTCAACTCAACAAGGTCACAATCAAGAATAGGTATCCCTTGCCTAGGATTGATGACTTGTTTGATCAGCTCCGAGGAGCGACGGTGTTTTCGAAGATTGACTTGAGGTCGGGGTACCACCAACTGAAAATAAAGGAGGATGACATACCGAAGAGTGCATTCCGCACAAGGTATTGTCATTTCGAGTTCCTAGTTATGTCGTTCGGGCTAACCAACGCCCGATGGCATTTATGGACTTGATGAACCGGGTATTTCATAAATACTTGGACCGGTTTGTGATTGTGTTCATAGATGATATCTTGATTTACTCGAAGAGTGAAGAAGAGCATGAGGAGCACTTGATACTTGTTCTTGAGACACTACGGGAGAAGCAACTCTATGCCAAGTTTCCAAATGTGAATTTTGGCTAAGGGAGAGGCCAAAGAACGTCAAGGAAATTCGTAGCTTCCTTGGATTGGCAGGGTACTACCGAAAATTTGTGGAGAAGTTCTCAGTTTTGGCATCGCCATTGACAAAGCTCACTCGAAAGGGGGCCAAGTTTGTATGGGATGACCGATGTGAGAAGGGATTCCTTGAACTGAAGAAGAGATTGACCGAGGCACCGGTACTCGCACTACCCAAACAGGGTGTGGGATACGATGTCTACAGCGACGCAAGCATCCAAGGGCTTGGATGTGTCTTGATGCAGAATGGGAAGGTGATTGCCTATGCTTCACGACAGTTGAAGAAGCATGAGGTAAATTATCCCACTCATGACTTAGAGCTGGGGGCGGTGGTGTTCGCATTGAAGATTTGGAGACATTATCTCTACGGGGAAACATGTCATATATACACCGACCACAAAAGCCTGAAGTACGTGTTTACTCAGAAAGAGTTAAACATGAGACAGAGACGGTGGATGGAGTTGATAAAAGACTACCATCTAGTTATCGAGTACCACCCCGGTAAAGCCAACGTGGTAGCGGATGCCTTGAGCCGAAAGAATTCATCTGGGGCATTATTGACTAACTTGAGGGCATTGAGAGCCCAATTGGAGGTATCTAGCGATGGTGCCTTGTTAGCTAGATTCGAGGTGAGACCTACATTACTTGATGAAATCAAGAAGGGTCAAGAGACCGACGAAGAACTTACGAAGATCCGTGAACGCATGCTAGCGGGACCGGTTGAGGATTTCAGGGAGAGAGACGATGGTCTCTTATTATTTCGTGACCGAGTGTGTGTACCGTTGGATGATGAGCTCCGAAAGTCCATCTTAGAGGAGGCTCATTCATCGGTGTATGCCATGCACCCGGGAGGCACGAAGATGTACCGGGAGCCATCTTAGGTGAGGATGGCTGACTATATTGCTTATAATTAATGAGTTAATTTCATGAGATTACCGAAGGTAATTAAAAGTATCTTTATGGATTATTAATGATTAATAATGCCTAAAAATGACAAGACTAAATGTCTAAAGCAAAAAGGGAACATGATATACAAATTTAAGAGTAAATTGTATATGTTCATGTATTATGAGTATGTTGACTTGAAAGTGGAATTTATTATGAAACATATGTTGAAATATACTTTTTCTTCATATTGGAATATATGAGTGATTAAAAGTGATATTTTGAATATTGAGATAAATGATATTTTTCAAAGGAAAATCAGTTGGATTTGTCTATATGACTATGAGTTGAGAACTTGGTTTGTTGATATTAATTTGACTAGTATTAAGATACTAGTTGGACATTTAAAAGGAATGTTGTTAAAGATTGATCCTAAGGTTGGATTGTGAAATTTTATGCCTTAAGTAGTCTTAAGAGATGCTTTAAGGTAGAAAAGTATGAACTTTAAGTTATACTAGGGGTAGGCCTTAAGGGATACCCAAGTTAATGCAAATATTAAATTGATCCTAAGTGTAGGATTGGCCTACGGGTGTGTTCGGTAGTCCTTGTGGATAGCCGGTCGAATTATGAAAATAGTAAGGACCATGGCCCTTCCCGACTCTAGAGAGCGGGGTTGGATAGCATGGACTTACATCGTGATCACGGGTTAGGGTGGAATCCGAATCGGAGACCTAACTAGGTTCCGGTAGCGATAACACATAAGATAGGACCCCGAAGGGCCTTACCTTCCTACGGGATGATGGGTACGAGTCCAGGGGCGGGATGTTGGAGTCCGAACCGGGAGCCTCATGAGGTCTCGGACAGCGGTAGCAAGTCCCGTAGAAATAATAAGACCCAAGGGTTGGGTTGTGCAAATGATAAATGAAAAGAAACATATAAGAAGGGCCGTGTGCCGACAGATAAATAAATTCACTTATTATAAAGATAATAAGTGGGAAATATAAATTGTTATTTATATTATGATATCACCCTATTTTGAGGGTCTTGGAAATTAAAACGTTGATTATACATAGTATAGTTGCTATTGTACTTGTCAAATATTTCCAAGTACTGACCTCCCCTTCAAGGGGGAGGCCACCTCACAGTTTCAGGTAGGACGTGAAGGTTGCTACCGGTGCCTGTTGCTCGGGATATTCAGAGGAGAAGACGTGGTTCGTGCTTCTTCTATTTTCTGATTTCAAAACAATTATAATAGTGCTCATGGATATTATTTTGAATAACTATTTGGGGGCTTGCATGCTCATGTTTGCCAAAGTGTGGCTAAGACACTTTTATTAAATGCTTCCGCTGTTTTAAATGAATGTTTTACATTATGTTTGTTTATGGATGTACTATGCGTGAATGATATTCATGACGCTTTGTATAGTATGGATGAGTTGGACCGCGGTTGACTATTCGTACTGTACGGCGGGTTGTTGACGTGTCCGGCTAGGTCCGGGGCGTGACAATTTAATTGGTATCAGAGCCTTAGTCCGTAAACATCATAATGAAGCTTCAAAATGCTTTTTGAAAAAGAAATTGAAAACCATGAGCATAAAGTTTTGTACTTATAGAACTTTTGGTACTTGAGTCGCAATGCCTCTAATTGTTAAGATGGTACCCTTAACAATTGGTATGGCGGTGATTTAGCAAGCCCAAGGGCGGCATTCAGATCCTGCTGCATCTTACTCAGATGCTCTTTGGCCTTCTTCATCAGATCCTCGACCTCACAACGCACCTGGGCGGATGTGCGCTCCTGTGCCTCATAAGCGAACCGCGCTTTGCAAAAGTAAATGGCGGCCTTATTGAGGGTGCTAAGGCCGCACTCATGGAGGTCCACCGGGCTCTCACGAGCGGCAAAGTCACGGGGGACCTTTAACCCCAAAGAGCACCAGATGGAAGAGGCCGTCTGACCAAACAGTTTCTACGACTCCGCACGGGGACCCAACCTAGAGAGTTCGATGATGTCAGAGAAAGACTCCTCAGAACCGGGCGGAGGAGGATCACACAAGCTCTTACCCGCCGTGGTAACAGGCTGCGGCCTAGGAGGAGAGGCGACCTCATTATCCGACCCATCAAGGATCACCACGGCCTTGAAAGACCCCTCCTCATGATTGGACTTCTTGGGAAGTCACTCGTCCCGGCAAGCTCTTCAGCCTTAGGCCTCTTCAGGCCCTGATCATCACCGATGATTTGTTTCCCTTTGTTAACATCGGCCCGACCTGAGGAGGGGGTTACGTTGGTACGAGGAACCATGGCGGAAGACCTGGGGAAAAGTCTTGCATAAAGAAGATATATAAAAAACAGAGCGATGCTTGGAATTCACAGAAAGAGAGCCCAAAACCCGGGCCACAGCGAGGACGTACCTATGCCGGCCTTGCCTAAATTGGTATCATTCACCAGTGAACGCAAGTTCTGGACCCCCTCACCGGCAATACGTGCGGCCTGCTCCAGCTCGGCCAAATTCAGGACCGGAGGCTCAAACTTAATGGGATAAGCATTCCACCGGTCGGAGAAGAGGGAGGGAATCAACCCCGACGAGAAAGAATCTCTCCTCCCAGCCGTTCGGTTCGGGGGGTTGTTGGAAAAAAGAACTCTCCACGGGCGGGCCACAAGACTAAGGTAACCTGTCTGGCCGTACGGGTAAAACCGGAAGAAATGCAAGAATAATTTCACGGAAGGCTCAACCCTCGCATGGTGGCACCGAATAATGAAACCGGCAAGGATCTGGTGGGAGTTCGGGACGAGTTGTGCTGGGGCGATACCTAAACCCCTAAAAAGATAAATGTGGAAAGGCAACAACGGGGAGAGGAAGCCCGCGGCCACAGAGTCCAGATGGACGACCACATGACCGGATAAGTGCCGCATATGATGATGGAGAAACCGTGCATCCCAGCCCCGTGGGGGGGGGGGCAGCAGCTGGGGAATCAGATCCCTCTCACTGGAAAGCAAACGTTGGCATTGACGCCGAACGAGGTGGAAGTTCAGAGAGTAGCGGGGAGGCTGGGGGGCATCCCACGCTGGTAGACCAAAAGGTCGTCCCCCGAATTGCAACCATCATCAGATGAACCTTCATGCCAGCCGCGGGGAGTTTGCATAGGGACAATATAAGTCATAGCAAGGGACGGCTGAGAGATACAGAACTTATAGAGAAAATTGGAGGTCTAGAGAGAGAAAGTAATCGGGCAGAATAACGACCAAAGGAAAAGACAGGATAACCCCCCCCCCCTTTGGTAACAAGATATTTATAGGCGACATCACCACCCTTTCCCGAATTGGGGGAGGACACGTGGCAGACCGTGTTTGGTACATCCTACGGCTGACGCGACGCTTCGAGGTCCATGCCACCAAAGGCACGTGCCGAAGATACCTTTCCCCGCAACAAGACGAGCGTCTCCCTTCCCCAAAAGGGAGAAGGAAGGGGTATGTGTAAAAAAAGAAGAAAAAGACAAATAAGGCAGATGAGAAGAACCCCTACATGAAATAAGGGAAAAAAGTCGTTCCTCACTGAAGAAAGCAGGGAACGGACAAGGGGAGGTACACATAAGCAAAATGAACCATCAATCAACAGGGGCAAAAGAAGATTTTATTCTTCGGATCTACTGGACGGAACATACAACTAAGCAAAGACGAAACAGTACGAAATCACGCCAGGAAACCATGAGCAGGGGAGCGCAGGACAGAGGACTGCGGCTCTTCGAACTCGTCAAGAACGGGCTCGGGAGTCGGGGGATCAGTAATTTCACCCCTCTGCACGGCCTCGGCACGCCGCTGATCCTAGTCAATCTTCCCCATCACCCGCCGGAGTTCTGCACCCTCCGTGTAGTCCTCTACGTTGAAGGGGGGACAGCCGGCCAGAGGAAGGATACTCTTGAGGTCCTTAACGCCCTCATAGTACCCTCGGAGAAAGCATCATCAACAAGATCTGCGAGCCACTCACCACCAAGTGCAGTTTTCTGTAAAAACTGCACCCCATGAGATAAACGCTCCTTTTCCGGCATAGGCTGCAGCTCGGCCTCGAAGATCTCCCCTGTGGCTCCCCGGTAGTATTCATGTGCGACTTAGAGGAATTGGGATGTCTTCTTGAATTCCTCAATGTTAAGGACCAGGGTCAGAACGTCGCCGGGGGAAGACCCGCCCTCATGATCGGGGAGGGGTCTACGGCTGGGACAAAGGAAATCACATGCTTCTCGGCTAGGGCCACCTTAGAAAGGAGATCTTGCTTCTCCTGTTGGCTCTGGTCCCGGACGGCCTGGAGCCCCTGTTTGGCTTGGGCCAAGGCAGTCTGGACCTTTTCCATCTCGGTCTGGGCAGCTTCCCTGTCACATCCCAGACCGCAATCTAAGCGCGTGTACAACCGCCGTATAATCGAGTGACGTCATCCGCAGGTCAACCTCACTTAATCATACAAGGCGTTCGAGAAAACAATCCATCCATACTCAGTAGTAAACATACATAACGACATCACAATTAAACCATTGAATATCAGAAATATTCAGCGGTGATTCATAGGCCACATTCGGCCAATAACATGGGCATGCAAGCCCAAAAGTAATTTAAAACAAATAAACAATATCCATGAGCAATGTCTAGTAATTTGAAAGAACATGAGGAAGCACGAACCACGTCTCCCTTGAATTTCAAGTCACCCGTAGAAAGGTGCAGGCAGTAAGCCCTAGCTTCAACCTGAAAATGGTGCCCCCCCGAAGGGGTCAGTACAAGTACCGAGCGAGTAGCAGGCTAAATATAGAATAACTAGCGTTTCAAGTATAAGACCCAAACATAAGGTGATACTTATATAAATAGTCCTTTCCCCCAAGTTAAAAAATACTTAATAGTATATATACACTTGGAAAATACTCGATCCGTAGATCACCGTTTTATTTGGGGAAAACAGTAATAGCCAATATTCTTGACTAAAAACTCCATCCCACCCATATACTTATGAGTGTATAGGACTCCTCCTTATCTTTATTTCAATTTCATAATCTATGAGTTTTGAGGATAATATAATCCTTGGGTACTCCACCAATTTATATTTGAGTGTTAAGGACTTTTAGTCCTAGGATCCTCCACCAAGTTTATAATATGAGTGTTAAGGACTTTTAGTCCTAGGGTCCTCCACCAAGTTTATATTTGAGTGTTAAGGACTTTTAGTCCTAGCGTCCTCCACCAAGTTTATATTTGAGTGTTAAGGACTTTTAGTCCTAGGGTCCTTCACCAAGTTTATATTTGAGTGTTAAGGACTTTTAGTCCTAGGGTCCTCCACCAAGTTTATATTTGAGTGTTAACGACTTTTAGTCCTAGGGTCCTCCACCAAGTTTATATTTGAGTGTTAAGGACTTTTAGTCCTAGGGTCCTCCACCAAGTTTATATTTGAGTGTTAAGGACTTGTAGTCCTAGGCTCCTCCACCAATTTATATTTGAGTGTTAAGGACTTTTAGTCCTAGGGTGCTCCACCAAGTTTATATTTGAGTGTTAAGGACTTTTAGTCCTAGGGTCCTCCACCAAGTTTATATTTGAGTGTTAAGGACTTTTAGTCCTACGGTCCTCCACCAAGTTTATATTATATGCTCAACCTCCTATCAACCTAGATAGAGTCTATATCATATTTATAGCTTAATAACTTCATAAAGCTTATGTATTTCAATTCATGCAAGCCATGCGTTTATATCAATTTATAATTAACTAATACCAACCGGTATTAATTAATCCATCATCAATCGGTCAACGTTTTCGTTAACCGTCTCCTCAAGCCTTATACATATCAACTTAATCATCATATATATTAAGTTAATAGTATTCATTGTATACTTCCTTTACCTTTCAAACATAGTATGCAATTTCATAGAAATTCTCATATCATATTCCATGCATATTCATGTACTTCATTTCATACGTGCCTAATCATTTTGGCTAATCAAATGTTTAAATATCTTTTAAACGTCATTAGGAATACATAATTAGGTAATCTCATAATTAACCCAAAAGTTATAAGATATTAAGCCGTCCACTCACCTTAAATGAGCTTTTAGCGTGTTCTGCGCTCCTCAGTTGAACTCCGACGAAACTCCGGCGAAACTCCGGCGAACTCCGGAGAAACTCCGGCGAACTCTAGAAACACTTTAGTTATGCTCCTAACATGGTTTTATCATCACAAAACTCATATCAATACAAATAACCTCTAAAAGGTTATTTTCCGGTGAACAAGTCGTTTTGGCTTCTAAGTCCGTTCTTGGTCTTAGAACTACCTTCCAACCCCTCATTCTACATTTCTAAACATGTAGAACAAGACTAGGGGTTCCGCATATGCTATATGAGTCACATGGTAGATAAAAAGTATGAGAAAAGTTTTTATAAGGTTATTACTATAATCTTTCACACTTTCCCTAACATTTTCCTTCTTTTAATCACTCCTCTTTGGACCTTCTTCCTTGAACTCGAGTTCATCTATGGAGGATGAGTATTTTGAGAGTTTATCCTCTCAAAATGATAGGGTTGGGCGAGCTAGATGATTGGGGGAGAGAGGATGTGTACATTTGTCTCAAATGATCAATAAATGGGGGTGAGGGGTCCTATTTGGTACTTTAGATGCCAAATGACTCTCCTCCATTCCTTCCTTTGTCATTCCAGCCCCCCTAATGTCTCATTGAGCACACACAAACGTGGGGTGGCCCCCACTCATGTGGGAGGTCATCCCTTTGTGTCCTGATTTGTACAATTGGCCCCGAAAGTTGTATTTTTCGGACTGTTTTAATTATATTTTATTTTATCGGGTCAAATAAAATATATCAAGTGTTTCCCATCATTATGGACTTTTAGAATGAATAAACATTCCTCATCTTAACTTTAGAAGTCTCCAAAATCCGTTTCGGGCTGTTATCTGATAAATTACCAATACCGGTAATTGGGTCTCGTTTGACCGACGGGTCAACCCTATGCCCTTTCTGTGGTCCAACTAAAATATATACCACCATATACATATTATTTAGACCAAGATGAATATAATATGTGGTCCCGGATTTATCCGGTGGTCCCCACTCTCGATGTGGGCCCCACGTGCAATTTACTATTCGCGCAAAAGAATTAATAAAAATTTACAACCTCGTAAATTCATAAATCGTTCTTCAAGATTTGTTACATGATTTAATAAAAGTAAATATACTTGGGGTGGTGTTACAAGTTCACCCCCCTTATTTGGGATTTCGTCCCCAAAATCATGTGTCTAATCGAAAAGAAACGGGTATTGCTCCCTCATTGAGACCTCGGTCTCCCAGGTTTCTTTTTCGACTCGATCACTCCTCCAAAGTACCTTCACCATAGGAATCTCTTTGTTCCTAAGCTTCTTTACCTGCTGGCCCACTATTTTCACCGGTTCCACTGCATATTGTAAGTCCTCCCGGATCTCTACTGGTGGTCTCTCAAGAATATGTGACAGATCTCGTACATACTTTTTGAGCATCGATACATGGAACACGTCACGAATCTTCTCAAGTTCAGGTGATAACTTGAGACGGTAGGTCGCGGCTCCAATCCTTTCTAGGATTTTGAACAGGCCAATGTATCGGGGGTTAAGCTTATCCCTCGATATGAACCGGATGATACCCTTCCAAGGAGAAATCCTTAGAAATACCTCATCACCAACTGCAAATTCCAACGGCCTACGCCGTTTATCGGCATAGCTCTTCTGCCGATCTTGAGCAGCCTTAAGCCTATCCCGAATGACCTTCACCTTAGCCTTGGTGACCTTCACCTCGAGTTTGGCCTCGCCAACCTCGTCCCAGCACAATGGTGTCCTGCATTTCCTCCCATACAATGCCTCGTATGGAGGCATGCCAATACTCGTCTGATAACTATTGTTATAGGCAAACTCCACAAGAGCCAAGTGTTTGTCCCAACTCCCTTGGAACCCCAAGACACATGCCCTAAGCATGTCCTCCAAAATCTGTATCACCCGCTTGGATTGTCCATCCGTCTGTGGGTGAAATGTTGTGCTAAACTTCAGTTTAGTCCCCAAGGATGCTTGAAACTTTGGCCAAAATCTAGATGTGAATCGTGGATCTCTATCTGACACAATGAATATCGGGACCCCATGCAGCCTCACAATCTCTTCTGTGTATAACTTGGCCAATCTTTCAAGAGGATAAGTAATGTTGATAGGCAAGAAATGTGCACTCTTGGTAAGCCTATCAACTACCACCCATACCGCGTCGTAATTATTCACAGTTCGTGGTAATCCTACCACAAAGTCCATGGTCACGTGTTCCCACTTCCATTCCGGGATGGTAAGTGGCTGCAAAAGCCCTGCCGGGTGCTGATGTTCCGCCTTGACTTGTTGACAAGTAAGGCATTGACTCACATACTCTGCGATGTCCCTCTTCATACCTGACCACCAATAATTTTCCTTCAGGTCTAGGTACATCTTTGTACCTCCTGGATGCATAGCATAGGCTGAAGAATGAGCCTCCTCAAGTATGGATTTCTGGAGCTCCTCATCCTTTGGTACGCATATACGATCTTCGAACAATAAAAGACCATCATCGCATACCCGAAAGTTCTCAGCGGGCCCCGTAAGGATCCGTTCGCGGGTCTTCTGACATTCTTCATCAATGCCCTAACCTCTACTGATCTCACCTAGCAACGTAGGTCTAACCTCAAATCTAGCTATGGGAGCCCCGCTCGAGGACACCTCCATGTGTGCCTGCAATGCCCATAGGCATGTGAGTAACGTCCCTGACGTACTCTTCCTGCTTAGTGAATCGGCGACTACATTAGCCTTTCTGGGATGATAGTCGATGATCAAGTCATATTCCTTGATCAACTCCATCCATCTCCTTTGCCTCATATTCAACTCTTTCTGAGTGAATACATACTTCAAGCTCTTATGATCGGTGTAGATGTGACATGTCTCCCCGTAGCGATAATGCCTCCCAATCTTTAGTGCAAACACTACCGCTCCCAACTCTAGGTCATGGCTAAGGTAGTTCACCTCGTGTTTCCTCAATTGCCTAGAAGCATAGGCAATCACCCTGCCCTTCTGCATTAGTACACATCAAAGCCCTTGGATGCTAGCATCACTATAGATATCGTACCCTATACCTTGTATGGTTAGCGCAAGAACTGGCGCCTCGATAAGTCATTTCTTTAGCTCAATAAATCCTTTCTCACATTTGTCGTCCCATACGAACTTACCCCCCCTTCTTCGTGAGCTACGTTAGTGGTGACGCCAACACGGAGAATTTCTCAACAAATTTATGATAGTAACCCGCTAAGCCAGGGAAACTAGGTATCTCTTTCAAACTCTTGGGTCTCTCCCAATCAATGATGGCGGTTATTTTGGCATTATCCACTGCAACGCCCGAACTGGATATGATATGACCGAGGAAGCCAATCTTCTTGAGCCAAAATTCACACTTAGAGAACTTGTCAAAGAGTTGTTTTTCCCTCAGTCGCTCCGGTACAAACCTTATGTGATGCTCATGTTCTTCTTCGTTCTTCGAGTATATCAAGATGTCATCAATGGAATCACAAACTTATCTAAGTATTCACTAAACACACGGTTCATCAAGTCCATGAATGTCGTCGGTGTATTGGTTAGACCAACTAACATCACAAGAACTTGTAGTGACCATATCTGGTGCGAAAGGCACTCTTAGGTATGTCACTCTCCTTGATCTTCAATTGGTGATAGCCCGACCTCAAATCGATCTTTGAGAACACCACCACTCCCCGAAGTTGATCAAACAAATCATCAATCCTCGGTAAAGGATATCTATTCTTGATTGTGACCTTGTTCAGTTGTCGGTAGTCAATACTCATTCTTACCGTACCGTCTTTCTTCTTCACGAAGAGTACTGGTGCCCCCCACGGTGAATGGCTAGATCTAACGAATCCGTTGTCCAATAGCTCTTGTAATTGGGCCTTCTACTCTTGAAGTTTCGCCGGTGCCATCCGATAAGGAGGAATCGAAATGGGTTTGGTTCCCAGCTCTACTTCGATTACGAATTTGATTTCCCTATTGGGTGGAAGCCCCAGTAAGTCTTTGGGGAAGACGTCCGGATACTTACACACGATAAGTACATCATTGATGTCAACTTCTTTCTTAGTCTCGTCCACCATGTAAGCAAGGTACATGTGACATCCTTTCTTTATCATCTTTCATGCCCTCATCACGGATATGAGACAACTTGTTGCTTTGCCTCTGTCCCCCTCAAGGCGTAGGATCAATCCTTCACCGCTTTCAAATTGGAGGACCTTTGTGTAGCAATCAACCCTGACATGATGCTTCTCAAGTCAATCCATCCCGAGGATTGCATCAAATTCAATCATACCCAGCGGTACAAAATCATACGTCAAGGTTTGGCCCTCTACTTCCGCTTCACACGAGGGATAATGGCTATTCTCTTTCGATGTCCTCCCCCAAAGGTGTGGAAACCAATAGAGTTTGAGTCATCGGTACTAGCGGTTCGTTGAACCCCTTGGCGAACGACTCACTCACAAGTGATCGTTGCGCCCTCGTATCAATGAGGATTCTTGCATCTCTCCCGTTAAACTTTAGTGTTCCTACATATATCAATCACGCAAGACGTCTTACCTACCATAATTATAGATCTATGGGTTTTTATTATGTTCATACACATGTTTGAGATCAAGGAGGGGTCTTAACGTCGCAAAACGCCATGAAAAAACCCCATGTCGGGCAGTCTGGGTGCCACGCACGGCGTGCGTGGCTCCGTTTTTTCACTCGGGGCTACTGCCCACCATGCACGGAGGGACGCACGGGGGACGCACACGTGCATCACCCCACGCACGGTCGTGCGTCCGGCAACCCTTTTCCTGGAGGCCTACTGCCACCCACGCACGGTAGCACTCGCGCGTGCGTGTGGGCGTGTGTGGCGTGCAGTGGCCAATTGAAGCCCGTTTTGGCCAAAAGTTTCCTGGTTCATCCCCGGGGTGGCCCGTACTCAACCCGTACAACTTGCATTACCAATATAAGCCTGAAAACATTCAAATTTTGGTGTATTACCTACGACGGAGTCTGGGTTTGCTCGTGCATCCGCCTCGGTCATCGCGTACACTCGTTCTTGGGTCCCGCCTTGATTTACGGGCGCGGCATGGCTTGTCGTTGGATCCGTATGGTTTCTTTCTTCGGTGAGACCTCCCTCGGTTGGCGATGTTTCTCGTTGCCTCCTCCATGTGCAGCTTAATTTCATATGGATTGTGCTCCCACATTCGTAACACATCGGGGACTCATTGCACTTTCCGAAATGTTTCTTAGAGCAATTCGAACATTTGGATGGTCTGAAAGAGTAAGGAAATGACGCATGCCACTTTGAGTTCCTTTTCTTTTTCACCGGTGATGCCGGTGCTGTAAAAGTGCTTTATCCTCCTTGCTCATTTTCCCAAGGATGGGCTTGGCTGGAAGTCATATCACGTTGGTAGGTGACCCGATCATGCTTAGCCTGACGCCTACGTTCTTTCCTCCTGGTGTTCATGTTACACACTGAGTCCATGCGACCATCACTTGCCGCATGGCCATGTCGACTCTCACACCCCCCATGACTTATTCTTCTCCCCCCTAGAGGCTCGTGACACGGCCCGACTAGCCTCCAGGTAAGCTACCGATGCTTGACCCCTAGGGTCATTTCTCATTGCAATGCATTTACCCTCCATTTCTATAAAGGAATTCGAACGAGTCGTTAGACTCCAATCAATTTCAATTGACAGAAAACATTATAGACACATATTGGCCCAAGTCATTGCGATACCAATCGTTAAGGGTACCATCTTAACAACTAGAGACCTTGCAACCTAGGTAACAATAGTCCTATAAACGTCAAAATACAATGCTCATGGTTTTCAGTAAAACTCTTTTGAAAAATCTCCTGTGAGAGGTTGATTACATAGTTTAGAACTGAGATGACTCTGATACCACTTAATCGTCACGCCCCAGACCGCAATCTAAGCGCGTGTACAACCGCCGTATAATCGAGTGACGTCACCCGCAGGTCAACCTCACTTAATCATACAAGGCGTTCGAGAAAACAATCCATCCATACTCAGTAGTAAACATACATAACGACATCACAATTAAACCATTGAATATCGGAAATATTCAGCGGTGATTCATAGGCCATATTCGGCCAATAACATGGGCATGCAAGCCCAAAAGTAGTTTAAAACAAATAAAAAATATCCATGAGCAATGTTTAGTAATCTGAAAGAACATGAGGAAGCACGAACCACGTCTCCCTTGAATTTGATGTCACCCGTAGAAAGGTGCAGGCAGTAAGCCCTAGCTTCAACCTGAAAATGGTGGCCCCCCCGAAGGGGTCAGTACAAGTACCGAGCGAGTATCAGGCTAAATATAGAATAACTAGCATTTCAAGTATAACACCCAAACATAGGGTGATACTTATATAAATAGTCCTTTCCCCCGAGTTAATAAATACTTAATAGTATATATACACTTGGAAAATACCAGATCTGTAGATCACCGTTTTATCTGGGGAAATAGTAATAGCCAATATTCTTGACTAAAAACCCCAGCCCAGCCATATACTTATGAGTGTATAGGACTCCTCCTTATCTTTAATTCAATTTCATCATCTATGAGTTTTGAGGATAATATAATCCTTGGGTACTCCACCAATTTATATTTGAGTGTTAAGGACTTTTAGTCCTATGGTCCTCCACCAAGTTTATAATATGAGTGTTAAGGACTTTTAGTCCTAGGGTCCTCCACCAAGTTTATATTTGAGTGTTAAGGACTTTTAGTCATAGGGTCCTCAACCAAGTTTATATTTGAGTGTTAAGGAGTTTTAGTCCTAGGTCCTCCACCAAGTTTATATTTGAGTGTTAAGGACTTTTAGTCCCAGGGTCCTCCACCAAGTTTATATTTGAGTGTTAAGGACTTTTAGTCCTAGGGTCCTCCACCAAGTTTATATTTGAGTGTTAATGACTTTTAGTCCTAGGGTCCTCCACCGAGTTTATATTTGAGTGTTAAGGACTTTTAGTCCTAGGGTCCTCCATCAAGTTTATATTTCAGTGTTAAGTACTTGTAGTCCTAGGGTCCTCCACCAAGTTAATATTTGAGTGTTAAGGACTTTTAGTCCTAGGGTCCTCCACCAAGTTTATATTTGAGTGTTAAGGACTTTTAGTCCTAGGGTCCTCCACCAAGTTTATATTTGAGTGTTAAGGACATTTAGTCCTACGATCCTCCACCAAGTTTATATTATATGCTCAACCTCCTATCAACCTAGATAGAGTCTATATCATATTCATAGCTAAATAACTTCATAAAGCTTATGTATTTCAATTCATGCAAGCCATGCGTTTATATCAATTTATAATTAACTAATACCAACCGGTATTAATTAATCCATCATCAATCGGTCAACGTTTTCGTTAACCGTCTCCTCAAGCCTTATACATATCAACTTAATCATCATATATATTAAGTTAACATTATTCATTCTATACTTCCTTTACCTTTCAAACATAGAATGCAATTTCATAGAAATTCTCATATCATATTCCATGCATATTCATGTACTTCATTTCATACATGCCTAATCATTTTGGCTAATCACATGTTTAAATTTCTTTTAAACGTCATTAGGAATACATATAACATTTATTTAGGTAATCTCATAATTAACCCAAAAGTTATAAGATAATAAACCGTCCACTCACCTTAAATGAGCTTTTAGCGTGTTCTACGCTCCTCGGTTGAACTCCAGCGAAACTCCGGCGAAACTCCGGCGAACTCCGGCGAAACTCCGGCGAACTCTAGAAACATTTTAGTTATGCTCCTAACATGGTTTTATCATCACAAAACTCATATCAATACAAATAACCTCTAAAAGGTTATTTTCTGGTGAACCGGTCGTTTTGGCTTCTAAGTCTGTTCTTGGACTTAGAACTACCTTCCAACCCCTCACTCTCCATTTCTAAACATGTAGAACAAGCCTAGGGGTTCTTCAGATGCTATAAAAGTCACATGGTAGATAAACAGTAGGAGAAAAGTTTTTATAAGGTTATTACTTTAATCCTTCACAATTTCCCTAACTTTTTCCTTCTTTTAATCACTCCTCTTTGGACCTTATTCCTTGAGCTCGAGTTCAGCTATGGAGGATGAGTATTTTGAGAGTTTCTCCTCTCAAAATTATAGGGTTGGGCGAGCTAGATGATTGGGGGAGAGAGAATGTGTACCTTTGTCTCAAATGACCAATAAATGGGGGTGAGGGTCCTCTTTGGTACTTTAGATGCTAAATGACTCTCCTCCACTCCTTCCTTTGTCATTCCAGCCCCCCTTATGTCTCATTGAGAACACAAAAACGTGGTGTGGCCCCCACTCATGTGGGAGGTCATCTCTTTGTGTCCCGATTTGTACAATTGGCCTCGAAAGTTGTATTTTTCGGACTGTTTTAATTATATTTTATTTTATCGGGTCAAATAAAATATATTAAGTGTTTCCCATCATTATGGACTTTTAGAATGAATAAACATTCCTCATCTTCAATTTAGAAGTCTCCGAAATCCGTTTCGGGCTGTTATCTGATAAATTAACAATACCGATAATCGGACCTCGTTTGACCGACGGATCAACCCTATGCCCTTTCTGTGGCCCAACTAAAATATATACCACCATATACATATTATCTAGACCAAGATGAATATAATATGTGGTCCCAGAATTATCGGGTGGTCCCCGCATCCGATGTGGGCCCCACGTGCAATTTACTATTCGCGCAAAAGAGTTAATAAAAATTTACAACCTCGTGAATTCATAAATTGTTCTTCAAGATTTGTTACATGATTTACTAAAAGTAAATATACTTGGGGATGGTGTTACATTCTCGCAGCTGCACGCCCTCCCGCTCTTTCTTCAAAGCCACATCGGCTTTCCTTTTGAGCTCGGCGACATCCTTCTCCCGAGTGGCCCTTGCCTGCAACAGTTTGAGCCCAGCCTACAAGGAAAAAATAAGGAGTCAGGAGGGGACAGATAACGGATCAAGTGGCAAGAGGGAAATGATAGGAACGTACCTCAAGGTTCAGGAGCAGGGCATGATCAACGGAATCGCCGGAAGAACGGTCCGGCAGCTCCAGTCCGGCCTAAAGGGCCATGTCCTTCCAAATCTCGGAAATCGGACGGACAGTGGCGGGCACCACGGTGTCAGTAGGTTTGGGACCGGAGGGCTCGACGCTCTGCCTCTTTGTCTTATTCTCTTTATCCTTTTCCCCACCAGCAAGGACAACAACGCCGATCAGATCCACGTTCAAAACCCGATTATCTTGAACGTGCCGGGCCTCAGAATTCTGCCCGGTCACCTCGGCCATCAGAAGCCTCTCGGCATCTGCAACACGCTTATCCGCCTGGGATGCGGTGGAAGAGTTAGCTTCGGAAGACTGAGTGGCCCCGCGGGCCTTCGCCAGCGCCGCTCGTCGCGTATTGGCCTTGGCCTCACGACGAGCTTTCATGGCTTCACGATCCATTTGGTCTTGAGTGGGAGGAAGACCTGAAACAAAGAAACAAAAGTATTAGAACCGGGCGGTGCAAATTTCAAAGGCACTCACCTCAGGGAATGGACCGCCCGGGCCCACAAGATGAACACAAGAGAATGCTAATCCAGGGATCACGGGTGGTACCTATCTCGGCATCGGAGAGTGCCTGAATGGTCAGGAAATCCTTTAGCACTTTAACGCCGCCCAACTTTAGCTTATCTACGGCGTTTTCCAATCCTTGGGTCAGCTCTGGCGGCTTAATCTTCAGGGGATACCCATTCCATCTCACAGGAAGCCGCTCGTCCGAATACCGAATGAAGAAAAAATGGTTCTTCCAGTCATGGATGGAAATGGGGGCGCCCTCAAACAACTTCCTTTTGGGACGAGCGGCCACGCTCAGAAACCCATCGGCATTTTGGGGGGCGATTTGAAAGAAATAATGGAAGTGGTCCAAATTGGGGGTGAGTCCTTGCGACTTGCAACGAACAATGAAGGTGGAGATGAGGCGGTAGGAGTTCGGCATAAACTGAGCCGGAACAACACTGTAGCAACTGAAAAAGTCAAAATAGAACGAATGGAGTGGGAAACGCAGTCCGGCTTTTATGGAGTCCATGTGCACCATCACCATTCCCGGACGTCTTTTGAAGAGGTTATCCGTGCCTCGGAGACTGTAATGAAACAGTGGAGGGAGGAGAGTTTGCAGCTCCTTCAAGGCCCTCCCAGAGAAGACCTGATCGATCACGACAACATTGGGGATGAGCACGAGATGTCGGTGTTGGTCCATAGGAAAGCCAAGCTTGAAAACTTGGAGGTCGTCCCCTTCTTCGGCCTCTTCACCGGAGTCATAATCGGCAGAATGTTCCGCCTCCACGGCAGATTGCATGGCCACCGCTACAACGTTCTCAGGAACGACATCCATACCAACACCCCCTACACTCGAGGGCACGGCCTCATCCGCCGCCACGCGGCCCACCACCGTGGGGGCACTGGAATGGCCAGAACTGCTTGTCCCCTCTCAAGAATGGGACCTAGAACTCGCCACAGAAGAGGAAACGGTAGAAGAACCAGTGGAAGAACCAGAACCGGTATCCGAGTCGGAGGAGATTTCCATGGAACAGGACATGGGGAAAGGTAGCAAGGGGAAAGAAGAGGGGAAAAAGTCAAGGAGTTACCTTTCGAAGCTTGGAAGCAGGGACGAACGCGGGAAGCGGGTACACTTGCTGGGAAGCGCTTGGGGTTTGGGGAGAGAAGCAGAAGATGGGAAACCCCAAGTCTTGCCAGCAATCCCGACATGTATAAGGGGGTACGCCGCTTCAATGGCCAACCCACATATGACACGTGGCGAGGAGCGTATCCAGGGACACGTGTCATGTGGAGACGAGCAGGCGCGGAATGACTACTTTTTGCATCGGAAGTTGAACCGGCTAGCATAACTGCCACCTATAGCCCCGTGAACAACGGCGGGGAAGCAACCGTCACATCGGGGGAGGAGGGCAGCAGTTCAAAGCAGTACGGCAGAAATCAATTACTTCTTTATGTCCCGCGGACGCTTGGAACATCAGAAGTGGGGGACTTGTGTTGGGTTAATGGCCCAATAAGGGCCAACCCATCAACCCTTAAGGATCACCTATGAGCATCCTGCTGGAGGCCCAAGAAGAAGGTCGAGCACCAAGGACCAGGGGACGTACGTAGTCCAGCACCAGCCTGTATCAAGGCCCAAATGGCCAGGGGACGTACGTAGTCCATCATGAGCCTGTATCAAGGCCCAAGGGTCAGGGGACGTACATAGTCCATCATCAGCTTGTATCAAGGCCCAAACGGCCAGGAGACGTACGCAGTCCATCATCAGCCTGTATCAAGGCCCAAGGGCCAGGGGACGTATGTAGTCCATCATCAGCCTGTATTAAGGCCCAAGGGCCAGGGGACGTACATAGTCCATCATCAGCCTGTATCAAGGCCCAAGGGCCAGGGGACGTACATAGTCTATCATCAGCTTGTATCAAGGCCCAAGGATCAGAGGACGTTCATCCTATAGCTCTTACCCCAGGGGATCAGACTCCCACCAGAAGATTGGGCTCAACTCCTTAGGGATGAACGTCCCCACCCCGTGGCGGGAAACCAAGATCCTGACGAGAAACACATTGAATGCAGAAGATTTAGTGGTTGGGATCATGTCGCCCACAACCAACCACGTCAGCGCTCCCAACTACCCCTGGGTAGTATAAATAGTCGCATTTATTTCATGGTAAAAGGTTCACAATTTGACATTCTAGCATTATAACAGTAATAGCAGTTCATATCATATCATAGTACGTTCGGCCCTTCGGCTTGTAATAGTTCGAGTAAGTGAATACAGTTGTTTGGCCCACTTCCTGCTTGTCTCTTCACCTCATTTATCCATCACCCATTCGAAACCCTCAGGTTACGTGTTGGGCCTGCGGGTTGATGGAATAAACCTCAACAATTAGTATTAGTTTTATATGTTTATAACCTTTTATTATAATATTTTTGTTATTATATTATTATTATGATTATCATTGATGTTGATAAATATTACATCATTTATTATCAAATATGATTCATTGACTCTTATTTTGTGTAGTGGTGAATTTATTCTTTTAACAAGACTAAATAGTTCTATTTAAGAAAAAAGACACATATAATCTTATTTGTGAACTTTGTCTGTATTTCAAACATATATTGAGGAATTCATATATCATTTTTATATTGAACGGAAATTTGTGAGCGAAATGTAAGAGTTTCAAAACTGGTCATTTGCAGTCAAGTAGTGAACAAATCAACTACACTATCGGTGTCACTTATAAAAAAGTAATTCAAAATAAGTAGTCATTGACAAACTAATTCTGATATTTATTTATTCTTTTTTTGTGTGAGGCATTTAATCTTTTTTATGCTTAAACATAGTTCATACCAATTATGAGTTCTAGATATCTTTTTCTTATTATAATTTTACATTGTGTATTACAATTATCTCTTTCCTTTTGTTTTCACATAATTAATAATGCTCACAAATCATGTAATATTAATTAGTACATAGCATTACTTAACTTTTATCCCGTGCATCGCACGGGTGAGAATCTAGTATATACAAAGCTAAGCAAGTAGGACTAAGTATATTTTATTCCCCAAATATGACTTATTTAGTCTTATTAAAAGAATAACTTGATTAAAACTTCCCAAAATAGAAGTGAATTAGTCATATTTTGAGAATAAAGTATTAGTAGTCCTATTAATGAACCGTACTATTTAAGGAATTTTCACTTATTTTTACTAAAAATCAAACCAAGACCATTTAGCAAATTAATATAAGAATTACTAACATTTCCTAATCTAGCTAGCACACCACACATAATAAGAATCAATCGGATAAGCAGAAACATCATTATGCAATAATTAAGAAACACTAAGCACAAAAAAGTTATTCTTACAATAGACTTTTCCCACAAAAACATCATTTATAGTCATAACAAATTTATCACAATCAAAAAACCTTTAACCCCAACTTTTTCCAAAAAAAGAAACACAAAATAAATTAGTCTGAATCTTAAGTATATGAAGCACATCATTTAGACTTAGGGCCGGCCCAAAGCAGGTACATACAGCCCATTCGCACAAGGCCTAAAATTTTAGAAGGCCCAAAAAATATTAATAATAGTATTACTCAACAAAGAGAAAGCTGAACTGCGAAGAAAATAGAACGAACGAAGGCTGCGGAACACCGAAGGAAATACAGAACGAACAAAGAGAAAGCTGAAGCCTCAAAGCGCCGACGAATCGACGACCGCCGCCAGCCACCGCCAGGCTCCATCCTGCCACCACGCAGAGACACGCCGCCTCCATCTTCCAGGACTACGACCGCACCGTCCATCCGCAGTCCGCACGACGCCCTGCCTTACCAGTCCGGCAGTCCACTGACCACGTTAGGCCGCTACCCGCACTTGTAGGTAAGCAACTAGGCACTATACTTTTCTGATTTTTTTTATTCTTTGTTTGCAAACAAGGCCGATTCTTTGATTCTTCGATTTGATTCTTTGATTTTAGTCTGTTGCCTAAATGCTACTTGCCTTGTTGTTATTTGTTTATTTATTGCAGTAATTTATTACTTATTAAGTAATTGAATTGAGATCAAGTGTGTTTAACAATTATTCAATTAAGATTTAAGAAATTGATATAAGTATGTTATTAAGTAAATACAAAGTACTAACTTTAGGTTTTATAAATTATAATTATTTCATGATTTCACCGAAATGTAGTATTTGAAACCCTCCAAGAGATTGAAATTGCAAGTGTGGTAGATGACTTTGTCTCTAAATATGTTAGAAGAATCTCTTTTCAAATGAAAGGTATTTTATTAATGACTACCTTTATTTTTATAGTGTTTCAATTTATTTACATACTCAAAGAAATAGAACTCTTCACGAACAGCTCTTCTTGCGTTCTAAAAAATATGACCACATTTTTTCGTTCTACCCTCAACTCTTCGTTGATAGCAACACTTTCCGCTCCACACTGTTTCATAGAGATCAGACTGATCATATCCTCCAGATGTGGGTTATGACTTTGCATTTCTTGTGTTCGACGACATACTTCATTGACATTCTACTTACCTTGCTGATACATATTTATCTTCTTTCAGACTTCGTTTTCACTTCCTTGGTCATATAACCTATTTTTGCAACTATGCTTGCGGCTAGACTCTTTGGGAGGACATTCTTAGCTGCTGCCAAATGCGAGTCTACTGGGGCTGCTGGTACTTCAGCTAGAAGAGCAATACATAACCCTCTTGAGCAGTTCTTTGAAGCTGATAGAAGTGTGGAGGATGATAAACCTGTTGTGTATGGTAAGTTTTGGATACATTTTTCTTTCTGATATTAACACCGGTTCCATGACTATATCTGTAGTTGTTTTCTTTCTGTAATTACCTAGAAAGTACATTTGGTTTTTGGGTTAAAAGGATCAATTTGAAAGCAGTTGAGGTAGTTTCTAACTGATAATGCAATTCGTACATACTATGTGGTCGGCGTCATTCTGGCATTTCGTGCATGTTATTAGATAAACTGTGATATTGTGGTTTGTGACCTGATCATACTTGTCACGGCGGTAAGTCGAGTCGCGGCGCCAGTCGACCGCCATATTGCCTAGGCGATAAGGTGCCCACCTAGGCGACAATTAGGCGGATAGTCGCCTATATATGTATAATATAAAATATATTATATATAATTATATATATGATTATATATTATGTATAATATATAATACATTAATGGTTTAATAGTTTATTATAAAACTAATACGAGCATATCAGTATATATCACCATTCACCAGTTCTGCACTTTATTATATAGCATATAATAATAAATAATAAATGAATGGTTTTATAGTTTATTATTAAACTAATAGTCTAATACGAGCACATCAAGATATCACCGGTAAAATAAATTAATGGTTTAATAGTCTATATCACCATGTTCACCGTTTTATATAATACGCAGTATAGAAGTATTGTAGTATATATATACGCATATATTGATACCACTTAATTAATTAAAATATTAAAAAACTAAATCCACTACACCGCTACACAAGAAGCCAATAAGAGATTGGTGGACCTATTTCTGGTCGTCTGCTTCAAGCCTTCAACGACGGACCGGGGATGGCGACTGGAGAGACCGACAACTTCTTCTGCTTCCTGAAGTTCTACGGTTCGTCTGGTCCTGTGAGTTGTTCTCTACGACTCTGCTTCTTAAGTTAGATTTGGGCTTTGTTTCTAATTAAAAGCCTAAATCCTTAATTAAATGAGTTCACTAAAAAATTAAACCTTAATTTACTCATTTTAGGGCCTGCGGAACGCGGACGGCTTTTCGACTGGGCAAAAGTACGCGGCGACTTGTCGCCAACTTCATGCCTGGACGACGCCAACCTTGACTATTCTTCTTCCGGCGAGGCGAGCTTACCTGGCGAGCACTCTCCAGCGCCTGGACGCCTAGTCGGCGCCTAGGCGACGCCGTGACAAGCATGGACCTGATACTGATATAAAAGAATCGGAAAACAATATTTTCGTTAATCTGAATTCAACTTCCTTATTACCGTCTGCTATGTGTTAGGGTTAGATCTCACACACACACGAATCTGAAAAACTAGAAAAGAACGAGAAGAACGGCACACGAAAATAACGTGGTTCAGCCAGTAAGTGTTACTGACCTAATCCACGGGGGCAACTAGGATTTTCTTTCTTATTGAGATGATGAATGATACAAGTCATAGTTTACAAGTACAGGAGTCAATATACATAGACAAACAATTAGGGTAAAACACTTAATAAGGTTCTGGGCCTGACTGCCACCAAAGAAACAGGCCCAACTAGGGCTGCCTGCACATTTAACTAGAGCAGGCTGCTGCTCTTTGTTTATTTGGCTCCCAGATCTGAATGGGCCGAAGCCTACAGCCCAACAATCTCCCACTTGGAGGCTTCAAAACACGACCAACTGCACTCCACTCCTCTGTACTTCTGTAAACTTCATCTGTGTTTAGCTCCTCCTAGTTGCCACCTGCCTTCTCAACATTATTCTTGAAGGCCAGCTAAAGTTACACAGAACTTCAGCTTGTCCAGCGTCACAGATTTAGTGAACATATCTGCTGGATTCTTTGCACCTGAGATGTTCTTCAAGTTCATCGCTCCTCCCGTGATCAACCCTCTGACAAAGTGATATCTCATCCCAATATGCTTTGTTTTCCCATGATAGACCGAATTCTTTGCAAGTTTCACTGCACTCTCATTATCACAGTGTAACGAGTAATCTGCTTGCTTTTTGTCTAACTCGTCAAGGAAGTTCCTCAACCAAACCAACTCTTTACTGGCTTCAGCAACTGCCATGTACTCTGCTTCGGTTGTTGAAAGAGCTACACTTTTCTGAAGTTTGGACATCCAACTAACTGCAGTTCCTCCCACTGTGAAAATGTACCCCGTAGTGCTTTTAAATGTCTCTTTGCATCCACCCAAATCAGCATCAGGATACCCTCTCAAAATCACGTCTTTACCTCTGAAACATAACCCCATCTTTGTAGTACCCTTCAAATACCTAAGTATCCATCTAACTGCTTCCCAATGTTCCCTCTCCGGTTTTGACATGAAGCGACTAACAACCGACTGCATGAGCAATAGCTGGTCTCGTGCACACCATAGCATACATGAGGCTACCAACGGCAGATGCAAAAGGAACTTTACCCAATTTTGCTTTCTCTTCGTCTGTTCTCGGAGACTGGTCTTTGGTAAGCTTGAAGTGACTTCCCAAAGGCGTGTTTCTTGGTTTAATCTTCTCACCATTCATTTTGAATTTCTCCAACACTTTCCCAATGTACTTCTCCTGGGATAGTGTTAAAGAACCATTCTCCTTGTTTCTGACTATGCTCATCCCTAGAATTTGTTTGGCTGGACCCAAATCTTTCATTTCAAATTCTTGAGAAATTTGTTTCTTTAACCTGCTGATCTCTTTCATATTTGCACTAGCTATCAACATATCATCTACATAGAGAAGTAGAATGATATATGAACTCTTGAACCTCTTCACGTAACAACAATGGTCCATCTCACATCTTCTGTACCCTGTCCTTATCATGAAGTTATCAAACTTCAGATACCACTGCCTCGGTGCTTGTTTTAGAACATATAAGCTCCGTTTTAGTTTGCAGACCAGATTTTCTTTACCATCAACCTGAAATCCTTCAGGTTGTGCCATGTAGATGTAAGCCCTCTGCAGCTACAATACTTAGAACCAATCTGATGGTGGTCATTCTTACCAGTTACCACCGGAGAAAAAATCTCATTATAATCCACTCCCTTTTTCTGCTAAAAACCTTTGACCACTAAACGGGCTTTGTAACGTTTTGACCCATCATGTTCATCTTTGATTCTGAATACCCATTTATTTTAAAGTGCCTTCTTACCTGGTGGAAGCTTAGTAAGAACCCATGTCTTGTTCTTGTGTAAGGCATCCATTTCTTCTTTCATAGCCTGCTCCCACTGAAACGAATCATTCTGCTGTACTGCTTTGAAGTAACTTTTTGGTTCCCCATTTTCAGTCAAAAGGAGATAATTGACTGAAGGAATGATTTTTTTGGAGGTTTAATGACTCTAGTGGATCTTCTGACACATTGTGTTTCAACTGGCTGCGGCTGCACAAGTGAAGGTGCTCCTTCATCCTCTGAATTTTCACTATCAACAGAGTCCTTGTGATCATCCTCAGACTCGTCAGTATTGGAATCATTCTTCATGCTCCCACTGTCTTGAGTATCTTCAGACTCGTTGTTTGTGATGACATCATTTTCAAACTCAACTTGCTCTTTCTGAATCTTTGAATTTTCTGTGCTTCTGTCTTTATAAAGTTCAGCCTCGTTGAATGTAGCATGTTTACTTCTGACTACCTTTCTACTTTCAGTCGATAACCCATGTTGTCTCCCCCGTATCCAATGAAAGTGTATTTCTTGGCTTGAGCATCTAACTTGTCACCATTTTTGATAAGATCATAAGCGCTGCATCCAAATACCTTTAAATGCCCATACTTTACCGCTTCTCCTTTCCACTCTTCCTATGGTATCTTGAAACCCAATGGTATTGATGGCCCCCAGTTGATAAGATAAGCGACAGTGTTCACTGCATCAGCCCAGAACGTCCTTGGAAGCCCAGCATTAAGTCTCATACTTTTGGCCCTCTCATTCAAAGTTCTGTTCATCCTTTCTGCCACTCCGCTCTGTTGAGGAGTGCCTGGAACCGTCTTTATCATCCGAATGCCATGTTCAGCACAGTGATCAATAAACTCCGTGCTAATGTATTCACCACCATTGTCCGATTTCAAGCACTTTACTTTCAGATTAGTTTCCAATTCAACATCAGTTTTCCACTTGTTAAAAATATTGAAAACTTCAAACTTATTTTTAAGAAAGTAGACCCATACCTTGCGTGTTGAGTCATCAATGAAGGTCACATAGTAGCTTGATCCTCCCAGGGATGAGACTGGCGTTGGCCCAAACACATCCGTGTGAACTAGCTCCAGCTTATGAGTTTTCGGTGTCTGACCTGTCTTCACAAAAGAAACCATCTTTTTCTTGCCAAGTACACAAGGCTCACAGAACTCAGAATCCACCTTTTTCAAATCTGGAAGTTTCCCCCTTGCAACGAGCATCTTCATTCCTTTTTCACTCATGTGGCCTAGCCGTTGATGCCACAAACTGGATGGATTCAGCCCGCTGGTCACAACATTCATCTCATCATCAGGAGCTTCAACCATATATAAAGTACCCCTCTTTTTGCCTCTGGCGATTACAAGATTCCCCTTGACAACTTTCCATTGTCCTTCACCAAAAGTAACATCAAATCCCTGATCATCCAACTGCCCAATAGAAATCAGCATCTTCTTAAGGCTTGGAATGACCCGAACGTCTTTCAATGTCCAAGTGGTGCCCAATGAAGTCTTTAAGTGTATGTCACCCATCCTTGTGATGTCAAGAGAGTCGTTATTAGCCAAACGAACTTTACCAAAATTACCTGTCCATAGATTCTTCATCGCCTTCGTGCTGAAAGTAGCATGAATGATGCACCAGAATCCATAATCCATGTTTCTGTTGAGTTTTCAACACAACAGATAAGGGCATCATCTGAATCGTCAGTGGCTGCATTTACTTCCTTCCTTTCTGAAGATTTAGGGCATTGATTTCTGAAATGCCCAGTTTCTTTGCAGTTCCGGCATTGAATATCTTTTCTCGGTTTTGACTGGCTCCTCTTTCTAGACTTTGATCTACCTCTGCCATTTCCCTTCTCTTTCCTTCTACCTCTCCCTTCAGTACTTAACAAAGCACTAGAAGATTCTCCAGAACTCCTCCTTCTTATATCCTCTCCTAGGATAATGTCACGAATACCCTCAAATGTGAGTTTAGAGGTTCCAGTTGAACTGCTAATCGCAGTGACTGTTCCTGACCAACTTTCTGGTAACGAGGATAACAAGAATAAAGCTTGGACTTCATCTTCAAACTTAATATCAACAGATAGTAAATGGGATATGATAGTATTAAACTCATTAATGTGTGAGGTAACGGATGCACTTTCATTCTGGTGTTTACTAGCTGTCTTACAGAAATACCTTGTTTGATGCCGATGGTTTCTCATACATGTTTGACAAAGCCTTCATCAAACCACATGCAGTAGTCTCCTTCAAGATGTTAAACACCACACTCTTGGCTAGGGTAAATCTGAAAACAGCCAAAGCTTTCCTGTCTAGAGCAGCCCATTCATCATCACTCATCTTTTCTGGTCTTTTCCCTGTCAAGGCTTGATCCATATCCTTCTGACACAGCAAATCCTCAATTTGCATCTTCCACCATCCAATATCTTGTCCATCAAACTTCTCAACTTTGGTTTTTCCGTCATCTGCCATTGTCCCAGTCCTTCACAATCTGCCGGCTATATTCTTCTGAGGCAGCGCACTGTTGGCGGCACGAGGAGGCTGAAGATGCAGGGCGGCAGCAGTGGTGGTCGAATATGTGGTGGTGGCTAACCTTGCTCTGATACCAGTTGTTAGGGTTAGATCTCACACACGCATGAATCTGAAAAACTAGAAAAGAACGAGAACGGCACACGAATATAACGTGGTTCAGCTAAGCGTTACTGACCTAATCCACGGGGGCAACTAGGGTTTTCTTTCTTATTGAGATGATGAATGATACAAGTCATAGTTTACAAGTACAGGAGTCAATATATATAGACAAACAATTAGGGTAAAACACTTAATAAGGTTCTGGGCCTGACTGCCACCAAAGAAACAGGCCCAACTAGGGCTGTCTGCACATTTAACTAGAGCAGGCTGCTGCTCTTTGTTTATTTGGCTCCCACTCTCCCAGATCTGAATGGGCCGAAGCCTACAGCCCAACACTATGACCATCTCCTAATGACAAATGTGCTTTATTATAGTTAACCAAAGTTTAGTGTGTGCCATGAAAATGTCCGTTTTTGCTCTCAATGGAATCAGTGTTTGTCAAATGGCAGCCATGGTGGTCCGTGGTTGATAGTGGTGGTGGAAATAGAGTTGACCGCGATATGAAGTTTGTGAAGAATGGCAGTCAATGGCGGCACCACAATCCGCCACCTGCTATTAATAACACTGGATGGAATTTGTGGTGCCAAAACACTAAAATGTTATACCCTGGTTGAATGTTTGAAATGAGCTAGCTTGGTATATGTAAATGTTAAGGAAAAAATGTTGATTTTCGGCTCACATGAAACACACTGAGTCCCGTCTGGTTTGGTTTCTGTATATAAAAGATCATATAATATCAATCTTCATATATACATGAAAAGACCTACTATCTCAATTCACGACTGTCTCATCCATGCAAGTGAAAATAACCTATGGTGATGAGGGTTTAAGAATTTCATCAGTGTTCATTCGTGAGAAGGTTGAGACAGGAAGGACATCCGGCGTAGGAACTTTGTCACCATTCCGTTTTGAATGAATATAGTGATCTATTAAGGTGATGATGGTAATAGATGCTTATATGTTTTAAATAAGTGGTGTAATGTTGTTTCCTTTTGAATGATCAAGTCAATACTGACTGATTGTTTATTTTGATATGGACAAAGCTCTGCAGACTTGATTTTCTTCTCTGGCTTTAAAGTGAATGCTGACTGATTTGGGATAAGGACAAAGCTACTGACTCTAACTATTTTGATAAGGACAAAGCTACTGATGCTAACTATTTTGATAAGGACAAAGCTACTGACGCTAACTATTTAAGATTAAGGTGTTACAGGTGATGATGGTAAAAGATGCTTTTATATTTTAAATAAGTGTCTTTTGCCTTTTGGAAAAACATGTGCATGCTGACTGATTGTTTTGACAAGGACAAAGCTCCACAGACTAGATTTTCTTCTCTGGCTTTAAAGTGAGTGCTAACTGCTAAGAGTGACTAAATGATGGATTTTTCGTGAATCCAATGATAACTGAGCTTTAAATCCACTTTTGGCATGAGTGAAGTAAAGGTTGCTTCTTGTGAGGGTGTCCCCAACTTTGTTCTCAGACCCCACATCATACAGGACCGGTGCATGTTTAGTCTTAGATCAACGTTTACTAGCTTTTAGTCCTAGTGTTTGCCAATACAAATCTATATCCTTGGTAGCTTTGAAGTTTACCGGTAACCAGTGTCATTGAGCCAAATGTTTTTTATGGAGGGTTGGGGTAGGGTGTGGGCTGCATATTGGTATCATATTTACATCCAGAAGTTAAGAATGGCTCCATCAATGCTAAATATTCTGTAGTTAATGCACATGTGGTTAGGATATGAACCTACAGTGAGCTTAGATATTTCACTGTATGAATTGATTTTTTGCCTTATAATTTCATCCCAGTTTCATGTTGAGCTTTAATATGGTGAAGGTCTGAAGGAATACAGTCTTTGTCTCTTTTATTCTTCATCGCATACTGACCTTTATCTTTTTTTCGGATACATGTTTTTTTGCAACAATGTGTAGGATAAATATATGATGAATATGTTTCAGGTCGGAGCTGGAAGGCACCTGAGCTTCGTCTCAAGTCCTGGGATGATCTTCACAAACTATGGTATGTACTTCTCAAGGAGAAGAATATGTTGATGACTCAACGTCAAATGCTTTATGCTCAAAACTTGAGATTTCCAAATCCAGAACGTATCTCCAAGGTAAGTGTTACTTTAGCATTTCCTCGAATGTTTCCTTGATCTATTTTTTTAGTAGAGGAAGCATATTGTGTATAATTGACAGCAAGTTTAAGGAAGTATGGTATTTATACCCCATGCTTATACCCTTATGTTGAGTTTGTGTTGAATTTGCACCACATTTCTTTTGCATTGACTTTGCAGCTCAGAATGGGTGCAAAGTCAAACATTGGAGTAGTAATGCATCGAATGCTAAATTTGCCAGACTTAGCATCCCATGTTTTACTTAGAGCCTGTCTAGTACCTTTTTCCGGCTCATTAGCATAGGATATTTTTTAGCAAACACACGACTTCTGATTTCACGCGCTGATTAATTTATCAGTCAATTCAGCCGCTTCAGTTAGAATTTCAGCATATAAGCCGATTTAGCCGATTCTAGTGCTACCAAATAGACTTAAAACATTTGACTTTCCACCCTATTCAATGGGGGTGAATAGTCAAATTTTAGGATAAACCGCAAAGATAAATTTAAAGCAATTTTGGTCGAGTATAAGCAATTTTAGGATAAAGCTGAGCAATGATAATATTCTTCCATTGACCATTGTACATCCCTTTGCTATTTTTCTGCCACGTGAATATATATGAGGTGGCATTCCCTAAGGGTATGTTTGGGAGTTTGAAGGGAAAAGGAGGGGAAGGGAAGGAAACCGTCCTTGTTTGGGAGTAACAAATTTAAAAAGGGGTTATGGATGAGTTATAATTAAAATCACTTCACATATATGATAAATTCAAATAGTTGAATAAAACTTGAATTTATATTTATTTAAAATTGAGTTAAAGTTGTCATTTAATTAGTTATCCTTCAAAATCCCTCAATTTGGGGGACTTAAAAATTGAGCATTTGGATGGTTTTTGGAGGGTTACAAAAGCCCTCCAAAACCACCCCTTCATATTTTTAAACTCCCAAACATGAAAGGGAGGATCATAAACCCTTCTCAACCTTCCCCTCCTCTCCAAAACCCAACTCCCAAACATACTCTAAGGGTATGTTTGGGAGTTCGGAGGGAAGGAGAGGGGAAGGCTTTGGAGGTATGTTGTTGGAGGGGAAAGGGAGGGGATGGTGAAGAAGCCCTTCTTTGTATTTGGGAGTAATAAATTTGGAAGAAGAGAGTTTTTGAATGAATTATAATTAAAATTACTTTGAGATGTGACGAATTTAAATAATTGAACTGATATTTATTTTTAATTGAGCTTAAATTACCATTTCATTAATTATCCTTCAAAACCCTCCAAATTGGGAGAACTTAAAAATTAGGCATTTAGAGGGTTTTGGAGGGTCATGAAAGCCCTCCAAAACCATCCCCTCCAGTTTTATAAACTCCCAAACATGAAAAGGAGGGTTATAAACCCCCATCAACCTCCCCCTCCCCTCCAAAACTCAACTCCCAAACACACCCTAAGGGTATGTTTGGGAGTTTGGATGGAAGGGGAGGGGAAGACTTTGGAGGTATGTTGTTGGAGGGGAAAGGGAGGGGAGGGTGAGGAAGCCCTTCTTTGTATTTTGGAGTAATAAAATTGGAAGGAGAAGGTTTTTGAAGAAATTATAATTAAAATCACTTGAGATATGATGAATTCAAATCATTGAACCGATATTCATTTCTAATTTAGCTTAAAATACCATCTTGTTAATTATCATACAAAACCCTCCAAATTGGGGGAACTTAAAAATCAAGCATTTGGAGGGTTTTGAAGGGTTACAAAAGCCCTCCAAAACCACCCCTCCGATTTTTTGAACTCCCAAACATGAAAAGGAGGGCCATAAATCCCCATTAACCTTCCCCTCCCCTCCAAAACCAACTCCCAAACACACCTTAAGGAAACAATGTTTTGCAGTCTGCCACATCCATTTAAATGCCATATGTTCTGACAATGACAATGCATTATCAAATGTTTCATTACCCAATGACTGAAGGTAAAAGTCTTGTAAACAGAGCACGTATGGAGATTAGCTCAATGACTTGCACAACTTTGGCAATTGCACTTGTATGATGATTATTTATTTATCATTAGTGTTATTATTTATTGTTGTTATTATTATTATTATTATTATTATTATTATTATTATTTTTATTCAGGTAAGAAAGTCTATGTGCCGAATCAAACATGTGCTCACAGAGAGAGCAATTGATGAGCCAGATCCTAGGAGGTGTAGTGAGATGAAAAGAATGATAAATGCCCTGTGAGAAGAATGAACGAGAGATGCTGTCAGTTGATCCAATGGCAGATGGACAGGTAGTTTACAGAGTCATATACCCTTCTGTTTCAAGAATTTTGTACTGCCCAGATGATTTATTGGACACGTGGACTTGCTCTTTTAAACACATTCTTTGCTTGCTCATGTATACGAAAATGGATGATATGTTTGAATCATGCAAGTTTTTTATTTGCCTGATGTCATACATCTCCTTTGGTGGGCGGAACAAAAGAGGCACAGTTTTTAGACACATTATTTGCTTTCCCATGTATTGTGAAAATGGATGATTTGTTTGAATGGTGTAATTTTTTTATTGAAGAAATTGCTCATTGGGGACTAAAAAATACTACACATTATTTTTTCCAATAATAGAATCATATGTTGGTTTTATTTAAATAAGACTAAACATTACATTTCAACCCTTAATTTAATTAATTAGTTAACCTTATTAACTGCTCCCTAATTCTCTTGCACAACCAAGTTTAGTCGGTTTGTGGCGGCAAACTTTGGCGGTATTTTCGTTCAATCACAAATAAAAAGACATATTTATGGAATTTCAAAGATCTTATTTCAGGAAAATGATAGGGTTTTAGTCACGTTTTGGTAAATCTCTCCATTTTAATTGCGTGATGACATCCATCTTTTTACTGTGCGGGCCCGGACCGGACCAGACCAGGCCCGCTACTGTGTGGGCCCGGACCGGGCTCGGGCCCGGATGGCCGGTTCCGGGCTTTAGCCCGATTTGGGCGGTTCTGGCGGGCTGGTTCCGGGCCATGATTTTCATGAACCGGCCCAGGCAGTTCGGGCCGGGCTCGGTTCAATTTTTTTGTTTGTTCAATTTTTTTTCTTTTCCTTGGGTTGTGCTGGGTGTTTTGGGGGGGAGGGTTTTGGGGGTTGAGGGAGGGGATCGGGGGTTAATTAGAAAGCCAAAAAAAAATATTTACATAGAACCGGGCCCGGACCTGGTATCAGCCCCGGCCGGTTTGGCCCGGACCTGGTACAACCCGGGCCAGTTCCGGGCCTAATATCCCCAAAAAAGCCTGCCTGGGCCCAAGCCCGACCCGGAACTGGCTCGGCCCGTGTCCACCCCTAATTGTACCTGGATATTTACTGTAATTTATTTAATCATACGGAGTATTTGACAATTCATCCCAGCTCTAACCATATGTAACATTTTAACCCAATTATTATTTGAGTTCTCTAATTTTGCACCAACAGAATACTAAATTAAATCATCAATGTATATAGTAGATACAAAACTTATAGAAAGAGAAGTATCTGAAAAAGGATAAAATAACCATCTTTAACAAACTCATTAGACTAAGATTGTTAACCAATTCAACATGCATAAATAATTGAAATCATTGCGCTAATTGCGCTAATCTATCTAAAGGACAAAATATATAATAAACATCTTATAAGCACCAATGAAGATAAGGGTATAAATGGTATAAAAAAAAGTGTTGGTGTAAATCATAGCATTATTAAATTGTTCTCTTAGCTTGATTAATTGTACGCTCACTTTTTTACCCAAATGGAGTATGTGAGAGTTAAGACGCAGTGCTTATTGCTTAATGTTAGGTTTAATGCGATGATCAATTGTTTTGCCTCTCATTTATTTACTCATCTTTCATTCGCTTACTTTATGAAGAAGATGGAAGATCCTCATCTTCAAATTTGACTGCTTTGATGAGGAGAGGATGTATAGTTTTGCGATGTTCTGGTGCATTCTGACACATGTACTCTTACCATTTGATTTTATTCCATTTGTATGGATCTTTAATTAATTCGATTTTTAATAATATAATTGTCATTTTTCCAAAAAATAATGATAAAAAACGTCATATTCAGAAACTAAGTGAAAATATCTAGAAAATTGCAAAATCCAAATTAAATATTCCCTCCGTCCCGTAGAAAAGTTTCCGTTTTCCTTTTTGGCTGTCCCAGAAACAAGTTACCATTTCCTTAAATGGAAACAATATTCAAATGAAATGCCTAATATACCCTTCCCAATTACCCTCCTTTCCTCACATAATTTGAACAACCTGTTTACTCTCCCCACTTACTTTTCCCACTTTATCCGAACACCTCATTTACTCACCCCACTTACTTTTCCCACTCGTCTTCTCTCTCTAGAACGTTTGTCCCTCTTCTTCTGGTTTCTACGCATGGAATCCTCCACTAACCTCACCCCTTCCAAACGGCTACCCCTTTCCGATGGCCATCCACATGTAACAAACCCTAGCCTTTGTAGTTTCAAAAAAGATTCGGTCATCGGTTCTAAAGATGTTCCCGTCGAACACACCGATGATGATGAAGAATCTGACCGGGCATGTGGGTGGACCACATCATCGTAAACAGATCCAGGTTGGAAGCTCTGGAAGTGGTATGGATCCCAGTGCGATGAGTTTTCAGATTCAAAGGAAGGAGAGGAGGTTAACTCCTTGGACGCCATGTTTCTAGATCTCCATGCGCATGTATTTCAGGACTCTCCTTAAAGGAAGTTTCTTATTCCTTACATATGTGTATATCATTTGTGTTTGGACATTTCACATCACAAATTGTGGTTATTGGCTACTTAATCTGACAAATGATGAACTATCGGAATTTTTGTCACTTTTGGTCCCCCGAGTATTGTGTCAGTGACACTTTTGGTACACGACTTTTAATTTTTCCATTTTTAGTCATCGACTATTGTTCGTGAGACACTTTTAGTCCTCTACTTTCAAGTTTCCCACATTTAGTCCTTTGAGTATTATCAAATTGACACTTTTAGTCCTTCTACTATGATTTTGACACAATAAGTGGAGGACTAAAAATGTCTCTATAGCAATAGTTGAAGGACCAAATGTGTCACTTCTACAAAAGTCGAAGGACTAAATACGGAAATTTTCAAAGACTGATACCAAAAGTGTCTCTCGCACAATAGTCGAGGACTAAAAGTGGAAAAATTAAAAGTCGAGTACCAAAAGTGTCACTGACACAATAGTCGAGGGACTAAAAGTGACAAAAACTCTGAACTATCGTGGCATTGCATTACCTGATTGTTGCTTAAATGATGAAATTACCTTGTGTTTTGACCTTACTCAGACAAAAGCCAAATAAGCCTACTTGTCAGGTAAAGTTTTAAGCCTACAAATTTTAAATATACCGTAGTACTCCGTAATTGTTAATTCTATAAAAAAGTCAAATTAAATTTCAGAGTATAACACATTTTAACGTAAGTGCAATGTTCAAGTATTAGCTATTAAATTTTAACCGAATTGATTGTGGTATGTGTTTGTAAAAATTTTCACAAGACACTCTTTTCATACTTTTAACTCTTTCAAAGCTCTGTCCTTTTTATCATGATATTTCACTTGATCTATATTTTCAACAAATTTCAGGAAAAGTTTAATGCAATGGTTTTCATATCCTTGATATGGTTGTTTTATTCATGGTTAACTTCATTGTATATATAAAGAGCATATATCTGGAGTTAGTTGGAAAGCATATTATTTGAAACTATGGAGTTAAAAGTTTTTAGATGTGAAAGTTTCAAGGGATGGGGGGACGGAGTACCTTCTAATTCATGTAGGCTCTTATATTGTAATTGGATAGATGATTAGTGATATTAGCTCACAATTGTAACAATGAAACTAGGGGCAGAGGTGGGAGGCTGACCAAGCCACGACCCATGACAAATTTTCTAAACGCATGTATTTTAAGTACGTAGTATATCAATAAATGTGAGTAAATCGCTCAATACAATTACAAAATAGGCAATTTTAATTATTAATACTACTTTAAATATTACTCCCTCCGTCCCTAAAATGAATGTGAGCCACACAAATTTTCCAAAATGGGAAAGTGGGAAGTATTTTTGGGAAAAGCCCAAAAAGGAAAGTGAGAAGTATTTTTGGGAACAGAGGGAGTATATAGTCAACGCTAACTTTATTCTTGGTAAAACCCCATAACCTAAAACACGAATATTTATATGAAAACCGAGGGAGGAATAATAAGAATATGTGACAATCACTGATTGTCACAATGCAATGCCAACAAAGTATTACAATTGCATTGGAGTTTTTAAATAACTTGAGCAATTTACATTTAATTTTAGAATCTCGCTTAAATCCTGCCTAGGCACTAGCGGACAAATGAATTTCTTTACTTACAGTAGCAATTATGTTGTGACCTGTGATAATAGAGTAGAATTCCACGGGCGTGTGGGAACAGAACCATTACAGAAATTGCAAGCTCCCGACAGTTAGGAATCATGTTTATAACCCGGAAAATACTAGTGAAAGAAAATAGGAAAATATCATACAGAAGATGTGGGAAATCTGAGTACACTATATTTCATTTTCCTTTCCAAAGTTAAAACTGAACTTGAGAAAATGACTTCCCTTACCATTGTTTTCCCTTCTCTAGCATTTTCCGGGGTCCAGACATGCCCTTGCGTATATACAGAGGGAAAACTGATCAGCAGTTCTGCACCCATCCAACAAAGGGAAGTGTGCTTGCAAATCCCGATTCCATACTCCGAGGGCCATCGGAATACAGTTGGGGATTGCACAATGTGCTCAATAGCTTCCCACCTACTGTCAAGAAAAACTGCAAGATGCAGCAGCTTTCAGGAGATTGTCAACGCCCCACCCCTTGAAGAACCAATAAAAGGGGAAGTAAGCAGACCCAGTGAAACGGCCATATAGTTATTTATTTATATATACAGCTTAGAACAAGTGCCCGACAATGCAAAAACAAAACCTTTGACAAAGCCACGTCACTTGGAAGAAGTGCACACTTGTGAAAGTTGTTCTGAGCATAAAGGAGCTCTGTGAACAATAACAATAAACGTAAGACATGTAGAGGGAAAGGTTTGTCTGAGATTTATAATAGCGGGTAAGCGACATGAGACAAAATATCAGCAACTATTGGTAGTGTGTGTATGACAGAATCATCATAATTGTTAAACGTCATCAGTTGCAGGACATACTAGTGACAAACATCTAAAATTTGCATAAGACAATCATAACTAACCATCTAATATTTGGATACATATAACACAAAAAGACAATGTACAGTGAAAGATAAATATAACTTACCGCAGCACTTTCTTTCTTAATGCACTCTATTGCCATGAAGCCGGCTTGTACCTGAAGCTATCATTATCCCACCCTCCATCAGGATCCTTTCTCTTCAGATAACCTCCAGGAATTGGGTATAACCTTGAATTTTCTTCGGTTAGTGCTGCTTGTGAGCCAAGAATGGAAAGTTGCCTGGATGGTATAGAATCTTCTGCCCCTTCGGTCTCTACAGCTCCAGGTCCGGCATTAAGGTCCAAACCCTGCCTGGCCCATTTCCTGCTATTGTCAGAGCTCCCGCTATGAATACCATCTGGAAGACCAACCATGTAGGGCCTAGGGAATTGTGACTGAACATGCCCCATCAACTGCGAATTGACAAGGGGTGCAAAAGGCCTTCCACCAGACGTGGATTCAATATATGGGTTAGGCCCAACAGAATAAGCGGGTGACTGTGAAGGAAATGTGGTGCCAAAGGGAAACATAGAATATGGGAATGAAGCGGACTGAAAATGGAGTGCAGGAGAGGATGACAAGACTGAACCACGATAAACATCAGGAGCAAAAGGAGTACCGGCAGCAGCATGACCTAAGATACGTTGCGCACCAAGGGGAAGCATTTGAAATGGTTGCTCTCCACGGTCAGGCAAAAGTGAATAAGGGCTTCCTTGAGGAACCCAAGAAGAAAAGTTCCCCATTTCTTGATTGTTCATTCTAAGGCTAGAAGCAGCAGCTTGCTGGGAATTGATTCTTCCCCGAACGTTTTCTAAGAATAAAGATTGTTCCCCATTAGCATCATCAGTACCAGGCCCATTGTTCAAATCAAAGTCCCTCCTACCCTCCTCCATAGAAGCTCCACTCTGTGGTGGTTTGGTGAGTCCTGCAAATCGATGAAGACTGCTGCTTAGAGAGCTCTGCCCCACATCATTCGGGTCATCAGCTTTATTTAAATCAAGATCAAGTCCTCCAGAACTACGGACAGATGGAGAAGAACCTGAGGGTTCATTTCTGAATCCATATAGGCTCGCATGGTTAGACGTAGAGCCTATTGCAGCTGCAGAATCTTGAATTTCCTCAATAACCCTTTCATCAGGTACATTCAGATCGAAATCAAAAAGAGGACGGGCATGTTTATCACTGGAACCTTCAGAATGAGACACAGCTACAGAACTCGTAGGCATATCAAGAACTTTCCGAGGTTCAGCAGGTCGAAATGCACTTGTGGCAGCAGAACCTTTCCATCCGATCACCCCTTTAAATCTCAATAAGAACTCCTCTGGTGGAACAAAAGGGCCCTTGGCAGCAGCAGCAACAGTTATGGAGGCAGGAACACTATTGAGCATTGAAGTAACCGGAGAAGGCAGTGGATTCATTACATGAAGAGCAGATGTTCCGTGCACTGCGGCACTGCCCACCTCACCATATTTCCCATCATCTGAAACATTCAAATCAAATTTCATTTTAGAAGATGGAGACAAAGCAGCAACACTACAAGTCTCCCTGATGGTGGTGGGCACTGGATCACTTGCATTGTCAGAAAAAACACCACAAGGTTTGATTTCCTTTGGATCCACATGCTTCTCCAGTTCCAGGCATGAAAATCCAGCTATCTCCTTTTTAGATAATGATCCATCAGGATGGCGCAACCAAACTTTCCTGATTTCAACATTGACCTCATTGCAATCCTTACTGTCAGTAATACAAGCAGATCCATTATCAACTAAAGCTTTAGCATCCGGAACTAGATTATCACCACCTTTATCAGTTATTTGCCTTTCAGACTGATAAACATCATCACCCTTTACGTCTTCAGCCTGATAAACTTTATTCACAAGTGGCTCCCTACTAGAGCAAGGGGGTAGCACTTCCTTTTCAAGTTTTTCCATCACTTCACAACTCACAGCTTCTACACATGGATTCAGCTCCAATGCAGCAGTGACATTGTTTTTCATGTCAGCCTCAAGTGACAAATCTGAAGACAAAGCTTCACCCAATCTCTTGTGATCATCCGTGGATGAGGGTGCATTACAGAGATTGTCATCCAATATTGGTGTCTCATTATCATGCAGTTTAGCATCATGCACATCATCCAGTAGGGAACCACCACTAGGAATTGCATGTCTTACCTGAGATTTTTTATGCCCACCATTATTTGTCAGACCTGCTCCACCAGGAGAGGAAAATGAATTCTCTCTCTCAATTGACCTATCATTCTTCTCCACATGAGGTACTGCAGCTACTTTTAAATCATTGCACAAATAACCATTATGCTTATCTCCAGTTGCATTACCTTCAGGAGAAACATCTGGTTTTTTATCTCCAGATGCCTCAGAAACAGAAATAACAGTCGGGCGTATCTTTTCCACTGACCATGAATTACGGACATCAACAACCTTTTTCTCACCAAAGTCATCAAGACTATCTTTTCTACGAACACCCGCACTCCGAATGTTTTCAAAATGTGAGGGCTTGCATCTGGAATCATCAGGCATGCAAGTTTCATTGGGAAGAGGAGATTTCAAAGCAGAAGGTGAATGCCTGTCACTTTTTGACATTTCTTCAGTAGCCACGCTAGCAAGAAGGTTCATGCCAACAGCATCGCCAATGGATATTGATGCATGTGCTTCAGAGTGCTTGGCACAACTTTCAACCAAAGCATTCATGGAGCTGAAAGAAGCTTCATGCCGTTTGCTAGCCAAATCAGCTTCGGATGATGAGGAAGTAACCTTTGAGACTTCCATTGGTTTCCCATCATCAACAATTTTACTGAGCCCTTCATCTGGGAGAACAGCAGGTGACACTTCACCATCATCAGACCCAGTTAATATATCTTTCAAATCATTACTGTGCCAGGATTCTTCATTCACATCGGAAGCATCAATGGATCTATATGCATCATTGTTTTCCTTTGCATTTTGATCACATTGATCATATTTCTCAGAAACCACGGGAGAAGAAGCTCGGCTGTTCATATTGCTATGGTCCTCATAAGATCCTACACTCGCAGTGTGTGTAGGACTCCGACCCCTATTTGGTATCTTAACAACCAACTTGTTACTGCTTCCCTCTGTAACTGGCACATCAACTGCTTTTTCACCTGGCACTGCAGACTGAGATACCTTTTCAGGGAAAGAATTCTTTTGCAGTGATGTACCTCTGACTATAGCACTTTCTTTCTGACCAGAAAATATTGGGGTCCCAGGCAGGCCGTTAATTGCCTTGCGCTGGCGAGAACTGCTATTAGAGATCTTTGAGTTGCTTAGTGACACCAAAGTGTAATTCCTTGCATCCTCTTTTCCTGAGAGAGATTGACCATGACTATGAGGCTGATTAGGACTGGTGCTCTTATCTTCCCGAGAAAAATCAGGCGTGCCAGAAATAGAAACTTTGGCATGACTATCTTTCCCGGGTGCAGGATATGATGCAGACCTCAGTGGTCTTGGAGAAGAAGATGCAGATTTAAGAATAGGTTCCCCTTGCAAAGGCTTTAATGGAGCAGTTTTAGATGCAGCAAGCAGGGAAACTGAGCTCTTTCCAGTGAGCTCATTTGGCCCACCAGGAATTTTGTTCACAACATGGGGAACCTCAGGAAGGCGAGATTTAGAAGGCCATGCAACAGCTTGACCAGAACCAGTCTTGGAATCAATCATATTCATTTCAGCCTCAACACGTTTCTTCCAAGTGTCAACTAAACTCCGTGCTTTTTTTTGAATGTCCATATTTTTATGTGAGCGCAAATGATTAACAGATTTTCCAATGTTGCACATTTGCAGTGCTTGAAGATTCACAGGAAGCTTATCAAGTGCACGAAGTAAAACCAGAAGGAATTCTTCCACATATTGATCACCATCCTTTTGATTACCATCCCCAACCCTCCCTTTGTGAACATCTTGAAGCCACTCATCCAATACAAGTAAACCCCTTAGCTGCACAAATCGGTTAAGGCAGTCAAACTTATCTGTGGCAGCTACAACACCAGCAAGTATGGAGCGATTAGTCAAATCCATTTTCCTTTCCACTCTTTCTGGTTGCATAAGTTGAATGAGTTTCTCAACTCCCTCAAAATCTACAAGCCCTCCTCTCTCAGTTACTTTTGAAATCTCAGATTTCAATACACTTTCTGTCTTGTACAGACCAGAATCACTATCGTCTATTTTTGAAGAACGTTCTCGTTTAATCTGGTCAGAACCTTGATCACCCCTCTCTCTTTTCTTTCCCTTAACTTGAGCAGAAAATGATGATACATTACTTTGCATATTATCTGAGCCAGGCTTCGAATGTGATGTCGACATTGGAACGATGGTTGGTTTTGGAGAACGGCCACCAGGCTGTAACGATGCATGCATCTCCAATCTAGTCTTATGCAACAGTTGATTTACTTCTTCTTGTCGCTCCTGGCAAAAGACAAATATAAAAACAAAGGGCAGAGTTAAATAAACAACTGCAGAATGAAGCGGTCAACACTTCCAAGTTTCCATCACTCCCTATCTACTCCTTGCACCAATTCATTCTCCCTAATTGAAATTCAACAGAAATAAAATTGATTTTCTCCTCTGATCCCTTTCACTTCTCAACCCTTGCATCAAGAGGTTGGATGCCTTCCTTCCCCAGTTCCCCTTACACGCCTACTGCTTGCAAATAACATGCTAAATGCATAATATAAGAATATTTGATATTTTTAAGCAAATATAACTAACATTAATATAATCTTGATCCGTCAGCCACCATAAACACTTGTTCTCAATGTCATAAACACGCCGGCAAATAAATGAAGATATCCCTGTTGGAAGTTCAACAACTTTAGGAAGGAAGGCAACTTTACACGGATGGAGTAAGGATGCAGCAGGAATCTCATCACTATGGAAAGAGTAGAAAATTTCGTTAGGCGCAGCGTCAAGAAATAATCCTTTGCCCAGATTCAATTCAGCCGGTCGATAAAGCCAATTAACACCCAACTCTACACTATTTTCGTTTCTTGGTGTAACCCGGCGAATTATGCCAATGAAAGGAGGATAATCATGTGGCGGCTTGAATAGAGCACAATCACCAATACTAATTTTGCGACCGTCCTGTAGGGGCAATAAGCAGAAAAGCATCAGTCCATCAGATCAGCATGAACTATACACAGCCAAGTTATGTAAATGTAAAAATTCAAAAATAAAATAAAATAAATAAAATGAATGCCATCTCCAAAAATCATCATATTCACGAGTATAGAAGTTAATGGCAAACATGGTGGCTAAATGAGACAGACTCAGCGGATTGAGTTTCCTATTCTTGTATATTCCCCACAAACAAGATTGACTTTCCTATTCTTGTATAATCTCTATGGACATGTCTTTAACTCGCACAGATCAGGAGTCCAAACTGGAAGCTTTAAGAGAAAGAAACTACCAGGGCAGGGCATGCTGAATCGCCAAACGGTTCTCACAGAGGGTGAGATGCAAGTAAGGAGAAGCCGAGAAATCTCAAAATCCCTAAAGGAAATACCTTGCAAAAAGAATCCGCAGTAACAGAAGTAAGGCAGGAATCACCAGCGGCTACTATCCTCCTTACAGTTGCCGGCATGTGCTGAGTGAACCAACCCCGTTCACAAAGCTCACCTCCCTGCAGCTCCCTCCCATACATAATAAAAAATCCGTCGCATTTTTCCCAATTTTTTCTCCACTGCCTCCTCTCACCAACTCCCCCTCAATCATCAATTCACCAACTCCGCCGCAGGAACCCTAGAAGCTCCCACAATCCTTCCTCACCACCAGCAACAGCTAAAATATCCAGAAACAAAACCCTATCCTCCAATTGTAAAGAAACCCTAGGCAACACTCAACCCCAACTGTTACACTCCAATTTCCCGATCTGCACCAACGAAATTCCGATCCAATCAATTAACTCAGTCACAGCAACATCCGCACGCATAATATCAAATCACACACTTCAAGCGACATAGAGAGAGAAAGCGAGGAAAAAGAGAGAACGAACCTTCGATATTGAGCACGAACTTTTCAGTACAAGAGAGAGAGAGAGAGAAGACGTATATATATTATACGTATAAATACAGAACACAACAAAAACAGATACTCGTACAAAGATTTGGGTAGCCCGTATGTATGATTTAGGCGAGGAAGCGGAAACAGATGATGTCGTGAGGGCTCGAAGCCGGCAAAAAGGAGGAGGGAGACGTACGTGGTACTTCGATTTACAGCGAGAAAGCGAAAGCGATAGCGGGCAGCCGCGGGCAGATCGGGCAGGGCATGCTCCATCTTTCATCACGTTACCCTTCGGGCTGCTGGGTGGGCCCTCCAAACGCGAGAAGGTCCGTGAAACGTGAACTTCTTTTTTTTTCCTTTTATGTTTGGCTTATTAATTAATTAATTCATACTCCCTACGTATGACTTTTTTTGTATTAAGCTGACTTTTCAATTCGACGAAATCATCCAAACAAGACTTTTCATTATTGTTCTCATGAATCTCATCCTAACAAAATTTAACAAATAATAAAGTGAGTAAACTCCTCAAAACACTCTTTATAGTCAAAACATAAAATTGAAAAGATTCGAGGTAGATTGAGATCTAATCCTAATCACATTTAGACTTCAACCGAGTTTAAATATAGTAATTTTTACAATAACTTATTTTGTATTTAATAATTGTGTGATTGAGATTTCAAAGTTTTTGAAACAATCAAAAAGAGAAAGTTGATCAAATTTTATGTGACGGAAGGAGTATATCACAAACGCAATAAATTTGTTTTGAGGAAATATATATATAATCATGTAGGAAATCCAAGCATTCCAGCCTAGCTGGTGGTGAAGTTACCGTGCCTAGTGGAAAGTTTCGAGTTCGAAAACCGCTAGACATATAAGGGTTTGAAACTCAATGGATTGAGTTTCAGCCCTATGATTACTCCGGACCTCCCATCCCTCCTCCCCACACCCCCGGAGTAGAAAAAATTCATGTTGAAATAAAAACATAAAAAAAGAAGAGATGAGGAGAGCTTTCTATATAAAACAAAATTATATAAGGACACACATGTACGTGTATTGCAAATTATAGTATAAAATAAGATATTTAATACGAAGTACTCCCTCCGTCCCTTAAAGGTTTGCCAAGTTTGACCGGCACGTAGAATAATAAAGTAAAAAATGTGTGGTAGATATTTGTGCAGAGGAGAGAGAAATGACAGGAGCCACAAATTGATTGATTAAAATGGAAAGCGGCAAAGTTTTTGGGACAACCAAAAAAGGAAAGTTGGCAAAGTTATAAGGGACGGAGGGAGTATTATATAAGTATATATATTAAAAGATACTTCGTATATGTATATATAATAGTATAATACAGAGTAAGGATGTTTTTACTTAAACTGTAATTTGCTGGTCTGGTCTTAACTGGTCTGGTCTAGGTTTTTTGTATTTTTATAACTATCCAAGTCTCGTCTAGTCTAAACTGATTTGTTCTGGTCTGATCTGGTCTGATCTGGGAGGAATTAAAGTCCAAATAAAAACATAATTTATAAATTATGGGCCCCAATCTTTTCTAAATTTTATAAGGCATGAGGTTTATGCCTATAAGCCTCTAAATAGGCATGATCTCGAGTAGAGTGTAGATGTGTATCAAAAGTATTTGGGAGAACTATCAAATAAGCTCTCAAACTTACATAAAAAATGCAAATAAGCCTTTTTTATAGGAGGCTCTGTCCGGCCGTCGTCATTTGGGGCGGTTCCCGATCGAATTTTTTGATAATTTTTTTGAACATTTTATTCATTAAGCCTAGTTTACTCATACCAAATTTCAGCTAAATATTCAATCGGGAAGGCACTTAGATGAATTTTTGAAGATAACAGTGCAATATATTTTAGAAAATCATTTGAGTGATTTCTCGGTTGAAGTTTTAGCTAAAATTTGATATGGGTAAACTAGACTTAATGAAGAAGATGCTAAAAAAAAATCATCAAAAAATTCCACCGTAAACTTCCCCAAATGGCGACGGCCGAACAGAGTCTCATATAAAAATACTTATCTGCACTTTTTATATAAATTCGAGGATTTATTTGATAGTTCTCCCAAAATATTTCACAGACAAAACAAGACTTGACATTATAAAACAGGCATGCACCACAAAACTAGAATTAGAGACATTCTAAAACGGGCATACACCAATTCAAAACGAGGTTATTATATAATTTTTAATAAGAAATGCCCTACATTAGAGTCAAACAATCTTCCAAGCAACCGATGACTCAAAAAATTTAAGAAGAGAATTCCCTAAATAGGAGTAAAAAAATTTGAAACTCCAAAAATAGGACTATCATGTTTTTTATTCCTTGAATAAGATTAAATTTCTGTCAAGTTTGGCATTACTAGACTTTAAAACGTGGCATTTTTTCCGAAACTTGACAGATTATTCTTATTCAAGAAATAAAAAATATGATACTCTTATTTTGAAATTTTAAAACGTTTTTGCTCCGAGCAATTTCTAAAAATTTAAATATCTAATTCTCCCATCGATCATGTGATGAAAAGTTGTCTTACTTTCCCTCACCAAATATAAGCATGTCGTGTAAGGATTTACAACAAAAAGTATATCTTACTGTTTTTATTATGCTATTTCACCACTTATAGCTTTATACATATTATCTTAGTGATGCGTGGGTGTTGCATCTCAAAGTCATTATGCAATCCCATTTATAGGCTCTACTCCCAACATTTAAGGTATGTTTGGGCGGGCCACTCGGCCTGTGACCCGGCCCGGGACCGACCCGGTCGGGCGGTCTGGGACCGGGTGTAGACCCGAACCGGTGGAAATGGGCTGGGCGGGCACGATTTCGAAAAAATGTGACCCGGCCCGACCGGGCCGGGTCGGGCCTAGGCCCGGGTCCAACGGTCATATTTAAAAATAAATAAATAAATGGCTACTAGCCGTTATGGGTGGGCTGGGGACAACCGAAACGGCTACATAGCCGTTGGATGGGTCTTGGGGGGGTCCGGGGGGGTGGTGGTGGGGGGTGAGGGGTAAAAAACCTATAAATACTCCTAATCTTAAACATTTTTTCATATCTCTTCTCCAATTCTTCCTAAATCCTATTCTTAACTCTCTACTCTCTAATTCTCTTATTCTCCAATATATTATATTTATTATTTATATATCTACTTTATAGTTTATACTTAAGAAGTTAAGATGGAAAATCAAGATGCCATTATACGGTATAATTTTGATAAGCAGAAGGACCCGAAGACCGGGATGTGGTACGCAACTTGCAAATGGTGCGAGAAAAATGTAGCATGAGGGTTTCAGGCGGATACGGGATGGCAATCAAGCATATGAAGTCATGTGACAAAGCCAAAGGATCGGGAGGTGCGGGAAGTTCCGATTGATTACAATTTTCAAAATGTTTCTCATAAAGTTTGTTTTAATTTTCAAATGTAGTTCCTATTTCATTTCAAATAAATGCACTTGAAGTTTGTTTTTAATACTCGTATAAAACTATAAACTATAAAATATAAATTATAAAAAAAACTTTAACCGGCCCGGCCCGAATCGGACCCGACCCGTGACCCGGGCGGGTGGCCCGGCCTGAACCGGACCCGTCCAACCCTCGGGCCCGTCCCGGGCCCATGTCATACAAACCGGCGGCCCGGGCCCGACCCGGCCCGAGTCCACGCCTATTTGGGAGTTTAAAGGAAGGGAAGAGGAAGACTTTGGAGGTATGTTGTTGAGGGGGGAGGGGAGAGTGAGGAAGCCTTTCTTTGTAATTGGGAGTAATAAATTTGGAAAAAGAATTTTTTTGAATTAATTACAATTAAAATCACTTTGAGAAAGGACGAATTCAAATAATTGAACTGATATTATTTTTAATTGAGCTTAAATTATCATTCCATTAATTATCCTTCACAACTCTCCAAATTGGGGGAACTCAAAAATTGAGCATTTAGATGGCTTTGGATAAGGATGGACCCGGGCCGGGCCTGGGCGGGCTTTTTTGCAGAATGTTGGGCGGGCGGGTTAATATCGGGTCCGGGCCAAACCGGGCCGAGCCTGGGTCTATTTAATTTTTTTGCTTTCTAATTAACCCCCGACCCCCCCCCCCCCCCCTCGCCCCCACCCCTCAAACCTCTCCAAAACACCCAGCCCTACCCAAGGAAAAGAAAAAAATTGAAAAAACAAAAAATGGAACCGAGCCCGGCCCTAACCGCCTGGGCCGGTTCAACAATATTGAGGCCCGAGCCCGGCCCCGCCCGACCCGCTAACACGGGCGCAAAGCCCAGAACCGGCCAACCGGACCCGATTCGGTCCGGGCCTGCACAGTAACGGACTGGTCCGATTCTGAGCCGGTTCGGCCCGACCCAGTCCATCCCTAGCTTTGGAGGGTCACAAAAGCCCTCCAAAACTATCCCCTCCAATTTTATAAACTCCAATTTCAAAACTCAACTCCCAAACACACCCTTATGTGCAATAAACCCCTGCAGTTGAAGCCAACCACTTCCCAAAATTTTACAACAAAACCTAAAATTGTCATTGCATGCCTATGCTTAACAAGATTAAATAATTCTACAGATTCAACTTCATCCAATTCATACAAGGGACCGGCCCAGGTAGCCACCGTGTCCGATCCGGGTCCGGACCGGGCCGGGCCTCCGATTTGGATTTTTTTTTGCTTTCCTAACCCCCCACCCCCAAACCCATCCTACCCATCAAGCCCAACCCGGGTGGAACCCCAAAAATGAAAAAAAAAAATCAATTTGGCCCAAACCCGGGCCCGACCCGGCCGGGCCGATTCACCAAATTTGAGACCCGAGCCCGAGCCCAGACCCGCCCTACCCCCCAGGCCTAAGCCCAACCCGGACCCGGACCCGAGAACCGGGCCAGTCCCGCACAGTAGCGGGCCGGGCCGGTCCACGGGCCAGGTGGCCCGACCCGAGTCCAACCATAAAAATATTAACATGAAAATAAAAATAATTTAGTGTTATAAAAATTATTGGTAAAATAAGTATGCATTGTTTGTAGAATTTCTTTTTAGTACTTTCACTACTTTTATTAATTTATTACGGAGTATGAAATGAATAGAAACAAGACCTCCCCATCCAATTAAATGGAGAGCAATATTACGAATTTTGTGACTCAAGGTCATGAGCTCAAGTTATGTAAGAGGCTTTTTATAGAATAGCTAGTTTAAATGGTATTGGCATATAGCATAGTTTTACCCTCACCAGACGAGTCATCAGGATTCTATACCAATATTTCAAGGAAAAGAGAAGAAAAAACAAATTTGCGCAGAGCCCAAGTTTTACTTACTTGATCAAATAAACTATTGGAACAAATGTTTCTACACCAAGAACTTCAAGCAGAGTATTACAAATTTAGGATTGTCACAAATTACAAGACTATGTTTAAAAAAAATACCAATTGCTCAAATGAAAGCTAATGTTTGTGGCAATGTCGCCCCTGATGAGCAGCAGTAATTGCCAAGTTGCCATAAGAATGAACTACTAGTACATGAGGCTAACAAAGCCATCACTATTTTTCTTTTTCTTTTTCTGCTAAAATATAAGCAAGTTTTCATTGGACAAAACATATGCCCTTTCAGAAATAAAAAACATACAAGAAATTATCAAGAACAAAAAAACACTCCACAATTGAAGCCCATAGGAGTAAGCTTGGATTCAATATTTCGCCATTATCTTTTTAAATAATTCCATGGGAGCTGCCATTGTACCACACAGAATGAACAAAAAGAAAAAATATAATCAGGGAATGTCCAACCATATATTAGTATAACAAGAAGGACAAAATTACCTAAGTGTTCGATGATTTACTTTTAACAGTAGAAGAACATTTTTAAAATGCTTATTTAAGATATGTATGCTACAAGTTCAAACACACTTGATGTTTTTAATTGGACTGAAATTTTCTGGTCTGGTCTGGTCATTTGATCTCCGTGTATTTTATAACTATTAAAATCTGATCTGATCTGTCTGGTCTATTCTGGTCCAGAACTACAACCAGTCCAAGTAAAAGCATCCTTGCTGAAAAGGTTACAAAAGAGACTGTGTCAACACCACATTTTGCAGCACATCATATCACCTTTACATGAATGGTGAATATATGAGCCAGATCATTTGTAAGTTCGTTTGTACTAGTAGCATTTTCGTGTTTAAGGAAGCAACATATTGGTGCTTTTTTCAAAGCAGCACTTTTAAAGTTTGAATTAGAAAAACTTATGATAAAAGCACTAACACCCTAATGGCTTCATTTGGTAGCCAAGAGAGGCTTATTTTGCTTTTTGCTTATTTGCAGAATAATTAGCATAAGCACAATAAGGAACTTTTGACTTGCTTATTTGGCTAAAATTAATGTCATCAAACACTTCTCATTTCTGAGAATTCAACAGAATCAGCCATCAATGTGAAATAACCCTTGACAAACTAAACTTATTTTCCCAAACAAGCTCTATATTCAGCTTACCAGGCAATCCTGTGAACCTTTCGTATTGTTCATATGCTTGCCCAATGAACATTTCTACACCGGTAACAATTTTTGATCCAGACTCTTCAGCTTCTCTTAATAATCTAGTTATCTTTGGTGTATAGACAGCATCAAACACGAGCGAATAGTATTGCAAGGCTTCCTGCAGAAATACATCCCTGCTCAGTTCAATGTCAATAATTCTGGGGAGAGGGGGAATACCGAATAGTACACCATTAAAGATAGATACATAAATATCCAATTTTAAGTTTTTGCTCTAAATTGGCAAAGGCAAACCTTAGCAACTGGTGTCTCGTCAACTTTTGGTTGCATTCCGATGGAAGTGGTGTTTGCAAGAATCATGCCTTTTTCTGGATGGAAATTATTAAGCTCGGCAAGGGACAAAGCTTGTCCTCCAATAATATCTGCCAGCTCTTTGGCTCGTTCTTCAAGCAAGGCAAATAGGCAATAAATAAATTATTTGACATTACATAATTTATGAGCAATAAATCTCCATGACTAGAATCTAGCCATGAGTTTATGGCTAAAGAGTGATGTTGCTATAATATAAGCAATGAAAGAGGGTAATAATTGTGCAAAAGTGAGATTTAAAGCCCGTTTGGTAACACTTAAATTGAGTGAATCAGCTGATTTATGGGGGAAAAAATTAAAATAATTTAATAATAACGAAAAATTTATATGAAAAAATAGCTAATCTGGTCCTCTAGAGTAACTTAAGCCAGAAAAGTAACTCTGACCTTACTTATTTTGATTATTACACAATTCAACGCGCGAAATCAAAAGTTACGTATTTGGTAAAAAAATTGGTTGATAAGCCAAAAAACAATGTCACCAAAATGGCCTCTTAATGCACACGCACACACTGACATATATAATTACGTGATATCCATAACAATACAAGTAATCTTCACACATATTATTGGAGTACTACTATAAGAATACTAGTATTATGCAAGACACGAAGAATGCCAAGTCCCCATCCAAGTTTACGTGCCTGAATGTCATTTTAGGCATGCAATGGTTATTTAACTTATCTTACCCCCTAAATGTCATCCAGGTGTTGAACCTTGATGTGACTGTAACATTACTCAAATGACAATTTAAAACATAGAGAGGTTAGTAAAAGAGAATATGATCTAAGTCATCTAACCATAGGTACGGTTAGCGATGACCACCCTAGCTCCTTTTTCTTTTGCACCATATGCTAGTGCCTTTCCAGCACCACCAGCACCAATTACTACAAATAACTTCCCAGCCAATGGTGAATTGACAAGTGGAGCATGATGCAAACCTGAAAAGATGTTGGAAAATCAACATTGTAAACTCTACAGCAGAGACAAGCCACATTTTTTCAGATAAGTAGCTGATGATAAACCTCGCAGGCCATCCTCAATAGCAGAGATAGCGCCAACATAATCTGTATTGCAACCAAATAACTTCCCATCCGTACTTCTCCTTATAATGCAATTTACAGCCCCTATTGACTGAAGGCCATTCATTCAAGACATCAATTTAATGTTCTAAAAGGCGCAAGGCGTTAGTTGGGTGGAGGCCTACCGCCTAAACCACCTAAACGCTGCCTAGTTCTCCCTCTTAATTTTAGTTTTAATTTTTTATGATTTTTAGTATTACTTGCTAGCGAGTTTTGCATATTTTGGTAATAAAAGTAGCTCATATAAGTCTTAAATGTTATGCTATTGTTATAAACTACTACATAGTAAATATTAACATAAATAAAGAACATTTAGGTTTTAAAAGTTTGTATTTTTTACTCATTCGGATAGTTCATATGCATTTAAAAGGCATTTTTCTATTGTAAAAATAGTAAAGTAAGATCTTGAATACAAATATAATAATTAATTACCAAGCGATGTATTAAGGACTGAGGGGGGAAAAATACATTGGATCGAGAACTAACCACACATCTGGGCGCCTAACCGGCTGACCGACTTTCCTATCGACTAGGACAGAATCGGGGAGCCAGGCAACCACCTAGATGAGCGCCTATTCAGACTTTTAGAACAATGATCAGTACCTTTGCAATTGGATCCACATCATCACAGGTTTCAAGGGCAGCCTCTTTGTGAGGAATGGTGCAACTGAAAATAAAAAAATGCAAAGCTACATTACTAATTACTATAACGCACAATTTCCGTTTAGGCTCCACGAATATCAGGTCATACTTTTGGTCCCTGGCTTCTATCTATTTATTTTAGGAAAAAGGTGCAAGTATACCCTTAATGTTTAGCTCCAGGTACAGATATGCCTTAAGGTTTTGAAAGATGCAAAAATATCCCTAAAGTTCATACTCCCTCCGCCCCGGAATTAACTTCCTACTTGGATTTCACACATATTAAGGAAATAAATTTACTAGGGGGTAAATTTTACTATTTCGACACTGTTTTGCACTATTTTGATGTAGATAATTTGCCAAATAAGGAAGTGGGAAGTTAATTTCGAGACTGCCCGAAAAGGAAAGTGGGAAGTTAATTTCGGGACAGAGGGAGTATTTAGGAACAAACTTACCCTTATTGACTTTAAATAAATCATCATCATTATCATCATTACCGCAGTGCCGCAAAGGCTCCCACCTACTGTGGCGTAAGGGGGATCGGATGTACGCAGTCTTACCCCTGTACTAAAGCACAAAGAGACTATTTCTGGATGACCCATAGTGAAAATCGCGTCGAAAATTGCATGGACTGACTGTTGCTTCATAACAAAGAAGCGCAGACAGTTTAGTGAGTCGGTTTGCTTTATTCCACCATATTCCCCGGCCAAAATATAGTAAGTTTTTGACTCCATTGAAAATGATGGAAATACATAATGTTTTTGAATATAGTGAGTTTAGCGAGGTTAAATAAATAAATGAAATTTGAAAAAAAAAATTAATAAATACATTGTTTTCGAATATGAAAAACAACAACATCCAAGCCTTAGTCCCAAAAGATATTGGGGTAGGCTAACGTGAATCGATACATCATATCACACCCAAAAGGGAAAGAAAGAAAATAAAGATAAAAAAAGATAAGCTATTATAAAAAGATAATATAAAAAGAGATGAATATACATAAAAATGATAAAATAAAAAGGCTACAAATAATGCTTATATATATATAAGGATAAAAACCAAGTAAAAAAGATGATACGAGATCACTCCTTCACGCGAATACCCGCCCTCCACTTAGTTGTCTCCAAAGTCATGCCCTCATCCAACCCTAGAAGAAGCATATCACTTTGAACTCCCTTAACCCACGTGTGTTTGGGTCTTCCTCTCCTTCTCTTCCCAGCCTCTTCTCCACACATCTCAACTCGCCTAACAGGTGCATCACTCGGTCTTCTACCCACATGACCAAACCATCGTAGGCGCGACTCCCGCATCTTGTCTTCAATAGGTGCTACTACCACCCTTTGTCTGATTGTCTCATTCCTCACGCGGTCCTTCCTAGTATGCCCACACATCCAACGCAGCATGCGCATCTCTGCCACACTCAACTTTTGAATGTGACATTATTTCATTGCCCAACACTCTACGCCATACAGTAATGCAGGCCTAATTGTTGTCCTATAAAATTTACCCTTCAGTGTAGTCGGCATACCTCGATCGCATAGAAATCCTGACGCAATCTTCCACTTCATCCACCATGTTCTGATTCACCGTCCTTCTGAATTATGGAGCCTAAATAATGGAACATATCGCTGACTGGTATCTTCTTACCATCCAGAGTAATTTCGCTATTACCACTGCTTCTACCTCCACCAAACTTGCACTCCATGTACTTTGTCTTGCTCCTACTTAGTTTGAAACCCTTATTCTCCAATATTTGTCGCCATACTTCCAACTTTGCTTTCAGACCTAATTGCGTCTCATCAATCAATACAATATTGTCGGCAAACATCATGCACCACGGTATATCGTCTTGAATTGACTTCGTAAGTTCATCCATGACTATGGCAAATAATAAAGGGCTCAAGGTCGATCCTTGGTGCACTCCGATAGTAATAGGGAACTCTTCAGTCCTCCGTACACTAGTACGGACACTTGAAGTACAATCCTCATACATATCCATGATGATACTGATATACTTACGTGATATGCCTTTCTTAGTTAAGGCTCACCAAAGAACTTCTCGAGGTACCCTATCATATGCCTTTTCTAAGTCAATGAACGTCAAATGCAGATCCTTATGAGCGTCTCTATACTTCTCCATAAGTTGTCGAAGAAGGTGAATGGCCTCAGTTGTTGAGCGACCAGGGATAAAACCGAATCGATTCTCTGAAATCTTCACAGTTCTTCTAAGTCTTTGCTCAATCACTCGCTCCCAAAGTTTCATGGTGTGACTCATAAGCTTAATCCCTCGATAGTTGGCACATTCTTGTACATCAACTTTATTCTTAAATAAGGGGATAAAAGTACTCTTCCTCCAACTCGTTGGCATCTTGTTGTTTCTCCAAATCATGTTGAAGAAACTTGTTAACCACTTGACGCCTCTCTCTCTCAGTCTTCTCCAAGCCTCGATCGGTATGCTATCTGGACCCATTGCTTTCTTCCGTCCCATCTTCCTCAGAGCTTCTTTAACTTCCGTTGTTTGGATCCTTCTCACAAAATCATAATTTACCATACAATCTGGTATGGACAAATCACCGATATCTTGCGTTTTGTTCACGTTGAATAGTGTATCAAAGTATGACCTCCAACTCTCTTTTTTCTCTCCGTCGTCCATTAATATCCTCTGATCGACATCCTTCACACTTAACTTTTGCAATATCTTGAGTCCTGCGATCACGAAGACGAGCAAGTCTATAAATATCTAGTTCTCATTCCTTAGAGTCCAACTTTTCATACAACTCCTTGTTCACTTTCCCTCGTGCTTCTCTTACGGCTTTCTTTGCTTTTCTTTTAGCCTCCTAGTATGCTTCTGTGTTTTCGAATATGAAAGATAAAAAATTTAAAAATCTATTTTGCGTTCAATGCTTCCTTATTATTTTTATATCAAATTTAATACTCCCTTCATACCTTTTAAGTTTTAACTGGCAAATATTCCCTTTTGGGAAGTTTTTTTATTATTTGTCCACCTTTCCGTTTTTAGTAAGTTTTTCCTATTAAAATACCTTTGTACCCTCACTTTTATTCCCCTCACCTTTTTTACTTTTTACAAATGACTTTCTCTTTCCTACTTTTCCATTGCTTTCCTCTACTTACTATATTTTCTTCCCTACTTTTTCATTTACCCTACACACTCTATATTACCACTGCTATTTTCTTCTTAAAAACCACAAAATACTTAGATGGACACTTAATAAAGAACGGAGGTAGTTTTGTTAACATAAAAGAAAGCATATACCACAAAATGATTTTTAATTTTTCAACACGTTTTTAATATTTTGCGACAACGACCATAGTTATATTTAAAAGTTTGCAAAAAAATCTTTTATGTTAACAAAATTAAATTGATATAAATCAATAAAAGGAATCATTGACACAAATGGATTTTTTACTTTTCAATCTCAAAACTCAATATATTCATCAATTAATTTTGGGTATTTTTAAACATACATTTTTTATTTATTTAAAGTCAATAAGGGTAAACTTGCTCCTAAATATGAACTTTAGGGATATTTTGGCACCTTTAAAAACCTTACGGGCATATCTGCACATGGAGGTAAATATCAAGGGTATATTTGTAAATTTTACCTTTTATTGTTGGTGCACAACTATGGATTTTTGCCACTTTTGATCCTTCCAGGCACTATTATAAGTTGGTAACTAACTTTTATTTAAATTTTTGCAAGATATGTGACATGGAAAGGACCAAAAGTGGGAAGAAATCCGTAGTCATGACTCATGACCAAGATGAAAAGCAATGACCAGAAGTGAGAATGACCGAATAGCTATGGGAAAGAAGTGGAAAACTTCATACTATTAAAGTGAGTATGCACACACATGCACATGCACACAGCACCACACACATGAGAATTAGCATGCAACTTTCTATTATCAAACCTGAAACCAGCAAAATCTGTAGTTGAATAAGTTTGGAAGAAAGAAGCAACATCATCTACCAGTAAATGCACATAAACCCCATTGAATCCGACTGATCTGAAAGCTTCATTGTACAGTAAAGGCGATTTGCTATGACTAACAGGTTTGCCAATAATGCCAAATATCCTAGTGTCCGGGCCTAACTGCCTGAAATTGTACAAATCCAAAAGATCCTTAATGGTTGGCTGTCCAGGAGCTGATACTTTTCCGACTTCCAGAGTACCAAAAGTGAGATAACCACCAAATTTTGGGCAAAGTATGCGAGAAATCAAACCCTTCTCTCCCATGACCATGGCTATTATTGGTACCTGAAAGTTTTCTAAATCTTGTAAAATTTGTTTTAAAAAATCCCCAAATGGAAAGTATACGGTACAGAAGTAAATATATAAAGCAATTAAATGGAAATTTATCTCGTACTCCCTCTGTCCCAAATTGTTTTCTCTCAGCCATTAATCCCACATTAAATGTTGTTTTTAGGAATTTGAGATGCATTTCCACATCTTTCCCCAACTTTCCTATTTAACCTAATAAATGATTAGTAATTTGAAAATGAGTATTTCAAACAAGAACTTTATTACATTGCTGCTTGAGATTACAAAATAATTTAATATGGGGGGAATTCCCCAAATAGGACTAAATGAAACTTTAATTGCAAGAATAGGAGTATAACTTTCAAATTCCCTAAATAGGACTATCTTTCCAATCCTATCCTTTCTTTGTTTCAATACAATTCAAATTTTATTAATAATTAAAATATAAATGCAATAAAATGATTTTATTTATAATAAAAATGTAAAAAACACAAATATAATTTCATTTTCATTTTCATTTTCATTTACCCCAGTGCCGCAAAGGCTCCCACCTACGGTGGGGTAAGGGGGGGTCGGATGTACGCAGTCTTACCTCTGTACTAAAGCACAGAGAGACTGTTTCCGGATGACCCATAGTGAAAATCGCATCCAAAATTGCATGGACTGACTGCTGCTCCATAGAAAAGAAGCGCAGACAGTTTAGTGGGTCATTTTGCTTTATTCCATCATAATCTCAAGCCAAAAAATAATGAATCTTTGGCTCCATTGCAAATGATGAAAAATAATATATTATAAAGCCAAAAAATAATGAAGCTTTATAAATGCAATAAAATATTATAATAATGAATATAAAATTAATTTAAAAAAATAGAAAAATAAAAAATTACTCCCTCTGGTCCCAAATGAAATTCACACTTTGACTTCACACAAATTAAGGAAATAAATTTGACTTTACTGTAGAATACATTGTTGTGACACTGTTTGGCACTGTTTTGATGCAGATAATTTGCCAAATAAGGAAGAGAGAAGAAGTGTGAAGTTTATCTTGGACCTACCCAAAAAGGAAAGTGTGAATTTCATTTGGGACCGGAGGGAGTATAAAACTAAAAAACTTAAAAAATTAAAATAGATAAAAAAAATGCAAAAAATTAATAAAAAAAAATGCACGCCTCTGCCGCCGCCTCAACAACCTCCCAGCACCACAAGAAAAAATGCCAACCTGTGTCAGTAATGCCATCTTGATGGCAATTTTAGAGAGAATTTTGGCAATTTCAAAGAGTAAAAATGCCATCTTAATGCCCTTTTAAGAGAAAAAATGGCAGTTTTTTAACAAAATGGCATTTTTTCACTGATCGGGAAGGTGGCATAAGACAAGATAAATAGGCGTAAACAAGTTTTTTATGTGATTCAGTAATACATGAAGATGATGAAGATGAGCTCAAAGTTACTTTTGGAGGTTGAGACCAAAAGACATGTCACACTACTTACGCCGCTTACTTGAGAGTGTACAGTGATTTGGAAGACACGTGCCACATCAGTAATATCCAATGCAGTGGTTGCTATTTTCACAATGTCAGCTCCTGCTGATTGTATCCTCGCTACAAGATCACCAAGCTCCTCAACTGATGGTGTGTTATGATAATTATGAGATGAAATGATTACTTGGCATTTGGCGGTCTTCTTTACGGGAAGAGAACTATTAAACTGCTGAATAGCCTACATGTATTAAAAAAATTGATTGAATTAAATGACTGGATCATCAGAGAGGAAATCATGAAATTCTTGTGATATTTCAATGGATGCAGAGATTGTTAAAAGTATTGTATGCATGGTACTATACAAAGGCAAAAACTATCCATTTAGAATGATGGATTGATTATCAATCCATTAGTCTAAAAAACAAAAATTTTGAATACTTTTTATTGTTAATCATATTTGAGTTAATTGAATGAAAAATCCCTTCATGGATTAAAAAAAATTACTCAAGCATCTATTTAAAAATACACAAGGATTTATGATATTTTAAAGTCTTGAATTGATAATTTCAATCATCGTGGTCCTAAATTCATAGTTTTCAGCTTTCAAATCTTGATCTAATATATAACTTATCTTCCAAAACCTGAATATTAATTAAGAATGCATGGAAAGTATTTTCATTTTAGCACCCATAAAGTAAATTCATTGAATTGTACATAATCCAAACTTATTCCCTTGGCTGTTTCAGATCCTGAAACAGCCAATTATGTGGAAGAATTTGTGGGAATCTTATGTTACCTTGAGCTCAACATCTATATAGTCAGCTCCGAGCTCCATCGCTAAGCGAAGTGCATCCATTCGGCTATTTTCATCACCATTATACATACCACCTTCCCATGTCGGCCTGCATGACAGCGCATGATTAGAGTATTTTTACATAATTGCTGTGCAATGCCAACAATAAAAGGAAATATTATAATCCGTAACTTATATGGTTCCTTTGGATCTGGAACAACTTGGCAAAAATATAAATGGAGGCATAGAGAAAAAGTAGAGATCAAAGATATTGTAGAGGAAATAGAAGATAAACTTAATGAATTTATTTTAGATGTTTGTTGATGCTCATTTTGTTAACTAATGTTTTATCATACAACTACTAAGAAATTGGAATATATGTAAGATACTAATCATATTTCACTTTTTATATTCCAAGGTAAAATTAAACACAAGAAGATAATTTTCCTTGCCATTTTCCCTAGATTTTCGGTGATCGAAACATACCCATAAGGGACAACTGCATCGATGGAATTAGTGCAAACACAGAGTAGAAACCATCCAACGTTCCTACCTCAACTATTCATGGTTATAGGTTACCCAAATAAACTTCCTTGTATAGAGTGTCTTGGCTGCCAAGTAAAAGGCCATAGGCAACACCAACGGTATTATGCATGTATAGCCTTCTGTTATCATTTTTATAAGGACTAAAGTGCACAATCACTGCTACATTTTTATTTTCAGTGGTATTTTTATTTTCCGAGTACATCACAAAAGAGTTGAAGCCACATGACATTGAAAAAGGGCTCCTTTTTTGATTTTTTTTCCCTGCCGACATAAAAAGTCACAGCTAAGTTTGAATATAGCTTTCTGCAAAAAGGTAACAATAAGTTCAATATGATAAACTTAGTTAAAATAAAATATACGGAGTAACTATTAAAAATAAGTTGGACTAAGGTAGAAGCGGAGGAAATAAAGGAAAATGAGAGCTTGCTTCTGGGATAAGTGACTTAAATATGACTCCTACAATTATTCAATCCATCGATTATTTACCTTTACGGTGATACACATAAGGGCTTCTTTTAGCATATGAGGTATTTTGAGTAGGATTTGGGATTCATTAGAGTAGGCTGTTGGGGAAGTTAATCTTGATGTGGAATACCTTCAGGTATTTCATTTTCTTCTCTTCTTGCTCGAGAATACCTTTGGGTTATACATGCACATTCCTCCATTTCTATTTTATAATACATCATCTTGCTTCTTGATTATTTGTCCCTTTTCCGCTTTACTATCTATCAGATTAATTGACTTTTTAGAGTTGTATCTTGCCAAAAGTAAGAACTAGTAAGGTACTTTGACAAAACAATACTATTGTTATTTAGGGGTGGATGGAGTATATTCATTTTTCAAGAGTTTCAAAATGCGGGCCAAGGATGATCGCATTGACAGCTAAATACCTCAATTCCTTCCATGTGAACTCATTAATTGATGGTGTGAGTTTATATTTCAATTTTCAGCTAAATAACTCAGTTTCTTCCCCTTTCAATAAAAATCAGTTTCTTCTTTCCATGTGGACTCAAATATTAATTAATGGTGTAAGTTCATATTACAATTTTTGTTCACCCCCAACATCCTTCCACCCACCTTCATCAATTCATTGTTACTCCAGCTAAAGCTCTACAAGCTCTATTGGCTGGATGCACCAACATTGAGTAAAATAGTGTTCGCATTCAACAAGAAACAATACACAATGTATGACCAAAATGAAGATAAAGAGAAAAATATGACTTAGTCCTGTGATTATGTTTAATTCTTACGTCTTAGTGACCATAAAAGTACACCCATAATAACTTTAGTCACCTTTTTGCTCATAAATTTTATTTTAGTAATATTTCAGGAAAAACCCCATTTAGCGAATACCCAACGGGCAGTAAAAGCTAGTTAGAAGTTCCATATAGTTTTGTTTTACATCTTATTACATTATTATCTTACTTCATCATTTCATGGCACAGCGGTAAAATTAAAAATCCCAACCAGGCATTGGAGTTAAGACAATAGAGGCCTAATCATGGCAGTGAAAGCATTAAAGAAAAAAAGAACCTGTAAGTGAACAGCGTAGGCAATGGAGATTGTTGAATTAACTTGGAGAGGTCGGGAAGAGGGTTGAGGCTGTTCAAGCTATCCAATCGAACTTCGACAAGATCAGCTTGGCTAGACTTCGCCCTCCCCATCTGATCCAACATGTCATCCACAGTGGAGGCCATGATCGGAACACAAATGAGGGTCGTATTCTTCCTCATCCCCTCCATCTTCTTCGCCACCCCAGAATCAGCAACCTTCAACAAACCACCGAAATTTATTCCGTCACAGTCAACATCAAATCAGCGATGCACTTGACTAGCAATAAAGTTAGGTGAATGTGAATACAGCTTCGGGAATACCTACCCGAAATGGGATGGGGGAATCGACAATTTGTTTTTTATTTTCTCCATCAATGAATATAAGTCAACGCACAACTCAATAAAAAATAAAAAGCTAAAAAAATGATTAAAAGGAGGGAGAAATAAAGAAATGGAGTGGTTGTTCCAGACTTACCAATTCCATGTTACAAAGAAATGAAGAATCCCGGACGGAGAGGTGGAAGGGGAAATGGGGTAAATCGCCTCCTTTCCTGGGCAGAATGGTGAAAGTCTAGAGAGGAAAATGCATATATGGATACATCATTTGGTGTGTGGAAGGGCCTTGCCTGAGGTTTATTGCGGGTTTGGTAAGGAAGGAGAGTTGGTGAGCGTCAAGCTTTGAGTTGGTGGCTGGTATGATACTCCGTATACCACGTATCTGATGGGACAATTTCTACTTGGTAGTTGGTATGGTATTTTTTGATAATATTTGGTCCAATCATTGTTCTAAAACTCGTTCTAGACGTTCGATTAGTCCCCGCTTAGGTGCTAGGCGGTGACCGGGCGCCCCAATTTTAGTCTAGGCGCTCCGACTAATTTATTTGAGGTCCAGGTGAATTGGCCGACCGCGTAGGGTGCCTATTTGCCCGCCCAGAGCGATTTATCGGCTGTCTAGGTGTCTAGATTCATCGAACATTTTTTAGTTTTTCTTATTTTAGTATCTAAAGAGATATACACGTTTTAACTTTAATAACACATATTAAGAAAGCTATCGGTGAGTATGTGAGTTATAATATATTATTAAATGTGACAACTCTATCATTCATGCATGTTAATGTGTATATATTTGTTTTACACACACAAACACAACATTACTAATCATATTCATGCAAAAATATTGATAAAACAACAATTTATATGTCTCCGACTAGTCCCCGCCTAGGCACCCGCCTAGGCGCCTAGGCGCTAGGCGCTGGGCTGGCGCCCGACTAGCGCCTAGCGCCTTTTAGAACACTAGTAATTCCACCCGTGCTACGCACGGGAGTGAGATGTTTGGATCAACCAAATATATACTCAAAGAATTTCATAGTCAATTAACCTAACTCAAAACATAAAATTAAAAACTAAAACAAACTAATCACATTAAACAATAAAATAAAATAAGTATTCATATTTAATACGACATTAAAAAATAATGCTAAAAGTTAAGTACATATCATGAAGTGATATGCTAGCAATGAGTATGGATGTATGCATGTAAAGAAAGGGAACTACAAATTAGTATAAACTTCTTTGTATACTACATTCAACGCTGACTTCTTTGGTTTCCCTTCTTCGTCACATATAACAAACTTTAACCCAGACGGACTTGTTACTATCGAGACAGCCACGTACAACTGTCCATGCGTAAAAATAGGACGACGGAGGAAGATGCCAACCTTTTCCAATGACTGTCCCTGGCTCTTGTTGATGGTCATTGCATAGCTAACCATTAACGGAAATTGCCTACGCTGAAAAGTGAACGGGAGACTAATGTCCGATGGTGTCAAAGTAAGGCGGGGAATAAGAAATTTTTCGCCGGCATTTTCTCCGTGCATCATCTGAGCCTCAATAATATGAGTTCCAAGTTTAGTGACCAGAAGTCGTGTGCCGTTGCACAATCCAGATGAATGATCGATATTCCTCATAAGCATCACAGGAACTCCAACTTTCAGCTTGAGCTCATGACTCGGCAAGCCAGCACATTTGATGCTATTAAGAAATTCAGGAGAATGTATCTCATGCAAGAGATCATTACTATCTGAGTCAGATGAAGAAACTGAATCTGAACTTAGGTATGTCTTTAACTCTGAATCTATCTGGCTCAACATGTAATCGTTGACCTTATCAACCTCATCTATGGTTGGAGCAAGAATAGCCCTGGAATAAAGATAATTAATCGGATCACCCTGGGTTAAGAAATCTGGATAAATAGCTTGAACTATAGATTCAACAGGATCAGACGTCATTGGAGCAATCATATCGTCTGGTATTTCAATTAGTGATTCTCCGTCTTGATTTTCAGCAAAAGCTCTGTCACCAATCTTCAAAATCCACTCTGCAAAAGATTGGATAGTTGGTCCATCCGGCTGGCCGAGCATCCTTGCTAGCCTCATGTTTTTAGTAAGCCTCACTACAGTACAATGTGACCACAAGAATGAACTGTTCAATGCGGCGTGCACAATATCTTGTCTCGTGCCTTTTGGTATCACAGGAAGAATTTGCCTAAAATCACCACCAAATACAATCGTCTTCCCACCAAAAGGCAAGGTAGTGTCACAGTGGCTGGAGTAACGAAGCACGTCTCTCATACTCCGATCAAGAGCTTCAAAACAGTGTCGGTGCGTCATAGGTGCTTCATCCCATATAATTAACTTAGATAACTCTATCAGCTTGGCCAACGGACTACCATGTTTTATGTTGCACGTGGAGTCTTCTACAACACTAAGTGGAATCGCAAACCTCGAATGTGCGGTTCTTCCTCCAGGCAAGAGAAGCGATGCTATACCACTTGAAGCCACGTTAAGAACTATATCACCGCGAGATCTCACAATTGCAGACAAAGTCCTCCATAGATATGTTTTCCCAGTTCCTCCGTGGCCATATAAAAAGTAGAATTTCCCGTTTCTACTATCTACAGATTCCATTATCCTATCATACACAACACGTTGTTCATCTGTCATCTTGGCCAACAACTTTGCATGCTCCTCAATCAGATACGATTTATTATACCGCAGCTCTTCATGAATGAGAACTTCTTCAAGCGAGGGCATTTCATCATCAGGTAGCAAGGGTATGCCAGCAAAATCACGTAGTGATCTACCTCTCGACTGCAAGAGCTTCTGAATCTCCAACAAACAGTACTTTTCAATTTTCTCTTTATCCAGTTCAAAATCTGCAGTAGCGCATTTAAATATTTTAGTACCTTAGTTAAGATTAAACTAATAAATCAAATATTCCACAATATATACATTTCATCACAACCAAATTACACATGCAATACTTCTAACTTTAATTAACATGCACATAAAGAAAACATGTTTACTAATTCAGTAATTAAATGTTGTATATTTTATTAAATTCATCACTCAGCATGAAAAGATGCATAGCTTTTTGTATTTTTTTAAGTGAAAATGTATAGTAAAAATTAAGTAATAGTAAAAGTGCTATTATTTGTATTAATTGATAAACCTTTATTTGTTAAACCTTTTAGATTTTTTCTGTCAATTTAGTAAATATAATAAGTTCACTCTACGTATATTTTTTATACTATTATGAAAAAGCATCCAAAAGGCATATATAACATAGTAAGAAGTACTCCCATAGTAAACTACGTTATTGTACATGGTAACATAGTAGAAGGTATCGTTCATATTACCTAAATAAATATTTTGTAATAAATAATTTTAATAAGGTAATAAACTACTAAAATTTAGTATATTCAAAAAATATTTTTTATGATGATCTTTTTCATATATATAAGTAATGATTAGCTCAGGTAGTTGTTACGTTAAACCCCGTTCGAACTTTCCTATCACATGTAGTTCCCGGTGATAGTTTTTAATGAAATTTTGTGAGTATTCTCATCATCAAGTATAGTTTATTACCACCAAATTTAAAAGCAACTGCGCCAGAATGTACACGAAAAATGCAGTCATTTTCCATGATTTATTCAACTGATTTCCTGATTTAATTTCAAGGTGAAAATCTGTGGATATAATCTACACTTCATGAGGAAGGTTCTCATAAAATTTCATTAAAAATTTCCAACGGCATCACACCTGATAGTCAAGTTTGGACGGGGCTTCCTTGCAAAACTACTTGATGTGATCTTTTTCGTATATATATTAATATACTATCATGTACATTTTTTTATCTCACTTAATATGTCATTAGCTATGTATGTAAGATAATCAATTAAGTATTTCATCGAGAAGTAATTATTGTAGAACTAAAATATATAAATTTTTATAAGCGAGTAATTCACTAAAAATAAAAAAAGATGGTTTAGAATATAATATACCCGGATTACCCGTATTCTTGCGAATATTGTATAGTATGTCATCAGAGAAAAACTCCCAACACTTTTGCCACACTAAGCCTGGCTTCGAAAACTCATTTGAAACCAGTAGAGTAGCAAATACAATGCGAAGTGACCGTGAAGAAGACCAGAAGCTCGCATCTGTAATGCCATCAATAAACTCCTTGTCATCTTTAAGTAAACCACGCGCGTGGCACGCGTCTCTAAATGTAGGATATACGATCCCTTCATAAGTCCTCAACTCCTCAAAGCTGGTTGCTCCCTTCACAATATTCAACAATATTCGTAGGTAGTACTTCTCCCCTGCTCCAGGTCGTACATAATAAATGCGTCCAATAGCAAATCCTCTCTTCCTTTCTACCCATTCCATGGTATTTTTCTTCCACCTGAATTTGCTTGGAAACTCAACATACGTCAGCTCTTTGGCAGTAGGATACACTTGATTTGCTTTCATCCAAGCCGTGAATTTTGTGGAGTTGATTGTTGGTTTATTCAGTACTGAGCTTATAGATGCATTGGGATTGTAGTATACGTTCTGTGCATCAGGAAGATGAAAAGTGAGACGCTCAACTGGTACATCTCGATAATGAATATGGAATCCGAAAATTCTCCAAGCAGCCTCACATGCGGATATATACCGACAGTCATAGTACATCTTAATCTCATCTATTATTTTTGGAGTAGAGTTATCTATAGCTTCTGAGAACTCAACGGTTATCCGATCGTCACCCTTATTGATGTACTTAAATAAGTACTTAACTGCCCGTGTTTGGTTACACCACTCGACATTAATGTGAGCACTATACTTCAACAATAAGCCACGGTTGTGTGGCATGACATATCTATTATCGAGATCGTGGGTATTCTTAGTAACATACCTGCCGTTGTCTCTGCGTCTGTAAATCGGATAACCTTGCTTATCCATTGTCGTGCGAACGACAAATCTCTTTGGAAAGTGCTTTGTGCACCGGCCTTTTTCTGTGGCATGGTGCAGATGCATTCATAGGGCCACATGGACCGTGGATCATCAATTCTTTAACTGCATTGTAATACACAGGGTCAACATATTCATCTGGGATCTCTGCTGAAATAATTCTATCGATCATCACCGATGGGTTTGCATTGCGCTCTGTCATCGAAAGCCACAATACAATGTGCGCATGTGGTAATCCACGTTTCTGAAACTCCACAGTGTAGACAACTGCACAACAAAATTAAAATAAATGTTTTTGATTAATAAGATAATTAAATTAAAATTGTCAAGTGATTGTTATATTTTTTGCATATATAAATGACACATGTTCTTTCAAAAAAAAGTGACATGTGTGCTTAAGGATATACACATATAGGTTCTCTATCGCATAACATTTTTTATGTATTTCACATCATAATTCATCTTTAAGAAAATGTTTTTTATATTTCAAAATTAAACTGAACATAATATGAATTTCATTACTTTTATAAAACCATAGTCGTCTATATTTATATGTTTAGCGGCCAATTTCTAAATCTGTTTTAAAAAAATATACAAAAACACAAATACATAGTACTCCGTATCTAAATCGCCTAAACACATACATACATAGAGAATTCATTTCATCCGGCAGTCCGCACCAGAACCACTGTCTATATGTATGACTAATTTTCCTGTCTGTCCGGACTGACCATAACAGCCATTCGGATGACGCAATCTGAGGACCTTCCCGGTGGACGTTTTTGAAGATATTTGGTGATGAGATTATTCTTCACGATTTTTTTATTGTCTCCAAAAAGTTTAAACTTAAAATTCAATTGAGAACCTAATAAAATAAATCATTAAAATGCACTGCCCAAAAATATGCATAAAAAACACATTGTCATTCAAACAAATATTTTAACTTACTTTCAGATTGAATCTTAAGCTCAAATTTTGTGCGAACGTTCATCATGAAGTTTAGATTATCTCCAAAACATTTTAGCTTAAAATTATACTGAGAAGTCAACTAAATAAATCATTGAAACACACTGCGCAAATATATTCATAAAAAACACAGTGTTTTGCAAAAATTTAGTTAACTTACTTAATGATTGAATCTAAAGCTGAAGGTTTGTGTGAATATATTGATAATGAAGTTTCAATAATTATCTCAACAAAATTTCATATCCAAATTCTATTGGAAAGTCAGTTAAAAATTTTATTATTGAAATGCAATGCACCAAAATATGCATAAAAAATGCAGTATTTTTCATAGAATTATTTAATTGACTTTCCAATTGAATTTTAAGCCGAAAGTATGTGTGAAAATTCTAAACTTCATGAAGAAAATGCTCACAATCTTTCATCAAAAAAATCGACTGCAAAGACCCTCAGACAGGCTTGACCTGATGACAGCTCTTGTCAGTCCGGACTGACCTAAGTATCCCCTTAAATATATTGCGTATTAATTAAAGATGGCATGTATCCCAAAATATATATCTAATTTTTTTCACATTGGTCTACAATCATTAAGAAGGTTTGTCATTTTAAACATTTTTTAATTACTTTATATTTCATGAAGATACCAGAAATTGAACTAATACTTTAGCACATAGTTCTTATTTATACACAGTCATGAATTTAAATATTACCTGCTTTGACATCACCAAATAACTTATTTTCCTTCAGATCCTTGATGAGAAGTTCGAGTTTTAGCTTAAAAACCCTGGAAAGGATATCCGGTCGGTCATTTGGATCCAATCCCTTGTCATCAACATAGCGAATAATCTCCGGCCATTTCGGATTACATGTAAATGTGATGAATAGTTGTGGGTACCCCGCCCATTTACATATAGCCATTGCATCTTGGTAATTTTGCAACATATAGCGTGCACTACCTGTGCCACAAAAAAGAAGGTTTGTTACAACATGTTCTTTTTCGGATTTCAATTTGATGGATTGCACAAATTACAAAAGAAGTGAATGATAATTTTATGTTGGCTTCTGTAGGACTGTTTGTCATTATGAATTATTTCAAAAAAAAGCGTGCACTACCTGTGAAGGAATTTGGCAAAACAATTAATTGGTCGACTCTAGATGCATCCGTTTCTCCCCTTCCAACAGCGTCTGCTAAGCCACTATATAAGTCACTTCTTAACTGTTTCTGGTGGAGACGGATGTACTGCAATCGTGATGATTCAACCATTGTATACCCATCAACAATGAATTGTTGAAACAATCTCTTTGATCTCAATAGATAAGGTGATTCATCAGTCCTCTCCTGCAATCTGTATGAAAAGAAATCTTTTATGGTGACACGCCTCCTCCCACTCTCGCTCTCGCTATTTATTGCACGCGTCAACGACACATCTTCTCTAAACCCATCTTGGCCATATGGAAATAAAAGTGGGTATTGCAAACCCAAGAAAGATGGGTTCAATTCAGAAATAATTTGTAGAGCACCTGTCTTTGTTTGAAGAAGCACATCTCTTTCTTTTTTGTTTACATCAAAATCACCTTCAATTAGCGCTGCAACTTCATTGACACTTGGCATGTTGTAAGTGCGGCCTTCTGAGTGCCTTTTGTCGATGAGTTTCATTTTCAATGTGATGGAATTAGACTCATTAAATCGATCTCTCGCCATTCTGAATGATTTTGCATGCACATTGTATGTGTCAAGCATTTCTTTCAAGTCTTGCACCAATGAAGATTGCAAGGAGGTATCATCCTCATTCCTGCATCATATTTATTTAATTAGTGGTACAGACGGAGTGATACTATTCAAGGGATATTTAAAATAAGAAAACATAATAATTGTATTATATTACAATTAAAGATAGATTAAAACTACTGAATTTGTTCACATAGAGTTTAGAACATTTGCTCACAAATTAACTATCATTTGAAAATAGTTGCTGAAACAATTGTACTAATGATTTTTTTTTTCATTTGTACAAAACATTATTACTCTCAACCGTATGCACTATTTTGAAGCATTAAAATTAATGTTTTTTAAATTTATTTTCCTGATCATTTAAAGTTTTTAAAAGCGAATTTAATTCTCATTGTGAAGATTTAATGTTCATTTAATAATTGTGCTTTCTAAAAATTACCTCACAGCGTTTATTCTGTGTGCAATCTCTTCAGCTGGATCAGATAAGTACATCTGTAGAAACTTAGGTGAAGTGCCACTATTTATGCTTCCATCAGTTTTTCCGCACATTGAAGTAAACGAAAACATAGAATTATATGAACGTATATTTTTAAGGAAATGTCCACTACGCTCATCTGTGCCAAATATCAAAGCCCCTAACAACTGTGGGGGTGTTTGCATCTTGGGGAGTACAACATCTCCTTGATTGCAACACATTGAGAACTTTGGTTTTTGCTTTCCATGTCTTTTAACTCTTTCCATGTGTAAGTACTGTCACCCAGATCTAAATAATCTGCATACGAAAAATAGAAATAATCTCAAACATATTCCACAAATACTTAAATTCATTTCATTAATCTATTTAATAATAATGATCATATAAAAAATCTTTAAAATGTTCTCAATAAAAAATTACTAAATACCTTCATACGAATTAAATGCATATGATGAGTCTTCCACTGCAAATAAAAGAAATAATTATGTTTATAAATTAATAAATTTCATTTCATTTTGCTGATGTAAAAGGCACGATGGTTAAAAAATACTACTCGATGAATAACTCATAACCAATTTTATTTACCATCAAATGCGATCCCATCATCATCTGAAAATGTATCAGGTATCTCTGTGCACCTATCTCCTGAAAATAAGTAGTGACATGTGCATTTTAACACTCTAGTTATGCACATAATAATATATATAAATAAAAAAAATTAAATCACACGATACACGAATTATTTGAATAATATATATTTAAAAATTTATTACTTTATATTCATGGATTGAAATGTTGCATTCATTTATGAGTGTTAACATCGTTGATACCTTCAGTATTTTTATCTACTTCATAATATGTTCCATTGACATCGCCAACGTCCAATAATTCAATTTGTTCAGAAGTGAATGTAGTACGGGCCTCAGACATATCTCTTTTTCGTGATGTTTCAGTATGATAAGGAGTGTAAGATAGAGAAGTTGTCCCTCCAAAACTTTTACCAATAGTAAGTGTTCTCGACGGGACTAAACAAAAAAATAATAAGAAATAATAAAAAACATAATAATAAATTGTTAAACTGGAAAAACCAAATTTTATAACGCTTCATAGTATTATTACCGTTCGTTATATTTTGCAATGGTGCTCTATTCGAACACAAAGAAGAACTTTTATTCAAGTCAAGAGGGAAAATGGCATTTGGTTCATTTTCGGTTCCCATTGCTCTTGGTCTTTTAGGACCAGTGTGAATCCTGTTAGCAATGCCAAGATTAGAATCTTCATTATTGGAGTCGGCATTCTGCACAATTTCACCTAAGGGAAATGATCTTTTGCCTATTATAATGGTGGATTTTGTCAATTTCCTCATCGAATGTGTTTTCCAATTAGAACCCTACAAAAAAAATTGTTAGCCAAAGTTAGCATTTGTTATGCACAAATATATTTTTATTTGTTACTGTGCACGATGTGGTTCACACACATACTGAAGATATATGTATCATAATTTATGGGTAATTAAAATCCCATATTTTTAAATTCTGATTATTTGTTGGATTTGAGCTCATAGATTCCTTTATATACCACTATCCGGAAAAATTGAACTTTTTATTTTGAAGACATCGCAAGCCAAAACCCCCACTTTTTATTTTATGAAGCATAGAATTTGCCTAATTAACTTTTCACTGCCACCAAAACATAATAATTTGCGTTCTGAGTTATTAAAGATTACATAGTTTTTCATCAGTGTGCAAACCTATACTTCTATATAGCATGTTATATGAAATCATTGATTTTTATTTACGGATAGTTGTTACTATATAGCAATAATTGGTATTTTTTAATATTAAAAGAGAAACAATGATAGTTGGCCGTATTATTTTTCACTTTTTCCAAATAACATCATACAAATAATACTCCCTCCGTCCCGGTCATTTCTTCCAACTTTCCTTTTTGGACCGCCCCAAGTTAATTCTTCCAACTTCCACTTTTGGAAAAAATATGTGGTTCACATTCATTCACTTTTTTCTTACACAACTACAACCATACATTTTTACTTTATTCTCACTACCTAAATTTGCGATACCGGTCAAAACCGGAAGAAATGACCGGGCCGGAGGGAGTACATATATAAAACCTTTGTAGTATTAATTATACTTTGTATAAAACTTGGGCATTAAAATACTATCCCACGTCTTCGTTGTAAAAGAAGAGGAGTCAATGTATGGTACATTTGTAATGCTTCAAATAAAAAGTAATGATTTTAATATTTATATATATAAGGGTGCCGGTATTGATGACTATTGAAAATATTAAATTTGCTAATAACTATTCAAATGAAAAGCTGAACATGCAGTAATTATCTATTAAGAAGTTTAGGTCATCCTTTCAAAAAAAAAGAAGTTTAGGTCATTAGAAGTATTATTCATATCAATATATATGAACACATTGAAAGAAACATGAGACTTATAATCAAATTTATAACAACGACGGAGCAAACTAAGGTAAAAATCATATTGAGGAAGGGTTCCAAATTTATATACGGAGTATTAAAAAGGTTAAGTTTTCTAAACCTGAAATTGAGATTTGGAAGTAATATTTGTTCTCCGACATACTGTAGAAACGTTGAGTATTTGTAGTCGGTAAGATTGCAATCATACTTATGTTTGCTGCTTTTTGATGACTGTATTACTCATCGTGCCATACATATTGCCTGCACATATATATATATATATATATATATATATATATATATATATATATATATATATATATATATTAGAAGATTTTTATGGTTGCTGCCATCATAGAAGTGTTTAGAAATAGTTGAACTTAAGAGTCTTTCAAATAGAACATTAAAATGCTTCAAGAGTTCTTCAAAACATACAAACTATCGTATGTGATCGAGCTTTGTGGCATTCTGTTTCAACAGCTTTGCATTAGACCTGTTAACCGCTATGCTACACCTGACTGTAGCTTCTGTTTTAACATATTATATATAACAGAACACAAATGCTCTCTCAGTCCTTATTACAAAGCTTTGTAACTGGAAAATATTCATAATCAAATCGTATACCGTAATTCACCTGTGCTTGAGGAATCCGGAATGGCGGCGAGCGGTGTAGAAGAGGAATGGACGGCGAGACGGCTCTGCCAAAAAGTATATAGCCGAGATCACGGTAGAACCACCGTACCGCTATCAAGAAGGAGAGCACTTGATCGAATTGATGTAACTAACCGAGCGAAGCTTTTTTGTGACTGCAGGGACTTCTAATTGGAGTGAAACTGTATCTTTGTTGCTTCTGCTTTTTGTTAGTTGGTGACAGAGATATAATTGCATCTTTGTGGCAGCTGCTCATTGTTTGTTGGTAGAGACTTCTAATTGACGTGAAACTGAAAGTACATTTGGAGGAGTATATTAAAATTTTCGATGTGAAATTTTTATAAAAGTCAAAACCTTTTTTGATGAAAGTCAAAACCTTGATAAAATTATACTACCTCCGTCGTGCTATGATTGTCCCATTTTAAATCATTCATACTTAATTCTTACTTTATCAATTCAATATCAATCACATAAACCACTTTTTATTGATTTGTGTGTCACTCCCTCTTATCCCATTGTTAGCGGAACGGGGGAGTACTTTCTTTAATTTCAAGGGTAAAATGTATTGTTATTTTGATAAATTTAATTAATTTCAAGATGTATTAAAAATGATTAAATCTAGATAGGATAAAAAGAGAAGAAAAAATTAGATAATGTGGAGCTAAGTAAAAACGATTCAATGGAAAAGTTTGGTTATATATGTAAGGAATTAAGATTCTAAAAATCCTCATGATAATTCAAAGAATAAGAATGATTTAGCTATGAAACAATTAAGAATTATCACATCATTGGAGGTGAGAATTTAGTAGTGAACAATAATAGACTTAATTCCTTAAATAACAGTAAAACATTAATAAGTTGCACTATAGGACTATCATGTTTTCTTCCTAAATAAAGATCATCAAGGATGTTTTTACTTGGATTATAATTTGTTGGTCTGGTCTGGTTTGGTCTGAATTGGTCTGATCTGGTCTGATTTCTTTGTATTTTTATAACTATCCAAGTCTGGTATGGTCTAGTCTGAACTGGTCTGGTCTGGTATGATCTGGTCTGGTCTGGTCTGGGACGAATTATAGTCCAAGTAAAAACATCCTATTTGTACAATACTGATATTATTTATTTAGATAGAAGAAAGTTTAATAGTTTATTTAAATGTTTTGAGTTTTTTTTTTGAACGGTTATTATTACTATACATGTTAGTTTAGACCAAAAAAGTTGTTCAATTTTTCTAAAAGCAAGCCTATTTAATTTCTCCGCTCCTAGGCCCTCAAACATAGAGGGTCGATCTTGCTAATCTTTGTCACCGGTCAAAATATTTGTAATAAATAAAATTTACAATTGTGCAAACGAAAATAAAAGATTAATATTGATTTATGTTGACCACGTCAGGATGTTTTTACTTGGACTAAAAAATTCTGGTCTGATCTAATCCGATCTGATCTGATCTTGTCTAAAATAGTCTGATTTGGTTTGGTTTGGTCTAGGACTGAAAACAATCCAAATAAAAAAGTAATGAATATTAAACGGAACTATCAAATTGTGACGGGAGGTAGTACATTTTATTCGAATCTTTTTTCTTAAACACCGTACAAAGTACACACTTGATGAAATATACCACGTTTGAACTCGAATTGTCAAATAAGCAAGTAAACCATCATTAACTCCAATTGTCTTATTAAAAACATGTAGTTTCTCACAATAAATCCTTAATATTGGGTGGTGAACTTCAAGCTATTTAGAATGACTATGAAATTTATTTTCATTTTGATCTTCAACGTAATACCTAGAATTGTTGTGTTTTGTTAATGTTATAATTCCAACCTTATATTGTTATGTAATGTTTAACTTATTCGTAGTAGATTTATATATACTAAACTAAGTACACATATATATAATTCATGATGAGCGTGTTGTCAAAATTAATCAAAAAATTCCACCAAGAAACCACTCAAATGGACTTGCCCAAACAGGACTTCTATAATTCTAGATTGATGAGATTTTTACTCTTTATATACGCAGTAGTAACTATGTAATAAGCTTGCAATAGGATGAATAAAAATGCTAACATGCATGGGGTGAATAAAAAATGCTAACAGGAATAAAATATGTCAGAATTGACGAAACAAAAATGCTAAATACACATCTATATTACAAACCATCATTACATCTCTTCTTTTTTATTCTCATCTATACTAACACGCATGGAGTGATTGGATCGAATTTGTGATCTACCAGAGCAAACCAAATTTGATCATATGATATTTCATTAAAAATACTTGTAGATATCTCAATTTTTATACCCAGCCTATTCCCAAAACATTTTTGAGCTGCAAGTTCCTTTCCTAATACCTTATTTAAATTTCAAATTAGAAATTCTACAACCAAAATTTACAAAGTTAGCATCACACATTGCATCTTGTTACACACTTACATATGCTGTCCGTTATGCCCACCAATTAGAAAGATCAATACCAACAAACACTCAACAGAATTTTAACCACAATCCACATAAAACATATTGAGACATCGAAACGATAAAAGATGTTTCATTTGTTGATTTTTTAAGGTAAAACATTGTAGATGCAAAAAATGGAAAAAATCTCATAACTTCAGTATATATGAAATTTATAATGTAGTGATAAATTGTCTTGCTTATTCAAACCAAAGTAAAAATTAAATCACACACGTCAATTCCCAAGTAGCAAAATTCAAAATTCATTAGAAAATAAATTATTGCATGTAAAGTCAAATCTCAATCTTAACCCCCTTCAATTTCTTGGTGGCTGAGCTTTGTTCCGTTCCATCAGATGCATTTTCATCATTAACATGTCTCTTGGACAAAACCGACTCGGGGGTACAATGAGATTCAACATCTTGTGAGTGCGGCGTCTGAAAAATTGCACACCTGGATCAGTTCCTTTTCACTAATTTGCATATAATTTTCTATTTATAACAAAGTTGTAAATATTTTACCATATTTGATTCGACATTGGTGTCTTCACCACACATCAAATCAAGATCGAAATCTGAGTTATATACCTAATACGAACCAAAGGATAGTAACCAAGCGTTAGAGTTTTAGTTTTTTTATTACATAAATACCACAATACAACAAAGTTGTGAGCAGGTTTAAAAGCCAAGTTCCTCTTTTTGTGTGAGATTACTTTTTTAGTTTAACAGTTAAGCACAAAAGTAGTATAACAACATCTTAATAAAGTATTTACACAAGTGTATGTTAAAGTTCAAGTGTTTGCAAGTTTGTAGAAACTAATTTCAAATGGGCTATTTTCAAATATGGTTATTTAAAAGGGAAAAATTTACTATGCCGGCAACAATCAACTTTATTCCGTTTTCATAAATTTTTAATTAATTTTGTGGAGACAATTAATACCTCAAATACTTCCTCTTGAACAGACTCCTTCAGCTCTTTAATTTTTTCTGCGTTTTCAGAAAACGCAGCTATTGTATACTCATTCTGATTTGTAAGGGTATTGAATTTCCGATTCCCAACTTTGAATGTGAATTCCCGGCCAATCAAATCCAAGACATCATTATGAACATCAGAAAGCGATAAAGTCTCCTGCATAAAAGAAGACCAGTAAACTTTATACTTAAAATACACTACTAATTCCAAATTATTAAAAATCTCAGATAAACATAACACAGAATATAAATTGAACACTTTACCAAGCTAAGGCTGTCACTTAGATCATCTGCTGGTTTGCCAATTAGCTTACTTGAAACATCATACCACATAACTACCTCAACAAAATGCTTACTATGCTTCACCATTAATTTTAACATGTACCGCCAAATACCTGTCTGTTTGACATCTCGACAACTGTGACAATAAAGAGATGCTCCCTCATACTTAAGCTTTTTAAAGCATGTTTTACTACTACATCCCAGGTAAGCCCAATTCTTTAATGATAGAATTGAACAAATTTGGGCGTAGAACCAGCAACCCTTAACCTGTATACCAAAGTAATAGTTAACTAAAATACTCATTATTTAATGTTAGATTATGAAGATCTTTCTACAATACAAATTTGGGCGTAGAACCAGCAACCCTTAACCTGTATACCAAAGTAATAGTTAACTAAAATACTCATTATTAAGAATTACTTCTTTAATCAAATTTATTCTCAAGTTGTTATATTTTAATGTATTTTGAATGTTTATTTGTAAGAATCCACGATAGCAAACTGAATGTGTTGAACTACATTTGTTATCAGACACATAAGATATACCAATCTTTAAAAAATTGTTCACTTAAACTCATTACTAAAGTCAGTTTAATATTGTATTTTTAATATGGTTAAAATGGTTAAATAGATTAGGAATATGTATTTTTTTAATAACTGCCAAATGAACTTCTAATATTTTACTGATCAACTTAGCCAGTTTAATGAATCTTCTTTTATCGTCAAATTCATTATTTGAATATAATGAATCTTCATTATATTGACAAATGAAATGGTTAATATGGTTAATGTATTTATTTAAATTAAACTCATCACTGAAGTCAGTTTAATATTGTTTTTTTAATATGGTTAATATGGTTAAATAGATTAGGAATATGTATTTTTTAATAACTACCAAATGAACTTCTAATACTTTTGTTTAACTTAGCACATTATTTGAATTAGTAAACATGAAAAATTCGGGATTCTATTTTGTAACTTCAAGGCATGCTTTTTACAGGTTGCATGTTTTTTTTTATTTTGGGCTACTCTCGCTGCTTAGTTTATAGGCGAGAGATGTTTTAAAAAAAGGATGACATATGTAAGAAAAAGCAATGAAAAAACTATCTTTGGAATTTTAAGTCAGAAGGAATTTGGTATGGTATACCTTTCCATAAATATTATTTAGACCTCTAAAGCACCTATATTGCAAAGTTAATAAAATGGTACGGTGAAAACAGTTTGCCAAATAAGATTGAAATTCTTGAGTGATATAAGTATTTGTGCATATTTTTAACAAAACCTCAACATTATTTGAATGAAGTAAAATATGCAAAATTGGCGGAAAATCAGCATAATTTTCAGATGAGTTTAGGTCATACACTTCAGTAGCTTAACGGTTTTTATTCTGATGGGTAATGTTACTTGGTTGATTCGTTAGCAAAATATTTCTATTCTGAAACAGTTTAGTTCATAGGCGAGGTATACTAAAACATAAAGAAGAAAAAGATGAAATATGTAAGAAAAAGCAATGTAAAAACTCTCATTTGATTTTTCAATTAGAAGGAATTCGGTATACAACTTTCCGTACAGATTCTTTGGTCATCTAAAGCACATAAATTGCAGAATTAATAAAATGAGGAAAGCATTGGTGAGGTTGATCCTGGAATTGTCGAGTAATGTTACTATTGGTACTGTTTTTTTAATCGACTTCCCACATTATGTGAATTAAGGTTTTTTTACTGATTGCCAATGTTACTTAGTTGACAGGTTGACATTTTTTATGTTCTGATTGATATTTAGGAAATCATATAAAATCATACCTCTTTGGCGGTGTCCAAATCAAAAAGAGGCATGGTAAACCCAAACTGCGTGATATCATCTCTTATAGTCACGCAAGATGAAGTTGCATGACTTGCAATTGACTTCATTGTTTTCGTTGAATTCAAAAACCTACATTTGTTCATAATGTGAATATAAATCATAATATAAATAAATCATAATATAAATTTGACACATTTAGTTATTATAAAGAAGGAAAAGGATCAATACTGGCATCGGAAATCCTCTATCTCTGGAATATGGTCATTCAAAATTAACTTGGTAGCATCCCATGAAGAAGCCACTCCAATCTTTTCACCTATAGGTGAAAAACGTATAATTTAATGAACAAAAAAAACTATTACATCTTTACAGGTGAAAAGGTCATGGTCAGACATATTTACCATATCTTTTATTTGTGCGGCATGCTTGGATAATGAATATAACTGGACCATTAAACGAAGTAGCTAAAAACCTCTCGACTTCAAGCACCAGGTCTCCATACAAAGTACATAAAACATTTTGGCCCCTTCACAATAGTATTACGGTATAGCAAAATTGTAAAACATTATGACAAATTATTCATGCATCACGGATAAAATAGAGTTTTGAAAGGAACTCAACTCCAAGTCTGCCAAATGAAAATCGGTATACCAAGCATCCTTTTGTGTCTTTTGCTTTTTGAACTCTTGTTCAACATCATACGCACCAATCACATCTGTGTTCATTCGATTTAACATTATCATCAATAAGTGGAGTAGAACTAATTTCAGGCATACAATCATCTAAAGAATACAATAAAAACTAAATTTGTAGTATATTAGCGTCATACATAAATTTAAAATATAAAACAAAAACATACCTATCAGAAAAGGAGAATCACAATTCTGCATCTTCTTAATATCCGCGAAGCTTGCAAATTTAAATCTAGTTACAAAGCTAGGACAGCTTTTTTGCTCTTTATGTTGCATTTTAGTGAACACTGTCAACTCAAAGCGGTATGGGTGGGCAGTGATCCTATACTTTCCATCATTCACTTTAACTTCTAGGTGATTGACCGCATAAATCAATCCTTCTTCAATAGCGTTGAATTGATGACTTAGTCGAATCGGAACAGTGGCTTGAATTGTCGTACCCTTTTAGAAGCATCAACAAAACAAAGTAATCAGAATCTTTTAATGCGTTAATTATGTATTTGTTATAATTTTTTTTTGCATTTGATTAAGATTTGAACATCACTGCCATGGCATTTTTTATAAGGTTAAAAAAACTTTCTATTCCCTACCAATGCCAAAAAAGCCTATAATATTTTTATTAAACTTAGAAAGGTACGTGAGTTGAAACTGGAATGCTTGGTATCAACTTAGGGCTTACTTTTTGCAGGTTGCATGTTTTCTTAATTTCCGTTTGCTCTTGCTAATCAGTTTATAGGTTTGTAATTTTCAAAATTTCATAAAAAATAATATCAAATATAAAAAAATAAGTTTTCAAAAAAAGCCTTTCAAGTTTGAATGAAAATATGACACAAACATATTTCAAAAAGGATGAATATTAAAAAACCTACCTTCGAAGTTTAAAACAGAAGATAATTGATAACTGTCAGAACATGAAAATGAATATATAAGCTATATTAACATGTTCATTTGACAACACTGTATTTAAAAATAATTATCTGAACCATCTCATTGTGAATTTAAATTCATGCTATATTAGTTATATTAACAACACTAATGTATATGATATGTTGTATACTTCATATATAAAAATTATATTGAAAATTAAATATTAATATAAGAACCGAATAATGCTCAATTCGTTTAAAGTTTAAACCTAGAGAATATATTGATTTTAACCAATGTATTCTCGTTTGGTATATTTACCAACATAATGTCTATCATTATTATTTTGTATCATTAATACAAAAGTATGGATTAGGAAAAAGTGTGTAACCTTTTCATCCATGAAAATCATTTCAATGGATTTGATGGCTCAAAACATTAAAAATTAAAAACCCAAGCTCAAAACAATCTGTTTTCATTAAATCACATGAGTTCCTTTAATTTATCATACTAAATGATGTTTGAAAACAATATGTTTCAAACCGAGTATTAAGGAATTTAAAATACTCAAACAGATCATAATTTTTCAAATGTTCTTATTCAAACTTTAAAACTAAACAACCCAAGCTCAAAAGTTCTTATTCTGGGAAGTGAAATGCATATTTAAAAATGATATACTTCAGCTGAATCTAATAGATGCTAAAGCAGACTCAAAACATTAAAAATTAAAAACCCAAGCTCAAAACAATCTGTTTTCATTACATCACATGAGTTCCTTTAATTTGTGTATTATATTCATCATAGAAATCCAAAACAATGTCAAATACTACTCTCTAGCATGGGATGGTGAGTGAACTGCATTTTTTGAAGTAGTAGTTCTATCTAATGAAAAGCTTAAAAGGAATTTTTCAAATGTTCTTATTCAAAATTTAAAACTAAACAACCCAAGCTCAAAAGTTCTTATTCTGGGAAGTGAAAAGCATAGTTAAAAATGATAAACTTCAGCTGAATCTAATAGATGCTAAAGCAGACTCAAAACATTAAAAATTAAAAACCCAAGTTCAAAACAATCTATTTTCATTACATCACATGAGTTCCTTTAATTTGTGTATTATATTCATCATAGAAATCCAAAACAATGTCAAATACTACTCTCTACCATGGGATGGTGAGTGAACTGCATTTTTTGAAGTAGTAGTTTTATCTAATGAAAAGCTTAAAAGGAATTTTTCAAATGTTCTTATTCAAACTTTAAAAATAAACAACCCAAGCTCAAAAGTTCTTATTCTGGGAAGTGAAAAGCATAGTAAAAAATGATAAACTTCAACTCAATCTAATAGATACTAAAGCAGATTAAAAACATTAAAAATTAACAACCCAAGTTCAAAACAATCTGTTTTCATTACATCACATGAGTTCCTTTAATTTGTGTATTATATTCATCATAGAAATCCAAAACAATGTCAAATACTACTCTCTAGCATGGGATGGTGAGTGAACTGCATATTTTGAAGTAGTAGTTCTATCTAATGAAAAGCTTAAAAGGAATTTTTCAAATGTTCTTATTCAAACTTTAAAAATAAACAACCAAAGCTCAAAAGTTCTTATTCTGGGAAGTGAAATGCATATTTAAAAATGATAAACTTCAGCTGAATCTAATAGATGCTAAAGTAGACTCAAAACATTAAAAATTAAAAACCCAAGCTCAAAACAATCTGTTTTCATTACATCACATGAGTTCCTTTAATTTATCATACTAAATGATGTTTGAAAACAATCTGTTTCAAACCGAGTAGTAAGGAATTTAGAATACTCAAACAGATCATAATTTTCAAATGTTCTTATTCAAACTTTAAAACTAAACAACCCAAGCTCAAAAGTTCTTATTCTGGGAAGTGAAATGCATATTTAAAAATGATAAACTTCAGCTGAATCTAATAGATGCTAAAGCAGACTCAAAACATTAAAAACTAAAAACCCAAGCTCAAAACAATCTGTTTTCATTACATCACATGAGTTCCTTTAATTTGTGTATTATATTCATCATAGAAATCCAAAACAATGTCAAATACTACTCTCTAGCATGGGATGGTGAGTGAACTGCATTTTTTGAAGTTGTAGTTCTATCTAATGAAAAGCTTAAAAGGAATTTTTCAAATGTTCTTATTCAAACTTTAAAAATAAACAACCCAAGCTCAAAAGTTCTTATTCTAGGAAGTGAAAAGCATAGTTAAAAATGATAAACTTCAGCTCAATCTAATAGATACTAAAGCAGATTAAAAGCATTAAAAATTAACAACCCAAGTTCAAAACAATCTGTTTTCATTACATCACATGAGTTCCTTTAATTTGTGTATTATATTCATCATAGAAATCCAAAACAATGTCAAATACTACTCTCTAGCATGGGATGGTGAGTGAACTTCATTTTTTGAAGTAGTAGTTCTATCTAATGAAAAGCTTAAAAGGATTTTTTCAAATGTTCTTATTCAAACATTAAAACTAAACAACCCAAGCTCAAAAGTTCTTATTCTGGGAAGTGAAAAGCATAGTTAAAAATGATAAACTTCAGCTCAATCTAATATATGCTAAAGCAGATTAAAAGCATTAAAAATTAAAACCCCCAAGTTCAAAACAATCTGTTTTCATTACATCACATGAGTTCATTTAATTTGTGTATTATATTCATCATAGAAATCCAAAACAATGTCAAATACTACTCTCAAGCATGGGATTGTGAGTGAACTGCATTTTTGGAAGTAGTAGTTCTATCTAATGAAAAGCTTAAAAGGAATTTTTCAAATGTTCTTATTCAAACTTTAAAACTAAACAACCCAAGCTCAAAAGTTCTTATTCTGGGAAGTGAAAAGCATAGTTAAAAATGATAAACTTCAGCTGAATCTAATAGATGCTAAAGCAGACTCAAAACATTAAAAGTTAACAACCCAAGTTCAAAACAATCTGTTTTCATTACATCACATGAGTTCCTTTAATTTGTGTATTATATTCATCATAGAAATCCAAAACAATGTCAAATGCTACTCTATAGCATGGGATGGTGAGTGAACTGCATTTTTTGAAGTAGTAGTTCTATCTAATGAAAAGCTTAAAAGGAATTTTTCAAATGTCCTTATTCAAACATTAAAACTAAACAACCCAAGCTCAAAAGTTCTTATTCTGGGAAGTGAAAAGCATAGTTAAAAATGATAAACTTCAGCTCAATCTAATATATGCTAAAGCAGATTAAAAACATTAAAAATTAAAACCCGTAAGTTCAAAACAATCTGTTTTCATTACATCACATGAGTTCATTTAATTTGTGTATTATATTCATCATAGAAATCCAAAACAATGTCAAATACTACTCTCAAGCATGGGATTATGAGTGAACTGCATTTTTGGAAGTAGTAGTTCTATCTAATGAAAAGCTTAAAAGGAATTTTTCAAATGTTCTTATTCAAACTTTAAAACTAAACAACCCAAGCTCAAAAGTTCTTATCCTGGGAAGTGAAAAGCATAGTTAAAAATGATAAATTTCAGCTGAATCTAATAGATGCTAAAGCAGACTCAAAACATTAAAAATTAACAACCCAAGTTCAAAACAATCTGTTTTCATTACATCACATGAGTTCCTTTAATTTGTGTATTATATTCATCATAGAAATCCAAAACAATGTCAAATACTACTCTCTAGCATGGGATGGTGAGTGAACTGCATTTTTTGAAGTAGTAGTTCTATCTAATGAAAAGCTTAAAAGGAATTTTTCAAATGTTCTCATTCAAACTTTAAAAATAAACAACCACAGCTCAAAAGTTCTTATTCTGGGAAGTGAAATGCATATTTAAAAATGATAAACTTCAGCTGAATCTAATAGATGCTAAAGCAGACTCAAAACATTAAAATTTAAAAACCCAAGCTCAAAACAATCTGTTTTCATTACATCACATGAGTTCCTTTAATTTATCATACTAAATGATGTTTGAAAACAATCTGTTTCAAACCGAGTATTAAGGAATTTAGAATACTCAAACAGATCATAATTTTTCAAATGTTCTTATTCAAACTTTAAAACTAAACAACCCAAGCTCAAAAGTTCTTATTCTGGGAAGTGAAATGCATATTTAAAAATGATAAACTTCAGCTGAATCTAATAGATGCTAAAGCAGACTCAAAACATTAAAAATTAAAAACCCAAGCTCAAAACAATCTGTTTTCATTACATCACATGAGTTCCTTTAATTTGTGTATTATATTCATCATAGAAATCCAAAACAATGTCAAATACTACTCTCTAGCATGGGATGGTGAGTGAACTGCATTTTTTGAAGTAGTAGTTCTATCTAATGAAAAGCTTAAAAGGAATTTTTCAAATGTTCTTATTCAAACTTTAAAACTAAATAACCCAAGCTCAAAAGTTCTTATTCTGGGAAGTGAAATGCATATTTAAAAATGATAAACTTCAGCTGAATCTAATAGATGCTAAAGCAGACTCAAAACATTAAAAATTAAAAACCCAAGCTCAAAACAATCTGTTTTCATTACATCACATGAGTTCCTTTAATTTGTGTATTATATTCATCATAGAAATCCAAAACAATGTCAAATACTACTCTCTAGCATGGGATGGTGAGTGAACTGCATTTTTTGAAGTAGTAGTTCTATCTAATGAAAAGCTTAAAAGGAATTTTTCAAATGTTCTTATTCAAAATTTAAAACTAAACAACCCAAGCTCAAAAGTTCTTATTCTGGGAAGTGAAAAGCATAGTTAAAAATGATAAACTTCAGCTGAATCTAATAGATGCTAAAGCAGACTCAAAACATTAAAAATTAAAAACCCAAGTTCAAAACAATCTATTTTCATTACATCACATGAGTTCCTTTAATTTGTGTATTATATTCATCATAGAAATCCAAAACAATGTCAAATACTACTCTCTACCATGGGATGGTGAGTGAACTGCATTTTTTGAAGTAGTAGTTTTATCTAATGAAAAGCTTAAACGGAATTTTTCAAATGTTCTTATTCAAACTTTAAAAATAAACAACCCAAGCTCAAAAGTTCTTATTCTGGGAAGTGAAAAGCATAGTAAAAAATGATAAACTTCAACTCAATCTAATAGATACTAAAGCAGATTAAAAACATTAAAAATTAACAACCCAAGTTCAAAACAATCTGTTTTCATTACATCACATGAGTTCCTTTAATTTGTGTATTATATTCATCATAGAAATCCAAAACAATGTCAAATACTACTCTCTAGCATGGGATGATGAGTGAACTGCATATTTTGAAGTAGTAGTTCTATCTAATGAAAAGCTTAAAAGGAATTTTTCAAATGTTCTTATTCAAACTTTAAAAATAAACAACCAAAGCTCAAAAGTTCTTATTCTGGGAAGTGAAATGCATATTTAAAAATGATAAACTTCAGCTGAATCTAATAGATGCTAAAGTAGACTCAAAACATTAAAAATTAAAAACCCAAGCTCAAAACAATCTGTTTTCATTACATCACATGAGTTCCTTTAATTTATCATACTAAATGATGTTTGAAAACAATCTGTTTCAAACCGAGTAGTAAGGAATTTAGAATACTCAAACAGATCATAATTTTCAAATGTTCTTATTCAAACTTTAAAACTAAACAACCCAAGCTCAAAAGTTCTTATTCTGGGAAGTGAAATGCATATTTAAAAATGATAAACTTCAGCTGAATCTAATAGATGCTAAAGCAGACTCAAAACATTAAAAACTAAAAACCCAAGCTCAAAACAATCTGTTTTCATTACATCACATGAGTTCCTTTAATTTGTGTATTATATTCATCATAGAAATCCAAAACAATGTCAAATACTACTCTCTAGCATGGGATGGTGAGTGAACTGCATTTTTTGAAGTTGTAGTTCTATCTAATGAAAAGCTTAAAAGGAATTTTTCAAATGTTCTTATTCAAACTTTAAAAATAAACAACCCAAGCTCAAAAGTTCTTATTCTAGGAAGTGAAAAGCATAGTTAAAAATGATAAACTTCAGCTCAATCTAATAGATACTAAAGCAGATTAAAAGCATTAAAAATTAACAACCCAAGTTCAAAACAATCTGTTTTCATTACATCACATGAGTTCCTTTAATTTGTGTATTATATTCATCATAGAAATCCAAAACAATGTCAAATACTACTCTCTAGCATGGGATGGTGAGTGAACTTCATTTTTTGAAGTAGTAGTTCTATCTAATGAAAAGCTTAAAATGATTTTTTCAAATGTTCTTATTCAAACATTAAAACTAAACAACCCAAGCTCAAAAGTTCTTATTCTGGGAAGTGAAAAGCATAGTTAAAAATGATAAACTTCAGCTCAATCTAATATATGCTAAAGCAGATTAAAAGCATTAAAAATTAAAACCCCCAAGTTCAAAACAATCTGTTTTCATTACATCACATGAGTTCATTTAATTTGTGTATTATATTCATCATAGAAATCCAAAACAATGTCAAATACTACTCTCAAGCATGGGATTGTGAGTGAACTACATTTTTGGAAGTAGTAGTTCTATGTAATAAAAAGCTTAAAAGGAATTTTTCAAATGTTCTTATTCAAACTTTAAAACTAAACAACCCAAGCTCAAAAGTTCTTATTCTGGGAAGTGAAAAGCATAGTTAAAAATGATAAACTTCAGCTGAATCTAATAGATGCTAAAGCAGACTCAAAACATTAAAAGTTAACAACCCAAGTTCAAAACAATCTGTTTTCATTACATCACATGAGTTCCTTTAATTTGTGTATTATATTCATCATAGAAATCCAAAACAATGTCAAATACTACTCTCTAGCATGGGATGGTGAGTGAACTGCATTTTTTGAAGTAGTAGTTCTATCTAATGAAAAGCTTAAAAGGAATTTTTCAAATGTTCTTATTCAAACATTAAAACTAAACAACCCAAGCTCAAAAGTTCTTATTCTGGGAAGTGAAAAGCATAGTTAAAAATGATAAACTTCAGCTCAATCTAATATATGCTAAAGCAGATTAAAAACATTAAAAATTAAAACCCGTAAGTTCAAAACAATCTGTTTTCATTACATCACATGAGTTCATTTAATTTGTGTATTATATTCATCATAGAAATCCAAAACAATGTCAAATACTACTCTCAAGCATGGGATTGTGAGTGAACTGCATTTTTGGAAGTAGTAGTTCTATCTAATGAAAAGCTTAAAAGGAATTTTTCAAATGTTCTTATTCAAACTTTAAAACTAAACAACCCAAGCTCAAAAGTTCTTATCCTGGGAAGTGAAAAGCATAGTTAAAAATGATAAATTTCAGCTGAATCTAATAGATGCTAAAGCAGACTCAAAACATTAAAAATTAACAACCCAAGTTCAAAACAATCTGTTTTCATTACATCACATGAGTTCCTTTAATTTGTGTATTATATTCATCATAGAAATCCAAAACAATGTCAAATACTACTCTCTAGCATGGGATGGTGAGTGAACTGCATTTTTTGAAGTAGTAGTTCTATCTAATGAAAAGCTTAAAAGGAATTTTTCAAATGTTCTCATTCAAACTTTAAAAATAAACAACCACAGCTCAAAAGTTCTTATTCTGGGAAGTGAAATGCATATTTAAAAATGATAAACTTCAGCTGAATCTAATAGATGCTAAAGCAGACTCAAAACATTAAAATTTAAAAACCCAAGCTCAAAACAATCTGTTTTCATTACATCACATGAGTTCCTTTAATTTATCATACTAAATGATGTTTGAAAACAATCTGTTTCAAACCGAGTATTAAGGAATTTAGAATACTCAAACAGATCATAATTTTTCAAATGTTCTTATTCAAACTTTAAAACTAAACAACCCAAGCTCAAAAGTTCTTATTCTGGGAAGTGAAATGCATATTTAAAAATGATAAACTTCAGCTGAATCTAATAGATGCTAAAGCAGACTCAAAACATTAAAAATTAAAAACCCAAGCTCAAAACAATCTGTTTTCATTACATCACATGAGTTCCTTTAATTTGTGTATTATATTCATCATAGAAATCCAAAACAATGTCAAATACTACTCTCTAGCATGGGATGGTGAGTGAACTGCATTTTTTGAAGTAGTAGTTCTATCTAATGAAAAGCTTAAAAGGAATTTTTCAAATGTTCTTATTCAAACTTTAAAACTAAACAACCCAAGCTCAAAAGTTTTTATTCTGGGAAGTGAAATGCATATTTAAAAATGATAAACTTCAGCTGAATCTAATAGATGCTAAAGCAGACTCAAAACATTAAAAATTAAAAACCCAAGCTCAAAACAATCTGTTTTCATTACATCACATGAGTTCCTTTAATTTGTGTATTATATTCATCATTGATAGCCGTTATATTTACTTGTGTTTAAAATAATTATTTATAAGTATTTTTTGAAGAAAATAAGAGAAATTGGGAAAATATCTTGAGAATGAGAGTTAGAGCATTAAACATTGTGATGAACGGCTTTTGGGACTAAAAGGATGACGTTTTTCCCATCATTTGAGTATAACGTATTGTAGAAAACTCGAAATTACTCCATTCGAATTTCATGTGAATGGTAACTCAATAAGGTACAAATGTTATGAAGACATCATGGCCAGAATAGGAAAGGAACAATACTCAATCAACCGATAAAGTCAGATGTTGCTGGTGGGATTTCAGGATGCACACCTCTCAGTGTTTTATCCATATCTGTTGATTGGATGATTAAAATCACGTCATTTAAGTTGTGTTGGATAGAATACTTTATTATCTACAACTTTGGTGAAGGAATCATGTCCAAATTCGTAGCGTAACATCTCCAAAATCCCAGTACAAAAACCGACACCTTTTTATCCATTTCAGAGGAAGAGAAATGGAGTATATTTTTGGGCGCAGCAACCGGCGCCGGTCGGTCTTGAATCGGCGCCGTTCGGAACGTTTTTTCTCGCACAAATGAGCCTTTTTTCAACCGGGTCCGGTCATCTGACCAACCGGCGCCGGTTGGGTCGATTTTTAGCTAAAAAAAAGCATCGTGCAAGCTGATTCTTGATGGGAAAACCCCATCTTCCTCAATGCTAATCAAATATTGCTTCCATACCTCATTGTTGGGTTCGAATAGACTAAAAGATGTCATTCTTTAGCCTATATAAAGCCCTCAATTCATCATACAAAAATATTCCATTCCATAGATTAATTCTTAGCTTTTATATTTTTGTTCTTGATATTTTCTTCAAGTTCTAGAGGAGGGAAGTTCATCCTCCGAAATCATTGGTGTTTAGGTATTATTTCCTTTGTAATTTCATGTTCCATTACATTTATTATTGTATTGTGATTAATATGAGCATTAGAGGCTAATTTCTTAGCTAAGGCTAGGGATGAACTTCTATGCCCACTAGGTGTTTGATAAAAGTTCTAAACCAATAAATTGTGATTTATCCTTTATATATTGATTGTTTATGACTATGGTGTACAACATAGAAGTATGTTAAATTTAGTTTATTCTTGCAATTAACGTTGAAGTCTAAACTATGAACACTAAAGGATAAACATATATAGTACCGAGAATAGAAATATATCCGGTCTTATATGATACGGGTGTGATGTCTTGATATTCAACGGGGTTTTCGGTAGATGAATGTAAGCCGTAACGGGACTTACACGTAACGAAAACCACGCTCTCGCTGCCTTAACCGGAGTTGAGAATATATTAGCGACATCGTATTCATAATTATTGGCAAAGAACTAATATTCAACCCTATTTAAACATTTAAGTGATTCCCGAAGCCTTAGTTGTTGTTATCATTTATCTTGAACTCAAAGTTAGTTAACGATTATCTTGTTGAACAAAAAGTGAAAAAACCAAAAATATAAAACACAAATCAAAATCCCTGCACTTTATTCAATTCTTCATTTAACGTTATCTACTCTCGGACTTGAATTAAACAACGTTTCCTTGTGGATTCGACCCGGTATTTTACCGGAATTTATTACTATATCGGCACTTGTACACTTGCAAGTTTAGCCCGATCAAGTTTTTGGCGCCGTTGCCGGGGAAACGGTCTTGTTTAATAAAGTCCAAAGGAAAAAAAAACAATCACTTAAAAATCCTGAATTTATTTTACTCTTCTTCACTTGATCTTGGAAAGGTTTATTTTTGTGTGTGTAGATATTCCTTTGTGTTTGCATGCACTTGAGAAGTCAAGGTTTAAAAAAAGAACTTGCAAACACATTAGGAAGGAGCAAAAAGCCACAAATATGATGCCCACACTAAACGAGAGGAAGAGACCCGTTGTTGCAACTTCCCCGTCTTGCATTGTACTAAGTGAGGAGGCAAGAGACTATGAACTAAAGCATAGCTACTTCAACGCTATGCCTCAGTTTCATGGGCATTCGGGGGAAAATCCACTGAACTTTATCACGGAGTTCTATGGATTTATTCAAGGGATTCCAAGGAATAAGCTCACCGAAGACGATCTCAAACTCAAATGCTTCCCCTACACTCTCAAAGGGGCGACAAGAGGATGGTTTCTAGAGCAAACTCCAGCGAGCTACACAACGTGGGAATGTATTTACAATGCCTTCATGTCTAAATACTACACACCCACCATGACTCAAGAGCTTAGGCAACGCATTTTCAATTTCAAACAACAAAATGGTGAGCTCTTTCAAGACGCATGGCGGCGTTTCAAATCATTGCTAAGGGAATGTCCACACCACCGCATTCCACTTGATCTTCAAATTGACACGTTCTACAATGGTTTGAATGCACCTTGTCAAGCCATTGTAGACAACCGAGCCGAGGGCTACATTGGAAACAAGAATGATACTCAAGCACTCCGAATCATTGAATCCATTGCCTCAAATCCCAAACTTCAAGGAGACGATTACAAGGTGGCCGGGATGAATGAAATCTCTATCACAAACGAGATCAACAAAAGGCTTGAACAAATGGAGTCAAAAATTGAGCAGAAATTTCAAACGGCCCTTCAAGCCATATTGGGAGGTGTCAAACAGATAGCTAATGTGGAGAGCATTCAAAGCCCGAAAGGTGATTTATCTCAACATCTTGAGGAGGTAAATTTCATGAACTCTTATGGGAACCGGGGAAACAATAATCCTTCTAATCAACAAAGGTGGAACCAAGGGAGCAATTGGAAGCCACAACCCCAATCCGAAGCACCTAATTTTGGGCAGTCTAAGGAGATCACCATGGAAGATATGATGCAATTCATGTCCAAAAGCATGGCAAACATGAAGACTCAAAATGAAGAGAACCATAGTAGAGTGGAGGCATCCATTGGGAATCTCCATTCTCAATTCACCAAGTTGGATCTTCGCTTCGAAGATCAAAATATGAAGCTCAACCAACGCATCGACACCATCGAGCAATATACCAAGGCGTCCATCCGGAATCTTGAAGTTCAAATGGGGCAACTCGTCAAAAAAGTAAGTTCTAGAGAGCAAGGTAAATTCCCTACAACTACAGAGGTCAATCCGAGGGAGAGCGTCATGGCCATTACCTTAAGAAGCGGGAGGCAGACAGAGGACCCCAAGATGCCAGAGAGGAGAAGTACACCGTTACCACCTATAATGGATCAATATGTTCCCCCCATCCCCCATCCACAAAACTTGAAGAAGAAAGGAGATGATAAGAAATACAAGAAATTTCTTGATATTTTCAAGAAATTGAGCATCAACATACCTTTTGCGGAAGCCATTGCGGAAATTCCATCATATGCAAAATTTCTTAAATGTATAATCTCCAACAAAAAGAGGCTAGAGGAATTCACAACAGTGGCACTAACGGAGGAATGTAGTGCCATTATTCAAAACAAACTTCCTCCAAAACTAAAAGACCCCGGAAGCTTCACTATTCCATGCTCTATTGGAAAAATCGGGGAGGTAAGGTCTCTTTGTGACCTTGGTGCCAGCATAAATCTTATGCTCTACTCCCTATTTAAAAAGCTAAGTGTGGGGGAACTCCAACCAACAACGATCGCCTTACAATTAGCGGATAGAACAATCCGCTATCCAATAGGCATCATGGAGGATGTTCTTGTCAAAGTAGGAAAATTCTACTTTCCGGTAGATTTTCTTGTTTTAGACATGGAAGAGATGGAGGTTCCCGTCATCCTTGGGAGATCATTTTTGGCCACTTCCGCAGCCGTCATTGATGTACAAGCAGGCACCGTAAGGCTAAGAGTGGAAGGAGATGATGAAACATTCCATGTGTGGAAGACACAATCCATTCAAACTCAAAACATGGAGGACAACACAAACCGTTTCACACCTCCCAAGGTCATAAACATCACGGACATCAAGAAGGCACAAACATTTGGACCCGAGGATCCTCCAACACACCCTGAAGACGTACTTGAGATCACACCAACGAACAATGAAGTTCTCCCGAAACTCTACCCAATGAAAGGAGGCACAATGATCAAATTCTACCGGAGAAAAGCATCACATCCACCGCCTTAAAAGAGGTACATTCATCCGGCCTATGACATTAAACTAAGCGCTAATTGGGAGGCAACCCAAAAAAAAAAATAAAAAAAAAATCAAAAAAAAAATCAAAAAAAAAATCAAAAAAAAAAAAAAGAAAAAAGAAAAAAAAAATAAACAAAAAAAAATCATTGATCTCAGCTCAAGTATCATGCATTTTCTTCTCTCAAAGACATCTCATTCCACTATTGAAGATTTCATCTTGCATTACATTCTCCAATATACATTGAGGACAATGTAAATCAAGTGTGGGGGGTGAATAATTAGTTGAGAAACTTTTCTTTGCAAATTAATTTTTTTCTAGGAAGGTTAAATTTTTTGATATTCTCTCTTTTAAGGGTTTTGGTTGAGAAAGATTTTCTTTTACTCACAAAAATGTATTTTTCGATTAATTAAAATATTTATTAATCTTGAAACCACCACTTCCACTCAAATTTGTGACAATTTTCCAAATCCATACAAATGTGCATAGAGTGCAAATTCAAAATAAAAGTTTCATCCCAACTCTAAATCACTCTAATGTCGGATTCTCCTCATTTCTGACAAACTAGATATTAATTACGGAGAACAAAAAAAGAGTTTATATACAAAATCAAAAAAAAACTCATGTTCTCCTAGAATAACCTTCTCTACGAAATCAAGTTGTCAGTCCACAAGAAAAAAAAAAACACCGACATACCCACACATTGCCTAAATTGTCACAAAATAAACCCATCAAGTGTTTAAATATTTTTCTTAATGTTAAATACATTTATTGTGAGTAATAGAAAAAGGTTTTTGGCTCGAGAAAGATTAAAGAGTTTATATCTAATTTTTAACATCTTATTAAACTTTTAATTTGCATGGTTTAGTTTCTTTTCTAATTGTGCATCAATACAAAGAAATTGCTTGAGGACAAGCAATGCTCAAGTGTGGGGGGATTTGATAGCCGTTATATTTACTTGTGTTTAAAATAAGTATTTATAAGTATTTGTTGAAGAAAATAAGAGAAATTGGGAAAATATCTTGAGAATGAGAGTTAGAGCATTAAACATTGTGATGAACGGCTTTTGGGACCAAAAGGATGACGTTTTGCCAATCATTTGAGTATAACGTATTGTAGAGAACTCGAAATCACTCCATTCGAATTTCATGTGAATGGTAACTCAATAAGGTACAAATGTTATGAAGACATCATGGCCAGAATAGGAAAGGAACAATACTCAATCAACCGATAAAGTCAGATGTTGCTGGTGGGATTTCAGGATGCATATCTCTCAGTGTTTTATCCATATCTGTTGATTGGATGAATAAAATCACGTCATTCAAGTTGTGTTGGATAGAATACTTCATTATCTACAACTTTGGTGAAGGAATCATGTCCACATTCGTAGCGGAACATCTCCAAAATCCCGGTACAAAAACCGACACTTTTTGATCCATTTCAGAGGAAGAGAAATGGAGTATATTTTTGGGCGCAGCAACCGGCGCCGGTCGGTCTTGAACCGGCGCCGGTCGGAACGTTTTTTCTCGCACAAATGAGCCTGTTTTCAATCGGGGCCAGTCATCTGACCAACCGGCGCCGGTTGGGTCGATTTTCAGCTAAAAAATAGCATCGTGCAAGCTGATTCTTGATGGGAAAACCCCATCTTCCTCAATGCTAATCAAATATTGCTTCCATACCTCATTGTTGGGTTCGAATAGACTAAACGATGTCATTCTTTAGCCTATATAAAGCCCTCAATTCATCATACAAACACATTCCATTCCATAGATTAATTCTTAGCTTTTATATTTTTGTTCTTGATATTTTCTTCAAGTTCTTGAGGAGGGAAGTTCATCCTCCGAAATCATTGGTGTTTAGGTATTATTTCCTTTGTAATTTCATGTTCCATTACATTTATTATTGTATTGTGATTAATATGAGCATTAGAGGCTAATTTCTTAGTTAAGGCTAGGGATGAACTTCTATGCCCACTAGGTGTTTGATAAAAGTTCTAAACCAATAAATTGTGATTTATCCTTTATATATTGATTGTTTATGACTATGGTGTACAACATAGAAGTATGTTAAATTTAGTTTATTCATGCAATTAACGTTGAAGTCTAAACTATGAACACTAAAGGATAAACATATATAGTACCGATAATAGAAATATATCCGGTCTTATATGATACGGGTGTGATGTCTTGATATTCAACGGGGTTTTCGGTAGATGAATGTAAGCCGTAACGGGACTTACACGTAACGAAAACCACGCTCTCGCTGCCTTAACCGGAGTTGAGAATATATTAGCGACATCGTATTCATAATTATTGGCAAAGAACTAATATTCAACCCTATTTAAGCATTTAAGTGATTCCCGAAGCCTTAGTTGTTGATATCATTTATCTTGAACTCAAAGTTAGTTAACGATTATCTTGTTGAACAAAAAGTGAAAAAACCAAAAATATAAAACACAAATCAAAATCCCTGCACTTTATTCAATTCTTCATTTAACGTTATCTACTCTCGGACTTGAATTAAACAACGTTTCCTTGTGGATTCGACCCGGTATTTTACCGGAATTTATTACTATATCGGCACTTGTACACTTGCAAGTTTAGCCCGATCAATCATAGAAATCCAAAACAATGTCAAATACTACTCTCTACCATTGGATGGTGAGTGAACTGCATTTTTTGAAGTAGTAGTTCTATCTAATGAAAAGCTTAAAAGGAATTTTTCAAATGTTCTTATTCAAACTTTAAAAATAAACAACCCAAGCTCAAAAGTTCTTATTCTGGGAAGTGAAAAGCATAGTTAAAAATGATAAACTTTAACTCAATCTAATAGATACTAAAGCAGATTAAAAACATTAAAAAAAACCGAGTTCAAAACAATCTGTTTTTATTACATCACATGAGTTCCTTTATTTTGTGTATTATATTCATCATAGAAATCCAAAACAATGTCAAATACTACTCTCTAGCATGGGATGGTGAGTGAACTGCATTTTTTGAAGAAGTAGTTCTATCTAATGAAAAGCTTAAAAGGAATTTTTCAAATGTTCTTATTCAAACATTAAATCTAAACAACCCAAGCTCAAAAGTTCTTATTCTGGGAAGTGAAAAGCATAGTTAAAAATGATAAACTTCAGCTCAATCTAATAGATGCTAAAGCAGATTAAAAGCATTAAAAATTAACAACCCAAGTTCAAAACAATCTGTTTTCATTACATCACATGAGTTCCTTTAATTTGTGTATTATATTCATCATAGAAATCCAAAACAATATCAAATACTACTCTCAAGCATCGGATTGTGAGTGAACTGCATTTTTTGAAGTAGTAGTTCTATCTAATGAAAAGCTTAAAAGGAATTTTTTCAAATGTTCTTATTCAAACTTTAAAACTAAACAACCCAAGCTCAAAAGTTCTTATTCTGGGAAGTGAAAAGCATAGTTAAAAATGATAAACTGTAGGGTGTGTTTCGAAAAAAAGAAAATTAATTAAAGTAAATTAATTAAATAAAATGACTAGAGAAAAACAAGAAAGGAGATGAAGCAGAATTAGCCAAAGCTCGTGCTACGCACGATTTGCTTAAAACGTATTTGTTGCCTCCCACGGTGCTAGGAGTGTTGCAACAATCGTTTCCCAGGATACGATGACTACGAACTAATGTTTGAGCACCCAAACAAGAGTTCCAGCGAACGAGAACCAAGTATGAACACAGAAGGAATTTTGGGAGTAGCTGTAGGTGTTTTTAGCTCAAGAAATTCGTGAGGAAAGTATTGTGCGTTGTGTCAAACTGTGTGTTTGTTGCAAAGCACCTGCCAGCTATTTATATGAGGATTTGTTGTGTGTTAAATGAGGTGTTAATGGACCTGAACGTTGGACATCAATGACTAGTCCGTTGGGCATTGAATCGTCCATAAACTGTCCATTTAACGCAGCATTAAAAGAGAAGAACGTTGGGCATTAATTGTTGTAACGGAAGAAGTGCGCGACAGAAGACCCCTGCAGAATACCCCTTGGAGGGTTTCTGTCCGAAGCCAGCAGAAGACCGCCTTGAGGGTTTCTGTCCGAAGCCGGCAGAACACCCCTGGGAGGGTTTCTGTCCGAAGCCAACAGAACACTCCTTCGAGGGGTTCTGTTCGAGGCCTTCTGTTGAGAGATAGATTTTTGGACGGCATTCGTGTCCGCAGGTCGCCCGCGCACACGAGTCGCGGTTTTTCTTCTCCGTTTCGGGATTTGATCGGCACCCCCCCTGCGCGTAAGAGAGAGCCTTTCCCTTTAGGAAGCTTAACTCCTTAAAAGAGGCTTCCCTTTATAAGGGGGTGAAAATCCCTTGAGTTTTTCGGTGTGGGATAAAACACACTAGAAACTCATCATTTTCCCAGTTTTTCCATTTCAACGAGCGAACTTCGAGAATCAATTTCTCATTCACCCGTTATCCGTTTTGAGCGTACCATATATCGAATTGTAGCCCTTAACAAGGACAATCCGAAACCACTTTGACCCGACCCAAATCGGAAGTGGACCCCACTCAAATAGTTGCCCCAAAATGACCATTTAATGCAATTTTTAACACATTTTTCCAACAATCCCCCACATGAATGAAAATTGATTTTCGAGACTTAAAAAGACACGGAGATAGGAGAACACGTTGTGTTCACCGGATGATCCTTGCATACGGAGAGGTAGGTTTTATCCTTTGGACCTTCCGTTGTAAAGACACGTTTATTTACTGGCTGTCTAGTAGACTCGATGTCCTTGAACTATACTGCCGTCGTGTAAACATTGACTTATCTTTACACAAGAACCTTCCAACTTTATTCCGTTCTCATGGGTGTGCCCGTTTTGGCCATGGGTCACCGTCCTGGTTCTGCAAGAGTTTCTAAAGAACTGAGCCTTTACAGTTCTCCTTTGAAGCGGCCCTCTTCTCTCTCACATAGGTGATTCTTTCACGAGTATCCCGCATACTCTTCCAATGTTATCGAGTAGATCAACATTTTAGAATCATTAAAGCAAACGTTTTTGCTAACCTCGTGCGGGAGTCACTGTTTTAACGAGGAGTGGGTAGGAGTCCGGGACCCCCACAGTGACCATCCTTCGCTCTATAATTTAGTTGTCCCTTTTGAACCTAGGACCAACTAGGTTGGGTATCCACTATAGAACTTTTCAATTCACGGGCTTTAGTCCCATTCCTCGTGACAACTTCTCCAACAATTCTCTATCCAATGCCTTGGTTAGCGGATCCGCTATGTTATCCTTTGACTTCACGTAGTCAACAGTGATAACACCCGTTGTGAGGAGTTGCTTAATGGTGTTATGTCTACGACGAACGTGTCTAGACTTACCATTGTACATATTGCTCTGTACCCTTCCAATTGCCGCTTGACAATCGCAATGTATGCATATTGGAGGGACAGGATTTTCCCAACTTGGAATATCCTCAAGAAAATGGCGTAGCCATTCAGCCTCTTCAGTGCACTTATCCAAGGCTATTAGCTCAGACTCCATCGTGGATCTAGCTATTAACGTTTGTTTTGAGGATTTCCATGACACGGCTGCACCTCCCAAAGTGAAAACATATCCACTTGTGGACTTAGAGTCCTTTATGTCGGATATCCAACTAGCGTCGCTATACCCTTCAAGTACAGCTGGATATCTTCCATAGTGCAGTCCAAGGTTTTGGGTTTTACGTAAATACCTCAAAACCCTTATTATTGCCTTCCAGTGTTCATCACCGGGGTTGCTAGTATACCTACTTAGCTTACTAACCACAAAGGCAATATCAGGCCTGGTACAACTCATTAGATACATCAAGCTTCCAATAATCCTAGCGTATTCTACTTGAGAAATACACTCTCCACGATTTTTGGTAAGTTGTACGTTTTTATCTAATGGAGTCCTTGCCTCTTGATAATCATCCTTATTAAATTTCGTAAGGATTTTATCAACGTAATGGGATTGGCTTAGCGTAAGACCATCAGGTCCTCTAATTATTTTAATCCCAAGGATTAAATCGGCCAGCCCCATATCCTTCATGTCAAATTTAGAATTTAACATGCTTTTGGTAGAATTAATCATTAGATTATTGCTACCCACGATGAGTATATCATCCACGTATAAACATAAAATGACATAGCCGTCTACCGTGCTCTTCACAAAGACGCATTTGTCACTTTCGTTTATTTTAAACCCATTAATTAACATTGCATGATCGAACTTTTCGTGCCACTGTTTAGGGGCTTGTTTCAATCCATACAATGATTTAATTAATTTACACACTTTCCTTTCTTGGCCTGGAACACGAAAGACTTCGGGCTGTTCCATATAGATTTCTTCGTCTATATCGCCATTTAGAAAAGCGGTTTTTACGTCCATTCTAGTATCATCCTAATGGAATTTATTCTCGTCACAGGAGAATACGTGTCAAAGTAATCATGGCCCTCACGTTGCTTGTATCCCTTGATTACAAGTCTGGCCTTGTACTTATCGATGGAACCATCAGGTTTCATTTTCCGTTTAAAAATCCACTTGGATCACAAAGGTTTATTTCCCGGAGGAAGATCAACCAATTCCCATGTGTGATTTTTAAGGATAGAATCCACCTCACTTTTGATGGCTTCTTTCCACATAGGACCTTCAGTAGACGTCACGGCTTCCGTATAAGTCTGTGGCTCATTTTATACCAAACATGTTAGAAATTCCGGTTCATTTTCTACCATACATGTTAGAATTTCCGAGTCAACTTCTACCAGGTAGGTGAGAAAATCCGGTCCGAAGGATTTTTCAATTCTAGCACGTTTGCTACGTCTGGGTTCGGGTTCTTCTCCGGATCCCTCGCTAGTATTTTCCATAGCTACGTCAAATGTTCGTTTTGACGTGCTAGGCCCTTCGTTGGACTTGCATGGAAATACATCTTCAAAGAATGAAGCATTCCTTGATTCAATTATTGTGTTTTTATGTACATCCGGATTATTCGAATTGTACACTAAAAACCGATAAGCACTACTATTTTGTGCATATCCAATAAAAATACAGTCCACCGTTTTTGGACCTATTTTTATTTTCTTAGGTGTTGGTACAAGCACCTTAGCAAGACACCCCCACACTTTTAAATATTGATAGGAAGGCCGTCTGCCTTTCCACAACTCGTACGGAGTTTATCATATTTTTTCCGGGGAACCTTATTTAAAAGGTAATTGCTTGTCAAGATTGCTTCGCCCCACATATTTTGTGGCAAGCCCGAACTTACTAGCATCATATCTTTCAATGTGCGATTCTTTCGTTCGGCAACACCGTTTGATTGAGGTGAATAGGGTGCGGTACGTTCGTGTACTATACCCACACTAGCGCAAAAGTCACCAATTGGTGCTTCATACTCACCACCTCGATCACTCCTAACCTTCTTAATTCGTCGATTAAGTTGGTTTTCCACTTCATTCTTATAAAGAATGAATTTATCGATTGCTTCGTGTTTATTTTTTATTAAATAAACGTAGCAATAGCGAGTGCTATCATCGATAAAGGTAATACAATATTTATTACCGCCACGTGTTTGTATTGATTTAAAATCACAAACGTCACTATGAATTAATTCAAGTGATTCCGTTTTTCTTTCAACTGATTTGAAAGACGTTTTCGCTAGTTTTGCCTCTACACAAACTCCACATTTGTGCTTCACATCAATTGTGAATTTAGGAATGTGCTCCATGTTAATTAATCTACGTATAGAATTAAAATTAACATGTCCTAGTCTACCATGCCACACATTGGAAGACTCAAGCAAGTAAGCAGAAGGGATTTTATTATTATTAATAATAATAGTCGTTACATTGAGCTTAAACAGCCCGTCACATGCATACCCCTTGCCCACATACATTCCCGACTTAGACAAAACTAATTTGTCCGACTCAAAAACCATGCGAAAGCCATGTTTGTTCAACAACGAACCGGAAATCAGGTTTTTGCGTATTTCCGGAACGAACAAAACTTGGTTTAGAGTCAGCTCCTTGCCCGAAGTCATCTTCAGGACCACCTTGCCCACGCCTTCAACCTCGGAATGAGCCGAGTTACCCATCCACACTTTCTCACCATTTGATGGCTCAAAAGTTGTGAATAACTCCCGGTTTGAGCAAATGTGCCGTGTTGCACCGGTGTCCACAAACCACTCCTTGGAATTGGATCCAACGAGGTTGACTTCCGTAACCACAGCCGCTAGGATGATGTCTTCATCCTTTTGCCCACCTTGCACCAAGTTGACTTGAGAGTCCCTCTTCTTCTTGGGTGCCTTGCAATCCGCGGACTTGTGTCCGTTTTTATTGCAATTGAAGCATTTTCCGTTGAACTTTGTCTTGGAAACGCCTCCCTTGGGACCGAGCTTGCTCTTCCCATTATTCTTGGTTTTGGAGCCTTTTGCATGCTCCACCACGTTTGCCTTGGCGCCATGAACAATTGGGAGTTTCCCATCGTTCTTCCGGTTATCCTCTTCAATCCGCAGACGGAGGATCAATTGCTCCAAGTTCATTTCCTTTCGCTTGTGCTTAAGGTAGTTCTTGAAATCCTTCCAAGCCGGCGGCAATAAATGAATAATTGACGCCACTTGGAATGACTCACTAACCGTCATTCCTTCATCTCGAATTTCGTTGAAGATCATTTTCATCTCCTCAACTTGACTCAAGACCGTCTTCGAATCCACCATTTTAAAATCAAGGAGTCGACCAACAACAAATTTCTTTGCGCCGGCATCCTCGCTTTTATATTTGTGGTCCAAAGCATTCCATAGCTCCTTAGTCGTAGCTAATTTGCTATAAACGTCGTACAAAGCATCATGCAGCCCGTTCAACACGTAGTTTCGGCAAAGGAAGTCAGAATGCTTCCAAGCTTCAACCGCGTTGAAAGATTGCGCATCCACCTCACCCCCGGTTGCTACCGGCGCATCTTCGGTCAAGAATCTAGCAAGACCGAGAGTAGTGAGGTAAAATAGCATCTTTTGCTGCCACCTCTTGAAGTTTAACCCGTTGAATTTCTCGGGTTTCTCCACAGAGTTGCTTGGCACGGTCACCATAGGGATAGCCCTTTGGTTGGCCAAAGCAGATGCACCGCGTTGTGAACCATTGTTCACCAGTGCTCCACTTTCAGAGTGATTGTCGTTCAGAACATTCTGCCTAACACCAATCTCGTTTTCTTGAGAAGTCATTTTCGTTCTTTAACGTTTTTCCGAACACAAAAAAAAATAAGTTCGTTCATTAAAGTGACAAACTACGATTTAAGATTGTTTACCACAGTAGAACAATCATGAAATATGTTTTAAGATTGTATCCGTATGATACAAGCTCAACAAATACGTTTTAAGATTGTTTACCGGAGTAGAACAATCAACAAATACGTTTTAAGATTGTAGGGTGTGTTTCGGAAAATAAAGAAAATTAATTAAAGTAAATTAATTAAATAAAATGACTAGAGAAAAACAAGAAAGGAGATGAAGCAGAATTAGCCAAAGCTCGTGCTACGCACGATTTGCTTAAAACATATTTTTTGCCTCCCACGGTGCTAGGAGCGTTGCAACAATCGTTTCCCAGGATACGATGACTACGAACTAATGTTTGAGCACACAAACAAGAGTTCCAGCGAACGAGAACCAAGTATGAACACAGAAGGAATTTTGGGAGTAGCTGTAGGTGTTTTTAGCTCAAGAAATTCGTGAGGAAAGTATTGTGCGTTGTGTCAAACTGTGTGTTTGTTGCAAAGCACCTGCCAGCTATTTATAGGAGGATTTGTTGTGTGTTAAATGGGGTGTTAATGGACCTGAACGTTGGACATCAATGACCAGTCCGTTGGGCATTGAATCGTCCATAAACTGTCCATTTAACGCAGCATTAAAAGAGAAGAACGTTGGGCATTAATTGTTGTAACGGAAGAAGTGCGCGACAGAAGACCCCAGCAGAATACCCCTTGGAGGGTTTCTGTCCGAAGCCAGCAGAAGACCGCCTTGGAGGGTTTCTGTCCGAAGCCGTCAGAACACCCCTTGGAGGATTAACCGTATCTCTTGAGAGATAGATTTTTGGACGGCATTCGTGTCCGCAGGTCGCCCGCGCACACGAGTCGCGGTTTTTCTTCTCCGTTTCAGGATTTGATCGGCACCCCCCTGCGCGTAAGAGAGAGCCTTTCCCTTTAGGAAGCTTAACTCCTTAAAAGAGGCTTCCCTTTATAAGGGGGTGAAAATCCCTTGAGTTGTTCGGTGTGGGATAAAACACACTAGAAACTCATCATTTTCCTAGTTTTTCCATTTCAACGAGCGAACTTCGAGAATCAATTTCTCATTCACCCGTTATCCGTTTTGAGCGTACCATATATCGAATTGTAGCCCTTAACAAGGACAATCCGAAACCACTTTGACCCGACCCAAATCGGAAGTGAACCCCACTCAAATAATTGCCCCAAAATGACCATTTAATGCAATTTTTAACACATTTTTCCAACATAAACTTCAGCTGAATCTAATAGATGCTAAAGCAGATTAAAAGCATTAAAAATTAACTACCCAAGTTCAAAACAATCTGTTTTCATTACATCACATGAGTTCCTTTAATTTGTGTATTATATTCATCATAGAAATCCAAAACAATGTCAAATACTACTCTCAAGCATGGGATGGTGAGTGAACTGCATTTTTTGAAGTAGTAGTTCTATCTAATGAAAAGCTTAAAAGGAATTTTTCAAATGTTCTTATTCAAACTTTAAAACTAAACAACCCAAGCTCAAAAGTTCTTATTCTGGGAAGTGAAAAGCATAGTTAAAAATGATAAACTTCAGCTGAATCTAATAGATGCTAAAGCAGACTCAAAACATTAAAAATTAAAAACCCAAGTTCAAAACAATCTGTTTTCATTACATCACATGAGTTCCTTTAATTTGTGTATTATATTCATCATAGAAATCCAAAACAATGTCAAATACTACTCTCTAGCATGAGATGGTGAGTGAACTGCATTTTTTGAAGTAGTAGTTCTATCTAATGAAAAGCTTAAAAGGAATTTTTCAAATGTTCTTATTCAAACTTTAAAAATAATCAACCAAAGCTCAAAAGTTCTTATTCTGGGAAGTGAAATGCATATTTAAAAATGATAAACTTCAGCTGAATCTAATAGATGCTAAAGCAGACTCAAAACATTAAAAATTAAAAACCCAAGCTCAAAACAATCTGTTTTCATTACATCACATGAGTTCCTTTAATTTATCATACTAAATGATGTTTGAAAACAATCTGTTTCAAACCAAGTATTAAGGAATTTAGAATACTCAAACAGATCATAATTTTTCAAATGTTCTTATTCAAACTTTAAAACTAAACAACCCAAGCTCAAAAGTTCTTATTCTGGGAAGTGAAATGCATATTTAAAAATGATAAACTTCAGCTGAATCTAATAGATGCTAAAGCAGACTCAAAACATTAAAAATTAACAACCCAAGTTCAAAACAATCTGTTTTCATTACATCACATGAGTTCCTTTAATTTGTGTATTATATTCATCATAGAATTCACACACGGGCAGTTGCAATAGTCAATCTAATAGATGCTAAAGCAGACTCAACATTAAAAATTAAAAACCCAAGCTCAAAACAATCTGTTTTCATTACATCACATGAGTTCCTTTAATTTGTGTATTATATTCATCATAGAATTCACACACGGGCAGTTGCTATAGTCAATCTAATAGATGCTAAAGCAGACTCAAAACATTAAAAATTAAAAACCCAAGCTCAAAACAATCTGTTTCATCATATATTCATCTAATGAAAAGCTTAAAAGGAATTTTTCAAATGTTCTTATTCAAACTTTAAAAATAAACAACCCAAGCTCAAAAGTCATCAAAAAACAAAATTGGAATATATACCTTGAATTCACACACGGGCAGTTGCAATAGTCCAGTCTCCTCGCCTGTCTCCGACTATCCTTTCGTCGGTTGGATTTCTGTAAACACAGGTAGCAGGACAGCAGGCACGAGTTATCAGAAATAAGTGAACGATAAATATAGAAAAAGAAGAATTACAAAATACCTTGTGGGAGCGAGAGTATGAACCGCATCGATCCTCATCTGTATATATAGTAGTGAAGATATTATTCTGAGTTTGAGGTATTGAAGAATTCTACTTTGGGTGAAATTCTGAGAAATGTGGAGATGAAGAATTGTAGTTTTGGTGAAATTGTAGGAACTGCGGCCGTTTGGTGCGGAGATGAAGAATCGTAGTTAGGGTGAATGTCTGAGAAGAGGAGAGCAGACGTTTTGTGCGGAGATGAAGAAGCGTAGTTAGGGTGAATGTCTGAGAAGAGTGGCGTTTGGTGCGGAGTGGCGTTTGGTGCGGAGACTTGTGCGGATAAGTCAAATTACGAAATGGGCCAAACTAATTGCGGAGACTTTGTGCGGATAAGTGAAATTAGGCATAGGCGGGAAAATTTTTTCCTTAGCACGTAGTGCTTTTAGGTATAGGATTGGGTCCAATAGGTGGAATCTCTCACCCCAGGAGCTCCTACCCCGACCCGACAGGATGGTGATGAGGTTAATATTGTGTGTCAAATTCTAGTCTCATAAGTCATTATAATATCATTTTTCGGTTTTTCCACATTAATCACTAAAAAAATTCACCAATTTGAACGGTGTGATATACTTATGAGATTAAAATATCCATAATTTTGGCATACAAAAATAAACATCATTCTACCACATTCAGAGAATGAAATAATTTCACACTTTCACTAAACTTAGAGTGTCCATTTGTCTAATAATCTTACTTTTAACTGATTTTCCCAAAATTGCCCCTCTTTTGAATAATCTGAAATAAATCCCACCTTTCTATTTCGTCTTCTATGTCTGGTACCAATGACTTGTTACCGGTTAAAATTTGAAATCACCGTTAAAAGGCCATTTCTTTAGTTTTACATTATTTGCCTAAAATTCTACTTGTAAATCAATTCAAGTAGTAAAAAAACTTGAGCGTCACATGTAATCTTTCTTCACTGAGCTGATAGAGGACGACGCTGGAGGACGGTGAGGACGGCAGGGGGGCTGCAGCGAGGACAACACTGGGGGACTGTTCTATAAATAATACCATGCATACTCTTCTTCTACATACTTCTATCTCACATTGTTCAAATGGTCACATATTTTCATGATATTCTCACATGAAAATCTTTATTATACATGTCCTCATTACTTGTCTTTACCTCCGCTCCTCCACATATATATATGACCACTTCAAGATCTTTTGTTGTTATTGTTTCCCTTACATAAACTACAATCTCACACAAGAACTTGTCTTTTCCTTCATTACCCACCGCAATCACAAAGGTTACAAATGCATAGAATTATCCACCAGTAAAATTCGGTCAACATGTTACTTTTATCGAAAAGAAAATTTCTTTCAAACATGTAGGGTCACTTCCTCTTTGAATGGTTTTATCGAATGATACACATCCACTTTTCAATTTCATCATTAAAGTACTTCACTGTCCTCTCCTTTCATGTCGACCTACTTAGTCCCACATATATCCTTCATGCATTCCATGCACCCAGCTTGGCATCCCATGAAGATTCATTCATTATAATATCTCACCTTTCTCACCATGCATCATTAATTAACACTCTAACTTATCACCGCCTTGTCGATGCCCTCTAATATCTCACTTGTACTCCACTCAATGTCTCCAATACAATTCAACAAATTTTCCTATTTATGCACAACCCATAGGCGCCTCAATTACATGCTATGAAGCGCACTATCTTATATCTTCAAAGCACCACGCACATTGGTCTCCATATCAACCCCTCGTTGATCACTCACATCAGGGCCTATTTCAATGCAGACTCAGGTGGTTGTCATGATATTTTCCGCTCCACCTCAGTGTACCTTGTCTTTCTCATAAATAATTTATTCTGATGGTCCTCCAATTGAAAACTTATTATGTCCCGCTCAAGTGCTTAGGTGGAACACTGCGGCGTAGCTAATGTTGTAGTAGAGGTTTGCTAGTTACATAATGTATTAATCCTACTTCCCAAGTTGATTTTTCCTCTCCATAAAATCTTTAGTTTATTGTGACAATGGTAGTGCTATGTGTATGTCCAACACCCCTATACACCTTCCACGAAATAAGCATATTGAGATGTCCATTCATTTTGTTCGTGAGTGTGGATTGTGCAAGTTTTGATACTCCAGGTTCCCTCCTCACTTAATGTCATCAATATGACGATACATTTAACAAATAACTCCCTCATGTTCTCTCATATGAGTTTCGATTGAGTCCCACTGTCCAACCACCTCCCGCTTCCGCTTCAATTGCGGGGGCGTGGTAGACAGACACACATCTCACATGTATGTACCCATGCAGCTCTTGGTGTCCAATGAGCTTACAACTTACTTAGGCACACAGACTCTTAGCTTATCTCTTGACCTTTCAAAACATGTACATATACTATCTTGTTTACTGTTTAGCCAGTTAGCTATTCTTATGTGCCAAACTATTTTATCCTCATTAAGTATTTTGAGCAAATGTTTTCAATTAGTCCAACTGTATTGTGATAGGATCTTATCAGTTAAAATAAAAATTCACTATGGAATCATTTGAAGAGATAATTATACTAGGTGTGACTAAAACTTATTCACTTTCCCAATCTATGACCTAACTAGTTTTTTTACCAAAATAATATTAAAATTCATAATATTTAATTAAAATTCGTTATAAATAAATAAATACATAATTTAGGTGGACAAATATACCATTTAGATCATATCTATAAATCCCTAAGCTCCTAATCTTTTCTCCAACCCTAGCCTCCATTCTCACACCTCCACAGATCAACCCGTTTTCTGCCGCATGCCCCTTGCCGCCGCCGCTCCATGGCACGCCGTCCGCCACCGCTCCATGGCACGCCGTCCGCCACCGCTCCATGGCACGCCGTCCGCCGCCGCTCTGTGGCCCGCAGCACAGCCACCTACTGTCGTCTCAGGCCGTTCTCTGTAATCTTCGTCTCTTTCTCAATTACGTTCTCCGTCAGATGGAGATGGTGAGATGGAGTAAGGGTCGTGGCTAAGTGGGTCCCCACCCAGAGTTCCGATGGCGAAGAAGCAGCGGAAGAGGTTAGAGAGAGCTTCAGTGGAAGAATCTTGGTGGTCGTCCATTCGGTGGAAGGATCTTGGTAATTTTGGAAGAAAATGTGTTGGCCGTTCTTCCTCCTTCGTGAACAGTTGCTGATTGGGCATTGAAAATGAACATGTCAATAAATCTTGTGTATGGGGCTTTGGGCAGTGGGCAGTAAAGCAATAAATCTTGTGTATATGGGCAGTGGGCAGTAAGGCATGTTTTTTTTGTGTGTATGGGGCTATGGGCAGTAAATAAATAATATGGAGTATTATACATGGCACTGAATAAATGCATTGAACAAGTTTATTGTGCAGTGATAAAGACCAGTAAGGCAGTGAGACAGAGTAATAATGCTGTCATGAAATGCAATATACTTAATTTGACGTAAAATAATAAAATGATTAAATCTATAAAAGAAATTCCTCAAGTGAATGAGAAGAGAATTAATTTTAGCAGAAGTGCAATGATTATTATAGGATGTGCAGTAAAGTCATGCATTAATTTTTTGCAGTAAGGGCAATATATAAAATGCAGTAATTTTAATTAGACGAAATTAGTGCAAAATGCACATATTTTAAATAAGGGTATTTTCGTCATTAAACCTTTAAATATAAACGAATTTTCTTTTTTTTTTTGGATTTTCGGTCATACAAAGGTATAAAAACTAATTAGGTCATAGATCGGGAAACTCATTGAGTTTTAGTCATACCTTAGGAAATTTCCCTCATTTGAAATTCCAACTAAATGAAAACATTGTCAACCTCCAAGAGGTGAAATTTGGCATACATCACAACCTCCCAGAGTCTACTTCTGAATTTCGAGTGGTATATTGTGTTTCATTCATTGTCCATGCTCTTGACAAATATATATGTAGAACTACCTATGTCCCGTTCAAGAGTTCCCAATGCAAAATGACACGATTATTTAGACAATAATTAAATATGTTCATTTCAGTATATTTTGAGAAATACTTTTGATGAGTATATAATATAGCGAGTTATTGATTATAACTATGATGTTATACATGTATTATTTTTCATATTTGATAATTAAATTGTTATTTAAGAGTATTTATAGTTTTCTAAAATAGAAAAATGAGAATCTATAGTTGGGATGTGCATAAAAGGAAAGTGAGAACCTTTGATTGAGACGAAGGGAGTATGATGCATTCTACAGAAAGATCTGTCAGCGTCGCAACATCAGTGGAAGATCTTTAGCTGATTAAGCAGTTCAATCATTATGGAAGGATATTAATTTCCTTTACAACAGATTCCTGATTTCTTGTTTGATTGCTTTCAATCATTAGATTAGTTAATTACTTCCCTTAGTTAACTTGATTTGCAACTTTTTAGCTTTCCATCATTAGATAAGTCTATTTTAAGAATTGATTTAATGTAATTCTATCCTTCTTTACTTGTTCTTGTAACCCTTACTGGTTCTTCCAACAAAATTCAAGCCGTTGTGGACTGGACCAAACCCATTCACCAACTGCTTTACATGGCTTCCTTGGCCAAGCAGGGTTTTACCACATGTTTATTAAAGATTATGGTATCATTGTCACACCATTGACCAACCTCCTACGTAGCAATCTTACTATATACAAAAGCAAGTGGAAAATTTGGTCACTTTCCTGCCTAGGTAATGGTGCACCAGCAGCTTTATCCACTAGAAATTAACGAGTCCTCTAATCAGCTTTAAATATAAGGTGGCCTTTTGTGCTTCTCAATGATAAATACATAGAACTTCAATTCCTATGAAAGAGAACAAGTCATATATACAGAGTAACATACGTCAATCAAATCAATCTAATTAGTCACATTGGTCTTGAAAAAATCTCATAAGTTAAATAAAAAATTATACGAAAAATAGCTAAAATAATCCTCTTTAACAAATTTAGACAAAAAATGAATTTGATCTTACTTATTTGGATTATAACACTAATTTCAGTAGATTTAATTGATTCAATAAATTTTATTATTATCAAAAACGCTTTATATATACAAATAAAATTGTGTAGTGGTAACATTTTGTTGCAAAACTTTTGAAGAAGTTTTGGAAGTAATCCATATCTTTCAATATCATAAAGAACAAAAACACGTGTATAATCTAATTGAAGTAAATAGATCATATGAAAATGCAATATGAAAATTTAATTGCTTCTTGGGTTCATGGACGATTAGTGTTTGAGTTTCCATACATTCAAATGCAGGTAATATACATTCAAACAAATATTCCGTTCAATATTTTGATTCAATAAAATTGTGTAATGATAACATTTTGTTGCAAAACTTTTGAAGAAGTTTTGGAAGTAATCCATATCTTTCAATATCATAAAGAACAAAAACGCAAGTATAATCTGATTGAAGTAAAATGCAGGTAATATACATTCAAATAAATATTTTGTTCAATATTTATTTGCTTAGGTATATATGCTCAAATTAAATTAAATTTTAAAATATAGGGCATCTATGTTTTATGAAACCGTCTGAATATATTTTGAGAACATACTCTGTATATGATATTTAAATATTTGAAAACGTTTAAATTACATGAAAGTCAAATATTACTTCCGTCTCACTAAATTTGATGAGATAGTCTTATGGGATGGACTGAAAAAAAGATAACAATCTCAAGACGAAAAGAATACATACTAGAGCCAAAAGATCCTAGCTTTTCATTTATGATGTTTAGGTTTTCTATATTTCAAGTGCATTATTTACAACTTCTCTACACACTTGATTTTTTATATGATTCTTATACTATTAATAAACTATTCTCTCAAACAAATTGCAAGTTTATAAATTATACTAAAAATATTCAAAACAATTTTTCACTATTTATTATCCCCTGCATCGCACAGGTGAAAATCTAGTGCATTCCAATGGAATGAACAAGCAAACGATGCTTTCAATGCCCTGAAAACAGCACTATTATCTGCCCCGGTTCTACAACTTCCTTTTCTATTCCTTTGTAATTGTATAAGTTGGGAACTTGTGAAGGTTACTGTAGAAAATGTATACACCAACGTATATCTATTCCTAAATCCTAATATATTGTTTGATTGCTTTCCTTCATTAGACCAGTTAATTACTTTCCTTAGTTAAGTTGATCTGCAACTTTATTGCTTTTCATCATTAGATAAGTCTATTTTAAGAATTGATTTAATGTAATTCTCTCCTTCCTTACTAATTACTCCGTACTATAAGTAGGGACTCTTGCTTTTACTAATAAACAAGCCAGAATTAAGTACTTATCAGGGAGAAAGGAAATCCATAAAATTCTTGAAGTTTTATCTCCTTCACTGCCTTACCTTATTTTCCGTTATTACCTGCAAAAATAGAGGGATTCCATCTCCTTGCCCTCACCAACTGCCGGTTGACGCGAGCTCTAGCCCGGGAACATAACAGAGTAATATTTAGCTGGAAACAAATCTATGGTGTGCTGATAAGCTTAAATGAGAATGAGTTGATTGCGGAGGCACAAATTTGGAAAAAATATCACACTAATAGAAATTGCATAAACTATCAACCACACACGAATTGATGTTCACTGTAAACACATCACAGTATCACAAGGTTTTCTAGCAGTCATAAGAGGGGCAACAACAGCAATGGCCTTATGGAATGATTTGATGAAAATACTTTAAACCCATTGTCATGACAATGACTGCATGATTCAGCAACTGAATGAAACTCTAAGTGTGTAAACTACTTCATAGAGCATTGTTGAATGCTCCCTATCATGTTTACACCACTGCAATAGACTCCTCCATGAAAAGTTATCCCGAAGTTCGTTCAACATCAGGATACCAGATTATATATTTGACCGCGCTAAAGTTGATTTAATATTAAACCGATCCGGCGATGCCATTGCTATTCCCATTGACAACCTTAGATTTATCGCTCGTATCCAACTGGCTGAAGTTTCCTTTTTCCCTGAAAAGCTGAGTGTGGTGATGCCTGCAATAGAGCTTATGCTCATGTGCTACATAATTTGATGGACTGATCACACAGCCACCATGGCTGCACTTGAAGCAAGGTCGGTGGTATGAGGTTCCATCAACAGCAACCTATATATATATATATATATATATATATATATATATATATATATATATAAACAGCAATTTATTAGCATCTTTGGTCCAAATCAGATGATATCCATCGATGGATCAGTGTCACTACATCACGAGGTTTATTTTTTCATATCTTGAAAATACCCATTTTTTAGGTTCCATATAAATTAAGAGAAATGCTAGTGGAAATAAAACAGTGGAGAAAATATATGAATTTTTTTAAAGAAACAAAATGCTGAGGAAAGTAAAACATTGGTTGCAAGTTTGCAACTCAGTAAACTTATTTTTATATTTGTCTGATTTCATTTTTCTTTATTTAGTATATAAAACTAAGTATTCTAGCTCCAATTTCCTGCATCGATTCATGTAGCCGACCTCAAATTATTTTTGGCCTAAGGCTTGGATGTTGTTGTTGTATAAAACTAAGAATTCTGACCAAATATAAATATTTTCATACCCTTAGCCATATTTCATTCTCTTTTGTACACTTTCAAAGCTAATGCAGACGTAAGAAAATAACTTTTGATAGCATTTCCCTTTTGTACACTTTCTTTACTTTTGATAGCATTTCCCTGGACTGAGACATAGCCTTAAAACGTGGTTTCCTAGTTTTCGGTTTTAGCTGCTGCATAGGTAGCAACTGATGCAAAATGAACCTTCACTTTAACTGAAAATTTTGAGTTTCTGTACTGAATTTTAGTTTTCATTGTGAGATAACTTATCTTAAACAAATTTTCTTGCCCAGCTGAATAAGAGATAGCAAATACCTTACCTTTTCAATGGGGTAAACTGTTTTATTGCAAGCCACACATTTATCTTGAGTTCCGACAAACATGCTTGAAACTTTAGTGCTTGAGTGTCCCTGCATGCCCAATTCAGCACAATATAAGCATTAATAGAAGATTGACCAAAACAACACTAAAGATATAAATTAACCTACAGAGTATAAGATTTTGGACTACTCATTCTATTAGGTTCATATTTCACGATGAAATTTCAAATCTTTATATATTTTTAGAGTCAACTAAGTTCAAATGAGCAACTGATCTGACTACGGAAGAAAAAAAGTACTTAGATTTCAAGATCGATCTGCTCCAGCGAGATCGACATATAAACTCCAGACTGCTCTTACTATTAGATTGATCTTTTATGATGAAATTTTAAGTTTTAAAAAACAGTGTAGGTTTGAAGAATTAATCTTCCATGTATTATTGAGCCATCCGGCAATGATATAAATACAAAATTACAGATAAGCTAAGGTTTGTTACAGATCCTAATATTTAGGATCTATCTATTCTTATCTACACTGCGTGTTAATCTAAGAGTTAGAGTCCTAAATCAACTCTACTTCCTATCTATACAGTTCCGGATGTACACATAATAAAATAACATGAATATGCTACATTTTTCTACACTCCCCCTCAAGTTGGTAAGTATATATCATACATTCCCAACTTGCTTATAAGAAACTCAAACACTGGTTTAAACAGCCCCTTTGTAAAGATATCAGCTGTCTGCTCTTTAGTAGATATGAATGGTGTGCACACAATTCCAGCTTCAATCTTCTCTTTGATAAAATGCATGTCCGCCTCAATGTGTTTAGTACGATCATGTAGCACAGGATTGTGAGCAATATTAATAGCTGCTTTATTGTCACAATATAATTTCATAGGTAGGTCCATTTCCATATTCAACTCTGTCATCATTCTCTTGATCCAAAGTAGCTCACAGATTCCATTAGCCATAGATCTAAATTCAGATTCTGCACTACTTCTGGCAACAACATTCTGCTTCTTACTCCTCCAAGTCACCAGATTCCCCCATACATAAGTACAATACCCAGATGTAGACCTTCTATCAGTTATTGACCCAGCATAAACTGCATCCGTAAAGGCTTCTACACTTCTATTGTCACTTCTTTTAAAAAATAATCCTTTCCCTGGACAACTTTTCAAATATCTTAGGATCCTGTAGGTAGCATCTAGATGTTCTTGGAATGGATTATGCATTAACTGACTAACCATACTGACTGCAAAGGCAATATCTGGCCTTATATGTGCAAGATAAATCAACCTTCCCACCAATCTTTGATATTGGTGAATATTAACTGGTACTCCTTCCTTGACATTTCCTAACTTCTGATTAGGGTCAATTGGAGTATCTATTGGTCTGCATGCACTCATACCTGTTTCATGAAGTAGGTCTAGTACATACTTCCTTTGGGATACCACAATTCCCTTCTTTGATCTGGCTATCTCCATGCCAAGAAAATACTTCAATTCTCCCAGGTCTTTGATTTCAAATTCCTGAGCAAGCTTCTTCTTCAGGTCTTCAATCTCTTTACAATAGTTTCCTGTAAGAATTATATCATCCACATAAACAATTAGTACTGCAATTCTCCCTTAATGGAGAATTTCATGAATAGTGTATGATCTGCTTGGGCTTGTTTGAATCCCTGCTTCTTTATGAACTGAGTAAACCTTTCAAACCAAGCCCTTGGGGACTGTTTAAGCCCATATAAGGCTTTCTCTAGCTTGCACACCTTTGAGCCATATTGTTCCTCAAACCCAGGAGGAGGGCTCATGTATACTTCCTCTTCAAGCTTCCCATTTAGGAAAGCATTCTTCACATCTAACTGTTGAAGAGGCCAGTCTAGGTTAGAAGCTAGAGATAGTAGAATCCTTATAGTATTCAATTTTGCAACTGGTGCAAAAGTTTCTGTATAATCTATGCCATAGGTTTGTGTGTATCCTTTGGCAACCAGTCTGGCCTTATATCTTTCAAGTGTACCATCTGCCTTGAGATTAGGGGTAAACACCCATTTGCATCCAACCCTTGGTTTATTTTTGGGTACCTCTACAGTCTGCCATGTCTGATTCTTTTCAAGGGCATTCATTTCTTCTAAAACAGCCTTCTTCCACTCAGGTATAGATAGGGCTTCCTGTATGGTTAAGGGAATAGAGACAATGGAAAGGCTAGAGGTAAAAGCTGCAAATGATGTAGATAACTGAGAATAGGACAGATAGTTTGAGATAGGGTATTTAACACATGACCTTTTTTCTTTTCTGAGAGCAATGGGTAGATTTAGATCACTGAAATTATTACCTTTGTCATTTTCTGGCATTGAGTCAGATTCATTGACAGTGGCAGGATCAGGGATGTCCTCTATTCTGTGATTTGGAACTCTCCTTTCATAAACCTTGCCAAAAAACTTACTTGTCTGCTGTTCATCATCTTTCCTTGTTTCAAAAAAAAATTTCATTTTCTTTTGACTCTTGACTATTTTCTAGTGCATCTAACTGTCTATTATACTGTGCATCTAGATTAATGTCAAGAGGTTCTAGTTTTTCAAGGATATGTGATACATTATTACCATCTTCATTAGGAATCTCCCCCTCAAGATGAGTACCAAAAAAAGGTTGATCTTCTACAAAAACAGTGTTCATAGTTATAAACATCTTTTTTGTTATAGGGTCAAAACATTTATAGCCTTTCTGAGTTGAAGAGAGTCCTAAGAAAACACATTTTTTTCCCTTAGGGTCAAATTTACTTGCAGTTCTGTCAGGATTGGTAATAAAAACTGTGCACCCAAAAATTTTTATGGGAAGAGAATTAATTAGTCTAGTTTCAGGAAACCAAGTTTGAAGAGTATCAATAGGAGTTTTGAATCCTAGAGTTTTTTATGGCATCCTATTAATTAGATAGGTAGCATGTAAAACAGCTTCTCCCCATAAATATTTTGGAATTTTGGCAGAAAACATTATTGCACGAGTAACTTCAAGTAAATGTCTATTTTTCCTCTCAGCTATTCCATTCTGAGCAGGTGTATTTACACAGGAACTTTGATGAACAATCCCTTTTTCAGCAAAAAAAAGTATTTAACTTCTTAGAAAAATACTCAAGTCCATTATCACTTCTCACAATTTTGATATTAGTGTTGAATTGAGTTTGGATCATTGAGTAAAATTGTTTGAACACCTCTTCAATCTCAGATTTTTCTTTAAGTAAAAACACCCATGTGACCCTTGTGTGATCATCTATGATAGTTACAAACCACCTTTTTCCTTTCAGAGTTGAAACTCTAGATGCACCCCAGATATCACTGTGTACAATAGTGAAAGGACTAGTTGGTTTGTAACTATGAGGGATGTAAGAACTCCTATGATGTTTGGCAAGTGCACACATATCACAATGAAATGATGAGTGATTTTTATTAAGAAATAACTTAGGAAACAACATTTTCAAATAGGAAAAACTTGGGTGACCTAATCTATAGTGCATTAAGTACACTTCATTATTACAAGGAAAAACAGTTTGCAAACAAGTTTTTTCTTGACCTTGTTTATTCAATTGTGTTCCTTCATCAAAAGTATAGAGGCCATCTTCCTCTCTAGCACTGCCAATCATCTTCCCTGATGCCAGATCCTGAAAAATGCAATAAGAGGGAAAAAAATTTACACAACACTGAAGATCTTTAGTAATTTTGCTAATAGAGATAAGATTGCAGGAAAGTTTAGGAACATGTAAGACTTTGGAAAGGTTAATGGATGAGGAAATTTTAATATTTCCCATCCCTGCTATGGCTGAGAAAGAGCCATCTGCAACTCTAACTTTTTTATCTCCTGCACAAGGTTGATAAGAAGAAAAAAACTTTGGAATGTAGGTCATGTGGTCTGTTGCACCTGAGTCAATGACCCAGGTGTTTTTAGTTTTTTCAGAACAAAAATATGATGTTATTTTACCATTCTGGGCAAAAGAACAGGTAGGGTTTTCAGGGTTGGAGATTTTCTGGGTAGGTATGAATCTGAGTAGGTACTCTATCTGTTCCTGAGTGAATGGTAGCTGTTTAGGTTCAACTCCTGCCTCTTGTTGAGTCTCAGTCACAGTAGTTTGTAGGGCCCTTTCTACTTTCTTCTTCCCAGCTCCTGGTGGTTTTCCATGGAGTTTCCAGCATGTATCCCTTGTGTGCCACAGTTTCTTGCAGTGATCACACCAAGGTTTTTTCTTGTTGTCATCACTTCTGGCCACCAAAGCTGAAGATTCCCCAGGTTCCTCATTAGGTGCTGGGGTGTTGTACATGACCTTCTTCCTGCTATCCTCCATCCTGATTTCAGAAAATACCTCCCTGATAGAAGGTAGAGGTTTTTTTCCAAGTATCCTCCCCTTAACTTCATCTAGGTCCCTATTGATCCCTGCTAGAAACATATAGACCCTATCATTCTCTTCTTTTTTCTTATGTCTGGCCAGATCCTTAGCACTCTCCCACTCTTCATCATCATAGCATTGATCTAATTCTTGCCACAGAGATACCATTTCATTGTAGTATGAAATAATATCCCTATTTCCTTGTTTAGATTGCCACAATTTGGTTTTGAGTTCAAAAATTTGAGAAGAGTTCTCAAGGTCTGAATAAGTTTCCTTAATAGAATCCCATACCTCCTTTGCAGTTTTCATAAACATATGAGGTTTGGCAATTAGGGGCTCCATGGAGTTGAGAAGCCATGCTGTTATGAGTGAATTCTCTGACCTCCATGTACTGTACCCTTCTTCTGCAGGTAATTTTGGTTGGATTTCTCCTGTGATGTAACCCAGCTTTCCCCTCCCATCAATTGCAAGTCTGACAGATTGAGATCACTCCAGATAGTTTGTTCCATTCAATCTATGACTAGTGATTATCATAGATGAATGAATAGGAGACTGGTAATTTGTCATAGAGCTAATTTGGGAGTTAGGGTTGGTAGTGTGTGAGGAATCAGCTTCACTGGTTTCTACCATTGTTTAAACCGAGGCTCTGATACCATGTAGGTTTGAAGAATTAATCTTCCATGTATTATTGAGCCATCCGGCAATAATATAAATACAAAATTACAGATAAGCTAAGGTTTGTTACAGATCCTAATATTTAGGATCTATCTATTCTTATCTACACTGCGTGTTAATCTAAGAGTTAGAGTCCTAAATCAACTCTACTTCCTATCTATACAGTTCCGGATGTACACATAATAAAATAACATGAATATGCTACATTTTTCTACAAACAGCAAAATAAATTGCGAAAAGATGCACTTATAATTGTGTCCTAAAAAAGAAAAATATGAAAGAATGCAGATTCCATACCTGATCAACAGCTCTTTCCCTCACTGTTTTTGGAGCCCCTGCACATGGTTTGAGAAGGGAATATAATAAAGTTAGAGGATTAGGATGATGGGTAATCGTGGGTCAAATGAAACCTGGTAAGTATTAATATGCTTTCAGGTACGAAGAGAACCACAAGTATACCAATGTGAAATCAAATACAGAAAGGCAGCCCACTTACCTTCAAAACTCTTATCCAGGCTACCAGTCATTTTGAAAAGCTGATCAAAGTGTGGTTTGCAGTATAAAACTCCTTCGAAGGAGTTGTAATTGCTGAGCTGCAAACAAGAAAACCATGAAACAGATATTTGTTCAATTAGGTGCTGCTGCTTGGTAAAGCTTGTACATATATGATTACAACAATAGTAATACACTGATACGACAGTACTCCACTAGATCTAATCTTGGCAATCAGACGTACATTTTTCCTTATTTAGTCAGAAGCATCTCCATGATTTATTACTTAAGATTCAATATAATTTTTATTACACTTTCGAAATATGTAAATTTTAGTTACCAATACTAATTAAAATACGGAGTATATTATATAAATAGAATTCTTAATGAAACTGATTGATAACAGATGAAGTCTATCACAAACAGAAGGATTAAATACAGTACTAGATCCAGAACCATTAAAATCCAAATGGATCCAACACAAGGATTAATTAATCACTCAAGGAAGAATGAAACTTTTCATGATTTAAAAAAAGAAAAAGAAGAAAAAGGATACACCCTCCCCGGGGTTCCTACATCAAACGGGTTTAGATACCATAATAGTCCTAGCCTCAAACGATACCATATGGACAATTTGATGGTGCTAAGCCATCCACACAACACAAGTGTCAATGTACAAAAATAATACGGAGTATATATGTTTTTAGACTACTCATCTTATCAGAGCCCATTAATATTTAAACTTTACAGACAATTAGATTCTCATAAATCTCAACAAAAAACATATGAACTTCAAGATTGGTCTGTTCTAAATGAGCCTCGTCTTGTGGGCATGTTAAGGCAATTCCTGTAAGTTTGATCTTGTAGAATGACACCCAAGACTTGCTAAATAAGATCAACGAGCTTGAGTTGGACTACTCAGCCAGCAGATTTCCATGACTTGAGCACACAATACAATCCATAGGGGAATTTTAAGCATTTCAAATCAAGTGAAGCAAATATCCATGAGCAGTAGCTTCTCCAAGAAGGGAAAAACAATCTACCTCAAAATCAGATTACTAAAGAACAATTAACACAGTCCAAAAAATGACACTTCATTCATTTCTCACTAAACCATACACATATCTAAACACAGAGCAACTAAATAAAAAACACCCCACTAAAACAAGTTAAACAACTTTTAAAGCAGTGAAGTAACATGAAAACAGCTGAAAGAAAGTGAGAGACCTTGAGAGTGCCCTTGCAGTGGTGGCATCTGAAACATGCCTTGTGGTAGACCTTACTGTCTGCTCTGAGCTGATCCACCAAATATACAGTCTTTTCACAGGCTTTACACTTCTGGGTTGTCCCTGCAAAGGTTGCCATTTCTTCTTTCTGCTCTTGCTCTTGTCTTCTTCCTCCCACTCTTTGTCTTTCTCTCTCTCCTGTCTTGTAATATTTTGAAAATTTTGTGATTCTTTACAGCTAATGATGATGGGCGTTACCTTATTGACAGAGTTTTGACCTGTGTGAACGGCAGAACGGGTGGTGGTGCAGTTAATTGGTGTTGGTCCAAGTGGCCCAATATCCATTAATGATGTTTAGTCCAATCGTCTATGTGTTATCCAGCAACCCACTTGCTAAACGCTAAATGAGCCACCCTTAATTCCTTACGTGTATATATATGGATCGTGTGAGCCATCTTCAATACCGGTGGTGCAAAAAAAAGAAAGAATCCAGATTGACTTTGATGTGTGTCAGTCAACACGTAAGCCCATTCATACGTACTTCCTTCTTTCCTTTTTAATTGCATCGGTCAACATTTCACGTTTATCAACGCATAAGTTTGACTACTAATATCTATCATGCCCTGTTAGTAAAAAATTTAAAAAAGTCATATTTTGAAAATTTAGAATGAAAAGAATTTAGCAATATTTTTCAAAAATTTAATAAATAATACATTAATTAATAAAATATAGTCAAAGTAAAATATGTGAATAGTGCAAAAAGTCCAATGTTGCAATTAAAAGAGAACAAAAATAGTACCGGGTAAGAACACAACAGGCCAAGGTGTTTGGAGGGCATTGTGAGGGTAGAAAGGGTGAGCTTTACCATAGAATGCAAGAGTACTTGTATTGGATTACTTCATTTTATCTTGGTGGTGCAAATAACATATTCAGAATTGACTTTGGTAATTTACATAGGAGAAATTAGTAAAAATGCTATTTGTACACACACCTTCTAGTCCGGACTAATATTTAGTTATACTCCCTTCATTCTGTGGTAGAGAGGTTCCTACGCGATTTATGATGTTTAACTGATTATAAAGGTAATTGATCGTTGCCTGTGATTAGATACTTTTAGTAAATACTCATAGAATTTATATATTCAGAAACTATATTAAAAGTTTTATGAGAGGAAAACTCAAATTTCATAAAAGTTGGATATATAAAGTAAATGTTGGGTTAATGGCCCAACAGAGGTTGGCCCATAAAACCCTCAAGGCCTGCCCTACGAACGTCCCCAGAAGGCCCGACCGAGACCACAGATTACCCTTCAACTTATCCTGGCGAGGTTCGTCCCCAACGAGGCCAGGCCTCAACACCAAGGCCCAGGGGATGTACGTACGTATCCAAAGGTAGGTGCTTTGACCCAGGGGCAGCGCTTGACGCACGTCTCGCAAGACTTCAGGCCAAACAGGAAAAAGGAGACAGGCTCATGTGGACGAACGTCCCCACCCCTTGGCGGGAAGCCAAGATTCTGGTAGGGAGCGCTTTTAATGCAGAGATATGGTGGTTGAGAAGCCATTTAATGCAGAGATTTGGTGGTTGGGATCCAAGCCAACCACAACCTACTACATCATCATGCTCAACCACCATCGGACAATATAAATAGATGGATTTATTTCATTGTAAAGGGGGTGGCAACTTAGCACTCTAGTATTATAACATTCTTATTATCTCGTAGCACAACATCTGTACGAACGGCCTCACGCCTTGTAAGTACGAACGACCTCACACCTTGTAACAATGGAATTAAACCAAGACTTCTTATTGGGTCTCATCTTACTTGTTTGACCTTATTCTCCTAAACTACCCACTCGAAACTCTTAGGTTGTGTGTTGGGCCTACGAGTTTGATGTATAGTATATCCGGGGGTACCACCGAGGGGTACGTAGAGAGAAGTCGGAACAAGTAAGAGAGAGAGAGGTGTATATTCAATGAGCTTAAGTTCGGATCTGGGATCTCATATCTTTTACAATGAAGAAAGGGCTAGCTATTTATAGCAGCCATAGATGCTAGGTGCAATAAGTGAGGGTACATGTGGCAAGTAACCAGCGGTGGAGAGTCAACTCAGTTAGGCACAACATGTGGCACCGGCATAACATGTGGCAGTCAACATAGCATGTGACCGCATTCAATGCGGTGGTTTGGATGTGACGTTGTATTTAATGCGGTGATTCAACGCATGTGGAGAGAAGATCCTGTCGAGGAGAGTACCCTCGACTACATGCACATGGGGTCTGCATGTGCCGACGGCCATGTATGAGCTGAAGGTTGCCTGTGCCGAAGGCCGTACGTCCCCAGGGGCCATTTGGGCCTTGGCGGCGTGCTGGGGACGTACGTCCCCCTTAACTAGGGGGAAGGTGTCACTAGTTGCCCTAAGTTCTCGAAGACGTCTGTATCGTCTTTAGCCGACGCTCCTGACGTGACGGTGGCTTCCTTGGTATGGTCTCCCGCTAATGGGTGGAGACGATCGCCCCCAGGCATTGGTTGCCTGGTGTCTCGTGATGTGATGAAGGACGTACGTAGCTGGATACCGTCATGGCATTGAGGTGCTGAAGGACATACGTAGCAGGGGGACCCTCACTTGGGCTGGAAGACGTACATCCCCGGAAACTGTCTCGTGCTGAGGGCCGTACGTAGCTGGGGAGGACTCATGTATTGAAGGACGTACGTCCCCTGGGGATGTACGTAGCTGGGGAGGACCGTCATGTGTTAGAGGCCGTAGCTGGAGCTCCTCATGTGTTAGAGGTCGTACGTACCCAAGGCCCTTCATGTGTTAGAGGTCGTACATACCCAAGGCTCTTCATGTGTTTAAAGGCTGTACGTCCCCTACACAATGTTGTAATATTTGGGCCACTTGGACCTGTTGGGCCTGATTGTAGAAGTGGAAGTATGTGGGTTGGGGGCTCCTGGACCATATACTCCATCAGGAGTCCCCAACTCCCTGAGCTGAGACGTAGACGAAGTGAAAGGGAGTAGATTCGTGTTGTCTTGATGCTTTAGGCCAACAAAGGCAACACAATTTTTTTTGGTATCTCAGGCCGAGGAGGAACCATCCGTGGAGGTGGATTCTTGCCTTAATGTCCTTTGGCCGTTGTGGCGTTGTAGTGGCTATTCTTTGTGCTTGGCCATTGTGGGGCCTCTGCTTTCATGTTGTGGATGATGGAGGTCCTCAGCTTGAGGATGATGAGTGTGATCCTGGGGACGATACATGTTCCAAGGTTTCATTAACTTGAAAAATGACGAGGTGTTGTCTTTGCCTTCTGGGTTGAGGACGATGCGGGTCCTCTTCCTTCGCACTCGTCGTAAATGACGAAATGTCATCATGTTGGCAAGCTTGCCTTCTCTGGTTTAGGCCGGAGGTAATTCACACAATATGTGGATTGTTGCAATGATGCATTTTGATTTAACTTTGTTCACTTTCTGGGGGTTTGAAATGCGTTGAGGCCGATGCAGTCCCCCCCAATCCCCCACTCCTTCATACCGAAGAGCATGGTAGGTCCGTAGGTGTGAAGGAGTAAGATAGGAGCTAGGCCGAAGTGGGACCACTAGTGTCCCTCATGAAATCCAACCCCTTGGCAATCCCTGACCAAGGTAACCCTATGGGAGACCCTTGGACGAAGGTCGCGGGCCAGGGGTTATCATCCATGGGTTTTGTATAGAGGCAACAACGTCCCTTTGATGTTTTGTGCCGCTGAGGAAGATGATGAGTAGACGTCGAATCTTCAAATAAAATCTAACCAGTAAGCTGTTGTCGATCTATTTTATTAATCTGTTTTTACGATCAAATTACTTCATGTAATTGTGTCAACTCAATGGTATGCGCTTCACTTTGCGCTCATTCAATTATTAGGTGTTTTATGTGACTTGTTTCATATTGATTCAATCTATGATATGAAAACAAAATTGTATCTTTATAAGACTGATTTAGTGAGTGCACATAGCATAAACTTTAATTTTCTCAAAATAGTTACAGTGTATTTCTTGATTATTTTAGCGTTACTCTGTAGGGATTTTTGGTATCTTGGCCTTTTGTTCACTTCCTTTGTCTACGGGGGTTATTATTCATCAAATCTCCTATTTCATATATTTTTCTTATATAATAAGTGTTCATGAAAAATGAAATGTGACATAGTAGGATCTATTAAAGACATGATATTTTAATTTGTCCAATGATATTTCTTCACGTTACTACGAAGGGCCATCATTTCTGAATTCTAATTCCTTTTTCCCTGAAAACAGAAGCTTTTCAGATTTTAATTTTCTTTCCAGCATAAGATATATTTTTCTTCTTTGTATGGCTTGTTCCTATAACCATTTAATTATGAATTTCAAAACTATTTTTATTTTTAATTTGTGATGTAGTTACCTGGTGAATTGGTGAATATGAACTCATGAGGTTGAGTGTGAATATAAACTCGTGAGTTAGCTTGCATTTTGTGTTGTTGTACTAATGGGCTAAATATTTAGTTGACTTAAATAGTAATCTTGATATAAAGATATGGACTTTTTTCAATTCAAACATATCCTATGAAGCTAATGAAATATATAAGGTCTTGCTTTATGACTCTACAACAACAACAACATCCAAGCCTTAGTCCCAAAAGATATTGGGGTCGGCTAACATGAATCGATACATGATATCACAACCAAAAGGAAAAGAAGGAATAAAGATAAAAAGATAAGCTATTGTGAAAAGAATATAAAAAAAGATTAATATATATAAAAATGATAAAATAAAAAGGCTGCAAATAATGCTTATATATATAAGGATAACAAAACTAGGAAAAAAAAGATGAGGGAAAAAGATTATCAAGATCACTCCTTCACATGAATACCCGCCCTCCACTTAGTTCTCTCCAAAGTCATGCCCTCATCCAACCCCAGAACAAGCATATCACTTCGAACTCCCCTAACCCACGTATGTTTGGGTCTTCCTCTCCCTCTCTTTCCTGCCTCTTCTCTACACATCTCAACTCGCCTAACAGGTGCATCACTCGGTCTTCTACGCACATAACCAAACCACCGTAGCCACGACTCCCGCATCTTGTCTTCAATAGGTGCTACTCCCACCCTTTGTCTGATTGTCTCATTCCTCACGCGGTCCTTCCTAGTATGCCCACACATCCAACGCAACATGCGCATCTCTGCCACACTCATCTTTTGAATGTGACATTGTTTCACCGCCCAACACTCTACGCCATACAGTAATGCAGGCCTAATTGCTATCCTATAAAATTTACCCTTCAGTCTAGTCGGCATACCTCGGTCGCATAGAAATCCTGACGCACTCTTCCACTTCATCCACCCTGTTCTGATTCTATGGGATACATCTCCATCTAACTCACCGTCCTTCTAAATTATGGAGCCCAAGTAACGGAACATATCGCTGACTGGTATATCCTTACCATCCAGAGTAATTCCGCTATTACCACTACTTCTACCTCCACCAAACTTGCACTCCATGTACTCTGTCTTGCTCCGACTTAGTTTGAAACCCTTATTCTCCAATGTTTGTTGCCATACTTCCAACTTTGCTTTAAGACCTGATTGCGTCTCATCAATCAATAAAATATCGTCGGCAAACATCATGCACCACGGTATATCGTCTTGAATTGATTTCGTAAGTTCATCCATGACTATGGCAAATAAGAAAGGACTCAAGGCCAATCCTTGGTGCACTCCGATAGTAATAGGGAACTCTTCAGTCCTCCCTACACTAGTACGAACACTTGTAGTACAATCCTCATACATATCCATGATGATGCTGATATACTTGCGTGATATGCCTTTCCTAGTTAAGGCCCACCAAAGAACTTCTCGAGGTACCATATCATATGCCTTTTCTAAGTCAATGAACACCAAATGCAGATCCTTATGAGCATCTGTATACTTCTCCATAAGTTTCCGAAGAAGGTGAATGGCCTCAGTTGTTGAGCGACCAGGCATAAAACCGAATTGATTTTCTGAAATCTTCACAGTCCTTCGAAGTCTTTGCTCAATCACTCGCTCCCAAAGTTTCATGGTGTGTGTGACACCGTCCCCAAGCATGTTTACTTTTAGTAAATGATGTAGTAAACCTTGAAGGATGATTTATGAATTTACGTAATTGTTAAGTTTTATTATTTCTTTTACGTGAATAGTAAATTGCATGTGGGGCCCACAGCGGGAACGGGGACCGCCCGATAATTCCCGAACCACATATTATATTCATCTTGGTCTAGATGACATCTATATGATGGTGGATATTCTATTTGGGCCATAAGAAAGGCATGGAGTTGACCGGTTGGTCAAACGTGGCCCAATTACCGGTATTGGTAATTTAGCGGGTAACAGCCCGAAATGAGTTTCGGAGACTCCAAAATTAATTTTGGGGAATGTACATCTATTCTAAAGACCCATAATTATTAGGAACACGTGACATATTTTATTTGGTCCGATAAAATAAAATATGATTAAAACGGGCCGAGAAATACAACTTTCGGGGCCGATTGTACACACTGTGACATAATGGGATGACCTCCCACATAAGTGGGGGCCACCCCACGTTTTTAGGGGTGCTGATTGACCAAGTAATAAGGGAGGGGGAGCAATCAAACGTGATGTACGCACAAGGGAGGGGGAGGAAGTATCCTAGAGACAAGGATTACACCCTCATGACCCCATCACCCAAAAATCATATGGGTTGAATGGATAGGTGATACCCCCTATGCTAGCACCATTTGGACCTTTCATTAGAGGAGAACTCCAGGAGGATAACTCTCAAAGACAAGAACCCAGAGAAAGATTCAGGGAAGGTCTTCCAAGAAGAAAAGAATTGTTATTGAGGTAAGAACTCAACAAACAACCTTTTGACTAGTTTTATGGTGTATGATTTTTGAGAAATCATATGGTGGATTAAAACATGAGTTCTACACGTTTAAAAGTGTAGAATAGTGATATAAAGTGGTGGTAATTAACTTAGGAAGGTTGACAAATCGATAGGAGTCGAAATCGCCGGAAACCGCCACTTCAAAGGAGCTAGTCGTAGTTGCAGACCACGAAAGCCGCCCGGCTTTCGTGAAAGCCGCCCGGCTTTGGCCCAGAAATCCAGCTTCTCACTTTCAATCGGTCTAGAATGGGGATTGATCGAGGGGCTTAACAAAGGCAACTATTGTAGCACATCACGAGGTGAGGATGGCTGACTATATTGCTTATAATTGTTGGATTAATTTCGTAAGATTACCTAAGTTATTAAATGTGATTTTCATGGATTATTAATGAATAATAATGCCTAAATGAAAATACTATTGCATGTGAAAAAGTGAAGCATGATATTCAAATTTAGAGTAAATTGTGTATGATTATGTGATATGAAAGTGACGGTATGATGATGAGATTAACTATGATAATATTGTGATAAAATATACTTTTACTTCATGTATGAAATTCATGAATGGTTAAAAGTGATATTTTTGATATCTGGGTTAAATTATATTTGGATTGGAAAATCAATTGAGATGAATAAATTGGCTATGAGTTAAGAACTCGGCGGTTCTAAGAATTATCCGACTAGTGTTGGAATACTAGTCGGGAGATTAATATAAATAAATGATGGATTTAATCCTAAGAGATAGGATTGTAAATGGGTATGCCTTAAGTAGTCTTAAGAGATACTTTAAGGTTGAATTGTATGAACACTAAGGTGTGGTAGGGCTAGGCCTAAAGGCTACCCAAGTGAATTGATTCTAGGCATATGATTTGCTTGAGAATTGGACTATGAAAATAAAGTAGAGTTGGGCTCTAGGATTGCATGGAAATGTAGTTGGGCCGAGCCCTTGCCAAGTACTGTGATTAGCATGGAAACGTAGTTGGGCCGAGCCCTTGCCATGTATATGTGATCTCCGTGGAAACGTAGTTGGGCCGAGCCCTTGCCACGAAGTTATGGTTGGTATGGAAACGTAGTTGGGCCGAGCCCTTGCCATACAATTTTAATGCGTTAAATTGAGTTAGAGGATTTTATAGAAATGTAGTTGGGCCGAGCCCTTGCTATAAAATCAGGGCTCGATGGGACCCTACGGGGTTATCGTGACATGCAGTCACGGGGGAAAGAAAATAATGAATTCTAAATGAATATGGGCCCACGGGCCGGCTACTTGATTCTATATAAAGTAAGTACAGTTAAAAGTAAAAGGGGTAACCGAGGGTTATGGCCTATAATATAATATCACCCTAAGTTGAGGGTCTTAGAAATTGAAACATCAATTATACCTAGTATAGTTGCTATTGTACTTGTCAAATATTTCCAAGTACTGACCTCCCCTTCACGGGGGAGGCCACCTCACAGTTTCAGGTAGAACTTGAAGGTTGCTGCCACTGCCCGTTGCTTCGGGAAGATCAAAGGAAGAAGACGTGGTTCGTGCTTCTCCCGTTTCTGTTTTGAAAACAATTTAAATAATGCTCATGGATATTGTGTTTTTGAATAATTATTTGGGGGCTTGTATGCCCATGTTTGCCAAGGTGTGGCATAAACACTTGTGTTAAATGTTTCCGCTGCTATAAATGTTTATTTTACATTATGTTTGTTTATGGATGTACTATGTGTGAATGGTATTCAAGACGCCTTGTATAGTATGGATGAGTTGGACTGCGGTTGGCTATTCGTACTGTACGGCGGGTTGTTGACGTGTCCGGGTAGGTCCGGGGCGTGACAATTTAATTGGTATCAGAGACTTAGTCCGTAAACATCACAATGAAGCTTCAAAATTCTTTTTGAAAAATGAATTTGAAAACCATGAGCATAAGAAGTTTTGTACTTATAGAACTTTTGGTACTTGAGTTGCAATGTCTCTAATTGTTAAGATGGTACCCTTAACAATTGGTATGGCGGTGATTTGAGCCAAAGGATGTCTTTAAGTACATATCCGTCAATTGACATTTGATACGAGTCTAATGACTCATTCTCAATTTCTTTCAGAAATGGAACGTACCAGGAAAGTAACTAGAAGGAACCCGACTGGCCAAGCACCGGGAGGATCCGTGCAAGGCAGTTGAGGGGCTTCTAGGGTGTCTAGAGGACAGGGTCGTGGAGGCCAAGCTCAGACCGTGAGTGACGGTTATGTTGAAACAGTCAACGAGTCTTATGAGTCCGGGGAGGATTCGACGTATCAACCGGGAACTGAGCCGGTTGAGACTCCATATGATGGGGAATATGATGATTCTAGTGAGGGGAGCGACGATGATGACGCTCTAGAAAGGATGGAGGAACTACTCCGTCAATTTCAACAGGATCGCCAAAGGCGCCGGGCAAGGCGTGCTTTGGGAGGGGCTTCAAGAAGGGGAAGCCATGCGGGTTCTAGGGGACATGTGGAGTCCCGAGTAGATCGAGGTGTCGAGGTCCCGATAATAAGGATCTCGAAGTACCTCAAGGAAGCAAGAGATTTGGGGTGTAAACCGTTCGATGGGACGGGAGATATATCCGTTGCGGCGGAGTGGATCAAGAGGTTCAATGAAGCGGCTCTTGATATGCAGCTGCCGCCAAACATGAAGATGAGAGTAGCAACAAGGTTGCTAGAGGGGATGGCGTCCACATGGTGGGACGGTGTCAAGGGGAAGTACGGTGAGGTCGTAACTTGGGAGAATTTCCGACAGGAATTCTTCAACCAATACTACTCCGACTTCGAGGTGAACTTGAAGAGGAGAGAATACACCAACTTGACCCAAGGAGGCAAGTATACCATGAGGCAACTTGAGCACAAGTTCAGGGAGCTCACAGAGTTCATACCGGAGTATGCTTGTGATGAGAACCGGATGGTGAATCACTTTTGGGATGCTTTGGACTTAGACGTGCGTGAGAGGGCAACACAGTTGCCTAACATGACATTTAGTCAAGTAGTGGAGCAAGGCTTGAAGGGAGAAAAAGAGTGGGAGGAAAGAAAGCTGAAAAACGCCGAGGAGTCAAAGAAGAGGAAATGGGAGAACACCGGCCTCCAAGGTTCTAGCAAGAAGGGGAACCACGGGGGAGGTGGGTCTTTCAGAACGCCCGCACCCCCATCCAGGAGAAATCAAGGCCCAGGAGGACAAGGCTCGAGGTCGCAAGGCTCGGGCATTATTAGGTGCAATCACTGCAAGAGAAACCACGCGGGCAAGTGTCGCGATCCCCCTAGGTGCTACCAATGCGGGGAGACGATGCACTTGAGATCAAACTGCCCACAACTTGGGCGAGTCATGGGTGCAGGACCTAGCAGCGGGACTACGGAAAGTAGGAACCTAGCAGGGGCACCTCACGCGAGCACGGCGCACGGAGGGCCAAGTACAAGCAACGCGCCATCCATGAACCAAGGCAAGACCCAGGCTAGGGTCTATGCGATGACGGAGGCGGACGCACGTGCTAACCCGGACTCCGTGGCGGGTAAAATCTCAAACTCATGTTATTAACTCCATTTTATGCAATAAGAGTGTTTGAAATGTGCAAAAATTTATAACCCCGACGGTTTGGTCGGGTTTGTAGATGAAAAGGGGAGGAAAATCCCCGCCCTGGGCGAATGCCGCCCGGCATTGACGAAAGCCGCCCGACTTTCGTCTTGATTTATTGAGAAAAATACCACGGCAACGAATGCCGGCCGGCTTCCTCCGAGAACCGCCCGACTTTCGTAAGCATTAAATCAGAAAACTTTTCTCGCAACTAAAAACCGGCCAGCTTTTGTAAAGACCGACCGGCTTTCGTGAATGTCTGACTTGGAGAATTTCTCGCAGCTGAAAGCCGCCCGGCTTTCATGGAAACCGACCGGCTTTGGGGGTTATTTATGGCTTTAAAAGTACGGCGACAAAAACCGGCCAGCTTTCGTGGAAACCGGCCGGCATTCGTCAAAAATTGGGAGAAAATCCTGCGCAGCCGAAAACCGACCGGCTTTTGGCAAAGCCCAGCCGGCTTACGTAACGAAAAGTGCCGGACACATGAAAACCGGCCGGCTTTCATAAAAAGCGGCCGGCTTTCACCCGAACGAGTCCGGAGATGCTTCTCAAGGTTAGAAACCGGGGAATTATTGTATGGGATCGGGTGGTCTTCATCCGAAACATGATCGACGCACTCTACGACCTATGAAACAAGCCTATTAATTAGATAAGGTGTCTTACATTACTTATGAATGTAGGAACGCTAAAGATAAATGGGAGAGACACAAGGATCCTTATTGATACCGGGGCACAACGATCATTTGTGAGTGAGGCGTTCGCCAGCGGATTCAACGGACCACTTGTACCGATGACTCAAACCGTATTGGTATCCACGCCTCTAGGGGATGATATCGAAAGAGATAGCCACTACCCATCATGTGAGGTGGAGGTGGAGGGACAGAACTTGACGTGTGATTTCGTACCGTTGAGTATGATCGAGTTTGATGCAATCCTCGGGATGGATTGGCTTGAGAAACATCATGCTAGGGTCGATTGCTACACAAAGATTCTTGAACTCGAAAGTGGTGAAGGGTTGACCTTACGCTTTGAGGGAGATAGAGGCAAATCAAACCGTTGTATCATATCCGCCGTAAGGGCGAGGAATATGATGAGAAAGGGATGCCACGCATATCTAGCATACGTGGTGGACAAAACCAAAGAGGAGGTAGACATCAATGATGTTAGGATAGTGTGCGAGTATCCGGATGTCTTCCCAAAAGACTTGCCGGGACTTCCACCCGATAGGGAGATTGAGTTCGTGATCGAGGTTGAACCCGACACCAAACCAATCTCTATACCGCCATACAGAATGGCACCCGCTGAACTTAATGAGTTGAAAACCCAATTGCAAGAGCTATTGGATAACGGTTTCATAAGGCCGAGTCACTCCCCGTGGGGAGCACCGGTCCTTTTCGTGAAAAAGAAAGATGGAACACTTCGAATGTGCATTGACTATCGTCAACTGAACAAGGTCACAATCAAGAATAGGTATCCCTTGCCTAGGATTGATGACTTGTTTGATCAGCTCCGAGGAGCGACGGTATTTTCGAAGATTGACTTGAGGTCGGGGTACCACCAACTGAAGATAAAGGAGGATGACATACCGAAAAGTGCATTCCGCACGAGGTATGGTCATTTCGAGTTCCTAGTTATGTCGTTCGGGCTAACCAACGCCCCAGCGGCATTTATGGACTTGATGAACCGAGTATTTCATAAATACTTGGACCGGTTTGTGATTGTGTTCATAGATGATATCTGGATTTACTCAAAGAGTGAAGAAGAGCATGAGGAGCACTTGATACTTGTTCTTGAGGCACTACGGGAGAACCAACTCTATGCCAAGTTTTCCAAATGTGAATTTTGGCTAAGGGATATTGGCTTTCTCGGGCATGTGGTCTCGGGATCAGGGATTGCCGTAGATAACAAGAAGATTGAGGCCATTACTGGATGGGAGAGGCCAAAGAACGTCAAGGAAATTCGTAGCTTCCTTGGATTGGTAGGGTATTACCGAAAGTTCGTGGAGAAGTTCTCAGTTTTGGCATCGCCATCGACAAAGCTCACTCGAAAAGAGGCCAAGTTTGTATGGGATGACCGATGTGAGAAGGGATTCCTTGAACTAAAGAAGAGATTGACCGAGGCACCGGTACTCGCATTACCCCAACAGGGTATGGGGTACGATGTCTATAGTGACGCGAGCATCCAAGGGCTTGGATGTGTCTTGATGCAATATGGGAGGGTGATTGCCTATGCTTCACGACAGTTGAAGAAACATGAGGTAAATTATCCTACTCATGATTTAGAGTTGGGGGCAGTGATATTTGCATTGAAGATTTGGAGACATTATCTCTACGGGGAAACATGTCATATATACACTGACCACAAAAGTCTGAAATACGTGTTTACTCAGAAAGAGTTAAACATGAGACAGAGACGGTGGATGGAGTTGATAAAGGACTACCACCTGGTTATCGATTACCACCCCGGTAAAGCCAACGTGGTAGCGGATGCCTTGAGCCGAAAGAATTCGTCTGGGGCATTGTTGACTAGTTTTAGGGCATTGAGAGCCCAATTAAAGGTATCTAGCGATGGTGCCTTGTTAGCTAGATTCGAGGTGAGACCTACATTACTTGAGGAAATCAAGAAGGGTCAAGAAATTGATGAAGAGCTTATGAAGGTCCGTGAACGCATGCTAGCGGGACCGGTTTAGGATTTCAGGGAAAGAGACAATGGTCTCTTATTATTTCGTGACCGAGTGTGTGTGTCGTCGGATGATGGGCTCCGAAAGTCCATCTTAGAGGAGGCCCATTCATCAGCATATGCCATGCATCCGGGAGGCACGAAATAAACCGTGATTTGAAAGAAAGTTACTGGTGGTCGGGTATGAAGAGAGAAATAGCCGAGTACATCAGTAGGTGTCTTACTTGTCAGCAAGTTAAGGAAGAACATCAACATCCAATTGGGTTATTAGAGCCATTTTCCATTCCTGAATGGAAGTGGGAACACGTGACTATGGATTTCGTGGTAGGGCTGCCACAGACGATTAAGAACTATGACGCCGTATGGGTTGTGGTCGATAGGCTCACAAAAAGTGCACACTTTCTACCTATCAACACCACCTATGCACTGGAAAGGTTAGCCAAGTTGTATGTGGATGAGATCGTGAGGCTACATGGGGTTCCTATAACCATTGTATCCGATAGAGATCCGCGATTCACATCACGATTTTGGCCGAAGTTCCAAGAATCTATGGGGACAAAACTGAAATTCAGTACAACTTTTCATCCACAAACGGATGGGCAATCCGAGCGGGTTATACAGATATTAGAGGATATGCTGAGAGCTTGTGCATTGGAGTTCCAAGGGAGTTGGGACAACCATTTGGCACTTGTGGAGTTTGCCTATAACAACAGTTATCAGGAGAGTATAGGCATGCCTCCATACGAGGCATTGTATGGGAGGAGATGTCGTACACCTTTGTGTTGGGATGAGGTTGGCATGGCAAAACTCGAAAGCACGGAACTGGTGGTAATCACCAAGTCAAAGGTGAAGATGATTCGTGACAGACTTAATGTAACACCGTCCCCAAATGTATTTATCTTTAAGCGAATAATTTATTGAACCCTATGAAATTTTTGTGAATTTACGAGGTTGTGAATTTGTATTAATTTTTTCGCGTGAACAGTAAAATGCATGTGGGGCCCACGTCGGGAGTGGGGACCGCCCGACATTATCGGGACCACATATTATATTCATCTGGGTCTAAAAAAATATTTATAGATGGTGGATACTTCATTTGGGCCATGGAAAGGCCCAGGGTTGACCGATTGGTCAATGGAGGCCCAAATACCGGTATCGATAAATTTATGAGATAAAAGCCCGAAATTGGATTTTGGAGACTTATAAATTAAAGTTGGGGAATGCATATTTCATTCTAAATGGTATGATGATTAAGAACACGTAATAGATTTATTTAACCCGATAAAGTAAAATATATCTAAAACAGTCCGGAAAATACAACTTTCGGGGCAAATTGTACACTTTGGGACAAATTAGGATGACCTCCCACATAGGTGGGGGCCACCCCACGAATTTGTCAACCCTTGGGGGCTGGATGAGTGCTAAGTTGGCTGAATAACAATTGATAGGATGGGGGAGACACCCTTGACACTTAGTATACCCCATTCCTTCACTCATTTGTCAAAATGAGACAAAAACCACCCCTCTCACCTCACCACCTCCACCCACTCGTAGGAGCACCCAAGGATAGCAAGGAGGAGCTCTAAAATTCACCATTTTCACACCCAAATTCGAGCTCAAGGTGGAGGATCCAAGGAGGAGTGTTTGGAGAAGGAAAAAGGTGTAGGAAAGTGTGGAAATTGAGGTAATCACCTTGCCATAACTTTCCCTTTATTTTTCTTCTACCATGAGGAATATTTATTATATGAAGAACCCTTGGGATGGTTCTCCATGTTCTAAGTATTGATTTATGGGTTGGAAAGTGGTTCTATGTCCAATAACGGACTTAGAAGCCAAATCGACCGGTTTGCCGGAAAATAACCTTTTATAGGTTATTTGTGTTGATATGGGTTTTGTGATGATAAAACCTTGTTAGAAACTTGATTTAAAGTATTTTTGAGCTTCTCCGGAGTTTCGTCGGAGTTGGTCAAAGTTCGCCGGAGTTGGTCAAAGTTCGCCGGAGTTGGTCAAAGTTCGCCGAAATTAGTCAAAGTTCAATCGAGAAGCGTAGAACGCGCTTAAGCTTAATTATGGTGAGGATGACCGACTATGTTGCTTATAATCTTTGGGTTAATTTCATGGGATTTCCTAAGTGAATACAAATGTGATGTGCATGGGTTGTTAATGGTTAATAATGCCTAAATAAAACTACTATTGATTATAAGTATAGTATGCATGATATACAAATTTGTGAATAAATTGTGTATGTTTAGATGTTATGAATATGAGTGTATGATGGTTGCACCAACCATGAATTTTATTTGAGATAGTACTCTTTGATACCATGAGGAGAAGTCATGAAGGTATAAAAGTGATACTTGACATTAAGGCCAATCATGCATGAAGGAAGAATTAAATTGGAATAAATAAATAACTAGCATTGAAACATTAGTTGGAAATGTTAGTTGAGAAAGGGATGAATTAGATCCTAAGAATTTGAATTATAAAGAATCGGTGATTATGAGTCAGGCTCGAGACCGATGTAGATAACGGTGATTATGAGCTGGGCTCTAGACCGTAGTAGATGACGGTGATTATGAGCTGGGCTCTAGACCGTGGTAGATGACGGTGATTATGAGCGGGGCTCTAGACCGTAGTAGATAACGGTGATTATGAGCTGGGCTCTAGACCGTAGTGAATAATGATGAATTGATACTAAATGAACGGATTAACTACAATGTAATAATGCTCTAGATTGGGGGCCTCAGAGATTTAAACTTCGATTATACTTAGTATAGTTGTCATTGTACTTGTCAAATGCTTCCAGGTACTGACCTCCCCTTCACGGGGGAGGCCACCTCACAGTTTCAGGTAGAACTTGAAGGTTGCTACTACCAGCCGCTGTTTCGGGAAGTTTCTGAGAAGGAGACTTGGTTCGTGCTTCTTCCGTTCTTGTTTTGAAAACAATATGAATAATGCTCATGGATATTATTTTCTGAATATACATTTCGGGGGTTTGTATACCCATGTTTGCCAAGTGTGGCTTGAACACTTGTAATGTTGTTTCCGCTGTTTTAAATGAATGATTTACATTATGTTTGTTTATGGATGTACTATGTGTGAATGATATTCATGACGCCTTGTATAGTATGGATGAGTTGGACTGCGGTTGGCTATTCGTACATTACGGCGGGTTGTTGACGTGTCCGGCTAGGTCCGGGGCGTGACAATTTAATTGGTATCAGAGCCTTAGTCCGTAAACATCATAATGAAGCTTCAAAATTTCTTTTTGAAAATGAATTTGAAAACCATGAGCATAAGGTTTTGTACTTATAGGATTTTTGGTACTTGAGTTGCAATGCCTCTAATTGTTAAGATGGTACCCTTAACAATTGGTATGGCGGTGATTTGAGCCAAAGGATGTCTTTAAGTACCCGTCCGTCATTTGACATTCGATACGAGTCTAATGACTCATTCTAATTTCTTTCAGAAATGGAACCAGTTGGAAGGATCACTAGAAGGAACCCGTTGGGCCGTGCACCGGGTGGGTCCGAGCGCGGTAGTCGGGGGTCCTCTAGGGGATCAAGAGGAAGGGGCCATGGAGGCCAACGTCAAACCGTGAGCGATGGCCACGCCGATACCGAAAGTGAGACCTATTGGTCCTATGAGGACTCAACCTACCAGCCGGGGACTGGGCCGGTTGAGACCCCTTACGAAGGGAATGATGATGATGTGAGTGATGAGGAGGAAAGTGGCTCCTTGGCCAGGATCGAAGCGCTGCTCCAACAGTATCATCGGGAGCGCGAAGAAAGGAGGGCACGCCGAAGGCACCGTGCAGGGCAACCTTCGGGCGGGGCTCCAAGAGGGAAGAGCTATTGCGACTCGAGAACCCATGTGGAAGCGCATGGAAATCGGGGCGATGGAGGTCCAGCCATAAGGATCTCCAAATACATCAAAGAGGCGAGGGACTTAGGGTGCAAACCGTTCGATGGGACGAGAGACATCTCGGTTGCCGCACAGTGGATCAAGAGGCTGAACGAGGCATCCCTTGACATGCAGCTCACCCCCGATTTTAAACTGAGAATCGCAGTAAGGTTACTCGAAGGGTTGGCATCGAAATGGTGGGATGGAACCAAGGGTAAGTATGGCGGAACTGTTACATGGGAGGATTTTCGACAAGAATTCTTTGCCCAGTACTACTCTGACTTCGAAGTAAACGCCAAGGTGAGGGAATACACTCTCCTAACCCAAGGTGGTAACATGACGGTGAAAGAACTTGAGAACAAGTTCAGAGACTTTGCTGATCACATACCGGAGTATGCTTGTGATGAAAATCGAATGGTGAATCATTTTTGGGAGGCCTTGGACTTGGAGATACGCGACAGGGCAACTCAATTGCCCAACATGACTTTCAGCCAAGTGGTCGCCCAAGGGTTGAAAGGAGAAAAGCAATGGGAGGAGAGGAAGAAGAGAGATGCCGAAGAGGCTAAGAAAAGAAAGTGGGAAAGCCATGGCCCCCAAGGTCCCAACAAGAAGGGGAACCATGGGGGAGGTGGATCGTTCAGGGCACCGACAGCACCATCCAAGGGAAACCCGGCCACGAGCGGGCACTACTCGGGCTCACAAGCCCCAACGACGCCCAGGTGCAGGAATTGCAACAGGAACCACGCCGGTAAGTGTCGTGATCCACCACGGTGCTACCAATGCGGGAGTACAGGGCATATTAAGCCAAACTACCCTCAACTTGGTGGGAACCGGGGGTCAGGACCAAGCGGCGCTACCACGGCAAGTAGGAACCGGGCCGGAGCATCTCATGCCAGTATGGGCCAGGGGGAGCGGGCACGAGCAATGCGCCGTCCGTGAATCAAGGAAGAACTCAAGCTAGAGTTTATGCGATGACGGAGGCGGACGCACGTGCTAACCTGGACTCCGTGGCGGGTAAGATCCTAAACTCATGATATTACTCCATTGTATGCAATATGAGTGTTTGTAAGGTGCAAAATTTGTAACCCCGACGGTTGGGTCGGGATTGTTGGGAAAAGGGGAGGAAAAATCCCCACCATGGGCGAAAACCGCCCGGCATTTGACGAAAGCCGCCCAGCTTTCGTCTTGAATTATTGGGAAAATGCTGCGGCGACGAATGCCGGCCGGTTTCCACCAAAAGCCGCCCGGCTTTCGTCATCATTTAATCAGGAAAATCCTCGCAACCAAAAACCGGCCGGCTTTTGTAAAGACCGACCGGCTTTCATAAAGGCCTGACCTGGGAATTTTCTCGCAGCTGAAAGCCGCCCGGCTTTGGCGAAAGCCGCCCGGCTTTGGCGAAAGCCGCCCGGCTTTCGTCGGGCCTAGGGATTCCTGCGCTGCTGAAACCCGGCCGAGTTTCGTATAAACCGGCCGGCGTCGAAACCATTCCCTGAATAAAAACTACGACGACGAAAGCCGCCCGGCTTTCGTAAAAGCCGCCTGGCTTTCGTGATTAAATACTGAGAATTGTTCTCGCAGTCGAAAACTGGCCGGCTTTCGTGAAAAGCGGCCGGCTTTCACCAGGGTCGGTCCCAGAACGGTTCTAAGGGGTTAAAAACCGGGAATTTTCGGACGGGTGTCAAACGTACCCCACCCGAACCACGACCAACATACTCTACGACTTAAGAAACAAGCCTATTAATTAGATAGTGTGATTTACATTACTTATGAATGTAGGAATACTAAAGATAAACGGGAGAGACGCAAGGATCTTTATTGATACCGGGGCGCAACGATCATTTGTGAGTGAGGCGTTCGCCAGCGGATTCAACGGACCACTTGTACCGATGACTCAAACCCTATTGGTGTCCACGCCTCTAGGGGATGATATCGAGAGAGATAGCCACTACCCATCGTGTGAGGTGGAGGTGGAGGGACAGAACCTGACGTGTGATTTCGTACCGCTGAGTATGATCGAGTTTGATGCAATCCTCAGGATGGATTGGCTTGAGAAACATCATGCTAGGGTCGATTGCTACACGAAGATTCTTGAACTCGAAGGCGGTGAAGGGTTGACCTTACGCTTCGAGGGAGATAGAGGCAAATCAAACAGTTGTATCATATCTGCCGTGAGGGCGAGGAATATGATGAGAAAGGGATGCCACGCATACCTAGCGTATGTAGTGGACAAAACCAAAGAAGAGATAGACATCAACGATGTGAGAGTTGTGTGCAAGTATCCGGATGTCTTCCCAAAAGACTTGTCGGGACTTCCACCCGATAGGGAGATTGAGTTCGTGATCGAGGTCGAACCCGGCACCAAACCAATCTCTATACCGCCATACAGAATGGCACCCGCTGACCTTAAGGAGTTGAAAATCCAATTGCAAGAGCTATTGGATAACGGTTTCATAAGGCCGAGTCACTCTCCGTGGGGAGCACCGGTCCTTTTCGTGAAAAAGAAAGATGGAACACTTCGAATGTGCATTGACTATCGTCAACTGAACAAGGTCACAATCAAGAATAGGTATCCCTTGCCTAGGATTGATGAGTTGTTTGATCAGCTCCGGGGAGCGACGGTGTTTTCGAAGATTGACTTGAGGTCGGGGTACCACCAACTGAAAATAAAGGAAGATGACATACCGAAGAGTGCATCCCGCACAAGGTATGGTCATTTCGAGTTCCTAGTTATGTCGTTCGGGCTAACCAACGCCCCGGCGGCATTCATGGACATGATGAACCGTGTGTTCAGTGAATACTTAGATCAATTCGTGATAGTATTCATTGACGATATTTTGATATACTCCAAGAGTGAGGAGGAGCATGAAGATCATTTGAGACTTGTACTTGAACGGCTAAGGGAAAAACGACTCTTTGCCAAGTTCTCTAAATGCGAGTTTTGGCTCAAAGAGATCGGGTTCCTCGGGCACGTCGTGTCGGGTTTCTCTAAATTGGCTATGTGTTAAGAACACGGTGGTTCTAAGAATTATCCGACTAGTGTTGGAATACTAGTCGGGAGATTAATATAAATAAATGATGGATTTAATCCTAAGAGATAGGATTGTAAATGGGTATGCCTTAAGTAGTCTTAAGAGACACTTTAAGGTTGAATTGTATGAACACTAAGGTGTGGTAGGGGTAGGCCTAAAGGCTACCCAAGTGAATTGATTCTAGGCATAGGATTTGCTTGAGAATTGGACTATGAAAATAAAGTAGAGTTGAACTCTAGGATTGCATGGAAATGTAGTTGGGCCGAGCCCTTGCCATGTATTGTGATTAGCATGGAAACGTAGTTGGGCTGAGCCCTTGCCATGTATATGTGATCTCCGTGGAAACGTAGTTGGGCCGAGCCCTTGCCACGAAGTTATGGTTGGTATGGAAACGTAGTTGGGCCGAGCCCTTGCCATACAATTTTAATGCGTTAAATTGAGTTAGAGGATTTTATAGAAATGTAGTTGGGCCGAGCCCTTGCTATAAAATCAGGGCTCGATGGGACCCTACGGGGTTATCGTGACATGCAGTCACGGGGGAAAGAAAATAATGAATTCTAAATGAATATGGGCCCACGGGCCGGCTACTTGACTCTATATAAAGTAAGTACAGTTAAAAGAAAAAGGGGTCACCGAGGGTTATGGCCTATAATATAATATCACCCTAAGTTGAGGGTCTTAGAAATTGAAACATCAATTATACCTAGTATAGTTGTTATTGTACTTGTCAAATATTTCCAAGTACTGACCTCCCCTTCACGGGGGAGGCCACCTCACAGTTTCAGGTAGAACTTGAAGGTTGCTGCCACTGCCCGTTGCTTCGGGAAGATCAAAGGAAGAAGACGTGGTTCGTGCTTCTTCCGTTTCTGTTTTGAAAACAATTTAAATAATGCTCATGGATATTGTGTTTTTGAATAATTATTTGGGGGCTTGTATGCCCATGTTTGCCAAGGTGTGGCATAAACACTTGTGTTAAATGTTTCCGCTGCTATAAATGTTTATTTTACATTATGTTTGTTTATGTATGTACTATGTGTGAATGGTATTCAAGACGCCTTGTATAGTATGGATGAGTTGGACTGCGGTTGGCTATTCGTACTGTACGGCGGGTTGTTGACGTGTCCGGGTAGGTCCGGGGCGTGACAGTGTGACTCATAAGCTTAATCCCTCGATAGTTGGCACATTCTTGTACATCACCTTTATTCTTAAATAAGGGGATAAAAGTACTCTTCATGCAACTCGTTGGCATCTTGTTGTTTCTCCAAATCATGTTGAAGAAACTTGTTAACCACTCGACGCCTCTCTCTCCCAAACTTCTCCAAGCCTCGATCGGTATGCCATCTAGCCTCATTGCTTTTTCCCGTCCCATCTTCCTCAGAGCTTCTTTAACTTCCGTTATTTGGATCCTTCTCACAAAATCACGGTTTACCATACAATCTGGTATGGACAAATCGTCGATATCTTGCGTTTTGTTCCCGTTGAATAGTGTATCAAAGTATGACCTCCACCTCTCTTTTATCTCTCCGTCGTCCATTAATATCCTCTGATCAACATCCTTCACACACTTAACTTTTGCAATATCTTGAGTTCTGCGATCACGAAGACGAGCAAGTCTATGAATATCTAGTTCTCCTTCCTTAGAGTCCAACTTTTCATACAACTCCTTGTTCACTTTCCCTCGTGCTTCCCTTACGGCTTTCTTTGCTTGTCTTTTAGTCTCCCTGTATGCTTCTATGTTCTCATCACTCCAATTTGTCCCCAACTTTTTGTAGCAATCTCTTTTGTTCCTTATGGCTTGTTTCACCTCATCATTCCACCAAGATGTGTCCTTTTTAGGTGGCCGACATCCTTTAGATTCTCTAAGTACCTCCTTTGCCACTTTGTTAATGGTCAACTCCATTGATAACCACACATCATCCACATGTGTTTCATTATCAATACGCCATACATCTTCACCGACCATTTTGTATGTAAAGCTTTGTTGAAGATCTCCCTCAAGCCTCCACCACTTTATCTTTGGCTCCACTTGTTGTTTAACTTGTCTTCTATGGTTCTTACCTCGAAAGTCAAGCACAAGCATCCTATGCTGAGTGACAACACTCTCACCTGGAATAACCTTACAATCAGTGTAGCTAGTTCTCCAAGTGGTCCGTACTAAGAAGTAGTCAATTTGGGTACTATTAGCTCCACTTTTATAGGTTACAAGGTGAGAGTCTCTTTTCTTAAACCAAGTATTCATTATAGCCAACTCATACGTCAAGGCAAAATCCAAAATGTTCTTTCCCACCTCATTTCTAGTGCCAAAACCATGTCCGCCATGAATATTCTCAAAGCCATCACGACTCGAGCCCACATGCCTGTTGAGGTCACCTCCTATGATCAACTTCTCTCCCCTTGGCACTCGTCGCACCATGTCTTCAAGATCTTCCCAGAACTGTTGAGTTGTAGATGCATCCAATCCCACTTGTGGTGCATAGGCACTTACCACAGACACAATCTCACCTCTTATCACCAATTTAATGCTCACGATGCGATCGTTCTTCCTGAAGACTTCTACCACATCCTCAACATAGTCACGCGCCACAATAATGCCTACCCCATTTCTAGTCTTATCTCTCCCCGAATACCACAACTTAAAACCTCCGGGATTAATCTCGCGTGCTTTCTCTCCAACCCATTTAGTTTCTTGCACACACACAATGCTGATATTCCTTCTGCTCATAACCTCGACTACCTCGGAAGATTTTCCTGTAAGAGACCCAACATTCCATGTCCCAAAACGCAATCTAGCATTCCACCTTCTGTTCTTAGCCCCATCTCGGACCCCACCATGCCCTTGCATATTTGACATCACCCCCGGGCAATGGGATGACGCGCCGCTTCTGGGCGGCGACCTAGCAACCTTAGCATTCTTATCACCAACCCAGGTCTATCAAGTGTAGCGCGCCCTTGCATATTTGACACCACCCCCAGGCGGAGGGATGACGCGTCACTTACGGGTGACGACCTAGCATTAGCGATATTCATATACTGTCTTGCTTTATGACTCTATGTTGCTAAAAAGATGGAGATGAAGGTTTTCCATTTTCATAAAATTTTGTGCCTTGTGTTCTCTGCCTCCAGGTGACAACATTGTTTTGTATATGTGTTGTTGATGGTCTAGCACTTAAGAAATAATTTGGGTGAGAGGTTTAACAACATGGTAGTATCTTTAACACAATAATACACTTTTTAAATTAAAGCCTTACATATAGTTAGTTTATTTAAGAAAAAGAAACAAGGACGACGTATAGAAATCAAGTCCGATCATAGCTTCAATGGAAATCCTCAGAGAAGACGACGTTTAGAGAGAGGAAAAGGGCAGACTATTCAATTGAATAAAGTAAGTTTAAATTTTCCTCCTCTTCTTCACCCTAAAAATGTCTCTTGGGATATAAAAGCTATTTTTTATGTATATGATCGAGTTGAACACCTAATTGATGTGAACCAGGTTAGATTAAGCTATTGAAATCACAATATAAGTTAAGATCTTCTAATATTCTAACTAGAATAACTTAATGGAGGCACTTGAATTCCTTAATTATAATATTTCAAAATTTGAATAGCTCTTCAAGTTCTTCTTTTAATATTATCCAAGGTATCTCTTTACAATTATTAGGTAATTCAAAATATTAAGGAACATTCTAATATTAGAAATTTTATTTTTTAAAGCAGTACTCTTATAATAACCTTTAACTCATGCTGTCATTCTCATTTATTTTGAAACTTATTCTAATTCTGTCATTCTAGTATCAATTTAAAGTTTATCATTCAAATATCATTTATGTATTTGATTTGTTAGAAACACCATTTGTAAGAGAAAATATCAAAGCTGAAACTAACATTTCTGCTTATTGTTAAGAACATATTAGAATTCACACAACCTATTTCTAATCCACTTTTGCTCTAAGCTGGATCGTTTCATCATCTAATGGTTTGAACTGCTCTGCTCAAAATCTTCCTTAAAAGGAAGGGATAAAAAAAGGTATTGTGTATTAACTTATGGAGACAGGGTATTCATCCCTCAAGCAGTTGAAACCACAAGCAAATCTCTTTGATGAAGACAACAACATAAGCTTTATATCCTTTACATGCTGCCATTTTGGTTTCCTACTTATGCCAATAATATTTGTGATGGAGATGCAAATGATTGAACTGCCTTTTTATGAAATTTTCCTTGTACCAAGTGACCTATCTATGTGTGATTAGATAAAATAATGTGAATACTTTCTTATAGCAAGTTGTAACACCGTCCCCAAGCATATTTACTTTAGTAAATTATGTAATAAACCTTGAAGGATAAGTCATGGTTTTGCGTAATTGTAAACTTTTATTATTTCTTTTACGTGAATTGTAAATTGTATGTGGGGCCCACGCCGGGAACGGAGGCCCGCCCGATAATTCCAGAACCACATATTATATTCATATTGATCAAGATAATATGTATATGATGGTGGATATTTTAGTTGGGCCATGGAAAGGGCATGGAGTTGACCTGTTGGTCAGACGAGGCCCAGTTACCAGTATTGGTAGTTTAGCGGATAACAGCCCGAAATGAATTTCGGAGGCTCCTCAATTAATATTGGGAAATGTACATCTATTCTAAAGACCCATAATTATTAGGAATGCGTGATATATTTTATTTGGCCCGATAAAATTAAATATAATTAAAACAGTCCGAGAAATACAACTTTCAGGGCCGATTATACACACCGGGACACAATGGGATGACCTCCCACATGAGTGGGGGCCACCCCACGTTTTTATGTGCTCTAATTGACAAGAGGAGAGCTGAAAGGGACAAGGAAAGGATGACTTGTGCGGACAAAACAAGGAAGGAGGCTTCCTAGAGACAAAATATACACCCCATGACTCATCACCAAAATTATTTTGGTTGATTGAACAAATGATACCTCTCCCCTATCCTTGCACTCATTCAGCCGACACAAGAGAAGAGAGAAAAACTCCAGGAAGCTATCTCAACAAAGCCATAGTTGGAGGAAGCTAGGAAGAAGGAAATCATAGGAGAAAACTAGCTAAGAGGAAGGTAAGAACTCATCTATCCTCTTTTAACTAGTTTATTCTTGTATGATTTTTTGGAAATCATATGGTGGATTAAACATGATGTTCTACACGTTTAGAAGTGTAGAATATTGTTATAAAGTGGTGTTAATTAACTTAGAAGAGTTGGCGAATCGATAGAGGCCGAGATCACCGGAAACCCCCACATATAGGAAGATGTTCGTGTTGCAGAAGGACGAACATCGCCCGGCTATTGCCAAAGCCGGCCGGATTTTGTCCAGACAGTCCAGTTTTAGCTTCCTATCGATTTAAAATGAGGATTTATCAAAGGGCTTAACAAAGGCAACTACTCCAGTACTTCATAAGGTGAGGATGGCCGACTGATAGATTATATTCTAGAGAGAAGTGAGAGCTAGAGAGAGAAGTGCAAGTAAATGCTTCAATAAATGATTTTCCAACCCCTACAACTACCTCCAGAGGAAGTATTTATAGGGAAAATACGGGCTGGGCTCCCAAGCCTTGGGCTTGGGAGGCCCATTTACAACTGGACCGCTATTGGGCCGAATACAATGTGTGTAGAAATGATTAAGTGTAAAATCTAGCTCTGTGAGGCTTTCGTGGCTGACGAGGGTCTGGCCGATGAGGGCACGGCCGATGAGGGCACGGCCGACGGGGGCACCCAAGTTCCCTGGCTTCAGGATCATATTCCGAGTTGGTCCCTCTTCGGCCGACGGGGGTCCTTTGGCCGACGAGGGCACCACTTAGTGGCTTGTCCTTTCTGTTCTTCTGAGTATGTGGGTCCTTTCTGTCCATCAGGAGTCCCCCACTCTCTAAGCTGAGATGTAGATGAAGTGAAGGAGAGTAGATTTCTGTGCTTGATGCTCTTGGCCGACGCGGGACCACGCTGGCCGTTCTCTGTCGTGGCATTGACGGTCATGTTCTGAGTTTGGCCGTTACCTGCCCCTTGATATGGACGGGGAAGGCTGTCATTCCTTTACTGCGCTTGTTTGTGGACGATGAGTGTTCTGGCATGAGTGGCCGAGGAAGGTAGTATCTATCCTTTTTTGATCGTTGATGGTTGAACTATCCTTTTGGTTCGATGAGGCCATTGAGGTTGCGTCTTGTTTTGAGGACGATGGGCGTCCTTTGTTTTGGATGACCGGTGAGGGTGCTGTGCACTCCTTTTGGCCGTCGTTGATGACACCATGTGCCTTTGGCCGACGAGGCGCCATATTGCCCAGGGTTTTGGGGACGATAGCAGTGTCTTGCCGGAGATGGAGTTATGAGGACCCTGGAACCGTTGTGGTACATGGACGATGTGGCCGCGCTTGTAGTTGCATTTGTGTACTTTGTGCATTTTTGTTTCTCATTTTGCTTGCCATTCTTGAGGCCGGTGTAGTCCCCCAGTCCCCCACTGCTTCAGGCCGAAGAGTGTGAGGGGTGAAGAAGTAGTTTGAGTCCCTGGCCGATGCGGTATCTCTGTAGTGCCCCTGAATCCAACCCTTTGGTGATTTTTTGGCCAAGGTAACCCTGTGGGAGAACCCATGGGCCCAGATCGCTTGCAAAGGGTTATCATCGGGGGTCGTTACGTAGACCGATGGCTGCGGGTTCTTTACTTCTTTGATTCTGCGGCCGTTAAGTGCGTGCATGATACTCCTAGCCGCTGTCATGTCCTTGTTGCTGTGATCGGGGTCATTGGATGCCTTGGCCGTTGCGGGCTCTTGCTGGAGTTTGTTGGCGCCGAGGGGTGTTTCATCCTCGGGGGCCGTAGGCGGATATATGCCTTGCTCATGTGTGGCCGTTGAGTGTGTGTGGCCGTTGTGGGCGTTGTTTATCCGCGTGAACCGTAGGGTTTGCCTCACCATTGGGCTGGTTCGTGGGCCTGGCCCGTTGTCAAAGGGGTAGCACCTCATTGGCTTTTGAGGTGGTGACCGTTAGTGTAGCCACTGGGGTGGTGCCACGTGTAGTGACCGTTGGGGGGAGGTCTATAAATACCCCTCTCTTCCGAAGGAGCCCGCACATTTGCGTTTTTAGCTAACGAAGTGCTGCCCGGTTGTTTAGAGAGATAAAAGTGCCTGCGAGTGTTCCTCGAGTTCTTCAAAACTTCAAGGTCAGTTCTTCAAACTTTTCTCCGATTCCTTGCATATTTTGCTTCCTCTTGGCCTTGATCTAGTGTTAAGTCACGAACCACTTTAGATCCGGAGTAGTTGCCCTTAGTGCCTTAGAAAGTGTTTAAGATGAAAAACCTAGGCAAAGAGTACTACCCGTATGACAACGAGCCCTCCGTTAAGTCTCTTGACTATGAAGTGATCGAAGAGTGTGCCGAGGAGATTGAACATCTGAGCCCTTATAAGTCTGGAGATCATGTGGACGAGGAAGGCGAGGATGAGGAGTCCGCCTCGTCATCTGAAGGTGAGGACGTAGGGGTCTCCCGTGTAATGGACGGGGCGTCTACCTCTACTACCATTCCGTGCCCGAAGCCGGTGTCTGCCATGAAGGGAGCATTGCGGCCGAAGAGGAACAGGCGGCCGAAGAAGGGCCAGGGTTTCTCTTACTTGGACCTCATTAATATTTTCCTCATCAAGCCGGAGAGTAGCGCCGCTGATTACTTGGTCGCCCAGATGTACGTGGGGCCGTTTAGGAGGGTTAGGGCGCCTAGGCCGACGGACCACGTGCTCAATCCGCCACCGGGATACTTCGGAGTGTATCCGATGAGCTTTGCCAAGGGGCTAAGGTTTCCCCTTCACCCCTTCATCAAGGATTACCTGGACATGGTGAGACTCCCTACGGCCTTGTTGACCCCAAACAGCTACTCGTTGATGGTGGGGTTCCTCCTCCGCTATGCTGAATTGGGTTACAAACCGACGACGGCCCTGTTCATGAACCTTTATGAGATTGGCCAAGGGAGCCATAAAAATTGTGCCTGCTATGCAACTCTGCAGCAGCTGCCAAAGAGGAGGACTTTCACGGACTTGCCTTCGTCCATACATGGTTTGAAGAGCAAATTTGTCTTCGTGTCCCTGGGCGAGGGTGGCACTGAATTCCCCTCCGTTGACCATGATGGGAGATTCAATCTCCATGACCCGCTGAAGAGTTCGATCCTGGACGCTCAGGTGGAGACGTTCCTTAAAGGGGGGGGGGGGGGGAGGAGCGTGAAGGATTACATCACGGAGTACAAGATGACCGCTATCGGCTGCTTTAGATACTTCGTGTATGGTGACAAGGAGGACGACGTCCAACTGTGGCCGAGGATGACCACTACCTTTGAGGAGGCCGACGGCCCAGATCTGGGCGTCCCTGCCGAAGCTGATGGTAATACTTCCTCCGGCGTCCTTGTTTCGTTTTGTTCTTTTACTTTGCTAACTTATTTTCCTTTGATGTGTAGACTTTGTGATGGATCGCCGGTCTGTGATGAATAAGGCCGCCGCAAAGGCGAAGGCGGAGGTGGCCGCCAGGGAGGCCGCAGCGAAGGCGGTGGCAAGTGGTGATGTGCCGAAGAAGCCACCCCCAGCCGAAGAAAAAGCGGCCGGTGGATGAATCTCAGAAAAAGTTGTCTGAGGCCGGCATGCAACCCGCCAAGAAGTCCAAGAAGGCTTCGCCTTCCTCTGTTGCCGACGAGGTCGGCGCTCTGACCGTCCCAATTGTGGACGAAGGGGGATCCAGTGCTGCTGTTGCCATTGTGGATCTTACCTCCGGTCTCTCCAGTGGTGTTTCTCAACCCCTCTCCCTCGTCGAGGGGCCCCGGCCGAAGCGGTCCGGCAAGGAGGTGGCTACGGTTACCTATAAGATTGAGGTTGAGTACCCCAAGGACGGGGATTTCTTTAACGATGGCATTGACAGCCATGATGTGCTCTCCCAGGCCATCCCGACCAAGGACCGGACTTATCTTGACAAGCTCGGCGATGTCAAGATATACGACGGGGGGATGGACCTTGTCGTCCAAGTAAGTCTTCTTTTCTTTAACTTTGTCGTTTTTCTTTGATGTTTTCATGAACTTGTTGCCTGATAGTGTTTTGTGTTGCAGGGTGCCTTCATGCTCATGGAGAGCAATAAGAGGCAGCAACGGGTGATTGCCCGTTTGAAGGAGTTTGAGCAGAAGGCAGCTTCGGCCGATGAGGCCATGAGCTGATTGGACAGGTTGCGAGAGGACTTCGCGGCCTTGCAGAAGAGGGCCGACGAGGCCGATACAGCCAAGAACGAAGCCCTGGCCAAGCTTGCTGAAGAGAGGGATGCCCGGGAGACTGATCGCCGACGGGCTGATGATGCTGAGAAAGTCAAAGCCGAAGCCGAGGCTGCAGCGGTGAAGGCCGCTGATGCTGCTGTTGAGAAGTTCCTGGCCGAGGGCTGGAAAGCCGACGAGCCCTTGCCTTGGTGTTATGAGGTCGTGGTGGCCAAGCTCGAGGATTGGGGGCAAAACTCCCCTGTCGGCCAAGAGTATTTTGAACGTGAGATGTCTGTGTATTACAACATGGGCCAGCATCAGATGCAACGGCTCCTCTATCGGCGACTGAGTCGTGCGATCAAAGCGTTGAACTATACTCGGGGGTGGGCCAGGCGAAACCTGCAGCTTCCTAAGCTGATGAAGGATCCGGAGGAGCAAGTTAAACTCCCCCCTTCTGAAAGTCAGGCTCCGATAGAAAGCTCTGGCCTCGGCGAACCAGACTATGGTGATGATGATGTCCTGACTGATACTGCCACTTCCGTTGTAGAGGCCAGCTTAGATTCCGAGGCCGAGGATGATGCCGGGTTCATCGTTGATCAGAACGTCGCAGGTCAGGCTGCCGGTGAGGGCGCTTAGGAGGCTTGATCGGCTATAATTTATTTTGCCTTGTAATTAGTAATAGCTTTTCATTTTGCCCGTCTGAATGTAATGGTCGAAGCGCCCTCCGATGTAACTTAGCCTTTTGACTGAATGAATCGTGCTTTTGTCCCCTTCAGCTTTAAATGTTTATGCTTATTGCCTTCGTTAATTGAATTTTGAAATTTGTCTAAGTGTCAAGCTAGAACACAGATAACTGCTTCCCATGGCTGGGGCCGAGGCGGGCACCTGCAAGTGTTTGAGTGCCCGCTTCATCTTGAGGTTGTCCCCTTGTTATTCGATACTTTGGAGATTTCTCTAAGTGTTGGGCTATGTAGTACTTTCTCTGCTTAGTACCGTTGTCGGCCAATTTGGGCGGTGTGGCCGATGAAGGTACCCGTGTGTTCCGCACCCGGGTGCTTGCCTTTTCTTTCGCATTTGCTTTCTTCAAAAATTTTCTAAGTGTTTGAAATTCACTTAGGCACCTTTCCCTTCTGTTGTCCACTTCGTCTTGGGGATATCTTTTCCCTTTTGTCTTTGAATTTTTTCTGAGTGTTCAACTTAAGCAGCCGCCTAGGTTTTGGCGCCTTTAACGGCCAGCGAGAATGGTGTGGCCGGTAAGGGTTCCCGCCAGTTTGTTCTTTAGGGCTCTGTGATTGTGAACGGTGTGGGTAACCGCTTCGTCCATACCCCGCGAGTGTTTGAGTGCCCGCTTCGTCCTGATCCCTTCCGGTGTTCAACTCCCGGATTGTGCCCAGTGTCAAGCTGGGATTCTTGGTTTGCATGCTAAGTGTTGGAACCTTGGTCGGTCATGGCCGATGAGGGTAACCACCCTCGTTTCACCCAACCATTTGGTTAGGATTTTATAGGCGCATGCTCCATCCTTGACACCTTCCTCGTAGCGGGTGGCCGCTTCGTCCGTGTTACCTGTTGGTAGTGCTACCTTTGTATTCAACTGATATGTACATAGCCAAACGTGTGGCTTGATTCGTGGGGATTTATTTTTATCGCTCGAGGCCGGCAAGTGCGCGCGGTGCTCGGCTTCCCGCTTTTTTTATTTTTATTATGTTCCCTATTTCGGGGAGTGTCCTTCTTTCAGGCTTTGGCCGAAGGGGTCGATAGTCCTTCGGCCGGTTTGGACTTCGTTTATAACGTCCATGATCTCAGGGGGGGGGTCCCGTCGCCTATTTATGATGCGGGCTAGACTTTTGGTTGGTTTTCAACGGCTGCCGTTGCCCGACCCTGAGTTTGTGGATTTTGTCACCTCGGCCATGATTTCAGGCCTGTCGTCCTGCGATCAGGCGTGTGGAAGACGCGGTGAACTTCCCATTTCAAGACGTGGGCCGTTTGCGGGTCCGTCGTCCTGGGGACATCGTCGGCCGTGCCTGAGCGTTTCGCTCTAAGGGGCCGATACGACGTGCTCTCTCAGCTGGGCCTAAACCTTTTGCTGATACAAAATACAATGGGGCATACCTGAGCCTTTCGCTGTAAGGCTGCAGATGCGAAGCGCCATATCGGCCATACCTGAGCCTTTCACTCTAAGGTGGCCGACGAGGGCACCCGTTAATATTTTACTTAAATTCCAAAAAATCAAGGGAAACATGACTTTTATTCATAAGTGGCTCGAGGCCGAGGGTAGTGTTTGACCAATAACCCGTTAAGGGGTGAGGGCTCTACCGGCCGCACCTCCTTCGGATTATTAGTAAAACTTCACCAGATGGTGTACATTCCACGTTCGTGGTACATTGGACCCATTCGTGCGTTTAAGCTTGTAGGTGCCTGGTTTGACCACGGCACTGACGATGTAGGGTCCTTCATAATTCAAAGCCAGCTTGCCACCTTCTGTCGGCTGACTTGCTTCCCTTTGGCGGAGGACGTAGTCCCCCACCTGAAACTCCCTTGAACGTACCCTAGTGTCGTAATATGATTTTACTTGACGCCGATAGTTTTCGGCCCGGATGAACGCTTGTTCGCGTCTCTCTTCGACCAAATGGAGGTCGATCTTCATGTTTTCTTCGTTGGTGTCAGGCTCATATTGGTCCACCCGTTGGCTGGGAATGGCGACCTCTGTGGGTGCCTTCGCTTCAAAGCCGTAACACAGGGCAAAGGGTGTTTCACCTGTCGCCCTCCTCGGCGTAGTGCGATAGCACCATAGGATGTTGAGGAGCTCGTCGACCCATCTTCCTCCTGCGTCCTGGAGTTTCTTCTTCAGCCCCTCCATGATAGTTCTGTTGGCGTTCTCGACCTGCCCGTTGCCCTGAGGATAGGTAACGGAGGAGAAACGATGCTTTATCCCCCATTCTCGAAGGAGCTCCTGGAAGGGCGCCACTTCGAACTGGGTGCCATTGTCGGATATGATCTCTTGGGGGACGCCGAAACGGGTGAGAATGTTCTTTTGGATGAACTTCTGGCACCTAGCCCCCGTGGTGCTGGCTAGAGGTTCCGCCTCGACCCACTTGGTAAAGTAGTCGACTGCGACGATGATGTAGCGGTTATTTCCGGCGGCTCTAGGTAAGGGGCCGACCAGGTCAATTCCCCATCTGGAGAATGGGATTGCAGTGTTGACCGGGGCGTAATTGACGGCTGGCCGACCAGGGGCCTTTTGAAGTACCTGGAGTGCGGTACATCTCCTTGCGAGGTCCGCACAATGCCGCGCCATCATCGGCCAGAAATAGCCCTGGACGACGAGATGCCGGGACATGCTGAAAGGGCCCTGATGCGAAGAGCAGACACCGCAGTGGACCTCCTCCATGGCCACTTCGGCCTCGTCCTGGTGCAGGCATCGGAGGAGAGTGCCGTTGTAGGATCGCTTGTAGAGCTTGCCATCTTCAATAGTGTAACTTGGGGCCCTGAGCTTGGCAAGCTTGGCCCTCTCCTCGTCCTGGGGTAGCTCCCCCGTGGTGACGAAGGTGGTAATGTCGGAGATCCAGTCCTCCGGCCGTTGTTGGATGCACAAGATGGGGCTGGCATGGATGCTGGACATGCTCAGCTCCTCGATCTTGGCTAACTTGGAGATGTGCTCTGGAGTATCCGAGCTGAGCTTGGAGAGGATGTCGGCCCCGACGTTCTCGGCCCTTGGGATCTGTGTGATCTCGTGGGTTTCGAATGCTTTCAACAACTCCTCTGGCGCCTGTTTGTACTGCTTCATCCGGCCTTCCTTTGCTTCGTACGTACCCTCAACCTGGCCTACCACCAACTTGGAGTCGCACCTGATTCTGATGTGCTTGGCTTTGAGGCCGGCGGCGAGTCTGAGGCTGCTGAGGAGGGCCTCATACTCGGCTTCGTTGTTGGACACCCTGAAGTTGAAGCGGATGGCATAGTAAGCTCTGAATCCTTCAGGGGAGATGAGGACGACGCCGCCCCCGCATGATTTCGCGGCCGACGAGCCGTCGGCGAACAGGATCCACGTGTCATCTGGCTCTGGCCCGGGGTAGTAGCGGTCGTCTCCCTCGCTGTGCATTCGGTGACAAAGTCGGCCAAGGCTTGCCCTTTGATAAATGGTCTTGGCTTGATCTCAATTTGGAATTGGCTGAGGAAAATCGCCCATTTCACCATCTTTGAGGAGCTAGTGGGGCTCCTCATGAGCGCGCCAAGGGGCTGCTGGGTCAGTACGTGGATGGTGTGGGCCTGGAAGTAGTGCCCCAGCTTTTTCACCGTATGGACGATGGCTAGCACCGTCTTCTCAATAGGGGAGTACCTGAGCTCGGCCTCCCTGAGTGTTTTGCTGATGTAGAATATGGCCTTCTGCACCCCTTCGTCCTCGCGGATGCGCACAGAGCTGATGACCGACGTGCTCAGCCCCAAGTATAGGAAGAGGGTTTCGCCGGCTTTGGGCTTGGAGAGCACCGGCGGGGATGAAAGGTACCTCTTTAGTTCTTCAAATGCTTCCTGGCACTCCGTCGTCCACTTGAAGCTGTTTGCTTTGCGCATGATCTGGAAAAAAGGGAGTGACCTCTCGGCTGACTTGGAGAGAAAACGGCTCAGGGCCGCCAGGTGCCCCGTTAGCCGCTGTACCTCCTTGACGTTGCGGGGCGGCTCCATATTGATGATGGCCTGTATCTTCTCTGGGTTTATTTCAATGCCTCTCCGACTGACCATGTAGCCGAGGAACTTGCCGCCTTGGACGCCAAAGGCGCACTTCTTGGGGTTGAGGCGGAGTTTGAACTCCTTCATGATTTCAAAAATTTCCTGGAGGTCGTCAGCATGTGTGGTGGCCCGCTTGCTTTTGACAATCATTTCATCGACGTATGCCTCCATCGTCCGGCCGAGGACCGTCGCGAAGATCTTAGCCACCATTCTGGTGTAGGTGGTGCCTGAGTTTTTGAGTCCGAAAGCCATGACGAGGTAGCAAAAAATTCCCTCCAGGGTCATAAAGGCCGTCTTCTCAGTGTCATCTTCATGCATGAAAATCTGGTGCTACCCTCTGAAGGTGTCAAGGAACGACATCAACTCGCATCCCACCGTCTCATCCACCAATTGACCAATGTTGGGGAGAGGGAACGGGTCCATGGGGCACGCCTTGTTCAGGTCAGTGTAATCAACACACATTCTGAATGTCGGCGGTTTTTGGGCGAGGACGACGTTGGCTAGCCACATCGGGTACTTCACCTCCTTGATGTGGTTGATTGAGAGGAGCATGGTGACCTCCCCCTTGACGAAGTCCCGTCTGTCGGCGGACAAGTAGCGTCGCTTCTGCTTGACAGGTGCAGAGGCCGGATCGACGGTCAGCCGGTGGGTGATCACCTTCCGGCTGACGCCTGGCATGTCGTCCAGGCCCACACGAAGATGATGGCGTATGACCGTAGGACGAGGAGGATGGCGTCTCGCTGGTCCTGCGGGAGTTTCTTCCCAATTTTGAGGACCCGCTCCGGCCGAGAGGTATCCAGGGGGGTCTCCTCGACCTCTTCGGCTGGTTCGGCATGCGGCCTCTCCTCGTCCTTGGCAACGGTCGCCGTGATGGTGTCTATTCTTTGTCCTTCTCTTTCGGCCGACTTCGTTAGCTTGAGGTAGCATGCCCTGGCTATCATCTGGTTTCCTCTGGCGTAGCCGATGCCGCCACTGGTGGGGAACTTCAAGCATAAGTGCTTCATGGAGATGATGGCCTCCAGGTCCTCCAGTACTGGCCGCCCCCAAATCAGGTTGTGGGCGCACTGAAGGTTGACCACCATGAACTCCATGTTAATTTTGGCACGGTGGGAGCCGTCGCCGACCTCCACGGGGAGGACTATCGTGCCTTCGACGTCGATAAAGTCCCCAGTGAAACCGGACAACGGTGTCTTGATCGGCTTCAGCAGAGCTTTGTCTAACTTCAGCTGCCTGAAGGTGTCCAGGTACATCACATTGACGAAACTCCCCGTATCGATGTAAGTGTGATGGATGATGGAATTACCGATCTCACACCGGATGATGAGGGCGTCCCTGTGTGAGTCCGTACCTGGAGGCAGATCTTTGTCGGTGAAGGTGATCGCCTCCGTTCGTTGCTTCTTCGGCTGGGGGGGGGGGAACGTGGGACACCTCCCCAATGTAAAGGGATTGAGCCCATTTCTTCCTCTGGGTGACGGAGTCCCCCCCGGTGTTTCCACCTGCGATGAGGTGAATGTGGTTCTTCTTCGGTGGAGGCTCCTCAAAGTCTTCGTTGTCGCTGAGCCTACCGATCTCCCGCTTCTTCGTAGAGGGTTCGCCCCCAGATTCGTTGGTGTTTACCCACGTATTTTTGCGCGGACCACCTTTAACAAATTGGGAGAGTTCCCCCTGACAAATCAGGCGCTCGATGGCTTTCTTTAGCGTGATGCAGTCGTCGGTGTTGTGGGAGGCGTTCTTGTGGAACCGACAGTAGGTACCGCCTTGTTGGATGGCATGGACCTCCTCCGTCGGCCGAGGAGCTTGTTCAATGAGGTCGTGCTTCTCGGCGTAGTCTAGGATGGTGCTGACCGGGTGTGTGAGGGGGACCCCCGGCCATTCCAACCTCGGCCGCCAATGGCGGTCTTTCTTGCTTTGTCCACCAGAGCCGTGACGGGCCTGGGCACCCTGGCCGGCCGGGGATGCTCCCGGGGCTGGTGAAGGATTTGTCTTCTTGGAGGGGTGGCCACCGTCCTTCTTGTGGTTGTGGAGCTCGTCGTCGTACAAACTCCCGCGCTGAAGTGCCTTCGCGTACGACCTCGGAGGGTCGGTGATGAGACTCCTGGCATACGGGGAGCTGCGGAGGGCTCCCTGGTAGAGGATGAGGAGGGTGCGCTCATCGGCCCCCTCAACTTCCTCGGTCTCCTTCGTCCACCGATCTATGAAAGACTGGAGTGACTCGTCGTGTTGTTGCTTGACCGAGAGGAGATGGGTGAAGTACTTCTTCGCACGCTTCCTCTCGGCAAAGTGGGTGAGGAAGCGCTGGGCAAGGTCCTGCCATGAGTCTATACTTCCTTCGGGAAACGCGTTGAACCACTCGTACGCTGGCCCTTACAGAGTGGAGAGGAACCAACAGTAGAGCTATTCATCCGACGCGTTCACCATCAACATGTTGTTCTGGACTTCTGGTAGCAGCTGAAGTGCTCCTGGGGATCGGAGCGGCCGTCGTAGGTCTTGATGGCGACCCCCTTGTACTTCTCCGGGATGGGAGCCGAGAGCACCCTATTAGTGAAGGGAGTCCTGGTCCTGACCTGGATGACAGGGTCTCCTCGTCCCTCAGCCAATTCCCTCTCAAGGGCGCTGACCTTGTTCATGAGTGCATTCAGACCGGGATCATTGGAGGCACCGGCCGTGGGAATGTTCGCCGACTGTCTGGCCTCCATCTGGGCCAGTCTCCTTTCCAGCTGGGAGATAACCTCGTCTCGAGGGTCCCTGGCGGCCGCAGTGGCGTCCTGTTGGTTCTGCATGCGCACCTCATGGGCCGCGTTGATCTGGTGGCGCACGTCGTCCTCGTGCAGCTTTCCTTTGCCTTTGTTCAGGTGGGGCTGGTCCGCTGTCCGGGACACAGACCCCAGGCTTTCCCTTGGCGAGCCAGGCCGGCGCTCACCAATCCTGTCACGCCCCGGACCTAACCGGACACGTCAACAACCCGTCGTACAGTACGAATAGTCAACCGCAGTCCACTCATCCATACTATACAAGGCGTCTTGAATACCATTCACACATAGTACATCCATAAACAAACATAATGTAAAACATTTATTTAGAACACCGGAAGCATTTAATAAAAGTGTCTTAGCCACACTTTGGCAAACATGGGCATGCAAGCCCCCCAAATAATTATTCAAAAATAATATTCATGAGCATTATTATAATTGTTTTGAAATCAGAAAACAGAAGAAGCACGAACCACGTCTTCTCCCCTGGATATCCCCGAAGCAATGGGCGCCGGTAGCAACCTTCAAGTTCTACCTGAAACTGTGAGGTGGCCTCCCCCGTGAAGGGGAGGCCAGTACTTGGAAGCATTTGACAAGTACAATGACAACTATACCGAGTATAATCAACGCTTTAATTTCGAAGACCCTCAACATAGGGTGATATCATAATATAAATATTTATTTATATTTCACACTTATTATCCCTGTAATAAGTAAATTCATTTATTTGTCGGCATGCGGCCCTTCTTATATATTTCCTTGCATTTATCATTGCACAACCCAACCTGTGGGTCTTATTATTTCTACGGGATTTGCTACCGCTGTCGGAGACCTCATGAGGTTCTCGGTTCGGATTTCAACATCTTGCCCCTGGACACATACCCATCATCCCGTGGGAAGGTAAGGCCCTTCGGGGTCCTATCTTATGTGTTACCGCTACCGGAGCCTAGTTTGGTCCCCGATTCGGATTCCACCCTAACCCGTGATCACGATGCAAGTCCATGCTATCCAAACCCGCTCTCTAGAGTCGGGAAGGGCTATGGTCCTTACTTATTTCCATAATTCAACTGGCTATCCTCAAGGACTACCGAACACACCCGTAGGCCAATCCTATATCTAGGATCAATTTATTATTTACTTTATTTTGCGTATCCCTTAAGGCCTACCCCTAGTATAACTTAAAGTTCATACTTTCCTACCTTAAAGCATCTCTTAAGACTACTTAAGGCGTAACATTTCACAATCCAACTTTAGGATCAATCTTAACAACATTTCATTTTTAATGTCCAACTAGTATCTTAATACTAGCCAAATTAATTCCAACAAACCAAGTCCTCAACTCATAGTCTTATAGACAATCCCAACTTATTTTTCCATTGAAAATATCCTTTATCTCAATATTCAAAATATCACTTTTAATCACTCATATATTCTAATATGAAGTAAAAAGTATATTTCAACATATGTTTCATAATTAATTCCACTTTCAAGTCAACATACTCATAACACATGATCATACACAATTACTCTTAAATTTGTATATCATGCTCCTTTTCTTTATAGACATTAGTCTTCTCATTCTTAGGCATTATTAATCATTAATAATCCATAAAAACACATTTAATTACCTTAGGTAATCTCATGAAATTAACTCACTAATTATAAGCAATATAGTCAGTCATCCTCACCTTATGATGTGCTCAACTAGCTGCCCTAGCGAAACCCACTCGATCCGTCCTCGTTCTAGGCCGTTCAAGAGTGAAAAATCTGGAAATCAAGTGATAGCCGGGCGGCTTTCAGGCCTGCAGCTCGAAAACAGTCTCCAACAATGGCGGTTTCCCGGCGGTTTCGACTCCTATCGATTCCACAACTCTTCTAAGTTAAATACCACCATTCTATATCAATATTCTACACTTTTAAACGTGTAGAACATCATGTTTAATCCACCATATGATTTATTAAAAATCATACACAAATAAACTAGTTAAAAGAATTGTTTGTTGAGTCCTTACCTCAAACACTCTCCTTTTCTCCTTGGATTTCTTCTCCCCTTGCTCCCTTCGAATTGGACCTTGTTGAAAGCTTATTCCCTGAGCTCTCTCTCTCCCTTAGCTTATTCAGATGGTGCAAAATGAGGTTGGAAAGATCCCCTCGATCACCCAAATATTGAGATAGGAAAGATATGTGAGTTTTTGTCTCAAGGAGGCTTCCTCCTTCATGCACGCCCCTTCCATGTTCTGGTGTCCCTCCAGCTCCCATTAAGTCAACTAGAGCAATTAAAAACGTGGGGTGGCCCCCACTTATGTGGGAGGTCATCCCATTATGTCCCGGTGTGTACAATCGGCCCCGAAAGTTGTATTTTTTGGACTGTTTTAATCATATTTTATTTTATCGGGCCAAATAAAATATATCACGCGTTCCTAATAATTATGGGCCCTTAGAATAGATGTACATTCCCCAACATTAATTCGGGAGTCTCCGACACTCACTTCGGGCTGATATCCGCTAAGTTACCAACACCGGTAATTGGGCCTCGGTTGACCCACCGGTCAACTCCATGCCCTTCCCATGGCCCAAATAAAATATCCACCACCATATAGATGTCATTTAGACCAAGACGAATATAATATGTGGTTCGGGAATTATCGGACGGTCCCCGTTCCCGCTGTGGGCCCCACATACAATTTACTATCCACGTAAAAGAAATAATAAAATTTAACAATTACGTAAATTCATAAATCATCCTTCAAGGTTTAGTACATAATTTACTAAAAGTAAACATGCTTGGGGACGGTGTCACAAATCCGTCCCGCCATCCTCTCCAAAACCGGACGACGACGCGTGTCACCCAGCCTATTGAAGGCAGAGGTTTTTCCACGCGCTGGGGTCGGTCCGGGCCGAAGAGGGGAAGCAAGTAGGGAGTGGGACGACGCCGTGTCCTGGGCTATCACCCCCTCATCGTTTCCTAGCTTGATGGCCAACGGTTGGGGCTGAGGAGGTGGAGTGATGTTCCCCCCAGTCCTTCGCATGAGTGCGCTGAGGACGGTGGGGTTCTGAGCCAAGCTGACGATGATGACCGATAGTGTGGCCTGAACCTGTGGGTCAACAGACGGAGAAGCCGTGGCCAACGGTTGGGTCAGGGCGTTGTCTGCCTTCTCTGTGCGCTTCTTATCCAGGCCGATGCGGGCATCAGGGGCGCCGCCGTTGAGCTGGTTGCGTAGGTCCGCCGTGAGGTTGATAGCCTCCTGGAAGACATCCCCTCCTCCGACCTGGTCGGCCGTGGCGTCCTCCTCACGCTCCCTGTTCTCCTGATCCTCAGGATGGCCTTGCTGACGAGGTTGCGGTTTGACCTAGTTCTTCCCATGATCAGTGGTTAGCTGTGCTTGGTAGCGACGAAGGATGCTAACTTGATTGTTCTAGCTCTCAATGAAAGCACCAAATGATAGATTATATTCTAGAGAGAAGTGAGAGTTGGAGAGAGAAGTGCAAGTAAAATGCTTCAATAAATGATTTTCCAACCCCTACAACTACCTCCAGAGAAAGTATTTATAGGGAAAATACGGACTGGGCTCCCAAGCCTTGGGCTTGGGAGGCCCATTTACAACTGGACCGCTATTGGGCCGAATACAATGTGTTTAGAAATGATTAAGTGTAAAATCTAGCTCTGTGAGGCTTCCGTGGCCGACGAGGGTTTGACCGATGAGGGCACGGCCGACGGGGGCACCTAAGTTCCCTGGCTTCAGGATCATATTCTGAGTTGGTCCCTCTTCGGCCGACGGGGGTCCTTTGGCCGACGAGGGCACCACTTAGTGGCTTGTACTTTCTGTTCTTCTGAGTATGTGGGTCCTGGGGCCTAGATCCATATACTCCATCACCGACTATGTTACTTATAATTAGTGAGTTAATTTCATGAGATTACCTAAGGTAATTAAATGTATTTTTTATGGATTATTAATGATTAATAATGCCTAAGAATGAGAAGAATATTGTCCATAAGAAAGGAGCATGATATACAAACTTAGGAATAAATTGTGTATGATCATGCGTTATGAGTATGTTGACTTGATAATGACATTAACTATGAAATGCATGTTGAAATATACTTTTTACTTCATAGGAGAATATATGAATGATTAGAAGTGATATTTTGTATATTGATATAATGATGATATTTTCATTGAAAAATCAATGGGGCATTTTATAAATGACCATGAATAGAGAACTTGGTTTTGTTGGAATTAATTGGACTAGTATTGATATACTAGTTGGACATTACAAGGAAATCTTGCTAAAAATGATCCCAGGTATAGGATTGGCCTACGGGCGTGTTCCGTAGTCCTCGAGGATAGCCGGTTGAATTATGGGAATAAGTAAGGACCATGACCCTTCCCGACTCTAGAGAGCGGGGTTGGATAACATGGACTTGCATCGTGATCACGGGTTAGGGTGGAATCCGAATCGGAGACCTAACTAGGCTCCGGTAGCGGTAACACATAAGATAGGACCCCGAAGGGCCTTACCTTCCTACGGGATGATGGGTATGAGCCCAGGGGCGGGATGTTGAAATCCGAACCGAGAGCCTCATGAGGTCCCCGACAGCGGTAGCAAATCCCGTAGAAGTAATAAGACCCACGAGTTGGGTTGTACAAATGATAAATGCAAAAGAATATATGAGAAGGGCCATGTGCCGACAATTAAATGAATTTACTTCTTATAGAGATAATAAGTGGGAAATATAAATTATTATTTATATTATGTTAACACCCTATTTTGAGGGTCTTAGAAATTAAAGCGTTGATTATACTCGGTATAGTTGTCATTGTACTTGTCAAATGCTTCCAAGTACTGACCTCCCCTTCACGGGGAGGCCACCTCACAGTTTCAGGTAGGACGTGAAGGTTGCTACCATCGCCCGTTGCACCGGGAGGATCAAGAGAAGAAGACGTGGTTCATGCTTCTTCTGTTTTCTGATTTCGAAACAATTACAAAAATGCTCATGGAATATTATTTTTCTGAATAATTATTTGGGGGCTTGCATGCCTAATGATGCCAAGTGTGGCTTGAACACTTGTACTAAATGTTTCCGTTTCTTTTATTAAATGTTTTACATTATGTTTGTTTATGGATGTACTATGTGTGAATGGTATTCAAGATGCCTTGTATAGCATGGATGAGTTGGACTGCGGTTGACTATTTGTACTATATGGCGGGTTGTTGACGTGTCCGGGTAGGTCCGGGGCGTTACAATTTAATTGGTATTAGAGCCTTAGTCCGTAAACATCATAATGAAGCTTCAAAGTTCTTTTTGAAAAGTGAATTTGAAAACCATGAGCATAAGAAGTTTTGTACTTATAGAACTTTTGGTACTTAAGTTGCAATGTCTCTAATTGTTAAGATGGTACCCTTAACAATTGGTATGGCATGATTTGAGCCAAAAGATGTCTTTAAGTGCCTATCCGTCAATTGACACTTGATACGAATCTAATGACTCATTCTCAATTTCATTCAGAAATGGAACGTGCCGGTAGAAACCCGACTGGCCAGGCACCAGGGAGGTCCCAACATGGCAGTCGAGGGGCATCGAGGTTGTCTCGGGGACAGGGCCATGCAGGCCACTCACTGACGGTGAGTGACGGTCACGTGGAGACAATTGATGAGCTATATGAATCCGTGGAGGATTCGACTTACCAACCGGGGACTGAACCGGTTGAGACCCCATATGATGGGGAAGATGATGATGCGAGTGAAGGGAGCGATGATAATGACGCTCTTGAACGGATCGAGGAATTGCTCCGGCAATACCATCAAGATCGCCAAAGACGTCGGGCAAGGCGTGCTTTGGAAGGGGGCTTCGAGGAGAGGAAGCCGTATGACTCCTAGGGAAATCATAGAACCCCGAGGAGGTCGATGTGCCGAAGTTCCTATTATAAGGATCTAGAAGTACCTCAAGGAGGCAAGAGATTTGGGGTGTAAACCGTTTGATGGAACGAGAGACATCTCCGTTGCGGCCGAATGGATCAAAAGGTTCAACGAAGCGGCCCTCGACATGCAGCTGCCACCCAACATGAATTTGAGAGTGGCCATGAGATTACTAGAAGGCATGGTGTCCACATGGTGGGACGGAACTAAAGGGAAGTACGACGAAGCCGTAACTTGGGAGAATTTACGACAAGAATTCTTTAGCCAGTACTATTCCGACTTTGAGGTGAACTTGAAGAGGAGGGAATGCACGGTGAAGGAACTTGAGCACAAGTTCAAAAAACTTGCTGAGTTCATACTGGAGTACATTTGTGATGAGAACCGGATGATGAACCACTTCTGGGATGCCTTGGATCTTGACATACGTGAGAGGGCAACACAATTGCCTAATATGATGTTCAGTCAAGTAGTGGAGCAAGGTTTGAAGGGAGAGAAGGAGTGGTAAGAAAGAAAACGAAGGAATGTCGAGGAGGCAAAGAAAAGAAAATGGGAAAACCAAGGCCCCCAAGGTTCCAACAAAAAAGGGAACCATGGGGGAGGCGGATCTTTTAGAACCCCTGCACCACCGGCGAGGGGAAATCAAGGCCCAAGCGGACAGAGCTCGTTGTCACAAGGCTCGGGCATGAAGAGGTGCAGCAATTGTAAGAAAAACCACCTTGGCAAGTGCCGCGATCCCCCGAGGTGTTATCAATGCGGGGAGGTCGGGCATTTGAAGGTGAGTTGCCCACAACTCGGACGAGCCATGAGTGCCAGGCCGAGTAGTGGAACGACATTGAGCAGGAACCGGACGGGGGTACCCAATGCAAGCATGGGACATGGTGGAGCGAGTACAAGCAACGCGCCATCCGTGAACCAAGGCAAGACCCAAGCTAGGGTCTACGCGATGACGGAAGCGGATACACGTGCCAACCCGGACTCCGTTGTGAGTAATTCCTCAAACTCTTGATTTATACTCTAATGTAAACAATAAGAGCGTGTGCACTTGTAAACTTATACCCCGACGAGTTTGGTCGGGTTTGGATGCAAAAAGGGGAGGAGAATCCTCGCCCTGGGCGAATGCCGCCCGGCTATGATGGAAGCTGTCCGGATTTCGTCTGAATTAAATTAAGAAAATACTACGACACTCAATGCCGGCCGGCTCCCACCAAAAACCGACCGACTTTTGTAAAGAGAAAACCTGGGAATCTCCTCGCAGCTGAAAACTGGTCGGCTTTTGCAAAGCCCGGCCGGCATTTGGGATTTAATTCCTGAATAAAACTACGGCGCTGAAAACCGGCCGACTTTCATGGAAACCGGCCGGCAATTGTGAAACGGGGAAAATTCCACGCGACCAAAAACCGGCCGGTTTTGGCGAAGCCCGGCCAGCTTTTGTATTTAATTAATGGAATTAAACTACGACAACGAAACCCGGCAAGATTTCGTAGAAACCGGCCGGCTTACGGTTGTCCGACTTCTGAGCTAGCACGAACACCGGCCGGATTTTGCAAAGCCTGGCCGGCTTTCACCCGGTTTGGTCTTGGAACGATTCTAAATGTTAGAAACCGGGAAATCTTGATAGGGTGGCGGACGGTCCCCGTTTAAACCACGACCAACGTGCCCTACGACTTAAGAAACATGGTTATTAACTAGATAGTGGGTCTTACAATACTTATGAATGTAGGAACACTAAAGATAAACGGGAGAGACGCAAGAATCCTTATTGATACCGGGGCACAACGTTCATTTGTGAGTGAGGCGTTCGCCGAGGGATTCAATGAACTGCTTGTACCGATGACTCAAACCCTATTGGTGTCCACACCTCTAGGGGATGACATCGAAAGAGATAACCACTATCCATTGACTTTAGGGGATAGAGTAGCAATCAGTACAAAGCACTTTCTAACTAGTTCTTGATCAATGCTTTGTAAAAGCTAAAATGCTCTACTCGATTAAAGAAATATAACAATAATTGTTTTCTTGTTCTATTGTTCTATTGTTCTATTTTTGTTGCAGGTATAAAACTAGAAGCTATTGAGGCTAAGCAAATAAAGCTTATTAAATTGCAGTGTGAGAGGTTGGCAAGCAGCATTACAAAGACAAGTGATTATGGTGACGATGAACATGATGAATATGATGATGGTGATGATGATGAATGATCTCTCGTTAGGTCTTAATGTCTCTTAGTTGTAGTTAGTTTCTTTTTACGCATATTGATGGTAGATTAGATTGAAAAAAATATTGATGTAATTACAAGATTCAGTTTTAAATTAAATGTATTTTGATATTTTGTGTTATATTGTTTATATTGTATTTTTATTTTAAAAAGTACATGGAATTGGGAATTGAGTATTTACTATATTGGGGAAAAATAATGTAATTGCTACTAAATATGTATTATTTAGTTCAATCCATCAACATATGGCTGCCTCTAAAAAGTTTCCATGACAACATTTTAGAGTTGCATCTAAAAAGTGCCCCTAATAACATTTTGAGTCGTTTGAAATGATTGTCTCTAATTACATTATGTGACAATATAACATGGTTGCCTCTAATGACACCTTTTGAGACAACCTATGGTTGCTTCTAAACATATCTTTTTAGAGGCACATTCTTTTTTGCCTCTAAAGGGTGTTTTTAGAGGCAACCATCATTTTGCGACGGACTATTTGATGGCAACCATGAAATTGCCTCCAAAGAGCATTAGAGGCTACTTTAATATATTTAGAGGCAATTATGTTTTGCCTCTACAAATCAATTTTATTGTAGTGACAAATGATACCTCTCCCCTATCCTTGAAGTCATTCAGCAGACACAAGAGAAGAGAGAAAAACTCCAGGAAGCTATCTCAAACAAAGCCATAGTTGGAAGAAGCTAGGCCAAAGCCGGCCGGCTTTTGTCCAGACAGTCCAGTTTTAGCTTCCTATCGATTTAAAACTAGGATTTATCGAAGAGCTTAACAAAGGCAACTACTTCAGCACTTCATAAGGTGAGGATGACCGACTATATTACTTATAATTAGCGAGTTAATTTCATGAGATTACCTAAGGCAATTAAATGTATTTTTTATGGATTATTAATGATTAATAATGCCTAAGAATGAGAAGAATATTGTCCATAAGAAAGGAGCATGATATACAAACTTAGGAATAAATTGTGTATGATCATGCGTTATGAGTATGTTGACTTGATAATGGAATTAACTATGAAATGCATGTTGAAATATACTTTTTACTTCATAGAAGAATATATGAATGATTAAAAGTGATATCTTGTATATTGATATAATGATGATATTTTCATTGAAAAATCAATGGGGCATTTTATAAATGACCATGAATAGAGAACTTGATTTTGTTGGAATTAATTGGACTAGTATTGATATGCTAGTTGGACATTAAAAGGAAATCTTACTAAAATTGATCCTAGGTATAGGATTGGCCTACGGGCATGTTCGGTAGTCCTTGAGGATAGCCGGTTGAATTATGGGAATAAGTAAGGACCATGACCCTTCCCGACTCTAGAGAGCGGGGTTGGATAGCATGGACTTGCATCGTGATCACGTGTTAGGGTGGAATCCGAATCGGAGACCTAACTAGGCTCCGGTAGCGGTAACACATAAGATAGGACCCCGAAGGGCCTTACCTTCCTATGGGATGATGGGTATGAGCCTAGGGGCGGGATGTTGAAATCCGAACCGAGAGCCTCATGAGGTCTCCGACAGCGGTAGCAAATCCCGTAGAAGTAATAAGACCCACGGGTTGGGTTGTACAAATGATAAATGCAAAAGAATATATGAGAAGGGTCGTGTGTCGACAATTAAATGAATTTACTTATTATAGAGATAATAAGTGGGAAATATAAATTATTATTTATATTATGTTAACACCCTATTTTGAGGGTCTTAGAAATTAAAGCGTTGATTATACTCGGTATAGTTGTCATTGTACTTGTCAAATGCTTCCACGTACTGACCTCCCCTTCATGGGGGAGGCCACCTCACAGTTTCAGGTAGGACGTGAAGGTTGCTACCATCGCCCGTTGCACTGGGAGGATCAAGAGAAGAAGACGTGGTTCGTGCTTCTTCTGTTTTCTGATTTCGAAACAATTACAAAAATGCTCATGGAATATTATTTTCTGAATAATTATTTGGGGGCTGATGGAGTATATGGCCCGGGAACCCCCGACCCACAGACTCCTACTACTCCAGTGAAGGCCCAACAGGCTCAGAAGGCCCAACAGGCCCAAATCACAGCGCCCAGAGTACCGAGCAGCCCGCAATACGCACCAGGGGTGCCTTCGGCCCCCTGGCCGAAGGCTAAAACTCTCACAGAACGGGTTTCTCAAGCAAACTAAGAAATTGGGAGAAAACGGCGAGAACAGTAGCCCTCGGCACCAGGAGCCCTCGGCACCAGGGTGCCCTCGGCTACTGCTCTATAGCCGAAGGCACCTCACTCGAAAAGATCTCCTCTTCACGCGCGTACAGATCACAGTACCTTGTACAACGTCCCATCCAACAGCCGCATTAAATGCGGCCACATGCGGTTGCCAGCGCCAACCGGATGAGGTGACCTCTCGGCCAATGGATGCTTGACACGTGTCCCTGTCCGGCATTTATTGCTACTATAAATAGCACCCCCTTTTCCCCGTTGTAGACCATGACATTCATACTGAATACACTTTCTCTCTTACTTACTTGTGCTCTGACTTCTCTCAGAAAAACCGGAGCGATGACCAAGTCAGCCCTCCGGTTCTCACCATCGACGTTCATTCGGCGCTCTCCGCCTTCATCCAGACGCTCACTCAGAACCCAGGTGCCTTCGGCAACCTGGCTCCGGCTCAACCCCAGGTTGGGGAGAACATCATACTTCCCCCTCCGCCACACCCCTTCGGAAACCCCATCCCTCGGGTTAGGAACGACGAAGGGGTAGTGGCCCAAGATACGGCCTCCCAGGAAGTTCAGTCCCGGGACCGCCACAATGACAACAGAGAAAGGCCCCGCACTTCCGCCCTCAACCGGCTCGGAGGAGGGCCAGACCGCCGAGGGGTCCAAGACCGCCTCGGAGGGAGAGCACTCCAAAGGCCCCAGGAAAGCGGAGGGTCTGTCTCGAGGGAAGACGAGGAGCGTCCCCCTCGGGACAAAGGCAAGGCACCCCTTCATGCCGATGATGTTCGCCACCAGATCAACCAGGCCCACTCGGCCCGGGTTCGTTCGCAGGGGGTGGAGACCCTCCCGAAGGATCCCCGGGACGAGATTATTGCGGCCCTCCAACACCGGCTTGATGAAATGGAGGCCAACAAAGCTCACGCCACCACCTCCACCCCTCATTCAGACCTCAAATACGAGGCCATGATGGCCAAAATGGAGAAATTACAGAAGAAGGTGGCCGAGGGCTCCGGGGAACCCGTCATCCAGCTCCGGACCCGGACGCCATTTACCCCAAGGGTATTGACGGCCCGGATCCCGGAAAAATACCGAGGGCAACACATACAGCCCTACAACGGGAAGACGGACCCCCAGGAACACTACAGCAAATACTAGAACAGCATGATGATGGTAGGGGCGTCAGACGAATATTTGTGTCGTTGGTTCCTCTCCACCTTAGAGGGGCCGGCATACGAATGGTTCAACCGGCTGCCCGAGGGCTGCATTGATTCGTGGCAAGAACTCGCCCAGCGATTCTTGACGCAATTTGCCGGGAGACGTCGCACGAGAAAGCACTTCTCCCACCTCCTAACCATACGCCAGAGGAGGGATGAGACCCTTCGGGACTTCCTGGAGCGCTGGAGGACGGAAGCCGATAAAGTCGACGGTGCTGATGACGGGACCCACCTGGCCCTCCTACAAACCGTCCTCCGCACCGGCAACTTTTCAAGGAGCCTCATCATTGACCCCCCCCGCGACTACATAAGGGCCCTGCAGCGGGGGGACCGATACGCTGAGGCCGAGGAGGTGGAAAAATACCACCAGCATCCGGATCAGCAGCCCCCGAGGGCTGACAACAAGAATAACCGAGGGCCGGGGGCTCCTCCAAATCACCCCAAGTCTTCGGGACCCTCAAATGATCGCCCTCGGCAAAGCCAAGCCAAGCCCGGGGGAGGTTACAAGAACAACCCTAAGACTTGGGCACAACCCATACTCCTGGACCGCCCCCGGACACCATTGACGCACCCCGTCGGCATTATCCTTGATTTTGCCGAGGAGAGGGGCCTTGTTGAGCGCGATTCTCGCGCACCCCCGGAGGTACATGCTATCAACCCTTAGTTCCCCTACTGTCGTTTCCATCGGCATCAGGGGCACAGAACCGATGACTGCCATCAGCTAAAGACGGCCATCGAGAGATTGATACAAGCGGGGCACCTGTCCCAATTTGTTCAGAGCCCTCGGCGGGAGGGACCTTCTCATCAGGGACCTCCCCGAGGGCACCACACGAAGGTAAACGCTTGGGTGAACCCGAACACCATCCCCCTCGGCAAGAAGAGGGAGATCGGAAACTTGGAGGAGGAAGAGGAGGAGTACCCCCGCTACCATAAGAAAAAACGCCACATCCTCATGATCACCGGCGACAATACAGGGGGCGATTCCACCAGCCAGCGGAAGAAGTGGGCTCAATCGCTTTACGTGGGGGAAGTCACTCATATGCCCCCGGTAAAGCGACTGAGGGAGAAACCCATCACCTTCACCAACGCAGATCTCCCTCCTACTTCTTCTCCTCACTGGGATGCCTTGGTGATTCGGACTGAAATAAACGACACCATCATTCACCGAACTTACATTGACACGGGCAGCTCCGTCAATGTAATGTACCTCAGCACCTTCAGAGAGCTGAATCTGGAGAGGGGGCCCCTTTGGCCCATTAAGACCCCTCTTGCCGGCTTCACCGGCGATACTATTGATTCCGAGGGGGTAATAACCCTCCCGGTGATCTTCGGCGACGGGCTCCATAGAGCCCAGCTCGAAGTGGAGTTCGTCGTCGTCAACATCGACTGCGCCCACAACATCATCCTCGGCCGGCCAGCCCTCGAGGACCTCGAGGCCATCATCTCGATGAGGCACCTCTGCCTCAAGTTCCCCGCCGAGGGGGGCATTGGCTACTCCCGGGGGAATCAGAAAATCGCCCGTGCCTGCTATCTTCAAGTCACTAAGAAGGTAAGTAAGACGGAATTCCGTGTTGACACCATCACCGGAACCATCGACCAAGAAGAAAAGAGGCCGAGGGGTGAACCAGCCGAGGACGTAGAAGACTTTGCGCTCGATCCGGCCCAGCCGGAGAGAGTCGTGAAGATTGGAGCCCAGCTCCCTGAAGATCTGAAGACCGGTATCACCGACGCCCTCCGCGCCTACTCCACTGTCTTTGCATGGGGGCCGGAGGACATGTCGGGAATAAGCCGAAGGGTCATCACCCACCGCCTCTCGGTGGACCCCTCGGCAAAAGCAGTACAGCAACGAAGAAGACCCCTCTGGGCCGAGAGAAGGGAATTTGTGAAGAAGAAGGTCGCCATGCTCCTCTCTATTAAGCACATCAAGGAGGTGAAATATCCCTCATGGCTGGCCAACGTAGTCCTCGCACAGAAGCCCCCTACCTTCCGCATGTGCGTGGACTACACCGATCTCAACAAGGCGTGCCCTATGGATCCATTCCCTCTACCAAATATTGATCAACTGGTGGATGAGACCGCAGGGTGTGAGATCATGTCCTTCCTCGATGCCTTCCGAGGGTATCACCTAATTTTCATGCACGAGGAAGACGCCGAAAAAACTGCCTTCATGACTCCCGAGGGCATCTTCTGCTACCTAGTAATGGCCTTCGGCCTAAAGAACTCGGGGGCCACCTACACCCGGATGGTGGCCCGGGTCTTTCAAGCCGTCCTAGGGCGCACCATGGAGGCCTATATTGACGACATGATCGTCAAGAGCAAACAATCTTCCAGCCATGCCGACGACCTCCGGGAAATCTTCGACATCATGCAAAAATTCAACCTTCGGCTAAACCCGAAGAAGTGCACCTTCGGCGTCCAAGGGGGCAAATTCTTGGGCTACATTGTGAGCCGAAGGGGTATTGAGGCCAATCCCGAGAAGATCCAGGCCATCATCGACATGGAACACCCACGCAATGTGAAGGAAGTTCAACGGTTGACGGGCCGCCTAGCAGCCCTCAACCGCTTTCTATCTAAATCAACGGAGAAGTCTTTACCCTTCTTCCAAATCATGAGGAAGACGGCTGGTTTTCAGTGGACTTCAGAATGCCAGGAGGCTTTCGACGAGCTCAAACGATATCTATCTTCACCTCCTGTGCTCTCCAAACCCAAGGTAGGGGAGACCCTCTACCTCTACCTTGGGGTCAGCCCGGCGGCCATCAGCTCTGTGCTCATCCGGGAGGAAGACAACATCCAACATGCCATCTTCTACGTTAGCAAGACCCTAAGAGAGGCCGAGCTCAGGTACTCTCCTGTGGAAAAAACGGTGTTAGCCTTCGTTTGGACCGTCAAGAAGTTGGGCCACTACTTTCAGGCTCACCCGGTTCAGGTCCTCACTCATCAACCCCTCGGCGCCCTCATGAGGAGCCCCACCAGCTCCTCCCGCATGGTGAAATGGGCTATCTTCTTGAGCCAGTACAACATTGACATCCGTCCAAGGCCTGCCATCAAGGGCCAAGCCCTGGCGGACTTTGTGACGGAATGTACCACAAGGGCAGCCACAGACGGGGGGCCCTCGGCTACCTCGGACGACTGGTGGACCCTCTACACCGACGGCTCCTCCGCGACCAAAGCATGCGGGGGAGGGGTAGTCCTCATTACTCCCGAGGGCTTCAGGGCCTACTATGCAATCCACTTCTCTTTCAAAGTCTCCAACAACGAGGCCGAGTATGAGGCCCTCCTATGTGGCCTTCGGCTGGCTGCCAACATGAAGGCTCGGCAGATCCACATCAAATGCGACTCCAAGTTGGTCGTTGGCCAAATCTCCGAGGAATATGAGGCCAAGGAGGGAAGAATGAAACAGTACAAAGAGGCGGCCAAGGAGTTGCTTAAGGTATTTGAGGCACACTCTCTCACTCAAATACCGAGGGCTCAGAACTCCGAGGCCGACATACTATCTAAGCTCTCGGCCGACTCCCCCGAGCACATCTCCAAGATTGCAAAAATTGAGGAACTCAGTCTCTCAAGTATCCATGCAAGCCCCGTTATGAACATACAACAACGCCAAGAGGACTGGATCTCAGATATTATCACCTTCATCTCCACAGGGCAGCTACCCGAGAACGAGACCCGCGCTAAACTGGCAAAACTGAGGGCTCCTAGCTATACCATCGAAGACGGAAGGCTCTACAAACGGTCTTACAACGGCAAGCTACTTCGGTGCCTTCATCAGGATGAAGCCGAGGTCGCAATGGAGGAGGTGCACAGTGGCACTTGCTCAGCGCACCAGGGCCCCTTCTCCATGTCCCGAAGGCTCATTCTCCAGGGCTACTTCTGGCCGACCATGGCCAGAGATTGTGCTGACCTTGCCCGAAGGTGCGCCGCATGCCAACATTTCCAGAAAGCCCCCGGCAAGCCAGCGGTCAACTATGCCCCCATCAGCACATCTGTCCCCTTTTCTCGATGGGGGATAGACCTTGTGGGCCCTCTGCCGAGGGGTACCTCCAACAACAGATACATCATTGTGGCCATCGACTACTTTACCAAGTGGGTGGAGGCTGAACCCCTCGCCAGTATCACAGAAGCGAAGTGCCGTCATTTTGTCCTCAAGAACATCCTCACAAGGTTTGGCGTCCCCCAGCAGATCATCTCCGACAACGGAACACAATTTGAGGCAACTCCCTTATGTGCCCTTCTGGAGGCATGGGGCATCAAACACACCTTCTCCTCCGTTGCCTACCCTCAAGGCAACGGGCAAGTAGAGAACGCTAACCGTACCTTGCTCGAGGGCCTCAAAAAGAAGCTGGAGGCCGAGGGCGGTGGCTGGGTGGAAGAACTCCACAACATCCTTTGGGCCTACCGTACAACCCCTCGGCGAGCAGCAGGTGAAACACCCTTCTCTCTCTGCTACGGTTTTGAAGCCAAAGCTCCTACGGAAGTCACCCTTCCCACCCGGAGGGTGATCCAATATGACCCCGAGGTCAACGACAACAACATGGCCCTCGACCTCCACCTCCTTTCAGAACGCCGGGAGCAAGCCTTCATCCGGGCAGAGAACTACTGAAGGCAAGTCAAAGGCTACATCGACGCCAAGGTTCGCACCCGAGAATTTCAAGTGGGGGACTATGTCCTCCGGGGAGGGAAGCCAGCCAACCAACCGAGGAAGGAAAAATGGCACCAAAATTCGAAGGCCCCTACATCATAGCAGCCATCATCAAACCCGGGACTTACAAGCTCAAACGCCCCAACGGGAAAGAGGTCCCTAGGCACTGGAATGTACACCACTTAGTTAAATTTTATCAATAATGTAAGAGCGGCCAAGCCCTCATAAATAGTGAATGTACTATCCTATGGCCCAAGGCCTCCAATTTTGAAGAATGAAGACACATTCAAGACATCAAGAACAAAACACTTATGAGCGGCCAAGTCCTCATACTGACTACAGGCCCCAGGCCTCACCACGAGGAGAACCCCCTCCGGCACCAAGTGCCGAGGGCGGACACCATCAACACCTACGACAACAGTGAAAACACCATGTGTTTTCAGTCAAGACCCCTCGGTACCAAGTACCGAGGGAGGGAACTCCCATCACCGACGACAAGAAACACCAAGTGTTTCATTTACCTTCGGCACCCAGTGCCGAGGGTACACCTCCACCATCAACATCAAAAAACGAAGAAAAGCCAAATGTTTCAAAGAAGACCCCTCGGCACCCAGTGCCAGGGATACGCCCTCCTGTCAACTTTCAAACACCTGTTGGAAAACGCCAAGCGTTTCCTTCGAAGGCCCTCCGGCACCCAGTGTTCGTATAGAAGACTCTTCGGCACCCAGTGCCAGGGGTACACATCTCCACCTTCAAACATCATAAGGAAGGACACTAGGTGTTCCTACAGAAGACCCGTCGGTACCAAGTACCGGGGGCTACATATCGAAACTAACACCAAGTGTTGTTTCTAAAGTCGTACCCCACGATGACGCATATACCGAAGGCGCCACCATCGGTGTCGGCGGCACGTAGTGCCCCCGGCCATTTGCAACTAGTGTGCAAATGAAAACCCTTCCTTGAAACGTTTTCCGCGTCACTACCCCCAGGGTATGACAGGCATGAGAAATGCCCAGGATTCGACTTTCAAAAATGGAACGCTTTCCGCGTCATCACCCCAAGGGTATGACAGGCACGAGAAATGCCCAAGATTCGACTTCCAAACCGAAACGCTCCCCGCGCCACCACCCCAAGGGTGTGGCAGGCCACGGACTATGTCTAGCGCCGAGGGGACGACTTTCAAAAATGAGGCGCTTTCCGCGCCATCCCCCAAGGGGAGGCAGGTTACAGACCATCATATCTTGTACCCAGGAAACGACCCTTGATCCCCTCGGAACTCGGAAGGTTAACCCGAGGGAGGAGAGCCATTGGTGTATTCTGATGGTCTCCTGATAGGCCCAGCCTTGCCAAGAAACCAAGTTTCTTGATGCCTTCCCTTCACCACCAACCAAAAAAAAAAGAGGGGGTGAAGGGGAGTAGACTCAGCGAGAAATCAAAGAGTACACTCCAACAGATCACAACATGCCGAGGGCTCCCCACGGGAACACCTCCGGTAATTGAAGGCTCCTATTTCCCGAAGAATACTACTCAAACAAATATCATCAAGAAACGGCTAAGTCCACTGCTTGGTCACCTCCGGTCACACAAGCCCCGAAGGCTTCAACAATACAAAGGGACTGGACTATCCAAAATCCACTAAACGGTACCTCAAACAAATACCGAGGGCATCTGTTATGCACTAATACCGAGGGCCCCTACCCCATGACAAGGGACACAACTGGCTAAGTCAAACTCTACAACTTTTCAAGTGTATGCCGAGGGCACATAACTCCTCATCGGCTTTCTTTACAACAACAGGATTCCACACTTTTCCTAAGTCCACACTTTTGGAAAATGACAACAACCGGAGGCTAATATATCACCCGATAACCGAAGGCATCTATTACAAATCATCAAAGGCCAACCGAGGGGGCTTATTTCAAAATATCTGCCCCTCGGACAGACTCCTCACTGACAGAAGGTTCAACATCTACGGCACACTTTGAGATTTTCCTAAGTCCCTCATATTTGGCCCTCGGTCAAATACTCATACAACACAAGTGCCTCCCAATCACCCGAAGGGTCCTATTCATATACCCGGAGGGATCTACGTCCGGAAGCTCAACATCAATTCACGCTTAGAAAATATTCTAAGTCCTAAATGAGTAGCCCCCGGGCATCTCGCAAGAGTGACGCAGAGTCAGAGGGCACCTATCACCTGAAGGCGGCACAACGGAGCAATGCTTAAAAAAAATCCTAAGTCCTAAAGATTGCCCCCCCGGCCCAATCAATATTACAGCTAAGGGAATAGGATAGCCGAAGGCTATGCGGTACAACGGCACTTAGAAAATTTTCTAAGTCCTACATACTTTTCCCTCGGTCAACTACTCATACATCAAGAATGGATGCCATCGCCCGAAGGCTCCCAAGGGAAAAGCTACACTTAGAAGTCTCTATGGGTCCTACATATTTCACCCTCATCTCAACTCATGAAGGGACCTAATAGCCGAAGGCTACCTATCAATAAAAGGCTACAGTACACAAGGAATCAACACTGAGGAAAATTTTCTAAGTCCTGAAGAATTGGCCCCCGGCCTAATCAACATTTCAGTTGGGGCTCCACAGTAGCCGAGGGCTACATAACACACTACATTTGCAAAAATTCTCTAAGTCCCAATAACATGGCCTTCGGCCATCACTAAACCACCATACATTCATACGTGAGGAAAGCATAAAGGAGAAGGCATACATTCAAACATAGGGCGCATTCAAATGTGAAAAGCCTAGGGGCAGCATGCATTCATCAAAAACAGAAGTAAGTGTAAAATTACAAACAGGCCGAAGCCGAAGGATCAATAGTATTCATTACAAAAATTTGTTCCGAAATTTCTAAGTACAGAATCATTCAACAACCTCAACAGCATCATTCCCCGGGGCGTCCTCTGCAGCCGGCCTCGACGATACCTCCGCTCCGGCCTCAACAACGTCATCCTCGGCCTCCTTCTTCAGCTCTGTGTCCTCAAGATCGGGCCGTTGTACACCTTCGGGAAGGGATTCACGGACATCAGGCTGCAGGGGAGGAAGGCCATATGCCGAGGGGGCGAAGTCCTTTGGCTCAATGTTCAGGTGCCGGGCCATCCTCCGATAGATGAGGGCCTGGGTGAAGAATTCGTCGGCCTCATAATATTCCCTGCCCTTCCGGGCCATCCATTCCCACCCAGGACCCTAGGCCCATTCATCAACGCATGCCTCCACGACCGAGGACACCCACACCTTGCGTCCCTCGGCTCTCCAACCCTCGGCGACGAAGGCGTCAACGGCCTCCTCCTGAGCCTTGGCGACGGCTAGCGCATTGGAATCCTCGGCCTCTTTGGCAGCCCTCCTGGCCTCCTCAGCAGCGGCCTCGGCATCAGCCTTGCTCTTTTCTGCGGCCTCCAATTTTAGCTTCATTTGCCGAAGCTCCTCTTCTAGCCTGGCCCCCAGCTTCACGGCCTCCTTGTTTTTGAGGATACACTCCCTCATTTTGGCGTCCTGCTCCGCTTTATGGAGGCGCCATTCTTGAAGCCTCCGGGCCTGTTCGCCGAGGGCTAGACAAGCCTGCGGATCAACAACAAAAACGGTTAAAGGCAGTCACGCAAAATGATCAAAGGAAAAGAGGAAGAAAGCCGAGTGAACACTTACAGAGAGGGAGGAGCGGAGAATGTGGTCTTCGAGGGCCGCATCATTATAAGCCCCGAGGGCAGCCCTATCCGTCTCAGGGGTTATGCCCCTCAAGATGGCCCCCGGGTCAACAGCGCCGCTGGCCAGAGATGTACCCCTCGGAAGAGAAACATGGAGGACCTCAGGCAGCAACTCCTCCGCCCCCACCAGCGGTCCATCCGATTGTTTCTCCACATGCACCCCGGAGGCGGGGTGCTCATCAACAATCACAACCGGGGGCTCTTTATCGGTGATATCCCCCTTCTTCGGCTTTTTGGTAGCCGGGGGGACCCCTTGGTCGCCGCCTTCCTCTTGCTGGCAGCGGCATCGCCCTCGGATTTCTTGAAGAGGGCAGTGGCGGGCTTTTGGTTGCCCTGTCCCGACCCCTTCGGGTCCTGTTTCTTCAGACGCGCAAGGCCCTTCACGTTCACCATGGACACGGGGATACCTGCAAAAATACGACAAAGGATTAGGCCGACGGGTCGACAGCGAAGGGACAATGACATCCAAGCAAACAAAAAAAGAAAAAAAACTAAGTACAAAAATCTAAAGCCCTCAGCTCCTACCTCCGGCTCCTCTGAAGGCCTTGTTGAAGAGAGGATACTTCTCGTCGGTCTCCCCTATGAAGCGGTACCTTCGGAACCTGAGGGTGTATAAGTCTTCCTCAAGGGTGCAATCTTTGATCGCCACATTCTTATTCTTCCCTTCCGGGAACTTGGCGAGCTTTAGGCCGTCTTTCTCGAGAGCAGCACTCCTGATCTTTTCGTGCCTTCGGAATCGATCGCGTAGTTCCCTCGGGAATGGGTTCTCGCCCAACTTCACATAGCACCAACGTTCCCTCCACCCTTTGTTTGAAGAAGGGGCATCGGAGAATAGTTTGAAACGGGCGATCTGCTGCAGATTCGCGTATCCTTCGCCGTTTTCGTGCCCCCCTCGGCACAGATTAAAGCTCTGGAAGAATAGATCCAGGCTGGGCTTCACCCCTCGGGACTTGCAGAGCTGGAGGAACCCCGCAATGTAGGAGTGGCTGCTGGGCGTAAGCTGGCAGGGGACCAAACCAACAAACCTCAGGTACTCCCGAAGGAACGGGTGCAGAGGGAACCTAAGTCCCATAGAAACCGAGAGGACGTGAATGGCGATACACCCCTCGGGCGCCCTGGACAACACGTCGTCAGGACCCGGCTCCACCACTTCGGTCGAGGGCCCCACGTGCAGCTGAGTAACGTACAGATCTGCCCTATCGGCTTTCGACTTAATCTCGAGGGACTCAGTGTTCAACCAACTGTACCCCTCGGGCATGTCCACTGGCTTTCCTTGATCAACAGCTCTCTCCTTCTTTTTGGTAGCGGCCTTCTTCTTCTTCTTCTTCAACCCGGAGACCGCCCTCAGAGGTGTCGGATCTAGCGGCCTCGAGCTACTTGCTTCCCCAGAACCCCCCCCGGAGGGGGGGGGGGGGAGAACAGCAACTGTAACCTTCATGCTCTCATTTTGCGCCTCATCCTCCGCCACCTGGTACGCGAAGGCTAATTCTTCATCTTCGCACTCCTGTTCGAAGCCCTCGGCTTCCACTTCAGCAGCAAGGGCCTTCTGCAACTCCAAGGCTACAGCTTCGTCATCGGCAACCGAGGGCGCACTGCTAGTTGACTCAACATCGGAAGCAATCTCATCCTCAACCGAGGGCTCCCTCGAGATATTCTGCGAGTCGCTTTGGGACGACATCCTTGGTGTACTTAAGCTAAGACTCCTAAACCGAGGGTTCTCTACAAAGCTTTAACACCTAACTTAAGGCCAGGGAGCAAAAGCTTACGAAAAACGGTGAGGAACGAAGGAAGAACTGACCTCTGAAAGTTGCTGTGATCGAGGGTGATTTTCTCTCTAGAAAAATTCCGACAGAGCTTCGCTAAGACAGGTGATCGCGCAAGAGGAAATGACTCTGGCTCTGGGGTATTTATAGGCGCTGGAATCCGGGCTTGGGCCCGGAAACCGGGCCTCCGGATGGACCGTCATCATTACGCGCCGTGTTTTCACCCAACCGGTGACGCCGCCCACGGTCAGCCAACCGTCACGCGCCACGTGTCCTCCTCCCCCAACGGCTATATCCCGCCGATACATATTCCAATGGCTATATTTCAAACGGCTATATTCTGGAAGCCCCCGGGTTTTCTACTTCACTCCACTTCATCAAGGAGAGCCTCCGGGTACACCTACCCAGAGACGCCCCCGGGTTGTGCCCCACACAGCACATAACAGACGCCTTCGGGATCACTCCTTCAGAAGCCCAAGGCTTCATGACAGGCCACCCCCCGGGGATTCCCCCTCAGCGCTGTAAGAACTGGGTAGCCCCCGGGGAGTTGCCTCATTGACGGATAGCCCACAGCACACAGGTAATGGGAGCCCTCGGATATCCTCATCACCAACTAACCAGCAAGCAGGGGACCCCCTGTAACAACTCAACTACTGCCCTCATTCATCACGCCCTCGATCCCCAGATCGAGGGGCCCCCCGGTACCTCCCAGGACATCAACAGCGTGCCTTCGGCAATACAACAAACACGCCCTCAGACTATGAGAGCCTTCGGCATCAACATTTCGCTTCATTCCAAACCAAGGCTTTAACCTTTTTGATTCATCCTTGGGGGAATTCGGTGCACTCTTTTTCCCTCATTAGGATTTTTTCCCACAGGGTTTTTCCTAATGAGGTTTTTAACGAGGCATCCCCCCAAAATGAAACGAAAAGCGTCAGCCTTCGGCCCACAACAGCAACGCAACTACTCTACTCCTTTTCACCACTTTACAAATGCCTCAAGGAGTGGGGGACTGGAGGACCCCCTCGGGAAATCATTAAATTACAAAATTGGTGAAAAATTCCAACAAACGGCAAAGCAAGCCCTCAAGTCCCGACATGTGGGTAACTGAGGGACTGCCTTCGGCAGGGACATGAAAGCAACAACTCCTCACCAACTTCAGAGATTACGACAGGACAACATCAAAGGGAAAGCACAAATTACTCCTTTTCCCTCAAGTACCTTTCGGCAAAAGGAGTGAGGGACTCCTGATGGAGTATATGGCCCGGGAACCCCCGGCCCACAGACTCCTACTACTCCAGTGAAAGCCCAACAGGCCCAGAAGGCCCAACAGGCCCAAATCACAGCGCCCAGAGTACCGAGCAGCCCGTAATACACACCAGGGGTGCCTTCGGCCCCCTGGCCGAAGGCTAAAACTCTCACAGAACGGGTTTCTCAAGCAAACTAAGAAATTGGGAGAAAACGGCGAGAACAGTAGCCCTCGGCACCAGGAGCCCTCGGCACCAGGGTGCCCTCGGCACTGCTCTATAGCCGAAGGCACCTCACTCGACAAGATCTCCTCTTCACGCGCATACAGATCACCGTACCCTGTACAACGTCCCATCCAACAGCCGCATTAAATGCGGCCACATGCGGTTGCCAGCGCCAACCGGATGAGGTGACCTCTCGGCCAATGGATGCTTGACACGTGTCCCTGTCCGGCATTTATTGCTACTATAAATAGCACCCCCTTTTCCCCGTTGTAGACCACGACATTCATACTGAATACACTCTCTCTCTTACTTACTTGTGCTCTGACTTCTCTCTAAGTTATTCTCAGCAATAACCCCTCGGATAAGCTGCCCCCCGGGTAGACTATCCATCAGGGGCTTGCATGCCTAATGATGCCAAGTGTGGCTTGAACACTTGTACTAAATGTTTCTGCTGCTTTTATTAAATGTTTTACATTATGTTTGTTTATGGATGTACTATGTGTGAATGGTATTCAAGACGCCTTGTATAGCATGGATGAGTTGGACTGCGGTTGACTATTCGTACTTTATGGTGGATTGTTGACGTGTCCGGGTAGGTCCGGGGCGTGACACAAGCTTTCAGGATGTGAGAAAGTTCTCTTATAGAAAGCTGAGCTATATATGTGTGATTAGAAAAAATGTGAACACTTTCTTATAGTAAGTTTTTTCTCATAGTAAGTTTTCAGGATGTGTGAAAGTTCTCTAGGCTTACTAATCTATGTGTTATTACATAAAAATGTGAAGCCACCTTTTATGTATTGCTTATGACTTAAGTTGTAGTGATTATTTTTGGATGGATTATTCTCAAAAAATAGAATCACCAAAATGCACCCAAATATTTATGTGCTAAGCAATCAGAGTTATGGTTAGTGGGGGTCAAATAGCCCAATTGACATTTAGAGCTACCATGTACCCCTAATTTATCTCTTATTTTCTAATGTTAGTAGTCTTAAATTCGACAAATTCTTAATTGGAAAAAAGAGAATTTTAATTTAATAGCAAAGGAAAGTGAACTGAGTTGGTAAAATAAACAAAGAATAAATTTCATATCTAAAGAGGAAACATTTTGCATTGATGATTCAAATCATGAGTGTATACTCTGACTTAACTTATATCTCTGCTTTGGTAATTGATTTGTTTTTCTTCTTCTCAGTTGTTATAACCTTGAAAATCACAATTTTGTGGCATATACTACTCATATCTCTCGTGTATAACAAGTTGAAAAAGTTTCGGATAAAGGAACTAGAGGGTGTTCTCGCTAAACTTGGTCCATAAAAGCAAGGAAAGAAATAGATGTGGCCAAGTATTGGACATCTTCTATGATGATCAGGCTAAATTATGAATGAAAATAATTTATGTTTGTGCATTTCCTCATGTAAACTTATATGACAGTGTGAGTCAACTGATTTATTTACTCTTTGCTAATCTTGGATAAATTTCAGAAATGTATGAAAAGAAGAACGTTGTTGCTATGAAAAGGTGGAAATTATTGTGGATGAATTTTACAGGTATATTGTATTTATTGATGTCTACTTTTAGACTTGAGAACATTAGAGGTGAGATACAAAGGACAAAAAGGAGGAAAAAGATAAAGGGTTAAACTAAAGTTGAGAATTGAAATTTCTGTTGAACTTTTATATGTTCTACACATGTTTGATTTTGGCTTGCGATTTTGAGCTATGATACTGGGTGATATCACATCGCTCTATGGTGATCGGAGATAAACATTTTTTTAAAACTTTATATGTATGGTTTAAGTCTATTGCTATATCATTTTAAAACTAAAAACATCAATGGTGTGGTAAACTCCGTGGTTCACCTGAGGATGACAAAAATGTTACTTTGTACTATTATAATAGTTGAAAGACAAAAAATGTCACTTTTTTGAAAACCGAAAGACTAAATATGAAAATTTTCAAAGACAATGTATCAAAAGTGTCGGTGACATAATAGACGAATGCAAAAGTGTTAGTGACATAATAGTCGAAAAACTAAAAATGGCAAAAACTCTAATTTAATCAAGTAGAACAAATACACATAATTGTAATATGTATATCATAAGTGGTTTCGTGTATTAAACATTCAAACTCATGCATTTGCATTATTAGAATCTCAAATTGAATCATGAAATCCAAATCTCAGATTGCATTATTAGATACTTTTCCTCCTCTTTCCCGCGATACTTTGTTGTTTTAGAAACTCGATACTTTGTTGTACAACACTTTTAAACCATTCCGTATATGGAGTATAATACTACGTACATAGTGTATATGTTTATCTAGAGTTTTTTTTCGAATTAATGTTAATTAATTAATTAATTAATTACGAAAATAATACTGAAAAAAAGTATTTACCGATCTACTGCTGGGTTTAACCAACCGTTGGGCGACTTTCCCTTCCATATGAACGCAGACCAGCAGCTACTGCCAGCCACGCACGATCATGTCTGCAAGGGGCACGTTCGTGCCTAATTCCGAAAACAGAATTTCAGCATTTTTTTGCCCCAATTCAACCTAAACTCATCTGTTCGCGATAAATAAGGTCTCTCTTCTTCTGTTTAAGTGTTATGAGCCAGATACAACACATTATAAAACATACAACACACCTGTTCACAAACACATACATAACATTACTCTCAACAACATACAAAACACCTTGTAAAGACCCTTTACAAATCGAATACAAAACCTAATATTCATACTCGAACACATCAAGACAACATACAAGAGTTTAGAAGAAAAAATACGTAAAATGTTGTAAATTGTTCCTACAACATCTACTGTACAAGAAAAACTGCAATACAAAAGGCAAACTACAAGTTCTCATGGTCATCTTGATCATCGTGGTCATGGAGATGTTGCTGCTGATGTCTACGTCTACGCCTACGCCGTGGTCGTGGTTGAAGAACCACTCTCTCATGCTGCGTCTGGGATGATGAAGCCGCCGCTGCACTAGACGTCGATGGCATCTCCTGAGATGGGGGCATGTGTATAAGATGGCCGTAGTCGACTCACCCCAACACATCTGAACATAAGGAGGCAATGCCTGTCAGAGTATGTCCATACATGTCCACATCATGAATCACTCACTGTGACAGTAGCCCGCTAATGTATACGCTGCAAAGCTCGTGTCTGAAATATGAAACACAATTACAATTACATTGAAATACATACAATTATTAAATAAATAAAATGACTTACTTTACTAATTAGTAATATAATCACCGTAAGATGCAAAGCCAAGGAGCTAGGCTGATAATGATGAGTAGGGAGTCTGAACAAAGGAGACACAAACAAACGAGTGATGCTGTAATACCATCCCATGTAGTCTCCTGAAACAGATGGGACAAATGTTGCCATGTCGGTGTCCCAGTCACAACTAGCTCAGCTCGCCTGTCCCACAGAGCGACGTATTGGACATGTCTGAGTGCCCAATCCTCCGTATGTTTCCCACGCCTATCCAGCCTATGAAGCTCTACATAAGTGTTGATAGGCCGTAGAATGACCTGCTCAAACCCAAACTGTCGCAAGACTTGATCAGGCAAATGAAACTCAACAATGTCAAAACATATCAACGGCACACGTGCTTGCCATATGTGACTATGCTCTCGTCCAGCTGGGGGCAACTCTGCGAACATCTCAGATGTATACGACATCCATGTAATCTGTTTTATAAAGATACAAAATTAGTATTTATGCTATACATATTATAGCATATGTTATATTATCCACACGATACATGATCCTCAGACATCCGATCAAAAGCATCCCTGTAGACACCGAGCCCAGTAGCGGATGACATGCGACTTAGACCAGCAAATAGCCATCTAACGATTCATGTAACCGTTTCATTAATATGAATATTATTAATATACTTACATTCAACATACAATAACATAAATACTAACGATTGAAAACATACTGACGGCCTAGAGGGTCCTCACCTCGTACATGATGTGCTCCCAGAAGACGTGGAGGCTCACCAGGGAGTGTGTGTCCATCAATGCCATGATATGCGACTACAAGGGGACGCCCAATGTTGATATACTCCCATGCAATGCGACTACAAGGGGACGTTCAATGCCATCGTTCTGTTTTGTGGCTGGCCGGTGTTTTTACTTAAGGGAAAGTCGTCCAACGGTTGGGCGATATATAAATCGCCAAACGGTTTGGCGACTTATAAGTCGCCCAACTGTTGGGCGACTTACCCTGACCATGGTTAACCCAGCAGTATATTGGTAAATACTTTTAACCTAACCCTATTTTCGTAAATAATTAATTAATTAACATTAATACGGAAAAAAACTCGTTTATCTATAATGCCAAAGCATTCATGTCATACTAACAACTAGGCTATTGACACATTTATTTGTGGGATATGGTTAGAATTATACTCGAGTAGTTAACTTGGTATGCTACATGTGTTCATACTCTTCTAGTAGAGTGTTCTCTTCACCATATTATTTTCCACTACAAAAAAATAAGAGCTTTGTCATGGATTTTGTCACGGCCAGTATCCGTGACCCAACTGGTGGGACAAACATTTTGTCACGGATCTGAAACCGTGACAAACTTTGTCACGGATTAGTCACGGATACATTTCGTGACAAAGTAGGTCACCGGAGTAACGCATGTTCTTATTTGTTACGGATACATCCATGACAAATATTTTTTTTTATTTTTTTGTCACGGTTATATCTGTGATAAATATTTTTTTATTTTTAAAAATTATTTTTTTTGTCACGGAAGCTATCCGTGACAAACCTTCTTAAATTTTTCAAATTTTTCGAAATGGGCTGGGCGGGGGGTAACTTCGTGACAAATCAAACATTTCTGTGACAAAGTTCATGACAAATATCTGTGACAAAATGGATGTTTGTTTTGTAGTGTTCATAGTATATTTCCAAGTCTTATTTCGTTCCGGGGGAGGATCTAGAAAACTTAGTTATTGGGGGCACTGTACTTACTAAAAATATTTTTGATTTGATTGTTTCAGTCTTAGATCAGATCAGACCAAATCAGATTTCGGCAATGGTAAATATAGAACAGAGACCGTTTGAGCGATCTCAGATCAACAGTCGATTAACTAAAAATAATAAGAAGAAGAATTTTAACAGTAGAAGAATAATTCATCAACATTCAATACCGTATATTCATAAAGATGTAGAAATAATGGATATTACACGGATGAACTGTTGAAGGAGAATTATCTAGGTACTAGCTACGAGAATAATAGATGCGGAATAATTTGTGTACAGACTTATCTCTCTCTAACGTGGGAGCTTCGACAATGATGTGGCTATTCCAATTTGAATCTCTTAGGCATGTTCAGTCATGCTGTCTCTATTTATATGCATATTGCCGAACATCCTAATTACAATAGGATGAGCCTGATTAATCTAATTAAATAACCCCTAATTAATTTAATAACCCACTAATTAAATCTAATAGACAAAGATAAATCTAATTAAATTGAACACAATAAAATATGTTCTAACAGAGTTACAGAGACCCAATAGATCAAACTAGTTTAAACTAGACAAGATCAGATTAGACTTAAACAAATCAGATCAGAAAACTCTCAAATTAAAAACAACTTGAGTAAAAGTGATATGCTTCGTATAAGGATGTTTTTACTTGGACTGTAATTCCTCCCAGACCAGACCAGACCAGACCAGACTAGACCAGATCAGACCAGACCAGACCAAACCAGACCAAACCAGACCAGACCAGCAAATTACAGTCCAAGTAAAAACATCCTAAGACTGAAACATCGGAATATACATTTATTTGAAATGATGCAATTCATAACATTATTGAAATACAAAAATCTTTTGTCTTGAATTTTATCATAATTGCTCTCTATGAGATTTCATTTTTTGAAAATGATCCATTAGATCATCGCAATCTCATTTCTAATTATATATTCACATAATTAGACAAGAATTTTTATTAATATAGAACTTAAAAGATAAATGAATTATCAATTCGAAACTTGAAAGATAAAACGTGTCAATATAGGACCCGAATGATTAAAAAATATTAATTTAGGACCTACAATTCCATAGATTTTATTTTCTTTAGTTTTTTTATTAATTTCATTGCTTATTTTTGATAAATTTTATTCACAAAACTTGTCACCAATACGATTGTCTAACTTGAATTGTAACAATAATCATTGCAAAAACACCTTTCAACCAGTGCGATTTATAAGATAATAATAAGTGACTAAAGTGAAAAATAATAAATAAACTAAAATAAATATATGAAAATAATTACTATGTATTAACTAAGAAGTAAGTAAATATACAAATTAAATACTCCGTTTTTTATTAGTCTATTACTCTATTTACGATTAGAATCCAACATAACAACTTTTCTAAAACTTATTCTGCAATTTGCCAAGAAAAACTTATTCTGCAAAATAGGTATACAAATATCTATAAATAAATAAATATATAAATATCCCAAAAATCATAAACAGATCACCTACGGGCTTGCCATTCCACTTTCCACCGCTTTTGCATTCCAAAAGAATTGTAGTGTTTAATGGGGGCATCAATATTATTTTTATTGGGGGCACTAGTCATTAATTAATTGAAAGTAAAAATAATTAAACTAAAAATGTGATTGTTATTGGGGACATGTGCCCCCATTCACAACGCTTTGCATCCGCCCCTGTTTTGTTCAGTCCTAAACCAGACAAAAACATTCATCTCAGACCAGATCAAACCGGCGTGGGCTCCTCGGACATTCAGGTCATTTGTTTCGGACATAATGAAGAGGTGCTAAATTCATGTATCTGCTCAACTCAACTGAAATACATAGTATGTATGTATTTCTCTATATTTGAGCAAACACTATCAAGGTTGCCATATGGAGAGAAAAATCAATAAATACACATTATTGGGATATCATCATGAATACAATTGTGTCTCATTCAAACACACAATCCCAATGCAGATGGTGAATGCCTGCTTGATTGACCTCTTTCTTCAACCAAATGTTGCAAACCAATAAACAGAGAACTGTCCATCACCGTCTTCTACATCTAATCTTTGATACAAGATGGGCATATTGCCCCTTCTCCACCATTTGTCTTATCACTTGATGAGCTTTCTTAAGTTTTCCAGCATTCTTCAAATGACTTACCAGAGACCTATAAACCAGAAAATTCGGATAACAACCCCTCAACTCCATTTCTTTCAGCATATCACAAGCCTCCACAAATTTCCCAGACATACAAAGCCCGCGGATCATGGAATTGTAGGTAAACACATTTGGTAGCTGTCCCTTGCTTACCATCTCACCAAAAAGCTCCTCAGCTTTACAAAACTCCTCGGCCACAACATATGCTGTTATCATTACAGTGTAACAAACAACATCAGGGAAACAACCACCTTGGGTCACCATCTCTTCAAAAAAGTATTTACATGCATCTAAGTTACCGGCCCGGCTAAGCCCATCAATCAGAGTAGTGAAGTGGAGAATGCTAGGATTACACCCTACTTCTTTCATATGGTTCAAAAGATTAAGAGCTTCCAGTGGTTTGTTCCCTCTGCCAAGAACATGAAGAAGGAGAATGAATGTGTGGGAATTAGGGGAAACCCCCTTTGACTCCATTTCATTAAGCAATCTGTTAAACTGACAAAGTCTTCTTAGTCTGTATTTTGCACAGAGAAGTATGTTATAAGTTAGAATATCTGGGGAATGGCCTTCGAGCAACATCTGCTGATACACCCATTCGATCAGCTTGTAATGCTTTATGGATAGTAGACTGTGCAGGATTGCATTAAAAGAATGCTTGAATGGTCTATAGTTAAACCTCTTTGTTCGAATAAACTTTTGCACTACTTTCCTAGCTAATCCAGCATTACCACAACTACAAATCAATATGTTGAAAGTCCGGGCAGTTGTCGGGTACCCTTTCTCGATCATCTCGTCTAATAGTACCCTTTCAAAGAACACGTACCCAATTTTAGATGAATGTTTCTTATTTTCATAAAAAATTGTGACTCTTAGTATCCCTAACAGAACTTCCCTCACTAGAAGGCCACAAACCCTAACTTGTAAATCATCTAAAGCTGCTTTCTTGTCAAACTGGGGAGGACCATCTAGATGCAGAGATTCTAGAATCCTCTGAGAGTCAATTCTAATATTGCCAGCAAAACTTTTACTTGAGGGAATGTGGTTTTGCTGGGAGCAATTGCCTTCAGAAAATCCGTTGATGGACAAACGTCTATTTAGCTTTTCCTCAAAACTGCGATCAAAATTTGGAGTTTCTGAACCTTCACTCAAGTGGTACTCTATGCTTCCAAGCCCATTGACTACACTATCACCAACTGAGAAACTGCTAAAACAACAAAAACCCTGGATAACCCTTTGACCAAAAGATCTACAGAGTAAATGGAATGATAGTCTGGAATAACGGGGCATAGCCCCTCTATGTCAGTACTATTCCCCAATAATTACTTCCAAATTTCAAGATTTCCGGTATGTAAATGTCCATTAAGTGGAATCCCTGAAAAAACAAGTAAGGTTCCGAACACTGAAGTGAACTCATAAGAAGAAACGCAAATAGACACAAGATAACTCAACCTTTTAGCTGATTCGTTTCAATGAATCCAAAGTTAAATGACTTGGTAAAACTGAGAGGCCGATGAGTGCGTCTGATTTCTAACGATGCTGACAGAGGTTGTTAGAACGATGAGTGCGCGGGAGTGGTGCCTCCGTGCCTGACTACCTGGTGAACTGCTGGGTCAACCATCCGGTTACGATGGTTGTTTGTGGTGTCTGGTTGCACCAGAGTTTGGTGGATTTTCCAAGTCTTTTTTCACACCGGAATGAATGCTCAAGGCGACGGGACACAAGCACCAGGGTTTTGCTCTTTAAGATTCTTGATTTTTGGGCAGGAAAAACAAAACAATTTGGGAGTTAAATGCGCCAAACCCATGAAATATAAATTCGTCGCATTAACCCTTGTGATTTAAAAAATGCGTGAAACGTCTCTGTGTTTTAATTAATTATGCGCAAAACCCCTTTCAAGAAAAAATTTTACAATTTTGAAATCACTTTTTTTAATAATATGGTTGAATATGCAAGTAACTTTGTCAAAATTTCTAAATTATACAAAAAAAAAACTAATAATTTTTCATTTTTTAGAAATTATATTTGTTTTTGGAGGAGGTTTGACGCATGATTAATTATAACACAGGGGAGTTAGACGCATTTTTTAAATCATGGGGGGCTAACGCGCTGAATTTATATTTCAGAAGGGGGTTTGGTGCATTAAACCCTTTAATCCATCACTTAAATTTTTATACTAAAAAATTTATATAAATAAGCTTACTTTAATAGAAATGACCAATTCGATCATTTTAGAGTTTTTGACCTGTAATAACTCGTTTTTTATATTAAAAATCTCAAAAAAGTTGTTAAAATATAAAGAAATACATATACAAATTATGAAAAATTTCAAAATGTCAAAGCCAATATTATATTTTTGACATTATCACTTTATTTTTTCAGTTTTCTGATTTTTTATTTTTTCATTTTTATGTTTTTGAAATATTAATCTTTTTTTAAATTTATATATTTTTAACTTTTTTTTAAAGTTATATTAACTTTTATAAAATTTATCAACAGTCCTAATTTATTTTTTCCTAAAAAACATGTTATAGCAGGTAAAAATAACTTGATTGATTGTATTTCAAAAGCAAACATACTTATATTTGTACACTGAAAAATATAGAGCGAATCCGGTAAGAACGGACTTATAATGAGAACGAATCTGGACCAAATTTTGAATGAAGCGGTTCCGGTAAGAAGAGACTCTTTGGAGAAAAATGAGAACGAATCTGGACCGTTGGATTGTATCATGTTGAACTGAATTGTGCATTTGGTGAAATTGAAATGTGCATTAAATGATATTGAAATGTGCGGAATACAAATTTAAACTCAAATGTGCATTAGATGAAACTTAAATGTGCGAAATAAAAGGTACAAAAATAACATCACACCGTACATTTTATTCTACACATTTCAATGTCACCTAGTGCACATTTCAATGTCAACTAATGTACAATTCAACTTCATATAATGTCACTATATCGTATCATTTGTGCTGCACATTTCAATTTCACCTAATGCACATGCATTACAGTTTCATCTAATGCACATTTAATTCTACATAAAGCAAATCTAACGGTCCAGATCCATTCTCATTTTCTCCTAAGATCATGTTCTTATTTGAACCAAAACCTATATATATATATATATATATATATATATATATATATATATATATATATATATATATATATATATATATATATATATATATATACACACACACACACACACACACATACTACCCCCGTCCCATTAGAAGGTTCTCGTCCACTATTCACATGGTCAACTTAAATCATTTTTAATCTTTTACTTTATAAATCAATTTTTTATCAAATTTACATTTTTTTATCAGGCTTTGTAGCGGTTTTAATGTAGTTTCTGAATATGTTAATTTTATTTACTAAAAATAATCAGAGTGTGAACAGGGATTAAGTTGTTTTATCGTTAATCAAACATCGTAAACTGTCAACGGGAACCTTCTAGCGAGACGGAGGGAGTAATAAATATAAAAAAAAACTGCAAGGGACCAAGCCCCTTACTAGTTTCGCCCCTGCTTATACCTTATCGATGTATGACACATAATCTAGCAATATTTTGAGAAAAAGAGAGTCATATACTCCAGGGAGGCTCCGTTTGCAAGAAGGGGGGAAACATGATGATGGAGGCAATCTAGTAATGTAACAAGATGGGGATTTATAATTTTTTTAACGAGCGTAGCCCGAGTAAAAAGTTCTAATGAGGGAGCAAATTGTTGAATTTCAGGAAAGGCAAATTGCTACTAAGTAATAACTCCTCTTATAGGAAAATTGAAGTAAGCTTTAATACAATAACAATGATTTTATGTCACACAGTACACGGACAAGTATATGTGTATTTATATCAGTATGTACACACACATGACATTGCAAATGGCTTTATTATCATTGCAGTAATATGTATGTGAGCTTCCAAATCCTTCATTTCTTACATGACAAGGGGATGAAGCGTCCTAACCTCCACTTATAGGAGGAATAATGGCAAGCTCATCTTTGTCTTTGACAATGGTAGATTCTGTGATGTATTCCATGTTCAGGGCAAGGGCCATGCAATTACGTATCTCTTGCAATCCCGGAAACTTGATGATAACTTTATCCAAGCAATCTCTGGCAGTGCTGCCCAACGAAACTTCCAGAGGCATATTCTTCAAGCCTGTGAGGTCAGTGGCACGAGCAAAGAACAGAACATTTACATGTATATTCGCACCCCCTTTTGTTTGCAGCAAGCTTTCACCCTCTTCCACCTCATCTTTTCCGTGCACAACATCCATTATTAAAAAATAAAACCTGCATAGACATTGGACAGGGCAGCAGTAAAATATTATACAGTATATCATCATCTTCATTACACATTCATTCATGTATTGACAATTTCAACAAACCAGAGTCTATGCAATGCATTGATTTTACATCAAAGTTATCAAAAACTATGAATGCAAGAATGAAAATGTATGCAATCTTACAGGAAAGTTTCACATTTCCATAATAATGCGTGACCATCAAATTCCCTAAGCACCAGTCAATCCATGCAATTTTCGACGCGGTTTTTATCATGGGTTATCCGGAAACAATCTCTATGTGCTTTAGTAGAGCCTTTGCAGCACAGGGGTAATGTTGTTGTTGTGTGTTTGGTTGTGATATTTGTTTGGGAAGGGGACGTGAGGATTGATTTTGGTTTTATTATTTTGTCTTCATTGATTAATTTTAAATTACAAAATTGTTATATGTTTAATTAGTTGATCTACTTCTATACAAATCTTCATCTAAATTTTCTTTCAATCATCCAAAAGTAATACTACTTCATTAAATAAAAAAACAAAAACCACTCTTCCTTCCCTCTCCCAATATCCCCCAACTAAACAAAGGCAAAGAGAACTTTCGTCATTAGAAGGCCAGAGACCCTAATTTGCAAATCATCTAATGCCGCTTTTGTGTTGAACAGGGGGCATCTTGATTAAGAACTTATAGACTCTTTTGAGGCTCACTTCTTAAATTGCCAGCAAAACTAAGTGGTTTCATTGGGCCAGCAAAACTAAGTGGTTTCATTGGGAGCATTGCTTAAAAGACATTCTTGAGGCGTGTGTCAAGTTTCATCTCACTGTGAGGCGCTAAATAAACTTGTTGAGGCTTACGCCTCCAGTGGACCAAGGCATGGACCTCAAGGCATTTTGCGAGGCATAAGTGTTTTAAAAAACTACTTATGTGGTCATGGGGGTATTACTTGAATATGAATGGAAGTTACGCTGAGCTTTTTTATTCTTTACTCAACAAGCTTTAAGCCTAGTAAAAACCCTTAGATATATTCTTCATGTACACAATTATTTTAATGTAGCTTTTATTCTTTTGATGTATATCTAACATTCCACATCACACCACCTCAAACTTATTTAAAGTGAAAACCGAACTGATTGGAATCTAGCTTAGTAGGCTATTAATAGAAGGGTTTAATGCACCAAACCCCCTCTTGAAATATAAATTCAGTGCATTAGCCTCATGTGATTTAAAAAATGCGTCAAACCCTCTTGTGTTATAATTAATCATGCGCCAAACCCCCTTCAAGAACAAATTTAATTTCCAAAAAATGAAAAATGATTAGTTTTTTTTGTATAATTTAGAAATTTTGACAAAAGTTACTTGCATATTCAACCATATTATTAAAAAAGTGATTTCAAAAATGTAAAATTTGTTCTTGAAGAGGTTTTTGCGCATGATTAATTAAAACACAAAGGGGTTTCACGCATTTTTTTAATCCATTAACCCATTAAGGGGTTTGGCGCATTTAACCCATTAATAGAAATAATAATAATAGTAGTAAGTGTACTTGTAGTAGTATAAATAGAATGGGAGGGGAGAAAATAGGGAGGCAAGTATTCAGTTGGAATAGGCTTGGAGACTGGGCATCTCGAATTGTCTGAGGCTACGTATTCCTACTATTCTCTTCAATAAAGATTTCTTGATCAATTCTTGATCAATTCTTTTGGATTCTCTACTGTTCTTAGTCGTATTTTACCAGTGATCTATCACGAACATAAGCAAGGAGGTTGAGCTTTCAATAAAAGTGAAAGCATGTAGCAAACCATTGCATAATTAAGCCAAAAACACATAACTAGTAGCCATAGTAGTCATCATAACAGTAATAGTAGTGCTAATTACTCATGTTAACACATAACTTGCAAATAAAATCAGGCAAGGGTACAAATACTTAAAGCAATTACTCATTAAAACAAGTTTTGATTCCAAAATTGCTCATTAACATATTGCTCATTCTAGAAAAAAAACTAAAACAATGAGCATTAATCAAGAACATATTTTAAAACAATTTTTACATATTGTTCATTCTAAACTTTTACATATTGTTGATTAACTAACACTGAATTTTTTATGCGAATCATGGACTAAACAGAATAAACAAAAGCTAATCATGGACTGAAGCAGAGTGAACAATCATTATCACAAGTTTAATCATGCCATCATGGACTGAAAATCTGTTTTTTTTTTTCAAAATAGACAAAAGCAGAGTAAATGGCAAATTTTAAAAAAAGAGGGTTGGGGACTTTACAAAGTGGCAGGGAAAAATGTAAAAGAAAAATAGACAAAGAACGATAGAATCTGGGAACTTTAAATTCAAAAGGAGTACAAGTCGCTGAGAGCATTCATCATTTTCATTTACCCCAGTGCCGCAAAGGCTCTCACCTACGGTGGGGTAAGGGGGGTCGGATGTACGCAGTCTTACCCCTATATTAAAGCACAGAGAGACTGTTTCCGGATGACCCATAATAAAAAATCACATCCAAAATTGCATGGACTGGCTGTTGCTTCATAACAAAGAAGGGCAGACAGTTTAGTGAGCCATTTTGCTTTATTCCATCATAATCTCAAGCCAAAAAATAATGAATCTTTGGCTCCATTGAAAATGATGGAAAAAAGTCACTGAGAGCATTATATTAGGTAAAATAAAATCCTTGGAAAAGGAGAAGAAGTCTTGCAGTTTGAAGAAAAAATCTGATTTACATGGGGAGGACTGGAGGAGTCGATCGAAAGGTGTAACAGAGGGAAGAAGACTGTTCCACTTTGTCTTGAGAGAGTCGAACGACGACTGTAACACTGAGGAGTGAGGAGAGAAGGATGGATAGCCCTAAAAGAAAAACTGAACTAATACTAATTGCACCCATCGTGAGAGAGCATATGTGAAATCCTTAAGGCTCACCCATCGTGGCATACCCCCTCCTCTCCATCTCAGTAATACTCCCCAATTATTTATTCAAAACATCAAGATTTCCGGCATGTAAATGCCCACTAAGTGGAATTGTGGAAACCCAGATGAAATAAATGATGTTCCAAACACTGAAATGAACTTCATAAAAACAACACACAGAGAAAATTGTACTACCTTTTTGGCTGATCCGGGGTGAAATGAGTTGTCTAAAATGAATAGGGTTTATGTGTTGTTTTGTGGCAGTGGCGACTGCGAGATCTACACAGTGACTGTAAATACAGCAGATGACTTAAGGTCATAGACTCATAGGAGCTGTGGTTATGGAGTAGCCAGTTTAATGGTTTTTGAGTTTTAGTAGAGGTACACAGTGTAACTCATTTTTACCCCACCCCTAACGTGTGGCCATAAAATGGACATGGCGCCATAAATGAATTGCTTCATTTATGTGTGGCCATAAATGAATTGACCCCATTTATGAACACACATTAGAGGGTGGGGTAAAAATAGGGTACATTTTGGGGTACCTTAAGCATTTGTGATGGTTTTTTATGCTTTTTTTCTGCAAAGAGGTTAGGAGAGGTATATACTCTACAGGCCTGCAAAATTTGGGAATTTTCCCTTTGTAGATGCTTGTTACTAGGGGTGTGCATTATCCGGTTTAAACCGGAAAACCGGACCGAACCGGATCGGAAAAACCGGAACTGGATTGAACCGGAATGATACCCGGTACGGTTTTCAGTTATGAAAAATTAGGAAACCGGTTTCCGGTCTGGTTCCGGTTTAAAACCGGATTATTCCGATTTGGACCGGATTTAACCGATTTTGCTGTATTTTTAAAAATATATTTACTAATACTAATACTATCGTATAATACTAGTTATAAAATAAAAAATAATACTACATACTAATAACAATATATAATAGCAATCAATTTCATAATGATTATAATATATATTATCGTAATATTATATTTATCCATCCATTCATTTTTATTCTAGTCTCAAGTTACTCCAATATTTGCTCACTAAAATTAATTAAAATGAGTTTAGAAAACAATAATAATAAAAGTAATATTTTTAATAATAAGCACTCCATCTTTATTAAATGATTAGTAGCTTTTTTAGTAAAGAAACCACTTATTTATTTAGAAACCGGTTTTTCCGGTCCGATTCCAGTTTTGAGCTGGATACACCGGTTTGGTTCCAGATAAAAACCGGAATACATCCGGTCTGGTTTTCGGTTTCCATATCATGGCAAATCCGGTTCCGGTCCAGTTCGATCTGGTTTTGAACCGGTGCACACTCCTATGTTAGTCCCTGTTTCTAACAATCAAACAATCATAACAGGTGAAGAAGAGGCAGATAGAAAGATATTGAGATAAACAACAATTTTGGTATAGCGTGTAAAACGCCGATGCTCTCCCTCGAGAGAGAGAGAGCAGCGTAAACATAATCTCTCTATCTTGCCTCTATACTCTCTACTCGAGAGAGAGCAACTTTGGTATACCATGTAAGCCTTAGGTTTTCCATAAGTTAGCTTCCTTTTATAGGAGAGGATAGCTAACTTATGGGTTACAAAAAAGTTAATGGGCAGATATACATTTGTGGCCCATATTACCCATTTAATTAATAACTACACAAATACAAAGATATTTAATTAGATTGGACACCATAAAATACTCCTAACAATCTCCCCCTTGGTGTTCAATCGACATTGTAGCGCAAATATCTTTGTCTTTTCAGTGCAGCTCAGTTTCCTTTGACTTGCTTGTAAACCTTGCCTTCCAGAAGTCCGAAGGCACCTCTAGAATGGATGTTCTGATGATTTCCAAGCGCGCACGGGATCTATCTTCAGTATACGAGTATCTAACTTTTGTCTCCTTCACAATGTAATCTTTTTGACTATTTGAAGTGAATGCATTTGAGGAGACCTTTTCGGTGTCACTGTGGGAAAATTATGGTTGTTTTGTGAGCGTATCTGACCATTTGATTCGTAGTTGGCTTGACAATTTGGTTGTAGAGATAGAATATGATTTGTTGGAGGAGAGAAGTGTCCCAGAATGATTTGTTGAGAGTTATCAACATGTGGACCACTCTCCCCCTCATGACGATCCGATAAATCGGGGCGTCATGCCTTTATTGTTTTATTCTGGGAAACAAAAACAAAAACAAACAGAAAGTTAAAATGACAAAAACCAGATACACTGAGGTGTTCCGTTAACACAACATCAATGTAAACACTGATGTGTGGCCTGTATAAAATGATAGAAACATTAAAGCTCAGACAGGACTTCCAACCAGTCATTGTGAAGCATCTAAAGTAGATGTCACTCTGGTTGGTATGACATGATTATAAAGATCAGCATTAAGAAACTTGTAGCCCCCCGAGGTCATGTAGACACTCGTTATCATCATTATAGAGATAAACTTTAAAGCAATGACCTGAAAATGTTGGTGATTCTTATGTTGGAACAGCAGGACTTCCTTTCAATCATTGGTCTACATCTGTAATAGATGAGCCCTATGGAAGTTCTCGCGGATCATGAAGACCTGCAACTGATTCTAAAAGTGCGTTTGTGTCCTAGAAAATTCAAAACTTTTGGGAGTGGGGTAACTAGACACGACATGATCAATGAAAGTTCAGTGGCATGGGGTTGAGGTCACTGTAGTCAGTATCACTTACCTCGGAAGGAGATAGTAATGAGAGACGCGGTTCCCCGTGAAATATGATTAAACTCCTGTCTGTTGGGAGACGAATGAGTGGTCTTGGGTAGGATTAAGCATGCACTGTTCGACAAGATGCAGTGACTTCTACCCGGGATCTGATTAAATCAGTCATGAACCTATGGGGATTGTTCAGAGTATTTGAGTGGCTAAGAGTAATGTTTAAGGGTTAGCAGACTTATCATTGATTATTGTTTTCTTGCTCACTTGAGCCTTCTGCTTCCTAACGCTCATAAAGTTCACTCACTCATTCACTCACTCACTCACTCACTTACTCTCGGCTTTGTCCCTTGGGTAGACTTAGTTGGGTTTACTAAGTCATAGGGACATGTTCTCTCATTATTATTTTTTACTCTCTCTCTGTACTCCCCTCAACTAGAGCACTCGGTATGCTTTGTCTTTGTTAGGCACCGGGGAGGAGAACATTGAAAACTCCCCCTAAAATGTTGCATTCTTTGAAAGATTCCTTGCTTTGTCGGTGTAAGGTGCCATGAGGAGAAACCTGAAACTCCCCCTCCGAATGTGCAAGGATTGATTCCTCACAACTTGTCATACTCGCCATGTGTGTGGAGCAATCTGAACAAGTACAACACATGATGGTTTTCCCTGAGCTGATCATCTAGAATTTCAGCATATTGATGATCACACAATGATGATCATACAATGTTGATGAGTTAGAGGAGGCTTCAGTAGTTGATTGTCGATTGTTGTAAAATGACCGTTGACGCGAGGTTGATTGAATTATCTACGATTTTCGGACCTCTGCAATGTAGCTTAGACCAGGTTTGACCTTTGGTTTGGCTTTGGAAGAATTTGATCAGATTTGCCTAAGTTTTGACCTTGACATCGGTGATTGACGATGTTTCTCGAAAACCTGACAATATCTCCCTCAAGAACGGCGAGTGAGCGCGCGTGGTTGAATCGGATCAACGAGTCAAAAGTTATGGCCAAAACTGTGCGAAGACGCTGAAAACTTTGAATTTTGAGATTTTTGAGAAAATTTTTCGAAGTTGAGGTTCTCGATGTTGAATATCGAGAACATGTGGAATTAAAGAAAATTCTAAGGCAAACCTCGAAATCCCAATCTCGAGGTTTAAACTTTGAGATTCCAATCTCGAGGTTTAAACGTCGAGATTCCAATCTCGAGGTTTAAACGTCGAGATTACAATCTCGAGGTTTAAACGTCGAGATTACAATCTTGAGGTTTAAACGTCGAGATTACAATCTCGAGGTTTAAACTTCGAGATTACAATATCGATGTTTAAATTTCAAGATCTTAATCTCGAGGTTTAAACTTCGAGATCTTAATCTCGAGTTTGCCTCGAAGAATAATGACGAAATCCACCTACAAATAAAAACCTCGAGACTTTGAAATCTTCAGAATTTCAAAATGTTTGGAACATCGAAAACATTGGAAATTCGAAAAACTCAGAATATCGAAAACTTGCTATTTGAAAAACATCGGAACATCGAAAACTTCTTTGTAAGCTTTGAAAAACAGAGAATAATCGAAAAATCCTATAATGTAAAGCTTCGAAATGAACTGCGAAAAATATCAAGCTTCGAGAATTTCTGAGATTCAAGAAACTCCAAACTTTGAAAGTAACTAAACATAAGAAACTCCTAAGATCTCAAAATCTACAAAACATCGAAAAAACTTCCTGACATGGAAAAAACAGCGTATCAACATCCCAATGTCGAGATTTTAGAAAATTTAAAATTACCGGAATAAAAAATGAAGATATACTGCTTGATCGATTCTGAGAGGCGATTCTAACAGTATATCTTTTACAGAGAATGGATCAAAAACAAGATTCCACAAGTTAAATGCGAAAACATCAAAATCTTCCAAAAACCAGGCTTCGAAAATGGCAGATCCGAAAAATCGTAGATGTGTCCAATCTATTTCACGCGTAGGCTCTGATACCACATGTTAGACCATGTTTCTAACAATCAAACAATCATAACAAGTGAAGAAGAAGCATATAGAAAGATATCGAGATAAACAACAACTTTGGTATACCGTGTAAAACACCGTTGTTCTCCCTCGAGAGAGAGAGCAGCGTAAATCTAATCTCTCTATCTCACCTCTATACTCTCACGCCTTAGGTTTTCCATAAGTTAGTTTCCTTTTATAGGAGAGGATAGCTAACTTATGGGTTACAAAGAAGCTAATGGGCTGATATACATTTGTGCCCATATTACACATTTAATTAATAACTACACAAATACAAAGATATTTAATTAGATTGGACACCATAAATATTCCTATCACCCTACTTGTTATACACGTTTTTATATACGCCTCTATTTCATCGGTGTATACAAGCATTTTATTAAAAAACGCAAATAAATTTGAAATTTTTATAAGTTGTTTGTATGATTTTTTGAAAAGGATTTGTATATGAAGAACGACTCTAAAATTTGTTTGTAGATTGTAAATAGGTAAATAGTTGTTAGCGGTTAGATGTTAGCTGGTTGTGTTAGTTTTTTGTCAATAGTTGGTTGTATTAGAAGTTTTTATTGGCTTATGACATCAACTTGTTATAAATAAATGTTTGGTAAAATTAGTCGTTTGTAAATAGCTTTTAGGGTGCTATAAGACGTATAATGACATGAGTATATTTTTATTAGTTTGTGTTTTTTGTATAATAATAATTTTATGAGTAGAATAACTTTTTTTGAAAGATAAGTAGAATAACTTAGAAAGTAAAATATAATCAAGTGTTTGACATTTAAAATGATTACCTTGAATCACAATAACAAATTAAAATAAATATAATGGGATATTTTTAGTCGAATGAAATGATTTTACATTGCAAATAATTCTAATACAATCAAACAAAAACAAGTGTCGTGCGTCACACACAGTTATCTTCCTTAATTTAATAGTTCTTTGATTCTGTGATTATTTTATCCCCTAGGGTGTAACTGAAAGAAGTGAAAAGCGCAAGAAGATTACCATAGACATGAATTGATTTTAGCAAGGCAAATTCACGAACACATTCGATGCATTCCTTGAATGATAGCAAATCATATATACAAAAAAGTCTACACACTCATACTATCAATAATTAAATAATAATCAAACTGAAACACCATAATTGTTGTAACCTCATAACATAAAGAACAAAATCTTTAAAAAATGATAAGATGTAGTCGTATCATAAATTGAAAATGTTAAGACAGGTTTAAGATGTTTATCCAAAATTAGTGAAAATAAATTGAACATACATACCTATGAAAGATTAATAGGATGACTGAATGAAAGATCTTCTGCCTTGATTAAGAGATAAAGGAACTATACCGAGGAAGAGAGCAATACACCGCGAGTTTTGATGAATGGCTCTAGAGAAAATGAAGGGTATTGTAGAGTTTAAAAGGATAAGATGAACGTAAACGACTGCCCTTCCAGTTTTTTTTACTTTGGCCTTTCAAATATAGGAGTTTTGAAATTTCAATACAGCCATTTTTTTACTAAATAGGAGTAAATTTATGTCAAGTTTGTCATTTCAAATAATTATAGCTATATATAACACTAATTATAAGAATAATTAAAATTATACCTATAATAACAATTATGATTATGATTATGATTATGATTATGATTATAATAATGATTACAATTATAATTGCAATTATAATTATAATAATTATTATACCTATTACAATAATTATAATTATAATTATAGGTATAATTATAACTACAATTTTAATTATAGCTATGAATATAATTGTAATTATTGATCTAATTATAGTTATATCTATAATTATACTCTCTCCGTCCCGGAATTATCTCCATTCTTTCCTTTTTGGTCTGTCCCAAATTTATCTCCTTTTTACCTTTTTGGTAAAGAATATGTAGTTCACAACTATTCTTACACATTTCTCTCTCCTTTGCATAACTCTCCACCACACAAATCCCACTATCTTGAAACCCGTTCCCGGTCAAAACCGGAGTTAAATATGGGACGGAGGGAGTAATTTTAATTATACAATTATAGTTATAATAATAACAATAAAAGTGATAAATAATATTTGAACTTTTTTTATCTGATCTGAATGTTTTTGGTGTGATCTGAATATTTTTGATCTGATCTGATTCAATCTGAATCTTTCTAATTTGATCTGATCTGAATAAAATAAGAATAAATAATAAGTAATAAGAATAAAACGAACATAACAGTTTCTATGGAGTCTATTTAAATATAAAATTCAGTCTCTCTCACTAACATTGAAGAACTAATATATTTTCTCTGAATGAAATAGTGATCACTGGCAAAATGTGTAGAGTTTAAGTTAAATATAACGGTTTCTATGGAATTTATAGCTCTTCAATTCGAAATATATAGAGTTCAAGTTCAATATTATTCGACTAATCGTATTTATAAATTTGGGACTAGAATGTTGGGCATAAATCAAGTAAAACTCTAATTTTACTTGTTTTCCTTGAATAAGTAAAATTTGACATGCTACACATTTCAGGGAATAAACAGCATTCTCACATTTAGTGAATCTATTTGTTTTTTTTAATCATTACAACAACAAAAACAACATTCTAAGTCTTATACTCAAAAGATTTTGTGGTCAACTAACATGAATGGATCCATGATATTACAATCAAAAAGAGAAGAAAGATAAAAAAGATAAAAAATTGTGATCAACTACCATCTAAATCATCATCCTTCTGAATTATTGAGCCCAAGTAACAAACATATCACACACTCATATCTCTTTGCCATCAAGGGTAATCACATTATTACTACTACTTCTACCTCCACCAAACTTGCAGTCCATATACTCAATCTTAATTCGACTCAGTGTCAAAACTCTTGGTCTTCAATGTTTATCCTCATACTTCTGACTTTGTTTTAACACCCGATTGTGTCTCATCAATCAATACAATATCGTCGCAAATATCACAGACCACGATATATCTTCTTCAATTGTCTTCGTAAGTTCATCCACGACTATACCAAATAAGAAAAGATTAAGAGCTGATCCTGGTGCACTGTGATAGTAATAGGGAACATGCAGTCCTCTCTACACCAGTACGAACACTTGTAGTACAAGCCTCATACAAATTCATGATGATTCTGATATACTTACATGATATGTTTTTTTTTAATTAAGACCCACCAAATGATTTCTCAAGGTACCCTATCACATGTCTTGTCTAAATTAATGAACATCAAATGCAAATCTTTTTTAGTATCTCTCAAAATTTCATGGTGTGACTCATAAGCTTATTTCCTCGATAGTTGACACATTCTTGTACAGTACCCTTAGTTTTAAATAAAGGGATAAGAGTACTCTTCCGTCAACTCACTGATACTTTGCTGTTTCTCCAAATCATGTTAAAGAAACATGTTAGTCACTCGATGACTCTCTCTCTCCCTAACTTCTTCAGGCCTCGATCAGTATTCCATCTGGACCCACTGCTTTCTTCCGCCTCATCTTTCTCGGAGCCTCTTTAACTTCTATCATCTGACTCCTCACAAAATTCTAATTTACCATACAATCTGGTATAATAATATCATCAATACCTTGCACTTTATTCAAGTTGAACAATGTATCCAAGTTGGATGTCATAAAAGTTGAAATCACTAGAATAATATGTTAATAATAGATGTTCATTTTGTGTTCTATAGTGACTAGTTTTGTTGTAGAGAAATGTGTGTTTCATCATTTGATGTATCATGCGGATTTGGATGTATTTTGTAAAATAAATGAGCAATGAATATTTGAGCTTATAATTCTTTGATGACTTCAAATAATTTTGGTGACTATTCTATTAAATAAAAATGAGCAAAAAGAAAACACAGCCACAATAATAAATACTACCTCCATCCCTTAAAACTTTGCCAACTTTCCTTTTTTGGATGTCCCACTAACTTTGTCATTTCCCTTTTAAGTAAAGAATTTGTGGTTCCAGTTAATTCTCTCTCCTCTGCACAAACCTCAACCACACAGTTTTTACTTTATTAATCACCGTGTCGGTCAAACTTCGCAAAGTTTTAAGGGACGGAGGGAGTAAGTCATTGTCCGTATCTTATCATCTTCTCATAGTAGCATGCACACACCATGCATCTCTTGTATTTATACGGCAAACCAGCCTTAGAACTTAGAAGCAATACAAGTGATACACACACTTTCACGTCAAAAAAAAAAGTATTTACTGATAATACGTTAGTCCCATCTACCGTTATATATTTATATATATAACACCTAGAGTACGATATTCCCGGCTACCGGTATTATATGGTTACAAGATCTTTCCCGCATGAATACAGAATACTATCTTCTCTTCTTCCTAACAAAGTATACTCGTATGGTATTATTTGTTTGTGTATCTGCAACTTTAACATTACATATATGGGCTTAAAAGACAGTTTCTTGAACAAGGAATATCTGTATGTGCAGGCCAACTCTCATGTCGACAACCACAAACCACAGAAACCAGCCATACTGCATGATCTTCGTCTACAAGTGGTTGAATCAACACCACAATCGTCATTAGTCACACATCTGTGATCAGCGACCATATCAGGGACGTGGCAAGCGCTCTCAAGGTGTGGATAATTCTCCTCATGGTGGCTAAGCATAGTCGCTGGACATATCTGCTGTGACATTGCACTAGACCGCTTTCTCCGTCCTTGCCCCTATAAAAGGGAAATAAAACATCCACCATATTCAATGAATGTTTTACACGAGACTCCACTCTGCTAGATGCAAGTATTGAATGGGGCAACAATAGATCTCTGTGATGGAAAGAAGGGAAAGGGAATAGATATGATAAAAATGGTAAAGTTTGAACAGCTATGTCCTTGTGTCTGAATGTCCAATCTTCTCAAAAAAATGTCCAAATGTCCTATAGTTAATGTGTATATATACTCTCTAATATATAGTTCAAATGTATTATTTTTTAACATTTAAATTTGTGTTCAATTATTTCAAAAAATTGAAGGGTATACGTGTTATGATACATATAGTTCAATTGTACATTTGTTCCTTATCCCTAGAGAGAACAAGCAAAATGCATTTATTTTGAGTATTCAGAAGTGAAAATGCCTTCAATCAAATAATCACACTAAGCTTGGGATAAGAGCGAGAGACAATGGTTGATGAAGTATTAAAAAACAATGTCCGTATAAGTAGTTAACCACACACCTTGAATGAAGTCTGATTGCTTGGTAAATATGCATTGGAAAGTCTATCATGCCAAGTGTTTAAAACTGGAAGAGGATGACCTTCAGTTGTGAAGATGTAATTTTGATTGACCAGAAAAGAATCATCAAAGAGAAGATACAAATACTTGCACCTGCAGAGATCATGTGAGAAGCAAGCATCCTTAACATCACACTAAAATGTCACATCACAGTATTTATGCTAATTTTGTCACAATGTCAGCAAAATTGGCGGACAACTGAGTTTAGTACCATCAGATGATACATTCTCATGAAGAATTGATACCAATCAGACACAAATTGAAGGTTTGATATCAATCAGATACAAGTGCTCAGGAAGGATGGGCACCAGTGCAAAATAAATGAGGGATTGGTATCAGTATGATACATGGGCCAAAGAGTCAGTACCATAAATGTCAAAAACGTGTGAGACAGCTCAGCAAAATGTTCATATCATAATGAATAAGTAATCTTACGTTTCAGATAGGAAGAAACTGTGCTGATGATCTTCTAATTCCATGGTTGTCACATCTCTAATACTTGCATATCCGCCTTGAACTCTAGTATATTGGTTTAAAGATTTAATGATTAACTCACCCACTTCCATATACCACGGATCTGGTCACACAAAGGGAAAAGGTCAGAAGGTAAGACTAATAAATGAAAAACAGAAAAACTAAAGGATGCTGAGCATTGTAATATACTTTCGCACTCAACCAAACAAAAACAGATGAATGCTTTATTGCCTATATTACAAATAAAGTGCTAATTACAGATAACAGTTTAGGTTATAATTTAAATTACGAAATACAATTACCCCAGACCGAGCCCCCAGTTACAATGACAAAAGAGAGGTCTGATCCTTTAAAGGCTCCTTACAGAACAAGTAAGCCAGGCTGGTTGCATTACTCTTAAGATTAAAAGACATAAATGAAGAAACAGACATTTAAAAGGGTAGGAAAATGGGGCCATTTATTGTTGCATCAAACACAATAAGTACAGTATGACACCAGCAAGCATAAACTGTCTTTTACATAAGTTGTCATTCTTGTTACCCCCCTTTCACTTTATTTTTTAATCAGCACTTCAGCAAATGAAAGTTAGCTAAGACACAAACATAATAATGTCACAGATCACACACATTTCAAACCTACAAGTAAAAAAAAGGAGTATGAGACATGGCAAATTTCATCAAGCCAGGTGTGCCTAATAAAAACCCAAAGATATGTACTCCCTTTAATGTACTTTATATAAAAGGGTGATTGTAGACCGGACCAAAAGAGCTGAGGCTGAGCTGGTTGGTCGGATACGAAATATTGCAATATGGCCAGTTATAATTGGTTTTCCGAGATTCGAGGATTTGAGACGGGAAAACCAGAGATTGAGCCTGGTCACATAGGCTGCAACGAACAGGTAAGAATGTAAAATGGAACGGGGCAGCTCTCTTTTACGTAGAAACCCGTAATGGTGAAACCACATGCCTTTGTGGCTTTGTGCTCGTACCTTGCCTACGGGGGAGCAGGAGAGCTGCTGACTGAATACTGTTGGCTATTGGCTATATTAGTCTAGTCTTGTCTGGTGCAAGATAGTCGAGTGTGGAAGGTCTGATAGGGATCCTCTACAATTGTTGGTTCAGTCTCTATTTATTGCTGGACTTTGGGTGTGCAGAACATGTGGCATTGCTAGACACAATTTGTGGCACGCTACATGGCGGGCTATGGAGGAGCAGTGGTTATGCAGCAGCTGAAATGATACGTAGTATGCTCCCAAGGTGCCCGCATACTAGGACCACACCTGACAGTCTCAGACTGCATTTGTCTGGACAGATCCGCCCAGTAGTGCTATGGCAACTGGACCCTGAAAGCCCCCCGGTACACGGGGACCTCCGAGCTGACCAGCCAGTCCGGTCATATTTCAATTACCTTCAATTTGAATGAGTGGGTAAATCGTAATGGGAAACAATTTAGAAGAACTGTGGTATACCTTTTGTTGCTTGGTATAGGTAAAAAGTGGATTCTGCAAGTTCAGGCCGTAGAGGATAGTACTTCTCTGTGGGATGCACTATGTGATGGTCTAGCAGATACCTATGCATATAACAAACTCATCTCATATATTTTCCAAACGAATGAATGAATTACCTTATATTACAGCAACCACAGAAACAGTTGATTTAATCACCGGTTTAAACTGATTTTATTCAAGAAAATGAAATCATATACTCCCTCCGTCCCTTAAAACTTTGTCATCTTTCCTTTTTGGGACGTCCCAAAAAAATTTGCCAGTTTCCCTTTTAATCAATTATTTTGTGGTTTCTGTTATTTCTCTCTCCTCTACACAAACCTCAACCACACAGTTTTTACTTTATTATTCTCCGTGCAGGTCAACTTTTGCAAAGTTTTAAGGGACAGAGGTAGTACAAAAAAGTCACTGTTCTAACATGCACTAATTAAAAATTACACCAACCAAAGACATAATCCCCCTCCCTAACAAACTAAAAAGCCATTAAGTTTGGACAATAAACTAAACATTGCAGGGATAAAAAGAAAATCAAGCAAGGAAAAAAAGGAAGGCGTAAAGTACCTTTCAGGTAGTACTCCAAACCTTTTCCACACATTGAAAAATTCTCGATGTGATGAATTAGCTGCATCAACATCACCAACTAGAACCTGACTAATAGCAATTATCATATTGTTTCAACAATCTTCAAATGTAAAAAGTTATCCTTGTTTATATGAGTCCTTACCTGTAGGCCCGGCCAGAATGCTTGAAGACTCGTAAGCTGCCAATAAGTAGCTCTTCCTGTTCTCATGTCTGCATCATGATACCTAATGGTTTGTGTTATGATTTGTGTTATTTACAGTTTAATGGTTGGTCTTCTAACGACTCCAGATAAAAATTTAAAGGTCAATCCAATTCCTAACAGACTCATTGATCGAATAAAAACATGCAAATTGATGGGGGAAAGGTAAATGCATGGATCATTAATGATACAGGGAAAATATGAGAAATTTAATTGGGCCCGAGTAAAGGAATCATAAAATGGATGATCCGTGAATGACAAAATATGAAGATAAGTTAAATGTTTCAGAACAGCACCATGGCCCGTGTCTGAAATACTTTTGCACAGCAAGATAGGCAGACTGAAACATCTTCCAGCATTCATCCTTCCCGAAGAGAATGTATGCTTTGACCAAATACTCATAAAAGGAGTCGACACCTGAAACCAAAATTGAAAACCACTCATAATGCATCATAAGCCACCAAAAGAGCAAAGAAATTTCTGAAAGAAACAGTTCCTGTAAAGTCAGAGAAAAATCATTAATGACAGTAAGTATATGAGAGAAGTGTTATGGGAGTTGAAAGAAAAATATATATGAGAGCAGTGTACCAGCCCCAATTCCAGAAGAATACTCTATCCATTCTCCAGTGGCCACATCCAATGTAGTTCCTAGAAGGTTGAGAGAACTACGCATGCTCCACAACTTACGTAAGGCACGCAAAGCAGCAATTTCAAATATTGGATCACCCGTCAAACGAGATAATGCTCCCATTTCAAGAATCAGTGAGCCTGAACTTCAACGGAAGTAATGAGAAATCAATTCAATTTTCATAAGTTAATGCTCACTCAGGTTGGTTGAAACTTCTTTAGTATACATGTCAAAGCTCGTCACATGCTTATCTCAATCATAGAGCATTCTCACCACAGCCAGATGTGCTTGTTTCAGTTGTCTCATTCTGCATCACCCCATGCTGATGACAATTCCCGTTGGGAAATTTCAGTAAAATCATTTTTATAACAAAAACCATTGCAGTGTAATTATACAAACATTTATTATTCCATAACAAGACCTCTCTATGAGAACTGTTCCTGGATCACGCATGGACTGGGAAATTAAAATGTCTTTGCTATCAATTCCTCAAACAGGCTCTTAGAATTTGAATTTGAAATCTATAACATATGTGTGCAACTTATGAACACTGACCACTACACTCTACACACACACCCAAACTTCGCTACATGTTAAATGGAAATAGAATTTTAGTAGATAAGAATATATAGAATCACCAGACCACACAGTTGTAGAATGGACAGAGCAATTATCCACACAGTTGCAAAATAAAACCATTCAGTGAAAATAAAACCATGGGATGGGAATAAAAATGCCTTTACTATCAAACATTCAACACACTCTTAGAATTTGAATCTACACCAAATAGATGCAACTTATGAACATAGACCACTATATAAACGATGGGATTCAGAATTGGTGCCAAAATAGTCCAAACTAGATTGAACCAGTTGTTAGACTGTTGCGAATAGTTTGATTTTTTAAACGATCAAAATAACAGATTTTATCAGATTGCCCAAGTCAAGATGATACCACTGCTAGTTTCGGTTTTTCTACTGTAGTAATGTTGAGTAAATATTAAAAAAAATCAACTTAAATGAATTTTATGGTAAATTGGTAATTAATGTTTATTGCTAGTAGACGATGATTATTTTTACAAACTTATTTTTGTGGAAATTCAATGGATTGAAGTTAAACTAATGTTAATTTTTTTTCAACTCTATTATAAATGTGTATGGTTTACATTTTAGTACTTTTTTCCACGACTTGAGTACCATGTGTAATTTATACATGTAACTACTGTTATTATTATTAAAATTTTAAAACATATAAGAGCAATTGGCACTAGTAATATGTACTTTTAGGCAATTTACAAATATAATCTTTATTGGATAAGTTCACAACAACAATCCAATTCAGTAACCGCTTGCAAAAAACGAACCGCAACTTAAGTACTTAAAGGACTTAACTTTCTTTTATGTTGGTTCGTTTTTGTGAAATTGTTAATGTAGATTATTACAGATAGTTCTATTTACTAACCCGATTGAGCATTTATGAGGAGATATCTTAGAGATCTCAGAATCTCTAAATATCCTCAAATATCTTTTCTTTATTAGGGAACCTTAATTAGGAGGATTCCTTCCTTATTTCACTTTTCTCTAGCTATATATATTCTGTATTCTTCTCCTTGTAGAATCAGGATAAATAAACATTATACATTCTACTTTCTCGAGTTCTTTCTACATGGTATCAGAGCGTGGTTATTCTCTAAAATGATTAAGTTCGGATCCTATGGGATGACCACCGAGAGAGATGGATCTATTTCAGTCACCTCTGAACATTCAAAGGCTGTCCCAAGTGGAGATGGCAGCAACCAGAATATCAATGGAAGCACAATCACCACTCGTAATCAATCAGATCCGATTATTACTTGCCATAAACTCAAAGGTAGTAATTATCTACAATGGTCCCAGTCAGTTATGATGTATGTGTGTGGAAAAGACAAGGAGGACTATTTGACAGGTGATGCACCTGCTCCAGATCAAGGAGATCTGGCTATAAGAAGTGGAAAAAGGAGAACTACACTGTGATGTCATGGCTCATCAATTCCATGACAACCAGTATAGGGGAAAACTTCCTACTATACAAAATAGCTCAAGAGATTTGGGAGGTTGTGAAAGAAACATACTCAACTAAAGATAACACTTCTGAATTATTTGAGGTTGAATCAACGCTACATAACCTTCGGCAGGGAGAATTGAGTGTAACTCAATACTTCAACAACCTTGTGAGACTCTAGCAGTATCTTGATGTGTTTGAGACATACAATTGGTCATGTTCGAAGGATAAGAAGTTATATCAGGAGATCTGTGAGAGGAAGAGAGTCTTCAAATTCCTGTCAGGTTTGGACAAGAGTCTAGATGAGGTTAGGGACAGAATAATGGGAAAGAAACTCACCCTAAGAGAAGCCTTCTCAGAAGTCAGAAGAGAAGAAAGCAGAAGGAAGGTAATGATGGGTGTAAAATCTCAAGGCCAACAACAAAACATTGAAGGGTCAGCCTTTTATACCTCTTCCAGACAGAATGAAAACAAGAAAAAGGGGAGGCCATGGTGTGATCACCGTAAGAAACCAGGCCATACCAAAGAAACATGCTGGAATTTGCATGGTAAACCTAAAGAAGCCTATGTAGCTACTGGAGATAAAGAAGACATGGGCACTTCTAACTCTGCTGCATTTACCAATGAGCAGATTGAGGTTCTTCAACACCTGATAAGTCAGAGCAAGGGGCCTACACCATCAGCTAGCCTTATTACGAGCCTACACCTGATAAGTTTTGGGAATAAAACTTCCTTGATTGAATGAGCCAATCGGCTAGAGTATATATACAGTTGTACGAGTAACAAACAGCTAGAGTAGATCCTAAAAATTAGGATCTTGATAACTACGAGTCTATCTCTAACTAACAATCTCTATTATAATCTATTGGGCTAAGTATGTACACCAAATTAATTAGAAAATAATGTAACATTTTCTACAGTAGATAAACAGATAAATGTACCTAAGATCAAATTATACATAATATAAAAGTTAATTCTTTGTTCATATTTCTCTCTAGACCATTTTATATGTTCTAATAATCCCACAGAAACAACTATGGCATTGACTACACAGAAACATTTGCACCAGCTGCAAAGTTGAACACTGTAAGAATTCTTTTATCTCTTGCGGCTAATTTAGACTGGCCACTGCAACAACTGGATGTGAAGAATGCTTTTTTAAATAGAAAGCTTGAAGAAGAAGTGTATATGAAACCTCCTCCTGGATTTGAAAACAGATTTGGTTCAAAGGTTTGACAGGTTCACCAAGTTTATAAAGAAGCAAGGGTTTAATCAGGCTCAAGCTGATCATACATTATTCATGAAGGGGGAGATTGCAATATTGATTGTCTATGTAGATGATATTATCCTTACAGGAAATTATCATACAAATTATCATACAGAGACTAAAAAATTAAAAGAAAAACTTGCCCATGAATTTGAGGTCAAAGACCTAGGAAACTTAAAATATTTTTTGGGAATGGAGATAGCTAGATCAAAGAAGGGTATCGTTGTCTCACAAAGAAAATATATTCTAGATCTTCTGCAGGAAACTGGAATGAGTGCTTGCAAACCAGCAGACACTCCAACTGACCCAAGTCAGAAGTTGGGAGATATCAAGGAGGGAATTCCATTTGATATTTACCAATATCAAAGATTGGTGGGAAAATTAATATATCTGACACACAAGGCCAAATATTGCATTTGCAGTAAGTATGATGAGCCAGTTTATGCATCATCCTTTCCAGGAACATCTTGATGCCACTTACAGGATTCTAAGATACCTGAAGAGTTGCCTAGGGAAAGGATTGTTTTTTAAAAAAGGAGGCAGTAGGACAATTGAAGCTTTTACTGATGTTGATTATGTTGGCTCTATATCTGATAGGAGGTCTACTTCTGGATATTGTACCTATGTATGGGGAAATCTAGTAACTTGGGGAAGTAAGAAACAAAATGTTGTTGCTAGAAGTAGTGCAGAATCAGAATTCAGATCTATGGCTAATGGAATATGTGAGTTACTCTGGATCAAGAGAGTAATTACAGAATTGAAGATGGAGATGGAACTACCTATGAAGTTGTATTGTTATAATAAAGTTGCTATAAGCATTGCTCATAATCCTGTGCTACATGATAGAACTAAGCACATTGAAGAGGACAGACATTTCATTAAGGAGAAGATTGAAGCTGGAATTATTTGCACACCATTTGTATCCACTAAAGATCAAATAGCTGATATCTTCACCAAAGGGTTATTTAAACCTATGTTCGAATGTCTTATAAGCAAGTTGGGAATGTATGATATATATTCACCAACTTGTGGGGGGGGAGTGTAGAAAATGTTACATTATTTTCTAATTAATATGGTGTACATACTTAGCAGAATAGATTAGAATAGAGACTGTTAGTTAGAGATAGACTCGTAGTTATCAAGATCCTAATTTCTAGGATCTACTATAGCTGTTTGTTACTTGTACAGCTGTATTTATACTCTAGCCGATTGGCTCATTCAATCAAGGAAGTTTTATTCCCAAAACTTACATCTACCAATTTGGGTACCACGATTTAACCAAGCTATCTGCAAACTTCTGAGGTGTTTATGATTTTTCAAAAATATTACTTCATGAATCATTCATAAATACTACTTCCTATTTTTTATAGTTATTATGACATTTCAGAATTAGGAAACTGTTGGTATTTTTGGGACAAATCAAAAAAGGAAAGTGTATCTTAGGTCAGTCATGGTTGGTTTTTTACACCGAGTTTTGGTGTGGCAGCTATATTTAGATTCATCCTATTATTTCAAGGGTTTCATAATTGGACATTGAACTGCTTTCATATAATGGGAGTTGCTGGTGTACTGGGCGCTGCATTGCTATGTGCTATTCATGGTGCTACCGTAAAAAATACTTTATTCGAAGACAATGATGGCGCAAATACATCTCACGCTTTTAATCCAACTCGATTGGAAGAAACTTAATCAATGGTTACTGCTAATCGATTTTGGTTCCAAATATTTGGGGTTACTTTTTCAAATAAATGTTGGTTACATTACCTTATGTTATTTGTACCAATAAACCGGTTTATGGATGAAAAGGGACTGAGAGAGTATTACATTACATGTTATTATGATGTACCAAACTACACCTACAGTACCATGTACTAGATCTAAACGAAGAGATCCTAAACAGTCCTGAAAGTGCAGGAAAGTCATACTGATTCCTGTATCCTCATGATTTTTTTCCTACATACTGACTGAGTATTGGTGAAAACTAACACCTAAGAGTCCCTCTACCAAATTTCTCTGCTACAAAAGAACTCATCCTTGATTTTGGCATATTCAAATCTTCCATGCACAAGAAAATATTTTGGAATAGCGAAAAACCCTCACGACCTTGGTAATTTCTAGCAAAAAAAGTCATTATAGGCTCTATAATAAAGATGCTATTGGAGGTGTAAAGGTTACCTTCAAGTTGATCCAAGCATATGGCAGTCCTGTTGGCGTATCAAATGCAGGTAGTAAACGTCTTCCCAGATCCTCTGCCAGATCAAGAAGCTGCTTCTTATAAGTTCCTTGAACCAACATGTTTGTAGAATCAGTTGCAAGAAGATGGGCAGAAACTAGTCCACCAAGAACTCTTATGTTGCACTACCCAGGGAAAAAAACATCATTAAACAAACCTCTTACATCACCATTTTCATGTCTTAAAAGAAAAAACAATGAAATTTCATCTATAGTAGGGACCATCCAATTCCTGACATTCTTAAATCCAAAAATAAGTTTGTTTGTCAGCTAATTATTAAGTTCGTTGAAACTAATATTGAAAATAACAAGACTTTCAATCAGTCAGTTAAGCCACATACTAACGTGTTAGTAATATACACAGTTTGATGATGAAAAATAAAACAAAATTATACCTCAAAAAGGTTTATTCTTGCATCGGTGTCAAATGAAAGATTTTCTGAAAGCCAAAGAACTGCCCCTTCAAACTCAGTGACATTACCCAGAATAAAAAGACTGCAAAAAGAAAACAGATAACAGAGACAATATATTGATGTCTTTCTTCTTAAGTATATGTAAATAACTAAATATATGTAAATAAATAAATAAAGATGTAATCTTTCAATGTAGGCTTGTAAAGAAGTGAATCAAATGTTTCCCTCAGACACATCCAAATAAAGGTAATGTACCTGGACAGTGATTCAATTAGTGTAAGAGCTGAGCCACTATATTGTTGTGGGAGATGCTCGAGCTAAACATCCAATTGCATATTTATTATTTAACTATCTAGTCAAACAAACTTCACAAAGTTTCTCCAACTAAACCGTATTGGGAATCAGTGTAAGGCTGGAGATACAATTACCTTCAAATTTCCGAGCTCACTCAGAGAATCTGTGAATGTAGAGGTCAGAGGTTTAAGCTCATCATGCTACAAAAAAGTTAGAAATATAAGCTTTATATTTATACAGTAGTCAAATACATATGAAGCTGCTTTAAATTATTAATCAAGGAGCTCAGCTAACCGGAAATGCATGCAACATATAGTTCCCGTAAGCATGATAAAACCTGATGCAAAGGGAAAAAGTCTTTTGAATGGAACAAGTCAACAAGGTCATAAAAACAGAAACTTTTCAAAACAGCAGAAATATCACATCAATACAAATAACATTGTGAAAAGTTTCTTCAATTTGGACATATCTTTGGTCTTGCAAGAACTGCTAACCAATATAATGTACTAAATCCATCCCCCTAAGATTGGGACAAGAGGGAGTGGTGCGGTTATTAAGATAACTAGATAAGTGGAATTGTGTGGTTGGTAATGAATTGGAAGTGTGAATGAATTGCAACCATCAAAATATTACCAAATATGGTACGGGACAAACTTAGTGCGACGGATGAAAAAGGTAAAATGGGAAAAAGATAGGGGATGGAGGGAGTATATTTTTAGGAGTTTCTCCTTTCTTATTATGTCACGAAAACTTGGAGACCATTCAAGAAACATGTTAACTAATATGTGTATCAGCACAAGGCGCACAGCATCTTTGAATTATCTGTAAGAGTGTAAGACAAATAGCATGCCAAACTTCTGCACAGCCCTTACTATGAACCTGGGGTTGTTGAGTGTCCTCACTTTTATTTATCATCTTCAATGCAACTTTGCATAGCTAAACCTCCAATGTAGAACTAATCACAAAGAAATGCATAAGTTTACTGAAAAAGAATGGCATAGTTTGTCAAACTCAAGGTCCCAATTCAAATGTGTGAGCACCTCAATGAACCAATACCCTAAACCTAAAAGCAATCCACCACATACGCACTATAACTAATACTCCGTATACAGTAATTATAAACAGAAAAAGAACCCGAATACAAATTCAGATAAAAGCATGGAAATCTTCTTCGTCCTCCTTATTTAAGTATTTTCCTACCTCTAGCAGACTGGTTTATGAACTTTAAGAAGATTAAAGAAGAAACTGAAATTTGATGAACAAAACAAGAGAGCATACTAGCTAGATGTCTAGCAGTTGTTCAAGAAGCTTACATTTTGCGAACTTTCTGGCTCATGCGTTTCCTCCTAGCTGCGAACGGAGTAGGAGGATCGTGCCCACATAGAGTCCTTTGAAACAAGGCTGATAAGAATATGACCATGCTGCATATCAAGACCCCTTTCTTCATTGATTCTAAATTTTTCTTTGGTCTCCTGGGAATGGTCCGCAGAGATCTTCGGTACAAATGATCAGCAGATGGAACCGAAGATAGCTGCGGGCGTACGGAGTCGGGCGTATGAAAGCCACTGTCAGCGGTGCTTTGCTGGACGTCACCAATCATCAACCGCCTCGTCAGATTCAAGCATCCACCTCACCCTGGATTGTACTCCGTATCTTATAAAAAAGGGAGCTCAATGGTACATACGGGACTACGGGAGCTGGACAAAGAAAAACATGACACATCAAGGTCATTTCATCAACAAAACGTCAAGGAAAAATGCGAACTATTTGCAATTTAATCCTTTTAGTTGTTTACTACAGATCCTTAACTTTACCCGTTTTTCATTCCACTATATTTCATCTCACGTATCTTATTCTTTTTTATGAGTATTTTCTTTGGATTTTATCAGACTTTATTAAATCTTTTATTTTACTTCAATTTCTTTTACATCTTAGCAATCGACATCTATGTTTAAAAAACGACCTGACCCGGTCGGGTTGATTCACCGGGTCAAGGTTGACATGTGACCCAGTCATATGGCTGGGTCTAGCCCAGTTTTTTAAACACGGCTCAACATCTTCTCCTTCTCTTTAACATTTTCTTTGTCAATTCTTCATCTTCTTCATCCACTTTATTCTTCTTTAATATCTTAGATTTATAAAAGTTGGATATGAAAATTTTAGAGGTCGTTTGGTGTCTATATTTTTGAATTAACTGACTTATCAACCTATTTTTTCACCAAACACGTAACTTTTGATTTCACATGTTGAATTGTGTAATAATAAGTAAAAGTAAAGTTCAAGTTACTTTTATTGTTGTATTGGCTGATGTCACTGTAGAAGATCATTTTAGTTATTATTCATTTAATTTTTTCTTTATTTTATTATCAAAATATATTTTATACATAATTTTTCATAAATCAGCAGAATCAGCCAATCATGTCACTTCAGCTAGAACTTCATAAATTTCATCATAATCAACCGATTCAACCGATTTTAGTATTACTAAATGGCCTCTTAAACTTTTAGTGAGCTTCTCATTATGGTTATGATCAATCTTCTAAAAACGTCTAGAAAGGGATTTGTCAAGTGCCTATAGAGATTTTTAGAACCATGTTTAATTATGATGCTTGGAGCAAGTTCCTTAGAAATATATATAGACTTCTGTTGCCGCCTCGACAACCTCACAACATCACCAGCTCCGACCACCAGGAAAAGTGCCAACATTTGTCAGAAATGTCATCTTGATGGTAGTTTTTGAGAAAATTTGACATTTTAAAAGAGTATAAATGTCATCTTTAGAGTATTTTTAAAGAAAATGACAGTGTTTACACAAAATGACATCTCTTTCACCGATCGAAGGTGGCATTGCATGTCACACCCCAGACCGCATCTAGGCGCGTGTACAACCGCCGTATGACCAAGTAACGCCACTCGCAAGTCAACGTATCTTAACCATACATGAACATAATATATATCCATACTCAGTAGTAAACATACACAACAACATCACAGTTTAGATTAGTTGAATAGCAGAAATATTCAATAATCACTCGTGGGCCACACATGGCCAAAACGTAGGCTCACGGGCCAAAACAATGTATTAATACAAAAGTATCCATGAGCATAGTTTATCTTTTGAAATAGTAGAGGGAACACGAACCACGTCTTCCTCTGGATTCTCTTCACCCGTGCAAAGGTGTAGATGACAAGCCTTAACTTCAACCTGAAATGGTGCCCCCCCTCCCCCCCCCCCCCCCCCCCCGAAGGGGTCAGTACAAGTACCGAGCGAGTAGCAGACTGAATATAGAATAACTAACGTTTCAAGTATAAGACCCAAACATAGGGTGATACTTATGTAAATAGTCTTTTCCCCCAAGTTAAGAAATACTCAGTAGTACATATACACTTGGAAAATACCCGATCCGTAGATCACCGTTTTATTTGTGAAAATATTAATAGTCAATATCCTTGACGAAAACCCCAACTCACCCATATGCCTATGAGTGTATAGGACTCCTCCCTGTCCATACTTCAATATCATAATCTATGAGTTTTGAGAATCAAAATCTTTGGGTACTCCACCAAATTTGTATTTGAGTGTTAAGGACTTTTAGTCCTAGGGTCCTCCACCAATTTATTATCCGAGTGTTAAGGACTTTAAGTCCTAGGGTCCTCCACCAATTTATAATCCGAGTGTTAAGGACTTTAAGTCCTAGGGTCCTCCACCAAAATATGAGTGTTAAGGATTTTTAAGTCCTAGGGCCCTCCACCAAAATATGAGTGTTAAGGACTTTTAAGTCCTAGGGTCCTCCACCAAAATATGAGTGTTAAGGACTTTTAAGTCCTAGGGTCCTCCACCAAAATATAATCCTATGATCAACCTCCTATCAACCTAGATAGGGTCTATATCATATTTATTCATTCATAGCTAAATCAATACATAAAGCTTATGTATCACAATCCATGCAAAGCCATGCGTTTATATAAATTCATAATTAACTAATACCATCCGGTATCAATTAATCCATTATCCATCGGTCAACGTTTTCGTTGACCGCCATTTCAAACTTTATACGTATCAACTTAATCATCATATAATTAAGTTAATAATGTTCATTTGTGCTCCTCTTACGCTTCAAGCAAACATGCATTTTATATAATTCCTCATAACATATTTCATGCATAAACAATTAATTCCTTTCATACAAACTTAACCATGTTGGCTAATCACATGTTTAAATACCTTTTAAACATAATTATGAACACATATAACATTTATTTATGTAATCTCATAATTAACCCAAAAGTTATAAGACATTAAGCCGTACACTCACCTTAAATGAGCTTTAGCGTCTTCTACGCTCCTTGGTTGAACTCCGACGAAACTCCGGCGAAACTTCGGCGAACTCCGGAGAACTCTAGAAACACTCTATTTAAGCTCCTAACATGGTTTTATCATCACAAAACTCATATCAATACAAATAACCTTTAAAAGGTTATTTTCCGGCGAACCGGTTGTTTTGGCTTCTAAGTTCGTTCTTGGACTTAGAACTACCTTTCAACCACTTGTGCTATACCTCTAAACATGTAGAACAACCCAAGGGGTCCTTCATATGCTATATAAGCCATATGATAAATGAAAAGTAGAAGAAAAGTTATTACAAGCTTATTACCTTAATATTCCACACTTTTCCTAACGTTTTCCTTCTTCAAGCTTCCTCTTTTGACCAACCTTGCTTGAGCTCGAATTCAACAATGGAGAAAAAGTGGGAGAGCTTCTTCTTCCTATTTCTTGGGTAGCTTGGCCGAAATAATGATGATGGGAGAGGGGGATGTTCACTTTTTGTCTTAATTGGCAAATAAGTGATGGGAGGGGGGTCATCTATGTACCTTAGATGCCAATAGAATCTTTTCAGCTCCCTCCCTTGCCAAACTAGCCCTCTCACATTAACTTGAGCACAAAAAAACGTGGGGTGGCCCCCACTCATGTGGGAGGTCATCCCTTTGTGTCCTGAAATGTACAATCGATCCCGAAAGTTGTATTTTTCGGATTGTTATAATTATATTTTATTTTATCGGGCCAAATAAAATATATTGTGTGATTTCAATCACTATGGACCTTTATAATGATTGTAGATTCCCCAACTTTAATTTAGAAGTCTCCGAAATTCAATTCGGACTGTTATCCGGTAAATTACCAATACCAGTAATTGGGCTTCGTTTGACCGACGGGTCAACCCTAAGCCCTTTCTATGGCCCAACTAAAATATATACCACCATATAAATATTATCTAGACCAAGATGAATATAATATGTGGTCCCTTGATTACCGGACGGTCCCCGCTCCCGGTGTGGGCCCCACGTGCAGTTCACTATTCACGTGAAAGAAATAACCAAAAATTCACAACCACGTAAATTCATAAATCAATATTCAAGATTTATTACATGATTTACTAAAAAGTAAATATATTTGGGGACAGTGTTACATTGCAGGGCGTTGGTCGTGGTTGCGGGAAAGGCCTCCATATTTTTTAATGTGTTTTATCAATTTTTTATTTTATTGGAAGTGTTTTAGTTTTGATTTTTTTTTATTTTAATATTTTTTAAAAATATTTTAGAATTTTTTAATATTTTAATAGGATAAAATATATCATATTTTAGATATAATTAATTAGATTATGGATATTGAGGGTAGAAAAATAATGTTTACTCCTGTTGAGGGGAGTCTTAAATTTTACTCCTATTTGTGCAATTATGTTTATGTTTACTTCTGTTGGGATATCGGGCCGAAGGCCCAAATACCCGGCCCATTAGTCAGCAAGGGTCCAAACGAAGAACAGGCCCAGTAAAACCTTTATACCGAACGGGATCTAGGAATTCATGAGAGATTATATCCCGAACGGGGATCGGATTAAGCAGGATACTTGGATTAGATTAATGATGACATCAGCATGGGCATTGTTCTGATGACCGAACCGTCAACCTTCAAGTGGCAAGGAGCATTTAATGTTATTGATGGATAGTCTACCCGGGGGTATGTATCTGAAGGGTTACTGCGGGGAGTAACTAGAGAGAAGTCAGAGCAAAAGTAAGAGAGAGGGAGTATATTGTTGAGAATGTAGTGAGCGATTTAAGCTTGGATTACAAATGGGGAAAAGGGGCGCTATTTATAGTAGTAATGAATGCCAGATAGGGACACGTGTCAAGCATCCAATGGCCGAGGGGTCACATCAACCGGTTGGCACTGGCAGTCACATGTGGCCGCATTTAATGCGGCTGTTGGATGTGACGTCGTACTTGGTACGGTGATTCAGGCGCATGTGGAGAGGATATTCTGTCAAGAAAGGTGCCCTCGGCTGCAGATGATTAGCCGAGGGCTCTAAGTACTGGGGACCTCCTTAGTGCCGAGGGCTCTAGGTGCCGAGGGCTACTGCTTTTCGCCGTTTTCTCCCAGTAACTTTATTTGCTTGAGTTGGCCATCCTGTGAGAATTTGGAGCCTTCGGCCAGGGGGTGAAGGCACCCCCAGTGTACCATGTGGGTTGTTCGGTACTTGGGGCGCTATGATTTGGGCCTGTTGTGCTTCCTGGGCCTATTGGGTCTCCATTCGAATAGTAGGAGTCTATGGGCCGGGGTTCCTGGGCCATATACTCCATCAGGAGTCCCTCACTCCTTTTGCCGAAAGGTACTTGAGGGAAAAGGAGTAATTTGTGTTTGTCCTTTGGTGTTGTTCCGTTGTAGTTTGTAAAGTTGGTATGGAGTTTGTCGTTTGCATGATTTGCCGAAGGCAGTCCCCCAGTTACCCACATGTCGAGACTTGAGGGACCACGTTGCTGTTTTGGGGAGTTTTTGATATTTTGTATTTTGAGATTTTTCCCGAAGGGGTTCTCCAGTCCCTCACTCCTTGAGGCACTTGCAAAGTGGTGAAAAGGAGTAGAGTAGTGCCTGCGTGCAATATGAAGCCGGGGGTGACGCTTTTCGTTTCATTTTGGGGGGGTGCCTCGTTAAAAACCTCATTGGAAAAAACCATGTGGGAAAAAATTCCAATGAGGGAAAAAGAGTGCACCGAATTCCCCCAATGATGAGTCGAAAAGGTGAAACCCTGGTCTGAAATGAGTGGCAGTATTGTTGCCGAAGGCTATCCTTATCTGAGGGCACGTGTATTGCTTTGCCGAAGGCTCGCTTTTGATATCATGGGGGATGCCGGAGGCGAGCACCCAATTCATGAGAATGAGGGTGCGTTGAATGTAGGTGATATTTCCTGTTCTGTCGAGGGGTCCGTTGTTTGTTGACGAGTGGGGGCTTTGGTACCCCGAGGGGCTTCCTTGTTACGTAGCCGGGGGCAGCCTTTGATGAAGGTGTGCTCCCCGGGGGCTACGTGGTCCTCAATGTGTTTGAGGGCTGAGTGTTCCCGAAGGGTGTACCCGTTGCGAAGCCGTGGGCTCCTGAAGGAGTGAGCCCGAAGGCACAAGTGATCTATTATGGGGGGCATTGGTCGGGAGCACTTCTGGATAAGTGTATCCGGGGGCTCCTCCTGATGAAGTGGAGTGAAGGAGACAGGCCGGGTTCCCAGAATATAGCCGTTTGTAATAGAGCTGTTGGAAGATGTAACGTCGGAAATATAGCCGTTGGAGGGGGGCCTCCACGTGGCGTGCGTTCGTTGGCTGCCTGTGGGTGGGCATCACCGATTGGGCAAATCGTCGGTTTGTAATGATGATTTTGTAACCGGAGGCCCGGTGTTCGGCCCAAGCCCAGATTCGCGGTGCCTATAAATACCCAAGGCCATGGACCACTTTCGATGTGCGATCGTTGTTGTTAGCGGAGCTCTGCCGAATTTTCTAGAGAGAGAAACTCCAGCCTTCGGTCAAAACTAGTTCTCAGAGGTCAGTTCTCCCTCCGTTCTTGGCAATTCTTGCATACTTAGCTTCCCGGCCTTAGATTAGTGTTCGTAGCTTAGAGCCTTTAGTATCTCCCTCCGAACCCTCGGTTTAGTATAAAAATGTTTCACAAAGCGATTCCCAAGACATCTCGAGGGAGCCTTCGATGGAGGAGGAAAGCTTCTCAGACGTGGAGTCCACGAGTGAGCAACCCTCGACCGGGAATGATGCCGCAATGGCCATAGAGGTACAGAAGGACCTTGTGGCTGAAGTCGAAGCTGAGGACTTCGAGCAGGTGATCGAAGACGAGGAGATGGCCCTCGCCGTTCAAGTCGCTGAGCAAGAGGAGCAAAAGGAGAGGTCGAGGGTTACTGTTGCCGCCCTTCCCCCGGAATGCGGGTGAGGTCAGCACCTCCCGACCCCTGAACCCCACGCCCCTCAGGGTAGCCCCCGGGGGCGAAGAAGATGAAGAAAACGGGAGCTTCCAAGAAGAAAGGTGCTGCTGACCAAGGGAAACCGGTCGGGATTCCCGAGGGGTATTCCTGGTTGAATACTGCTGCCCTCGCGATAAATTCGAAGGCTGATCGGGCTGATTGATACATGACGCAGTTGCACGTGGGGCCCTCAGCGGACGTGGTTGAGCCGGGCCCGAATGACTTACTCTCCCAGTCTCCCGAGGGGTGTTTTGCAGTCCACATCCTCTCCGTCTCAATGGGCCTCCGGTTCCCGTTGCACCCCTTCCTCCTGGAGTGTCTTAGGTACGTTGGTCTAGCCCCCTGCCAACTTACCCCAAACAGTCACTCCTATGTTGCGGCCTTCCTGCGTGTCTATGAATCCAGGGGGTGGCCCCCACTCTGGACCTCTTTTTCCAGAGCTTCAACCTGTGCCGGGGGGGGGGGGGGCACCTGTGCCGGGGGGGGGGGGGGGCATGCTAACTCTGAAGGCTATGCGAACCTTCAACACATTGCCCCGTGGAGGCTCTTTGACAACGTCCCCTCGTCCCACAAGGGCTGGAGGGACCGGTTCTGTTACGTGAAGATGCTAGGTAATCCATTCTCGAGGGAGCTACGGGATCGTTTCAGGCGTCACCCGAAGGTGGGGAGTGCTGCCCTCGAGAAGGCTGGGAGGATCATCTCCGCTATTCCCGAGGGGCGCAAAAAGCATATGATGGTCAAGGAGCTGACCCTTGACGATGACTTGTATGGGCTGGGCTTCCGCCGTTTTCGTTTCTTAGGGGAGACGGGCGCTAACTACCCTGTCCTCGAACATTTTGTAGGAGGTAGGTCTCCAAAGGCTCTGCTTTTTTGTACTTAGGATTTTGGGCATACATTAATTTTCTTTTCTTTCTTTGACCCTCCGGTCTCATTTGTTTGCCTTTTTTCCAGGTGCTGAAATGGACTTGAAAAACTTCGCGGGCTTTATGAAGAAGTCGACGAAGGAGCCCAAGAAGAAGGACGGGGGCGTCCAGAAACCCCTCAACGCATTCCCCAAGAAAGTTGGGGAACCTTCGGCTACTGCCCCCGCTGATGCTGCTGCCAAGAGGAAGCCAACAGGCAAAGGCCTGGGTCCTGAAGGGAAGAAACCCCGGAGAGGGGATGCTGAGAAGAAAACCCCTCTGGTTGTGGTCGTGGGGGAGGACTCTGCCTCCGGGCTTCACGTTGTGGCGGAGACCACTGCCTCTGGTCCTCCTTCGGCACAGAGGGGCGAGGGGGGCTTACCCCGGGAGGACATACCTTCTTCCCTTCTGAGGGGGACCATACATCCGATGGAGTTCCTCCGGGGAGCTACCCCCTCTTTCGACAGGGCCGCCCTTGGCAAACTTGAGGACGAAGCCCTCGAGTCCAAGATCCTCCGGTCTTCCCTCACTGTGAGTTGTCTCCCTTATCTTTGCTTTTCTTTAGGGCACTTAGTATGGTGTCCTGACTCCCCTATTATCTCCAGGCTTGTATTGCCCTCGGTGAACAAGCTCGAAGGCTGGAGGAGTGGCGCCTCCAGAGGGCCCAGGATGCTGAAAAGATGACGAAGCTGGTTCACGACCATCATGACGCTGTGAGGCGGATGGCCCAGCTGGAGGAGGACCTTCGGCAAGCGAGGGAGGAGGCCGAGAGAGCCAGGAAGGAGAAGGCTGAAGCTGTCAAGGCTGCAACCGAGGCCGCACAAAAAGCCGCTGATGAGGCTGAGGCTGCGAAAGCGGAAGCTGTTGCCCAAGCCCGGGGGGATGCTGTTGTCGCCTTTCATGCTGAGGGGTGGAAAGCTGAGGGTGAGGAGGGATGGGTTTCCTCGGTTGTGGCAGCCTCAGTAGATGACTGGATTAAAGGCCCCGAGGTTGAGTGGATGGCCCAGAAGGGCAAGAGTTATTACGAGGGCGGTGAGTATTTCACCCAAGCCCTCGTTTACCGGAGGCTCGCCAGGCATTTCCAGATTGATCCGGAGAAGTTCGACCCTGCAGCATATGGCCTCCCTCCTCTGCAACCAGACATCCGTGTTCCCCTCCCCTCGGGGGCAGAGAGGCCGTCCTTGAAGACTCGGTCCTAATGGCGGAGGCAGCGAGTGACGATGATGAGGGGGATGTCTCCTCTAAGCCTGTCGAGTGTGCTTCCGTTGAGGTGGTTGATGATGTTGTGATTGTATGATTTGAACATTTTTTTGTATTGTCATGTATGTAACTTTCGGCCTTGGCCATGATTGCCATCAACTTTTACCCCCCGTTTGTAAATGAATGCCTGCCTTCGGGCCTTCTATACATATTTCGTTTTTCCTTTGAATGTGTGCCTTCGTTTTTCTTTGAATGTATGCCTTCGTTTTTTTGAATGTATGCCCTCGTTTTTCTTTGAATGTATGCCCTCGTTTTTCTTTGAATGAATGCTTTCTAATATGCCTCGTGAATGAATGCCCTCGTACCTTGATGCTTAGGTTGTCAGTTGTTTGGGACTTCGAAACATTTTCTCAGTGTTGTCCTCCCACCAGGCCTTCGATTGTGTGGCTCCTCGAGCTGCACGGTTGTTTGACCGAGGGCGAAGCATTTAGGACTTAGAAAAATTTTCCAAGCGTAGTTTCGCCAAGCCTTCGGCCGTGTGGCTCCTCTGGCTGCATGGAGGTTTGACCGAGGGTCCAAAATATATAGGACTTAGAAAGAAAAAAATTCTAAGTGTATTTTCACCATGCCTTCGGCCGTGCGGCCCCTCTGGCTGCGTGGAGATTTGACCGAGGGTCCAAAATATCTAGGACTTAGAAATTTTTTCTAAGTGTAGTTGTATGAGATAGGGGCCCTTCGGTTGATTGTGAGAGCCTTGTCGTAGCGCACCTTCGGCTGAATGATAAAGGGCCCAGCACTTCAGGACATATAAATTTTCCTAAGTGTTTGAATATCATCTGGCCTTCGGTATGTGGAGCCTTCAGGTTTGCAGATTTTTGGGTGGCACCCCCCTCGGTCATGTGGTAGTTCCGAGGGCACCCAATCTTGTAGACTTGGAAAAATTCCTCGGCCTGTGAGACTGGCCCTCGGTGAGTAGTGGTAGTTGCCTTCGATCTCTGTTGATCATAAGAGCCTTCAGAGTTCCTTGAAATGTTGTTGGGTGGACTTAACCAATTCTATCCCTTTGGTAGGATTAGAGCCTTCGGCTTCAGTGACTTGTCCATTTGTTGAAGTTTGTGTACTCATTGATCTCTCGCTGAGTCTACTCCCCTTCACTCCCTTTTTTCCTGGTAGTGAAGGGAAGGCTTCAAGAAACTTGGTTTCTTGGTAAGGCTTGACCTACCGGGAGGTAATAGAATACACCATTAGCTCCCCCCTCGGGTTAACCTTTCTAGATCCGAGGGGATCGAGGGTCGTTTCCTGGGCACAAGACATGGTCTGTAGCCTGCCTCCCCTTGGGAAATGGCACGGAAAGCGCCTCAGTTTTGAAAGTCGTTCCCTCGGCGCCAGACATAGTCCGTGGCCTGCCACACCCTTGGGGTAGTGGCGCGGGGAGCATTTCGATTTGGAAGTCGAATCATGGGCATATTAGATGCCTGCCGATCCCTGGGGGAAACGACACGGAAAGCGTTCCGTTTTTTGAAAGTCGAATCCTGGGCATATTACTTGCCTGTCATACCCTCGGGGTAGTGACGCGGAAAGCGTTTCAGGGAAGGGTTTTCATTTGCACACTGGTTGCAAATGGCCGGGGGCACTACGTGCTACAGACACCGATAGGTGGCGCCTTCGGTATATGCGTCCTCGAAGGGTACGACTTTAGAAACAACACTTGGTGTTTGTTCCAGTATACGGCCCCCGACACTTAGTACCGAGGGGTCTTCTGTAAAAACATTTGGTGTATTTCTTCATTTGTTGTAGGTGATAGTATAGTCTACCCTCGGCACTTGGTGCCGAGGGTTCTTACTTGTGATTAGGCCTTGGGCCAGGGGCTGATATGAGGGCTTGGCCGCTCACAAGAGTCTCGTCCTTGTTCTTGGTGTCTTCAATATGCCTCCATTCTTCCGAAAATGGAGGCCTTGGGCCGCAAAATAATACATTCACTAGTTATGAGGGCTTGGCCGCTCTAATGTTATTGATAAAATTTAACTAAGTGATGTACATTCCAGTATCTAGGGACCTTGGTCCCATTGGGGCGTTTGAGTTTGTATGTTCCAGGCTTGATGATAGCTGCCACTATGTAAGGGCCCTCAAACTTGGGCGCCATTTTGCCTCCCTCGGTTGGTTGGCTAGCTTCCCTCCTTCGGAGGACATAATCCCCCACTTGGAATTCTCGGGAGCGGGCTTTGGTGTCAATGTAACTCTTCACTTGCCTTCGGTAGTTTTCCGCGCGTATGAAGGCTTGCTCTCGGCATTCTGAAATAAGGTGAAGGTCGAGGGCCATATTGGCGTTGTTGACCTCGGGATCATATTGTGTGACCCTTCGGGTCGGAAGAGTTACCTCAGTGGGGGCCTTAGCTTCAAATTCGTAGCAAAGGGAGAAGGGTGTCTCGTCTGTTGCTCGCGCGAGGGGTGGTGCGGTAGGCCCATAAGATGTTGTGGAGCTCTTCTACCCAACCACCCCCTTCGGCCTCCAGTTTCTTCTTAAGGCCCTCGAGCAGGGTCCGGTTGGCATTTTCCACTTGACCGTTGCCTTGAGGGTAGGCAACGGATGAGAAGGTGTGTTTGATGCCCCATGCCTCTAGGAGGGCACAGAAGGGGGCTGCCTCGAACTGAGTCCCGTTGTCGAAGATGATTTGTTGGGGGACGCCAAACCTTGTGAGGATGTTCTTGAGAACAAAATGACGGCACCTGGCCTCAGTAATGCTGGCGAGGGGCTCAGCTTCCACCCATTTGGTGAAGTAGTCGATGGCGACGATGATGTACCTGTTGTTGGAGGTACCCCTCGGCAGAGGGCCCACAAGGTCTATGCCCCATCGAGCGAAGGGTATGGATGTGCTGATGGGGGCATAGTTGACCGCTGGCCTGCCGGGGGGGCCTTCTGGAAGTGTTGGCATGCGGTACACCTTCGGGCGAGATCCGCACAATCCCGGGCCATTGTAGGCCAAAAGTAGCCCTGGATTATGAGCCTTCGGGACATGGAGAAGGGTTCCTGGTGAGTTGAACAAGTGCCACTGTGCACTTCCTCCATCGCAACTTTGGCTCATCTTGATGAAGGCACCGAAGCAATGTCCCGTTGTATGATATTTTGTAAAGCCTTCCGTCTTCGATAGTGTAGCTGAGAGCCCTCAGCTTTGCTAGCTTGGCACGGGCCTCATCCTCGGGCAGTTGCCCTGTGGTGATGAAGGCGACAATATCTGAGATCCAGTCCTCTTTCCTTTGTTGTATGTGCATGATGGGGCTAGCATGTATGCTGGAGAGGCTGAGCTCCTCGATTTTGGCGATCTTTGAGATATGTTTGGGGGAGTCGGCATAGAGCTTCAATAAAATGTCGGCCTCAGAGTTTTGAGCCCTCGGTATTTGAGTGAGGGAGTGTGCCTCAAATACCTTGAGCAATTCTTTAGCCGCCTCCTTGTATTGTTTCATTCTTCCTTCCTTGGTTTCGTACTCCCCGGAAATTTGGCCGACGACTAACTTGGAGTCGCACTTGACGTGGATCTGTCGGGCCTTCATGTTAGCTGCCAGCCGAAGGCCACAGAGGAGTGCCTCGTATTCGGCTTCATTGTTGGAGACTTTGAAGGAGAAGCGGACTGCGTAATAGGCCCGGAAGCCTTCAGGTGAGATGAGAACCACCCCTCCTCCACATGCTTTGACAGCGGAGGAGCCATCGGTGTAGAGGGTCCACCAATCATCCGAGGGGGACGAGGGCTCCTCGTCCGTGGCTGATCTTGCCGTGCACTCCGTCACGAAGTCCGCTAGGGCTTGACCCTTGATGGTGGGCCTAGGACGGATGTCGATGTTGTATTGGCTCAGGAAGACAGCCCATTTTACCATGCGGGAGGAGCTAGTGGGGCTCCTCATCAAAGCGTCGAGGGGTTGGTGAGTGAGGACCTGGACCGGGTGAGCTTGGAAGTAATGGCCCAACTTCTTGACAGTCCAAACGATAGCCAACACCGTTTTTTCCACAGGGGAATACCGGAGTTCTGCTTCCCTGAGGGTCTTGCTAACATAGAAGATGGCACGCTGGACGCTGTCTACTTCCCGGATGAGTACTGAGCTTATGGCTGTCGGGCTAACACCAAGGTAAAGGTATAGGGTCTCCCCTACCTTGGGTTTAGATAGTACCGGGGGTGAAGATAAATACCGTTTCAGTTCCTCGAAGGCCCCCTGACACTCTGACGTCCACTGGAAACCAGCGGTCTTCCTCATGATCTGGAAGAAGGGTAAGGACTTCTCCGCCGATTTTGATAGGAAGCGATTGAGGGCTGTCAGGCGGCCCGTCAACTGTTGGACCTCCTTCACGTTGCGTGGGGGCTCCATGTTGATGATGGCCTTGATTTTTCGGGGTTGTCCTCGATACCCCTTCGGCTCACCATGTAGCCTAAGAATTTGCCTCCTTGCACGCCGAAGGTGCACTTCTTCGGGTTTAGCCGAAGGTCGAACTTCTGCATGATGGCGAAGATTTCCCTAAGGTCGTCAGCATGGCTGGAGGATTGTTTGCTTTTGACGATCATGTCGTCAACATATGCCTCCATAGTGCGCCCCAGAACGGCCTGAAATACCCTGGCCACCATCCAGGTGTAGGTGGTGCCTGAGTTTTTGAGGCCGAAGGCCATGACAAGGTAGCAGAAGATGCCTTTGGGAGTCATGAAGGCTATTTTTTCAGCGTCTTCCTCATGCATAAAGATTTGATGATACCCGCGGAATGCGTCGAGAAATGACATGATTTCACACCCCGCGGTCTCTTCTACAAGGTGATCAATATTCGGCAAAGGAAAGGGGTCCATGGGACACGCCTTGTTGAGATCTGTGTAGTCCACGCACATGCGGAATGAGGGCGGTTTTTGTGCGAGGACTACGTTCGCCAGCCATGAGGGGTATTTTACCTCCTTGATGGGCTTGATAGAGAGGAGCATGGTGACCTCCTTCTTCACAAATTCCCTCCTCTCGGCCGAGAGGGGTCTCCTCCGTTGTTGTACTGGTTTAGCCGAAGGGTCCACCGAGAGGCGATGGGTGATGACCCTTCGACTGATCCCCGGCATGTCCTCCGCCCCCCATGCAAAAACAATGGAGTAGGCGCGGAGGGCGCTGATGATGCCGATCTTCAAGTCTTCAGGGAGCTAGGCTCCAATCTTCATGACTCTCTCTGGCTTGGCCGGATCGAGCGCAAAGTCTTCTACGTCCTCGGCCGGTTCAGCCCTCGGCCTCTTCTCTTCCTCTTTAATAGCCCCGATGATGATGTCAACACGGAACTCGGTTTTGCTAACCTTCTTTGTCACCTGGAGATAGCAAGTGCGGGCAAGATTCTGATTTCCCCTCGAGTAGCCGATACCCCCTTCGGCTGGGAACTTGAGGCAGAGGTGCCTCATGGAGATGATGGCTTCGAGGTCCTCGAGGGCTGGCCGGCCGAGGATAATGTTGTGGGCGCAATCGATGTTGACGACGACGAACTCCACTTCGAGCTTGGCTCTATGGAGCCCGTCGCCGAATAGTACCGGGAGGGTTATGACCCCCTCGAAATCGATGGTATCACCGGTGAAACCGGCAAGAGGGGTCTTGATGGGCCGAAGGGACCCCCTTTCCAGGTGCAGCTCTCTGAAGGTGCTGAGATACATTACATTGACGGAACTGCCCGTGTCAACGTAAGTTCTGTGGATGATAGTGTCATTGATCTCCGTGCGGATGACGAGGGCATCCCTGTGTGGAGAGGACACCGGGGGGAGATCGGCGTTAGTGAAGGTGATGGGTTCCTCCCTCAACCACTTTACCGGAGGCATATGAGTGACTTCCCCCACGCATAGAGATTGAGCCCACTTCTTCCGTTGGCTGGTGGAGTCTCCCCCCGTGTTACCATCGGTGATCATGAGGATGTGGCGCTTCTTCTCGAGGCCATGGGGGCACTCTTCTTCTTCCTCCTCCAAATTCCCGATCTCCCTCTTCCTGCTGAGGGGGATGGTGTTTGGGTTAACCCAAGCGTTTGCTTTCGCTGGGCGCCCTCGGGGTGGCCTTTGGTAGGGAGGACCCTGTTGCTGAGGGCTTTGGACAATCTGGGACAGATGGCCCGCCTGTATTAACCTTTCGATGGCCGTCTTCAGCTGATGGCAGTCATCGGTTTTGTGTCCCTGATGCCGGTGGAAGCGACAGTAGGGGTAGTTTGGATTGATGGCATATACCTCCGGGGGTGCGCGAGAATCTCGCTCCACCAGGCCCCTCTCCTCAGCGAAGTCGAGGATGACACTAACGGGGTGCGTCAAAGGCCCCGGTTGCCTTTATCATCTGGCCGAGGGCGTTGCTGATCGGGGTTGTGATGGCATTTTTCCACCTCCTCAGCTTCGGTGTATATGTCCCCACGCTGTAGGGCCCTTATGTAATCGCGGGGGTGGGGGGGTGGGGGTGGGGGTTCGATGATGAGGCTTCTTGAGGAGTTTCCGGGCTGGAGTACTGTCACGCCCCGGACCTATCCGGACACGTCAACAATCCGCCGTACAACATGAATAGTCAACCGCAGTCCAACTCATCCATATTATACAAGGCGTCTCGAATATCATTCACACATAAGTCATCCATAAACATACATAATAAGTAATTGAATACGCAGCGGAAATCATAGTTTGGATACAAGTGCCACACGGGGCCAACACGAGCACGCAGGCTCCATAATGAAAAACAATATCCATGAGCATGTTTTAAAATGTTTAAAATCAAAATGGAGGAAGCACGAACCAAGTCTTCCCCTCCGAGATGATCGCCCGATCAACAAGCACAAGTAGCAAGCTCTAACCTCAACCTGAAATGGTGGTGGGACCCCCCCGAAAGGGGGTCAGTACTCTATACGGCTATAAAGTACTGGTGTGGATGGCATCTAATAGATATACAACAAGTATTTCAAACACAAGACCCTCAAATAGGGTGATAATATAATTCTAGGTCGTAACCCCAAGTTACCCCTTTTTAAAATATACTTGACTTTATATATAAAGTCAAGTAGTCGGTCCATGGCCCAAAGTTCGTTTTCAAAACATAAACCAAACCCCATGACCCCTAGTCACGACAATACGTAGGGTTCAACCCTAACACACATGTTTGCATTTCTCGAGTCCAACTCGACTACATCACCATGCATATCAATCACAAGTCAATTACTCCACCAATCTCCAACGTCATGTTCACCCATGCAATTCTAGAGCTCGGCTCAAGTACATCTCCTTACATGGGCTGAACCTAATCCTTATGTCTACCCCATGCAATTCTAGAGCATCGGGCTCAAGTACATCTCCTTGCATTGGCATAAACCCCAATTCCTAAGCACTCACTATGCCTAGAATTGTAATATCAATAATCTATTTCGGGACATCCTTACGGACTACCTTATCATGATCTTAGCATCACATTACAACAATTTACTCACTTGAACCACAATCAAGTATATCACTTACAATCAAATCCTTAGATTCAATTTCTTAACAATTACAAACAATCATTAACTAGTATTCCAATACTATTAAGATTATTCCCATCAATCATATGTTTCATTTGTAAATCCCTACATATTTAGAAATATGTAGCAGTAACTTAGTCATCCAATGTAATACACAAATAATCATTTATGTATCTACACCATTCACACATGAGTAAAAAATGCCTATTTCACACAATAGTTCATTTAACTCCATTTTTATCAATATGATTTCCAAATCATTTGCAATTTCATTACTCATCTAATATATCAATATTTCATCAATAATCAGTCATTATAATCCATGGAAAACATGATTTAGGCATTTAGGTAATCTCATGCTTAACCTACAAGTTGTAAGCAACTAGATGTCGATCCTCACCTTAAATGAGCTTTAAATTTCTCCTTCTTGATCCAACGGTCAAAGCTTCGGACAAGGTGGATTAAGAACTGATTCCTTGCTTAAAAATAGGTGTTAAACAGCCTCTTCAAGGTGCTTGTTCAACTCCTAGCCGAAGACACGAAAACAGCCCCTAGAACGGGTGTTTTCCGGCGAATTCGCTCCCTAACCTTTCAAGGTTTTGTCTAGGTTAGTATCTAACCTTTCCAACAAATAAGGTACTCTTATAATAACATTTTATACACTTGAAATAGTGTATACTCCCTCCGTCCTCTTTTAAATGTCCCGGAAGAGGGTGGCACGAGTTTTAAGAAAAGTAGGTTTGTGTGGTTGATATTAATAGATAAAGTAAGAATAAAGTAAGAATAAAGTAAGAATGATTTTGAGCCACACAAACTTTACCAAATAAGGTATGGGACAATTAAATAGGGACATCCCAATATGGTAAAATGGGACATTTAAAAGGGGACGGAGGGAGTAATAGTTAAACCTATCGTTCATATCATTTGGCAAATGAAAAGAAAGGTTTTTGAAGTTAAAACTCACTTTGGAAAGGAAGATCCGATTCTGCGAGGTTGTGTTTTGTTCGGACGATTTGGAGGCCTTCCACAACTCCGTTTGATGCAAAACAGACCTTCACGGATTCCTCGTCTCGAGAGCTTTCCTTAGACACCTCACATACGAACCGGACAATACCTCCCTCTCCCTGCTCGAGTTTATGCGCACCAGTTCACTCAAGCTCGGTTTTTATCTGAAACTATCCCTCTCTTCTCACATCAACCACCCAATACGTCAACTAGACTTCAAGGTCTATCCAGGGACACATTATACACCTCATTTGGCCGAGTAAAACTCCAGATATGGAGGGAGACAAATCACCCCCATGATTTGTGCGGAATTTGACAAGGTGGGTCTCCCCCTTTAATTTCCATGTCTAAGTCCAGCCCCCAAAGTCGGATATGGCCGACCCCTAGGATTATTTTACATGTGATGAGAAGATTTTGAGCACACCTCAGTGTTCCCCAATTATTTTGGGAGCAAAATATCAACTAATACTTCCAAAGATGGAAAGATGGGTCCTATTGTTCTATCTTTTGTCATAAGATGTCTTTTGTACTCATTCCAATTTATTCAGATCAAGTTAACCTCCGACATCGTATTATTGGTCTCTAATATGTGTAGTGTGGTCTCAATAATTTATTTGATGTACAATTACAAAAGAAAACCCCGCTCGCATTATTTAGCCTAATAATGCCAAAGATGGGACCATAGGCATTTGTATTCTTCTCAAATCATTCCGTCATTCATTTATGATGTTAATATATATATAAATATATATATCTGGGCTACCAATCGTGTGGGTCACCCTCCAATGGGCCTGGGATGCCATTCTTGAATAATTACTATTTTTAGCAGGTTAGGCGCAAAATAACATTTGGGCTGCCCGACCGCTCTTACATTGTACCGATGGGCTGTATATCTTATTTAAGGATGTTGGGCCCCAATATCAATGATATGGCCCAATTAATTATTTAGAAGCCCGTTACCATTGTATGAGTCCAAATAGAAATATGATAAATCATACGTTCCGTAAAACTTTAATCGTTTTACAATTGTTCGAAAATAGGAGAATTCAATACATAAGCTTTGAAATTAAACTTGAATTTCTAGGGCGTTCAGGTGCGGTGTCACAAGTTCACCCCCCCTTAACAGGAATTTCGTCCCCGAAATTCACGGTGTTACTCAAATAGGAAGGCGTATTCCCCCCTCATCAAAGCTTCCGTTTCCCAAGTCTCCTCTTCAACACGGTCACTTTTCCAAAGGACTTTAACCATTGGAACTTGTTTACTCCTCAATTTCTTTACCTTTCTATCGGTGATCTTGACCGGTTGTACGGCGTAGTTCAAATCCTCTCGTATTTCCACCGGCGGCTTTTCCAATACATGAGAAGGATCATGTACATACTTCTTCAGCATAGATACATGAAACACATTGTGTATCTTCTCTAACTCTGGAGTCAACTGTAGGCGATATGCTACGGCCCCAATTCTCTCCAGAATTCTGAACGGCCCGATGTAGCGTGGATTAAGCTTCCCTCGGCTTTGGAATCGAATGATTCCTTTCCAAGGAGAAACCTTCAGGAATACCTCGTCGCCAACCTTAAACTCTAAGGTTCTCCGTCGCTTATCTGCATAACTCTTCTGTCTATCCTGAGCTGCCTTGAGTCTCTCTCGAATCAACTTCACCTTTGACTTGGTGATATCAACCAACTCAGTGCCCTCGAGTTTGGCCATGCCAACCTCATCCCAACATAACGGTGTACGACACCTCCTCCCATACAATGCTTCGTATGGAGGCATGCCGATACTTGCCTGATAACTGTTGTTATAGGCAAACTCCACAAGTGCTAAGTGATTGTCCCAACTCCCTCGGAACTCCAATGCACAAGCCCTCAACATATCTTCTAAGATCTGAATAACTCTCTCGGACTGCCCATCCGTCTGTGGATGGAACGCAGTACTGAACTTCAACCTTGTTCCCATAGACTCTTGAAATTTTGGCCAAAAACGTGACGTGAATCGTGGGTCTCTATCAGATACGATGGTCACCGGAACACCATGTAACCTCACGATCTCATCCGTATACAATTTGGATAACCTCTCAAGTGGGTAAGTGGTGTTGATAGGTAAAAAGTGTGCACTTTTCGTGAGCCTATCAACAACCACCCAAACTGCATCATAGTTCCTGATCGTCCGTGGTAAGCCTACCACGAAATCCATAGTCACATGTTCCCACTTCCATTCAGGGATGGAAAGTGGCTGCAATAAGCCCGCTGGATGCTGATGTTCCGCCTTAACTTGCTGACAAGTAAGGCATCGACTGATGTATTCTGCTATTTCCCTCTTCATATCAGACCACCAGTAGCTTTCTTTCAGATACCTGTACATCTTTGTGCCTCCCGGGTGCATAGCATACGCTGAGGAATGAGCCTCCTCTAGAATGGACTTTCGGAGCTCATCATTCGACGGTACACACACTCGATCACGGATCAACAAGAGACCATCGTCTCTTTCACGAAAATCCTCCACCGGCCCCGCTAGCATGCGTTCTCGGACCTTCTTGAGCTCATCATCAAGCTCTTGACCCCTCTTGATCTCATCAAGTAAGGTAGGTCTCACCTCAAATCTCGCCACCAAGGCGCCATTAGTTGATACTTCCAATTGGGCTCTCAATGCCCTCAAGTTGGTTATCAATGCCCCCGATGAACTCTTCTGACTAAGGGCATCGGCCACAACATTTGCCTTCCCCGGATGATACTCAATCACTAGGTGGTAGTCCTTTATCAATTCCATCCACCGTCGTTGTCTCATGTTTAACTCTTTCTGAGTAAACACATATTTCAAACTCTTGTGGTCGGTGTATATGTGACATATCTCTCCGTAGAGATAATGCCTCCATATCTTTAGTGCAAAAACCACGGCCCCCAATTCTAAGTCATGAGTGGGATAATTCACCTCGTGCTTCTTCAACTGTCGTGAAGCATAGGCAATCACCCTCCCATTCTGCATCAATACACACCCAAGCCCTTGGATGCTCGCATCGCTGTAGACATCGTACCCCATACCTTGTTTCGGTAAGGCGAGTACCAGTGCCTCGGTTAACCTTTTCTTCAGTTCTAAGAATCCTTTCTCACATCGGTCATCCCACACGAACTTTGCTCCTTTTCGAGTGAGCTTCGTCAATGGTGATGCCAAAACTGAGAATTTCTCCACGAACTTTCTATAGTAGCCCGCTAGTCCAAGGAAACTACGAATCTCCTTCACGTTCTTAGGTCTTTACCATTCTGTGATGGCCTCAATCTTCTTGTTGTCCACAGAAATGCCTGATTCAGATACCATGTGCCCGAGAAAGCCGATCTCCTTAAGCCAAAACTCACACTTAGAGAATTTGGCATAGAGCTGCTTCTCTCGTAGTGTTTCAAGAACCAGCACCAAGTGTCTCTCGTGCTCCTCTTTATTCCTTGAGTAAATCAAGATGTCATCTATGAACACGATTACAAACTGATCCAAATATTTATGAAAAACTCGGTTCATCAAGTCCATGAATGCCGCTGGGGCGTTAGTTAGCCCAAACGACATAACCAAGAACTCAAAGTGACCATACCTTGTGCGAAAAGCACTCTTCGGTATGTCGCTCCCTTTGATCTTCAATTGGTGATACCCTGACCTCAAGTCAATCTTTGAAAATACCGTTGCCCCCCGGAGCTGGTCAAACAAGTCATCGATCCTAGGTAAAGGGTACCTATTCTTGATGGTGACCTTGTTCAATTGTCGGTAGTCGATGCACATATGTAGAGTCCCATCATTCTTTTTCACAAAAAGGACTGGTGCTCCCCACGGCGAATAGCTCGGTCTAATAAAACTGTTATCCAATAGCTCTTGCAATTGGGTTTTCAACTCATTCAGTTCCGCAGGCGCCATTCAGTACGGTGGTATAAAGATTGGTTTGGTGTCGGGCTCAACCTCGATCACAAATTCAATCTCTCTATCGGGTGGAAGCCTCGGTAGGTCTTTAGGGAAGACATCCGGGTACCTACAAACCACCCTTACATCGTCGAGTTTCGGTTCCTCCTTAGTTTTGTCCACCACGTATGCTAGATATACGTGGCATCCCTTTCTCATCATACTCCTCGCTCTCACGGCAGATATGATGCAACTATTTGACTTGCCTCGATCACCCTCAAAGCGTAGGGCATTCCCATCATTGTCTTCGAGTTCTAGAACCTTTGTGTAGCAATCTACCCTAGCATGATGCTTTTCTAGCCAATCCATCCCTAGGATCGCATCAAAATCAATCATGCTCAGCGGTACGAAATCACACCTCAAGGTTTGGCCACCGACTTCCACCTCACAAGATGGATAATAACAAGTTATCTCAACGTCATCCCCTAGTGGTGTTGATACCACTAGATTTTATATCATTGGTATCGCATGTATCCCTAAGCCTTTGGCGAACGCCTCACTCACGAATGAACGTTGCGCCCCGGTATCGATAATGATTCGCGCATCCTTCCCATTAATCTTTAGTGTTCCTACATTTATAAGCCATGTAAGATGCCTTTCTACCATCTAAATACATTTATAGTGGTTTATTATGCTCATACACATGTTTGGGATCAAGGAGAGGCCTTAACGTCACAATTCGGGGCGAAAAAATCAACGTCGGGCAGTCTGGGTGCCACGCACGCGTGCGTGGGGGGGACGCACGCGTGTGTGCATGAAAATTCTTCACCGGATGGCTACTGCCACCCACGCACGGAGGCACGCACGTGTGCGTCCGTCCGTGCGTGGGAAAAACGTTGCCCGCACCGTGCGAAACCCCCCGGTTCGCCCCCGAGATGACCTGTACCCAACCCCCACAGCTCCCCTCACCCAAAATAAGTCTAAAGACATTCAAAATTGATGTAATACCTGTGACAGAGTCCGGGTTAGCTTGAGCATCCGCCTCCGTCATCGCATAGACTCTGGCTTGAGTCCTTCCCTGGTTCACGGATGGCGCGTTACTCGCGCTTGCTCCTCCTTGTCCCCTAGATGCCTGGGAAGCCCCGGCTTGATTTCGTGCCCCGGTAGTAGCACTACTTGGTCCTGAGGCTCTTGTCCCACCCAGTTGTGGGCAATTCATCTTCATGTGCCCGGTGTTCCCACATTGGTAGCATCTTGGAGGGTCACGACATTTTCCCAGGTGGTTCCTCTTGCAATTTCTGCAACGAGTCGTCCCTGAGGCTTGTGATTGCCCGCCCAGGCCTTGGCTTCCCCTAGGTGGTAGTGGGGGTGCCCGAAAGGATCCTCCTCCTCCATGATTCCCCTTTTTGTTAGGACCCTGAGGTCCATGGTCCTCCCACTTCCTCTTCTTCGCCTCCTCGGCGTTTTTCATCTTTCTTTCTTCCCATTCCTTCTCTCCTTTCAACCCCTGCTCAACTACTTGACTGAAGGTCATGTTGGGCAATTGTGTTGCCCTTTTACGCACCTCCAAGTCTAAGGCATCCCAAAAGTGATTAACCATTCGGTTCTCATCACAGACATACTCCGGTATGAACTCCGCGAGCTCCCTGAATTTGTGTTCAAGTTGCCTCACCGTCATTTTGCCACCCTGGGTCAGGAGGGTATACTCTCTTCTCTTAGCGTTCACCTCAAAATCGGAATAGTATTGAGCAAAGAACTCCTGTCGGAAATTCTCCCAAGTCACGGTCCTGCCATACTTGCCCTTGCCCCCGTCCCACCATGTGGACGCCATCCCTTCAAGCAATCTCACCGCCACCCTGAGTTTAAACTCGGGGGTGAGTTGCATATCAAGGGCTGCTTCGTTCAGCCTTTTGATCCATTCCGCGGTGACCGAGATGTCACCCGTTCCGTTGAAGGGTTTTCACCCCAAGTCCCTCGCCTCCTTGAGAAATTTTGAGATCCTTATGATTGGACCTCCATCACTCCGGCCCCCATATGGTTCAATGTGGGCCCTAGAGTCACCATGGCTTCTCCCTCTTGAAGCCCTACCCGAAGTTTGCCCTCCTCGGTGCCTTCGGCATTCTCTCCTCTCTTCACGCTCCCGCTGGTATTGCTGGAGCAGCGCCTCAATTCTTGCTAGGGAGTCATTCTCCCCATCTTCATCACTCATATCATCATCATCCCCTTCGTAAGGGGTCTCAACCGGCTCGGTCTCCGGCAGGTAAGTCGAGTCCTCATAGGACCAGTAGGTTTCATCCTCGATGTCAACATGGCCGTCGCTTACAGAGTGCGATCGGCCTCCACGGCTCGCCCCTCTAGACACTCTAGAGGCCCCACGGCTCCCCTGCCCGGTCCCCACCGGTGCACGGCCCGTCGGGTTCCTTCTCGTAACCTTGCCACCACCGTCCATTTCTGAAAGAAATTTTGGAAAGAGTCATTAGACTCGTATCAAATGTCAATTGACGGATAGGTACTTAAGACACCACTTGGCTCAAATTTCCGCCATACCAATTGCTAAGGGTACCATCTTAACAATTAGAGGCCTTGCAGCTCAAGTACCAAAAGTTCTATAAGTACAAAACATTTATGCTCATGGTTTTCAAAATCATTTGAAAAAGAGAATTTTTGAGTCTTCATTATGAAGTTTATGGACTAAGGCTCTGATACCGATTAAATTGTCACGCCCCGGACCTATCCGGACACGCCAACAATCCGCCGTACAATATGAATAGTCAACCGCAGTCCAACTCATCCATATTATACAAGGCGTCTCGGATATCATTCACACATAAGTCATCCATAAACATACATAATAAGTAATTGAATACGCAGCGGAAATCATAGTTTGGATACAAGTGCCACATGGGGCCAACACGAGCACGCAGGCTCCATAATGAAAAACAATATCCATGAGCATGTTTTAAAATGTTTAAAATCAGAATGGAGGAAGCACGAACCAAGTCTTCCCCTCCGAGATGATCGCCCGATCAACAAGCACAGGTAGCAAGCTCTAACCTCAACCTGAAATGGTGGTGGGACGCCCCCCGAAAGGGGGTCAGTACTCTATACGACTATAAAGTACTGGTGTGGATGGCATCTAATAGATATACAACAAGTATTTCAAACACAAGACCCTCAAATAGAGTGATAATATAATTCTAGGTTGTAACCCCAAGTTACCCCTTTTTAAAATATACTTACTTTATATATAAAGTCAAGTAGTCGGTCCATGGCCCAAAGTTCGTTTTCAAAACATAAACCAAACCCCGTGACCCCTAGTCACGACAATACGTAGGGTTCAACCCTAACACACATGTTTGCATTTCTCGAGTCCAACTCGACTACATCACCATGCATATCAATCACAAGTCAATTACTCCACCAATCTCCAACTTCATGTTCACCCATGCAATTCTAGAGCTCGGCTAAAGTACATCTCCTTACATGGGCTGAACCTAATCCTTATGTCTACCTCATGCAATTCTAGAGCATCGGGCTCAAGTACATCTCCTTGCATTGGCATAGACCCCAATTCCTAAGCACTCACTATGCCTAGAATTGTAATATCAATAATCTATTTCGGGACATCCTTACGGACTGCCTTATCATGATCTTAGCATCACATTACAACAATTTACTCACTTGAACCACAATCAAGTATATCACTTACAATCAAATCCTTAGATTCAATTTCTTAACAATTACAAACAATCATTAACTAGTATTCCAATACTATTGATGGAGTATATGGCCCGGGAACCCCCGGCCCACAGACTCCTACTACTCCAGCAAAGGCCCAACAGGCCCAAAAGGCCCAACATGCCCAAATCACAGCGCCCAGGGTACCAAGCAGCCCGCACTACGCGCCAGGGGTGCCTTCGGCCCCCCGGCCGAAGGCTCTAAATTCTCACAGAACGGGTTTCTCAAGCAAATTAAGAAACTGGGAGAAAACGGCGAAAACAGTAGCCCTCGGCACTATGAGCCCTCGGCACCAGGGTGCCATCGGGTGGAAGAGCCCTCGGCTACTGCTCTATAGCCGAAGACATCTCACTCGACAAGATATCCGCCTCACATGCGTACAGATCATCGTGCCCCGCACAGACGTCCCATCCAACAGCCGCATTAAATGCGGCCACATGCGGCTGCCAGCGCCAACCAGTTGAGGTGACCCCTCGGCCAATGAGCGCTTGACACGTGTCCCTGCCCGGCATTTATTGCTACTATAAATAGCACCCCATTTCCTCATTTGTAACCACGCTGAAAACGGCATTCATACTGAATACACTCTCTCTCTAATTTTATTTACTTGCTCTGACTTCTCTCTAAGTTATTCCCCGTAATAACCCTTCGGATATATACCCCCGGGTAGACTATCCATCATTTGGTGCTCTCGTTGAGAGGTTGAACAATCGAGTAAGAAACCCTCCCCCTCGACCAAACACAAAACATTAGCCCTCTATCAAAATGGTGAGGACAACACGTGCCAACTCAAAGAACGTAGAAGACAAGAACCTGGCCCTCGGCGACGTCAACGCCCACGAGGCCTCTCACAGGGCTCCCGAGGGCGGTGTCATCGCTGGGCTGGAACAGGCGGCTGTCGACCTACGCCTTCAGATCCAACAAAATTCCCCCGATGCCCGCCTCGGCATCGAGGCCAAGAAGAAAAACTGGAGCGATGACCAAGTCAGTCCTCCGGTTCTCACCATCGACGTGCAATCGGCGCTCTCCGCCTTCATCCAGACGCTCACCCAGAACCCGAGTGCCTTCGGCACCCTATGTAACACTTGAGATTTAATATAAACGGATTAATAGTACTACTCATACCAACAGAGGTGCATCTCCTTTTAAGGGAGCTCATCACCCAAGAACTCCAAAGTTAAGTGTGCTTGCACGGGAGTAGTCTTGGGATGGGTGACCCCCTGGGAAGTTTCTCAGGGCGCGCATGAGTGAGGACAAAGTGTGCGGTAAAGGCTCGTGGTGGTTTGTGAGGACAGTACTAGAGGTCAGAAGTAACTACCTCGGGGCCTACGAGGCCGGGGTGTTACAGGTGGTATCAGAGCAACCCCGCGACAGTGTGATGACCCGTTGGATATCGGGCGGGCACCTAGCGGGGGAAGATTCTGGGATATGATTTGATTGAGATTTGAGATTGGTTCAAGGACGCAACGAGGACGTTGCGATCCTAAAGTGGGGGTGATTGTAACACTTGAGATTTAATATAAACGGATTAATAGTACTACTCATACCAACATAGGTGCATCTCCTTTTAAGGGAGCTCATCACCCAAGAACTCCAAAGTTAAGCGTGCTTGCACGGGAGTAGTCTTGGGATGGGTGACCCCCTGGGAAGTTTCTCAGGGCGCGCATGAGTGAGGACAAAGTGTGCGGTAAAGGCTCGTGGTGGTTTGTGAGGACAGTACTAGAGGTCAGAAGTAACTACCTCGGGGCCTACGAGGCCGGGGTGTTACACCCTAGCTCCAGCTCACCCTCAGATCGGGGAAAATATCATACTTCCCCCTCTGCCACACCCCTTCGGAAATCCCACCCCTTGGGTGAGAAACGATGAAGGGGTGGTGGCCCAAGAAACGTCCTCCCAGGAAGTTCAGTCCCGGGACCGCCATAATGACAACAGGGAAAGGCCCCGTACTTCCGCCCTCAACCGGCTCGGAGGAGGGCCAGACCGCCGAGGGGTCCAAGACCGCCTCGGGGGGAAAGCACTCCAAAGGCCCCAGGAAAGCGGGGGATCCGTTTCGAGGGCAGACGAGGAGCGTCCCCCTCGGGACAAAGGCAAGGCACCCCTTCATGCCGATGATGCCCGGCACCAAATCAACCAGGCCCACTCGGCCCGGGTTCGTTCGCAGGGGGCGGAGACCCTCCCGAAGGATCCCCGGGACGAGATTATTGCGGCCCTCCAACGCCGGCTTGACGAGATGGAGTCCAACAAAGCTCACGCCACCACCTCCACCCCTCATTCAGATCTCAAATACGAGGCCATGATGGCCAAGATGGAGGAGTTACAAAAGAAGGTGGCCGAGGGCTCCGGGGAACCCGTTATCCAGCTCCGGACTCGGACGCCATTTACCCCAAGGGTATTGGCGGCCCGGATCCCGTAAAAATACCGAGGGCAGCACATACAGCCCTACAACGGGAAAACGGACCCCCAGAAACACTACAGCAAGTACCAGAACAACATGATGATGGTAGGGGCGTCAGGCGAATATTTGTGTCGTTGGTTCCTCTCCACCTTAGAGGGGCCGGCGTACGAATGGTTCAACAGGCTGCCCGAGGGCTGCATTGATTCATGGCAAGAACTCGCCCAGCGATTCTTGACACAATTTGCCGGGAGACGTCGCACAAGGAAGCACTTCTCCCACCTCCTAACAATACGCCAGAAGAAGGATGAGACCCTTCGGGATTTCCTAGAGCACTGGAGGACGGAGGCCGACAAGGTCGACGGTGCTGATGACGGGACCCTCCTGGCCCTCCTACAAACCGTCCTCCGCACCGGCAACTTTTCAAGGAGCCTCATCATTGAACCCCCCCGCGACTACATAAGGGCTTTGCAGCGGGGGGACCGATATGCTGAGGCCGAGGAGGTGGAGAAGTATCACCAGCATCCGGACCAGCAGCCCCCGAGGGCTGACAACAAGCATAAACGAGGGCCGGGGGCTCCTCCAAATCACAGCAAGGCTTCGGGACCCTCTGATGACCGCCCTCGGCAAGGCCAAGCCAAGCCCGGGGGAGGATATAAGAGCAACCCCAAGACTTGGGCACAGCCCATTCTCCTGGACCGCCCTCGGACACCATTGACGCACCCCGTCAGCATCATCCTCGATTTTGCCGAGGAGAGGGGCCTCGTTGAGCGCGACTCTCGCGCACCCCCGGAGGTACACGCTATCAACCCTCAGTTCCCCTACTGTCGCTTCCATCGGCACCAGGGGCACAGGACCGATGACTGCCATCAGCTGAAGACGGCCATCGAGAGGTTAATACAGGCGGGGCACCTGTCCCAGTTTGTCCAGAGCCCTCGGCAGGAGGGACCTTCTCATCAGGGACCTCCCCGAGGGCACCATACGAAGGTAAATGCCTGGGTAAATCCGAACACCATCCCCCTCGGCAAGAAGAGGGAGATCGGAAACTTGGAAGAAGAGGAGGAGGAGTACCCCCACTACCAAGAGAAGAAACGCCACATCCTCATGATCACCGGTGGCAATACGGGGGGCGATTCCACCAGCCAACGAAAGAAGTGGGCTCAATCGCTTTACGTGGGGGAAGTCACTCATATGCCCCCGGTAAAGCGACTGAGGGAGGAACCCATCACCTTTACCAATGCAGATCTCCCTCCTACTTCTTCTCCTCACAGGGATGCCTTGGTGATTCGGACGGAGATAAACAACACCATTATTCACCGAACTTACATTGACACGGACAGCTTCGTCAATGTAATGTACCTCAGCACCTTCAGAGAGCTGCATCTGAAAAGGGGGTCCCTTCGGCCCATTAAGACCCCTCTTGCCGGCTTCACCGGCGACACTATTGATTCCGAGGGGGTAATAACCCTCCCGGTGACCTTCGGCGACGGGCTCCATAGAGCCCAGCTCGAAGTGGAGTTCGTCGTCGTCAACATTGACTGCGCCCACAACATCATCCTCGGCCGGCCAGCCCTCGAGGACCTCGAAGCCATCATCTCCATGAGGCACCTCTGCCTCAAGTTTCCCGCCGAGGGGGGCATTGGCTACTCCCGGGGGAACCAAAAAATTGCCCGCGCCTGCTATCTTCAGGTCACTAAGAAGGTAAGCAAGACGGAATTACGTGTTGACACCATCACCGGAACCGTCGACCAAGAGGAAAGAAGGCCGAGGGCTGAACCGGCCGAGGACGTAGAAGACTTTGCGCTCGATCCGGCCCAGCCGGAGAGAGTCGTGAAGATTGGAGCCCAGCTCCCTGAAGATTTGAAGACCGGTATCACCGACGCCCTCCGCGCCTACTCCACTGTCTTTGCATGGGGGCCGGAGGACATGCCGGGAATCAGCCGAAGGGTCATCACCCACCGCCTCTCGGTGGACCCTTCGGCAAAAGCAGTACAACAACGAAGGAGACCCCTCTCCGCCGAGAGGAGGGAATTCGTGAAGAAGGAGGTCGCCATGCTCCTCTCAATCAAGCACATCAAGGAGGTGAAATACCCCTCATGGCTAGCAAATGTAGTCCTCGCCCAGAAGCCCCCTACCTTCCGCATGTGCGTGGACTACACCGATCTCAACAAAGCATGCCCCATGGATCCATTCCCTCTACCAAACATTGATCAATTGGTGGATGAGACCGCGGGGTGTGAAATCATGTCCTTCCTCGATGCCTTCCGAGGGTACCATCAAATATTCATGCACGAGGAGGAGGACGAAAAAACTGCCTTCATGACTCCCGAGGGCATCTTCTGCTACCTAGTGATGGCCTTCGGCCTAACGAACTCGGGAGCCACTTACACCCGGATGGTGGCCCGGGTCTTTCAAGCCGTCCTAGGGCGCACCATGGAGGCTTATGTCGACGACATGATCGTCAAGAGCAAGCAATCTTCCAGCCACGCTGACGACCTCCGGGAAATCTTCGCCATCATGCAAAAATTCAACCTTCGGCTAAACCCGAAGAAGTGCACCTTCGGCGTCCAAGTGGGCAAATTCTTAGGCTACATGGTGAGCCGAAGGGGTATTGAGGCCAACCCCGAGAAGATCCAGGAAATGTGAAGGATGTCCAACGGTTGACGGGCCGCCTAGCAGCCCTCAACCGTTTTCTATCTAAATCGGCGGAGAAATCTCTACCCTTCTTCCAGATCATGAGGAAGACGGCTGGCTTTCTATGGACTCCGGAATGCCAGGAGGCTTTCGACGAGCTCAAACGATATCTATCTTCACCTCTTGTGCTCTCCAAACCCAAGGTAGGGGAGACCCTCTACCTCTACCTTGGGGTTAGCCCGGCGGCCATCAGCTCTGTGCTCATCCGGGAGGAAGACGGCATCCAACATGCCATCTTCTACGTTAGCAAGACCTTAAGGGAGGCCGAGCTCAGGTACTCCCCTGTGGAAAAAACGGTGTTAGCCATCGTTTGGACTGTCAAGAAGTTGGGCCACTACTTTCAGGCTCACCCGGTTCAGGTCCTCACCCATCAACCCCTCGGCGCCCTCATGAGGAGCCCCACCAGCTCCTCCCGCATGGTGAAATGGGCTATCTTCTTGAGTCAGTACAACATTGACATCCGTCTAAGGCCTGCCATCAAGGGCCAAGCCCTGGCGGACTTTGTGACGGAATGTACCGCAAGGGCAGCCACGGACGGGGAGCCCTCGGCTACCTCGGACGACTGGTGGACCCTCTACACTGATGGCTCCTCCGCGACCAAAGCATGCGGGGGAGGGGTAGTCCTCATTACTCCCGAGGGCTTCAGGACCTACAATGCAATCCGCTTCTCCTTCAAGGTCTCCAACAATGAGGCCGAATATGAAGCCCTCCTATGTGGCCTTCGGCTGGCTGCCAACATGAGGGCTCGGCAGATCCACATCAAATGCGACTCCAAGTTGGTCGTTGGCCAAATCTCCGGAGAATATGAGGCCAAGGAGGGGAGAATGAAACAGTACAAGGAAGCGGCCAAGGAGTTGCTTAAGGTATTTGAGGCACACTCTCTCACTCAAATACCGAGGGCTCAGAACTCCGAGGCCGACATATTATCTAAGCTCTCGGCAGACTCCCCCGAGCACATCTCCAAAATTGCCAAGATCGGGGAACTCAGCCTCTCAAGCATCCATGCAAGCCCCGTTATGAACATACAACAACGTCAGGAGGATTGGATCTCAGATATCACCGCCTTCATCTCCACAGGGCAGCTACCCGAGAATGAGGCCCCCGCTAAACTGGCAAAGCTGAGGGCTCCTAGCTACACCATCGAAGATGGGAGGCTCTACAAACGATCTTACAATGGCACGCTACTTCGGTGCCTTCATCCAGATGAAGCCGAGGTCGCAATGGAGGAAGTGCACAGTGGCACTTGCTCAGCTCACCAGGGACCCTTCTCCATGTCCCGAAGGCTCATTCTCCAGGGCTACTTCTGGCCAACCATGGCCAGGGATTGTGCTGACCTTGCCCGGAGGTGCACCGCATGTCAACATTTCCAGAAAGCCCCCGGCAGGCCAACGGTCAACTATGCCCCCATCAGCACATCTGTCCCTTTTTCTCGATGGGGGATAGACCTTGTGGGCCCTCTGCCGAGGGGTACCTCCAACAACAGGTACATCATTGTGGCCGTCGACTACTTTACCAAGTGGGTGGAGGCTGAACCCCTCGCCAGCATCACAGAGGCAAAGTGTCGTCGCTTCGTCCTCAAGAACATCCTCACAAGGTTTGGCGTCCCCCAGCAGATCATCTCCGACAATGGGACACAATTTGAGGCAACCCCCTTCTGTGCCCTTCTGGAGGCATGGGGCATCAAACACAACTTCTCCTCCGTTGCCTACCCTCAAGGCAACGGGCAAGTAGAGAACGCCAACCGGACCTTGCTCGAGGGCCTCAAAAAGAAGCTGGAGGCCGAGGGCGGTGGCTGGGTAGAAGAACTCCACAACATCCTTTGGGCCTATCGCACCACCCCTCGGCGAGCAACAGGTGAAACACCCTTCTCCCTCTGCTACGGTTTTGAAGCCAAAGCCCCTACGGAAGTCACCCTTCCCACCCGAAGGGTGATCCAATATGACCCCGAGGTCAACGACAGCAACATGGCCCTCGACCTCCACCTCATTTCAGAACGCCGGGAGCAGGCCTTCATCCGGGCAGAAAACTACCAAAGGCAAGTTAAAAGCTACATCGACGCCAAAGTTCGAACCCGAGAATTTCAAGTGGGGGACTATGTCCTCCGGAGGAGGGAAGCCAGCCAACCAACCGAGGGGGGAAAAAAAATGCACCAAAATTCGAAGGCCCCTACATCATAGCAGCCATCATCAAACCCGGGACCTACAAGCTCAAACGCCCCAATGGGAAAGAAGTCCCTAGGCACTGGAATGTACACCATTTAGTTAAATTTTATCAATAATGTAAGAGCGGCCAAGCCCTCATAACTAGTGAATGTACTATCCTATGGCCCAAGGCCTCCAATTTCGAAGAATGAAGATACATTCAAAACATCAAGCCCTCATACTGACTACAGGCCCCAGGCCTCACCACGAGAAGAACCCCCTCCGGCACCAAGTGCCGAGGGCGGACACCATCAACACCTACAACAAACAGTGAAAACACCACGTGTTTCCAGTCAAGACCCCTCGGCACCCAGTGCCGAGGGAGGAAACTCCTATCACCAACAACAAGGAACGCCATGTGTTTCATTTCCCTTCGGCACCCAGTGTCGAGGGTACATTCCCACCTTCAACATCAAAAAAGAAGAGATGAGAACACCAAGTGTTCCTACAGAAGACCCTTCGGCACCCAGTGCCGAGGGTACACCTCCATCATCAAACATCGAAATGAAAAAAAAACACCAAATGTTTCAAAGAAGACCCCTCGACACCCAGTGCCAGGGATATGCTCTCCTATCAACTTCCAAACATCTGTTGGGAAACATCAAGTGTTTCATTTGAAGACCCTTCGGTACCAAGTACCGAGGGTAGACACCTCCATCAACTACAACAAAGAGAACACCAAGTGTTCCTACAGAAGACCCCTCGGTCCCAAGTACCGGGGGCTACACATCGAAACTAACACCAAGTGTTGTTTCTAAAAGCCGTACCCCACGAGGACGCATATACCGAAGGCGCCACCATCGGTGCCGGCGGCACGTAGTGCCCCCGGCCATTTGCAACTAGTGTGCAAATGAAAACCCTTCCTTGAAACGCTTTCCGCGTCACTACCCCCAGGGTATGACAGGCATGAGAAATGCCCAGGATTCGACTTTCAAAAACGGAACGCTATCCGCGTCACTACCCCCAGGGTATGACAGGCATGAGAAATGCCCAAGATTTGACTTCCAAACCGAAACGCTCCCCGCGCCACCACCCCAAGGGTGTGGCAGGCCGCGGACTATGTCTAGCGCCGAGGGGACGACTTTCAAAAATGAGGCGCTTTCCACGCCATCCCCCAAGGGGAGGCAGGTTACGGACCACCATATCTTGTGCCCAGGAAACGTCTCTCGATCCCCTCGGAACTCGGAAGGTTAACCCGAGGGAGGAGAGCCATTGGTGTATTCTGATGGTCTCCTAATAGGCCCAGCCTTACCAAGAAACCAAGTTTCTTGATGCCTTCCCTTCACCACCAACCAAAAAAAAAAAGAGGGGGTGAAGGGGAGTAGACTCAGCGAGAAATCAAAGAGTACACTCCAACAGATCACAACATGCCGAGGGCTCCCCACGGGAACACCTCCGGTAATTGAAGGCTCCTATTTCCCGAAGGATACCACTCAAACAAATATCATCAGGAAACGGCTAAGGCCACTACCTGGTCACCTCCGGACACCCAGGCGCCGAAGGCACACACTCCTCATTGGTCGAAATGTACACCTTTTAAAAATTATGCCGAGGGCACACACTCCTCATTGGCTTTCTTCACAACAACAGGATTCAACATCAACTTACGCAAAGTAAGGTAGAGTCAGAGGGCACCTATCACCCGAAGGCTACACAAGGAAACAACACTTGAAAAAATTCTAAGTCCTAAAGATTGGCCCCCCGGCCCAATCAGCATTACAGCCAAGGGAATATGGTAGCCGAAGGTCATGCAATACAACAACACTTGAAAAAATATATTCTGTCCTAAATGAGCAGCCCCCGGGCATCTGGCAAAGTGATGTGGAGTCAGAGGGCACCTATCACCTGAAGGCTCCCAAGGAAAAATCTACACTTAGAATATTTTCTAAGTCCTGCATATTTTCCCCCCGGTCAACTACTCTTGCATCAAAGAGGGATGCCATCTCCCGAAGGCTCTTAAGGGAAAATCTACACTTAGAATATTTTCTAAGTCCTGCATATTCCCCCCCCCCCCCCGGTCAACTACTCTTACATCAAGGAGGGATGCCATCTACCGAAGGCTCCCAAGGGAGATTTTACACTTAGAATATTTTCTAAGTCCTACATTCTTTTCCCCGGTCAACTACTCATACATCAAGGAGGGATGCCATCTCCCGAAGGCTCCCAAGGGAGATTTTACACTTAGAATATTTTCTAAGTCCGGCATATTTTCCCCCCCGGTCAGCTACTCATACATCATGGAGGGATGCCACCTCCCGAAGGCTCCCAGGGGAAACTCTACACTTAGAAGATTTTCTAAGTCCTACATATTTCACCCTCATCTCGAGGGACCTAATTGCTGAAGGCTACCTATCAATCGAGGGCTACAGTTCACAAGGAATCAACAATCAAGAAAATTTTCTAAGTCCTAAAGAATTGGCCCCCGGCCTATTCAATATTTCAGTTGGGGCTCCACAGTAGCCGAAGGCTACATGGCATACTACACTTGCAAAAAATCTCTAAGTCCTGTGCATTGGGCCCTCGGTCCAACATTCACACATCAGGAAGGGACGCCGTATCCCGAAGGCTCTCAAGGGGGAATCCACACTTAGAAAATTTTTCTAAGTCCTAGGAATTGGGCTACCACAAACACCCGAAGGCCCCATGCTGTGCTACACTTAGAAAAATTTTCTAAGTCCTAATTCCTGCTGAACCCTCGGTTCATATCCAGCAGAGGGTGCCCAACTACCGAAGGCTTCCAAGGGCAAGTTACAATCGAAAAATATTCTAAGTCCTAAAACATACATTCAAGAAGTAGGAGGCATACATTCAAAACATAAGGCGCATTCAAATGTAAAAAGCCCGGGGGCAGCATGCATTCATCAAAAACAGAGTAAGTGTGAAATTTACAAACAGGCCGAAGCCGAAGGATCAAAGTTGTTCATTACAAAATATGTTCAAGGATTTTTAAATACAAAGTCACTCTACAACTACAACAGCATCATTCACCGGGGCGCCCTCTGCAGCCGGCCTCGATGATGCCTCCGCTCCGGTCTCGACAGCGTCGTCCTCGGCCTCATTCTTCAACTCCGTGTCCTCAAGGTCGGGCCTCTGAACACCTTCCGGGAGCGACTCACGGACATCAGGCTGCAGGGGAGGAAGGCCATACGCCGAGGGGGAGAAGTCCTTTTGCTCAATGCCCAAATGTCGGGCCATCCTCTGGTAGATGAGGGCCTGGGTGAAGAATTCACCGGCTTCATAGTACTCTCTGCCCTTCCGGGCCATCCATTCCCACCCAGGGCCCTCGGCCCATTCCTCGACGTGTGCCTCCACAACCGAGGACAGCCACATCTTGCGTCCCTCGGCCCTCCAGCCCTCGGCGACGAAGGCATCAACGGCTTCCTCCCGAGCCTTGGCGACGGCCAGCGCCTTGGAGTCCTCGGCCTCTTTGGCAGCCCTCCTGGCCTCCTCAGCAGCGGCCTCAGCGTCAACTTTGCCTTTCTCTGCGGCCTCCAGTCTCTGCTCCATTTGCCGAAGCTCCTCTTCCAGCCTGGCCCCCAGCTTCACCGCCTCTTTATTTTTGAGGATGCATTCTTTCATCTTGGCATCCTGCTCGGCTTTATGGAGGCGCCATTCTTGAAGCCTCCGGGCATGTTCACCGAGGGCTAGACAAGCCTGCAGACCAACAACCAAAATGGTTAAAAACAATTGCACAATATAATCAAAGGAGAAAAGGAGGAAAGCTGAGTAAACACTTACAGAAAGGGAGGAGCGGAGGATGTGGTCCTCGAGGGCCGCATCGTTATAGGCCCCGAGGGCAGCCCTATCAGTCTCAGGGGTTATGCCCCTCAAGATGGCCCCCGGGTCGACAGCGCCGCTGGCCAGGGATGTCCCCCTCGGGAACGAGACTTGGAGGACCTCAGGCAGCAACTCCTCTGCCCCCGCCGGCGTTTCACCCGACGGCTTCTCCACATGCACCCCGGAGGCGGGGTGCTCATCAGCGATAATGACCAGGGGCTCCTTCTCGGCGACATCCCCCTTCTTCGGCTTTTTGGTAGCCGGGGGGGACCCCTTGGTCGCTGCCTTCCTCTTGCCGGCAGCGGCATCGCCCTCGGCTTTCTTAAAGAGGGCAGTGGCGGGCTTCTGGATGCCCTGTCCCGACCCCTTCGGGTCCTGTTTCTTCAGACGAGCAAGGCCCTTTACGTTCACCATAGAGACGGGGATACCTGCACAAAGGAGACAAAGGGTTAGTCCGACGGGTCTAAGAGAAGGGACAATAACATCCAAGCAAAAAAAAAAACTAAGTACAAAATTCTAAAGCCCTCGGGTCCTACCTCCGGCCCCTCCGAAGGCCTTGTTGAAGGGAGGGTACTTTTCATCGGTCTCCCCTATGAAGCGGTACCTCCGGAACCCGAGGGTGTATAAATCCTCCTCGAGGGTGCAGTCTTTGATCGCCACGTTCTTATTTTTCCCCTCCGGGAACTTGGCCAGCTTTAGGCCGTCTTTCTCGAGAGCGGCACTCCTGATCTTTTCGTGCCTTCGGAATCGATCACGCAGCTCCCTCGGGAATGGGCTCTCATCCAACTTTACGTAGCACCAACGTTCCCTCCATCCTTTGTTGGAAGAAGGAGCATCAGAGAATAGTTTGAAGCGGGCAATCTGCTGCAGGTTGGCGTACCCCTCGCCGTTTTCGTGCCCCCCCGGCACAAATTAAAGCTCTGGAAGAATAGATCCAGGCTGGGCTTCACCCCTCGGGACTTGCAGAGCTGGAGGAACCCCGCAATGTAGGAGTGGCTGTTGGGCGTGAGTTGGCAGGGGACCAAGCCAACAAACCTCAAATATTCCCGGAGGAATGGGTGCATAGGGAACCTAAGTCCCATGGAAACCGAAAGGACGTGAATAGCGATACACCCCTCGGGCGCCCTGGACAACACGTCGTCGGGACCTGGCTCCACCACTTCGGCCGAGGGCCCCACGTGCAGCTGAGTCACGTACAGATCTGCCCTGTCAGCCTTCGACCTGATCTCGAGGGCCTCAGTGTTCAGCCAACTGTACCCCTCGGGCATGTCCACGGGCTTTCCTTGATCGACGGCCCTCTCCTTCTTCTTGGTAGCGGCCTTCTTCTTCTTCAAACCGGAAACTGCCCTCAGAGGTATCGGATCCAACGGCCTCGAGCTACTGGCCTCCCCGGAACCCCGAGGGGGGAGAACAGCAATCGTAACCCTCGAGCTCTCATTCTGTGCCTCATCCTCCGCTGTTTGCCATGCGAGGGCTAAGTCTTCATCCTCGCACTCCTGCTCGAAGCCCTCGGCTTCGACCTCCGCAATGAGTTCCTTCTGGACCTCCCGGGCCAGGACGGCATCAGCACCGTCCGAGGGCTGGCCACTGCTGGACTCCACGTCGGAGATGCCCTCGTCCTCCATCGAGGGCGTCCTCGAGATGTCCTGAGAGTCACTCTGAGACGACATTCTATCTCTAGCTCGAGGGTTCGGGGGAACTAAGGTTTCTAGTGAATTCTATCTCCTAAACCGAGGGCGCAACGTACAGCTATACTAGAAGGAGAAAGGCAGGGAGCACTGACCTCGAAAGCTGAGTTAGGACCGAAGGCTTGAGTTTCTCTCACTAGATTTTTTGGCAGAGCTTCGCTAAGACAACTGAGTTCGCACAGGGGAAATGGCTCTGGCCTTGGGGTATTTATATGCGATGAATCCGGGTTTGGGCCTGGATTCCGGGCCTCCGGACGGACCGCCATCATTACACACCGCCGTTTCACCCAACCGGTGACGCCGCCCACGAACAGCCAGCCATCACACGCCACGTGTGCCACCCCCCAACGGCTATATCCTGTCGTTACATATTCCAACGGCTATATTTCCAACGGCTATATTCTGGAAGCCCCCGGGTTTTCTACTTCACTCCACTTCATCAAGGATAGCCTCCGGGTGCACTCACCCAGAAGTGCCCCCGGGTTGTGCCCCACACAGCACATTACACACGCCTTCGGGATCACTCCTTCAGAAACCCAGGGCTTCATATCAGGACACCCCCTCGGGGATTCCCCCTCAGCACTGCAAAACCGGGTAGCCCCCGGGGAGTTGCCTCATTGACGGATGACCCACGGCTCACAGGTAATGGGAGCCCTCGGGTATCTTCATCACCAACCAATCAACAAACAGTGGACCCCCCGGTAACAACTCCACTGCTGCCTTCATCTGGCAGGCCCTCGATCCCTGGATTGAGGGGCTCCCTTCGGCGCCACCAGGACATCAACAGCAAGCCTTCGGCTAATCAACACAGGAGCCCTCAGAAGAGAGAGCCTTCGGCATTCCCGTCATTCTCCATTTTTTACCAAGGTTTGACATTTTTGATTCATCATTGGGGGAATTCGGTGCACTCTTTTTCCCTCATTAGGATTTTTTCCCAAAGGGTTTTTCCTAATGAGGTTTTTAACGAGGCATCCTCCCAAAATGAAACGAAAAGCGTCAGCCTTCGGCCCACAACAGCAACATAACTACTTTACTCCTTTTCACCACTCTACAAGTGCCTCAAGGAGTGGGGGACTGGAGGACCCCCTCGGGAAAATCATTAAATTACAAAATCTGTGAAATTCCGACAAACAACAAAGCAAGCCCTCAAGTCCCGACATGTGGGTAACTGAGGGACTGCCTTCGGCAGGGACATAAAAGCAACAACTCCTCACCAATTTCAGAGATCATGACGGGACAACATCAAAGGGCAAGCACAAATTACTCCTTTTCTCTCAAGTACCTTTCGGCAAAAGGAGTGAGGGACTCCTGATGGAGTATATGGCCCGGGAACCCCCGGCCCACAGACTCCTACTACTCCAGCAAAGGCCCAACAGGCCCAAAAGGCCCAACAGGCCCAAATCACAGCGCCCAGGGTACCAAGCAGCCCGCACTACGCGCCAGGGGTGCCTTCGGCCCCCCGGCCGAAGGCTCTAAATTCTCACAGAACGGGTTTCTCAAGCAAATTAAGAAACTGGGAGAAAACGGCGAAAACAGTAGCCCTCGGCACTATGAGCCCTCGGCACCAGGGTGCCATCGGGTGGAAGAGCCCTCGGCTACTGCTCTATAGCCGAAGGCATCTCACTCGACAAGATATCCGCCTCACATGCGTACAGATCATCGTGCCCCGCACAGACGTCCCATCCAACAGCCGCATTAAATGCGGCCACATGCGGCTGCCAGCGCCAACCAGTTGAGGTGACCCCTCGGCCAATGAGCGCTTGACACGTGTCCCTGCCCGACATTTATTGCTACTATAAATAGCACCCCATTTCCTCATTTGTAACCACGCTGAAAACGGCATTCATACTGAATACACTCTCTCTCTACTTTTACTTACTTGCTCTGACTTCTCTCTAAGTTATTCCCCGTAATAACCCTTCGGATATATACCCCCGGGTAGACTATCCATCAACTATTAAGATTATTCCCATCAATCATATGTTTCATTTGTAAATCCCTACATATTTAGAAATATGTAGCAGTAACTTAGTCATCCAATGTAATACACAAATAATCATTTATGTATCTACACTATTCACACATGAGTAAAAAATGCCTATTTCACACAATAGTTCATTTAACTCCATTTTTATCAATATGATTTCCAAATCATTTGCAATTTCATTACTCATCTAATATATCAATATTTCATCAATAATCAGTCATTATAATCCATGGAAAACATGATTTAGGCATTTGGGTAATCTCATGCTTAACCTACAAGTTGTAAGCAACTAGATGTCGATCCTCACCTTAAATGAGCTTTAAATTTCTCCTTCTTGATCCAACGGTCAAAGCTTCGGACAAGGTGGATTAAGAACTGATTACTTGCTTAAAAATAGGTGTTAAACAGCCTCTTCAAGGTGCTTGTTCAACTCCTAGCCGAAGACACGAAAACAGCCCCTAGAACGGGTGTTTTCCGGCGAATTCACTCCCTAACCTTTCAAGGTTTTGTCTAGGTTAGTATCTAACCTTTCCAACAAATAAGGTACTCTTATAATAACATTTTATACACTTGAAATAGTGTATAATATTTAAACCAATCGTTCATATCATTTGGAAAATGAAAAGAAAGGTTTTTGAAGTTAAAACTCACTTTGGAAAGGAAGATCCGATTCTGCGAGGTTGTGTTTTGTTCGGACAATTTGGAGGCCTTCCACAACTCCGTTTGATGCAAAACAGACCTTCACGGATTCCTCGTCTCTAGAGCTTTCCGTAGACACCTCAAACGCCTTATTTGGACAACTGGAGCTCAAGATACGAACCGGACAATACCTCCCTCTCCCTGCTCGAGTTTATGCGCAGCAGTTCACTCAAGCTCGGTTTTTATCTGAAACTATCCCTCTCTTCGCACATAAACCACCCAATACGTCAACTAGACTTTAAGGGCTATCCAGGGACACATTATACACCTCATTTGGCCGAGTAAAACTCCAGATATGGAGGGAGACAAATTACCCCCATGATTTGTGCGGAATTTGACAAGGTCGGTCTCCCCTTTAATTTCCATGTCTAAGTCCAGCCCCCAAAGTCAGATATGGCCGACCCCTAGGATTATTTTACATGTTATGAGAAGATTTTGAGCACACCTCAGTGTTCCCCAATTATTTTGGGAGCAAAATATCAAATAATACTTCCAATGATGGAAAGATGGGTCCTATTGTTCTATCTTTTGTCATAAGATGTATTTTGTACTCATTCCAATTTATTCAGATCAAGTTAACCTCCTACATCGTATTATTGGTCTCTAATATGTGTAGTGTGGTCCCAATAATTTATTTGATGTACAATTACAAAAGAAAACCCTACTCCCATTATTTAGCCTAATAATGCCAAAGATGGGACCATAGGCATTTGTATTCTTCTCAAATCATTCCGTCATTCATTTATGATGTTAATATATATATAAATATATATATATATATATGGGCTACCAATCGTGTGGGTCACCCTCCAATGGGTCTGGGATTCCATTCTTGAATAATTACTATTTTTAGCAGGTTAGGCGCAAAATAACATTTGGGCTGCCCGACCACTCTTACATTGTACCGATGGGCTGTATATCTTATTTAAGGATGTTGGGCCCCAATATCAATGATATGGCCCAATTAATTATTTAGAAGCCCGTTACCATTGTATGAGTCCAAATAGAAATATGATAAATCATACGTTCCGTAAAACTTTAATCGTTTTACAATTGTTCGAAAATAGGAGAATTCAATACATAAACTTTGAAATTAAATTTGAATTTCTAGGACGTTCAGGTGCGGTGTCACAAGTACTGTTTGGAGGAGGGCCAGGAGGGTCCCGTCGTCCGCGCCATCAACTTTAACAGCCTCTGTTCTCCAGCGTTCTAAGAAGTCCCGAAGGGTCTCCTCCTTCCTTTGCCTCACCGTCAGCAAGTGGGAGAAGTGTTTTCTTGTCCGGTGCCTTCCCTCAAATTGGGTCAAGAATCGTTGGGCGAGTTCTTGCCATGAGTCGATGCAGCCTTCGGGCAATCGATTGAACCATTCGTAAGCCGGCCCCTCTAATTGAACCAATCGATTGAATCGTAGGGCTTGATGAGTTGCCCTCGGTATTTTTCCAGGATCCGAGCCGCCAATACCCTTGGGGTAAATGGCGTCCAGGTTATCTTCTTCTGCATCTCCTCCATCTTGGCCAACATGGCCTCATACTTCTGGTCTGTATGAGGGGCAGAAGTGGTGGCGTGTGCTTTGGTGGCCTCCATCTCGTCAAGCCGGCGCTGGAGGGCCGCAATGATTTCGTCCCGGGGGTCCTTCGGGAGGGCCTCCGCCCCCTGCGAACGGACACGGGCCGAGTGGGCCTGGTTGATTTGGTGACGGGCGTCGTCGGCATGGAGAGGTGCCTTGCCTTTGTCCTGAGGGGGGCGTCTTTCATTAGCCCTGGAGACGGATCCGCCACTTTCCTGAGGCCTTTGGAGCACCTTCCCCCCGAGGCGGTCTTGGACCCCTCGGCGGTCTTGCGCCCCTCCGAGTCTCTCGAGGGCGGACGTCCGGGGTTGTTCTTTGTTCATGTTATGGCGGTCCCGGGATTGGACTTCCTGGGAGGCCGTATCTTGGGCCACGACCCCTCGACGTTCCCAATCCGAAGGACAGGGTTCCCGAGGGGGTGTGGATGAGGGGGAGGCATGATATTCTCCCCGACCTAAGGTTGGAGGGGGACCAAGGTGCCGAAGGCACCCGGGTACTGGGTGAGCGTCTGGATGAAGGCGGAAAACGCCGACTGTACATCGATAGTGATGACCGGAGGGCTAACCTGGTTCTCACTCCGGTCCTTCTTTTTGGCCTCGATGTCGAGGCGGGCATCGGGGGCATTTTGTTGAATCTGATGGCGTAGGTCAACAGCCGTCTGATTTAACCCGGCGATGGCGCCGCCCCCGGGAGCCTTGTTAGAGGCCTCGGGGACGTCGACTTCGCCGAGGGCCAGGTTCCTGTCCTCGACTTTTTTGGAGTTGGCACGAGTTGTTCTCACCATTTTCGCTAGGTGTTTTGTGTTTGGCGAGGGGAAGGGTTTCTTACTTGATTATTCGACCTCTCAGCGAGAGCACCAAATGATGGATAGTCTACCCGGGAGTATGTATCCGAAGGGTTACTGCGGGGAGTAACTAGAGAGAAGTCAGAGCAAAAGTAAGAGAGAGGGAGTATATTGCTAAGAATGTAGTGAGCGATTTTAGCTTGGATTACAAATGGGGAAAAGGGGCGCTATTTATAGTAGTAATGAATGTCAGATAGGGACACATGTCAAGCATCCAATGGCCGAGGGGTCACATCAACCGGTTGGCACTGGCAGTCGTATGTGGCCGCATTTAATGCGGCTGTTGGATGTGACATTGTACTTGGTACGGTAATTCAGGCGCATGTGGAGAGGATATTCTGTCGAGAAAGGTGCCCTCGGCTGCAGATGATTAGCCGAGGGCTCTAAGTACCGGGGACCTCCTTAGTGCCGAGGGTTCTAGGTGCCGAGGGCTACTGCTTTTCGCCGTTTTCTCCCAGTAACTTTATTTGCTTGAGTTGGCCATCCTGTGAGAATTTGGAGCCTTCGGCCAGGGGGCCGAAGGCACCCCCAGTGTACCACGTGGGTTGATCGGTACTTGGGGCGCTGTGATTTGGGCCCGTTGTCCTTCCTGGGCCTATTGGGTCTCCATTAGAATAGTAGGAGTCTATGGGTTGGGAGTTCCTGGGCCATATACTCCATAAGTTATGATATGACATCGGCAAGTGGGAACATGGGCATCCAAGTGGCAGGAAACAACAACTAGTTGGGTTCGGCCACGTCATCCCCCCACATACCCTTTTTTAGTATAAATAGAGACATTGATATCATTGTAAAGGGTTAGCATTTTTTCACTCACAAACTCTAATAGCATTCTAACTTTTGTATTAGCCTTTGGACCGTAACTCCCGTTCGGCCATTTCTGTGTAATTGTTATTACTGCGTTAATACAAGCTGAGTTATTTGAATCAGATTTTATTTTTTTATACACTTTACTGTAGCAAATCGCACCCTAGATCCAAGGTTGGTGTGGGCCTTCGAGTCATTCGGGACTAAACCTCAACAACTTCTATATTGGACAATTTCTGTTTTTCTTATTATTATGATTTAAAAAGTTAAACATTTCAATGCAAAAATACATAAATTTGGAGTTTTTTTTGTTTTTTAAAACATATTTTTGAAAAATATAACTAATAGATGTAAAAAGAATATTTAATTTGAACCTATTTAAGAAAAATTCTAAGTTTGAAAACATCAAACAATTAATATCTCATTTTTTCCTTTTATATATACCTTATTGGTGTCATATGAAAAATTATAAAATTTTAGAAAATTTGTTATATTTTTTTTCATAATAATTGAAATAAAAATAAAATAATCATACTCCCTCCGTCCCAATTTAATTTGCAAAATTTCCTATTTTGGTTGTCCAAAAATGATTTTCCACTTTCTACTTCAGGTATGTAAATAAGAATAAAGTGACAAATATACCCTTACTTTTATTTTTTCTTCATTAACTTAAAGGCATCTACTTTAAGTAAGATGGGCAAAAGTGTAAAAAGCAAGCATCATTTATTGTCATTCCGTAATCCTTGTGTCAGTCAAAGTTTGCAATTCAATTCGGGACAGAGGGAGTAACACTTTAAAGATAAAAGTTTTTTTTGAAATGGTGATACGAGGGCATTTAGTCCTCATCCTATTGAAATTGCTGCGGAATCAAATATATCTATTAATCCGTAATTAAAATTAAAATAAAAGTAAAGTACTCTGTATTTCTTTTTGAATGTACTGCTTCTTTAAAAAAAACTTATTGCTCCTTCATATGAATGAACGTACTGCGACGAAAGATACCGGGTAGTATTCGCATATCCCCTCTTCCTAAACTTCTGAAATCAGGTAGAGAAAGAAAAAAGCTAATACTGTTGACACGCGCTCGGCAAAAAAATACAGCCTAGGGTTTGAGCGAAAAAATGCAAAACTCTTGAAATATCTGTTAGAATTTTCCCGGCGAGTCAAGGGTTACGCCGGCTGATCTCCCATTGGCTCCACCATTTCCGCTCCTAATTATTCTAGTAACTGTGAAAACATATGCAAATCACGTTTTTTTTTGTTAATTTTGCTGAGTCAGCAAGTTTAGACTTCTTTCTCAACTCACACTTTCATCTTCACGGTGTCTAGCGGTTAACTTGCCAACTCAGCAAAAATGAATTGCAGACTACCTGCGTTGGAGGATGTATTACATAGGTAATGTCTAAATTGACGAGTTGGTATAATTTTTTAAGACTAGGCAGCCACACGTTGGAGATGCTCTCAGATAAGAGCATCCACAATGCCTCCAAGTCTAGTCTCAATTAAAAATGTCAAATGTCAAATAATTAAAAGGGTTTCTAATCCGCATAATAAAAAGTGGAATGATTGGATAGGGAAAAATGAAATAAAGCTCCAATGCATTTAGTCTTTCGATCCATGAGAACTGCCATTTGGAATTAAATATTTTAAAATTAAAGTAAAACTACCAATGTATTAAATTAAAATAAAACTGACATATGAAAACTACCCATTGTTACGTCTGTCTCCTGTTTTTTCGAAGATAGAGGCCATTTTGGTGTGATTGAGCAAGTTTAAAGGGATGTCTACACATACACATTTAGCTTCACATCGTTTAATTTTTTATTTTGTCATGTCACCTAATCTTATTGACACACTACATGCATTGGAGAAGAAAATAAGTAGTCTAAGTCTAATTTAATGACATGGCGCACTTTACATAGACTAAACATGGATGCATTGTGGATGCTCTAAGTGATGGCACGATAAAGTTTTCCTATAAAAATGGACATGTCATTTATGTAGAAGGCCTGTGAAGCTGACGTGGATGCGCACACATTTGAAAATTTTATTTATGCTCCAATGCAATCCTGAATTTAAAGAATGAGTTTCCTATTCACGCCACATCTTCCATTTAAGAAACTGTCATAGACTATTACGGAGCATAACTCTTCTTTTAAATGTCTTCATCTTCAAAGGAAAAAAGAGATCGACAAACATATTTGTGTTGCTCCAGATATAGAACTAATAGAAGTTAGCGGGAATTAGTAGCGATGATTAAGGGGTTATTTCATATATATATATATATATATATATATATATATATATATATATATATATATATATATATATAGGGATGAGATCACATGCTAACTAGGCCTCCCATACAAACTACAAACTGATGTGGACCGTTGGATGGGATAAAACGATCGGCAGACAATCTGAGGAACATGGAGTGCTTTGTGAAGTGAGAGATAGACAATCTCACCCAATTAACATCCGATTTGTAAAAGGGGGTATATGAGTCATTTGATGTACGGTAGCAGGAACGTGAGTTTGCTTTGTTTAGGAAGGTTTGCAATTGAAATCATTGGTTTTACGCCACCTCTCATTTAATTAACGTCCAAGCAAATAACTTCCATTTTTGCATGATTAATTATGAAGAAAGAAGAAATAAATTACTTCATGATTAATCTTCCAATTTTTAATTAAAAAAGGTAAATTGAATGGAGAGCTCTAAATTCCAGAATTTGTAGCCACGTTTCATAATAAAAAAAGCTAACCTTCCATTTTGGAAAGAGTTACCCTTTTTTATGCAATTTACCGTTTCTTTTCATTTTTTATGAGACACAATCACATAAAATAAATCATTCACATTTCTCTCCATTTTTTTATGTGTTTATCTCTCCATGCCAAATGTGCATTGTGCACATTGTAGCATTGGAGATGCTATTTTAATTTACAGAATGAAAAATTTCTTAATAAATTATCCACTTTCGAAACTTGAATATTATAAGATTGAGAGCTCTTGATTGCAGATGTCAATACTTCAACATAAATTAATTGAAGCATAATGTATTTACTTCATGTGCATAATAAGGTTATGTGATATGCATATTGAAGTTATATAATGTGCATTTTAATAGTTCATACTCCATCTCATCATTATGGCATCTGCATTTTCAGTTTATATATATTGCATTTTAACATTATGACATGTGCATTTTAGAAGTTCAGATATTGCACTTTAGTAAGATGACAAGTGCACTTTAATAGTTCATACTGCATATCATCGTTATGGCATCTTCATTTTCAGTTCATATATGTTGCATTCTATCATCATGACATGTGCATTTTAGAAGTTTAGATATTGCAACACTGAGGAGAGGAGAGACGCGAGAGCTTGAGAACGTACCAGACGAACGTCTGCGTTCGATTTCCATCGCAGGGTGGACTTTGGGTTCGATTTGCGCATCTTCCTTGGTCGAAATCTGCTCGCGAATCCAATTCCGAGCTCAGATTCGCGATTCGAGGGAGGTTTCTGGTCTAAAATCGACAAGCTTGAACTGCAGTAGGGTTTTCTCTTCTGGACGCAGGGGATTCGATTTGTGCTCGTCCTTCTTTTACCGAGCAGTGTTTCGAGATTCAGGGGAGGAGGTTGGGCCTCTGTTTGCAGGGGAATCCTTTTTTTGCCCCTAATTTCTGGGCTCGTCTGGGTTGCATCCTCCAGCGAAAGTCTTCAGCGAGGCGAACGACGTACAAGTATCAGGTATGCCGAAGAAGAAGCAGGGGTATGCGGAAACCCCTACAATTCGCACCAGATCCAGTTTTGCAATCCTTTCAAACATGGAAGAGGAATTCCCTCCCCTGCTGACCGGGAAGAAGCCAGGAGCTGCAGGTGCTAATGGAGGTACAGGGAGTTTGATTACAGGTCCTACTGATGCGCAGAAGGTGACCGCAGGTTCTACTGGAGCTGCTGGGTACGATTTTGGTGCTGCTGGAGGGGTTGCGGATGCTACGAAGTCCTCCTCACTGGGGCAGAATGGGTTACCGCTGGGGGACTTAGGTGCTGGTCTGAAGAATGCTGCGCAGGGAACTTCTACTGATGCGCAGAAGGTGACTGCAGGTGCTGCTGCCTTGAAACCAGGGGCTGCTTTGAAACTTCTAGCGCAGGCAGAATGTATTCCTGCCCAGGGAATTACTGCTGATGTTGCACAAAATCCTGCTGCCTTGAAAGTTCCCACCGCCAAGCCTTGGAATGCACTGTTCAAAGACAACCGGGACCCCTCAAATGGCCTCAAATTGAGGTATATCCCGCCAAAAGGTAACTCTCTTGACTTTGCTGATAGGACATTTCCTTCAATGGTTGAGATGTGGGGTTTTTGCCTAGTTGGACTGTTTACCGGAAAACCACCCGGGCTTAAGGCTATATATGACTTGAAGAACACATGGGGGGTGAGTTGCATTGTTAAACCCCATCAAAGGGGATGGGTAATTTTTAAATTTCAAAATGAAGAAGATAGGGAAAAAGTGCTGAAAGGGGGGCCTTATACCATTTTTGGCATACAACTCATGCTAAAATCACTCTCCGAAGACTTTTCATTTGATGATGATGAATTTCTTAAGGTTCCGATTTGGGTTAAATTTCCTAATCTACATATGAAACTTTGGAATGAGGATGCAATGAGTGAGGTTGCTTCTATGGTTGGGGTCCCATTATCTACGGATAAAGTAACCCAGGATAGGAGCAATCATTTCTATGCTAGGGTGTTGATTGAGGTTGATGTCTCCAAACCACCGCCGCTATCATTTCCCATTCGACTACCTTCCCGCAAAGTAGTCAATCAATATGTGGTTTATGAGACCTTTCCGAACTACTGTTTCCATTGCAAAGAATATGGGCATCACCCATTTATTTGCAAGAAATTGGCAACCAAAGAACGGGAAACGATTAGAGAACAGAAGGAGGAGAAGACTGTGATTGAGGGCATGGAGACAGGACTAATTGATGAGGAAACAGCAAAGGTACAGTTAGAGATAAGTCAGGCACACACGAGAATAGTAGCGGAAGAGTTAAGAGTCGAGGATGGGGAGACACCACGGGATGATATTGTGGGTGCCACTGAGCTGAAAGTGGTGCCAATGGGGCCGACCGGCACACCAGAACAGGAGAACTCTACACCGGACGACACGGACGATACGGATGACGCGGAACCTGAGCCAACCTCTGGGGAAGAGGACCCGCTTAGCTGGCTACGGTTACCGCCAAGCTGCTCAGACGTAATAATTTGAGCGTGTTTGTGCGTGGGATATTGATGGCAGGAGGAGTTCTTTTTGTTTAGAGACGATGTTGTGATTTGCAGGGACTTTTTCTTTTTCCCTGACTTGTGATTTTTGATTTTGATATCCAGGGGACTGTCCTGGTATTTACTGATTTAGTTGGTTGGGTTGATTATATCTAGGTTAGTTAACCCTAGCTTAGGTAGTGTTTTCTGAGTACTTTGATACATCGTTTGATGTTATTTTTTGGGTGTTAATATAATTACCTTTCATCCAAAAAAAAATAGAAGTTTAGATATTGCACTTTAGTGAGATGACAAGTGCACTTTAATGATTCATATATATTGCATTCTATGCACTACACTTTAGTAAGATGACATGTGCATTTTAGAAGTTCATACATTGCGTTTTAGTAAGATGACATGTGCATTTTAGAAGTTCAGATCTTGATTGCAGATGTCAATACTTCAACATAAATTAATTGAAGCACAATGTATTTACTTCAAGTGCATAATAAGGTTATGTGATATGCATATTGAAGTTATATAATGAGCATATTAATGTCACGTGATAAAAGATGTGCATTACACACTCATAATATCTACATAATTTATATTAGAAGTCGTAGTTATAAAATATGTCAATATTGCATTTTAGTAGTTCATATGTTGTATTTTATCATCATGACATGTGCACTTTAATAGTTCATACTGCATCTCATCGTTATGGCATCTGCATTTTCAGTTCATAGATGTTGGATTTTATCATTATGACATGAGCATTTTAGAAGTTCAGATATTGCACTTTAGTAAGATGACAAGTGCACTTTAATAGTTCATACTTCATCTCATCGCTAATACATCTGCACCTTAGTAGTTCATATGTTGCGCGCATTTTATCATTCTGACATATGCATTTTAGAAGTTAATATCGTGCATCTTATCATTTTGTGATATGCATATTAAGGTTATATGATGTGCATATTAAGGTTATATGATGTGCATCTTATCATTTCCGAGTTAAAAGAGTTTTACATCCAATCCTATTCGGCACTCATTAACTATTTTTCAGGCAAACTTCAGAGACTGCATACAATATACTTCATGAAAATATGACCATATCCGGCCTTCTTTGATGTATGATGATGAATAGTAAACCCAAATTCAGCTGCATAGTCTTTGTAAAGATTCAAGTCAGCATCTACATTATGACCAGATCTAGTCCAGGAGAAATTTGTAAAGCACGATTCAAATCTATATAAACAACAAACAATAAATAATATTAAACATGAAAAAAACAATATTAAACAATCGTGAAATGTTATTTCACTAAATGCACCATAAAACCAAAACAAATGTTTGCATCTATATCATGAAAATTCAAAAAATGATAACCATAATTTTTAGTATGAATTTGGAGTTCATACATGAATACCAGATTCCATGGCATTTGACGACAGTAATCGAAAGAGATAAAACCGGAGGCTTTGATATTAGTGGCGGTCGAAGAGAAGCAGAGAGATGAAGGAGACGATTAGCTTTGATCGTAGAGACGGAATGGAGATAATGAGAATTGCAGAGATGGAAGGAAGATAATGAGAATTGCAAAGATGGAAGGGAGATAATGAGAGTAGGCGGTTATGGAATGAAACGTGGTTTTTTCCATTATAAGATTTAGGTCAAATGACTAAAACACCCTCATGTATAATAAGTATGTTGTCTTCAAACCAGTAGAATCGAGCGATGATCTAAATTAGATGAAGGGTTAGGATTAGTTTGTAGGTTAGTAAATTAAGCCTAGTTTGCATTTGATCTCTAAATCTATATATATATATATATATATATATATATATATATATAGGGATTAGTTCTGGTGAGAACAGAGTATCAGGAGAGAAATAAGAACGTAATCTATCTATTGATCTCACTAATCTAATGGACACAAAAAATGTTGGTCGAGATTTTATTAACACAATTTTCGGCTAAGTGGAATTGATTTGAAAGGAAAGCCTCAGCAATTATTAATTACAAGGGTATTAGTGTCAAGCTATATGAAATATGGTCTTGCACGTTACTCCAATTGCGAATGACTTCCTACTTTTAAGGAAAGTGAATTACTCTCACAATCAATACAATTAATTACAAATAAATAGTATGTCAAATTCCCTTATTAGATTTTTGCACTCACGGTTTGAATCAAAATTTTCCTCATATTTTCTTTTTATAGGACACACTTTTAAATAACAAAAAGTTGCAATAAAATTAGTTTAATTTATGAATATGTGAAAAATGCAATTCATACATGGTAAAGAGCATGTGCGGAGAGTATTGTTTATAAGAAATGCATTACATATGCTCCATGTGTGCAAATATGATTGACTAAGTGATGCATAATAAGTGAAATGCAATATGATTTCCCCCCCAAAAAAGTGACATATAATAAGTAAAATGCATTAGAAGATCAATATGTAATAATATTATTGAATAATGTGCAAAAGAGTGTAATTGTACACTAATTGATGTATTTACAGAGTTGACATGTGCACATTATTTTTCTAACTATAGTGCAATATGGGCTGGAGTATGGTGCACCTTTTAATATACTTTGTGTATGTAACTAAATGCTCAGGGGAGATACATAATGGCAGTGTTGTGCACATTTTTTGTTTTATATTTCACGTTCAAATTCTTTTGCATAATTGGAGGCCATAATGAAAATAACTCAATTTACCTCGAATAGGTAAAAGTGTTAGTCATTCACGATAAAGTGCATGTGTATTTTTTGTATATGTAATGTGCATGTGTATATACTTGGAATATGCAAATATATTTCACTAAATTACGTGTAGTAAAAGTGCATTGGAAGAGATGAAAGTAGTCTATTGTTGAACAATGTGCATAATCATGCATTTTTTTTAAATGCACTTCAATGTCAGAACTAATGCACTTCAATGATACATTGATAAATGATAATAATATATTATGTTATCCAACCGTGCACTTCAATGTTCGAGTAAATGCACAATACACACAAATCAAACAAAATAACTATAAATGTGCACTTACTTAGAAGAAGTGCATAATATCATAATTATCTAAAAGTGCACATGGTTATTATAAGAAATGCACCATAACATGTAGTGCAAATTTATGTTTGTTATTTTGCACTGTGATGTATTACCATATAATCTTACATTCAAATGAAAAAAATATAACCTAAATATATTAGAATAAAGAAAATGACTAATTGATATAGTTTGATACTTTGATGCAGACTTCTTCTCTTTCTCTTTTTGCTTCTCCATTCTTCTCCTGCTCCTTCATCTTAATTATGTTGTGATTCTCGAATTTCAGACATCGTCATATTCAAATTTAAAATCCAACGCTCAGCATCAAAATGCACATGCATAGCCTTCTTTCATCACTGAGGGGTTTGAATACCATGTCAACATAAGGTTTTAATGTTTCATCGCACTCAGGGAGATATTTGTAAAGTTTCTCCGTGAGAAGAAAATGAAGGATTACAATCTGCAAAAAACTAAATAAATTTTAGCACAACATAGTGATATTCATAGCATAAAACAATCAAGTATACTGTAAGAAATAAATGAAAAAAAAGGAAAAACAGTCAACTAAAACATAAAAATGAAAGAAAGATACGGACTGTTTTCCCTTCATGGAGGGGGCTAAGAGCTGTTGTAGAAGCACTTAGTTCAAGCACTAACCTATGATAAAAATCATGCAGTGATAGTATACAAAACACGCTAGTTCATTTGGATAAATGGAGTGTAACTGAAAAGGAAAAAAAATAATTGATTTTATCAAGTCTTAAAATTAAATAAACGTAAAAATGAAAATGGAAAGGTTGTTCACATTAGTATGGAAAGAAAAGTTATAATGACAATTATGGACAAGGAGTCCACACGTGAGTATAAAGGACAATGGTCTAATCTAATGGTTAGAATTGTTTCTCATTTCTCTCATAAGATTGTGTTCTTATTTGAACCAAAACCTATATATATATATATATATATATATATATATATATATATATATATATATATATATATATATATATATATATATATATATATATATATATATATATATATATATACCTATTAGGGAAGAGATCAAATAAAAAGAGGTTCTCCCGTGCAAAGTGCGAACAATTGCACTTTTTCTTCACCGCGTTGCACTTTTGCGTGTTTCTGTTGCACTTTTTCGCGATGGCAAAAAACTTCGTTTTAATTACGAAATTGCCACCACGTTTTTGACCAAATTTAGTTCACTTTTGGCTCATTTTGATCCATTAGATCTCATACAAACCATGCTTAACTTACTAACCTACAAACTCAATGATATGCAACACTTTGAACTTCAATATGCAGTACAAATAATGTAAAGATGCACTCTTTGAATTTCAATATGCAATACAAAAAATGTAATTATGAAACTGCTATTTTATGGCTTGAATAATATGAAACACTTTGAACTTCAATGTGCAATACAAATAATGTAAAGATGATTTGAATGGGAGGACTAGTTTATATGTGATCTCACCCCTGCATCTTTACATTATTTTTATGAAGTTTAACGTGATGCATATTATTATGTTTGTAGGTTAGTATTTTAAGCATGGTTTGTATTTGATCTCTTATCTATATATATATATATATATGTGTGTGTGTGTGTGTGTGTGTGTGTGTGTGTGTGTGTGTGTGTGTGTATAGAGTAGTGTTTCGGTCAGGCCTTCCTGACCGGAACCGCCGTCTGGCCGACGGCTTTTGGGAATTTGGGGCCCTTCCCGGTGGCTTTTTTTGATGAATTTTTTATGGCATGTTCTTCATCAAGTCTAGATTATACGAAGTATGAATGTGAAATTGGGTTTAGATGTGTCGATTTTCTAAATTGAACTTTTGTGAATGGAGTGGAATTGGCTTTAGCCGTTTAATTCCTTATCAAATTAAAAAGAATGAGTTAAGAAAGTATACCTGGATGCTTCAATTCGAGCTTTGAAGAAAGTTGCAAAGAATTTTTTGGCATACGGGATTCCTTCTCCAAGATAGAAGTTAGCGGAGAAGTCTTTGGCATGCGAAAAGTAATTAATTTTTGCTAAGTCAGCATGTCTAAAAGACCCGCTAGAATGAGAAAGAGCAATAGACAATGTCAATTTTTTTCATTGTAGATTCTATGATACCCATAAGGTACCATACATTTGTCCACATGGACCAATGAGAATATAGCAGTTGAATTATTTAAATCTAAATTAAAAAAGATAAAGTGGTGTGGTCCAATCAAATTAATGGTAGATACGGTACCCCCATTTTTTAGAAAGTTACCGAAGTTGTCACCTTTTTTCATTTCCAACTCAGCATCACTACACAAATAGACATTGCCATTAGAGAGGATTTTCTTATCCCAATGTCTATTTAAAATAAGTGACTTTGCATTTTGACCAATTCATAACACCATTAAGAGCATCCTCAATGCTTGAATGTTTATTCTTAAAAAATTATACCAAATGTCTAAAAACTAATAGACTTTCTTATACACGTAACAAGAAGTCTAAATACTAGATATTAGACTAGCAAAGAAGCCTCCAATGCAAAACAACGGCAAGTCTAATGTCTATATATGGAATTAAATATATCAAAATAATACTAAATTTTAATATATTTTGTTTACACCACACAAAGCTTGTAATGCTCTCATGACCATTTATATTAAAAAGAAGATGTGTCTTTCTTCTTTTACATGCACAGAAGACGTTGTTGCTGCAGAAAATTAAACAAGACTCCCATATAATCTCCCGGGGAAAAAGTTTCAGATTTCAAATTAGGTGTTCACAAGTTGGTTGGAGAGATGACCCTAGATTCGCCAATTCCACGACCATAAAGCATGTCGGAGAGACGATCGAGCCCCAGAACCACCATTCCGCGGATCTGAATTTGTTTTTGTTCTCTGCTCTCCAGGAGGGGCCGTCGCGCCTGGTTGTCGGAGAGAAAGCTCCGCACCGCACTGTGCCAAGATAGACTTCGTAACGTTCCCCTAACTGGTGCCAGACAGCTGAAGGCCACGCGCAGACCGGTAATCTTCTTCCGTGGAACACTGTAGCGGCAAATTCGGCGATGAAATCCCTATCATGAGATAGATGCAGAGGCTTTTTGAGGTCTATCATGAGATAAATATTGTTGAAATTACATGTATTTACAAAAATGAGTTAAAGTTAGTATTATATAATACTCCAAATAGGTTTGGCACACAATTTAAGATATCGGGTACTGTGTGGTGGAGAGTTGGGCAGAGGAGAGAGAAATGTGTAAGAAATGTTGTGAACCACAAATTCTTTACTAAAAAAGGAAAGTGGAAGTTTTAATTGGAACGGACGAAAAAGGAAAGTTGGAAGTTTTGATAGGAACGGAGGGAGTATCATGACCATTTAATTGTAAAAAATGAACATAAGTTATTATGACTGAAATTAGTACTATAGTCACCACATTTAAATTAAAAGATCATTTTTTCAAATAACTTTTATCTTAGTCATAAATATGTAATTACTTCTCATTATTTTAAAACTAAGTGACCATAGCAGTTAGTAGTTTCAACTTGCACATATCTTTATCTTTATATTATTTATATACATACAAGTAACACGGTGGAAATTCAGATGAAAAAGTATTCACCACGAACAATTGATTTATTAAAGTCTCTTAATGCATCATTAAGAACATTGAATAGCATAAATAATGGCAAACAAAGAAATATATTAAGTTCTATATTAAATTATTTAAGATGCTTATTAATAGAGTGTTATAATACTCCGTAGTTATTACTCCGTATGTTCTAACCTACAAATCTACAAATACTATATAATGCCTAGGATTTCATAAAATGATATCAAAAATTAACTTGCATATGGAATAAAAAGTAAATTGTGTTGTAGAGATTTGTCTAGCTGAGACAAAACCAAATTTAAGGACACATTTGTTATGTAAATAAAGTTGATAGATTTTTTAGGAGTGGCTAAGTACGAAAAATGTTGTGTTTAGGTTTTTCGGGATAGGAGTATATTTTTATAATAAGGAATTATCCAAAATGGGACTAAAACATGGTTAAAACTCCAAAATAGGACTTTAAGTTTTAAATTGCTTAAATAGGACTCCAGATTACATTTTTACCCCTAATCCCAAAATCACCTTTCCCCAATCCCTCTACCATCTATCCTACACCTGCGATTCAGCCCTCCCTTTCCGACGCAGCTGCCATGTAGCAGCTTGACCGATTTCGATCGCAACTCAATCGCCGCCGACCGCCACCTCTTCTCTCCGGAAAAATCAGGTGTTCTTCCTCTTCTGATCTCCTCCTTCTGCTTCTTCTTCCTCTTCTTTTCTTCTTCTTCTTCTTCTTCTTTTCCTTCTTCTTCTTCTTCCCCTCCCCCCCCCCCCCCCCTCTGTTTTCTTCTCCTCGCAGTTCTCGTTGACAATTTTATGACATTGCATTTGTTATGATGACTGTTTTGACCTGGTTGTCACTTTACTCGAAAATGACATGTTAATGTCAAAGGCAAAACATGACATTTTAGATGCAAAAACGTGTCATTTTTGAGATTACAACATGACATTTTTAGATGTAAAAACATGTCATTTTTTAGATTTACAACATGACATTTTTAGATGCAAAAATGTCATCATTTGTCAAAAATGTCAAAATCATGGAAATTTCAAACATATAATTCTGTCATCTCCAAAAAATTACCGATATGTATCCAAAAATTGCCAATCATGTGGCATTTTTAAAAAAGTTGATAGATCAACATAACAAAAAAATTAGACCGAAATAATTTCGAATAATTGATAGAGCCGTGAATTTCAAATCCAAAATTTTTAAATAAAAAATATGACTGAAGAAGAAAGAAGCAGAGAACAGAAGAGAAGGAAAAGGAGAAGAAAAAGAAGGGGAAGGAGGAAAGAAGAAGAAGAAGAAGAAATACTTACCTGGAGAAATGTTGACCTGATCAGTGGAGAGGGAAGCGAAGATACCTGCGGACATGGGAGGCTGCTATGCGTCGCCGGTGTAAATCGTTAGTTAGCCTGTCATGTTTTTTAATTGGGGGTAATTTTGTCAGATCAACTCTTTTTAGTCCTATTTTTGATAAATAAAACCTAGTAGTCCTGTTTTTAAAATTTCACTTTGATTTAGTCCTATTTCAACAATTCTCTCTTTTATAATCCCTCCATTTCACAAATTTTGGCCAAAATGAGTATGAGGAATAAAAAAGTACAACCTCCTTTGTGGCTTAAGCTTCTTATTAAATAATGTCATGTATATCTAGATAATAATTAAAAGGAGTTTTTCCTTCAATATTACTAAATTTAAGCTAATTTCCAAAAAAGTGATCACATTTATATTTGGGCAAAAATGTGACTAAGATGCTTATTAATGTCACGGCATCACTTCCATGTCATTGTCGCCGCCATCGCCCATGTCACTGCCGCCGTGTCACTGTCGTCGCCATTGCCTGGGTCACCACCACCACCACCACCGGCCACAGTGACACCTCCACACCAGAAACCACCACCATCCACCACTGCTGGCCCCTGCTACCCCGGTCACAGTGACACCTCCGCGGTGACACCTCTGCTGGCCACAACCACAACTCGAAACCACCGTCGTCCATCACCGTCAGCCCCACTCCAACACCAACACCAACCCCTCTCCCGCTTACCCCAGCCCCCAGCCTCACTTCCATCGTCGGCTCCTGCTACCCCGGCCACCACCTACAGTCCGTCGCCACCGCCGCCCCTCCATCCCACTGCCATTCCCCATGCCTATTGCCCCCTCCCCTGCCCCAACCCGACCGATCCTTCCACTATGAAGCTACTGCTCGAAAACCCATGCGCCCATGTGTAACATCCCGGCCCCGTAGGCCCCGAAATAGTTACTTCTGACCTCTAGTACTGTCCTCACAAACCGCCACTAGCCTTTTCCGCGCACTTTGTCCTCACTCGTGCGCGCCCTGAGAAACTTCCCAGGGGGTCACCCATCCCAAGACTACTCCCGTGCAAGCACGCTTAACTTTGGAGTTCTTGGCTAATGAGCTCCCTTAAAAGGAGATGCACCTTATTGGTATGAGTAGTACTATTAATCCGTTTAAATTAAATCTCAAGTGTTACACCATGCCCCGCCGTCACTACCCACAGGCCACGGCCCTTGTCCTGCCCTTGCCCAGCCAGACCCTAGACTCACCTCCGCCGGCTGCAGCGGCCCCAATCATAGTCGTCGCCGATCTAACAGAAATGGAGAAGAGTAAGAATAAGAGCGGCAAGTTGCGACTTGAAGGCAAGCGGAGGTGATGACATGCGGAGACGACGTCTGGTGCACTGAAGTAGGAGGCGCCAACCTCCCCTGATTGCAGATGAGGCGGGGAAGCTCCTGGAGATGCGAGGTTGAGGCTCACATATGCACGGATTGAGATCGATCGCAGAGTCCGCTGGGTAAAGGAAGAGTGTAGGCTGGGTGGTATTGAGCTGGGGTGAAGTCATAAATTTGTCTATTCAAAAACTGGTGATATATCTGTCTATTGAAAGTCTACTAATCATATTTAATTTGGGTCATTCTTTCTAATTAAAATCTCATTCAAGTGCATTTTGAGAAGTAACATAATGAGGTCATTGATGGTGTTTGAGCCCATATTTATTAATAATTCAACTCTATTTTTATTAACATTATTGATTAGTATCTAGTACTAGACAATGAGAATGATGATAAATCTATAGTTGTAATAATGATTAGCTAGTAAGCGAATGAGTAACAGAGTTGACTGTCGCAAAAAGTAAATGTTACAAACCAAGCAAAACTAATCATCAAAAAACTTTATACTCTTTAAATTTCTCTATGGAAATGAGTGTAGGCACTACACAAACTAATAAAGTTAGAAGGATGTAATAATAGTGTATCCATAATAAATTGAATTGAACATTAACCTAAATATGATTGACACATGGAAGTGTTTGTGTTTTATACTATAAAAATATCTTGCTAAGTACAGTTACCCGCAACGCAATTGTTAGAAATTGAAACTACAAAGCACTCATGTTACACACTTTATCAAACCTGTTTGCGGGAAACGAATAAAGAAAAGATTATAAGTGTTACACTCACATGACACATAAAATTAGAGATACAAGCTAAGTCCAAAGTTAGAAGTTTTATTTGGAACAGTTGAAAAAGGAATATAGAGTTGCTAAATAAGGATCTCATTTTCCCCTTTTGAATATTTCAAAGTAAACTTTCACTTTCTTTAAAGAAAACAATTATACAATTGGTATTGTTTCTTTCATTTTGTAGACAAATCTTTACCATATAATGTATTTCCTTAATTAATTCAAGTATCAAAAGAAAATGAGAAGCTTAATTAATGTATGATGAGAGTCACTGGCGGACCTAAAATATTTGACATGGGGAAGGATAAAGGTGGCTTGAGTGTGATCCGGTTCAAGTCTTATTAGTTCACTTGTTCATATTGAAGAATTACAACCGCAACAGGATCAAGTAGTGCCGGTTTTGAGCCATGTAGATTTTTTATACGAGGTCTGATAAACACTTCATTTAGGTCCTGTTTGGTTGGAGAGTTTCGGAGGGGAGGGGAGAAAAGTGGGGGATTTATGTGTGATTGGTCGAAGGAAATAGGGGGAAGGGAAGGAAAGTGGAAGACTTTCAAAATCCTCCGCTTCCTCCCATTCTAAATCCCCCAAATCGGGGTATTTCGGATGAAACATGTTGATAACCACAAACTATCCATCTCCTATTTGAATGAACAAAACGTTATAATATAAAAAGGTAAAAAATAAAAAGTTTTGAAAATTTTTAAAATTTAAAAATTTAAAAAATTAAAGATTGAAAAATTTAAAAATTTAAAAATAAAAAATTTAAAAATTTAAAAATTTAAAAAATTATAAATTAAAAAATCCAAACTGAAAAATTAAAAATTATAAAATTAAAAAAGCAAAAAATCAAATTAAATAAAATTATGACCCATGACCATAGGAGTACTAATCACAATAGTTAGACATAAATCTATTTTTTTAAGTAAGCTATCGAATAAAAGTGAATTGCGAAAATATTTTCATTAAACCTTTCCTCCTATTTCCTCTAACCAAACACAAATTTTTATCCAAATCCTTCTTTCCCCCTCCCTTCCCTTCCCTCCTTGACTCTCCCCTCCCCTCCCCTCCTTTGAACCAAACAAGACCTTAGAGAATTTAAATGAGAATATTCAACTTCTTAAAAGAAAAACAGAATTAGGACTGGAATTCTTTAGTAACACTCTATGTATAAACTAACGAGAACCTTATCATTTTTATACTATTTCTGATTTCTTATTAGAATATCATGTATCTTGTGTATCATAACAAATAATTAACTATCAAATTACTGTTCAAATCTAGGATTGTGTCCAGCCTTTTTTTCGAATTGTGTACAACCTTAAAAGGTGTGAAACAAGTTTTATTTTTATTTGTTTGAGATATGATATCACAATTGTCCCAAAAATAAGGTTGGTATCAATCTTACTCATTTCTGATCTCATATTAAAGTTCCAATTATATCATAAAACTAGTGACTTGAGTTACGGTCCAAAACTAGGATCGTATCTGACCATACAAATCGTGCAACAAATTTTATTGTAACAAATTGAAGTTTTGTATATTCAAATTTTATCATATTCTAAAATAAAAGAATATTGGGCTTGGATCAGATTGTGACACATTGGCACAAATTTTGATCACGACTCTATGTGACCACTTCAAAAATTCTTTTTGGCACAAATTTTGCAATTATATATGAATTTGTGCCTAGTCTATGATAAAGTCCTGGTTAAAGTCTCTTCATCTCGAGATACTTGGCCCGAAGCATGGCATAAGTCTATGCAATGTGACTAATCCGTGTCAAAATTCTTATCTTTTGGTAGCGTTCTTATTGAATTTTGGGATTCCATTTACTTTATTAGTTTTTGTGATTCAATGTTATTTTCATAAGTTTCAATTATCTGTACTAATTCAGATATTATTAAGAAAAAGTTAACTATACCCTCAATTACTCATCATAAACTGAAATGAGCACTCCATTTAAGGACGAAGGGGGTGTAAAAATAACAATAAAATAGTTCATATAATATGGTGATAGTGTGCCCTTCATTTCAATATCATCTTGTTTCGATGTTGTATATCTAAAAAACTCAAACAATTTCATTTCAAGTTACTCTATTTAACAAAAATCAAGATCAAAATAGTTTAGATTTGGGCATGAGACATTTAATAGTAATTCATTTTTCTTGATGACCGCAATATTTGTGTCTAAACATTCATCTAAAAACTAATTCAACCGAATACAAGCATAAGTACTAGTAGTGGTTTTTGGAGTAATTGTGGGGACACTTGCCCCCATTTCACATCTTTGTTTATGTTCGACACTTCTTAAAAGTGTGTCTCCTCATGTGTCGGTGGTATAATTTGCCCATGGGTCAAATTATGGTTTGGTTCAAACCTACACAGTTAATTATTACTCCGCATTTTGGTAAAATTTAACTATTGACTTCAAGTCAGCGTGCAGGTAAAATTTAACTATTTTAGGGCCTAAGCTTAGCAAATTGATTGGTCAACATTTAGAAATTGCCCTAAATAGGAGTAAAAACGCTTTCAAATTCCAGAATAGGAGTATCATGTTTTTTATTCCTTAAATATGAGTAATCTGCCAAGTTTGGAAAAAAATGTCATGTTTAAAAGCCTAGTAATGCAAGCAAACTTGGCAGAAATTTACTCCTATTTAGGGAATAAAAAACATGATAGTCCTATTTTGGAATTTCAAAACTTTGTTAATCCTATTTAGGGAATTTACTCGTCAACATTTAGTGTGTGACTAAGACTTGGATTGACATAAGTGAAACATTATAAGTTCACAGGCTTATTAAGAAGGTAAGAAGTATGGTTGAGAATAGGTATGATTATTGACCAGGACTTGAATTGAATAAGTGAAACATTATATAATAAATCTTTCCTAAAAGGGGGGATCAAACTGAAACATAATTCGCCCCCATATTCCAGAAATGGTTAGGTCTTGTAACTTGTAAACATATACATACAAGAAAAAAGATGATTCCTAAGTCCCCGTACCTACCTGGTAAACTATACTTTGATTACATTATGATGTGAAATTTGTACATGGAACTTGCAAAGATCTCATAATCATAGGGAACAAAATCAAGCATATGGCGGGGCATGTAAAAGGAAAAAATCATTGTGATCATCAGAGAGTAGCACAATGGAAATGTAACATGATTAGCCATTAAAATCATTTTGGAACTACTTATGCACATGATAAAATAATGTAATTTGTAATTTTGTACACTACTACCATTTAACCATTTTGGAGCATTAGAGGCTTGTATTTCAACAAAGGGCAAGGGATGGTGTGGTCTTCACTTTTGGCATCCTTTTTGGCTTTTTCAGATCCTCTCCGCGAGCATTGCCCACAGGCCTTGCCATGGGTGTACAGTAGACAGTTCAGGTCAAATTTCAATTCATTTGGAATTCGTTGATTGAGATGCAGATACGTCTTGTTCAAGTTTGCCTCTGCTGGAACCCAACCAACCGTCTTCGCAATCTGATAGACCTGTTACATAAACTGTTGTAATTAAGAATCTAATTCCCGCCCCCATCATTTATCCCGCAAAACTGATGGGAAATAGAACTATAAATAAATAATAAGCTTACATGTGTGTCTACAGGAAAATCATCTTGCTGTAGATGAAACATCAAGACACAAGCCACCTGCAGTATATCATATCCTGAAGTATGAGACTGAGGTTTTCTGTCAATTTTCTTTTTTGTATACTATTAGCCTTTTTTTTTATATAATTACAATATTCATTACAAATTTACAATATTTTTTATAATTACTATATTTCATGCCACAAGTCTGAGTAATAAAAGTGTACACCATTGAAGAACAAAGTTGCTAGAAAAGAATCAGTTATTAAGGTCAATCTGAAAACAGCATATACAACAACCTCCAAGTCTTAGTCCCAAAAGATTTTGAGGTCGGCTATAATCTGAAAACAGCAGATATACAAAGGAAAACTCTGGAAGGGGCCACAGTTTTAGCTATTAGGGGGAGTATAAGAAGTCTGAACACTTTAAAAGGCAGTCCCGCTTACAAAACTCATGCCCATAAAATGAGGGGTGAAAGGCCAAAGGTGTCTAAAAAGAGAACTAGACCTAGTGTATTCATGCTCCTGATCGTTGTCTACCACTTTTCCTGGCCAAAAATTAGACTTATGGGCAGCAACTTATGTTTCTAGTGCCTTAATGTGCAGTCCAATTAAAGCAGTTGACCATACAGTGAAGTTGATTAACTACCAGTTTATTTGAGTAATCAGTAATTTTTTAGTCCTTCATCAGGTATGCATATGCTCCAATTGTTTTTTAGACAGTAAACCATCGCTGAGAAACCAACACCCTTCTGAAAATATGAAACGTGCCGCTTGGGAGAACTTAAAAAAATTGGTATTCCTATGGTATGAAACTACGAATCTAGGATGTGTGTGCAAACCATAATCGATTTATATTCCACACTGAAAAATGCCAAAAACTGTAACTTCAAAGAGTTCATGTAATTCCACAATAAATTACACCTTACGCCATATGACAAGTTGACAACGCACGGTGAAATATTTTTGACATGTCTGATAAGCTTTGCATGAGCATAAGCTATGGATGCTTACAGTACACAATAGGCATATCCTGGCGATCCCCTTATGGTGTTAGTCCAGGAATCATTTATAATATATTATGAGTTTTCACAGCGGTCAAAGATTTTGTTTTGCGTGGGGTGGGATATGACAATGAAAGATGCTGAAATGGTAATAGATCAACACAAAGGTTGAGGTTGCTTGACTAGTTCATTATGAAACTTTTATTTACAGTAAATAAAATATTCAAGAAATTTATTTTACAGTACGCAATGTAATGCATCTACATAATGTATTATGAAGTTTCCTAATAACATTGGATATGGAACTTTATTCGGCTTGACTTTTATGATACTCTAAACTATGCGAGTATATAAAGATTATATAATTATTTCAATACTGTGAACTCATAATGGAAATATTATACGGAGTAAATCAGTATCTAACATGTGAACACCTATTGTGAAACCTAATGTTTTTAACAAATATGGAAAACTTCTACGTCAACATGTATTGGTATTCCATGTGCCACTTTCTTCATTCCCTTATCGTGCTTTTTTGTCACGCATCTGAGTGTTGTTTCAAGTGCTTTTTGCATACAATTGCACACATAACAAGTCTTATGACAGTGGTCTCAACTAGGTTATACAGTGTGTGTGGATCCTCCTGCGTTATGCATAGAAAGATATGAACTCCCTCACCTCCATTTTCAAAGGGTTATCACTCAAACCTTGAAACCATGACTATTTTACATGACCACATAGTGATTGAAATCATGAGGCAAGTACCTAGCCACCACACCAAGTTCAACATTTATTTATAGATGTTGATATAACTTGTCTCCTAATAATTCAAGAAGAAAACTTGAGGGAATTCTGATGGTTTCATTAATATATACATTGTGATTTAAGCCACTCAACTGTTTTACCATTATAAAGGTTACAGTGAAGGAATTCTGTAAAAAATGACCTCCAGCCTTTAAGAGTTATAATTCCTTGTAAAGACCTAGTATAGTTCTTCATTAATGACAAACAACGCAATCAATTAGGCTGAGAGTAAAGCATCTGAATAAAGATCATCCACACATAACTGCCTAAACACGAGGATAATTTGTTGATTACCGTTTTAGGTCCAACTCCACCAAAGCATGAAAGCTCTTTCTTGATTTCCACAATAGATAGATCTCTAAGGTACTCCAGGCACAACTTCCCTTTTTTCTCAAGCAAGCATTTCAAGATGTTCTTAATACAAGCTGTTTTGCTTGGTGCAAGGCCCCCACATTTTATAGCTTCTTCAACTAACTTTGGCTCAGCAGCATGAACCTTGCAGATGTACAAGACAGACAACCACAGGAAAATGATGAGACAGAAAAGGTAAATTTATCTGAGTGCACTACACTCATGCAATATAAGTAGTCTATTAAGCATAAATTGAACCATTCCACTGGCATACAAGTATTGTATAAACACAATTCATGGCTAAAAATCTCTTCAGCAAACAGCAGAAGTACTTGTGTTGCTAAAACGGGGACCAACCCGGTGCAAAGAAGAGGCGGCTTCCAAGATTTGAACTCGTGACATCTCGGACTCACAACAACAGATGGGACAAGGCCCACTTGAGTTGCTAATTCAAAAATATATATACATGGAGGCAAATTGATCTAAACTGCAATTCGGTGAAAATATTCCTTCCAGAGATTTAAAGCACGACCCATTATCTAAGAGATCGTTCAACATATAACAACTAATGAATAACAAAATTAAATTCAGTGAAAACATACATCTTCCCATGTGGGGAAAGAAAATTTGAGAGTACTGAAAGCCCTCCGAGCATTGACCTCGGTGGTGTTCTGCGACAGTATGGCGCCCACTAGACCATCCAGCACACTCTCTTGGAAAACTCCGTCGGCATCGTCACCGTCTTCCTCAGGATTAGGGAGGTTGAGGTCAAGAACAGGGGATTTCTCGTTTAGCAGAAGTCTCTGTTTGCGATACTTGAGGAAGTCCTTGGGAAAGCCGTGGAGGGCCATAAGGTCATCCAGCACGCCCCGGCAATCTTCCATGGTAGGTTTGGGGAAATCTGGGTATGGACCCCGTCCGCGAACGGCGGCGGCGCCATGATTGCAAGGCGGAGGCGGCGACGGGGAGCGTTTCCTTTTCAGGGTAGTCGGCATTTTAACCAAGTCGCGCGCCAAACGAACAAAAACAATTACAGGGGATACCACCAATCCAGCATACTATATATGCATCTGTATCTATATATCTATACACATGCGGTGAGTATAATATTGGGATTTAGGCACGTGTCGTGGAATATCGCTCTATTTTTAGAAAAATCAAACTTCAGATTTTTCTATCACATTAAAGTCATTAATACTCGGATTAAGTGGGAGTGAACACCCGTCCAAGACTGAACCAGACCGGTTAGCCAAGAACCGTAATTCTAAAAAATAGTGGACGGAAGATTAAGAAGTTGTTTTGTTCGTCTTAGTCTTATTACTTATTGTTTATTCTTATTTTATTCAATTCAGATCTGATCAAATCAATCAGAAAAATTCAGATCAAATCAGATTAGATCAGAAGCATTCAGATCAGATCAGAAAAATTCAAATCAGATAAGATCAGATCAGAAACATTCAGATCAGATTAGAAAAATTCAGATCAGATCAGAAAGATTCAGATCAGAAAAATTCAAACATGATTTATCACTTTTATTATTATTATGATGATGATAATAATAATAATAATAATAATAATAATAATAATAATAATAAATTGTTATTATTATATTCTTACTGTTGTTGTTACTGTTATTATTGTTATTATTAGTATTATTTTAATTATCATCATCATCATTAGTATCATTAGTATTGTTATACGGAGTAATTATAATTATAATTATAGAAATGGATATTATAATTATAATTGCAATTATAATTACAGAAATAATTATAATTAAAAGTACAATTAAAATTAAAATTATAGCTATAATTATAATGAGTGTAATAGGTATAATTATTTAATTTTAGTTTTAATTACAAATTTTTATAATTATAATTCTATATTTTTTGTAATTATGGCTTTAATTATAATTATAATCTTTATAATTACAATTATAATTATAGAAATATTCAAATCAGATTAGATCAGAAAGATTCAGATCAGATCAAAAGGATTCAGATCAGATCAGAAAGATTCAGATCAGATCAGACCAGATCAGAATGGTTCAGATCAGATCTTAAAGATTAATATCAGATAAGATCACAAAGATTCGAATCATATTTTTTTTAGAAGAAGATTCAGATCATATTGGAACTTAAAAAATTCAGATTATGCGAAGAGAACAACTTCTAAAGTGATTTATTCATGGATTATCCGGACCGGATTAGATTTAATTAAAAATAGCAACTTTTTTATATAAAAAATTAACTTTGATGGCTATTAATTTTATTTAAATATAAAACTTTCTTGAATAAATAGTAAAATAAATTAAATCTAATAAGTTTTTAATACTTATTACATACTAATAGATTTTATTAAGAAAATATATTTAAACATAACAATAATTAATTAATTACAGTCCAACCGATTTGGACCTAAATACTTCGGGTTTGGACAGGACCGGGACCGAAAAACTTCAAAATCTTTAACAGAAGACCGAACCTGTATATAACCGGTCTAGTTCCGGTATAGATCGACCGGTCCGGGTTTCCGGTCTGAATTGGAATATGTTGACCCCTAATATAAACTATTAACGCAATCTCATCTTATGTGTCTTCTAACTCTTGTTTTGATTTGGCACAATTATTAATCAAGTGGTTGAAAAAGTAAAGGTTGTAATTGATATTTGAGTGATGGAGTATATGGGCCTGGACCCCATGGCCCACATACTCGGAAGAACAAAAGATACCACGACCACCTGGTGGGACCTCCGTCGGCCAGATGACCCTCATCAACCAGAAAGAAGTCTACTCAGAATGTGATCCTGAAGCTAGGAAGAGCCGGGTGACCTCGTCGGCCGAGTCTTCGTCGGCCATGCCCTCGTCGGCCGTGCCCTCATCGGCCACAGATGGCCTCCAGAATAGGACTTTACACTTAATCTTTTCTATGTACTTTGTATCCGGCCCATTAGTGGCCCTGTTGTAAATGGGCCTCCCAAGCCCAAGACTTGGGAGCCTAGTCCTAATTTTCCCTATAAATACTCCCTCTAGGAGTAGTTGTGGGGGTTCACAAATTCATTAATACAAAGCAAATATAGAACTTCTCTCTCTAGCTCTCCCTTCTCTCTAGACTTATAGTCTATCATTTGGTGCTCTCGTTGAGAGCTAGAACAATCAAGTTAGCCTCTTTCGTCGCTACCAAGCACATCTAACTGATAATGGGAAGAACTAAGTCAAACCATAACCTCCTCGGCAAAGCCATCCCTGAGGCCCAAGAGCATCCGAAACACGAGGAGGACGCAACGGCCGACAAGGCCGCCGAGGGAGACGTCTTCCAGGAAGCCATCGACCTTGCGGGAGACTTGCGCAACAAGCTTAATGGCGGCGCTCTGGACGCCCGCCTCGGCCTGGACAAAAAGCACGCGGAAAAGGGGGACGCCTCGGCGCAACCGGCCTCACCTGCGGTTGACCCTCAGCTTCAGGCCGCACTCTCGGCCATCATCGCCAGTCTGGCCCAGAATCCCACCGTCCTCAGCGCACTCAAGCCAAGGACGGGGGAGAACACGACGCCACCTCCTCAACCCCAGCCGTTGGCCGTTAGGCTAGACAACGACGAGGGGGTGGTGCCCCAGGACACGACGTCGTCCCACTCCCACCCTGCTTCCCCTCTTCGGGCCGGACCGGCCCCAGCGTGTGGAAAAGCCTCAGCCTTTAACAGGCTAGGTGACACGTGTCGTCGGCCTGCTTCGGAGAGGATGGCGGGGCGGATTGGGCGGCGTGAGCTTGGCTCACCCAGGGAAAGCTTGGGGTCAGTATCCCGGACAGCGGATCGGCCCCGCCTGGACAAAGGGAAGGGAAAACTGCACGAGGATGATGTCCGTCATCAAATCAACATGGCTCATGCAGCCCGCTTGCAAACTCAGGGCGCCACCGTGGCCGCCAAGGACCCCAGGGACGAGGTGATCGCCCAACTCGAGCGGAGGCTCGCCAAGATGGAGGCCAAGCAGCTGGCCGCCACGCCCACCGGCAACTCATCCAGAGATCCAGGTTTCAACGCCCTTCTGAACAAGGTCACTATCCTTGAGAGGGGGTTGGCCGAAGGACGAGGGGACCCCATCATCCAGGTTAGGACGAGGACCCCCTTCACCGCCAGGGTACTCTCGGCCCCTATCCCTGAGAAGTACCGGGGAAACGCCATCAAGCCCTATGACGGCCGCTCCGACCCCCAGGAGCACTTCATCCGCTACCAGAACAACATGTTGATGGTGAACGCGTCAAATGAATACCTCTGCCGTTGGTTCCTTTCCACTCTCGAAGGGCCAGCGTATGAGTGGTTCAACGCACTCCCCGAGGGGAGCATAGACTCGTGGCAAGACCTTGCCCAGCGCTTCCTCACTCACTTTGCCGGAAGGAAGCGCGCGAAGAAATACTTTACCCATCTTCTCTCCGTCAAGCAGCACCACGACGAATCACTCCGATCATTCATCGACCGGTGGACGAGGGAGACTAATGAGGTCGAGGGGGCCGATGAGCGCACCCTCCTCGTACTCTTCCAGGGGGCCCTCCACAGCACCCCATATGCAAGGAGCCTCATCACTGACCCTCTGAGGTCCTACCTAAAGGCGCTTCAGCGAGGGAACTTGTACGCCGATGCCGACGAGCTTCACAGCCACAAGAAAGACGGAGGGCACCCCTCCAAGAAGACGGGTGCTACACCAGCTGCAGGCGCACCCCCGGTCGGGGACCGAGGTCAGGGAGGACAGGGCCGCCATGGATCTGGCGGAAAGAACAAAGACCGCATATGGCGGCCGGGGATGGAGAGGCCGAAAACACCACTTACCCACTCGGTCAGCACCATCCTCGACTACGCCGAGGAGCAGGACCTCATTGAGCGAGATCCTCGGCCGGCGAAGGAAATCTATGATGCCCATCAGGGCGGCACCTACTGCCGTTATCACCGGAACACCTCCCACAACACAGACGATTGTGTCACTCTGAAGAGGCACATCGAGAAGCTGATTCGTCAGGGGGAACTCTCCCAGTTTGTTAAAGGTGGCTCGCGCAAAAATACTTGGGTAAACACCGCCAAACATGGGGGCGAACCCTCTACGAAGAAGCGTGAAATCGGCAGGCTCAGCGATGACGACGAGGACTTCGAAGAGCCCCCCTCAAAGAAGAATCACGTCAACCTCATTGTGGGAGGTAACACCAGGGGGGATTCGGCCACCCAGAGGAAAAAATGGGCTCAGTCCCTTTATATAGGAGAGGTGTCCCACGCTCCCCCAAGCCGAAGAAGCAACGGGCGGAGGCGATCACCTTCACCGACAAGGAACTGCCTCCTGGGCCCTCATCACACAGGGACACCCTCGTCATCCGGTGCGAAATAGGTGATTCCATCGTCCATCGCACCTACATCGACACAGGCAACTCCGTCAATGTCATGTACCTTGACACATTCAGGCAGCTAAAGCTGAACAGGGCGCTTCTCAAGCCGATACGAACACCATTGCCCGGCTTCACCGGGGACTCTATCGACGCCGAGGGCACGATAGTCCTCCCCGTGGAGGTCGGCGACGGCTCCCATCGCATCAAAATCGACATGGAATTCATGGTGGTCAACCTCGAGTGCGCCCACAATTTGATATGGGGGCGGCCAACACTAGAGGATTTGGAAGCCATCATCTCCATGAAACATCTATGGATGAAGTTCCCCATTAGTGGCGGTATCGGCTACGCCCGAGGGAACCAGAAGATAGCTCGGGCGTGCTACCTGAAACTGACCAAGCCGGCAGCCAGCGCCGGGCAGAGAATTGACACCATCACTGTTGCCATCTCCAAGGATGAAGAAAGGCTGCTGATTGGGCTAAACTTGCAAGTGTACAAGTGCCTATATAGTAATAAATTCCGGTAAAATACCGGGTCGAATCCACAAGGAAATGTTGTTTAATTTAGTCCGTGAGTAGATAACTTTAAATGAAGAAATGAGTAAAGTGCAGGGATTTTGATTTATGTTTTATATTTTTGGCTTTTCACTTTTTGTTTAAGAAGATAATCGTTAACTAACTTTGAGTTTAAGATGAATAATAACAATAACTAAGGCTTCGGGAATCACTTAAATGATTTAATAGGGTTGAATATTAGTTCTTTTCCAATAATTATGAATACGATATCGGTGGCAGCACCAAAAAGGGAGGCGGTTGGGTGGTGGCGGATTTTCGTTACGTGGTTTTCGTTACGCTAATATATTCTCAACTCCGGTTAAGGTAGCGAGATCGTGGTTTTCGTTACGTGTAAGTCCCATTACGGCTTACATTCAACTACCGAAAACCCCGTTGAATATCAAGACATCACACCCGTATCATATAAGACCAGATATATTTCTATTCTCGGCACTATATATGTTTATCCTTTAATGTTCATAGTTTAGACTTCAACGTTAATTGCAAGTATAAACTAAATTTAACATACTTTTATGTTGTACACCATAGTCATAAAAAATCAATATATAAAGGATAAATCACAATTTATTGGTTTAGAACTTTTATCAAACACCTAATGGGCATAGAAGTTCATCCCTAGCCTTAGCTAAGAATTTAGCCTCTAATGCTCATATTAATTACAAAAGTGTAACTAAGAACAATTAAATACAATAACATACAAGAAAAATTACCTAGAACCAATTGTAGAGGAAAGAAATGACTTCTTCTCCAAAGAACTTGAATAACAATAGCAAGAATAAAATATAAAAACTAGGAATTAATCTATGGAATGGAATGAATTTGCATGATGAATTGAGGGGTTTATATAGGCTAAAGAATGGCATCTTTTAGTCTATTCGAACCCAACAATCAGGTATGGAAGCAATATTTGATTAGCATTGAGGAAGATGAAGTTTTCCCATCAAAAATCGTCTTGCACGTTGCTGTGCTTTTTGTAGAATCCGACCCAACCAACGCCGGTTCTGGCCTGACCGGCGCCGGTCATGTATTTTTTTCCGGGAATTAAGAACCAACCGGCGCCGGTTGGGGTGTGTCCGGTGCCGGTTACTGCGCCAAAAATGTTTACTTGCTTTTCTTCTCAACTTCGTGCCTCCGATTTATCCAGAAGTGCCGATTTTCAATCCCCTTTGACTTTTGACCCCGTATTTATCGCTCCTAGCCATATTCCACATTTTTTCATACTTTGGAATATTTACCTGTTTTTGTTGTATATTTTTGTACAGATAAATATAATTACCTATGTAAAAACATAAGTAATTATTGTGCTTATCAAATTCCCCCACACTTGAGTATTGCTAGTCTTCGAGCAATGTCTTCAGTCTTGGATGCTTTGGTTAGTTCGACAAAAATATATGCACAAAAATATTTTCAATTTTAAGAGAGGTAAAAAAAAGTATATAACTCTTTTATCATTCTCGGTCCAAAACCCCATTTTTTTTCTATTACACACACAAAAATATCATTAGATTTAGAAAAATTACTAATACTCTTGAATTGGTGAGTGGATTGTGACTGGGGCATTTTTTTTGGACGTGTAGAACGGTTTTCGTTTGGGAATTTTGACTTTTCAGTATAGAAATGGATCAATTGAAATTCTTGAAAGAGACCATGAGCTATATTTTTTTTAACTCATTTGGAATGGTTCTCAACAAGTATTTACTGAAGGTCATTTTGCTAGTCCCAAAGTATTTGATGAGATATGAGGGTGGTTTGTACTCCAAAATGGTTCTTGAATATTTGAGATGAATTTTTGACCATTTTTGGAAATGAAAGAGGATGATGTTTTCTAGTCACAAGGTTTCTTTTTGGGAATGATTTTCAAGAGTAAAAAGTAGTGTAATAAATCTAAAAAAAATGATAGTTTTGTGGGTAATAATAAAAAAAACTTTCTCAACCAAATGCCTATTAAAAAGAGAGATATAATAATTTTTACCTTCCTAAAAACAAAAATATTTTGCACAAAAAAATTGTTTAACCACCATGAGATGCACCCCCACACTTAAGATACATTGTCCCAATGTATGATGCATAATAAACAAACACTTCCAATAACATCCACGATTAAGTGTGTTTAGAGGAGAGTAATGGTTGTAGTAGTGTTGGGTGAAGTCCCCAAACCTTTGGTCAAACCCCTGGACTTGCTCCGCCATCCGCGCTTGATGAGTCTCAAAGGAGTCGAAACGGTTGTAAAGTTCTTCTTGCCGAGTCTCGTAGGCATCCATCCTTGTGTGCATCCGGTCCATGGAGTTGATTAGATAATCAAGGCTCTGTGTCATGGTCCGCCGTGGCCGGGCTGCCGGTTGTGGTTGGGCTTCACCCATCTCTTCATCTCCACCTTCTTGCTCCTCTTCATCCCCGTCTTCCTTTCGTATCCATGTGTTCCCCACCTTTTTGTAGTGGAGAGAGACCATAGTGTTTGCATTCAGTACTTGGGATCCGGTTGTGTACTCTACCTCTTCATTTTCAAGGTCAATGTCGAAGCTCCTGAAGATCATAGTAAGTAAAAGAGGGTAAATAAAATTTTTGTCACCTCTTTTGGTCTTGACTACGCTTTTCATGTCCATCATGATAAGAGGGGCCAAGGGGACGCCTTGAATCTGCCCGAGCCCAGTGACCATCTTGTGCAAAAGGTAGAGGTCTACCCGCCGGATAAGGTGTGTGTCACTAGCTCGTGGCAAGATGTTGGAGCCAAGAAGGTACATGATTAGTCTTTCCCGAACATTTAGGGTCTTGGCCCTAAGGTTTTCATTGACGCCGAACAGTTGCATTGCCCTTATTTCATCATAGTCGAGGTCACTTAGCACAACCTGAGAGTTCATGGAAAAGGGAGTACCTACGTCAACGATGTTGAGTAGGTTGCACAGCCGGCGTTCGCTCACCGTGATTGTTGTGCCTTTGACGGTGCTTACAATGTCACCGTAGGGATCATTCTTCCTTTCAATGTTTGCGTAGAATTCCCGGACAAGCCACGAGTAGTATGCTCCAGTTAGAGTGAGCATGATAGCCCACCCTAGAACGTCAAACGCCTCTGAAATCCGGTAGAGTTCGTTGAGTTGGGGGTCCACAGTTTTCTCAATGACAATTTTCCACTTCATTCTCGTCTCGTACCACACTTCATTCTCCGGGGAGGTGAAACTGGGAACGGAAGAAGAAGAAGAAGAAGAAGAAGAAGAAGAACTAGCACCTTTTGCTCGTTTGGGTGCCATGGACCTGCAAAATTAGTTCAACACATACGCAACACGACATATATTCATCAGCTCAAGGTAATTTAGGTTTAAAATCTAAGAATTTATCAATTTCCCCAAATTTCATGTTCATACACAAATTTCTTTCAATAATTATGTTTAGAAGACTATATATATCAACAATAAATTATATCAATATTCTTCTAAACATCAATTATATAGAGCAATTCATCAATGAACAAGAAATTCGAAATTAGGGTCTTCTAGATTTTTTTCCCAAAAACTTCCCCTAATTTTGAGTTTTAATCTCAAAATTTTTGGCAACAAACAAGTTTATTTACATCACATGAGCATATGGAGTCAATTTTCATCAATGATAAACATCTATTTTGCCAAAAATTTGAAAGAAAGAATAGATTTCAAAAATTGGAGAAAGTTGGGATTAAAGCCAAAATACCTTGAATTGATGCTCAAATTGAGATGAAGAAGGTTGAGTTTTGATGCTTGATGCTTAATCGGAACTCCTAAGGGTGACTTTTGGCTTGGGACAGCGATTTTGAGTGGTTTGGGGGTGTTTTCCGGCGAAGAGCTCTCAAGATTTGGGGGAGGGGTTCGAAAATAATGTTTGATGAGCGACCTGGGGAGGATTTTAGCCGGACCAACCGGTGCCGGTTGGGGTGTGTCCGGCGCCGGTTACGCGTGAATGCCAACACCCTAAACTCTCTGGAAACGTACGACGCCGGTTATATGGCCCGACCGGCGCCGATTGTTTGATTTTTTTTGTTTCAATTATAAATAAATGTGAATGTTTATAAACAGATTTATTTATAATTGATTTTTGTTGTTGGGTTGCCTCCCAATTAGCGTTCAGTTTAACGTCATATGCTGGACGCAACGTACCTTTATTCTTCCAATTGGCATGCAGGGATTGCCGAAGTGATGTGGTACTCCATATATGGCTTGAGACGGTGACCATTTACAAGGAATGGTGCTTGATCACCATCTTGAATCATCATTGACCCGTATGGTCGGACCTCGGTGATCGTGTAAGGCCCCGACCATCGGGATTTGAGCTTTCCAGGAAATAGACGGAGTCTTGTGTTGAAAAGTAATACCTTTTGTCCGACGTAGAATTCCCTCCGATTTATGTTTTTGTCGTGCCAAGCTTTGGCCTTCTCTTTGTAGATGCGGGAGTTCTCATATGCGTCTCTTCGGAGCTCTTCTAGCTCATTGATTTGAAGCATCCTCTTTTCTCTCCCAAGAGTGTTATCAAGATTTAATTGGAAAATAGCCCAATAAGATTTGTGCTCAAGCTCCACAGGGAGGTGACATGGTTTTCCATAAACGAGCCGAAAAGGGGACATACTGAGTGGAGTTTTGTAGGCCGTTCGGTATGCCCATAAGGCATCATCAAGCTTTAGTGACCAATCTTTCCTAGAAGAGTTGACCGTCTTCTCAAGAATGGATTTTATCTCCCGGTTGGAAACCTCCACTTGACCATTAGTTTGAGGATGGTAAGTGGCTCCGGTCTTGAACATGCATCAATACTTCTTTAAGAGGCCGGTAAAATGAGCATTTTTGAAATGAGTACCATTATCACTAATGATACTCCTAGGAACCCCAAATCTTGAGAAGATGTTCTTTTTCACAAACTCCACCACCGATTTAGCGGTGTTGTCCGGTAGAGCAATGGCCTCCACCCATTTGGATACATAATCAACTGCAACAAGGATGTATTCTTTGCCATGAGAGTTAGGAAAAGGACCCATGAAGTCTATTCCCCATACATCAAATATTTCCACCACAAGAATCATATTTTGTGGCATTTCATTCATTTGACTCAAATTTCCTGTGCGTTGACAACGGTCACAAGCTAGGACAAAACTTCTTGCATCTTTGAAAAGTGTTGGCCAGAAAAATCCACATTAGAGGATTTTAGCCGTTCTTCAGTCCGGACCACGATGACCTCCACAAGGAAGATTATGAGAATGCTCAAAGATTGATAACATCTCTTCATTTGGGACACACCGTCGTATGATTCCATCAGCACAATGCTTGAAAAGATATGGCTCATCCCAATAGTAGTGTTTGACATCATTTAAAAATTTCTTTCTTTGATGAAAAGTGAGCTCTTGGGGAAGAAATTCTTTAGCAAGATAATTCACAAAATCTGTGAACCAAGGTAAAGGGACTCCCTTCACCTCCATAAGTTGCTCATAAGGAAAATCATCAAGAATTACCTCCATATTAGTAGTGGCATTTGGCTCAAGGCGAGAGAGGTGATCCGCAACAAGATTTTCACTTCCTTTCTTATCCCGGATCTCAAGGTCAAACTCTTGAAGTAATAGCACCCACCGGATTAATCGTGGTTTGACATCTTTTTTGTTCATAAGGTACCGGATGGCGGAGTGATCGGTGTAAACAATCACCTTTTGGCCAATGAGATAAGACCGGAATTTGTCAAAGGCATATATGACGGCTAGGAACTCCTTCTCCGTTGTTGCACAGTTGAGTTCCGCATCATGAAGTAACCTCAATGCATAATATATGGCATGAAGTTTCTTTTCTCTTCTTTGGCCAAGCACAACTCCAATGGCATGGTCACTAGCATCGCACATCAACTCAAATGGTAGAGACCAATCCGGTGAGATGATTATTGGAGCCGTAGTAAGAGCCTTTTTGAGAGTGTTGAAGGCTAGTAGGAAAGATTTAGAGAAATCAAAAGTGGTATCCTTGGCAATTAAATCGCAAAGCGGTTTTGCGATTTTTGAGAAATCTTTGATGAATTGCCGGTAAAAACCGGCATGCCCCAAGAAACTTCTAATGGCTTTTACCGAATGAGGAGGTGGCAATTTTCAATAACCTCCACTTTAGCTTGATCAACTTCAATGCCTTGAGGGGATATTTTATGCCCCAAGACAATGCCTTCGGTCACCATAAAGTGTCATTTCTCCCAATTAAGAGCAAGATGGGTTTCTTCACATCGGATGAGCACTTTTTCAAGATTATTTAGGCATATATCAAATGAGTTTCCAAAGACTGAAAAATCATCCATAAATACCTCCATAAAATCTCCCACCATATCCGAAAAAATAGCCATGACGCACCTTTGAAAGGTCCCTGGTGCATTGCAAAGTCCAAACGGCATCCTCCGGTAAGCAAATGTCCCAAAAGGACAAGTAAAGGTGGTTTTCTCTTGATCTTCGGGTGAAATAGCTATTTGAAAATAGCCCGAGAACCCATCGAAGAAGCACTAAAATTCATGACCGGCTACTCTCTCTAGCATCTCATCCATGAATGGTAGGGGGAAATGATCTTTTCTTGTGCCGGCATTCAGTTTTCGGTAGTCAATGCACATCCTCCACCCGGTAACCATTCTAGTAGGAATTAATTCATTCTTACTATTGGATATGACGCTGATTCCTCCTTTCTTCGGGACTACTTGCACGGGACTCACATAGTTACTATCGAATATGGGATAAATTATACCATAGTCAAGGAGTTTGAGAACTTCCTCCTTGACCACCTCCTTCATATTTGGATTGAGCCTCCTTTGATGTTCTACCGTTGATTTGTGATTTTCCTCCATGAGGATCCGATGCATGCATTGTGATGGGCTTATACCCTTGATATCCGCCAAAGACCAAGCTATTGATGATGTGTGAGCTCTCAATACCCAGAGTAATTTCTCTTCTTGTAAAGGAGAAAGAGTAGAGGAAATTACCACCGGATAAGTAGAGTCATTGCCAAGGAATGCATATTTGAGATGTACCGGTAAAGGTTTGAGAGTAGGCTTTGGAGGAGTTTGACTTGATGGTTGGAGGATAGACTTCCTTTGCCCAAGATCTTCAAATCTTTGCCGGTAAGGCCTATGAATGGTTTCACCTTGCAAGAACATCATTTGTTGGAAAATTTCTGAGTTTTTCTCTTTTTCGGTGTGTCCTAGTGTAAGACATGCTTCAAGAGGATCTTTGTGAAGCTCTCTTTCAAACATCTCCTGAGTTATAGTATCAATGATGTCAATACTAAAACACGAGGAGATATCATGATGTTTCTTTAATGAATCCCAAACATGGAATTCTTGTTCATCTTCTCCCACCCGGAATTTAACAACTTCGTTCTTCACATCAATGAGGGCGGCAGAGGTAGCTAAGAATGATCTTCCAAGAATAATTGGAATTTCCATTTCTTCCATTTCCAAAATGAGAAAATCTACCGGAAAATAGAATTTTCCCACTTTGACTAGAACATCCTCCATAACACCCAATGGATAACAGATTGTTCTATCCGCCAACTAAAGAGCAACCGTTGTAGATTGAAGTTCCCCCACACCAAGTTTTTTAAATAGAGAATGAGGCATAAGATTTATACTAGCTCCGATATCCCAAAGAGATTTTACCTCTCCAATTTTGCCAATAGAACATGGGACGGTGAAGCTTCCAGGATCCTTCAATTTTGGAGGGAGCTTATTTTGAAGGATTGCACTACACTCCTCCGTTAGTGCCACGGTTGCAAATTCCGCTAGTTTCTTCTTGTTTGAGAGAATCCCCTTTAGAAATTTGGCATAAGAGGGAATTTCTGCAATAGCCTCCGCGAATGGTATGTTGATGCTTAGCTTGGTAAAAATATCAAGAAACTTCTTGTATTGTTTACCATCATCCTTCTTCCTCAATCTTTGTGGATATGGGATAGGAGGAACATAATTTGCCATTGTTGGAGATGGTGATATATGTTCCTCCAACTCTTCCTCCTCTTGTGATATTGGTGCATTCTCTGGCGATTTAGGATCCTCCGTTTGTTTGCCGCTTCTTGTTGTTATGGCCATGACATTTTCTTTTGGGTTGAATTCCGTTGTTGTGGGGATCCGCCCTTGCTCTCTAGTGCTTTTTCCTTGGGCAATTTGCCCAATTTGTACCTCCAAGTTGTGAATAGATGACTTGGTGTATTGTTCTATGTTGTCCATGCATTGGTGAAGTTTCCGGTTTTGATCTTCAAATCGGAGGTCAAGCTTTGTGAATTGTGAATGGAGATTCCCAATGGATGCCTCCACTCTACTATGATTCCCCTCATTTTGGGCCTTTACACTAGCTACAACGTTTTGAGTGAGGGTTTTCATCATTTCCTCCATGGTTTGCCCTTGTGAAAATCCGGACGGGGGGTTAGACGAACCTCCTTGTGGTTTCCAAGAATTACCTTGGTTAAACCTTTGTTGATTGTTGGAATAGTTGTTACCTCCTTGATTCTCCCTATTCCCATATGAATTCATATAATTCACATCTTCAATAGTTTGAGGTGAATTATCTTCCGGTTGTGATATACTCTCCACATTGGCCATTTGATTAGCCCCTCCGATCACGGCTTGTAGAGCCGTGTGAATTGAAGCTTGAAGATCTTTGTGCATGGCTTGTTGAAAATCAGCAAACCGTTTGTCCAATTCATGAGCTATAGACATTTCACTCACACCGGCCACTTTGATATCTCCTCCTTGTAATTGAGGGTTTGAAACAATGGATTCGAGGATCCTTAATGCCTCCGTTTCAGTTTTGTTGCCAATATACCCCTCCGCACGGTTATCTACAATGGCTTGGCATGAAGAGTTCAAACCATTGTAGAATGTGTCAATTTGAAGATCAAGGGAAATGCGGTGGTGTGGGCATTCCTTCAACAAGGCTTTGAAACGCCTCCATGCATCTTGATATAGTTCTACAACTTGTTGTTTGAAGTTGAAGATTCGTTGTCTTAGCTCTCGAGTCATTGTGGGCGTGTAATACTTAGAAATGAAAGCATTATAGATACCTTCCCACGTTGTAAAACTCGCTGGTGTTTGCTCCAAGAACCATCCTCTTGCCACCCCTTTCAAAGTGTAGGGAAAGCTTTTGAGTTTGAGATCATCCTCGGAGAGACCATGCCTAGGAATTCCTCGGATGAATCCATAGAACTCGGTGATGAAGTTAAGTGGATTCTCCCCCGGATGACCATGAAATTGAGGCATAGCATTGAAGTATCTATTCTTCATTTCATAGTCCCTTGCCGCCTCGCTTAGGACAATATATGAGGGAGTGGCGGCAACCACGGGCCTCTTCCTTTCATTGAGTGTTGGCATCATCTTTGCTTCTTTTCCTTCCCTCCGGTTGTGTTTGAAAGTTCTTTCTATTTCAAGATCAATAGGTTCAAGATGTTTAGAACCTTGACTTCTCAAATGCATTCAAACATAAAGCATAGGCTACACACATAAAAAATACCACAAAAATAAGTGAAAAGCAATGTGAAATGAAAAATTCAGGATTTTGATTGATTGATATATTTTTTTTTTCTTTTTTTTTATTGTTTGGACTTTATTAAACAAGACCGTGTCCCCGACAACGGCGCCAAAAACTTGATCGGGCTAAACTTGCAAGTGTACAAGTGCCGATATAGTAATAAATTCCGGTAAAATACCGGGTCGAATCCACAAGGAAACGTTGTTTAATTTAGTCCGTGAGTAGATAACTTTATATGAAGAAATGAGTAAAGTGCAGGGATTTTGATTTGTGTTTTATATTTTTGGCTTTTCACTTTTTATTTAAGAAGATAATCGTTAACTAACTTTGAGTTTAAGATGAATAATAACTGTTGGTCCCGTTTGTAATGGGAACCGTCTAGAGGGGGGGGGTGAATAGACTGTTCAGGAATTTAAACTTTTCTCTAAGTCAAGTCTGACTTATCAGAGATGGTCGAAATCTGGTGACAGAGATGGTCAAGTTCTGATGGCAGAACTAGACCAGGCAGCGGATAAGTTTCTGTCCGGGTAGCCTCTAGAAGAAAGCTAAGGCAAAATGCCTTTCTGATAACTCTGAAGGAAGATCTGATGGACACAGAGTCCAACCTTAAAAGTTAAACAGTAGAGTCTTAAGTGCAGGAATTAAAAGCTTAAAGTAAATGACACCGGGGTTTTTATAGTGGTTCAAGGAACAACTTGTTCCTCTAGTCCACTGTTCCACTAAGCTTGCAAAAACAACTGTTTACAACGCCTTAGTCCCTAGAACTTAAGAAGCACTCCTCGTCTTCTTCAAGTCTAGTTGCCACCTGGGATGCAGTCCTGCTTCCTGATGGCTGGTCTCGTTTCACTGAGTCTCTTGAAGTATCCCCACTTCACTTACTCCAGCTAGTTTGAGACGTCCCTTCTTTTTCAAGAAGTGTTTGATATAAAATCAGTTTTCTCCAACGTTGCTTCTTCACAAAGGATGAGTAGATGAGGCTTTCGAAGTGTTGAAGAACTGAGTAACTTTGCAGCTTTGCTAGTTGGATAAGGGATTAGAAAATGTATCTTCCAACTGTAGCCTTTTCTTGTTAAGGATGAAGTTTGAATCTCAAGAAGGCTTTGAGCAAGTTCGTTTGGCAGATATTGTAGCAAAGTTATTCTCTTAGTTCTTCAGAGTGTATCTTATATACTGGGAGCAGTCTTCCCGTTGGAGTGTAGAAGACAGCTTCATTAAATGCTTGTACTGTTGACTTGACCGGTTGGACCTTCGACTTGCTATTTTGGGGGCGTGAAGATACCCGCATGGTCAATCATCAGCTTTAAATATCTCTTCGTACGTACAGCATTAAATGTGCATTTAATGCGTGTACAGTACCATGTTTCCGTTGAAAGGTTCGTAACCGTTAGGGGATTTCCCGTTAGTTTAACGACCGTTGGAAAGAGCTTCCGGAATCTGGTGGGTTTAGCAGAGTCTTAAGAGGCTCTCTGGTTCAATCTCTGAAGTCCGCCTCTGTTGCCAACTCTGGTATCTTTCTGATGACCAGTTTCTGATGGCTTCTCTGGTGAGCAACTCTGGGAGCAACTCTGGTAGAAGCAAGATTGAACTCTGGCAGACAGACTAAGCTAAAATTTACAAAAGAAATTCTAATACAAAATTTCTAATGGGGTACTTTCAAATTCTAATTAACCTAGCATCATCAAAATCTAAAAACATTTATTCCTTACAATTTCCCCCTTTTTGATGATGCCAAAACCCTTTAACTATTTCCAGAGAAGTGCCTTTCACCATAAAAAATAAAGTTTAAAACTTTTCATTAGAATCTTGGTGGGCAACTTGGCAAAGGAAAATAGTAAGAGTACGATACAATCAGATAGCAATTAAAGCAAATAAGGTAACAGAATAAACACAAGAAAGGTGAATAAGAACAGATAATTGAATAAGCCATGCAAAAAGAGGCAGAGTTGGTATCTTATTAATCTGATAGAGAAAACAAAGCATTAAAGAGTCAGAGGTAGAGAGTTAGAGGTCTTCTTCATCTACCTGTGGTCCTGCTCTGTAAATCCTTTCGAGCTCAGCATTTACCTTAGCTCTGATTGAGGCTAGATCCCTCGGATTCTGATAGTCAGCCCAATGGGGTGCAAGTTTGCAATCCAAATAGTTTCTGACAGCTTCTGCAGAGTTCTTGCCAGTAAGAATCTTCATTCCATACCACATCTCTGCTTCTTGGATTGAACCACCATGGTTGATCTGGACAAGTCCATCACTATCCATGAACAGATTCTCTCTTTGAAGGGGAGTCATCAGCTTCCTCATTTGTTCAAACTGAACTCTGTCTGGCCTTGACAGACCGCTCTTCATCCAATCATTGAATGAAAAAGATGAAGTCTTTTTCTTTGAGCTTCTTGGAGGAGGAGGTGGAGGTCTGGTACCTGCAGCAGCTAGTCTTTTCTTTCTGGTTGCATCGAAGTATGGAGCAGGATCAACAGAGGAGGGTTCTCTGATACATAAGGCTCTGGTGCTAGGTCCTCCCTCTTTTCTGGTATCTTCCCCCTTTTTGGCATCACAAAGATCGCCAAGGAGGAGCTCAATCTTTGAGAACTCAGAGGCTTGTGCATCTCTGATTTCATCAAGGGTCTCTGGCAGAGTTTGAGTGACAGAGGCAAGTCCTTCAATCAGGCTCTGTTGCTTGTCTACTGCAGATTGAAGATCCCTAGTGCTGACTTCTAGGAGAACCATCTTCTGGTATCTTTCCTTGTCAGACTTGAGGAGAGCTAGGCCTTGCTCTTGATGCTCCTTGCAGAGGGAGTGTAGGACATTGAGCTTCTGGGATGAACTGTCAGCAGATTTCTGAAGATTATGAACAGAATCTGAGATCTTGTTGATTGTCTGGTTCTGGGCAAGCAGAGCTTGAGAGTGAGAGTGGAGAACAGAGTTGAGACCACTGACATCTCTGGAGACAGAATCGATCTTCAAAGTAGAAGAATGCATGAAGGAGTGCAGAGTTCCTGATAGTGCAGCAACCTTATCTGTCAAATGCTGAAATCCTATTGTGATTTGCAGGTTGGTATGGGTAAGCTCTTCATGTTGCTTGTCATTTAGCTCAATGATCTTGCTCAGATCATGAACCAACAGACCACCAAATGCTTCAGCAGATTTCACAAACTGGTTGAAGGGAATCTGGGGTTCTTCAGGTGTAAACCCAGGCATTTCTAATCCTCTGCCCTTGGGAAATGGAGGAGCTCTGGTGGATGGTGGAGGGGAAAGAACTCTTGGGGGTGTCCTTATCCTTTTAGAAGTTTCATCAGCAGCAATGGAGGAGGTGAGGAATCCATCATTGTCACTAGATGAAGAGGGGACTCTGAAGATTGGTTTCTTCTTTGGTGTAAAGGCTGCAGAGTGATGTGATGATCTCTGTGGTGAGGCAGATCTGGAGGGTGGTAATGATTTCTGAGGAGGTGAATTCTGGGGAAATGGGATTATTGGTTGAGGAGTAGGTTGGTGTGAGGGGGATGGTGGGGGTGAAGGTGATCGATTTCTGGTATTTGAAGGTTGTTTGCAGGGTGATGAGGGTCTGGAGTTGGGTTTCTGGTGAGATGGAGTTCTGGTGGAGGTTGAGGTTTTCTGGTCTGGTGAAGGGGTTTTCTGTTGGGGTGGAGATGAAGGTTTAGAGGGGGATTTGGAGGGTGATGGTTGAGAGATGGGAGATTTGGGAGGGGAAGGAGGAGGTGTAGGAATTACCTCAAGGACTATTTCAGAGAACATGGATTCTCTCCATTCCTTGATCAGCTTCTCCATGGTTAGAGCGATGTCATTTGATGTGGAGGGTTCTCCTTCCTCAAGAGCACTATGACGAAATTTGATGAGAGACTCTTTTCTCTTCTTCTCCATCAGCCATGCATCAAACTCTTCCATTTCTTCCTCTTCCAATGCTTTGACATGCCTTTCAGGAGATAGGTCAGTTGTTGGAACTTTACCTTGATATCTGTCTTTCTTCTTCTGTAGGACAGAGACCAGAAAGGCAAGGTTGAAGCATTTTGACACATAATCTGTGCCTACCCAGTGAAGAACAGCAGCTTCTTCTTCTTCATAGACATCAAAGAATTGAATGATTTTCTGGAGAGGTCCCATTCTCCATCTTCTCCATGCTAGGACTCTATCAAACTGCTTCTGCAGAATGATGTTGTAGTCAGTCTCTTGTTCCATCTCTGGTGAGGCTTCACGTTCTGGTGAGAGAGCAGAGCTTGGCAACTCTGGTGCAGATTCCTGTTCAGCCTCTGGTTGAGTTCCAGATTCTGGTGCAAGTTCCCCCTGCATTTCTGATCCCTTGGCAGGTGAAATTACTTTTGTCTTCCTCTTCTTCTGTCTTGGTTGAGGGCTTGAGTTGTCAGAGTCACCACTCTGTACAACTAGCTTTCTTCTTCTCTTCTGCTTCAGCTTTCTGGCAGGAGATTTTCTGGTTGCCTTTGGGGAGGGCAACTCTGGTGCAACCTCTTCTGTTGCTTCCTTTTCTGGTAGTGACAGATTGTCACTCTTCTTCTTCTTCCTGACTTCCCTTACAGCCTGTGACTGCTCAGGTTGTTTAGAAGTCTCACTGGGCTTCTTGGGAGCTTTCTTAAGAGCAGGTTTAGACTTAGCAGCCTGTTCTTCTCTCTTCTTCTCTAGCCTTTCCTCTCTCCTTAGCTCAGAGGAGATGGCTATGTTGAACTTTGGGGAGGCTGTGAGGAAGATTGTCTTGGAGTGATCAACTGGGATGGTATCCCTGAGTTGAACTCCTTTGGCAGCAAGAATGGCAGAGAGGAGAAGTCCATGTCCCATTTTAGTAGAGAAGAGACCTGTTTCAGAGTCTTTCTTCTTGATGAATTCAGTCAGGGAGCCAAATATTACCTCGCCCCAATTGATGTTCATGCCATGGTGAACTGCAAAGATCGCCTTGGCATTGTTCTTGTTCATCTCGTCAGTTGAAGCAGTTTTGCACCACAAGCACCGGTGCAGAATGCTGACAAGTTTCTCAAAGTCCTTCTTCAGCACGAATTTCTTCATGTACAGTTTGTCCAGTCCGGCAGCCTCCGGACGACAGTAAGTCTGAACAAATCCTTCAGTGTAGACTTCCACTGAGTCAAGAGTAAGGAGATTGTTGGCTTCCGGGTCTTGGGAGTCTAGTAGTACTCCAAAGAACTCGTTCAGAGCATCTGCATTCAGAAAGATGCGTTGACCCTGCACCTGGGAGTGAATACCAGTTTTGGAGATGGTGGCATTGAGGTAGAACTCAGCCACATCTTTGATGCTGAAATGCTCGTAGGGATGAGCAACAACCTTTGAAAGTTGTGAGTCAGTCATCACCTGGATGATCTTGGTCATCCTCTTTTGATTTTCTGCGAGCAATGGTAGAGACGACATGTCAACCTTCATGTCGGAGACAATGTTGGCGATGAGGGTCTTAGCTTCTTCCTTAGAAAGATCGTTGATGCTTAGGAAGTTCATTCTGAGTGACGGTTAAGAAAAGTTTTGGGGATTGAAAGGTTTAGGATCTGAAGGCTTTGAATGCTAGAGCAGTTTAAGAGAGATGAAGTTGCAATAGGGATTTAGGTTGAAGACGGTTGATATAAAGGGGTTTAGAATAGTGGACGTTTGATATATTGGCAGTTTCGAGATAGCATTTAATGAAATGCGGGCGGAAAACGTTTCCGTTAGAAGAGTAACGATCAGGGGTATTCTGGTAAAAGACCGTTTCAGTTAATTAGGTCTTGCCCGTACCTCGAAATATTGCTAAGTCCACATCCGTATCTGCTGTCTCTCTGATAGGGATCTCTGGTCAGAGAAGGAGGGGGTTTTCTGATGTGAGATTCTGATGAACAGAGATAGAGGTTCTCTGATCTGAGTTTCTGGTGCAGAAGAAAGCAGTTCTGGCTTAGTGAGTTTCTGATTAAGGCATCTCTGGGAAGATCATCCATCATTCCTAGTTCTTCCCTTAGCTTGTTAAACCTTGCCTCAGGTAAAGGCTTGGTTAGGATATCTGCAAGCTGGTCTTCTGTAGATACATGCTTCATACAGATGTGCTTCTTCTCAACATGATCTCTGATGAAGTGATGTCTGATTTCAATATGCTTTGTCCTGGAGTGATAAACTGGATTCTGAGAGATAGCTATGGCACTGGTTTTGTCACACAACAGCTTGATCTCCTTTGTTTGAATTCCATAGTCCTTCAACTGTTGCTTCATCCAGAGTAACTGAGCACAGCAACTCCCAGCTGCAATGTACTCAGCTTCAGCTGTACTTGTTGAGATTGAGTTCTGCTTCTTGCTAAACCAGGAAACAAGCCTTCCTCCCAGCAATTGGCAGTGACCAGAGGTGCTCTTTCTGTCTAGTCTGCAACCTGCAAAATCTGAGTCAGAGTAACCAATTAGTTCAAAGTTACCTCCCTTGGGATACCACAGGCCTGCATTTGGATTTCCTTTGATGTATCTGATGATTCTCTTTGCAGCACTTAGATGGCTTTCCTTGGGCTTTGATTGGTATCTGGCACAGATTCCAACAGAGAATGAGATATCTGGTCTGCTTGCAGTTAGGTACAACAGAGATCCTATGATCCCTCTGTAAGTTGTTGCATCCACATCTTTTCCTTCATCATCTGGACTAATTCCTTGTGAAGTGTTCATGGGAATCTTCACTGATGATTTGCCTTCCACTCCAAACTTCTTGATTAGATCTCTGGTGTACTTCCCTTGGTTGATGAAGATTCCTTCTGGATTTTGTTTCACTTGGAGGCCTAGGAAGTAGCTTAGTTCTCCCATCATGCTCATTTCAAATTGACTCTGCATCACTTGAGAAAATTTCTTGCACAATTCTGGATTAGTACTACCAAATATAATATCATCAACATATATTTGTACTAACAGAATATGATTGGCAACAGATATTTGAAATAGAGTTTTGTCAACCTTTCCTTTAGTAAACCCATGGTTTAGTAGGAAAAGTGACAATGTGTCATACCATGCTCTGGGAGCTTGCTTAAGACCATAGAGGGCCTTTTTAAGCTTGTAGACACAAGAAGATTGAGTAGGAATGACAAAACCTGGTGGTTGTTCCACATAAACTTCTTCTTCAAGATCTCCATTCAGAAAAGCACTTTTGACATCCATCTGGTAGACCTTGATGTTGTTGTAAGCAGCATAGGCTAGAAAGATTCTGATGGCTTCAAGTCTGGCAACTGGTGCAAAAGTCTCATCAAAATCAATTCCTTCTTCTTGGCAATATCCCTTGGCTACCAGCCTAGCTTTATTCCTTACAATGTTGCCGTCTTCATCTGCTTTGTTCTTGAATACCCTTTTGGTTCCAATGACATTCTGGTGCTTTGGTCTAGGAACAAGTTCCCATACTTTGTTCCTTTCAAACTGAGTAAGCTCTTCTTGCATTGCATTGATCCAGTCTGAGTCTGCAAGAGCTTCTTCCACAGTCATAGGTTCCATTTGAGATATGTAGCAGGTAAGCATTGCTTCTCTCCTTGATGTAGCAGATCTGGTCTGGACTCCACTTCTGATTTGTCCAATTACTTGATTAGGAGGATGATCTCTTAACCAAGTTAAATCAGGTTCTGATAAGGGTTGTCTTGAATTCTCTTGTTCTCCTTCTGATTCTTCATCACTATCTTTATCATGCAGGATAGGATTCTGATGGTGTATTGGTATGGCAGAGTTAGTTACCAATTCTGGTATGTCCGTCTCTGGTGGATCCAGTTCTGGTGATTCTTCTAGATTCACTTTCTCCAAGTTTTCAGTTATGCTTTCAACAGAGTTGAGATCATCAAACTTGACATGAATCGATTCTTCAACAAGTAGAGTTCTTTTGTTGAGTATTCTGTAGGCTTTGCTGGTGCTAGAGTAGCCTAAGAATGTTCCTTCATCAGCTTTTTCTTGGAACACCTTGAGGTGATCCTTCCCATTGTTGAGTATATAGCATTTGCATCCAAATGCATGAAAGTAACTGATGTTGGGTTTTCGTCCTTTCCATAATTCATAGGGGGTTTTCTGATGAGTTTTGTGAATCATGCTCCGGTTCTGGGTGTAGCATGCAGTGTTGATTGCTTCAGCCCAGTATCTGTAAGGTAGACCTGATTCAGCAATCATGGTCCTTGCAGCTTCCTTTAAGGTTCTATTTCTTCTTTCTGCAACTCCATTCTGTTGAGGAGTTTTGGCTGCAGAGAGTTGATGCATTGTACCATTCTGGTCACATAATTCCTGTATGACCTTGTTGACGAACTCTGTTCCTCTGTCTGATCTGATGGCTTTGACTTTCTGATTCTGCTCATTCTGTAGTAGCTTTAGCAGAGATGGTAGTTTCTGCAGAGTTTCATTTTTCTTGGTCAGAAAGATAGTCCATGTGAATCTGGAGTAGTCATCCACCATGACTAAGGTGTATCTCTTGCCACCAACACTTGGAGTTTCCACTGGTCCAAATAAATCCATGTGAATCAGATTCAAGGGACCAGTAGAGAGGTTTCCAGCAATGGGTTTGAAGGAGTTCTTCACTTGTTTTCCTTTCTGGCATGCACTGCATAAGTTCTCCTTCTTGTATACAAGGTTGGGTAGACCTTCAATGTGATCCCTTGCTAGCTTGTTGATTGTTTTGAAATTCAAGTGACTCAGTTTCTTGTGCCATTCCCAACTGAGTTTTGAATCTCCTTTAGCTATCAGGCAAGTTCCATCTTTTGCAGTTGACCAATCAACTACATAGATGTTTTTCTTCCTTGTTGCTGTTAGAACCACTTCTTTAGTTGTCTCATGCTTGACAGAACAGCCTTACTTGGAAAATTCAACTGTGTAGCCTTTGTCACAGAATTGGCTAGCACTCAGCAAGTTGAATTTCAATCCTTTGACATAAGAGACATCATCAATGATTATCTGGTTCTTTATCAGCTTCCCTCTTCCTTTTGTCTGGCCATCTTTATCATTACCTCCAAAGGTAACTCTGGGCCCTTTGACTTTCTGGAACTCTGTTAGGCAACTCTTGTCACCTGTCATGTGTCTGGAGCATCCACTATCAATGTACCAATCTTGCTCAGAGATGGCTCCAGCACACAGTTCCTACAAAATTAAAAGGAAGATTTAGGTACCCAAGCAATGTTGGGTCCTAGGGAGTCATGCAGTCTTGGCAGCCGGTACCACTTTGGTCTCATCAAGTGAAACCTTGGTGGGTGGTACCCATTGTCCACCTGGTAATCATAGTAAACGGAAGTGTGATTCACTTTGGGCAGATGCTTGTGAGGATCATGCTTCCGGTTTACATACTTCTGCATAGCCTTTTTAGTTGGGTAGAACCCCATATACTATCAAGATCAGAGGGGCGATTAACTTTGGGCTTCTTAAGTTGACCAGCCAACCTTTTCTGCCTAAAGTTAACTTTCTCTTGATATCTGCCTTTCTGGTGATCATCTCTGACACGGTTATCATGAGTTTGTCTGTTATGGGTTTGTCTTTGATTTTTGGTGTTCTGAAAACCTTTTCTGTTGTTAGGTTTTCTGCCAGGTTCATTAATTTTTAAAATGGGTTTCTGTTGAACCTTTATCTTTTCCTTTTCTGGTCTGACTTTCTCATGAATAACCTTGGTGCCAGATACACCAGCCTGACAAATGGGGCTAGAAATCAGTGGCACTATGACCTTGTCTGCCTTAGCAACTCTGGTGCTAGGCATTACAGAAGGCTCACCTGATTCTGTTGAGCCATAACCAAGACCAAAACCAGTGCCAATTTGTTGATCAAGTACAATCTTTTCCACGGAAGACTGGGCCTTCTGGTAAGCTTTGTACTTAATCTCAAGAGGCTCTATCTCTCTTATTCTCTTTAGAAGAGAAACATTTTCAACTTCCAGCTGATCTCTTTCCTTAATTAGAAGATTGATTTTGATCTCAACCTCCTTTCTCAAGTCTAGAATTTCAACCTTAAGCTTACTGTTTTCTTCTTTAACAGAAGAATAAATGGTTTGAATGGCTTGAAACTCTTCCCAAAATTCTGACATTGAATCAGAATCAAAGGCTCTGCCTACCGAAGAAAAACTAGAGTTGGAAGTAGAGGATACCTCATCATCAGATTGACCCATAAGACATAGGTCTTCAGTCTCTGTATCCAGGCAACAGAATGCCTCATCAGATTCAGATTCTGAGCTGGACTCTGTCTCAGAGAGGGGTTCCTTCTCTGGTTGTTCAGTGATGAGTGCCTTCCTTCTTCGGTGCTCATATTTCTTTTCTCCTTCCTGGCCTTGCCTTTTGGAGACTATGGGGTGTGGACAGTTGACTTTGAAGTGCCCTGGTTGTCTGCAGTTGTAGCAGAGAAGCTCTCCACTACTTTCTGATGGTTTGGACTTCTGGTGTGGCTTTCTGCTAGAGAGTGGACTTCTGCTATCCTTTGGTTTCAGGAATTTCCTGAACTTCCTAGCAAAAGCCGCCATATATTCGTCAGTTAAAAGAATAGAAGGGTCAAAATTATTTACCTGAGAGGTGCTGGCAGTGAGAGCAGTAGTTGTTCTGTCCTCAACTTCTTCTTTTTCTTCTTCATTCATCTCAAACTCATAAGATTTGAGATCAGAGATGACTTTCTCAGTGCCGTAGGTTCTGAGATCCTTGCTATCTCTCATGGCAGTGACCTTCATCTTCCATGGTGAAGGTAAACCTCTGAGAACCTTCAAGTTGATCTCCTTGGGAGTAAGTTCCTTCCCAAGTTCTGATATCTCAGCAGTGAGGGTGAGCAAGCGTGCATACATCTCAGCTATGCATTCTTTGGGTAGAAGTTTGAAATCTTCAAACTTCTTCATGGCAATGGTAAGTTTGTTGTCCTTTTCTTGCTCATCTCCAGCTCCTATCGGGCTAAGAGTATCCCAGATTTCCTTGGCAGATTTGCACTTCTTGATCCTTGTGAAGTACTTGTCATCAATGGCTTTGTAGAGGATATCCTTGGCAATGTTGTCAAGGTTGTATTTCCTCCTTTCCTCGTTGGACCATTCATGACGAAGTTTGGTGATCATCTGGGGTTGACCACTACCAGTGATGTATTCAGGGTTGACCTTGGTGAACTCTGTGAAAGGACCTGCATCAAGAACTTCCCACATTTCATCATGGAGTGCGCATAGGTGAGCTTTCATGCGGATCCTCCAGTCATCAAACTTTGTCACTGAGAACATAAGATTCTTTGAAAGAGTGTTATCCATAATATGAGATTAAAGAGGCTAAAACAAGTGGATCTCTTGTTTAGTAAGTAACCTAAAAGATTACAAGAACAAGGAGGCTCTGATACCACTTGTTGGTCCCGTTTGTAATGGGAACAGTCTAGAGGGGGGGGGGGGGGGGTGAATAGACTGTTCAGGAATTTAAACTTTTCTCTAAGTCAAGTATGACTTATCAGAGATGGTCGAAATCTGGTGACAGAGATGGTCAAGTTCTGATGGCAGAACTAGACCAGGCAGCGGATAAGTTTCTGTCCGGGTAGCCTCTAGAAGAAAGCTAAGGCAAAATGCCTTTCTGATAACTCTGAAGGAAGATCTGATGGACACAGAGTCCAACCTTAAAAGTTAAACAGTAGAGTCTTAAGTGCAGGAATTAAAAGCTTAAAGTAAATGACACCGGGGTTTTTATAGTGGTTCAAGGAACAACTTGTTCCTCTAGTCCACTGTTCCACTAAGCTTGCAAAAACAACTTTTTACAACGCCTTAGTCCCTAGAACTTAAGAAGCACTCCTCGTCTTCTTCAAGTCTAGTTGCCACTCGGGATGCAGTCCTGCTTCCTGATGGTTGGTCTCGTTTCACTGAGTCTCTTGAAGTATCCCCACTTCACTTACTCCAGCTAGTTTGAGACGTCCCTTCTTTTTCAAGAAGTGTTTGATATAAAATCAGTTTTCTCCAACGTTGCTTCTTCACAAAGGATGAGTAGATGAGGCTTTCGAAGTGTTGAAGAACTGAGTAACTTTGCAGCTTTGCTAATTGGATAAGGGATTAGAAAATGTATCTTCCAACTGTAGCCTTTTCTTGTTAAGGATGAAGTTTGAATCTCAAGAAGGCTTTAAGCAAGTTCGTTTAGCAGATATTGTAGCAAAGTTATTCTCTTAGTTCTTCAGAGTGTATCTTATATACTGGGAGCAGTCTTCCCGTTGGAGTGTAGAAGACAACTTCATTAAATGCTTGTACTTTTGACTTGACCGGTTGGACCTTCGACTTGCTATTTTGGGGGCGTGAAGATACCCGCATGGTCAATCATCAGCTTTAAATATCTCTTCGTACGTACAACATTAAATGTGCATTTAATGCGTGTATAGTACCATGTTTCCGTTGAAAGGTTCGTAACCGTTACGGGATTTCCCGTTAGTTTAACGACCGTTGGAAAGAGCTTCCGGAATCTGGTGGGTTTAGCAGAGTCTTAAGAGGCTCTCTGGTTCAATCTCTGAAGTCCGCCTCTGTTGTCAACTCTGGTATCTTTCTGATGACCAGTTTCTGATGGCTTCTCTGGTGAGCAACTCTGGGAGCAACTCTGGTAGAAGCAAGATGGAACTCTGGCAGACAGACTAAGCTAAAACTTACAAAAGAAATTCTAATACAAAATTTCTAATGGGGTACTTTCAAATTCTAATTAACCTAGCATCATCAAAATCTAAAAACATTTATTCCTTACAATAACAATAACTAAGGCTTCGGGAATTATTTAAATGCTTTAATAGGGTTGAATATTAGTTCTTTGTCAATAATTATGAATACGATATCGCTAATATATTCTCAACTCCGGTTAAGGCAGCGAGATCGTGGTTTTCGTTACGTGTAAGTCCCGTTACGGCTTACATTCAACTACCGAAAACCCCATTGAATATCAAGACATCACACCCGTATCATATAAGACCGGATATATTTCTATTCTCGGTACTATATATGTTTATCCTTTAATGTTCATAGTTTAGACTTCAACGTTAATTGCAAGTATAAACTAAATTTAACATACTTCTATGTTGTACACCATAGTCATAAACAATCAATATATAAAGGATAAATCACAATTTATTGGTTTAGAACTTTTATCAAACACCTAATGGGCATAGAAGTTCATCCCTAGCCTTAGCTAAGAATTTAGCCTCTAATGCTCATATTAATTACAAAAGTGTAACTAAGAACAATTAAATACAATAATATACAAGAAAAATTACCTAGAACCAATTGTAGAGGAAAGAAATGACTTCTTCTCCAAAGAACTTGAATAACAATAGCAAGAATAAAATATAAAAACTAGGAATTAATCTATGGAATGGAATGAATTTGCTTGATGAATTGAGGGGTTTATATAGGCTAAAGAATGGCATCTTTTAGTCTATTCGAACCCAACAATCAGGTATGGAAGCAATATTTGATTAGCATTGAGGAAGATGAAGTTTTCCCATCAAAAATCGTCTTGCACGTTGCTGTGCTTTTTGCAGAATCTGACCCAACCGGCGCCGGTTCTGGCCTGACCGGCGCCAGTCATGTATTTTTTTCCGGGAATTAGGAACCAACCGGCGCCGGTTGGGGTGTGTCCGGTGCCGGTTACTGCGCCAAAAATGTTTACTTGCTTTTCTTCTCAACTTCGTGCCTCCGATTTATCCAGAAGTGCCGATTTTCTATCCCCTTTGACTTTTGACCCCGTATTTGTCGCTCCTAGCCATATTCCACATTTTTGCATACTTTGGAATATTTACTTGTTTTTGTTGTATATTTTGTACAGATAAATATAATTACCTATGTAAAAACATAAGTAATTATTGTGCTTATCAGCCGCACGCTGAGCCAGCCGAGGAGGTCCCCCTGGACATCTCCCGGCCAGAGCGGGTCCTGAAAATCGGGAAACAACTCCCACAGGATCAACGCGAAGGCATCCTCAGTGTCCTGCGGTCATATGCCATTAGTTTTGCGTGGGGACCGGACGACATGCCTGACATCTGCCGAAAAGTGATCACTCACCGGCTGTCAGTCGATCCCGCCTCCACGCCTATCAAGCAAAAGTGACGCTACCTCTCGGCTGACAAACGAGACTTCGTCAAAGGGGAAGTTACCATGCTCCTCTCCATCAACCACATTAAGGAAGTGAAGTACCCCACCTGGTTGGCCAACGTCGTCCTAGCACAGAAGCCGCTGACGTTCAGAATGTGCGTTGATTACACTGACCTGAACAAGGCGTGCCCCATGGAGCCGTTCCCTCTCCCCAACATTGATCAACTGGTGGACGAGACGGCGGGATGCGAGTTGATGTCGTTCCTTGACGCCTTTAGGGGGTACCACCAGATATTCATGCATGAAGAGGACACCGAGAAGACAACCTTCATGACCCCGGAGGGAATTTTCTGCTACCTCGTCATGGCCTTTGGGCTCAAGAACTTAGGCGCCACATACACCAGAATGGTAGCCAAGGTCTTCAGAGCAGTCCTCGGCCGGACGATGGAGGTGTATGTCGATGACATGATCGTCAAGAGCAGGCAATCTGTTAGCCACGCCGACGACCTCCGGGAAATTTTTGAGATAATGAAGAAGTTCCAGCTCCGCCTAAATCCGAAGAAGTGCACCTTCGGCGTCCAAGGGGGCAAGTTCCTCGGTTATATGGTCAGCCGAAGGGGCATTGAGATCAACCCGGAGAAGATATAGGCTATTGTTAACATGGAGCCACCACGAAATGTGAAGGAGGTACAACGGCTGACGGGACGCCTTGCGGCCCTGAACCGTTTCCTCTCAAAATCGGCTGAAAGGTCTCTCCCTTTCTTTCAGATCATGCGCAAAGCAAACAACTTTAGATGGACGACGGAGTGCCAGCAAGCATTTGAGGAACTGAAGCGGTACTTGTCGTCCCCGCCCGTGCTTTCCAAGCCTAAAGCCGGTGAAACCCTTTTCCTGTACTTGGAGGTGAGCACGTCGGCCGTCAGCTCCGTGCTCATCCGCGAGGACGAGGGGGTACAGAAGGCAATTTTATACACGAGCAAGACGTTACGGGAGGCCGAGCTCAGGTACTCTCCCATTGAGAAGACGGTACTGGCCATCGTCCATTCAGTGAAGAAATTAGGGCACTACTTCTAGGCCCACGCCGTCCATGTCTTAACTCAGCAACCCCTCGGCGCACTCATGCGGAGCCCCACCAGTTCCGCACGGATGGTGAAATGGGCGATCTTCCTCAGCCAGTTCCAGATAGAGATCAAGCCAAGGCCATCCATCAAGGGGCAGGCCTTGGCCGAATTCGTCACCGAATGTACAGCCAGGGAGACGGCCGCTACCACATCAGGACCAGATCCAGATGAAGCGTTGACCCTCTTCACTGACGGTTCATCGGCCACCAGAGCTTGTGGTGGCGGCAGCGTCCTCATCTCCCCTGAAGGATTCAAAGCCTGCTATGCCATCAACGAGGCCGAGTACGAGGCCCTCCTCAGCGGCCTCAGACTCGCCACCGGCCTCAAAGTGCGACACATCAAAATCAAATGCGACTCCAAGCTAGTGGTGGGCCAGATCGAGGGCTCATACGAGGCTAAAGAAGGGAAGATGAGGCAGTACAAGCAGGCGTCCGAGGAGTTGCTCAAAGCATTCGAAACCCATGAGATCACCCAGATCCCAAGGGCGGAGAATGCTAAGGCTGACATCCTCTCCAAACTCAGCTCAAACACTACAGAGCACATCTCGAAGATAGCCAAGGTCGAAGAGCTAAGCATGTCCAGCATCCATGCCAGCCCGGTCATGTGCATCCAGCAACGGCCAGAGGACTGGATTACGGACATCATGACGTTCATCAACTTGGGAGAATTGCCCCAGGACGAGGAGAGGGCCAAGCTAGCCAAACTCAAGGCCCCGAGCTACACCAACTAGGATGGGAAACTTTATAAAAGATCTTACAACGGCACTCTCCTCAAAAGTGGTGGTCATCTTAAAAGGTGGGCACCATCGAGGGAGGGTATTACCATCGAGGTGGGCACCATCGAGGGAGGGCAACCGGCCAAAACATGGGCTCACAAGCCTAAAATAGTTTATAGTAAAACAAATATCCATGAGCAAGTGTTTGGTAGTTTGAAAGGAAATAAGGAAGCACGAACCATGTCTTCCTTGATTTGAGTTCACCCGTAAGAAGGTGCAGGTAGCAAGCCCTAGCTTCAACCTGAAAATTTTGGGGCCCCCGAAGGGGTCAGTACAAGTACCGAGCGAGTAGCACGCTAAATATAGAATAACTAGCGTTTCAAGTATAAGACCCAAACATAGGGTGATATTTATATAAATAATCTTTCCCCCCAAGTTAAGAAATACTTAATAGTACATATACACTTGGAAAATACCCGATCCGTAGATCACCATTTTATTTGGGAAAATAGTAATAGTCAATATTCTTGACTAAAAACCCCAACCCACCCATATGCCTATGAGTGTATAGGACTCCTCCTTGTCCATATTTATATACCATAACCTATGAGTTTTGAGGATCATAATCCTTGGGTACTCCACCAATTTATAATCCGAGTGTTAAGGACTTTTCGTCCTAGGGTCCTCCACCAATTTATAATCCGAGTGTTAAGGACTTTAAGTTCTAGGGTCCTCCACCAATATGTAATCCGAGTGTTAAGAACTTTAAGTTCTAGGGTCCTCCACCAATATATAATTTTGAGTGTTAAGGACTTTAAGTTCTAGAGTCCTCCACCAATATATAATTTTGAGTGTTAAGGACTTTAAGTCCTAGGGTCCTCCACCAATATATAAATTTGAGTGTTAAGGACTTTAAGTCCTAGGGTCCTCCACCAATATATAAATTTGAGTGTTAAGGATTTTAAGTCTTAGGGTCCTCCACCAATGGATATTTTTATGATCAACCTCATATCAACCTAGATAGAGTCTATATCACATTTATTCATTCATAGCTAAATCGATCCATAAAGCTTATGTATCTCAATTCATGCAAAGCCATGCATTTATATAAATTTATAATTAATAATACCGACCGGTACTAATTAATCCATTATCAATCGGTCAACGTTCTCGTTGACCGCCATTTCAAGCCTTATACATATCAACTTAATCATCATGTATATTAAGTTAATAATATTCATTCTAGGCTTCCTTTACCCCTTTTATCCATAGCATGTAATTTCATAGAAATTCTCACATCATACTCCATGCATATTCAAGTAATTCATTTCATACAAGCCTAATCATTTTGGCTAATCACATGTCTAAATATCCTTTAAACATCATTATGAATTCATATAACATTTATTTAGGTAATCTCATAATGAACCCAAAAGTTATAAGATATTAAGCCGTCCACTCACCTCGAATTAGCGCTATGAAGTTCTACCCCTCTCGCTTGAACTCCGGCGATACTCCGGCGACTTTTGACGAACTCCGCCGACAACTCCGGCGAACTCTAGAAACTCTTTAGGTAAGCTCCTAACATGTTTTTATAATCACAAAACCCATATTAATACAAATAACCTCAAAAAGGTTATTTTCCGGCGAACCGGTCGTTTTGGCTTCTAAGTCCGTTCTTGGACATAGAACCACTTTCCAACCCATTCTTCCACACTCATACCATGTAGAACAATCCTAAGGGTTCTTCATATGATATATATCTCATATGATAGAAGAAAAATTAAAGGAAAAGTTATGATAAGGTTATTACCTTAATTTTCACACTTTTTCCTAGCTTTTTCCTTCTCTAATCTTCTTCCCTTGCACCCCTTTGTGTTGAGCTCGAAAATGGAGGATGCTATGGAGTATTTTCAGAGCTTCTCACTCCTTGGATGGCAGCTGGGTCGAGCTAATGAGGATAGGGTTGATTGAGAATGCCTTTTTGGCATTTCTCTCAATCATACATGAAAGGGGTCCACTCCCTTAAATGTGTTTGGCTCCCAATTCAAATCACCTCATGGCTCCTTTCCCATGTGATGGTGCGGCTACCTTGTCCAAAAACAAGGCTAAAAACGTGGGTTGGCCCCTACTTATATGGGAGGTCATCGCTTTGTGTCCCGAACTGTACAATGCGGTCCCGAAAGTTGTATTTCTCGGACTGTTTTAATTATATTTAATTTTATCGGACCAAATAAAATATATCACATGTTCTCAACCCATATGGGTCCTTAGAATGAATATATATTTCCCAACTTAAATTTAGAAGTCTCCGAAATCTATTTCGGACTGTTATCCGATAAATTGCCGATACCGGCAATTGGGCCTTGTTTGACCAACCGGTCAACCCTATGCCCTTTCTATGGCCCAACTACGATGTCCACCACCATATTCATATTATCTATCCCAAGATGAATATAATATGTGTTTTTGGAAATATAGGGTGGTCCCCGTTCCCGATGTGGACCCCACATGCGATTTACTATTCACGCAAAAGTAATAACAAAATTTACAACCTCGTAAATTCATTAACCATTTTGTAAGGTTCAATACATGATTTACATAGTAGTAAATATAATTGGGGACGGTGTTACAGGTCGTCCATAGATGGTAGGGTAGGGTCGGTGTCACAAAGTATTTCCTCGTCTATGGTCTCTTCATCAACTTCAGTGGGCACTTTCAGATTGGGCTCTTCAGGACTAATTTCTACAAGGACAGGCTCTAGCTCACTAGCAATGAGAGACTCAAAAGAAATAGGGTTGAAAAGAGTTTCAACCATCTCGCCCATAGTTACCACAACCTCCTCCTCAGATTTAGCACCTTCCTCGTATGTCTCTTCTTGAACTTTGTGTTCATTGTCATATATGATTTGTTCAAACAATTTATTGAGGCTCTCGTCACGAGATGCTAGTTCAATCCTTGTCTGTTTTATATCTTCCACAACATCGAGTAAGGATGATTTAAGTTTTCGAGCACGTGTTGAGGATAAGGTGAAATTTCAGATTCATTCCCGTAGGAATACTCGTTTGTGCTAATGTAATGGTTTTCTAGCCTTTCGTGGTAATTTTCATTATGATTAAAATCATCATGATAATTACCTTGATAGGAAAAATCATTATAGCCTTCAAAGTTTTGCCCTTGGTGGAAATAATTATCTTGAAATTGGTAATCTTCATACCCTAAAGGTGGATTTTCGCACCATTGATTGTTATCCCCATAACCTTGCTCATAGTATCTTTCATTTTGATTATTTTGAAAACTTTGTTGTTCATGGTATGGATAGTGATATGGTGTTTGAGAATAAAAGTGTTCATTTGAGTAATCCATGAGGAAACATCAAGCAAACACGTGAGAACAAAACAAAAAAGAAAAAGAAACTCTCCATAACTTGAATTCGCCCATGCTAAAATCCAAATCAAGATTTCACCGTGCCATTCCCCGGCAACGGCGCCATTTGATAACCGCTTACGCGGCGTTGTAGTAAAACGAAGTCTAACCTTTCGGTTTTTCCCCGAGTATCGTGTCTCTTGAGGAATGGCGGAGGAGTTTCTTGATTTTAAGCCCAGTCACAGATTATCGCAAATTATTAGAAGCTTTCCAAATTAAAACTTTTGATAGGTTTTCTAAACTAGTTTTTTTTTAAAAGAAAGTAATTTAAATTATGCAAATACTAACGATGGCTCAAAAATAAACTAAATGAAAAATATTAAACTCTAAATGGATTGATCAAAGAAGGGCAATGAATTGAATAATTAGAAATGGATATATTCTTGGACCTAGTAATTAGGGGAATTAAAAAAAATGGACTAATAATTTCTTTTCTCATAGACAAGAATAGATATTACTTTCATTAATTTATCCTATTTCTAGGTTTCATCAATGTATTCAAAAATGGTTGGCTTGAATTAAATTCTAATCTCATAGACAAGACAGAAATAATTCTCCAATATTTTGTTCAATAAAAATAGCCAAATTTATTAACTAATTAAACTCATTAATTAAGCAATTTGAATTTAATTCTCATAGATAAGATGTAAATCCATTTCATTAAAATTTCCTATTTCTAGGCCTTATTAACGTGCTTAAATATGGTTGGCTCGAATTATTTTTCTAATCCCATAGACAAGTTAGAAATAATTTTCCAAAATTTAATTGATGAAAATGACTAACAATTTTTAATTACTATTTCATCAATTTTGAATAACTAGTCCAATTAATTAATTTTAACCCCTAATTTTCGGCTAACAAGTCAATCCATATTCCTTTAATTCAATTCATGCCCAAGAGTAAATTAACTACAACAACTCATTACTAATTTTAACATTTTACATATAAAATAAGACATGATCATAAATAATAACAACACAAGAAAATATTAAAGTGAATACTCCCAACATCTAAGCAATCGTTTCTTTCATAAATAAACATTTTGTTTGATAATCCAGAAGTCGGGGCTTACGCTCCCATAATCCTGGAGTCTATGAACTACCCTCCAAAGCCCCTAGACAGTTAAGTCCGGATCTGATCACAGTCAGCCTCGTCAGTACTGGCTCCAAAGGACGAATCCGGCAGGACTTACATCACCTTTCAGGCTGCTCCTCCCACCACACGAACCCGCTACCTTCATTACCATCCTCTCCCTTCTCAGCCGCTGAGCAACTCCGTGAAGGTAGGAAGAATCATTGGGAGCAAGACCTCCCTCCTCTCCCCTAAATGTGCCTAGCGGGATTCGAACCCGAGACCACCGCTAGGACACGGTAACCTTCCACCCAGTGAGCTGGAATGGTAGGTATTGAGGTATTGAGGTATTGAGGTTGTCTAAGTAGGAGATTAATATAACAACAAGATCTAATTTTCTTGAATTAAAAGGGAAAACACGAAACTATTAAAATTAATTCAGAGAGTTTTTCACAAATATTTGGGAAATAAAAACAATATATTCAGAATCTACACGACGAGAGGATGAATTTTCTTATAAAGAACTTACAAATTGGAGCTAAAATGAAAAAGATATGAAAGATTGAAGTTGAAGGTGCAACAATGGTGGAAATCCGAGCTTTAAAGAGGAAGAACAAGACCTTTTTGAACTAGTTTCGGGCTAAGAATGGTGTGTTTGGGATGAGGAAAAATCGGGCTATTTATAGCAGCAAAAATATCGTAGGCGGCCAACTAGGCGACCGCCTGCCACCTTGCTCTGGCCGCCTTCCGTCCCATCACCGGCAGTCGAACGTGCGCCAGTCTATTCATCCGCCGCAGGCGGTCCAGCAGGCGGCCGCCTGCCGTTCCTGTCTGGCCGCCTGCCATCAAATCCCACTGGCCGGTGGTTGGTTTGTCGTCTTGTGCCGCTGGCGGTCACCGAAGGCGGCCACCTTCCGTCCAGTGTCGGCAGCCTTCGGTCTTCTCCGGTCCGGTCAAAAATTCCAAAAATGTTGACTTTCCGAAAATAGCGTAGGCGGCCTGGAAGGCGGCCAATCTGGGCGCCTATTTGGGCGCCTCTGAGATTTTTTGTCTGTCTTGTTCTGTATTTTGTGCTCTTCAACTTTTCCTTCTGGACCACTTTGAAATTCTGCTTCCTTCTTTCGGTATGATATCATTTTTCACTCAAATTGACTCATTGTGTGCTTAATAGACCTGAAATTTCATCAAACATATCATGAACATGATTTTTTACCTGAATTCACGAAACTTGAACCAAAATATATAAAACATGCCTTGTTTTTCTATTTTTCAATCCAAAATCACTTAAATTTGATAAGAAAAATAAGTACAAAATTGACTTATCAACCCACCATGTCCAAGTACTCCGCAATAAACGGGTGGAGGGGAAACCTAAGCCCCTTAGCAAAACTCATGGGGTATACTCCAAAGTACCCCGGAGGCGGATTCAGCACATGATCCGACGGCCTGGGCGCCCTAACCCTCTCATACGACCCCACATACATATGGGCCACTAGGTAATCAGCCGTGCTGCTCTCCGGCTTGATCAAGTAAATGTTCGTAAGGTCCAAGTAGGAGTAACCTGGACCCTTCTTCGGCCGACGCCTTCTCGTCGGTGCAGTCCCCTTCACAGCAGACCGGCTTCGGGCAGGGAATCGCAGTGGAGGTAGACGCTCCGTCCACAACGCGGGAAATCACTACGTCCTCACTCTAAGACGACGAGCCAGACTCTTCGTCTTCACCCTCACCAACCTCCGACTCCCCTGACTTGAAGGAGCTCAAGTCCTCAATCTCTTCGCAACACTCCTCGACTACCCGGTAGTCAAGGGACTTCACAGAGGCCTCATCGTCATATGGGTAATACTCATCGTCCAAGGGCTTCATCATAACAACTAACTAGAGCCTAGAGGGTTTTACTTTGGATCTAAGGGTGGTTCTCCACTAACAGCGGATCAAAGACTAAAAGAAGCAAAGTATGCAAGGAAGTGGAGAAAAGTTCAATGAACTGACCTTTGAAGTTTTGAAGAACGGAAGAACACACGGAGAGACTCTCTCTCTCTAGAAAATTTGGCAGCACTTTGTTATCTCAGGAATGCAATGAGGAACCTCTTCGGAGGGAGGGGGGTATTTATAGACCTCCCCCCCAACGGTCACTACATGTGGCACCCTCCCGTTGGCCACATGAACGGCCACCACCCCCAAGGCCCATTGGGCTGGCATCAGTTCAGGAGACGGGTCAGACCCACTTCCACAGCACCAGGCCATCGCCAACATGCCAACAATCAACGCCCGCAACGGCCAACCACTCAACGGCCACGCTAAGAAAGCGCGCCTACATCGGCCTCAAGACAATGATGACTTCAAAAGGGTAGGTCACATCTCAAGGTGTGTCCATATCGGCTTAAACAAAATGCCAACAACATGGCCTTTTCAACGGCCACAACGGCAAAGCAAAAAGAAACCCACGCCATCAGCCTTGTGTAAAACCCTGATGATAATTTCTTGAAAGCGACCTGCGTCCAAGGGTTCTCCCACAGGGTTACCTTGGACAGGAAATCGCCAAGGAATTGGATTCAGGGGAACGCGAGAGTCCGCTTCGGCCTGGGGAAATCCTTTACTCCTTCACCCCTCCCTCACTCTTCGGCCTGAAGTAGTGGGGGACTGGGGGACTACACCAGCCTTTGAAAATCAGGACAAAATCAAAGAAATCCAAAAATATACTAAGTCCACAACTACAAACATCAGATCACACATGCACCACAACGTCCATAACCTTGTGGTGCACCGTCGACCACAGCTAAGTCAACAAAACAAAGAATTCTCTCCAAAAGTGCAACACCTCAGATCACAGGGCACTTAACGGCTTTGAGACCACCTACTCCACTCTCGGCCAGGAATTAAAGAACAAGAACTCAACGTCCTCAGATCACCATCGTCCATGAGATCAGGATATGCGTCAGTCCTTCCGGATCAGTGACACTATCGTCCTCAAAAACATGGACACCAAGCTACGGATACCACCGCTCCGGCCTAAAGCAAAGAATGCAACCAACGACACAGAATGACACTCTTCGTCTACAGCGAAGACCACACAACGGCCAGAACGCGGAGTGCCCGTGACGGCGAAAACAAAAAAACCAGAGCAAGGGAAAACGTCAAAGACAGGAAATCTACTCTCCCTCACTTCGTCTACATCTCAGCTTAGAGAGTGGGGGACTTCTGATGGAGTATATGGGCCTGGACCCCAGGGCCCACATACTCAAGAGAACGGAAGGTACCACGACCACCTAGTGGGACCCTCGTCATCCGGATGACCCTCATCGGCCAGAAAGAAGTCTACTCAGAATGTGATCCAGAAGCCAGGAAGAGTCGGGTGACCTCTTCGGCCGGGTCTTCGTCGGCCACGCCCTCATCGGCCATAGATGGCCTCCAGAATAGGGTTTTATACTTAATCTTTTCTATGTACTTTGTATCCGGCCCATTAGCGGCCCTATTGTAAATGGGCCTCCCAAGACCAAGACTTGGGAGCCCAACCCTAATTTTTCCTATAAATACTCCCTCTGGGAGTAGTTGTAAGGGTTCACAAATTCATTAATACAGAACAATTATACTACTTCTCTCTCTAGCTCTCACTTCTCTCTAGACTTATAGTCTATCACATCGACTTCATCACCACAGGGCAACTGCCCGAAGACGAAGCCCGCGCCAAACTAGCAAAGCTGAGGGCTCCCAGCTATACACTAAAAAACGGAAGGCTTTACAAACGATCCTATAACGGCACGCTACTCCGGTGCCTCAATCAGGATGAAGCCGACGTTGCGATGGAGGAAGTGCACAGTGGCACTTGTTCAGCTCACCAAGGACCCTTCTCAATGTCCCGAAGGCTTATAGTCCAAGGCTACTTTTGTCCTACAATGGCCCGAGATTGTGCAAATCTCGCCCGAAGGTGCACCGCCTGTCAACACTTTCAGAAGGCTCCCGGAAGGCCAGCGGTTAACTACGCCCCCATAAGCACAGCCATACCCTTCTCCAGATGGGGCATAGACCTAGTAGGCCCACTGTGGAGGGGTACCTCCAACAACAGGTACATCATCGTGGCTATAGACTACTTCACCAAATTGGTGGAGGCGGAGCCCCTTGCCAGCATTACCGAGGCCAAGTGTCGCCATTTCATTCTCAGAAACATCCTCACGAGGTTCGGGGTCCCCCAGCAAATCATCTCCGACAATGGAACCCAATTTGAGGCAGCCTCCTTCTGCGCCCTCCTGGAAGCATGGGGCATCAAGCACACCTTCTCATGAGTTTCCTACCCTCAAGGCAACGGCCAAGTTGAGAACGCCAACCGCACAATACTAGAAGGCTTAAAGAAGAAACTGGAGGCCGAAGGGGGAGGCTGGGTCGAAGAGCTTCACAACATCCTATGGGTCTACCGCACCACCCCCAGGAGGGCGACTGGCGAGATACCCTTCTCCCTGTGCTATGGATTCGAAGCTAAATCTCCCACTGAGGTAACCCTCCCCACGCGAAGGGTAGATCAATACGAGCTTGGGGTCAATGACGCCAATATGCCCTCGACCTTCACCTAATCTCAGAGCGCCGAGAGCAAGCCTTCAATTCCTAAGGGTGGAGAACTACCAAAGGCAAGTTAAAGGTTACATTGACACAAAGGTCCGTTCCCGAGAGTTTCAAGTAGGGGACTACGTCCTAAGAAGAAGGGAAGCCAACTAACCCACCGAGGGTGGGAAGTTCGCACCTAAGTTTGAAGGCCCCTACGTCGTGGCAGCCATCATCAAGCCAGGAACTTACAAGCTAACACGCCCTAGTGGGACCGAGGTCCCCAGACATTGGAATGTCCACCACCTAGTCAAATTCTATCAGTAACGTATGAGTGACCAAGCCCTCATACCCCGCAAATGTACGTTGTTTTACGGCCCAAGGCCCCCTATTTCCCAGAAGACTAAACATGTGTTGAAACACAACGTACCAAGTACGAATTGTGTACGAGAGGCCAAGCCCTCGGACACACCCCTCAGCCCAAGACCACCTTTTTAACGAAGAAGAGTTTGCTCTATACCGTGTACAACACCCTCGGTACCAAGTACCAGGGAATCACCTACAAGACAACTATGCTTACGAACAAGAAACACCAAGTGTTTTTAAGCTAAAAAGAAGCCCTCGGTACCAAGTACTAGAAGTGTCCTCATCGGATACCTAAAAAAAACGAAGGCGCCACCTATCGGTCCCAGCGGCACCAAGTGCCCCCGGACCATTTGCAACTAATATGCAAATAGAACCCTTCCTTGAAACGCTTTCCGAGTCACTACCCCAAGAGAATGGCAGGCAACGGACTATGTCCCGAGCCTAGGATTCAACTTTCATAAATGAAATGCTTCCCGCGCTATCCCCCAAGGGGAAGCAGGCAACAGACTATGTCTCAGGTTGAGGGAACGACTTTCAAAACCGAGACGCTTTCCGCGCCATCCCCCAAGGGGAGGCAGGAAACAGACTATGTCTCGAGCCGAGGAAACGACTCTCAAACCCCTCAGAACCCGGAAGGTTAACACCGAGGGGGGAGCCAACGGTTTATACTGTTACCTCTCGACAGGCCAAGCCTTACCAAGAAACAAGTTTCTTGAGGCCTTCCTTTCACTATCCAAAAAGAAAACAAGAAGGGTGAAGGGGAGTAGACTCAAAGAGCAATCAATGAGTACAAATTTCACAGTCCACAACGGAACACCCTTCGGTAAAAAACCAGAAGGCTTCTTTCAAGGCAATCCAGTTTCTACCAAAGGCTACCCGAGGGAACACCTCCGGCAACTGAAGGCTCCCCCAGGGAACACCTCTTGTTCTAACAAAGAGGCCAAATCTGGCTAAGTCCACATTTGGGGAGCCTCCGACACACCAGGAAAACACCAAAGGATCTTACTCTACAAAAGGGTCAAAATTGGCTAAGTCCACTACACTACAGCCTCTGAAGGATCTTAAAATTTCAAAGTTTACTGATTCCGAAGGCTACTATTCAACAAGTGTTCCTAAAATTCTACTAAGTCCATATGAGTAAAGCCAACGCCGAAGGCTTCCTGTTGTGCAGCCTTCGACATTTCAACAAATACCTAGGGCACCTACTTTTGCGTATTAAGTTGGAGATATACCGAAGTCCACACTCCTATCGCCTTCGGCCATACTATCAGCATCGAGGGCTGCTATCCTATAAATGAATCGGAGATATACTAACTTCACATTTCTACAGGAGGCTACTGGATTGAAAACTCAATGGGAATTTTTCCAAGTACATAAATTAAGGGCCCTGGCGCGTCAAGCATTACCCGGAGGCCTCACCATATTTTGCTTAAGGGAAACTTGCCTAAAGCATCTATAAGTCGAAGGCAGCCAAATGAAGACATAAACCGAGGGGGCAGTGGTAAATATTACTTAGAAAATTTTTCTAAGTCCTAAACTATTGGCCCCCGGACAAAGTTGAGGAAGACTCACAACTAATTCATACACAAAGCAAACAAGGAAGTAAAAGAAATCGAAGGCATAAAGGCATTCATTCACAAAGGGAAAGAGTAAATTGTTTGTACATCAAGGCCGAAGCCGAAAGCTCATAAATGTATTACACGGCAAAATATTCAAAAATTGTCTAAGTACAATCAAGCGTTAGCCACTTCAGGAGCACCCACTTCGGCAGGCTTCGAAGTAGCATCCCCTCCGGCCTCTTCTTCGCCCTCCTGACATTCCTGCATCAGCACTGAGTCCTCCAGGTCAGGCCTCTCGACATCCGGAGGGAGGGGAATTCGGACATCCGGCTGAAGGGGGAAGGCCATAGGCTGCCAAATTAAACTCTTTTGGGTCCACCTCGTAAAGCCGGACGAGCCTCCGGTAGACGAGATCTAGGGTGAAGTACTCACCCCCGTCATAGTACTGGGGCCGGTGACGCAGTCATCAACAGTCGCCTCCACTACCGAGGCCAACCATACATTGATATTGGTCCTCGGCCTTCCAACCCTCGAAAACAAAGGCAGCGACAGCATCCTCCCGAGCCTTAGCATCGGCATCCTCCCGAGCCTTAGCGACAGCCTCTTCCTTGGCCGCTTCGGCTTCATCGGCGGCTTTCCTGGCAGCCTCGACAGTAGCCTTTTCAGCCTCGGCCTTTCCCTCAGCCCTGGCCTCTACTCTGGCAGCCTCCAGCTTCTGCTCCGTTTGTCGTAGAGTCTCTTCCAGCTTCGCCATATCCCTCACAGTGGCGGCGTTGTCTTTGACAAGCCTCTTCAAGGTCGTGTCTTGTTCCGCCTTCTGGAGGCGCAATTTCTCCACCGTGCAGATCTGCTCACCGAGACCGATGCAAGCCTGTTAGCAAATAAACAAAAGGCAAGAGTTAGACCACCATGCAAACTATGCTAGGGCAAACTAACCAACAAAACAAAGACGAAGGGATCTTACAGTGAGAAAGTCCAGAGGATCTTGGAGTCGAGGGAGTCATCCTCAAGCCGGCCCAGGGCTGCCTTATCCAGCGAGGGGGTGGCACCCCTCAAGAACTCCTTCGGGTCCACCGTGCCGTGCACGATGGCAGTCCCCTTTATGAGGGAGAACTGTATATTCTCCCGGGGCAAGGCCACCTCGCCCATCTGTTCTGCGGGGGGGCATGGAGGGGGTCTTCGTTGCCATGACCAGGGGCTGGAACGATGAGTGCTTATCCACAACCATGACGGGGGTAGCCTTCTTCTCGGCACCTCCCTTCTTCAGCTTCTTGCCGGCGGGCACAACGGCTTTGCCCGCCGCCTTTCTTTTTGCAGCCGTGACCTGGTCGCCTCCGGCCTCGGCGCCACCAACAGCAGCAGGAACAGCAGATGAGGGCCCTTCATCCCTCTGGAAGAATTCATCAACAAGTTTTTGGGTCCCCGTCTCCTTCTTCTTTGGCTCCTTAGCCAATTTCTTCTTAAGTCCGACGAAGGATCTCACATCCATATTGGCACCTGCGAGACAAGGGAAATAATTATACCGAGGGGTTCAATCACAAAAACAATAACAGAAATGAAACTACAAAAAATCTAAGTACAAAATATTAGAGCCCTTGGGAATCACCTCCGGCACTCTCATAGACACAATCTATGGGGGGTATATGTCGTCCTTCTCCCCCATCAGCCGGTATCGGCGGAAGTTCAGATCATACATCTCATCCAGGAGGGTGGCATCTTTGATGGTCACGTGATTGTCAGAACCCTCCGACTTTTTGACAAGCTTCCTCCCATTCTTTCCGAGAGCAGCACCCTCTGCCTTCAGGTGCCTCCGGAAGCTATCGCGAAGAGGGGCAGGGAAGGGATTCTTTGCTAGGCGGATGTAGCAGAACTTATCCTTCCATCCTTTGTGGGACGAAGGGACATCATCGAACAGCCTGAAATATGGGACCTACTGCAAGTTGGCAAAGCCTCTGGCGTTTGAATGTCCCCCCCCCCCCTAAGAGGCACCCGATTGAGAGGCCGGGAGCTACTCGCTTTACCAGCATTGCGCGGGGGAAACACAGCAATGGTGACCTTCTTCCTCTCCTCCTATTCCTCCTCCTCCTCCTCCTCCGCAGTTTTCATGGCGAGGGCGAGCTCCTCATCCTCCACAACCTGCTCGAACTCCTCGGCCTCAGCTTCGGACACGAGATCTTTTTGCACCTCCCGTGCTACAATAGAATAGTTGTTGGACGAGGACTCCTCGCTCACTGACTTCCCGTCCGACCATGTCTCGGACTGAACCGAGGCTTCTCTTGAGATATCCTGGGAGTCGCTAGCCGAAGACATCTTGTGATACACAACCGAGGGGTTTTTTAGGTGGTAAAAGATTCTAAGGCTACTAACACTAAATGTAAGGGAGGCAAAGCTAAATTTGCTACGGAAGCGAAGAACATGTGAAGAGCTAACCTCGAAAGCTTGGGTTCGATCGAAAGCAAGTGTTTATCTCTCTAGGGAATTTGGCAGAGCTTTGCCTCAGTTATAATCAAACAAAGCAAATGAGGTCAGGCCATGGGTATTTATATCATTCCCGCCTAGAGTTTGGGCCGAGAGCTGGGCCTCCAGTCAAAGGCCCGTCACCCCTAACTGCGGCATCAACCAACCGGTGTTGTGTGCCCAATACAGGCTAGCCAGCAAGCGCCACGTGGACACCTTCTCCAACGGTCATATCCCAACGGCTATTTGTTGAAACACTGGAATGCCCTCAGCTAGCACCCTTCAAACAACAACGGAGCATGCACTCGGGTTATCACGTTAAAAGACCCTCCTGCCGCATTTATCCCTCAACATGGAGATTGGGAAAACCTCTTGGGAGCCCTCAACCCTCGATATATGGAGATCTGGGGGACCCTCTTCGGCAATAAACGCCCTCAGATCATAGACAACCCTCGGCCTCTCGGACCTACTCTCCACAGATTATGAGTGGCCCTCGGCTTAAGCTGTACCCTTCATCTGAGACCGAAGGGTTTACCGTTTTACTTCATTGTGGGGGCACCCGATGTACTCTTTTTCCCTCATTAGGATTTTTTCCCACAAGGTTTTTCCTAATGAGGGTTTTAACGAGGCATCTCCCAAAAATGAAGCAAAAGACGTCAGCCCTTGGCTCTTTATTGAAGACAGGCATTACTCTACTCCTTCTCACCCCATTACATGTGCCTCAAGGAGTGGGGGACTGCAGACCCCCTTCAGGAAAATCACAGAAGGTCAAAAGTTTTCTCAAGACATCAACAAAAGCCTCCAGTCCCAAAATATAGGGTACTGGGGGACTGCCCTTGGCAGAGTACGCAAACACAAATGTTTCACTACTCTACAAACTACAACAAAGCAGCCGTCAGCAACTTCACAACATTTACTCCTAATTCCCTTGAGAAGCTCTCGGCAAAAGGAGTGGGGGACTCCTGATGGAGTATATGGCCCAGGAACCCCTGACCCACATACTTCAACTACTACGATCAGGCCCAACAAGTCCAAATGGGCCAAGCCCAGCGAACAGGACTCGAGGCAGCTCATAAATACACAAGTTGTGCCTTCGGCCCCATGTCCGAAGGCTTTGCATTCATGAAACCAAGTCAATAAACATCACATGAGAACAAGACTTGAAAACCAAGCCTTCGGTACATACAGCCTTCGGCACATAATGCCCCCGATATGTGGAGGCTTCGGTACATACAGCCTTCGTCACATAATGCCCCCGAAGGCGCTCTTCTCGAAAAGATCTGCTCTCCCACATGCGCTGAATCACCGCGTCAAGTACAACATCACATTCAATCATCGCATTTAATGTGGTGCACATGCGAGTGCCGGTGTCACCCCGATTGAGGAGACCCTCGGCTATCAGATGCTTGACATGTGTCCCTGCCTAGCATTTATGGGAATTATGGTTACTATAAATAGAAGCCACTTTCCATTGTAAACGACACAACTTTCCTATTCGAATACACTCTCTCTTTCTCTTACTTATTGCTCTGACTTCTCTCTAGGTTATTCCCCGAAATAACCCCTCGGATAAGCTACCTCCGGGTACACTATCCATCAATTATTATCATTATTATTGTTATACGGAGCAATTATAATTATAATTATAGAAATGGATATTATAATTATAATTGCAATTATAATTTTAGAAATAATTATAATTAAAAATACAATTAAAATTATAATTAGAGGTATAATTATAATGAGTGTAATAAGTATAATTATTTAATTTTACTTTTAATTAAAAAATTTATAGTTATAATTATATATTTTTTATAATTATGGTTGTAATTATAATTATATTTAAATTATATTTATAATTACAATTATAATTATAATCTTTATAATTACAATTATAATTATAGAAATATTCAAATCAGATCAGATCAGAAGGATCCAGATCAGATCAGAAAGATTCAAATCAGATCAGACCAAATCAGAATGGTTCAGATCAGATCTTAAAGATTAATATCATATCACAAAGATTCAGATCAGAACTTAAAAAATTCAGATCAGATGAAGAGAACAACTTCTAAAGTGTATTGTTCAGGGATTATCCAGACCGGATCGGATTTAATTAAAAATATCAACTTTTTTATATATAAAATTAACTTTGATGGCTATTAATTTTATTTGAATGTAAAACTTTCTTCAATAAATAGTCAAATGAATTAAATCTAATAAGTTTTTAATACTTATTACATACTAATAGAAAGAAAATATATTTAAAAATAACAATAATTAATTAATTACAGTCCAACCGATCTGGACCTAAATACTTCGTATTTGGACAGGACCGGGACCGAAAAACTTCAAAACCATTGACTGAAGACCGAACCGGTATATATCTAGTCTGGTTTCGGTATAGACTGACCGGTCCGGATTTCTGATCTAAATTGGAATATGTTGACCCCTAATATAAACTATTAACCCAATCTCATTTGATGTGTCTTCTAACTCTTGTTTTGATTTGACACAATTATTAACTAAGTGGTTGAAAAAGTAAAAGTTGTAATTGATACTCCCTCCGGTCCTAAATAAACTTCACACTTTGACTTCACACATATTAAGGAAATAAATTTGACTTTATCGTAGAGTACACTGTTGTGACACTGTTTGGCACTGTTTTGCACTGTTTTGCACTGTTTTGCACGGTTTTGTTGTAGATAATTTGCCAAAAAAGCAAGGGAGAAGAAGTGTGAAGTTTATTTTGGACCTACCCAAAAAGGAAAGTGTGAAGTTTATTTAGCACTGGAGGGAGTATTTGAGTATAATAAAGTCAATTGTTGTAACTCACATAATAAAGAAAATGTAACATCTTTTTTGGACAACTCAAAAAAAGAAAGTAAGAGATGTAAAATTGGATGGAGGAGTATTATGTAGTATACGTAGTACGTAGTAGGAATGGTTTAATCCGACCGGAATATTTTGATCTCTTCTCATTTGCTAGATGTCTATTTTGTGTATTTTACTATTACTAGTATTGCACCCGTGCGATGCACGGGACAAAAGTTTGTAGTTGTTTTTGTTTATAATGTAAGGCGCATATTGAAATGTTTTTGTAGAATATTATTAATCAACTAACAATTAAACGCATGTATGATATATAACGAAAAGTTGTCTCATTTCGTAAAACAAACACTTCACAACGTAAAAAGCATTAAACATTCTCAAAAATAAATAAAAAATATTAAACATTCTGAAAAACTTCTGGATATACAACATTTAATGTTGGTGAACTTGAGGTACCATCGTCGTTGCATATCAATATCTTTAACCCTTCACGCTTGGTGACTGGTGACACGGCCACATACAGTTGTCCATGACAAAACACGGGTTTTTTTAAGAATAACCCAACATGAGAAAGTGATTGACCTTGACTTTTATTGATCGTCATTGCATATGACACCATTATAGGGAATTGTCTTCGCTGGAACTTAAAAGGCATCCTCACATCCGAAGGAGTTAAGTTCAATCTTGGAATCAACGCTTTTTGCCTAGTTTGACGCCCAGAAAGTAGTATAGTTTCAAGAACATGATTTCCAAGCCTTGTAATAATTAGCCGTGTTCCATTGCAAAGTCCCATAGAATGATCTATATTGCGCAATAGCATAACCGAAGTTCCTACCTTTAGCGTCAACTCGTGATTCGGAACACCAGAACATTTAAGGCTATTCAAAAACTCAGGCGTATGCACATGAGCTAAAACATCGACATTAGTGTCTGACTGGCAAGCACTGTCAGAACTAAAATATGTTTTTGACTCTCGTGTATTCAATGACATCATATACTGATTGATAGAGTCAACTACATCTAGAGTTGGAGCTAATATAGCCCGCTTCTCTAAGTACGCAGGATCATCATCAATATCAGGAAAGCCAGGGTATGTACTTTGAACTATGGATGCTATCGGATCACTTTCATATCTGAGTAGAATATCATCTGGAATTTCAATTGTTGCAAACCCATTTGATGAATCTCCGATTACACCATCACCAATACTTGCAATCCATTCAGTGAATTTTCTAATCTCTTCAAAATTACCTCTGGTATCGTCACTTCGAAGCCTCATATTTTTTGTTAGCTGCAAAACCGTACAAAACCTCCACAAATAAGAAGCATTAATAGTAGCACGGAAGATATCATTTCGAGAACCTTTGGGGATCACTGGTAATATTTGACGAAAATCACCTCCAAAAACAATGGGTTTTCCTCCAAAAGGCGTAGTCAAACTCGTAGGATTGGTCAATTGCAATACATCACGCATAGTCCTATCAAGTGCTTCAAAGCAATGTTTATGGACCATCGGAGCTTCATCCCATATGATAAGTTTGCACTTAACAATGAGTCCAGCTAAGGGACTGCCTTGCTTTATATTGCAAGTCGAATATTCATTTATATTTATGGGTATTGCAAACCTAGAGTGAGCAGTTCTTCCACCAGGCAACAGAAGAGAAGCTATTCCACTTGATGCTACATTAAGCACAATTTCTCCTTTGCAACGTAGAGCTGCTGATAGAGTTTTCCAAACAAAAGTTTTCCCGGTACCACCGTACCCATATACAAAGAAAACACCCCCATTGTTAGAATGAGCAGCATTAATAACAGCGTCGTAAATCGTGCATTGTTCCATTGTTAAGTTGCATATAAGAGTATCATGAAGTGATTTCATTTCACTTTTGTTGTATCGCAACTCTTCAAATATCAACTTGTTGACCGTACTCGGTGTTACATCACCATGTGGAAGCGGCATAGGATGATAGTCCTTCAAACTTCTCCCATAACTTTGCAACAATCGCTCAATCTCTATGAGTGCCAAGTTTTTTATTTCATCTTCTGACAGTGTCAAATCTACAAACATATGCATATTTTATTATTTTTGATCTATATCATTAGAGCAAAAATACAGAGTTCGTGTAATGTATTATCAAATTACTTACTACAATAAAAGATGGAATTAAAATTTATATAATACCTTGATAATGCATCAAACGACGTTGTCTATGAAGAATGTCATCTGAAAAGAATTTCCAACATTTCTCCCATATATGTTCCGGACGCGATGCACAATTTGCTGTTAAGATTGTAACAAATAGGTATCTGAGCAAATGAGCAGATGCGGTATAACTCGACTCATCAATTGCATCAATATACTCCCTATCATCATCTAATAACCCTCGAGCGTAACACGCGTCTCGATAGGTCAAGAATTGTGCGCCATCCAATATTTTCAGATCGTCATGACATGTTGCTCCACGAACTACATTCATAAGGCATCACATGTAGTATATCTCTCCACTGCCAGATGGCACATAATTTATTCTACCGATGGAAAATCCTTTTTTCCGTTCCTTCCACTCCTTAGTTGATGGGTGCCATACAAACTTTTGAGGAAACTCAGCATAAGTCAAAGTCTTTGCTTGAGGATATTTCTTGTTTGCTTTAAACCAAGCCAAAAACATGCTCTCTTTCACCGTTTCTCGATCGACTACCTTTGATAGAGAGGAATCGTCTGAAAAATATACATTCTGTTCACTAGGTAAATGCAAACTTAACCGCTCAACAGGAGGATTTCTATATTGAATCTCAAAATCAAGGATTCTCCATGCTGCCTCACAGGGGGGACACATATCTACAATCATAGTACATTTTTATTTCATCCACAGCTTGAGTAGATTCTTCGGCACTTGGACTTTGATAAAATGTAGCAGTGACACGATCATTCCCCTTGTTGACATATTTAAATAGGTACTTTATAGAACGTGACTGGTTGCACCATTCTACGTTCATATGAGCACCATATTTAAGCAACAAATAACGATTATGCGGCACAACGAATTGATTGGTCAACTCAACTCCTCCTTTTGTAATTGCTCTTCCATCATCTCTACGTCTATAAATGGGATACCCTTCATCATCAACGGTAGTTTCCTGATTGAACTTCTTGGGAAAGTGTTTAGTGCAACGACCATTTGACATACACGGAGATTTTTTCCTAGAATTTTCACATGATCCATGCATCATTAGGTCCGCTACTGCACTATAATAAACAGGATCCTCATTTTTGTCAGGAATTTCAGCTGAAATGATTCGGTCGATATCATTTGTAATTGGAAATTGACCATCTTTGACTAAGAAGAGTAATATGTGAGCGTGTGGAAGTCCTCTCTTTTGAAATTCTATGGTGTATATGACTACAAAAAAATGTAAACAATTCATTACTCATATCATATTTTAGCATAATTGTAGTAGTAACAGTAACAGAAAGAGTAAGTGGCATAATAAATGAATAAGGTGTATATTACCTGCTTTAGCACGTCCAAAATTTTTGTTCTCTCGAAGGTCTTTGATTAATCCATCCAATTTGACTTTAAAAATTCTGCAAATAATATCAGCGCGATCTTCTGCATTGAGTTTCCGTTTCTCAAGAAAGCGGGTGGCTTCTGACCATTTGGGGTTGCACGTAAACGTTATAAATAAGTCAGGATATCCCACCCAATGACATATCGCCATGGCATCTTGGTAATTCTGGATCATATACCGAGCTCCGCCAGTAAATGTAGATGGTAATATAACACGTTTTCCTTGAGTACGTGAGTCTGTTTCGCCCCGCAGCAGTGCATCAGACAGACCTTTGTACAACTCACATCGTAGTTGGTTTTGATATGTTTTAATGAACTTTAACCTGCCCGCTTCCACCATTGTGTACGCATCTACAACAAACTGTTGGAATAGTCTTTTTGAGAATAATATGTTTGGCAATTCTTGATCTCGTTCATGCAAACGAAATGCAAAATATTCCCTAACACTAACAAAGCTTCTCCCTTTTGTTGTTGAATCCTTTGAAGTAAAAAACAGAATGTCTTCTCGATATCCATCTTCTCCATAAGGAAACAGAAGAGGATATTGTAAAGGAAGATATCCTGGATGTAGTTCATTGATGCGTTGCAAAGATCCAGAGCGAAGTTGTAGCATAATATCTCTCTCGCCTAATGTTTCATCGAAGTCACCAACAATTAACGCAACCACCTCAGATGTTGAAGGAAGGTTATACGTTCTAGCATCAAAACCCCATTTTCCAATGAGTTTCAGACGAATGTTTAGCTCTCCCTCATTAACTTTCTCACCAACCATTCTAAAAGACTTGATAAACACATTATTTTCATCCAACATTTGTTTTAAATCGCTAACAATGTGAGCGTGTAGGGAGTCGATATCATCTGCATTCCTATTACATAAGTACATCATATTATACATTTAAATATTAACAACATTGGTTACATGCTTAATAAATTAATTGATAAAACACTAACCTCATAGAATTGATGCGATTAACCACCTCATTTGCGGTATCATAAATGTACAGTTGTGCAAATTTAGGCACCACATTCTCCTCAGGCATGAGACTTCCAATCAAATGGTAATTTTGTCCGTGTAGTTTGAAAATTGGCGGAGAATTACCAGTGTTGTGAGTGACATCAATTATTCCTCCCATTGATGTGAATGAAAACATACTATTGTATGATCATATGTTTTGTAAGAAATGCTTGCTCTTTTCATCATCACCAAATATAAGATCAAGGAGTACTTTAGGAAGAGCCTTCATAGGTGGCAATTTAATTTTACCATGCACACAACATAGAGAATATTTTGGACTTTTAGATTTATAGTCTGACATCAATCTTTCATCATACCAAAAACATGCTCCACAAAATTGGCATTTATTTACGGGATCTCCAATATCCCAATATGGAATGTCTACATAAGATGCATAGTGTAAAAATCCAATTAATTCATTAAAAAAATAGTATAATAACTCTGGAATGATTATTCACATAAGAATAATGCCATGACATAATGTCGTATGCAATACGTATTGGGTGAGATGAATAATGCCATTGTGGGAGTTCATTTGTTTGTGAGGTAGTAGAGTTTTGCAATGGAGACGCTGTTGGAATAAAGTTTGTTATGCAAATATATGAATATTTAGAGTGACATAATTTTTATACTTCGTATAACAGAAATATGTAACATACCATCACTAATTTCATTAATGGGAGCATATGCGGAATGATAGTCATGACCATCGCTTGCAGATACTCCACTTTGTGACGGCCTGACGGGGCATTCAAATGACTCTCCAATGTTTTACGCTTTACTCTCATGTGATCTACCTCGTCTACATAACATTAAAATTCACATATACTTATCATAACATTAGTTACTTAAAATTCACCAATGTTCTATTTACAAATGGAAAATAAATAATAAATATGAACATACTATGTCAAGCATATGCACGAAAAATTAGTGAGGAATATGCAAATAGTTATTTGTTAATTAAAGATATGGTCAAAATAGGTCATGTAAATAATCTAAAATTCAGTACATGTTGCAACTAAAAAACCAGAGGTTAAGAAGCTGTTCTGTTTTTCTTATTCTTATTACTTATTGCTTATTCTTATTTTATTCTGATCCGATCTGATCAGATCAGAAAAATTCAGATCAGATCAGATCAGATCAGAAAAATTCAGATCATATCAGATCATATTAGAAAGATTCAGATCAAATCAGACCAGATCAGAACCATTCAGATCAGATCAGAAAGATTCAGATCAGATCAGACCAGACCAGAACCATTCAGATCAGATCAGAGACATTTAGATCAGATCAGAAACATTCAGATCAGATCAGATCAGATCATAAAAGTTCAGACATGATTTGTCTTTTTTCTTGTAATAATAATAATAATTATTATTATTTTCATTATTATTATTATTATTATTATTATTATTATTATTATTATTATCATTATTATTATTATTATTATTAAGTTGATGATTAAAAATATTATTATTATTTTTATAATAATAATAATTATTAGAATTGTACGGAGTAATAGAAATTATAATTATATAAATAAATATTATAATTACAATTACAATTATAATTACAAAAATATTTATCATTACAAATTACAAATATAATTAAAATCATAATTCTAGCTATTATTATATTTATTGTAATAGTTATAATAATAAATGTACCTATTATAAAATGTTAATTATAATTTTTTATAATTATGATTATTATTATTATTATTATATTTAAATTATTTTTATAATTAAAATTATAATTATAATAACAATAATAAATATATATACTTTTAGAAATATTCTAATCAGATCAGATCAGAACGATTCAGATCAGATCAGAAGGATTCATATCAGATCAGAAGGATTCAGATCAGATCAGAAAGATTCAGATCAGATCAGACCAGATCAGAATGATTCAGATCAGATCAGATCAGATCAGAAAAATTCATATATGATCAGTTCAGATCAGAAAAATTCAGATCAGATCAGAACTTAAAAAATTTAGATCAGAAACATTCAGATCAGGTGAAGAGAACAGCTTCTAAAATAACTTACGATTTTACTGACTATATGATTTTTTTTTGAGACAATTCTATATATGAGAGCTAAAATGTCAAACTTATTTTTTTAATTTCTTAGTTGATTATAATACTTTTATAAATAATTTTTATTTTTGAAAAATTCATTGATAGCCCAATGGTTTAATTTAAATGAAAGATTAATTCAACTTAATGCCCAATGCCTGAATTCAGAGCCCATATCTAATTGGCCCATTTCTCATTTTATTTTAGGTCTGTGTATGAGTATATATTCATCATATTACCATCACTCACCTCACCTCACTTCACTCTACCGCACAGCCGCACTCCCTACACCGCAGCTTTGGAAGTCTCCAGAGTCTGCTACACATAGACCACACTCCCCTACTCAACTCACGACACACTACCATCCTCACACAACTCACCATCAACACTTCATCCTTCCACACTCTATTGTCGGATTTTCGAAAGGTGAGCAGGTCGATGTGTGTTATGAACCAAAACCTTGACATCCTCCGTCTCCGAGTGGCATTCCCGCAAATATTTAGGTCGCGGCCGCGTTATGTGATTCCAGGTTCCACATCTCTCCCATTTTCGTTTCATGCATTTTGGTGAAATAAATATCCTTTACACTTACTTGCATCGTTAATTGATTATTGTTTATTTGCTTGTGTTATATATGTGGATGATTGATATGAACTGAATATTGGTGAGTTTTATGGAGGCATCTGCTAAACTTCAGGCCATGAGGTAATAGATTCACCGCTTACATATGATTATTCTGAAATGTAGTTTGTCCGGTTACAACTGTACTTGATGTGTTTTACAATTATTCATTAATTGTTAATTCTTTGAAGATTTGTTTTGGTGTTGTTTATTTGTGATGACTAATGTTGTAGTGTTTTGGTATTGTCTTATTTTTGATGACTTATGTTGTAGTATACCTCACACACACTAAAAACATAGATCCGTTGATTAAGTATTAGAGTTTTGCCTAAATTGTTTTAACTTGTACAATCTGCCCTGGGTATTATACACTCTAATTCTTTGACAGTTTTTTATTTACCTTTTTATAATCTAATCTGTAAATATATAATTGTATTTTAAATTTTTAACCGGCTTATCTCTTGAAGCGTTGATGGTTTATATTCTTTCATGGTTTTATTTTTTGTTGATGCTTGTTTTTAATAGGGGTGGGCAAAAGACCCGGTCCCGTTGGTCCGTTCCGGAACGTTCCGGTTCCGTTCCGAAATTGTCCTGTTAAATTCGGGACAAACTATTTTTGTCCCGTTCCGGTTCCGAACCGTTTCAAAACAAAACGGGACCGGGACAAATAAAATATGTCTCGTTCCGTCCCGTTGTTCCGAATTCAAAATTGTATATAGTTGTGGGTTAGTGAGTCTACCATCAATTCAAATACTAATGAATATTAATTAGGTATTAGTTATCTAATATATAAAACACATAAAGGAGCCTAAATTATATCAAGTATGAACTATCTTCTACATACTAAAAAGAAACTCACGTATACTTCACATGTTTCACTTCTAATAATATTGTTTGTCTTTTTATTTATTTTTGTAGTTTCTTGGTAATATTGTGTGTGTTGGAGTTATTGTTGTTATTATGGTTTGTTTCGTGCAACTATCCTATTAGTCTACTATATTTTGTGTTGCATTTATCGTAAATTTTTGTATGTGTTGCATTTTTAGTGTTGTAGTTTTTGTCATGAAGTTTCTTTTTGAAGCTGTATTTTTTTCGCTGCAATTTTTTGGGATGTCCCGAACCGTCTCGTTCTGTTCCGGTACCGATTTAAAAGGGATAATAGCGGGACAACATCTTGTCCCGTCCCGTTCTGTCCCGTTATCCTAAATCGGGTTCGGGACCGGGATAGTCTAATTCCTGTCCCGTTCCGTCCCGTGCCCACCCCTAGTTTTTAATAGGCATACTTATCTTAATTGTTTTATGTTTTATGAACTCAACTTCATTTTGGTGAGTGGTGGGGACTGGTGCAGCTTAAGGAAGGCATGAAGCTTCTGAACCGTGGACGAACAATTCTGCCAGATGGTTAGGCCTCATTTGCCTCTATAAAATAATTACTTCATTTCAATATGATTTGGCATACATTTTGTGAACCAATATTTTTTTCTAAGTAGAAGGATTGCTTCTAAACTTTGATTATACATTTAATCTGCATGCTTATTTAATAACTTTTAAGCATTACAATGATCTAATTGTATGGTAATTTTTCTTACCACATCATACATATTCACTTATTGACTTATTCTTTTAAAACATTCTGTTTTAAGAGATAAAGATGCAAGCATTCTACCCTCTATTTTGTTTTTGCCTACATTGTTTATACTTGTACGGTCTGCCCTGGGTATTATACACTCTATATCTTTGACAGTTTTTTATTTGCCTTTTTATAATCTAATGTGTAAATATGTAATTTTTGTTGAACCGACTTATCTCTTGAAGCATTGATGGTTTATATTCTTTCATGGTTTTATCTTTTGTTGATGCTTGTTTTAATAGGCTTACTTATCTTAATTGTTTTATGTTTTATGAACTAAACTTCATTTTGGTGAGTGGTGGGGACTGGTGCAACTTAAGGAAGGCATGAAGCTTCAGAACCGTGGACGACCAATTCTGCGAGATGGTTAGGCCTCATTATTTTTGTGTCTAATTCTTAACAATTTTTTTTTCAACAACTTATTCTTTGTTAACTATTAATGATTTATATTTCTTTATTGCCTTTTCTTTTGTTAGTACTTAGTTTTCATAGGCATACACCGAGGGTAAATGACATTTTAATTTAAGCATACAAAAGTTATGTATGCTTAACTTTTATAATTACATATATACATTTGTAGAAACCGATGAATTGCTAATTAATGTTTCATTTCAGGTGTAACAAAGTGCTTGATGGTGGATTGAGAGGATGAAGTGTAAGTAAAAAGCAAAAAATATATATAAATAATCCCACCTTTCACTGGTCTTCTCATAATAATCCCACCTTTAAATAATCCCAAAATAATCTCACCTTTACACCTCATCTTCTTTCATTGGACCCTGACCAAGTTTTTTTACCTTTTTTAAAAATCTTATATAAATAATCTCACATTTATAAGGATATGATTAAAAAGTGAAAGGTGAGATTATTTATATAAGTTTCAAAGAAAGAGTAAAAAACATGGTCAGGGTCCAATGAAAGAAGATGAGGTGCAAAGGTGAGATTATTTTGGGATTATTTAAAGGTGGGATTATTATGAGAAGACCAGTGAAAGGTGTGATTATTCTTGTCAATTTTTCCTAAATATTAATGTAAGTTAATGTATCAGAATATCATTTGCCTCTATAAAATAATTACTTCATTTCAATACGATTTGGCATACATTTTGCGAACCAATATTTTTTTCTAAGTAGAAGGATTGCTTCTAAAATTTGATTATACAATTAATCTTCATGCTTATTTAATAACTTTTAAGCATTACAATGATCTAATTGTATGGTAATTTTTCTTACCACATCATACATATTCACTTATTAACTTATTCTTTTAAAAGATTCTGTTTTAAGTGAAAAGATGCAAGTATTCTACCCTCTATTCTGTTTTTGCCTACATTGTTTGTATTTGTATGGTCTGCCCTGGGTATTATACACTCTATATCTTTGACAGTTTTTTATTTACCTTTTTATAATCTAATGTGTAAATATGTATTTTTTTTTTGAACTGACTTATCTCTTGAAGCATTGATAGTTTATATTCTTTCATGGTTTTATCTTTTGTTGATGCTTGTTTTTAATAGGCTTACTTATCTTAATTGTTTTATGTTTTATGAACTCAATTTCATTTTGGTGACTGGTGGGGACTGGTGCACCTTAAGGAAGGCACAAAGCTTCTGATCCTTGGACGACCATTTGTGCCAGATAGTTAGTCCACATAATTTTTGTGTGGAGTTCTTAACAATTTGATTTCAACAACTTATTCTTTGTTAAGTATTGATGATTTATATTTCATCATTATTTTTTCTTTTGTTGGTACTTAGTTTTCATAGGCATACACGGAGGGTAAATAACATTTTAATTTAAGCATACAAAACCCATGTGTGCTTAACTTTTATAATTAGAAATATACATTTGTAAAAATCTATGAATTGCTAAAGAAGTTTCATTTCCGGTGTAAAAAAATATTAAAGCAAAAATAATTAGTTAGAAATTAAGAATGAATTTTACCCTCTCTGTCTATGCTTGTTTACTTGTATGTTTTTTCATTTAATGAAAACTAAGTTACAAATCAATTTAATGTTCAAGCATGTGCTTATTTCTTTTGTTGTCTGTATTTGTTAAGTTCTTTTTCTTGACATTTTAATGACATTTGTTAGATAAAAATAAGATATTTAAATGGATTTGTTAGAATTGCCATACATTGTTAAGAACAACATCCTTCATCTGTAAAACAGTTGCTACTGCCACGCGTCATCAAACTTTTAAACAGTTAATAATAATGTGTTTAATAACTTGTTTGATTTGTGTAATCATAAATGATGAAAGAGTGTTTTCCTATGGCATTTTCTTATATTTATGTTACCTTGTTTTATTTGCTCCATTTATTTAGCATGAAGCTGAAGCGGAGAAAAATGATATACTTGAATTTGAATACAAATATGAGGCCTGAGGGTGAACTTAGGTAAGCATTTTTTGTAATGCTTCACATTTTAGTTTATTTCTTATTATTAGTTTTTTCAGGTTTAAAATGACTGTTTTACATTCAGATTCAAAATCCTAATCTAGTTTATATTCGATGTTCACATGGATATGCTTCTTATAGATGCATCTGTTCAAAATGTCTACTGTCTACCTATTTCATTCAAAAAACTGAATCCTATTGCTTCAAGAGGTTTCCAATGTGTTATTTTACAAAACCATTTATGACATTTAACAAAGTGAATAATATATATTCTTAAAGCGAATCTAAGCTACTTCTATCATTTTCTGTTAATTTCTGAATGTTGTTACTATCTACCTACTTCATGGAATATTTACTGGAAAATTTAATACCAGATTATTTTAATATTGAAAAAAATGTTGAAATAACTTAACCTGTTTAATCTTACTATAATTATCTCCAGAATCCAAAAAATTAGTTCCATATCCAAGAAAAGTTGAAAGTTTGAATTGGCTACCTATAAAAGCAGTATCCTTGGGTCTTGATCATTCAATTGTTGTTACAGGTATGAGATATTCTTAGCATCTTGAACATGAAAAATATGCTCTTCCACTGTGCTATTGATAATCACTTTTAGTTAATATAGAAAGAAAATGAGTGCATGATATGTAATTTTATTTAGCAGTGCATGATCTTAAAGCCAATCTAATCTACTTGTAGCATTTTCTATGAATTTCTGAATGTCATTAATGTCTGCCAACTTAGATGAACAAAACCTGAATACTCTATATGTCTAACATTGAAAATCGAAAACGGATATAAATGAGGCTAACGAATTAGTTATTAAAACACACCTTCAATGTTATCATTGCTCCTTTTTTTCTGAATAACTCTGTTACCTGGTAGAATGATAGAACTAAGTGTAAGCTTTTTCATTGCCAACAACCCTGCTTCTCACTCTTCTCTCTGATATCCTGATGTGTGCTCTCTTTAATTTGGCCAAACCATTTTTGCTTAGGTACACGGTATATTGTATATTGTTAATATTTATGATTTTCCTTGATCATGTCTGGCCCACTACTTTCAGAAATAACTGCCCCACTACTCTTTAATAACTTCTCATTAATACGTGTATACATGAATACATGATATATGATATATATCTTTAAAAATTTTAAATTTTGTTTTGCAGGCCCACATCGTTCCTTTTTCCACATTATTGTTGTAGACAAATTGTAATTTAATAGGTTATGGGACCTGTATATGGTGCCCGTTGTTGTAATATTTATAAGTAGTTAGTTTATAGGAGTGCAGGTTCCGAACTACAATAATTACACGCAACCAAGGTATGTTTCTCTCCACTTTATTTTATAATTTTTATAATTTTTGTTTTTGTTTCAAGCTCTCTCCAATAATTACTTTTTGTTTGATAGAAATGCATAATATTCGTATAGCAATTATTACCCTTGTTTTTTTTCAAACGACCTTTTAAGACCATAAGATATTGTTTTATTTTTGTTTTTTTAAATGATGTAGTTCTGCCAGCTCCAAAAAAGCCCATAACCAAAATTACCGTTTTTTAAAATTTATCAATGGAAACACTTGTATTGCACAAACCTTAAATTTAAACGTAACATAGTGTCATGGGAAACATAAATTTAGGGAACTCAAATACCAATCTAAGTTGTTAACCCAATATTTACAATAGACGGAATTTAGGGAATTAAAAATTAAAAACAACATGTTGTGTTTGTAAACACATGCTTAGGGAAACCAAACACAAATCTACTTGCAGGGTCCAATGAAATCTAGACACAAACATCTGAGCTAATCTGTGGCACACACACCATCAGATTAACCTCAAGAAATCCTAGAATCTATGCTAAACCTTCTCGAGCTTCACACGAATTGCCTTGCGGGTTTTTGCCAAAACCTTGTTCTCTTCATCATCTTTAGCGGGCCTTTTACCTCTTGATACTTCTGACACATTAGTATCAGTAATGTCGGTAGTCAGGTCAATAGGACCTACATCGTTTCCTTCACTCTCCTTGTCGCTTCTGGTTTAAACATCAACCCCATTTTGCATATCCTATTTTGTTATATATATAAAGATGTATATATAAACATAAAACACGAATGTTATTAAAATTATACATAATATAGATGGAGTCTTATGAAATTAGATCAAATCGTACCGTAGTTTGTGTTGGTGTGACCTTGGAGGTAGTAGCTTCATCACACTCCCCAACTTGTTTTGAACTGGCCTCACCTTCACTTTTAACCTTGACAACACTAAAAGCATGTTCCCCTTTCCTTGAGTTGTCATTGTTTACTTGTACCAAGCAAACGACTCTCTTTTCCATCAAATTAAAAATCTCAATAGGGGTGTCGTCGTCCTCATTGTTTTTCTGTGCCAATTTTAAACAGTTTTTTTAAAAATTGAGTAATACCATTTCATTCACAAATTGTGAAGCCTTTTTGCCAAAGAGTTCATAGCATGCATCACTCATTCACCATAGCGGAAGGTTAAACAGTTTTTTAAAAAATTGTGTAATACCATTTCATTCACAAATTGTGAAGCCTTTTTGCCAAAGTTCATAGCATGCATTACTCATTCACAATAGCTGAAGGTTAAATAGTTTTTTTTTTAAAATTGAGTAATACCATTTCATTCACAAATTGTGAAGCCTTTTCGCCAAAGAGTTCATAGCATGCATTATCCCACAACTAAAGTGATGTGTTTCCAGTTTTGTCCATTACTCTAATCTTTACCTTGTACCTACGAATTTACCAATTTTAGTGACTTAGCAAATAACCGGAACTTATGAGAAGTGTTACACATACCTCAAAGAGTGCGTACATGCAATTAAGATATCAAACTACCTATTTAATAGCTCTAGATACCTGATGATGACATCTTCATTGTTTTTGCAATTTGGATTAAGACATCCAAATTTGTCGCATTTTGGTGCAACTTTTCTAGCACAGTCCTTACAGGCTAAGTACCACCATCCTTCTCCAACGTCAACGTCTATGATCTCTCCAGCTATCCAAAAACGTCCAACCTAATAACAACCTTTTTTGTTATACTTGAAATTTAATTTTAAATAGGAATTTATGCTATCAAAGTATAAGTACCAAGTCTTTCTCGAAAAGGGTGTCAATAGGAATGATATCATTGTTGTTTGTGTTCACTTCATCTGTTTCCTATGAAGTGATCACAATTGCGGTTCCTGTGAAGCCGTCGTCTCCATGCACGTTGAATCTGTAGATTGTTAAGTTATCAATATACAATAGCAGAATGTCAATATATAATTTATTTATTGACATATGCCTTCTTGTCTTTGTAGTCATTGAGCTCTTTGTCTTTGCCATTGATTATCAACTTGGTAGCGAAAAAAGAATTTGAAACTGAAAACTCCCCTGAAAATTTATAATTCGTATTGTCAAACCTTTTAAGGATAAACTAATCAATACATTGTTAGAAAAGGGAAAATTATACCTTTGTACACTTTTGCTTTCACAAACAAAATTGCGGTCAGCATGAAATTTGGGTGTTTTTAACTTGTTCTTTGATCACATCAACAAATGGGCCCCACAATGTACACTTTAGAGTCCGTTGTCTGTCATGTTAAATATGTATCAATATATAATACACTCCTTGGTGGATGTGATCAAAGCTAAAAAAATTGAAAAACATACCCAGTGTCTTCTAGGACTATTTCACACAACTTTTGACATTCACCATTGAACTCCTGCGGTCTAGGGTAGTGAATTGACTTGATGCTACCTATGACATCTTTAGAGACACTTTGTAAGAGCTTAATTTCTTCTGTAATATATCTATGATATTATAGCATATAATATATCAATAGTTATACAAATCACTAAGAGTTTGGGTATAACATAATCTAAAATATTATAATACTAAAAATTAAAAGTTGCAAGAATTCTTATAAGATACTGAATTCTTATATTATTCGTTACCAAATAATTCGGATTGGTCAACATTGTTTGCATATGCAAGCTGGACAAATGGCCTAAAGTTGAACAGGAAAGTGGGAAAGTTTCCGTCAATGATGTCAACTGCCGTGGTCTTGTGGTTGAAGGGAATCTTGTACGCTAGTGTTGTTGTCTTGTACTTCATGTCATTAGGTGCCACAATGAAGTTCCTAACACTATACAATTGTCCTTCCTTGAGACTTTCTTTAAAATGCATAACTCTCTCACGACGTATTGTGGCATGCACTCTGTCCCCCTACAAAAAAAAGTAAGGTTAGGTTGAAGATAACATAAACGATTTAATCAAACAATAGGGTTCTTCTATAAAAATGTACCCCAGAATCATGGAAGACACACTCTAAAGTATTCGTGATACTTTTGTTACTGAAAGATGGAATAGTGTATGCTCGAATCAGCCTCAATCGTAAAGCCCAGTTTGTCCTGGACTTGTTAATCTCCAGCACTTTGTCGTAAAGCATGTTGGTAACACAGAAATTCATTTCTCTCTGCAATAGTCTGCCAAAGTTAAATTAATCCTGTGTTGAATCAATAATTTATAGGCATATCAGTTGCAGTTATTCAATATGTGTTAGTGGACGTGTGCAGGGAGTTTGAAATACGTGGACAAAACTGCTAAGCATATTCCAGGGCGCCATGTGTAATGTGTTAGTGCACATGTGTTATTATTATTATAATAATATTAATTTTAGTATTAAATAAAGTGGCATTTATGAGTTGTGCGGTTGTGCCGACCTAAAATTTACGTAGTGGTGTTGTGCGGTCTTGCAAAAATTAGTTTCAGATTTTAAAATGTTGTTTTCTTTATTATGCCACATGTCAATTTATTGTGATCGTGGGTTTGTTTTTTTGCAATCATTAGTTTCAGTTTTTTGGCATTGTTGTATGTATTACATTGACACGTGTCCAATGTAACGCCCCTCTCAGGGTTAAAGAAAACATTACTTAAACTTACTACTTTTAAAAATAAACTGCAATATAACGACCGTTTGTTTAAGAAATAACCCTGATAAAAAATGTCAAATATAACTAAAATATAACTCCAACTGAAAACTCAAAAAAAATCTAGTTATCACCAGCAAATATGATAACCACCTGGATCCAGGAATTTACTAAAACTTCAAATCCTCAAATAAAATAAAGTCACAATAATCACTTTATTATAACATCTCAAATACTTAAATAAATTAATAACTAGCTAGAAGCCGCCAAGGTCGTTCTCGTTAACTCATTTCGGCACGCGTTCCACTTTCTCATCATCTTCCTAGACCTTGGCCTTACCTTTAGTATCTGTACATGCGAAAAAAGAAAATTGATAAGCTTTACGCTGAGTAAGTCAATATGAATCCACAAAAAATATCTGAGAAGTCTATGCTAATTTATCAATAGATAATTTAGGCTATAAGCATGCAGTAAACAACAACTAACAAATTGCTTCTCAAATAAATTCTGAGAGGGATCCCAGAAAAAAAAATATTTTTAAAAACAACTTTTCAAAACTACTGGAGAGATCTCAAAATTTCTTCCTCAAAACATCTCTGTAAAACTTTCTGAAAGAGATCTAAAAAAAAAAACAACTTTCTGTAAAACTTTCTGAAAGGGATCTCATAAACTTTACTGTAAAACTCTTTGTGTCTAATTTTAACTGTGGGGCCGTGATATGTACTCAAAGGTGCCAATCCGACAGCTCAGGGGAGCGACCCACTAAACATATCGGACTCTCTGAAACTGATAAACTGATAATCTGAGGGAACTTGTTCCCGAGTACATATCACTTGATCTTTCACTTTAAATATTAGTTCTTTTTATGGTGACGTTTGGGTAAAAACATTATTAAAATCTTGAAATAAAGTACTGACAAAAATCTTGACTATGCCAGATAATAAACATAACTTAATACAACAATTACAATAACTCATCGAATAATTCACCAAGCTCACATAATAGCAAATAGTCTAAAATCATCTACAAAAATCAACCAGACTTCTTTCTTTCATTTGGTTGAATAAACATGTACAGGTAGTATTGAACTTACCTGGTATCAGCTGAAATCAAATACTCAAATATGTGTGACACCTTGATAATGTCTTCCGATAAGTTTTTCGTAAAACTCTTTAATTAAATATAAAAGTATAATGAGAACTCGTTATATTATTTAAACAGAACTCACAATTCACAAACCATCTTACATTGCTCTACTGGAAGTTTCAATTTTTAAACAAATGAACAGTATTCGTCTCAATTATCAGAACATCAAAATCAATAGACTGATTAAGAGTACTACTTCTAATCTATTATTAAGGAGTATTTGTGAAATTAACTACCTGAACTTAAAACCAACTGTCATAACAACTTTTGGTTTAACTTACTATTTATGATATAAAACTCAGGATCTCCCAGGGTAAAAAAAAAAAAAGAAATACTGATGTTATTAAATTTGAACTAAAAGTTTACATATGAAACTTAGAGAATTTGAAATAGTTAATCAAAATAGATATTCAAAAGCTGACTGGGATTTATTATTTCAAAATCGTAGGGTTAGAATTGATTTAAAAGAGATTTTGGGTTGATCATTATTGGTAGAGCAACGGGTTGTTTCCTTTTTTTTGGCATCTTTCTCTACGACTGAAAAGAAAGGTGAGATTCTTTGATTACCTGAAGCAGCTTGATAAAACAAGATTAGAACCTAGAGCTTTGGCACCAAGACAAATGAAGAGCGGATTTGAGAGACTAGGACAGCGGCTACTGGTAGAGGAGAGAGTTGATCCTCAGGGTTTATGGGTGATAATATATTTAGGTTATGCCTTTCTAGGGATTTAGTATGATAGAGATTTATTTGGACTAAAATAACTGATTCGGGCCTCTCAGCCTTATAAAAAGTAATTCTGATCCAATTGAAAATAACATTCTCTCTTTAAAAAAATATACTGAAAACTATAGATAAACATTTATTTCATCACTTAAAATTATTAGAGCTTATCGGTTAACATTATCTGCCACAAACAAAACATGTTAAAACAATAAATCACATTATTCCTAAGGGAAAATTATCCTCATAAGACTAAAACATGATGTGTTTCCCAATATATGACTTAGTTATGTTTTTTCCTATTTTGATGGTTCAATACCGTTCATGGTAATTTCGAATCATTTTTCCGTATCTTATATTCCAGGGCTGCCCTCAATGAGTCGGTTAATAGATATGAAAACTTTTTGTCCTGCTTTCTCACAAACGATATGCATTACTTGTATGCTAGACACCCATATTAAATATTCTTCCTAAAAACATGGACTTAACAAGTGGAGTACTACGTATATCATAAACGCTTTTGATATTAATATTATTGTTATTATTATTAATATTAATAATAATATTATTATTATTAATATTGTTATACTTTTTCGGAACATGAATGGATTCCTAAAGTGTTCTCCATTTCGTTATTGTCTTGATTTATTTCCCTTTTATTATTAGTAGTCTTTTGTTACTGCCCTTTGATTATTGTACGTCTTCTTGATTTATTGCCCTCCTATTACGGTTTGTCTTCTATTACTGTCCTTTTATTAGTGTACGTCTTCTATTAATGCCCTTTCGTTACTCTACAAATTCAATTATTGCTTTTTTATTATTGTGTACATCCAATTACTGCCCTTTCGTTCTGTTCCAAATATGATTGCAATAAGCGAAGCTCCATCATAATTACTCAGGCGGTTCTTTGAATTAATCAGGTGGTTATTTCTCATAAACGGTTATTCCTCATTAAGTAGTCCGTCAATAACATGAGATATACGGAGTATAACAGCTCGGCCCTTTATTTTAGGAATAAAATATTAGCTCATTAATTAAATGGGAAGAGGGCACATGTGCACATGTGCACATGTGGGCACACGTGTATGAGCATGACGCATGCAAGTCATAGAATAAGAATAAAACTTCATGTAGTCATAGATGAGGAAAGACATCCTCTATTAGTCATACGAGATGGAATTTTCTCTATTCATAAAATAAACTTATTTAACTGACTAAAATAATTAATAATCGGGGTGTTACATCCAATTCTATTATTAAAAGTTATTAGGTAGCTTTTGCCACAATGGAATCAGCCGGTTATAAGTTATTATGTAGCTTTTGCCACAATGGAATCAGGCGGGAACCGTTTATCCCAGCCGATTCCATTGTTAAATATATAAAGATTAAAGTCCAATCTACTTTTCTTAAGTCTAATTAAAAAACATCCTTGATGGAGTATATGGCCCGGGAACCCCCGGCCCACAGACTCCTACTACTCCAGGAAAGGCCCAACAGGCCCAAAAGGCCCAACAGGCCCAAATCGCAGCGCCCAGAGTACCAAGCAGCTCGCACTACGCGCCAGGGGTGCCTTCGGGCCCCTGGCCGAAGGCTCCAAATTATCACAGAGCAGGTTTCTCAAGCAAATTAGGAAACTGGGAGAAAACGGCGAAAACAGTAGCCCTCGGCACTGTGAGCCCTCGGCACCAGGGTGCCATCGGGCGGGAGAGCCCTCGGTTACTGCTCTATAGCCGAAGGCATCTCACTCGACAAGATATCTGCCTCACACGCGTACAGATCACCGTACCCCGCACAGACGTCCCATCCAACAGCCGCATTAAATGCGGCCACATGCGGCTGCCAGCGCCAACCAGTTGAGGTGACCCCTCGGCCAATGAGCGCTTGACACGTGTCCCTGCCCGGCATTTATTGCTACTATAAATAGCACCCCATTTCCCCATTTGTAACCCCGCTGAAAAGTGATAACACACTGAATATACTCTCTCTCTACTTTCATTTACTTGCTCTGACTTCTCTCTAGATTACTTCCCGCAATAACCCTTCGGATATATATCCCCGGGTAGACTATCCATCATTTTGGTGCTCTCGTTGAGAGCTGAACAATCGAGTAAGAAACCCTCCCCCTCGACCAAACACAAAACACTAGCCCTCTATCAAAATGGTGAGGACAACGCGTGCCAACTCAAAGAACGTAGAAGACAAGAACCTGCCCCTCGGCGACGTCAACGCCCCCGAAGCCTCTCACAGGGCTCCCGAGGGCGGTGTCCTCGCTGGGCTGGAACAGGCGGCTGTCGACCTACGCCTTCAGATCCAACAAAACGCCCCCGATGCCCGCCTCGGCATCGAGGCCAAGAAGAAAAACCGGAGCGATGACCAAGTCAGCCCTCCGGTTCTCACCATCGACGTACAATCGGCGCTCTCCGCCTTCATCCAAACGCTCACCCAGAACCCAGGTGCCTTCGGCACCCTGGCTCCAGCTCACCCTCAGATCGGGGAAAATATCATACTTCCCCCTCTGCCACACCCCTTCGGAAATCCCACCCCTCGGGTGAGAAACGACGAAGGGGTGGTGGCCCAAGAAACATTCTCCCAGGAAGTTCAGTCCCGGGACCGCCATAATGACAACAGGTAGAGGCCCCGTACTTCCGCCCTCAACCGGCTCGGAGGAGGGCCAGACCGCCGAGGGGTCCAAGACCGCCTCGGGGGGAAAGCACTCCAAAGGCCCCAGGAAAGCAGGGGATCTGTTTCGAGGGCAGACGAGGAGCGTCCCCCTCGGGACAAAGGCAAGGCACCCCTTCATGCCGATGATGCTCGGCACCAAATCAACCAGGCCCACTCGGCCCGGGTTCGTTCGCAGGGGGCGGAAACCCTCCCGAGGGACCCCCGGGACGAGATTATTGCGGCCCTCCAGCGCCGGCTTGACGAAATGGAGTCCAACAAAGCTCACGCCACCACCTCCACCCCTCACTCAGATCTCAAATACAAGGCCATGATGGCCAAAATGGAGGAGTTACAGAAGAAGGTGGCCGAGGGCTCCGGGGAACCCGTCATCCAGCTCCGGACTCGGACGCCATTTACCCCAAGGGTATTGGCGGCCCGGATCCCGGAGAAATACCGAGGACAACACATACAGCCCTACAGCGGGAAAACGGACCCCCAGGAACATTACAGCAAGTACCAGAACAGCATGATGATGGTGGGGGCGTCAGACGAATATTTGTGTCGTTGGTTCCTCTCCACCTTAGAGGGACCAGCATACGAATGGTTCAACAGGCTTGCCCGAGGGCTGCATTGATTCGTGGCAAGAACTCGCCCAACGATTCTTGACACAATTCGCCGGGAGGCGTCGCACAAGGAAGCACTTCTCCCACCTCCTAACAATACGCCAGAAGAAGGATGAGACCCTTCGGGATTTCCTAGAGCGCTGGAGGACGGAGGCCGACAAGGTCGACGATGCTGATGACGGGACCCTCTTGGCCCTCCTACAAACTGTCCTCCGCACCGGCAACTTTTCAAGGAGTCTCATCATTGAACCCCCCCGCGACTACATAAGGGCCTTGCAGCGGGGGGATCGATATGCTGAGGCCGAGGAGGTGGAGAAGTATCACCAGTACCCGGACCAGCAGCCCCCGAGGGCTGACAACAAACATAACCGAGGGCCGGGGGCTCCTCCAAATCGCCCCAAGGCTTCGGGACCCTCCGATGACCGCCCTCGGCAAGGCCAAGCCAAGCCCGGGGGAGGTTATAAGAGCAACCCTAAGACTTGGGCCCAGCCCATTCTCCTGGACCGCCCTCGGACACCATTGACGCACCCCGTCAGCATCATCCTCGATTTTGCCGAGGATAGGGGCCTCGTTGAGCGCGACTCTCGCGCACCCCCGGAGGTACACGCTATCAACCCTCAGTTCCCCTACTGTCGCTTCCATCGGCACCAGGGGCACAGGACCGATGACTGCCATCAGCTGAAGACGGCCATCGAGAGATTGATACAGGCAGGGCACCTGTCCCAGTTTGTCCAGAGCCCTCGGTCGGAGGGACCTTCTCATCAGGGACCTCCCCGAGGGCACCATACAAAGGTAAATGCCGGGGTGAATCCGAACACCATCCCCCTCGGCAAGAAGAGGGAGATCGGAAACTTGGAAGAAGAGGAGGAGGAGTACCCCCACTACCAGGAGAAGAAACGCCACATCCTCATGATCACCGGTGGCAATACAGGGGGCGATTCCACCAGCCAACGAAAGAAGTGGGCTCAATCGCTTTACGTGGGGGAAGTCACTCATATGCCCCCGGTAAAGCGATTGAGGGAGGAACCCATCACCTTTACCAACGCAGATCTCCCTCCTACTTCTTCTCCTCACAGGGATGCCTTGGTGATTCGGACGGAGATAAACGACACCATTATTCACCGAACTTACATTGACACGGGCAGCTCCGTCAATGTAATGTACCTCAGCACCTTCAGAGAGTTGCATCTGGAGAGGGGGTCCCTTCGGCCAATTAAGACCCCTCTTGCCGGCTTCACCGGCGATACTATTGATTCCGAGGGGGTAATAACCCTCCCGGTGATCTTCGGCGACGGGATCCATAGAGCCCAGCTCGAAATAGAGTTCGTCGTCGTCAACATTGACTGCGCTCACAACATCATCCTCGGCCGGCCAGCCCTCGAGGACCTCGAAGCCATCATCTCAATGAGGCATCTCTGCCTCAAGTTTCCCGCCGAAGGGGGCATTGGCTACTCCCGGGGGAATCAAAAAATTGCCCGCGCCTGCTATCTTCAGGTCACTAAGAAGGTAAGCAAGACGGAATTCCGTGTTGACACCATCACCGGAGCCGTCGACGAAGAGGAGAGAAGGCCGAGGGCTGAACCGGCCGAGGACGTAGAAGACTTTGCGCTCGATCCGGCCCAGCCGGAGAGAGTCGTGAAGATTGGAGCCCAGCTCCCTGAAGATTTGAAGATCGGTATTACCGACGCCCTCCGCGCCTACTCCACTGTCTTTGCATGGGGGCCGGAGGACATGCCGGGAATCAGCCGAAGGGTCATCACCCACCGCCTCTCGGTGGACCCTTCGGCAAAGGCAGTGCAGCAACGAAGAAGGCCCCTCTCCGCCGAGAGGAGGGAATTTGTGAAGAAGGAAGTCGCCATGCTCCTCTCAATCAAGCACATTAAGGAGGTGAAATACCCCTCATGGCTAGCAAATGTAGTCCTCGCACAGAAGCCCCCTACCTTCCGCATGTGCGTGGACTACACCGATCTCAACAAAGCATGCCCCATGGATCCATTCCCTCTACCAAACATTGATCAATTGGTGGATGAGACCGCGGGGTGTGAAATCATGTCCTTCCTCGATGCCTTCCGAGGGTACCATCAAATATTCATGCACGAGGAGGACGCCGAAAAAACTGCCTTCATGACTCCCGAGGGCATCTTCTGCTACCTAGTGATGGCCTTCGGCCTAAAGAACTCAGGGGCCACTTACACCCGGATGGTGGCCCGGGTCTTTCAAGCCGTCCTGGGGCGCACCATGGAGGCCTATGTCGACGACATGATCGTCAAGAGCAAGCAATCTTCCAGCCATGCTGACGACCTCCGGGAAATCTTCGCCATCATGCAAAAATTCAACCTTCGGCTAAACCCGAAGAAGTGCACCTTCGGCGTCCAAGGGGGCAAATTCTTAGGCTACATGGTGAGCCGAAGGGGTATTGAGGCCAACCCCGAGAAGATCCAGGCCATCATCAATATGGAGCCCCCACGCAATGTGAAGGAAGTCCAACGTTTGACGGGCCGCCTGGCAGCCCTCAACCATTTTCTATCTAAATCGGCGGAGAAATCTCTACCCTTCTTCCAGATCATGAGGAAGACGGCTGGTTTTCTATGGACTCCGGAATGCCAGGAGGCTTTCGACGAGCTCAAAAGATATCTATCTTCACCTCCTGTGCTCTCCAAACCCAAGGTAGGGGAGACCCTCTACCTCTACCTGGGGGTTAGCTCGGCGGCCATCAGCTCTGTGCTCATCCGGGAGGAAGACGGCATCCAACATGCCATCTTCTACGTTAGCAAGACCCTAAGGGAGGCCGAGCTCAGGTACTCCCCTGTGGAAAAAACGGTGTTAGCCATCGTTTGGACTGTCAAGAAGTTGGGCCACTACTTTCAGGCTCACCCGGTTCAGGTCCTCACCCATCAACCCCTCGGCGCCCTCATGAGGAGCCCCACCAGCTCCTCCCGCATGGTGAAATGGGCTATCTTCTTGAGCCAATACAACATCGACATCCGGCCAAGGCCCGCCATCAAGGGCCAAGCCCTGGCGGACTTTGTGACGGAGTGTACCGCAAGGGCAGCCACGGACGGGGAGCCCTCGGTTACCTCGGACGACTGGTGGACCCTCTACACTGATGGCTCCTCCGCGACCAAAGCATGCGGGGGAGGGGTAGTCCTCATTACTCCCGAGGGCTTCAGGGCCTACTATGCAATCCGCTTCTCCTTCAAAGTCTCCAACAATGAGGCCGAATATGAGGCCCTCCTATGTGGCCTTCGGCTGGCTGCCAACATGAGGGCTCGGCAGATCCACATCAAATGTGACTCCAAGTTGGTCGTTGGCCAAATCTCCGAAGAATATGAGGCCAAGGAGGGAAGAATGAAACAGTACAAGGAAGCGGCCAAGGAGTTGCTTAAGGTATTTGAGGCACACTCTCTTACTCAAATACCGAGGGCTCAGAACATGCGACTGCCAGCGCCAACCAGTTGAGGTGACCCCTCGGCCAATGAGCGCTTGACACGTGTCCCTGCCCGGCATTTATTGCTACTATAAATAGCACCCCATTTCCCCATTTGTAACCCCGCTGAAAAGTGATAACACACTGAATATACTCTCTCTCTACTTTCATTTACTTGCTCTGACTTCTCTCTAGATTACTTCCCGTAATAACCCTTGAGATATATACCTCGGGTAGACTATCCATCAATCCTAATAACAAAGCCCCATTTGGTAGAATGCTTTTAATTTGACTAGTTTCAATCCCCTGACCAAATCAAGTTAGATTAAATCAAACTATGATAGACCAGATTTGACTTATGTAAATTAGACTAAATTTGAAAAATAATTTTTTTCCCTTAATTAATGCTAATAAAATAAATATTTACCAATGTAAGGTTGGGTTAATAATAATTCCCACACTACTGCTACCCTAGTTAAACCAAAGCCCCCACTTGACGGTGATCTCAACATACCCTTACTAAACAATTAGCCACAAACGTGGCAATCAACCATGGAAATGGGTCCCTCAAATTATAAAAACCACACTTTCCTTTAAATGGCTATAACATTTTTATTTTTGCTACGTTTTGTATAAAAAATATATTACAATTCCTAATTTTTTATGAGCTTTCATTTGACATCAAAATTGTCTATGTAATTTAAAAAAAAAATCTGAAGAGCATATACAGCCTGTTTGGGGACTCTTTTTTTCGACTTATCACTCTTATCAACCAACTTTTCACCAAACACAAAACTTTTGATTTTGTGTGCTTGTTGTGTAATAATCAAAATAATTGAGTTTGAAATTACTTTTCTGACTGTATTGGCTGAAGTTAGTATGAATGTATATTTTAGCTATTTTTATTCATTTTATTAATAGAAAATAATTTAAGTTTTTCCTAACTAATGATAATAGAATAAAAGATTAAGAAAATAATATTGGATTAATAATTACCGGACCAACTTTAGATTTTTTCTTCTGGTTTTTATCATCAGATTTGAGATTAAATAAGACGTTATGTGGTCGTTTAGTAAAGAAAAAAGCTGAAATGGACATCTACAATACCTTAACCAATGTAATCAGAAAAATAACTCTAACGTTACTTAATTTTATTATTACACAATTCAACGCGCGAATTAAAAATCATGTGTTTGGTGAAAAAGTTAGCTGATAAAACTGATAAGTCAAAAAAAAGATTACCAAACGGGCTCCATATGCTCTACATTTTTTTTTTAAATTACATATGCAACATTGGTGTCAAATGAAAGTTTATAAAAAGTTATGAACTATGATATACGGAGTATTTTTTTATAAAAAATAGAGCAAAAATAAAAATGTTATAGAGTATTTAAAGGGAAAAAAGGTTTTTATAATTTGAGGAGCCCATCTGAATTGCTACTCGTCCCTTGAGATCGGTCAGATCACCCGTTATGCGTAACCAAGGACTTTGTTTTAACTAGGGTTGTAGTTCGGGAATTATTTTTAACTCAGCCTTATTTTGTTAAATATTTATTTAACTTAGCATTGATTTAAAAAAAAACTCTAAAATCTAATTGAAAACATCCTTAAAATCAAAAGTTTTTTATCACCTTGAAGCGCAAGTGCAAATGCATTCGTGCACATTTTGCACGAAAGCCAGAAGCATTATTTTCACTTGAGTTTCATAGAAGCCAGTTATGGGAGTGTTTATGATTTCTTGTATTTCAAAAAAGTGGTTTTTAAAGTGATTTTAAATAAAATGTTTAATACTACATGTTAGTAGTATTTGAGAAAGAATACTTTTCAAAAGGAAAAATTGATAGTGTTTGGTAAGTTTTTTAGGTAATACAAAAAATGAAAAGCGGTTTAAAACACTTCTCCACTCTTTTAGCTTTTAAGTGCTTAATTTAAACATAAGTTATCACTTGGAAATACTCATTTCTGCTTTTTTAAAACCAAAAACAAAAAACATTTCATTTGCAAACTTTCCTAAGAGCCATTTGGTAACACTAGAATTGGTTGAGTTGACTGATTCTGGTGATTTATGAAAGAAAAAATATATATATTCTGTTAATAAAATGTAGGAAAAATTATATGAAAAATAGCTAAAATGATCCTCTACAGTAATTTCAGCCAAATCACTGAGAAAAATAATTACAACCTTGCTTATTTTTATTATTGCACAATTTAACGCGCGAAATCAAAGTTTACGTTCTTGATGAAAAGTAGACCGATAGAATCGATAATCAAATACTCCCTACATCCCTAATAAATTTGCCAAGTTTGACCGGCATGGAGATTAATAAAGTAAAAACTGCGTGGTTGAGATTTGTGTAGAGGAGAGAGAATTCACTGAAACCACAAATTCTTTACTTAAAAGGGAAAGTGTCAAAGTTAATGGGACATCCAAAAAAGGAAAGTTGGCAATGTTATAAGGGACGGGGGAGTATTATTTCTCAAGGGTAATACACAAACATACACTTTTATCAATCGGTTATCAACTTTAACGTTCACAATGACGCCCTTTTTTTAACCGTGGGGAATGCTAATCTATTTATCAAAGGTTAAGTATTTTTAATCTCTGTAAATATAGCGCACTTTCTTTCGGGACCCGTTAAAATATATTTTTTGCTTTTCAATCTTTATAATATGCACTATTTTGATTTTAGTACTTGTTGTTTTTAGCAAGAAGTTGTTAAGAAATTGATGTAACGTACCTAAAAATACAGCAGCGGAAGTTTAAAATTTTTCCAAACAGATCTTCCATGATTATGACAAAACAACGAATATAACAATAATAATAGTTCTGAGTTAGAACTTACAGATCTTCCAGTCTAGCTGTGATAATCCTTTACCTTATGTATCCACGTGATTTCTCCTTTCCGAAAAAATGGTTAGATCTCCCATAGAGAAATGCTAGGAAATCTCTTCGTAGGAAAATATACTGATAATACTGAATCTAAAAAATGGTCTACAAATTACGAAGGAGAAAGATGCATTTATACGGGTTCTAAACTAGTTTCCCAATCACAATGAAAGTCTTTCTAGGACCAATATCATTTATTAATTAAACAAAGATATACTCCATAATTAATAATAATAAAAGCTATGTACATACTAAAGAGGAATGGGGGGATCCGCCACCTCAATCTCTTTATGTACATTTGTTATTATTATTATTTTATTTGTATTTTCTTGAACTCATTTTAATTCTAAATTTCACTCAAGATGAAAATATCAACTTTATTTAATTATAAATAGATTTTAATTAAGTATAATAAATCTCATTTATCGGACTTAATTAATTCTATCAAATAGAACTCTCCTTCAACATGACGAATTAAATATATTAATCTAATTGATAATTAACTCATTTTCAGTATTACGAATTAAATATTATTTAATTCAATCAATAATAGTTAATTCCTTCTAACAATTCAATCGGAAGGTATAATCACTTGTTGTGTGACTCATAGAATCTTATATATTAAGCACTAATCAAATTAAGGTCTTAATAGAATCTTTAGACGATTTACCAGACAAACTTTATATATAAGGACATTTGCGAGAACTATTCAAACTCCCTGTAATGTAGAGCTCATAGTGATACGGTCCTTTCATTCAACGAACATTCAACTAAGTCTAGAACTTGATATTGTGTCTATTCCAATAACTTAGTCTCTATCTCTCAACCTTTCTAGATGATCCGTAAGGATCATATTCGATATCTAAAACGAATATATATATTTGCATTGCCCAATGACTTTATGATCCATCTAGATATGAGAAGTAGAATGTTCTCTTTTATTCTATTATGAGGAATGAAACCTTTCTTGGCTCAACTACTACTCCATGTGCTTCATTATGTACCCAACACATGTTGTGTCTACCCTTATAAGAGTGCAAACGTTGGTCATGGTCAAAGTACATCACTCCGCATATGTAGTACGTATTGAACTCAAGTCGGAAGACTATTACACTACTCTATACGCTTACAATCCCATAGACACATGAATAGAACTTATCAAATGGTTTCTCGGTGAGTATGTCAATATTCTCTAAAATATCTACCTGACCATCATGAATTACAGGAACTCATAGTTGTGAGATCAAGTATACGTTCTAAAAGTATGATGCAGTACACATAATAGGGGTGCAAATGAGCCGAGTACGAGTTTATGTAGGCTCGAGCTCGAGCTCGAAATATATTGTATTGGCTCGAGCTCGAGCTCGGCTCGAACGAGCTTAAAAAATCCCGGCTCGAGCACGACTCGCAAATATTGACATGGCTCGATTCGGCTCGACTCGGCTCGATAATTTTGGTTCGTCAACTCAAATGTTACAAGTTCGATTAGCTCGAAAGTTCGGGTTCGAACTCAAGCTAAAATATGAAACAATCTTTGAATATTTGTGCTTAGTATTTGCAAATTGAAATTTACATGCCCAACAACTAAAAGTAGAGTAATGTTGTCCAAAATAAATAAAAAATGATCAAACCATAATGATTTAATTGAAACTAGAGTTACGGGAACGGAAAATATAATATCTCCCCGATCCTCATATACATTTATCAATCGGTAAAATATATATTAATTTATATTATATATACTAATATATATTATACATTAATTTATATTAATATTATATATATATATATATATATATATATATATATATATTCAATATATAAATATACACACACATAAAACTAGGTTCGCGAGCTAGCGAGCCTAAAATAAGTAGGCTCGTTTATGGCTCGACTGCTTAACGAGCCGGCTCGAGCTCGGCTTGAGCTCGAGTTTGACCGAACTCGAGTCGAGCTTTGACCGAGCAGCTCGGCTTATTTGCACCCCTACCACATACTAATCTTATCACATATCATCAATATCTCATTCTTGATGATCATTGATTGAGGCTATTTTAGGACCTTATGTTATACTGCGTATCATATAAGCTCCCACTTATTTATTGACAACATATGTCCAAGGGAATACAATTATAAATAAGATATTGATAACCGAAACACTTAATCATCAATGTGTGATAGCGTATATATCAAATATATAAAACTGGATGTGATCAAGTACATATATCTCTAAAAAGTGATTGTCGCTAGGACATATATACTAACAGAAGTTACGACGAATTACAGAAACCCTAATAAAAAGAGGAGCAAAATGTAGTTTAGATAGCAGAGAGCGGAAATTGGTTTTGCTACAAATGCAACACGTCTCTATTCGGGAAGTTGCAGAGAAAGAAAATTGAAAATATACAAGAAAGTGATTTGGTAAAAAGAAAGAATTATATTTATTTGTCATGTAAGGGTTATCTACGTTAGTACTAATAAAGTAGAGTATCTCTCAATTTAAATTAATTGTTACTTAATTTGCTATTAAGTCCAATAATCATTTAAAATGGACATTTTCAGATTCATGCAACTTCTGATTTCAATTTTAATTTATCCAATCATTAAAATGTCAATTTTTTAGTAGATTGGTGTTATATATATACTCTAGTTTGTTAGTACTAATAAAGTAGATTAGTGTTTTATTAAGCTAATTACAAAGTTAGAACTTGTGAGTAAAATTTGAAAATATCAATTTTAACGATTGTATTCAATAGTAATTTAAGTACATATCAATTTCAATTTAGATATACTCTACTTTATTAGTACTAAAATCGATGTGTAAAATCAAAACAAGGCACATAAAATTAGAGAAAAAATCTCTTTTTAGGTAAACTGGTATGTAACACATGCGATGCACAGGGAAAAACTTTCTTGTAGTTTATTTATGATTTTTGTAATGTTAATGAATGATAGATCAACATTAATGAAAAGTGTAATACATGTATGATATTTTACGAAACGACATTGTAATTGGTATAACAAATACGATAGTACAAAATAAAAAGATAACATCATAGAAGGTAAAATTAAAAGTTTTGAAAAACTTTGGGATGCACCACATTTATTGTGGAACTACTTTGGATGACGTCGTTGTTGCATATCAAAGAATGTATATAGACAATGATATTATAGTATGCGATAAAGTATATAAAAAACATGATTTCATATAAAATGATATATCTAAAGAAGAATAAAATATTAAAATTAACACATTTTGGTGTACTTACTGCATATATAAACCTACCTGTATCTTGTCTTGGTCATAACATACATTAGGGAATCAAATTGAGATCGATCGGTGATATATATTAAATGCATGGCGGCAGAGGGGACATATGTGCAGCTCAACAAGGAACAAGATGTCGTCGATAACATCACCCCCGGCGAGCTTAACCAACCCATTGATATTGACAAGGTACGTATTTTATTGCATGTTCATTCCCATATTACCTTTATGATTCCCTTCAGATTTGATCGTCTTTACCATTTCTGTTTTTGTTTTGCAATGTTTTTTATTTTTTAAATATATGTTTTTTCTCATCAATATTTGTAATTTTACAGCTGACTTGTCGGAGATGCCCTGAATGTGGGCAACCCTTGCCCAAAAGCCACCAACCCCCTGCTGATGAAGAGTGGACCACAGGGATTTTTGGTTGCACAGAAGACATTGATAGTTGTGAGTGTTGTGCCCACTACTTTATATATCAAAAAAATGCTTCTTTGTGTCATCACATTTAAATAGCATGTTCTTCAGCGCAGACAATATTATCCACCCGGCCTTCAACTTGTTTTATCAATTTGTAGGCTTGATTGGATTGTTTTGTCCATGTGTATTGTTCGGGCGAAATGTCGAGAGCTTGAACGAAGAAATATCCCAAGCAGGAGCATGTGGTGGCCATATCATTTGTGTTGAAGGGGGCATCATGCTGGCTGTTGCAACAGCAGCAATGCATGGCATTGATCCTGATACCATGTGTCTCATTACTGAGGGTCTACTCTTTACATGGTGGGTCTGTGGCATCTATACCGGCATGGCCAGGCAAGCATTGCAGAGAAAGTACCATTTGAAGGTGATCCAACTTTTTATTAATGAAATAATGAACTACACATCCATAACCTTGATTCAATCTTGAAGTGTTTAATATAATTCTTTCTTCCTCAAATTAAGTATAACTGTATATATGTATTATTACAAACACTTTTCTCAGCTGATTTGTGAGCTATGTCTTGCCATGGTTTCTCCTAGGATGCACCGTGTGATCCATGCTTGGTGCATTGCTGCTTACATTGGTGTGCCGTCTGCCAGGAGTATAGAGAGATGAGGAATCACTTGGCTGAAAACGCTTCATCTGTAACGATTGTAGAGCCACCACCAGTACAACGGATGAACACTGACATGAAACAAGAAGCACAAGTTTCATCTGGCAAAGAAATCGTTCCACTGAGTTGCATTGTGGAGATGCAGCCACCATCATCGTAGATTCATATATATAGAAATTCATTCCTTCTTGAGTTTCTTAACGTCAAAGTGGAAGCTTTGTCTTCTTCTCGATTACTGGAAATTAGAGAGAACTTGTAATCCTACTTGGCTTTGTTCATGGAACTTTTTCTGCCATGTATGTAATTGGAATATTTCTATCTAATGCTAACTAGTTAGCATTACTAGGCCCCAGGTACATACGCACTTCTTTGATTCAGTGTTCCATTTTTTGTCAAAACCTAACCATTTTTTGTGGCAATGAGGCGGGAGTTCACTCCCTCATCTCCACCTCTTGTCTACAAATTCCGCCACCCCTACTCCATTCCCACTAGACCCGTGGGTACCCAACTAGGAGAAATATTCATCAAAACAAAATTAAATAAACAGTCTTCTTAAAGAAGAATAAATAAATACCTACGGAGTAGTAAATTTGTAACTCAACTAGCATATAATTACTTGTTACTTGCCAATAAAACAAAAAATTGTTTCAACCGTTTTGTACACTATAATTCTTTAGCATTAGCGCATAGACAAAACAAGAGATAAAACAAAGTTACATGGCTTCAAAAAATTGAATATATATATAGCCTTTGTAGACAAAGAGGGGTTAAATGAGAATACACTGGATGCTAGGGACTAGGATTAAGTATTTAAAGTTTTACACTTTACTCTTTGACATGTTCATGCTCATAAAGGTAGGGATGGACTGGGACAGGTCGGCCCGACCCGATACTGTTTAGGCCCAGACAGCCCACTACTATAAGGGCAGGCTTCGGGCTCATTTTTTTGGGTCTGCCAAGCCTAATTGCACAATTTTTTAATTTAATGCTTTGTCCCATCCCAAAGCCCAACCTGACCCGGTACTATATAGACCCAACCCAATCCAGTACTGTTTAGGCCCGGCCCGAACTGATCCCGGTAAAAACCCAGGCTAGTACCAACCACCGAGCCTAAAATTCTTAAGCCCGAACCCGCTCAATTTTTTCCCGAAGCCTGGCCCGACCCGGTCCCAGTCCACGTGGAGGTGAGTTACTATTATTTTCATTACCATTATTGATTCACTATTCACAATTATTATTTGGATTATTATTAATAATAATTATTATGTGTGTGTGTGTATGCTGGGGGGCAGAGCCATCACTCATTCATCCGTCCCAAATTTAAGGGGGAGAGATAAACTGACCTCTAACCATACCCATCAAGTACAAAATCTCCAAATGAAAAAAATGTGGAATTGATATGAGATGAAATGATAAACGAGCCATAAAAGTAACGATAATTTATTGCGCACCAATTATTAACACATGTTGACCGGACATGTCATCTGGAATTATTGTCATCTGGAATTAATTTGAGATGAATTCGTAAATGGGTTGGAGTCCATTTTGAAAATGAACATGTGTACCTAAAAGTTGACCGGACAGGCCGTATAAAAGGAGGGCATTCACAAGTTAATACAATTCACTTTAACATGCATTCCAATATGCATTTCATATCAGATGATCCCTCATGTGTTAGATGTGTTGTAATATGCAAGTGTTAGGATAGAGACTCAATTGGTTTCTTCCCAGCGATTTCCGAGTACCAAGACTTCCATGCTTCCTTGTAATGTGAAAAGAGATCTCTTAATGCTGAAAACCCCCAGAAGAGAAAGTCAGGTTCATTAGCAAGGATTTGAAATCAGATAAAAATGATATCCGGAAGTATTTTATGGATCTCATGTTGCACAAACACAGAAAGACAAAAATATGTATGCATGGAAACACAACCTTTAACAGAAAATTTGCTGTAAAAAAATCCATTTTTTCAGTTTATAAGCACAAAAACACAATTTTCTAAGAGTTTCTCTGTATCTTAGAAAAAACACTTCGCTATTACTTTCCCCTTAACGCTGTTGGTGCAGTCTTTAAATATAATGCAGTTTTCAAGAAGATTTTTTCTCTCAAGTGTGTATATGTATACATGTGTAACTACCAACAAATAAAAAGTTTAAAGGTCGAAATCAGCATTGACCCTGTAACAAGAATAAATGGAGACTAATATTTTTAGTTCAACCTTGCAAATCAGCATCAACCTAGTAAAACAATAAGAGAGAGAGAAGATTTAAAATGACTTGACAAAAGTTTGAAGCGATCAACCAATACCTTGGTTGTGATACTGAGGATGAGAGGTTGATGCTGCTAAGCTTTCCCATTCGCAAATAATCTCTTTTCTCCCACTACTCATTGAAGATTCAACTTTAGGCACATCTACAGGTGCGAACGGGCCAAATTCATAACCCTTGCCTTTTGTTCTTAAGTCAAGCTCCTCTTTTGGCCTGTTAACCTCATTTTCAAGACTCTCACATTTCACTAGTACAGATAGTAGTTTGGATTTTGTTGACTCACTGGAGTAGCGATCCATAGATTTGCCAGTAGCTTTGCCTCTCTTTGTAGTTGTATTTGTGAGGTCAGTGCCAAATGGCCTCTTCTTGAATTGATTCAAACCCAAGCTACTCTCTGATGTATTAGCTGCTTGGTTTTCTGATTTTCCTTTCAGCCCCAACCATTTGAATGCCGGTTTTCTTGTTTCAGGGTGATGTATCTGCGCTAACATTCCATATTAAAACCAGTAGTGCAAATATCAAAACTTCAAGGCTTTGCAAATCTATCTATAGTTATATATATCCGAGTATCCGACGCACTGTCTGCGTAGACTTAGCTGATGAATTTTGTGATGTGTGTATCATATATAGGCTGATTACGGGTGGGAAAAAATACCAAAAAATTGGTATATCGCACTTACCATATCGAAATATACCAAATTTACCGAAGTGTTTGGTATATCGACACTTTCGGTACGGTGTGGTACCGTACCAAATTACTTCAGTATGGTATCAGTATATTTTGAAAATAAACATTATACTGGTATACCATCATACCGAATATGATGGAATAAAGCAAAATGGCTGACTAAACTGTCTGCGCTTCTTTGTTATGAAGAAGCAGTCAGTCCATGCAATTTTGGACGCGATTTTTCTCTGGGTCATCCGGAAACAGTCTCTCTGTGTGCTTTAGGACAGGAGTAAGACTGCGTACATCCGACCCCCCTACCCCACTGTAGGTGGGAGCCTTTGCGGCACTGGGGTAAATGATGATGATGACCGTCATACCGAAAGTTCAAGCCAATAATTTCTTAAAAATTATCAAAGTGAGTAGAATCACAACATTAACTCAAGGATAAATGACTTTATATATCCATGATTCCTGAATTATTTATACTTTCTGTCAGAGATCAGTGTTATTTCATTTATATCTATGTTGTTTAAATTATTTTTGGAGAATGTATGTATTGTTATTTCATTAGTATTTTATAATTGACTTCATCATGATTTTAGTATATCACTACTGACACTGATTTTCTATATTTCATTTGACATATAATTATTTGTTATATTAAATAATGATAATTTACCGATATTGTACCTTTACAGTACCGAAATTTCAATATACCGAAATTTTGATAAGATAATGATATGTATTTTTGCATACTGAAAATTTAAGATACGATAAAGGTATGAGATAAAATATCTGATATAACGTACTGAACCACCCCTAAGGTTAATATAGGCTTAAATATGTTTTTGGGCCTTACAAATATAGCATTTTTGACTTTTAATTCTAGATCGGTGTAAATTAATTTTTTTAATTTTTGTGTCCCTCTAACTTTGAGCAATCTCCATTTAGAAAAAAAAATATGTGGCATGCATAACCCCCCTCTTTAAACTTTCCATCTAAATTTTTATCTATTTGGAGGCTATTAGTAGGGTTAAAGCTAAAATATACTCCTACTTATTCATGTTTGCAATATAAGTCTCTATAAGCTCTAGGCAAATAAAGTGTATAGTAATTTCTTACAAGGAAATCACTTGAAAACGTAAGAATAGAATCAATCACGTTGGTCATGTCAGTTTTGTTGTTGCTAAACGGAGGTTGATAGAGGATTGAAAAGGGAATAAAAACATTATAGTGTTTTATTCCAGGGACCTTAAACAATGAATACTATACTTAACAAGAACAAAAGGAATATTCAAACCTCAGTGATAAGTGCAGTTTTATTACCTTCTCAATGAATTTTATCGAGGACAAGACATTAGCAATATCATACAGTCTTCTAACTTTAGCTGTCAAAGTGTACCCAAAAAATACGTGAGTTTGTTAACATAGATGCAAAATGAAGCCTCTGAAATCCAGATTAAAGTTCAAGTCCATTACTTCTGTTTATTGATGGAGGTCTCCCATCTCCCAGTAAAATATTTGCAGCTTCATCCAAGCAAATCATATCTATCTGTTGAAAGTTGAAACAGCAATCATAGCGTAAGATTTAAGAACTTCCTAAAGCCACAAGTTCCTTGAGATGATAAGATATACGAGAGCTTTAAAATTAAAGAGTACATGTCAACTTACATCACTGCATAGGAAGAGCTTGATAAAGTTTCGTGTGAGAAGCCCCAGAGATTTCTCTCTTTTATTGTCTGAAATGAGTGAAAGGCAATTCTTGCTTGGCTCAATGAATTTGGTAAAGGAAAAAAAGATCACTTCATAATAAAGTATTGCAGCGGAAATACCTGGTTTAGAGGAGTCTACCAAATTAGGAGATGCAACGGGGACTGATTTGTCACTCGGGCTTGAAAGGACAGGATTTGAGAGTCTGTCATCTTCCCCATCATCCAAACACTAGAATGTAGAAGTCAACATATGCTTTAGTGCGAAATAACAAAAGAAGTAAAATACATTATGTCCTTATCTGCATAAAATCATAAATATATTCAAAACTTTACATTCAGAATTCAAATTAAAGATCATACTTGGATAGACAAATTTCCACCATATCCACCAATCATATCCTTTAGACCTTCCTCCTGTGCCATTACATGTCATGTTTAAGTGAAAAACGTTAAAAATAGGGAGCTGGGGTTGATGTAGCAAATAAGCTATAGCAAGAAAGATAATACATGGCTTCCTACCTTTAGTTTTTGAAAAGTTCCAGGGATTGCTTCGAATCCATTCCACGAATACATATTCTTTGCCTTTCTTGAAAGAACCTGAACAATCAACAATAAGCACAAAGAAGAGGTTGAAGCAACTTTCAGTAATATAACCCACATAAAGCTGATCCAATATGATATTAAGGCCAAGTTGGAATGTCTTACACCAACGCTTTCAAGAACATTCACAATGTCATAGATCCTCCGTCTTTCAACCCCTAGCATCACAACGAAAGATGCCTTTACTTAAAAGATACACTTCATCACCACGGACAAAAATCGTGCATTCATCACAAAGTTCTGTCGAGGGATTATTGAATCAATACCTAACTGTTTTGCTGCATCATCGAGTCCAATAGTTTCGACTCCTTCACGGTCATACAAGCTCAAAAAACTGCATAAACATGCCACGACAGTAACAACCATCGAATTTTAGGATCCACCCACAGTACTTAGCTGGGGATATAGGCATATTCGGGTGCTTAACCACAAAAGAAAGTAGAGTAATTAAGTGATAGAGAAAAAAGACCGTACTTTGAACATAGGAGGCTAAGTGACTTCTGTTTCCGGCAATAAACGGATCGAGAATCTTCGGAAACAGAAAGAGCTAAAGCCATCAGTCGCTGCCGATCTAACCCCTCTCGCCGCGAAATCCGCTTCTATGTGTGTAAACCAGTATCTATAGTTACAGATCTTGGATATTTGGGGCTTTTGAGAAAGGGTTGTTGGCGGTGGCGGAGTTAAAAGAGAGGGGTTTTGAAAGTTTGAAATGATGCCATTTGTTCGTTGGCCGCTGGAGCGGGAGTTTCTTTCCCTGAATTTTCCGTTTCTTACCTGAGAGAACGCGGCGCCTGTTTTGCTTTTCCCCCGCTTGGCCTCTTTTTACTCATAACTTTTAGAGAGAATTGTGGAGTGAAATTGCAAAAACAGTACTATGTTTTATTGGTCAAAATGGGACTAAAAAAAGATGATCTTACTAAACCGTCCCCAATTAAAAAACATGACACCGGCGACGCATAACAGTCTCCCATGTCCGCATGTCATCTTTGCTTCCCTCTGATCCTCTCCACTGCTCAGTCGACATATCTCCAGGTTAGTATTTCTTCTTTACCTCCTTCTCCTTTTCCTTCTCTTCTGTTCTCTGCTCCTTTCTTCTTCAGTCATACTTTTAATTTAAAAATTTTGGATTTGAAATTCACGATTCTATCAATTATTCGAAATTATTTCGGTCTAATTTTTTTGTTATGTTCATCTATCAACTTTTTAAAAAAAGCCACATGATTGGCAATTTTTGGAGACACATTGGCAATTTTTGGAGATGACAGTATTATATGTTTGAAATTTCCATGATTTTGACATTTTTGGCAAATGATGACATTTTTGCATCTAAAAATGTCATGTTGTAATCTCAAAAATGACATGTTTTTACATCTAAAAATGTCATGTTGTAATCTCAAAACTGGCATGTTTTTGCATCTAAAAATGTCATATTTTTGCCTTTGATGTTAACATGTCATTTTCGAGTAAAGTGACAAACAGGTCAAAACTGTCATCATAACAAATGCAATGTCATGAAATTGTCATTATTTTTAAATGATGGCATTTTCGAAATAAAATGTCTAAAATAATCTGAAATTCAAAACAAGTAGAAGAAGTTTTAATCGAAAATAGAGGAGTGCAAGGAGAACTGCGAGGAGAAGAAAACAGAGGGGGGAGGGGAAGAAGAAGAAAAAGAAAAAGAAGAAAAGAAGAGGAAGAGGAAGTAGGAGGAGAAGATGAAGAATACCTGATTTTGCCGGAGAGAAGAGGTGGTGGTCGGTGTTGAGCAGGTGGTTGCGATGATGGCGGTTGAGTTGCGATCGAAATCGGTCAAGCTGCTACATGGCAGCTGCGCCGGAACGGGAGGGCTGAATCGCAGGTGTAGGATCGATGGCAGAGGGATTGGGGAAAGGTGATTTTGGGATCAGGGGTAAAAATGTAATCTGGAGTCCTATTTAAGCAATTTAAAACTTAAAATCCTAATTTGGAGTTTAGCCATGTTTTAGTCCCATTTAGGATAATTCCTTTAACTTTTAACATCGCAAAACGTACATCTTTAAATGGAGATTTACCTATTAAAATAGATTAAAATAGGTAGATTCTATGCTACCCATAACGTATCATACCTTTATCCACATTAATAAATGAAAATGTAGTAGTTGAATTATTTAAATCTAAATTAAAAATGATAAAGTGATGTGGTCCAATCAAATGAATGATAGGTACGGTACCCCATTTTTTAGAAAGGTACCGGAGTTGACGCCATTAAAATATACGGAGTATGGAGTACTCTGTACTCCTGTTATCTTCTCCATTTATGTGTCATATTTTGATTTACCATAATTACTCCATATTAAATAATAGTCCCTCTGTTTCATTGAAATTGTCTTATTTTACCAATTCAATATCAACCATATAAATCACTTTTTATTAATTTGCGTGTTACTCGTTCTTGTTCCATTCTTAGTGGGACGGTGGAAGTAGTAAAAGTTTGAAAAGAAATGGAAACAAAACATAGTCAAAAATCGCAAATAAGAGTACAAGTTTGAAAATTTCCAAAATAGGACACTGTATTTATACGCTTTTTTTACACCAAACATGTAGGTATTTTTTAAATTTGATGTTGATCGGGACCTAGGTTGGCCCCTCTACCTATGCCCCTGAACCCTACCCACTTCCGCCACCAGCCACCATCGAACTCCGGCCATCGGAACTCCGCTAGCCGCTGCCTAGATTCTAACCACCGTTCGCTAGTCGTCGTCGCCGGAGCTCTGACTAGATGATATAGAAACAAATCTTTGCAATTAAGGTTGGAATTAATTTCACTTTTGGTCTTACGAGTTTCATGTCTTTTTTACGAGTTTTATGTCAATTTCACATTTAATACGCGTCTTTCACTTTGACCACTTTTGGTACTTGGCTGTTGTTTTTTGACACTTTCGATGCATCTCTGCGGTTTTAACCACCCGAAAAAGGACCATATATGGGCGAAAAACAATAGTCATGTACCAAAAGTAGTTAAACTCAAAGACCTTGGTCAATTGTGGAATTGATGTGATACTCGTATGACAAAGTGAAATTTATTCACGAAGGTTGTGTAAAACGTGAATTTTGTCAAGTATTTTTATACATGCTTTTATAAGGATAATGGGTCTTGTTGTTGTCTTTTCTCCATGACAAAAGGGATTGGATAAAAGAATTCATAATAAAGATGGTGGTCGTGTTGAGTCAGCTACTCACCGACTCACTCTCCTTTATGGAGGGAGCCGAGTTCAATACTCAATTTAGTTAATTTAATTTCAATTTACCCCAAGCCCCCCAACTCTCCCAACCCCCCTTGAGTAAAAAAATGTCTAGTTTCAAAATAAGGTTGTTATAAGACAACGTTAGAAAAAACTAAGCTATTTTGGGAGTTATTGTACGAGAGGGGCCAGGGAAAATTACAAATATATGACATTGAACTTGAAAAGAATCGGTGTATCTCAATGATGGAGTATATGGACCAGGGACCTCCAGCCCACATACTCCTATTACTCTAACACGGGCCCAACAGACCCAAGAAGCATAGGGGGCCCAAAGAACAGCGGCTCAAATATCAAGAAGCCCGCGGTGCACATACGGGTGCCTTCGGTCCCATGGCTGAAGGCCGCAAAAACTCACAAGACAACTAATTCTACGCATGCAAACCTACTGGGAGAAAACAGTGGAAGTCAGGAGCCTTCGGCTCCACAGAGCCCCCGACCACAGGAGAGTCCTCGGCTACAGCACAAACATCGAAGATTCCCTTTGGAGACAAGAAACAGCTGCATTTAATGCGGTGTCACATCCGCCCACCGCATTTAATGCGGTGCACATGCGTATGTCGGTGTCATCCCAGTTGAGGTGACCCCTCGACCGTTAGATTATTGACATGTGTACTCCCATCGTATTTATTACTACTATAAATAGCAGCCCATTCTCCATTGTAAAGCATAACAATATTCCACATTCGAATACACTTTCTCTCTCTTACTTATTGCCCTGACTTCTCTCTAGGTTATTCCCACAATAACCCCTCGGATAAGATACCTCTCGAGTACTTTATCCATCATTTGGTGCTCTCATTGAGAGGTCGAACAATCAAGTAAGAAACTCTCCCCTTCACCGGACTCAAAACATCTACCAAAATGGGAAGAACCACTCGTGCCCAGTCAAAGGCCCTTGAGGACAACAACCTGGCCCTCGGCGAAGTCGACGCCCCCGGAGCCTCCAACAAGGCTCCCGAGGGCGGAGTCATCGCTGGGCTGGAATAGGTTGCTGTTGACCTGCGCCTTCAGCTCCAGCAAAATGCTCCTGATGCCCGCCTTGGCATCGAAACGCGAAGGAGGGACCGGAGCGAAAATCAAGTGAGTCCTCTGGTCCTCACTATTGACGTACAATCGGCATTTTCTGCCTTCATCCAGACACTCACCCAGAATCCAGGGGCCTTCGGCACTCTGGTGCCACTTCAGCCACAGGTCGGGGAGAACATTGTTCCTCCTCCACCTCCGCCCCCTTTGTGAACCCTATCCTTCGGCTAGGGAACAACGAAGGGGTCATGGCCCAAGATACCGCATCCCAAGAGGTCCAATCCCGGGACCAGCGTGGTGCGAACAAAGAGAGGCCTCGGATCTCCGACCTCGAGAGGCTCGGAGGGGTGCAGGATCACCGAGGGGTCCAAGACCGGCTCGGTGGTAAGGCACTCCAAAGACCTCAAGAAAGCGGGGGGGTCTTTATCGAGGGAAGACGAGAGGCGTCCCCCTCAGGACAAAGGAAGGGCACCACTACATGCCGATGACGCCAGACACCAAATCAACCAGGCTCACTCAGCCCGCGTGCAATCTGTGGGGGCAGAGCCATTGCCGAAGGACCCCAGGGATGACATCATTGAGGCCCTACAACGCCGCCTTGATGAAATGGAGGCCAGCCAAGCACACATGACCGTTTCTGCCTCACAAGCGGACCCCAAATACGCCACCATGTTGGCCAAGATGGAGGAGATGCAAAAAAGATTTGCCGAATACTTCGGGGAACCCATCATCCAACTCCAGACAAGGACGCCATTTACCCTAAGTATATTGGTGGCCCAGATTCCAGGAAAATATCGAGGGCAACCCATCAAGCCCTACGAAGGAAAGACTGACCCTCAGGAGCACTACAATAGGTACCATAACAACATGATGGTGGTGGGGGCATCGGATGAATATTTATGCCGTTGGTTCCTTTCTACCTTAGAAGGACCAGCGTATGAATGGTTCAACCGATTGCCCGAGGGGAGTATCGACTCATGGCCAGAACTCGTCAAACGCTTTTTAACACAATTTGTGGGAAGACGCCGGTCAAGGAAACACTTCTCCCACTTACTAACGGTGAGGCAACGGAAGGATGAAACCCTCTGGGGCTTCTTGGAACGCTGGAGGCTAGAGACAGATAAGATTGACGGCACCGATGACGGAACCCTTCTGGCTCTCCTACAGACGGTCCTCCGCACCGGGAACTTTTCAAGGAGCCTCATCATTGACCCCCCTCGCAACTATATAAAGGCCCTCCAGCGGGGAGACCGATACGCGGAGGCCGAGGAGGTGGAGAAATGCCACCAAAACCCCGAACCGCCACGCCCTAGGGCAGACCATAAGAATCACCGGGGGCCGGGGGCGTTCCACCAGTCCAAAGGTCCGGCTCCCTCGGGTGATCGCCCCCGGCATGGCCAAGCCAAGTCCGGGGGAGGTTACAAAAACAACCCAAAGGCCTGGGCGCAGCCTGTCCTCTTGGAGCACCATCGGATACCCCTGACGCATCCCATCAGCATCATTCTCGACTTCACCGAGGAGAGGGGCCTCGTAGAGCGAGACTCTCGCATGCCCCCGGAAGTATATGCCATCAACCCCGACGAACCTTACTGTCGCTTTCATCGCCATCAAGGACACATGACTGATGAATGTCATCAGCTGAAGGCAGCTATCGAAAGGTTGCTTTTGACATGATCGTCAAAAGCAAACGATCAACCACGCATGCCGAGGATCTCCGGGAAATATTCGCCATCATGTAAAAATTCAACTTCCGATTGAACCCAAAGAACTGCACCTTCGGCGTGCAGGGGGGAGTTTTTGGGCTACATGGTTAGCCGAAGGGGTATCGATGTAACACCGGACCCAAATTTTACCCAGAGAATTTTTTTTCCATCAAGTACATGGTTAAAGAAGGTAAATCAAGACTAATAGTAGCCTTGATAAATGAGAAAGATAAAATTCTGGTCTTAAATTAATAAAAGTTATTAATTTGACGTGGGACCCACGTAGAGGAGTAGGTGTAGAATCACATCCGAAAATGTTCACTTATAACGTTGGGTAAATAAGACATGACGCCTCAATAAAAGCTGTGGTAAATTTATTTTTTTAACTTTTATCGTGTAGTAAGAACTACATGCGGGACCCACATCGGGAGCGGGGACCACCCGTGATATTTAAAGTGTATAAGATACTATTATGATAGTAGGAGTGGGTGGTGGACCCCAGTGATATAAAGAGCGACAACTGGACGGCCGAGCGGGCCGAGGCCACTATTCAATAGTGGGGAGTCCTTAATTATCGGATTGTTAATAATTCGCAGGAATACGAATTAATAACATGAGAAATATGAATATTTTAAAAAATCAAAAACAAGGGAATGATAAATATATATATTTAATTTTGGTACATGAAAGGAGGGTACTTTTTGAGAACCCTACCTTAAAGATATTTTGGTTTGGGAACAAACAGATAAGATTTTATCTGTTCACACGTTTTGGACCACTTCAAAAGAGGTGTAACGTTTTATTAAAGTGTCACAAATATCAAAACATATATTGAGGGTCATGAGAAATGACTAATGAATTTACGAGATGACGCATTCTCATTTTTACTGTTACCTGAACAGTAAAATGCACGTTGAGCCTACACTAAGAGCGGTGACCATCCGATATTTCCGGGACCACATATTATATTCATCTTGGTCTAGATGATATTTATATGATGGTGTAAATTAATGTTGAGCCATAAAGTTGGCCTTTCGATCAAACAAGGTCCCATTACCAGTATAAGTAATTAAACACATAATTGCCCGAAATAAATTACGGGGACCACTAAATTAAAGTTGAGTAATATATATTCATTCTAGATGCCAATTTCAATCGGAAGAATTATATATATTTTCATTGACCCGATAAAATGAAATTTAATTAAAACAATCCGGAAAATACAACTTTCGGGACCGATTGTACACTTTGGGACTTCTAGGGATGACCTCCCACATTAGTGGGGGCCAACCCACGATTTTATACACTCAAGGACCATATTGTGGGCTGTGAACATGAGGATGAGGTGTGTGATGTGTGAGGGGATGGGAGACACATAAATGAAAGGTAAAGGGACCCCCCTCCACATTATCATGACATGATGACAAAGGATACACACACTCACTCACCCACCTTCTCATTACTTCGACCCAAACCATCAAGGAAGAGAGGATAACCTCTACAATTCATCATCCTCCATTTTTTATGCAAGCTCAAACCAAGCGAGGTCCAAGGAAGAAGAAAGAATGAGAAAATAAGAGAAAAACTTGGAAAAATCAAGGTAATGACTTCATTAGTATTTTTCCTTCCTTCATCTAATCTCATATGATTTTATAAATCATATTATAGACCGTAAGCTTGTTCTTCACCCTTAGAGGTGTAGAATGAGGAGTTGGAAGGTTAGTTTTAACCATGAACGGACTTATGACCGGAGTAAGACAGGTTTGCCGGAAAATACCTTCTCGGGGGTTTTTAATGTTTATACCACTTTTGGTTTGTGAAACCTTGTTAGGAGTTTTACCAAGGTATTCTAGACTTCTCAAGGAATCTAGGAGTGACTGAAAAAATCGCCGGAGCCGCCAGAGTTTTCGCCGGAAAATTCCAAAAGTCGCTGGAGTTCAACGAAGAGGATAAAAGCTCGCTAGCGTCATTTCGAGGTGAGTGGACGACTACGTGTCTTGTAACTCTTGGATCAAACATGGGATTACCTAAATAAAATCATAATCATGATTTGAGGAATGATTAAATGGATTAAAATGCATGATTAGTCATGGTGAATATGGTTAATCAAGGACGTCAAGAAGTACATGTGTATAAAATTCCACGTTAATCGGACTTCGTTTGGGCGGTCAAATGGGCGTTTACCACCAAGACAAAGGCGATACCCGACCGGGTATGGGTAAATACTCGACCGGGTATTGATTAAAAATGGCTCCAGAAGCCACTGCCACACTAGACCCGACCGGGTATGGGTATAGACCCGACCGGGTATGGGTATAGACCCGACCGGGTATAGGTATAGACCCGATCGGGTCTCAAGTAAAATTGGCTCCAGGGGCTACTGCCTCACCATACCCGATCGGGTATGCGTAAATACCCGACCGGGTATTGGGTTATACACCCAATATGCAGTTTTTGAGTAGGTTTATGTGGGCCGTTCGGGTAGGACCCATCCACGTTGGTTGCTAAGGCTTCGAATACGGTTTAAACGCTAAGACTTGGACTTGTCGTTAGTAAAGAAATTGTAGACCATGACCGGGCGAGGTAAATGGTAGATTATACATGACGGGTGAATACTCGGGACCGAGTAAGCTCAGGTAAAACTCTGTAGGACCAGGATGAGTCCTTTATACTCAAATGTTAACAAGGGTCCGTGTAGTCCTTGAGGTGTGTTAACCTCCAGCAAATTACACATAGGTAACAAGGGCAAATGCAGTCCTTGAGGTGTGTTAACCTCCATCAAATTGCATATAGGTAACAAGGGCCCGTGTAGTCCTTGAGGTGTGTTAACCTCCAGCAAATTACACATAGGATGAAGGTGTATGCGTACTCCTCAAGGCGGGGTTAGTCTCGGGAATGTAAACTATGATTGTAAGGACGAATAGTCCCCGAGGTAGGTGAACCTCAAGTAATGATTTTAGATGATTAAACATGCGTGATCAAGAATGAGTTCCTGATAGGGTATTTTCCTTGGTCTAGGAATTTAATTTAAACCATGTCTATGATATGGGAGCCCGAAGGGTGAGTTAGCCTGCGGGTGACTTCACTCGAGGGTAGGACATGGGAAGGGTGAATTTAATGAGGTTGTTACGCCTAAATGATTTGAAGGACAAATGGGCCCACAGGCCGGATATTTTACTCATATGTATATATGTATACAATATGTTTTGAAAAGGGGTAGCCAAGAGTTATGCATATACATATACTATCACCCTATGTTGAAGGTCCCATGTGAGAAACGTTAGTTATATTACATACAGTTTGCCATCACCAGTACTTTTCTGTAATACTGATCCCTCGGGGGAACCACCCTTTCAGGTTGAAGCTAGAGCTTACTTCCTGTACCCGTTGTTCGGGAGATCGATGGAGAGAAGACGTGGTTCATACTTCCTCTGATTCTATTTCTAAATAATTAAATAATGCTCATGGAACTATTTTTGACTTATAAATTAATGGAGCATGCGAGCTCTTGTTTTACCCTTGTGTGGGTTCTTATTAAACACTTATATTCCGCTATGTGTTTAATTGTATGTTGATGTTGTTATGTATGTTTACTAATCGGTTTTGGCATATGTATCTATCGGACGTCTTGTGCAATTTAGTAAGGATGAACTGCATTTATTCTTATTGGGTTGTACGACGGTTGTCTACGTGGCACAGACGCGGTCTGGGGGCGTGACAATCGAGGCCAATCCCGAGAAAATCCAGGCCATCATTAATATGGAGCCCCCACGCAACGTGAAAGAAGTTCAAAGGCTGATGGGTCGCCTGGCAGCCCTCAACCGCTTCCTATCCAAATCAACGGAGAAATCCCTTCCCTTCTTCCAGATCATGCGGAAGACCGCCGACTTCGAGTGGACTACTGTGGCCTTTGATGAGCTGAAATTGTATCTGTCTTCACCCCCTGTGCTCTCCAAGCCCAAGGTGGGGGAAACCCTGTATCTCTATCTTGGCGTCAATCCTGCTGCCATCAACTCAGTCCTCATTGGGGAGGAAGATGGCATCCAACATGCCATCTTCTATGTCAGCAAGACTCTCAGGGAGGCGGAACTCAGGTATTCTCCCGTGGAGAAGATGGTGCTAGCCATTATTTAGACCGTCAAAAAGTTGGGCCATTATTTCTAGGCACATCCGGTCCAAGTCCTCACGCACCAACCCCTCGGCGCTTTAATGAGGAGCCCCACCAACTCCTCCCGAGTGGTGAAATGGGCTATCTTCCTTAGCCAATACAACATTGACATCCGCCCGAGGCCTGCCATCAAGGGCCAAGCCCTGGCAGACTTCGTAACGGAATGCACGGCAAGGTCCGCGGTGGATGAGGAGCCCTCGGCACCTATAAACAAATGGTGGACCTTATACACAGACGGCTCCTCGGTCGCCAAAGGATGTGGGGGAGGCGTCGCCCTCATTACACCCGAAGGCTTCCGCACCTACTACGTCATCCGTTTCTCCTTCAAAGTTTCCAACAACGAAGCGGAGTATGAGGCCCTCCTCTGTGGCCTTCGGCTAGCAGCTAACATGAAGGCCAAGCAGATCCACGTAAAGTGCGACTCCAAGCTAGACGTTGGCCAAATTTCGGGGGAGTATGAGGCCAAGGAAGGGAGGATGAAGCAATACAAAGAAGCAGCTAAGGAGTTGCTTAAGGTATTTGAGGCACATTCTCTCACTCAAATACCGAGGGCTCAAAACTCTTAAGCCGACATTTTATCAAAGCTCTCGGCTGAGTCCCCGGAGCACCTCTCAAAGATTGCGAGGATTGAGGAACTCAGCCTCTCAAGCATACATGTCAGCCCTGTCATGGGCATACAACAAAGGTGCGCCGCCTGCCAACACTTTCAGAAGGCTCCCGGCAGACCAGTGGTCAATTATGCCCCCATTAGCACAACAATACCCTTCTCTAGGTGGGGCATTGACCTTGTGGGCCCACTACCGAGGGGTACCTCTAACAACAGGTACATCATCGTGGCCATAGACTACTTCACCAAGTGGGTGGAAGCAGAGCCCCTCGCTAGCATCACCGAGGCCAGATGTCGTCACTTTGTCCTCAAAAACATCCTCACGAGATTTGGCGTTCCCCAACAAATCATCTCCGACAATGGAACTCAGTTTGAGGCAGCCCCCTTCTGCGCCCTACTAGAGGCGTGGGGCATCAAACACACCTTCTCATCAGGTGCCCACCCCCAAGGCAACGGACAAGTGAAGAACGTCAACCAAACTCTGCTGGAGGGGTTAAAAAAGAAGCTGGAGGCCGAAGAGGGAGGTTGGGTAGAAGAACTCCACAACATCTTGTGGACCTACCGCACCACCCCTAGACGGGCAACGGGCGAAACACCATTCTCCCTGTGCTATGGGTTCGAAGCTAAAGCTCCCACTGAAGTCACTCTCCCTACCCGAAGGGTGGACCAATATGAACCGGAGGTCAACGACACCAACATGGCTCTCGACCTTCATCTTATCTCGGAGCGCCGATAGCAAGCCTTCCTAAGGGAAGAGAACTACCGGAGACAGGTAAAGGCTACATCGACGCCAAAGTCCGTTCCAGAGAATTTCAAGTGGGGGACTATGTCCTCCGGAGGAGAGAAGCTAGCCAACCAACCGAGGGTGGAAAAATGGCGCCGAAATTTGAAGGCCCCTACATCGTAGCAGCCATCATCAAACCTGGAACGTACAAACTAAAACGCCCCAATGTGACCGAGGTCCCTAGCCATTGGAATGTGCATCACCTGGTCAAATTCTATCAGTAACATATGAGCGGCCAAGCCCTCATAACTTACGAATGTATTTATCCAACGGCCCAAGACCCCTACTTTCAAGAATAAATACGTATTGAAGACACCAAGTACCAAGTACAAGGCACGCATGAGCGACCAAACCCTCATGCAAGCCCCTGGCCCAAGGCCTTATCCCGAGCTGATTTTGTGAACAGAGACCCCTCAGCACCAAGTGTTCTCTTTCATTAAAATGAGCCCTCGGTACCAAGTACCAGGGGCATGGATCATAACACCAAGTGTTTTGATAAACGCCCTCAGAATTACGCTAGGGACGAAGCCGTTCCCCTTGAGGACGCGACTATACCGAAGGCGCCACCAATCGGTGCCAGAGTTACCAAGTGCCCCGACCATTTGCAACTAATATGCAAACAAAACCCTTCCTCGAAACGCTTTCCGCGCCATTACCCCAAGGGAATGGCAGACAACTAATATACCCAAAAATCGACTTTAAAAAACGAAATGCTTCCCGCGCCATTACCCCAAGGGAATGGCAGATGAAAGACAATGGCTCAAGCTGAGGGGATGACTTTCAAAACTGAGGCGCTTTCCGTGCCATCCCCCAAGGGGAGGTAGGCAACAGACTACGTCTCAAGCCAAGGAAACGACCCTCGAACCCCTCGGAACCCGGAAGGTTAATCCTGAGGGGGGGGGGGGCAACAGTGTATACCGTTTACCTCTCAATAGGCCAAGCCTTACCAAGAAACCAAATTTCTTGAAGCCTTCCCTTCACTACACCAGAAAATAATGGGGTGAAGGGGAGTAGGCTCAACGAGCAATCAATGAGTACAAATTTTACAGTGGAACAGCCTTCGGCGGCCAATAAGAAGATGGCCCTCAAATCCGGCTACGGCTCAAAAAATGGTATGAGAAATTGACCAAGTCCACATTCTAGCAGACTTCGACATCGTTCAACACCGAAGGATCTAGTCCTACAGTGGGGTTGAATTTGGTAAAGGTCCAACATACCACAGCTTCCGGCATTCCAACAAACGCCGAGGGCAACGACTCTAAGTAGGGGGCTTGAATTCCAAATTTCTAAGGTCAACTTCGAAGGCCTCCACTATGTAGCACCCCCCAAATTGGCATGGACCGAGGGCATCCTCCCTTATGGAGGCAACATGGGTCGAGGGCTACAGAATTCCTAAGTCCACACTTTGGAATCCATCAAAGCCGAAGGCTCATACGCTCAACAAAGGCTTGAGGGCGCCTACTATACATTACCGAATGCGTCTGCTCACAAACAGGAACTCAAAATTTCCTAAGTCCACACTTGGGAATCCAACATTACCGAAGGCTCCTACGCTACACATGGACTAAGTTTGCCTGAGACTGCTACAGGGCGAGGGCGTACTCATGGCATTACCCAAAAATTTGGCTAAGTCCACAACATAAATCCCCCCAGGGTAGATGATGAAGGCTAACTATTTCATACAGCTAAAAGGAGGTTTCAACCGAGGGCTTAGTGGTGAAACAACACTTAGCAGAATTTTCTAAGTCCTAAGTGTTTAGCCCTCAAACGACTCATGACATCCATGCAAAATTAAAAGGCAGCATCGACCAAGGGCCCAGTGGTGATCATTGCTTAGAAAATTTCCTAAGTCCATGAGTTCAGGGCCCCCGGCACCACAGCGCTTTGCTAAGGAGGATTTAACCGAAGGCCTAGTGATACACATCACATAGAAAAATTTCTAAGTCCTAACTGTTTGGCCCCTGGTCAACTCATGGTGTAGACAGACATTCAAGAAAGAAAGCATAGAGGAAAAACGAAGACATCAACAACAAACATGCATTCATAAAGTTGTGAAGAAAGCAAAAACAAAAACCAGTGGGGGCAAATTCACACATCGAATGCCCCGGAGGCATGCATGCATCCATTCACAAAAAAAGTACTATCAAAGGTATTTGTTACATCTGCCGAAGGCTACAAAATATTTATACATAACATTGTTCAAAGATTATCTAAGTACAATCATTCGTCGGCACCCTCGGGGACAGCCGAGGAGGTAACGCCATCGTCGGCCTCTTCATCATCGCCCAAGCCGCACTCCCTTATCAGCTCGGAGTCTTCCGGGGTGGGCCTCTCCACATCCGAGGGCGGGGGGTCCTCACGTCCGGCTGGCGGGGGGGAGACCATATGCCTCTGGCCGGAACTCCTCTGGGGAAACACCAAAGTGCTTGGCTAGCTTTTGGTAAATGAGGCATTGGGTGAAGAACTCGCTGCCCTGGTAGTGGGATTCGCCCCTCTCGGCCAACCACATCTTGTTGGGGCCTCCAACCCAGGCATCCACTCTCTTCTCCACCACCGAAAAGACCCATTCCTCCATGGCCTCGGCCTCCCAACCCTCGGTGACAAAGGTCTCAACAGCAGCTTTTCAGCCTCAGTAACTGCCTCCCTCTTCGCTTGCTCGGCGGCCTCAGCAGTAGTACGGGCGGCCTCAGCAGCAACCCGGGCGGCCTCTGCAGCAGCCTCCCTAGCCTCGGCCAAGCCCTCATCTCTGCCTTCGGACTTAACAGCCTGTACCCGCTGCTCCACGCCTTCGGTCATCAGGCGGAGGTTTTCTTCGGCCTCGACCAACTTGCTCCTGAGATTGGCAGCCTCCTCATCACCTGCAACCTTGGCTTTCCTCATCTGGTCCGCCCTCTGGAGCTGCTCACATAGACCTATGAGGGCCTGCAACAATAAGGACATGAAGGGTCAAAAACCATGCGTAAGTTACAAAGTAAACAAACGTAAAAATTGACGAGGAGAAGTGACTTACGGAAGCACTATCCCGAAGGACCCTTGAGTTGAGGGCCTCATATTTCATCCGAGCGAGGGCCAGTCTGTCAGCCGAAGGCATCATCTGGCTCACTAACGCCGAAGGGCAGAGGGTGGCATCCAGGATAGAGCTACCCTTCGGCATGACTGCCTCCAGCCTCTCCCGTCCGAAGAAGTCCTCGTTAATATGTTCCTGAGGCATGGAGGAGGCAGCAACGTCATCCACAACGATGACGGCCTCGGCGGCAGGCTACTTGCTGGAACCAACCATCTTCTGCTTCTTCGCCAAGGGTTCTGGGCCCTTCGACGACACTTTCTTCTTCTTGGCCGCGTCGGCCTGAGAGCCCTCGGCGGTGACTCGGGAGGTCTCTTCACCCCCTTATGGAAGAAGGTGTCCACCGGCTTGGGAGCTGTCGGCTCCCTCTTCTTCTTGACTGGGGCCTTGCCCTTCATATTAGCACCTGCAATGAGGACACAAAATTAGTCAAAACGAGGGATCAAGACGACAGCTAATCAGGCTACAAAAAAATTCTAATGACAAAAGGGGAGCCTTCGAGAACCACCTCTGGTGCCCTCGAACGCCCAGTCAAGGATAGGATACTTCTCATCCCGTTCACCTAGAAAGCGGCAGCGTCGAAAGCCCAAATTGTGCAAGTCCTCCGGGAGGGTCAACTCCTTAATGGTCACATGCTTTGTAGCCCCCTCTGGAAGAGCTGTTATCTTCCTCCCGGTCTTCTCGAGGGCGGCACTCTCCACCTTCGGATGCCTTCTAAAGTGGTTCCACAGCTCCCTCGGAAACGGATTCTCTGCCATCTTAATATAACAAAACATGTCCCTCCAGCCCTTGTGGGACAAAGGCACGTCATCGAAAAGCCTCCAAGGGGCGATCTGCTGCAGGTTCGCGAAGCCCTCGGCATTAGTGTGCCCCCCGGTAGAGGTTGAAACTCTGGAAGAACAAGTTGAGACTAGCAGTCACCCCCGAGACCGGAAGAGGCTCAGAAACCGGCGATATATGAATGCTTATTAGGGGTCAGTTGGCAGGGGGCTAGGCCAACGTATCTAAGATATTCAAGGAGGAAGGGTGCAAGGGAAATTGAAGGCCAAGGCTGACGGATAACATGTGTACAAAGAAACACCCCTCGAGAGCTTGGGAGAGCACGTCGTCGGGGCCCGGTTCCACCATGATCGCCAAAGGCCCAACGTGGAGTTGCGTTACATATCACTCCGCCCTATCAGCCTTCGACTTCAATGCGAGGGCGACAGTGTTCAGAAAAGAGTGCCCCTCGGGTATCCCCACAGGTTTCCATTGGTCAGCCACACTCTGCTTCTTCCTCGGAGCAGTCCTTTCTTTCTTCTTCTTCCCGGGGGCCACCCTAAGAGGCTTCGGGTCTAGGGGACGGAAGTTGCTGGCCTCACCAGCATTGCGTGGGGGAGGGACAACGATGGTGACCTTCTGCCGCTGTGATAAGTTTGTATTTAGACACACATTTGATGCGTGTTGAGATTGGCTTTTTATGGGTTTCCTAGCTTTAAGGTGTTACTGATCGGGCTAAACTTGCAAGTGTACAAGTGCCGATATAGTAATAAATTCCGGTAAAATACTGGGTCGAATCAACAAGGAAACGTTGTTTAATTTAGTCCGAGAGTAGGTGACTTTAAATAAAATAAATGAGTAAAGTGTAAGGATTTTGATTTGTGGTTTATATTTTTGGCTTTTCACTTTTTGTTCAAAAGATAATCGTTAACTAAATTTGAGTTTAAGATAAATGATAACAACAACTAAGGCTTCGGGAATCACTTAAATGCTTAAATAGGGTTGAATATTAGTTCTTTGCCAATAATTATGAATACGATGTCACTAATATATTCTCAACTCCGGTTAAGGCAGCGAGAGCGTGGTTTTCGTTACGTGTAAGTCCCGTTACGGCTTACATTCATCTACCGAAAACCCCGTTGAATATCAAGACATCACACCCGTATCATATAAGACCGGATATATTTCTATTCTCGGTACTATATATGTTTATCCTTTAGTGTTCATAGTTTAGACTTCAACGTTAATTGCAAGTATAAACTAAATTTAACATACTTCTATGTTGTACACCATAGTCATAAACAATCAATATATAAAGGACAAATCACAATTTATTGGTTTAGAACTTTTATCAAACACCTAGTGAGCATAGAAGTTCATCCCTAGCCTTAGCTAAGAAATTAGCCTCTAATGCTCATATTAATTACAAAATTGTAACTAAGAACAAGGAAATGAAATAACATACTAGAAAAATTACCTAGAACCAATTGTAGAGGAGAGAAATAGCTTCTTCTCCAAAGAACTTGAAGAACAAATTCAAGAACAAAATATAAAAAACTAGAATTAATCTATGGAATGGAATGTATTTGCATGATGAATTGAGGGGTTTATATAGGCTAAAGAATGGCATCTTTTAGTCTATTCGAACCCAACAATCAGATATGGAAGCAATATTTGATTAGCATTGAGGAAGATGAAGTTTTCCCATCAGAAATCGTCTAGCACGTTGCTGTGTTTTTAGCAGAATCCGACCCAACCGGCGCCGGTTCTGGCCTGACCGGCGCCGGTCATGTGTATTTTTTTCAGAAATTAAAATCCAACCGGCGCCGGTTGGAGTGTGTCCGGCGCCGGTTACTGCGCCAAAATGTTTACTTCCCTTTTCTTCTCAACTTCGTGCCTCCGATTTATCCAGAAGTGCCGATTTTCGATCCCTTTTGACTTTTGACTCCGTTTTTGTTGCTCCTAGCCATATTCCACATTTTTGAACACTTTGGAATATTTACCTGTTTTTGCTCTATATTTTTGTGCGGATAAATATAATTACCTATGTAAAACATAAGTAATTATTGTGCTTATCAAATTCCCCCACACTTGAGCGTTGCTAGTCCTCGAGCAAATCTTCAGTCTTGGATCCCTTGGTTAGTTTGACAAATATATATGCACAAAAATATTTTCAATTTCAAGAGAGGTAAAAAAAGGTATATAAATCTTTTATCATTCTCGGTCCAAAACCCTTTTTTTTCTATTACACACACAAAAAATATCATTAGATTTTAGAAAATTACTAATACTCTTGAATTGGTGAGTGGATTGTGACTGGTTTTTTTTTGTTTTTTTTTATGTGTAGAACGGTTTTCGTTTGGGAGTTTTTGACTTTTCAGTATAGAAATGGATCAATTGGGATTCTTGAAAGAGACCATGAGCTATTCTCTTTTTTTTTTATAACTCATTTGGAATGGTTCTCAACAAGTATTTACTGAAGGTCATTTTGGTAGTCCCAAATTATTTGATGAGAAATGAGGATGTTTTCTACTCCAAAATGGTTCTTGAATATTTGAGATGAATTTTTTTTTGACCATATTTGGAAGTGAAAGAGGATGATGTTTTCTAGTCACAAGGTTTAATTTTTTGGGAGTTATTTTCAAGAGTAAAAAGTAGTGTAATAAATCTAAAAAAAATGATAGTATTGTGTGTAATAATAAAAAAAAACTTTCTCAACCGAATGCCTATTAAAAAGAGAGATATAATAATTTTTACTTTCCTAAAAACAAAAATATTTTGCACAAAAAATTTGTTTAACCACCATGAGATGCACCCCCCCACACTTAAGATACATTGTCCCAATGTATGATGCATAATAAACAAACACTTCCAATAATATCCACGATTAAGTGTGTTTAGAGGAGAGGAGTGTTAGAAAATAACAACAAAGGGGTACTTAATGATGTGGGTCGGGAGGGGGATACCCGTATTGGTTATAGTAGTGTTGGGTGAAGTCCCCAAACCTTTGGTCAATCCCCTGGAATTGCTCTGCCATTTGCGCTTGACGTGTCTCAAAGGTGTCGAAACGGTTGTAAAGTTCTTCTTGCCGAGTCTCGTAGGCATCCATCCTTGTGTGCATCCGGTCCATGGAGTTGATTAGATAATCAAGGCTTTGTGTCATGGTCCGCCGTGGCCGGGCTGCCGGTTGTGGTTGGGCTTCACCCATCTCTTCATCTCCAACTTCTTGCTCCTCATCATCCCCTTCCTCCTTTCGTATCCATGTGTTCCCCACCTTTTTGTAGTGGAGAGCGACCATAGTGTTTGCATTGAGTACTTGGGATCCGGTCATGTACTCCACCTCTTCATTTTCAAGGTCAACGCCGAAGCTCCTGAAGATCATAGTGAGTAAAAGAGGGTAAATGAAATTTTTGTCACCTCTTTTGGTCTTGACTACGCTCTTCATGTCCATCATGATAAGAGGGGCCAAGGGGACGCCTTGAATCTGCCCGAGCCCGGTGACCATCTTGTGCAAAAGGTAGAGGTCTACCCGTCGGATGAGGTGTGTGTCACTAGCTCGTGGCAGGATGTTGAAACCAAGAAGGTACACGATTAGTCTCTCCCGAACATTTAGGGTCTTGGCCCTAAGATCTTCATTGACGCCGAACAGTTGCATTGCCCTTATTTCGTCATAGTCAAGGTCGCTTAGCACCACTTGAGAGTTCATGGAAAAAGGTAGTACCTACGTCAACGATGTTGAGTAGGTTGCAAAGCCGGCGTTCGCTCACCGTGATTTTTGTACCTTTGACGGTGCTTTCAATGTCACCGTAGGGGTCATTCTTCCTTTCAATGTTGGCGTAGAATTCCCGCACAAGCCGCGGGTAGTATGCTCCAGTTAGAGTGAGCATGATAGCCCACCCTAGAACGTCAAACGCCTCGGAGATCCGGTAGAGTTCATTGAGTTGCGGATCCACAGTTTTCTCAATGACAATTTTCCATTTCTTCCTCGTCTCGTACCACGCTTCATTCTCCGGGGAGGTGAAACGGGGCACGGAAGAAGAAGAAGAAGAGCTAGCACCTTTTCCTCGTTTGGGTGCCATGGACCTGCAAAATTAGTTCAACACATATGCAACACAACATATATTCATCCACTCAAGGTAATTTAGGTTTATCAATTTCCCCAAATCTCATGTTCATACACAAATTTCTTTCAATAATTATGTTTAGAAGACTATATATCAACAATAAATCATATCAATATGCTTCTAAACATCAATTATATAGAGCAATTCATCAATTAACAAGAAATTCGAAATTAGGGTTCTTAGAATTTTTTTTCAAGAACTTCCCCTAATTTTGAACTTTAATCTCAAAATTTTTGGCAACAAACAAGGTTATATACATCAAATGAGCATATGAAAACAATTTTCATCAATGATAATCATCTATTTTGCCAAAAATTTAAAGAAATAAAAGATTTCAAAAATTAGAGAAAATTGGGATTAAAGCTAAAATACCTTGAATTGATGTTCAAATAGGGGCGAAGAAGATTGAGAAGTGATGTTTGATGTTGAATCCGAGCTCCTAAGAGTGATTTTTGGCTTTGGCGGGCGGATTTGGGCGTTTGGGGGTGTTTTCCGGCGAAGGGTTCTCAAAGTTTGGGGGAAGGGTTCGAAAATGAGGTCTGAGATGTGACCTGATTATGATTTTAACCGGCCCGACCGGCGCCGGTTGTAGGGTGTCCGACGCCGGTTACGCGTGAACGCCAACACCCTAAAGTCTCTGGAATCGTACGGCGCCGGTTATGTGGCCGACCGGCGCCGGTCATTGAAAATTTTATATATTTTTTTTTGTTTCAATTATAAATAAATGTGAATGTTTATAAACAGATTTATTTATAATTGATTTTTATTCAATTTATAGATAAAAAAGAATATGCATGACCAAACATCCTTATTTATAATTGATTTTTTTGTTGTTGTTGGGTTGCCTCCCAATTAGCGCTCAGTTTAACGTCATAGGCCGGATGTAACGTACCTTTTTAGTCCTTCAATTGGCAAGTGGTGGTTGCCAAGGTGTTATGGTACTCCATGTATGGCTTAAGTCGGTGACCATTTACAAGAAATGGTGTTTGATCACCATTTTGAATCATCATTGAGCCGTATGGTCGGACCTCAGTGATTGTGAATGGTCCCGACCATCGGGTTTTTAGCTTTCCGGGAAAAAGGCGAAGTCTAGAGTTGAAGAGTAGTACCTTTTGGCCGACGTAGAAATCCCTTCGGTTGATGTTTTGTCATGCCAAGCTTTTGCCCTTTCCTTGTAGATGCGGGAATTCTCATATGCATCCCTTCGGAGTTCTTCAAGTTCTGCCATTTGGAACATCCTCCTCTCCCTTGAGAGTGCAGGCTCAAGATTTAGCTTGGAGAGTGCCCACTGTGCTTTGTGTTCAAGTTCTACGGGAAGATGGCATGACTTCCCATAAACAAGCCGGTATGGCGACATACCCAACGGTGTTTTGTAAGCCGTCCGGTATGCCCATAGCGCATCATCTAATTTTAATGCCCAATCTTTTCTAGAGGTGGTGACTGTTTTCTCTAGAATTGATTTAATCTCTCGGTTGGATACTTCAACTTGCCCATTGGTTTGTGGATGATAGGCTGCCCCGGTTCGGAAATTGCACCCATATTTCTTTAGCAAGCCAGAAAAATGGGCATTCTTGAAATGTGTGCCATTGTCACTTATGATGGTACGGGGCACACCGAAACGTGAAAAAATGTTTTTCTTCACGAATTCCCCCACACTTTTGCTTGTGTTGTCGGGTAGAGCTATTGCCTCCACCCACTTGGAGACGTAGTCTACTGCTACAAGGATATAGCTTTTCCCGTATGATTTAGGGAAAGGTCCCATGAAATCCAATCCCCATACATCAAAGAGCTCAACCACAAGGATCATATTTTGAGGCATTTCATTCCTTCGGCTAAGATTTCTGGTTCTTTGACATCGGTCACAAGCTTTCACATAACTCCTTGCATCTTTGAATAGAGTTGGCAAAAAAAAACCACATTGGAGCACCTTCGCCGCTGTCCGATCCGGACCATGGTGGCCACCACAAGGAAGGTTGTGGCAATGGTTCAAAACAGACATAATTTCCTCATCGGGGATGCATCTTCTAATAATCTCGTCGGCACAATGTTTGAACAGATATGGTTCATCCCAATAGTAATGTTTCACATCACTTAGGAATTTCTTCCTTTGATGGAAAGTGAGTGATGGAGGGAGAATTTCTTTTGCAAGAAAATTAATGAAATTAGTGAACCATGGTAGTTGTACCTCTTTGATAGCCATGATTTGTTCATATGGGAAATCGTCTCGTATCTCCTCCTCCTTCTTGTCATTTGGGGTGCCTTCAAGTCGTGAAAGATGATCCGCCACATGATTTTCACTCCCTTTTTTGTCTCGGATTTCAAGGTCAAATTCTTGGAGTAGTAAAACCCAACGAATTAACCTTGGTTTGGCATCCTTCTTGTTCATGAGATATTTGATGGCGGAGTGATCGGTATAAACAATCACTTTTTGGCCGATTAGGTATGATCGGAATTTGTCAAAAGCATAGATGACGGCTAAGAATTCCTTTTCGGTGGTGGCATAATTGAGCTCTGCGTCATGGAGCAACCTCGATGCATAGTATATGGCATGAAGTTTCTTTTCTTTTCTTTGCCCAAGTACTACACCAATAGCATGATCGCTTGCATCACACATCAATTCGAATGGAAGAGACCAATCCGGTGATGTGATAATAGGGGCCGTTGTGAGAGCTTCCTTTAGAGTGTTGAAAGCTTTGAGCCGAGTTGGGGTGATTTCAAATGGGACATCTTTGGCTAATAAATCGCATAGAGGTTTGGCGATTTTAGAGAAATCTTTGATGAATCGCCGGTAAAAACCGGTATGCCCTAGAAAACTCCGCATAGCTTTCACCGAGTGTGGAGGAGGTAGCTTCTTTATGACTTCAATTTTTGCTTGGTCTACTTCAATGCCATTGGGGGGAATTTTGTGCCCCAAGACAATCCCTTCGGTTACCATGAAATGACATTTCTCCCAATTGAGAGTCAAGTCGGTTTCTTCACACCGAGTTAATACTTTCTTAAGGGAAAGTAAACATGACTCAAAAGAATGTCCAAAAACAGAAAAATCATCCATGAATACCTCCATGAAGTCCCCCACCATATCCGCAAAAATTGCCATGACACATCTTTGAAATGTTCCGGGGGCGTTGCATAATCCGAAAGGCATCCTTCTATAGGCAAATGTGCCAAAAGGACATGTGAATGTTGTCTTTTCTTGATCCTCGGGAGAGATAGCTATTTGAAAATAGCCGGAGAACCCATCCAAGAAACAAAAGAATTCATTGCCCGCAACACGCTCCAACATCTCATCCATGAATGGAAGGGGAAAGTGGTCCTTCCTTGTGCCGGAGTTTAATTTCCGGTAGTCTATGCACATCCTCCAACCGGTGACCATTCTAGTAGGAATTAATTCATTCTTACTATTGGCCACCACCGTGATTCCACCCTTCTTTGGTACGACTTGAACGGGGCTTACAAATTTACTATCCGAAATGGGGTAAATTATGCCATAGTCAAGGAGTTTGAGAACTTCCTCCTTAACTACCTCTTTCATGTTGGGGTTTAGCCGCCTTTGGTGTTCTACCGTAGGTTTATGATTTTCCTCCATAAAAATCCGGTGCATGCAAAGAGAAGGGCTAATACCCTTGATATCCGCCAAGGACCATGCAATGGATGTTTTGTGCTCTCTCAATACCCGTAGTAATTTTTCTTCTTGTAGAGATGTGAGTGAGGAAGAAATTACTACCGGGAAAGTTGAGTTATCTCCAAGAAATGCATATTTGAGATGCTCCGGTAGAGTTTTCAAATATGGTTTTGGTGGAACTTCAATAGATGGTTTTAATGTGGACTTACTTGTTCCAAGATCTTCAAATTTTTGTCGGAAATGTTTGAAAGGAGCTCCGGCTTGCAAGTACATAACTTCTTCAAGAAGTTCATGGCTTTCTTCTTTTTCATTTCACCCTAGCATGATGCAAGTCTCCAAGGGATCTTCATGAATCATCTTTCCAAAGCATTCTTGAGTTAATGTGTCAAGAATGTCAATGCTAAAACAAGAGGGTTCATCATGGTGCTTTTTCAGGGAGTCCCAAACATGAAACTCTTATTCTTCATCTCCAACACGGAATTTGACAATTCCATTTTTGACATCAATGAGGGCTGCTGCAGTGGCTAGAAATGCTCTTCCAAGAATAATCGGGGTCTCCATTTCCTCCATTTCTAAAATAAGAAAATCCACAGGAAAATAGAATTTCCCAACTTTGACAATCACATCCTCCATTACTCCAATAGGGTAGCGGATTGATCTATCCGCTAGTTGTAAAGCTATTGTAGTAGATTGCAGTCCCCCCACACTAAGCTTTTTAAATAAAGAATGGGGCATGAGGTTGATACTAGCACCAAGATCACAAAGGGATCTTACCTCTTCAATTTTGCCGATAGAACACGGTACCGTGAAGCTTCCGGGGTCCTTCAATTTAGGAGGGAGTTTGTTTTGTAGGATAGCACTACACTCCTCCGTGAGGGCAATGGTAGCAAATTCCGCCAATTTTTTCTTATTTGAGAGAATGCCCTTCAAGAATTTGGCATAAGATGGAATTTCCGCTATAGCTTCGGCAAATGGAATGTTGATGCTCAATTTAGTAAAAATATCAAGAAATTTTCTATATTGAGCACCATCATTCTTTTTCCTTAACCTTTGAGGATATGGAATGGGAGGGACATAATTAGCCATGTTCGATGGTGGCATCATATGCTCCTCACTTTCACCTTCTTTTTGTTTTTCCGGGATCTCCTCCTCTTCCAGCATCTTTGGATCCTCCGTTGTCTTACCACTCCTTGTGGTAATGGCCATTACGTTTTCCCTCGGGTTCATCTCCTCGGTTGTAGGAAATTTGCCTTGCTCCCTAGAACTTACTTTTTGGGCAAGTTGTCCCATTTGAACTTCAAGATTCCGAATGGATGCCTTGGTGTATTGCTCAATGGTGTCGATGCGTTGATTAAGCTTTATATTTTGATCTTCAAAGCGAAGATCCAACTTGGTGAATTGAGAGTGAAGATTCCCAATGGATGCCTCCACTCTATGGTGATTCTCCTCATTTTGGGCCTTCATGCTTGCCATGCTTTTGGACATGAATTGCATCATATCCTCCATGGTGGTCTCCTTGGTTTGCCCAAAATTAGGTGCTCCGGATTGGGGTTGTGAGGAACTAGCTTGTGGCTTCCACCTTTGTTGATTTGAATAGTTATTGTTCCCCCGATTCCCGTAAGAGTTCATATAATTTACCTCTTCAAGATGTTGGGATAAATCACTTTCCGGGCTTGGTATGCTCTCTACGTTGGCTATTTGCTTGACTCCTCCCAATACGACTTGTAGAGCCGTTTGGAACTTGTGTTCAATCTTTGATTCCATTTATTCAAGCCTTTTGTTTATCTCCGTCGTGATGGAGATTTCATTAATCCCGACCACTTTGTAATCTCCTCCTTGGAGTTGAGGATTCGAAGCAATGGATTCAATGATTCGGAGTGCTTCGGTTTCATTCTTGTTGCCAATATAGCCCTCGGCTCGATTGTCCACAATGGCTTGGCAAGATGCATTCAAACCATCCCTCGGATTCGGACTTAACAGCCTGTACCCGCTGCTCCACGCCTTCGGTCATCAGGCGGAGGTTTTCTTCGGCCTCGACCAACTTGCTCCTGAGATTGGCAGCCTCCTCATCACCTGCAACCTTGGCTTTCCTCATATGGTCCGCCCTCTGGAGCTGCTCACATAGACCTATGAGGGCCTGCAACAATAAGGGCATGAAGGGTCAAAAACCATGCGTAAGTTACAAAGTAAACAAACGTAAAAATTGACGAGGAGAAGTGACTTACGGAAGCGCTATCCCGAAGGACCCTTGAGTTGAGGGCCTCATATTTCATCCGAGCGAGGGCCAGTCTGTCAGCCGAAGGCATCATCTGGCTCACTAACGCCGAAGGGCAGAGGGTGGCATCCAGGATAGAGCTACCCTTCGGCATGACTGCCTCCAGCCTCTTCCGGCCGAAGAAGTCCTCGTTAATATGTTCCTGAGGCATGGAGGAGGCAGCAACGTCATCCATAACGATGACGGCCTCGGCGGCAGGCTACTTGCTGGAACCAACCATCTTCTGCTTCTTCGCCAAGGGTTCTGGGCCCTTCGACGACACTTTCTTCTTCTTGGCCGCGTCGGCCTGAGAGCCCTCGGCGGTGACTCGGGAGGTCTCTTCACCGGCTTGGGAGCTGTCGGCTCCCTCTTCTTCTTGACCGGGGCCTTGCCCTTCATATTAGCACCTGTGTAACACCGTCCCCAAATATATTTATCTTTAAGCTAATAATTTATGGAACCCTATGAAATATTTAGTGAATTTACGAAGTTGTGAATTTTTATTAATTTTTTCGCGTGAATAGTAAAATGCACGTGGGGCCCACATCGGGGGTGGGGACCGCCCGATATTATCGGGGCCACATATTATATTTATCTTGGACTAGATAATATGTATATGGTGGTGGATACCCTAGTTGAGCCATGACAATGGCATAGGGTTGACCGGTTGGTCAATCGGGGCCAAATTATCAGTATCGGCAACCTATCAGATAACAGCCCGAAAAAGGGATTTCGGAGACTTCTAAATTAAAGTTGAGGGATGCATATTGATTCTAAGGTCCATTAAGAATTGGGAACAAGTGTTATATTTTATTTGACCCGATAAAATAAAATATACTTAAAACAGTCCGAAAAATACAACTTTCGGGGCAAATTGCACACGTTGGGACAAATTGGGATGACCTCCCACATGGGTGGGGGCCACCCCACGAAATTGTCAACCCTTGAGGGCTGGATGAGTGCCAAATTGGCTGAACAACAATTGAGAGGATGGGGGAGACACCTTTGACATGTAGTAGGCCCCCTCCCTTCACTCATTGTCTAAATGAGACAAGAAGGAACCACCCCTACCTCCTTACACTCATCATTTTCGACCCAAATACACCAAGAAGGAGAGAAGAGCTCTGCAAACTTCATCTCCATAGCCCAAATCCGAACTCAAGCTAAAGGGAGTCCAAGAAGAAAGTTTAAGAAGGAAAAAGCTAGGAAAAGGGTGTGAAAATTAAGGTAATGACCTTATCATAACTTTTCCTTTGTTTTTCTTCTAGCATATAAGGTATATATCATATAAAAGACCTTTAGTATCGTTCTACATGATTTAAGTGTGGAATGATGGGTTGGAAAGTGATTCTAAGTCCAAAAACGGACTTAGAAGCCAAATCGACCGGTTTGCCGGAAAATAACCTTTTATAGGTTATTTGTGTTGATATGGGTTTTGTGATGGTAAAACCTTGTTAGGAACTTGATTTAAAGTATTTTTGAGCCTCTCCGGAGTTTCGTCGGAGTTGGTCAAAGTTCGCCGGAGTTGGTCAAAGTCGCCGGAGTTGGTCAAAGTTCAATCAAGAAACGTAGAACGCGCTTAAGCTTAATTAAGGTGAGGATGACCGACTATGATACTTATAATCTTTGGGTAAATTTCATGGGATTTCCTAAGTGATTATAAATGTGATGTGCATGAATTGTTGATGGTTAATAATGCCTAAATAGAACTATTATTGGTTAAAAGCATAGTATGCATGATACACATATTTATGAATAAATTGTGTATGTTTAGATGTTATGAATATGTGTGTATGATGGTTGTTCCAACCATGAATATCATTTGGAATAGTATACTTTGATGCCATGAGGAGAAGCCATGAAGGTATGAAAGTGATACTTGATAATAAGGCCAATTATGCAAGAAGAGGGAATTATATTGAAATAAATAAATAACTAGCATTGAAACATTAGTTGGAAATGTTAGTTGAGGAATGGATGAATTAGATCCTAAGAATTTGAATTATAAGGAATCGATGATTATGAGCCGGGCTCAAGATCGATGTAGATGACGGTGATTATGAGCTGGGCTCTAGACCGTAGTAGATGACGGTGATTATGAGCTGGGCTCTAGACCGTAGTAGGTGACGGTGATTATGAGCTGGGCTCTAGACCGTGGTAGATGACGGTGATTATGAGCTGGGCTCTAGACCGTAGTAGATGACGGTGATTATGAGTTGGGCTCTAGACCGTAGTAGACAACGGTGATTATGAGCTGGGCTCTAGACCGTGATAAAAAAATGATGCATTGATATTAAATGAACGGATTAACTATAATGTAATAATGCCCTAGTTGAGGGCCTCAGAGATTTAAACTTTGATTATACTTAGTATAGTTGTCATTGTACTTGTCAAATGCTTCCAAGTACTGACCTCCCCTTCACGGGGGAGGCCACCTCACAGTTTCAGGTAGAACTTGAAGGTTGCTACAACCAGCCGCTGCTTCGGGAAGTTTCTGAGGAGGAGACTTGGTTCGTGCTTCTCCCGTTCTTGTTTTGAAAAACAATATGAATAATGCTCATGGATAATATTTTCTGAATAATTACTTCGGGGGCTCGCATGCCTACTTATGCCAAGTGTGGCTTGAACACTTGTATCAATTGTTTCCGCTGTTTTAATCAATGGTTTACATTATGTTTGTTTATGAATGTACTATGTGTGAATGGTATTCAAGACGCCTTGTATAGTATGGATGAGTCGGACTGCGGTTGACTATTCGTACTGTACGGCGGGTTGTTGACGTGTCCGGGTAGGTCCGGGACGTGACAACCTGCAAGGAGGACACAAAATTAGTCAGAACGAGGGATCAAGACGACAGCTATCAGGCTACAAAAAAAAATCTAATGACAAAAAGGGAGCCTTCGAGAACCACCTCTGGTGCCCTCGAACGCCCGGTCAAGGATAGGATACTTCTCATCCCGTTCACCTAGAAAGCGACAGCGTCGAAAGCCCAAATTGTGCAAGTCCTCCGGGAGGGTCAACTCCTTAATGGTCACATGCTTTGTATCCCCCTCTGGAAGAGCTGTTATCTTCCTCCCGGTCTTCTCGAGGGCGGCACTCTCCACCTTCGGATGCCTTCTAAAGAGGTTCCACAGCTCCCTCGGAAACGGATTCTCTGCCATCTTAATATAAAAAAACCTGTCCCTCCAGCCCTTGTGGGACAAAGGCACGTCATCGAAAAGCCTCCAAGGGGCGATCTGCTGCAGGTTCGCGAAGCCCTCGGCATTAGTGCGCCCCCCGGTAGAGGTTGAAACTCTGGAAGAACAAGTTGAGACTAGCAGTCACCCCCGAGACCGGAAGACGCTCAGAAACCGGCGATATATGAATGGTTATTAGGGGTCAGTTGGCAGGGGGCTAGGCCAACGTATCTAAGATATTCAAGGAGGAAGGGTGCAAGGGAAATCGAAGGCCAAGGCTGACGGATAACATGTGTACAACGAAGCACCCCTCGAGAGCTTGGGAGAGCACGTCGTCGGGGCCCGGTTCCACCATGATCGCCAAAGGCCCAACGTGGAGTTGCGTTACATATCACTCCGCCCTATCAGCCTTCGACTTCAATGCGAGGGCGACAGTGTTCAGAAAAGAGTGCCCCTCGGGTATCCCCACAGGTTTCCATTGGTCAGCCACACTCTGCTTCTTCCCCGGAGCAGTCCTTTCTTTCCTCTTCTTCCCGGGGGCCACCCTAAGAGGCTTCGGGTCTAGGGGACGGAAGTTGCTGGCCTCACCAGCATTGCGTGGGGGAGGGACAGCGATGGTGACCTTCTGCCGCTGTGATAAGTCTGTATTTAGACACACATTTTATGCGTGTTGAGATTGGCTTTTTATGGGTTTCCTAGCTTTAAGGTGTTACTGATCGGGCTAAACTTGCAAGTGTACAAGTGCCGATATAGTAATAAATTCCGGTAAAATACCGGGTCGAATCAACAAGGAAACGTTGTTTAATTTCGTCCGAGAGTAGGTGACTTTAAATAAAATAAATGAGTAAAGTGTAAGGATTTTGATTTGTGGTTTATATTTTTGGCTTTTCACTTTTTGTTCAAAAGATAATCGTTAACTAAATTTGAGTTTAAGATAAATGATAACAACAACTAAGGCTTCGGGAATCACTTAAATGCTTAAATAGGGTTGAATATTAGTTCTTTGCCAATAATTATGAATACGATGTCGCTAATATATTCTCAACTCCGGTTAAGGCAGCGAGAGCGTGGTTTTCGTTACGTGTAAGTCCCGTTACGGCTTACATTCATCTACCGAAAACCCCGTTGAATATCAAGACATCACACCCGTATCATATAAGACCGGATATATTTCTATTCTCGGTACTATATATGTTTATCCTTTAGTGTTCATAGTTTAGACTTCAACGTTAATTGCAAGTATAAACTAAATTTAACATACTTCTATGTTGTACACCATAGTCATAAACAATCAATATATAAAGGATAAATCACAATTTATTGGTTTAGAACTTTTATCAAACACCTAGTGGGCATAGAAGTTCATCCCTAGCCTTAGCTAAGAAATTAGCCTCTAATGCTCATATTAATTACAAAATTGTAACTAAGAACAAGGAAATGAAATAACATACTAGAAAAATTACCTAGAACCAATTGTAGAGGAGAGAAATAGCTTCTTCTCCAAAGAACTTGAAGAACAAATACAAGAACAAAATATAAAAAACTAGAATTAATCTATGGAATGGAATGTATTTGCATGATGAATTGAGGGGTTTATATAGGCTAAAGAATGGCATCTTTTAGTCTATTCGAACCCAACAATCAGATATGGAAGAAATATTTGATTAGCATTGAGGAAGATGAAGTTTTCCCATCAGAAATCGTCTAGCACGTTGCTGTGTTTTTAGCAGAATCCGACCCAACCGGCGCCGGTTCTGGCCTGACCGGCGTCGGTCATGTGTATTTTTTCCAGAAATTAAAATCCAACCGGCGCCGGTTGGAGTGTGTCCGGCGCCGGTTACTGCGTCAAAATGTTTACTTCCTTTTTCTTCTCAACTTCGTGCCTCCGATTTATCCAGAAGTGCCGATTTTCGATCCCTTTTGACTTTTGACTCCGTTTTTGTTGCTCCTAGCCATATTCCACATTTTTGAACACTTTGGAATATTTACCGTTTTTCGCTCCATATTTTTGTGCGGATAAATATAACTACCTATGTAAAACATAAGTAATTATTGTGCTTATCAGTTACAAGTCTCAATTTTAGCTCAAGTTATGTTTAACAGGCGTTGGTTCGAGTTTTGTGTCATTTGGAGTCAAAATGAGGATTTTATAGTTCAGCACCGGCGCTTGAGAAGAAATCAGGATGAGTTGAGAATCATTCGAGGGTGAATTGATAGCTTTGGAGGTCACCGGGAGGTTCACGATGAAGTTTTGACGACAAGAGAGCTCTAGGAATGGCTACGGGATCAAAATAAGATGAATGGAGCTTGAAATCGGCGATCAAGATGACCTTCTGTCAATCGTTCAAGCATATCGCTTTGTAGAAACATTCAATGTACACGATTCAAAGTCCATATGCAAGACAACTTCAAGGCATACAAATCATATGAAGACACCATTGCGAGAATCTGAGAGGAAGAAGGTGAAAACAGACAATGAAGTCAGATGATCCCTGTTGCGATTTCAGAATGAGATCTTCCACCATTTTGATCATATCTGTTGATTAGGTGATTGAAATCCAATTACACAAGTTGTGATGGATAGAGGACTTCATTATCTACAACTTTGATGAATGAAGCATTTCCAAATTGGGAAGTTAAATAGACACGGTCGTGCCTGGCAGTTAGGCATGCCGTGCCTAGACGTATTTAAACGGAATGCTTCCGTAGGCACGGTCGCAGGCACGGTCGTGCCTGGCACCGTGCCTGACCCCGTTTTGTCCTAATTCAGCCCAAATTGCCTTGTTTCCTATAAATAACACCCCCATAATAACCTTAATAAGGGGGGATGGACTTTAGAGAGCTAATTAAGGACGAATTTTGAGAGCTTTTCAAGTCTTGTTTTTCAATTCTTTGAGATTCTTTGTAAGTTCCTACTTTTTTATTAATGATAATTAATTCTATTCTTCCCAATTCCGGTGATTCTTCAATTATGAATTGCGAGTAGTTTTAATTAGGGATTTGAGGTTGATGAAGGGGTTTATCATGATGTATGGCTAGTTTCTTGATGGTTTGATTACATGAATGCCATTTAATTTGTGTTTGAATAATTTAAGTGTTATCTTTTGTAATCTGGAACCGCGGCTAGAATTACAATTGCACATAGAATAAATTAAGAGAGATCTAGTTTATTCTAGGACACATTCACACACACTTAATCGTTCGCTAAGAGATTAGTAGCGATTAAGGGGCCGTAAGCTCGTTCGTCTTGGCAATAATTTATGATCCTGTCGCATGAGAGACCAGTCTGGTCCCCTAAATTATTGTACTCTACGCCGCGAGAGCGGTAAGAACTTAGTATTGATTAGCTAGACTCAATTAAATTAAATTCATGTAATTAAGCCTGATCTGCCAGAAATCTGATTACCCCGGAATCAATCCTTGTTCCCTTCGTCGTTAATTAAGAAGAACTCAAAGCTTTACTTTTATTCGCTCATTCGTATTAGTTTAATTTCAATTCAACCAATCAATCTCGCACGACACATTTATTTAATTTGATTTCTTTTTAATCACTGAATTTAATTAATCTTTAATTCCCTTTTGTCTGTCCCTGTGGACACGATACTCGTACTTTCACCAATGTTCTACAATCTTTTTAAGTGCGAGAAAACTCACATCAGTTTTTGGCACCGTTGCCGGGGACGGTGTCGGTCTTAAGGGTTAATTTAACCCAGCGATTCGTTTTTAGTTTTTTGTAGGATTTTTGTCTGCTAACCTTGCAGGTCAGATCTCTTTATGCATACATGCTCCAAGAGCGGAGAACCGTTAATCCCTCTTAATCTTAAGATTGAAAAGCTCGCCAGACAGAACCGCAAGGCTCACAAAGAGAAAATTACCATGGACCATCAGTCTTCATCTGGAAACATAGGGTCATCTAGTAATCCTAACCCTACTACTCAGCCAAATTTCTATCATAACACATCACCTCAATTTTCACCACCAATTTCACCTAGAAACCCTCCAGGTTTTCAAAATTACCGCACTCCGATCTTTTCCCAAAATCAGCCTTCACCACAATTTAATTTTCCTCCATTATATCACCTTTTTCAAAACACCCCTACTCCTCCTGAAACCAATTTTCAAAACCAAGTTTATGGGATGCAAGGAGCAGGGCAGAGTATTCCCGTTTTCCAATCGAGACAGAACCCACTTCCAATCAATCAACCTACATTCCAAAATCAGCCTAGACATCAGGCGCCTCCACCAAATCCATATGTACCACACAATAATCCACTCTATCAGCGTCAGACCATTGCAGAGTTCCTCACGCCAAACGTTTCAGAGTATGATAACATTCAAGTGCCGGGAATTACTTCCAACCGTTACAAGATCAAGCCGGCGGTGATCAGCATGGTATCCAATAATCAATTTGGAGGAGGCCCTACAGAAGACCCAGTGGCACATATTACGCGCTTCCTGAGGATGTGCCAGACTTTCAAGATACCTGGGTTAACTGATGATCATGTGAGAATGATGCTTTTCCCTTTCTCATTGAGGGATGATGCGCAGAGGTGGTTGGACAGCAATCCTCACCATCACCTCCAGACTTGGGACCAGCTGCATAGTGCCTTCATTAAAGAATATTTCCCTACGTCAAAGGCCCTGAAGTTGAAGAAGCAATTACAAGAGTTCAAGCAGGGATCTCTGGAGACACTGGCTGAAGCATGGAAAAGATTTAAGTTGCTGAGGAGAGCTTGCCCTCAGGGCAATTTGAGTGATTGTGAGGTTCTATTCTACTTTTATAGCGGGCTCAGCAATGAATGGAAGATGATGCTCGATGCTTTGGGTGGTGGAGCCTTTCCTGATTTACCATCCGAGATGGGGGAAGAACTAGTGGAGAAAATTGTTTCGAATAACGCATCCTGGTACAGCGATAGGAGTACACCTTACCAGAAGGCCTCGGGTTTGTACGAGATCAGTGATAATTCTGCCCTTTCTGCACGGATAGATACATTGGCAAGCATGATGCAGAAGCTCACAACCAACATGGATGATCTAAGGAAAAAAGTGGAACTTGCTCACTCGGTGTCCAGTATAAACATGGTAGCCCCCGGTCCTATGAGTCCTTCTTGTACTATGTGTGGGGGACTCCATTGGCCACATGAATGTAATATGATGGCACACTCGGCAGCCCCTGGAGTGGAGCAAGTAGATGCAATGTATTTTCAGAGGTAGGGCCATTACAAACAGCCCTACAGCCAGCAGCAGCAAGAGAATTACGGCCAAGGAAATCAGCAGCAGCATCAGTATAGAAACTATAATCAGCCTCAAGCATCTCAGGCCCCACAACAAGTACCTCAACAAGGCCAAAGGAATTTTGAGAATGTGACTCAACATAAACTTTCTAGCTTGGAGAAGACACTAGAGCAGTTCATTCAAGTGACTGCGGCTAGAGATCAATCAACACAGTCAAGTATTCAAGAAAAATAGTCAAGTATTCGGGACATACAAATTCAGTTAGGGCAGCTCACGAAGTCCGTATCTGAGAGGTCTAAGGGATCCCTCCCGAGCAACACCGAACCAAATCCAAGAGAGCAAGTTCACGCAATCACACTGAGGAGTGGACGGGATCTGGAGCCTGCTGCCACAGAGAAGAAAGTTGAAGAAGTTGATCCAATTGCAGTTTTTCTTGAGGAAAAGAAGGAAGAAGAAAAGAAGAAGGAGGGGGGACACAGTCCCAAAGCAACCCGTTTCAGTCAAAGCTTACAATCCACCCCTCCCATACCCGCAATGCTTAAAGGGGAAGAGTGACACCGAGGACTTCAACAAGTTTTTGAACCTCCTTAAAAAGGTTCAAGTAAACGTACCATTCATGGAGGCACTGCAACAAATGCCGAGGTACGCAAAATTTATGAAAGAACTCCTCTATAACAAAAGAAAGTGGGGAGAACCGAAATCGGTGGTGCTGAATGAAGAGTGCTTGGCAGTGGTGCTAAAGGAGATGCCCAAAAAGCTCAATGTAACACCCCGGCCCCGCAGGCCCCGAGGTAGTTACTTCTGACCTCTAGTACTATCCTCACAAACCACCACTAGCCTTTTCCGTTCACTTTTTCCTCACTAGTGTGCACCCTGAGAAACTTCCCAGGGGGTCACCCATCCCAAGACTACTCCCGTGCAAGCACGCTTAACTTTGGAGTTCTTGGGTGATGAGCTCCATTAAAAGGAGATGCACCTATGTTGGTATGAGTAGTACAATTAATCCTTTTAAATTAAATCTCAAGTGTTACAATCACCCCCACTTGGGAACGCAACATCCTCGTTGCGCCCATAAACCAATCTCAATCAAATCCCAGAATCTTTTACCCCGCTAAGTGACTGCCCGGTATCCAACGGATCAGCATACTGTCGCAAGGTTGCTCTGATACCACCTGTAACACCCCGGCCCCGCAGGCCCCGAGGTAGTTACTTCTGACCTCTAGTACTGTCCTCACAAACCGCCACTAGCCTTTTCCGCGCACTTTGTCCTCACTCATACGCACCCCGAGAAACTCCTCAGGGGGTCACCCATTCCAAGACTACTCCCGTGCAAGCACGTTTAACTTTGGAGTTCTTGGGTGATGAGCTCCCTTAAAAGGAGATGCACCTCTGTTGGTATGAGTAGTACTATTAATCCTTTTAAATTAATTGTAACACTTGAGATTTAATTTAAATGGATTAATAGTACTACTCATACCAACAAGGTGCATCTCCTTTTAAGGGAGCTCATTAGCCAAGAACTCCAAAGTTAAGCGTGCTTGCACGAGAGTAGTCTTGGGATGGGTGACCCCCTGAGAAGTTTCTCAGGGCGCGCACGAGTGAGGACAAAGTGTGCGGAAAAGGCTAGTGGTGGTTTGTGAGGACAGTAGTAGAGGTCAGAAGTAACTACCTCGGGGCCTACGGGGCCGGGGTGTTACACTCAAGGACCCCGGTAAGTTCACTATCCCTTGCTCCATAGGAAGTGAGATTTTTTTAAAATGCTTTAGCTGATTTGGGTGCAAGCATCAATTTGATGCCATATACCTTGTATGAGAAGCTTGCACTCGGTCCGCTTAAACCAACACGTATGTGCATACAGCTGGCTGACCGATTGGTCAAATATCCCCAGGGGATTGCTGAAGATGTGTTGGTTAAAGTGGACAAATTTGTGATTCCGGTCGATTTTGTTGTCCTAGATATGCCCTAAGATCTTGATGTTCCCTTAATTCTTGGAAGGCCTTTTCTAGCCACTGCTCGAGCCCTCATAGATGTTGGGGAAGGGAAATTTATTTTGAGAGTTAGGGAGAAGAGAGTTACTTTTTGCATGGCCAAACTGGCAAAACAGTCCTGTCAAGTTGTAGATGAGTGCTATGTGTTAGATGTCATGGAACCACCCGGAGAATAGGGAGGAAAACCCCCACCTCTCAAAGAGACCACGTTCGATCCATTCTTTGATAAAGGGCCTGATAAAGGCTTGGAACCGCCCTTTTGTTATAGTTGTGATCCTCCATTAAATTTGTGGTTTCATGAATTCCAAGTTTTGCACCATCTGAGGGCGTTTGTTGACATGAGGTTTGATATGTGGAGGACAACTTTTCTAAATGGACGTATATTTAATTGAGAATTCTGTGGGTTAGTTGCGTCGGGCAAACGACGTTAAAAATAGCGCTTCTTGGGAGGCAACCTAAGCTTATTTCTGCACTTTTGTTTTTGCATGTTTCTTTGTTTTTGTGTGTTTTTGTGTGTTTTGTTTTTGCATATCAGGGTCTTGCTTTGGGGATGATGTATCGAGGATCACTTAGACTCAGTTTAGTTCTGCACCGACCAGCGCCTTAAGGAAGTTTCTGCAACTCTTATAATCGCCTATTTGTAATGTTGACTTGAGTTAAGATTGAGCACGTGTGACCCTTTCCTCTTTACCCCCTTGTGCATAGTGCATATTTAGTCATCGAGGGCGATGCCAAAGTTTAAGTGTGGGGGAATGAATTGGGCATTCAGGCAGTAGTTGTTACATATGATTTTTAGAGTTAACATGCGTAGGTGTTAGTTGTATATTCATAGGAAATTCATGTCAAATTTTTGAAATTTTTTATTTAAACTGTGTCTTTGTGAGCTGGTTAACGATTGACTGTGCTTTTAGGACACCCTTGAAGTGTTTAGGCTTAAAATGCTTGCAATATAATCTAATTGTTGAAAGGATGAAGGCATTAGTCACCCATTTAATTCATAACTTTTCCATCTCACCTGAAAAAGTCTTTTAGGAAAAGCCACTTTGAGCATGACCATTTTGTTCCTTACCCAATTAATTGAGCTCCATAACCAAATGGCTCGTGTTCCTTACCCGTGAATATTTCTGACTTAGCCTTGGCATTTAGGGAACTAGGGGATTAATTTGTTAAGTTTAGGGAATTTGTGTAAGAGCCATTTTTAGCACTATTCCTATGCCCCAAAGTGGGGTAAGAGCAGTCACTTTTTAGGAATTTGATACTTTCGAGGATTGCATTGTAGGCATGGATTCACATTAATAAATGAAGTTTAATTTCTATTTTTCCTTGGTGAGGCCGAGATTAGAATGAGGTAATGTCTAGTAAGAATCCGAAAGGTGAAAAATTAATATAGCTAGACCTCTTACCTTGCGAAAAAAGAGAATGGGAGCCCGGGTCAAAAAGCGTAAGTGTTTTGCACAATAAGATGAAACCTTGGGTATCTTTCGAAAGAAATGGCGTTCTCGTGCCAACATGACAAGGAAAACTACACTTAATTAATGAACTTGGAGGCTTTAGCAAAATTAGCTTTAGTCCTCCGCGTACTTCAAGTATACGTCAAAGCACCAATGTGCCGCGGCGGTTTAGCTTAGTTGTACACCATGTCTGCTCTTTGCATAGGTTTAGATGATTGTTCCTAAAATTGTGTCCTTTTGAGTTCCTTGATCCTAAGAATAGCCCTGAAGTTCCTGAATGCATTGAGTCTTTGCTAGAATATTCCAATCTATCAAAAGAAAGGGACTATCTTTTACCATTCACCATCACTTTCACAGGTTTTTCTGGTCAATAATTAGTTTATTTGTGTTATGATGTCATTACTTCGAGGATGATGTGAGTACTTCGTCAAATAGTTTAGCTTGAGTACAAAGATGTTGTTTATGGAAGAATTTCCTTGGTTTAGTTTGTCTGTTCTGTGAATATCCCTTTAACTACATGTGCATGCTAATTGTTTTGATTCCGTGTGGTGATTATCGTAAGTCCCGCTGTTCAATTTGCTTGAGGACAAGCAAAGACTTAAGTGTGGGGGAATCTGATAAGTTCGTATTTAGACACGCATTTGATGCGTATTGAGATTGGCTTTTGATGGTTTTCCTAGCTTCAAGGTGTTACAAGTCTCAATTTTAGCTCAAGTTATGTTTAACAAGTGTTGGTTCGAGTTTTGTGTCATTTAGAGTCAAAATGAGGATTTTAGAGTTCGGCACCGGCGCTTGAAAAGAAATCAGGATGAGTTGAGAAGCATTCGAGAGTGAATTGAGAGATTTGGAGGTCACCGGGAGGTTCACGATGAAGTTTTGACGACAAGAGAGCTCTAGGAATGGCTACGGGATAAAAATAAGATGAATGTAGCTTGAAATCGGCGATCAGGATGACCTTCTGTCAATCATTCAAGCATATCTCTTTGTAGAAACATTCAATGTACACGATTCAAAGTCCATATGAAAGACAACTTCAAGGGATATAAATTATATGAAGATACCATTGCGAGAATGTGAGAGGAAGAAGGTGAAAACAGACGATGAAGTCAGATGATCCCTGTTGCGATTTCAGAATGAGACCTTCCACCATTTTGATCATATCTCGTTATTAGATGATTCAAATCCAATTCCGCAAGTTGTGGTGGATAGAGGACTTCATTATCTACAACTTTCATGAAGTAAGCATTTCCAAATTGGGAAGTTAAGTAGACACGGTCGTGCCTGGCAGTTAGGCACGCCATGCCTGGACGCGTTTAAACGGAATGCTTCCGTAGGCACGATCGCAGACACGGTCGTGCCTGGCGCCGTTCCTGGCACCGTGCCTGACCTCGTTTTGTCCTAATTCAGCCCAAATTGCCTTGTTTCCTATAAATAACACCCCCATAATAACCCTAATAAAGGGGGATAAACTATAGAGAGCTGATTAAGGACGAATTTTGAGAGCTTTTCAAGCCTTGTTTTTCAATTCTTTGAGATTCTTTGTAAGTTCCTACTTTTTGATTAATGACAATTAATTCTATTCTTCCCAATTCCGTTGATTCTTCAATTATGAATTGCGAGTAGTTTTAATTAGGAATTTGGGGTTGATGAAGGGGTTTATCATGATGTATGGCTAGTTTCTTGATGGTTTGATTACATGAATGTCATTTAATTTGTGTTTGAATAATTTAACTGTTATCTTTTGTAATCTGGAACCGCGGCTAGAATTAAAATTGCACATAGAATAAATTAAGAGAGATCTACTTTATTCTAGGACACATTCACACATACTTAATCGTTCGCTAAGAGATTAGTAGCGATTAAGGGCCGTAAGCTCATTCGTCTTGGCAATAATTTAGGATCATGTCGCATGAGAGATCAGCCTAGTCCCCTAATTATTGTACTCTACGCCGCGAGAGCGGTAAGAACTTAGTATTGATTAGCTAGGCTCAATTAAATTAAATTCATGTAATTATGCCTGATCTGCCAGAAATCTGATTACCCCGGAATCAATCCTTGCTCCCTTCGTCGTTAATTAAGAAGAACCAAAATCTTTACTTTTATTCGCTCATTCGTATTAGTTTAATTTCAATTCAACCAATCAATCTCGCACGACGCATTTATTTAATTTTATTTCTTTTTAATCGCTGAATTTAATTAATCTTTAATTCCCTTTTGTCTGTCCCCGTGGAGACGATACTCGTACTTTCACCACTATTTTACAATATTTTTAAGTGCGAGAAAACTCACATCACGCTCCTTCTCCTCCTCCTCTTCAGCAGTCTGCATCGCGAGGGCAAGCTGCTCATCTTCCACTACTTGCTCGAACTCTTCGGCATCGAATTCGGCCACCAAATCCTTCTGCACATCCATGGCAACAACAGAATCCTCGTTGGAAGAAGCCCCCTTGCTTGCTGACATCTCCTCCGACCAGGTCTCCGACTGGGCTGAGGGTTCTCGAGATATATCTTGGGAGTCACTGGATGACGACATATTTCGATAGTCTGACGGGTCACAGGCAATGGAGACCCTAAGGCTACTAACACTAGATCTAAGGCCACGAAACAAAACTTACTAAGGAAGCGAAGAACAGAGGATGAACTGACCTTGAAAGTGAGGTTTTGATCGAGCAAGAGCTTTCTCTCTCTAGAAAATTTGACAGAGCTTCGCTACAACAAATCGCACAAGAGAAATGGGCCAAACTTTGGGGTATTTATAGCCTCCCCATCTCGGGTTTGGGCTGAAATCTGGGCCCCCGGTTGAAAACCCATCATTACAAACTGCCGCCTCAGCCAACCAGTGACACCCGCCCGAAGCCGACCAACCAAGGGATGCCACGTGTACCCCACCTCCAACGGTCATATTCAAACGGTCATATCCCAACGGCCCTTCTTTAAAGCCTGAGGTGCCCTCAGCTGGCAGCCCTCAGACAACAACTGTGAACGCCTTCGGGTCCTCAATAAAGATGGGGAACCCCTCGGGAACCTTTAGACCTCAATATATTGAGAATTAGGGAACCCCTCGGGAACCCTTAGCCCTAAATATATTGAGAATCAGGGGACCCCTCGGTAACCCAGGAACTATCGCTTGCATTCATCACGCCCTCGACCCTGAATGACTGGGGGACTCCCCTCGGCATCCCCCGGAATTTCCACAGCGGCCTTCAGCCAGTCAACAAGAGAGCCCTCAGATCACGGACATCTCTCGGCTTCAACAAAATACTCAGACCAAGGGTCCACCTTTTCGATTCATCCTTGGGGGAACCCGGTGCACTTTTTTTCCCTCGTTAGGATTTTTTTCCACAGGGTTTTTCCTAATGAGGTTTTTAACGAGACATCCCCCCAAAATGAAACGAAAAGAGTCAGCCCTCGGCCCTATGCTGGAAATAGGCACAACTCTACTCCTTTTCACCACGTTACACGTGCCTCAAGGAGTGGGGACTGGAGAACCCCTTCGAGAAAATCGCAAAATGTTAAAAGCATTATCAACATGATCCTTCAGTCCCAAAATGTGGGGACTGAGGGACTGCCCTCGGCAAAACACGCAACACAAGCCTCTCACTACTTTACAAACTACAAAACAAACGCCAGCACCAGAGGACAAACACAAACTACTCTTTTTCCTTCAAGTACCTTTCGGCAAAAGGAGTGAGGGGGCCCTGATGGAGTATATGGACCAGGGACCCCCGGCCCACAGACTCCTATTACTCTAACACAGGACCAGTAGGCCCAAGAAGCACAGGGGGCCCAAAGAACATCAGCTCAAATATCAAGAAGTCCGCGGTGCACATACGGGTGCCTTCGGCCCCATGGTCGAAGGCCCCCCAAAACTCACAAGACATCTAATTTTACGCATACAAACCTACTGGGAGAAAACATCGGAAGTCAGGAGCCTTCGGCTCATGCATGCCTTCGGCACTTGGGTAGCTTTCGGCTCCACAGAGCCCCCGGCCACAGGAGAGCCTTCGGCTACAACACAAACATCGAAGATTCCATTTGGAGACAAGCAACAACCGCATTTAATGCGGTGTCACATCCGCCCACCGCATTTAATGCGGTGCACATGCGTATGCCGGTGCCATCCCGGTTGAGGTGACCCCTCGACCATTAGATTATTGACATGTGTACTCCCATCGCATTTATTACTGCTATAAATAGCAGCCCATTCTCCATTGTAAAGTATAACAACATTCCACATTCGAATACACTTTCTCTCTCTTACTTATTGCCCTGACTTCTCTCTGGGTTATTCCCGCAATAACCTCTCAGATAAGCTATCCCCGGGTACACTATCTATCACTCAACTACACATGAAATTGAAATACACCTTCGAGAAATCTGAAAATAATAATTTCAATTATTATCAGCTTTTCATGATCTTACATAACTTGTGATTTAACTAGACTACAAGGTCTTTGTTTCAATAATGGCATTGCGTGACAAGCTATCCAATGTGGTCATTCAAAGAGGACATCAAAAGTATGAGCAAATTCCTTTTATTAGTCTTAACCAAATAAAATAGCAAATAGACCATTAAAACAAAAACATTTTTTTAATCTAATCACTAAATCTTAAAAATATACTCCATTCAACTCACTAACATTGCGACAGGAGGATATGGTGCGGATATTAAAAAATGGCTTTGCGTGGTTGACACTGAATTGATAAATTAAAAATAAATAAGAATGATTTAGAACCACACAAGTTTTACTAAATTTAGTCTGAGACAATCTTAGTGGAATATACCGGAAAAAAGACGAGGACAATCTTAGTGAGATGGATGGAGTATATCCTTGACATCTTTTTTGTTTTTCAATGAGAACAATTAACTATTATTAATAATGTTCCAAAACACTGAAAACCTTACCACAACACAAAACTTCTATCCTCCTAATTTCCACATAATCAAATGTTCCCCTCACTTCGAGACCAAACGTAAAAGAGTCCACTCTAAAAAGACCAACACTATTTGCTGGACATGCGAGAGATTTGAAGTAACGGTCAGCCCTAAAATCCAAAATACTTCCTCCACATCATCAAATTATTCAATGTTCTCAAAACTCACCCAAAAGACACATGTATTATTCGAATAAAAAGGTATGATAGAGCAAACAATAAACCTTTGAGGAAAAAATAGAACACAAAAATGCAGGTGGCCAATCCAACCTTGAAGTGTAGATCAAGGTTTGCATCTCACCTGCTGCGTCGCCATTCAAGCCTTCCGCTATTTTCTTGTCCCAAAGCAGCAACCGCACCGCACCATCAAGCCTTCCATCAGACACGCCACTAATCATCAAGCTTCTAGTCCGAAATGGCTAGGTAACCTTAGCACATACTTGCTTATATAGGTTTTATTGTGTTCCGTGCTATCAACCGTCTTGTTGTCCCACGGAAGCAACCACATCGCTCCAATAATCTTTCGCCGGACTCCCCGCCGGTCACTGAAACCCGTACACCAAATCGCTAGGCACCGCCGCTCAACATCTTTTTTGTTAAAAATAGCTCACACCTATGGGTCATATATCTTGCATCATAAGCATTGCACTCTGGATCATATTACGCTTCTTATGTATCTTCTGACTGATTTTCTTACAATATTGATATAATCATTGCATATTCATCTTACTCATGAGTTCTGAACGCTCTCTTACAATTTTGATAATTTTTATTAAGTTCAATGTATAGTTTCATTTATAATGGTTTTAATTTTAATGGTTTTGGGGCCATATTTTCCACACACCACATTAATCGCAAGTAGAATATACTATTAACAACATTAAGGAATAATTTTTAAATAAAGTGAAAGAATTAACTATCTCTAAATGAATTTGTTCCAAAAAATCTCACTTTATTTCTAAAGTAATGACTTTGTGAATCAATTTTTGTTTATTGTATGATATGGTTGTATATTGAGGTTTATATTGAGAAATACTTCCACCAGTCACAAGAGTGACTTGACAGTAACATCCACACCCAAAAGAAAATAAAAAAGTAAGATGAATATGCATCGCATACAGACCGAGAGAGTTGGCTCCCAATCCAAATAATTGGTACCAAAACTATCTCTTTTGAAATAAATAACCTTCGTCCCGTCACTGACTTCCCACGTTCAAGCATTCAAAACAAGATACTCTCTTTTTGAGTGTTCTTGTACGAACCGCCACCGATCAAGAATTCAAGCAGTCCGTTTTTGAAATCTGAGGCGCGCACCCGCGAAATCCGCTTCTCTGCTAAGGCTCCGACGCCGTCGCCTGAAACCCTACTGATTTATAGATTCAGATATAGATATACATATCTATTTGGCCCTTCCTTATATATGTATGTGATTCTTCTCTGGAGAGGGTAAAGATCCTTAAATTGAATGGGCACCAAAGAGAATTGCAGAAACGAGCTCCGTGCTGCCATCTGCCAGCTCAGCGACCGATGCCTCTACTCCGCCAGTAAATGGTACCTTCCCGCGCATAAACCCTAACTGCCCTTTTACGCTAGCTACGGATATACCCAAATTTGCGCGCGAGTGCATACTTCTCTATACAATTCTAAAAATGTGAACTTTTTGGAACAGGGCAGCAGAGCAACTAGTTGGGATCGAGCAAGACCCGACAAAGTACCCCACTTCACACACACGGTTCCAGCGCGGCAGTTCCAGCATTCTTCGCCGCTTCCGCACAGCCGCTGGAGAAGGCGTATTTTCTAGCACCCCTTCTGCTGGCGTGTCCTATGTGGCCACCCCGTCTGTGCTCGATGATGAATATGAGGCGGTTGACAGTGACTTTTACCTGCTTGCCAAGTCTTATTTTGATTGCAGGGAGTACCGGCGGGCTTCACATGTGCTGCGGGATCAGAAAAGCAAGAAAGCCATTTTCTTGCGGTGCTATGCACTTTTCTTGGTTGGTCTTTCTTGGTTTAAGTGAACAGTTTTCAATTTAACGTCTTTCCCGTCTTCAAGCTCTTTATAATTGTAGTTTAATTTTACTCCAGTACATTATTTACACACTCATTCACTTAAAGTTTGTTTGACCTGAATTGTAACTAAGAATACTGGTTTGGTAGTCTAGTAGTGCATAATGCCCCTTGGAAAATACTAAGGAATTAATATATGCCTTTCATGTTTCTTTCTAATTCATTAGTCAATACTATATTTACCTCCTTATAGGACTAGCTAGAATATTTCAATCTGCTATTGGAACATCCAAAGAAAACATAATAGTGGGTAAACTATTGGTATTTTGCAGTTAAGTAATCTAGTATGGCCTAATCAACAAATAGTGGTGCTAACCAGCATATGCAATTTGTTCTAGCATAGATCTAAATCCCTACACAACCAATGTATTGGCAAACATAACATGGTTGAGCAGTTATTCTTCCGTCAATCTGTTTAAAACTAAACATGAGTGATTATTATAAAAACTTAAGTGAAGTGTTCTCTTACATCTAGATTATTGGAATCTGTCATGTTGCGTGCAGAAGTTTCCACCTACAATCTTCAGTAATTGCCAGAAGTGTTATGCCCTGGAACCTGTATATAGCTCTCACATTCTTACTGTTGTCTTCAGAGAACTTTTGAACAGATCTTTTCTTAGGACCTGAAGATGAATGTTGTATTGATGCAAATCTACCATTCATCCCAGACTGTCTTATTGTGGTTGGGCGGATAAAAGGCCACATTTTTGTCCACTATTTTTGTTTGTCATATATCAGTCATTATTCTTATCAAAATTGGCTATATTATGTAATTTAGAATTGATTATTTATACACAATTGGTCACTTAAAGATTATTACTCTACGGCTCTACCCTACTGCTTATTTTCTTCTATACTGTGCTATTATTTCTTCTCTGTTCCATGTCTCTGTTGCTTCTTCCGGAAGTGGCCATCAATTTTCTCTTGTACACTAATAGTTGACACAGAAATTTGATTACTTTAATGAATTTTATAATGGAATGTAATTGTTACAGTGACTTAGTAAGTCACATAACTACATGCGAATTTTCGTGATTTTTCCAATCTCAACTGAAAAAATGAGTGAATCATTTTAAGTAATAAATACTTATGAGGCGTCCTCTTACATTTTCCACAAGGCTTAGGATGGTTCATTCTTCATTGGTGAGGCAAAATAAAAGCGCATCAAAATCCATTTTAGCTTTTGTTTTTTACAGCCTCGGTTGGGTATATAAAAAAGCTGACCTTCCCTGTTTTATACTTAAATAGAGCCAGCATAGAATGTGAATCATGACTAGCGTGGTATCTTTGGTTAATTAATTAATATATATGCGTGTGTATAGTTTGGAAGAGTATTGCTGTCATTTTCTGATTTATGTTTTTACTCCTGGAAGGCTGGTGAGAAGAGAAAAGATGAAGAGATGATAGAACTTGAAGGGCCTTTAGGGAAGAGTGATGCTGTGAATCAAGAACTAGTTTCTCTTGAGAGAGAGCTTTCAGATCTCCGCAAAAATGGAACCATTGATGCCTTTGGTCTTTACTTGTATGGTCTTGTTCTTAAAAACAAAGGCAATGACAATCTTGCCCGTACAGTGCTGGTGGAGTCCGTGACTAGCTATCCCTGGAACTGGAGTGCTTGGACTGAGCTACAATCTCTGTGCACCACGATTGAGGCCTTGAACAGCCTTAACCTTAGTCATCACTGGATGAAAGACTTCTTCCTAGCCAGTGCTTACCAAGAACTTCGAATGCATAATGAGTCCTTGACAAAGTATGAACATCTGCAAGGAACTTTCAGTTTTAGCAATTATATTCAAGCTCAGATAGCTAAAGCTCAGTACAGCCTGAGGCAGTTTGATGAAGTAGAAGTAATATTTGAAGAGCTTCTAAGAAATGATCCATATAGAATTGATGACATGGACATGTATTCCAACGTTCTTTATGCAAAGGAATGCTCTTCAGCTTTGAGCTACCTTGCCCACCGAGTGATTTTGACAGATAAATACAGGCCAGAGTCATGTTGTATTATTGGGAACTACTACAGTTTAAAAGGGCAGCATGAGAAGTCGGTTGTGTACTTTCGGAGGGCACTCAAATTGAATAAAAACTATTTGTCTGCATGGACACTAATGGGTCATGAGTATATAGAAATGAAAAACATACCAGCAGCAGTGGATGCCTACAGAAGGGCCGTGGACATAAATCCGTGTGATTATCGAGCATGGTATGGGTTAGGGCAAGCTTATGAGATGATGGGAATGCCCTTGTACGCTCTTCATTATTTTAAGAAGTCAGTTTTCCTGCAGCCAAATGACTCCCGACTGTGGATTGCCATGGCTGAGTGTTACAAAACGGAACAGCTCAATATGCTTGAGGAGGCAATCAAATGCTATGGTAGGGCTGCAAACTTGAATGACAGAGAAGCTATTGCGCTTGACCAACTGGCGAAATTACATTCTCAGCTTGGTCGTTCTGAGGAGGCAGCATTTTACTACAAGCAACATTTAGACAGAATGGAATCTGAGGAGAGAGATGGACCTAACATGGTTGAAGCTTTACTCTTTCTTGTCAGATATTACAAAGCTCAGAGGAAATTTGAAGAAGCAGAGATCTATTGTACCCGTCTTCTTGATTACAAGGGCCCTGTAAGTTTGCATCTGACATTTTTTCCCATAATTTGTATTTCAATATCTCGTAAGGGTCTGTTTGGATGGAAGATTTTGGACTAGAAGGCTTTGGTGGATTTAGTCTATATCTTGATAAGTAGAATGTTTCTAAAGACAATTGAAAGGTGAATGAGATGTTATTGAGTCACATATTATGTTAATCTTTCCCATTATGATTTTCCATTTTTACTAGTTGGTTAAAGATATTAAACTTTATCTTTTGGGATTAAGGCTTGGATGTCGTCGTTGTTGTTCGTTAAAGATGTTAAACTTTGACCAATAATATATTTTTTCTTTATTATTCCACGTCCCAGTTTTTACGTTATAATGTGAAAGTAATATAAAATCTTTCTATATAAAAAATACTCAAGAAGTATAAACTATTATTTTCATTAAAATAAATTGACAAAAAATGGCCAATGTTAACCCCTTTAACAAAAAAGTAAAAAATGGCAAAACATAATTGGACAGGGGGATTATAGAAACCAAAGTATTTATATAAAAATATAGTCCTCCAAAGCCCCAAATTTGTACATCCAAACGGAGCATAACTGCCTCTTTTGGTCTCATATCCTCCCATGAATGAAGCCTTAATTTGAAAGTGCACAATGCGCTGGTTTGGAATTTGGATAAAAGTCTTTTGGTACTGGCCCTCATAACCATTTGGTGTATGATGCAGGAGAAGGAAGCAGCGAAAAGTCTTCTTCGAGGAATAAGGCATGCAATGGACGTTGAGCATTTTCCACCGTAAGAGTTTCACTTCTGTCTCTAAGTTGCAATCGGAATGCCCCGGGCATGATGGTTCCGGTTTTTGTGTTAAGCACGCCATCATCTCATTTCACGCCTTGGCGAAGTGCAACTCGTTCTTAAGCAATTCCAGAGTAGTTGAAAGGGTGTATGTGAAGTGCTCTTTCCCTGATTTATCTAATTATAAAGTGGAAGGTGAAGGTTTGTTATTAGATTGTCTAGATTAATGTGTGATATAGAATAATCTTTTATAGGATGCTAGATGCTACAGAATGTATGGTTTGCCCTTTTTTGGGCACAAGGGTTCAATTGTCATCCGAGTGTTGTGTTAGTCATCAAATGACTCCTCCGTCTATGATTCTGTTCTCGCCAAGCCCCCATTTTCCCACGCCATCACACTCGAAGGGATAACTTATACTTTGGTGTTATGGCAAGTTGGCAACTCCAATAATCTGATAGTTACAGTCTCCCCTTTTGCTGTTCCACTATTTTTGGGTGGTTTGCCCCTAAATAATCTTGTGCTTTTTTCTAACTAATCTAGTATAGGGATGGAGTGGGCTGGGCCGAACCGGCCCGGAACCGGACCGGCCCGCTACTGTGCGGGCCCAGTTTGGCCCAGGCCCGATTGGCCGGTTCCGGGCTTTTAGCCCGTTTTGGCGGGTCGGGTGGGCCGGGCTCGGGTCCCATTTTTGTTGAACCGACCTGGGCGGTTTGGGCCGGGCTCGGGCTTTTTATTTTGTTTTTTCATTTTTTTTCTTTTCCTAGGGTAGGGCTGGGTGTTTTGGGGAGGTTTGGGGGGTGGGGTGAGGGGGGGGGGGGATAACAAGAAAGCCAAAAAAAATTAAATATTGAACCGGGCCTGGCCCGGCCCGGTTAGGCCTGGACCCGGTATCAACTCGGGCCGGTTCCGGGCCTAAGTACCTGGGAAAAAAGCCCGCCCGGGCCCGGCCCGGAACCGGACCAGCCCGGAACCGAAACCAGACCGGCCTGGGTCCATCCCTAATCTAGTAGTTATAGACTTGTAGTCTCCCCCAAGGTTGTTAAAATCTCGATTTAAATTGTAAAATCGTACGATTTTACTATTCTACATTAATAAATCGATTCAAATCGCAGGTAAAATCATAAAATCGTACAAAAATCGTGTAGAATCGTTTAAAATCGTAATAAGTTTTTTTTAGAGAAAATGGTTCAAATTTATTAAAATTAACTACTACAAATTGATACATAATTACAATAATAATATCAATAGTATATTTTAAAAAGTAACGGATTCCTTTGTTATTTAATTATTTTTATGTTTTACATATGTTTAATGTTATTATTGACTACATTTACATTATTAAAATAGTTTATAGGTCTTGTTTTGGACCTTGTAGGTATAGTTTTATGTAATAAAATGATATAATATCATTAACTTACAGCTTAATATTAATATTTATTTATTTTATAATTATTAAGATATGTTTAACAAAATCTTATGATTTGAGATTCGATTTTACGATTCGATTTTAAAAAATATCTATTGATCCGATTCAAAAATACGATTTTAACAACCTTGGTTTCCCCTTTTGCACGATTCATATTCTTGCTTACCTTTTATAGTACATAGTTTCATTTTCTAGAACTAAACCGCCCAGTAAAACATACGTAGTATATAAATATGTGTGTGCATAAGGCTTAAGGCTTATTACGATTTTTAACAAGACTTGGATGGGACTGGGCCAGCTTCAGGCTTAAGGATTTCAGGCTCGGTACTGGCCCGGGTTTGTACTGGGATCGGATCGGGCCTAAACAGTACTGGGCCAGGCTGGGCTTCAGGACGAGGTTGGGCATTAAATAAAAAAATAGTGCAGTCAGACCTTGACCCGAGCTGGCCCCAAAAAATTGAGCCCAAATCCTGCCCTTATAGCCGCCGGGTCAGACCCTGGGGTGGGACCAGGCCTATACAGTAATGGGTTGGTCTAGGCCTAAACAGTACATGTCCGGGTCGGGCCGACCCGTCCTAGTCCATCCCTAGCATAAGGTACAGAGTAAAATAAAGTGCAAATTACCCGCATAGTCTACTTTTGGGTATGGGATACCATTTATGGCCCACCTCATCTTTCTTTCATTTTTAACTTTTCTCTTTTCATTTTTTGTTTTCTATTTCACTTTTAGATAAGTTTTGCCGACCTCCTACATCTGCTCGTACTTCCGTCTCCCTTCTACAAAATTAACATTTCTTTGAATTAGTATAGTTCCCTAAAGAGGCATGAGATCGATGATCAGGCACTATAACCGGCAAAGCTAGAGACAGAAGTTTTGAGCAAGGCGGACGGGTGTACAAACGGCGGCCACCTGAAAAATGGCAACTGCAGGATTTTACCGGCGTATTTTCCCTTCACCACCGGCTATTGATTTCGCTTCTATCGAAGGAAAGGTCTCATGTTTCTAACTATTTCGAATTCCTCTTAGTTTATTGAAGGCTAAGGTTTCTTGATTCTACAATGACACTTGTATTTTGCAATAGCAAATAGGATTAACAACGTAGCGTTATTTCCCGTAGAAATAAATTATGATCTATGAACAACATTTTGAGGTCTTGATGATTTAGCATGGATCTAAAAGTTTAGTTCGCTAGATTCCACCTCAAGAGTGAATTTGGATATTCGATTGTTTCAGTTGGAATTATTGCTGTGGAGGATGAAGTCTGCTACGTAGAAGTATATCTCTATTTTTGGATTTGTCAATTGGTGTGTAGAGGGTCATCATCTTGTAAGGTTTTGGCTAGTGATGCAATTCTCTACAAAGCACAATTTTGGCTGTTGGTACTTCAAGCACCCACCATAGTATTAGATCATCAGTCTCACTTGCAAAGTACTGTGCCAGGAAGGTTGGGAAGAGCATCTCAGTTATTGCTTTCAATAATGGTAAGGTTGTCTTTCACAGAATAGCAACTACTTCTATTGGCTAAAAGTAAGACCTTGACTAAAAGTCCTTTGAGTTTCACTCCTAAGGCAGATTCAGAGGAAATTTCTTTCACACAGCTACCATTGTCAAATAGTGGCAAAGGGTGTACTTCTCTAGCCTTGGTACCTTATAATTCAATGGATGTGCGAGACTCAAATTCAGGATCAGCATTGCTCAGAAAAGTATTTCATCAGAACACAAAATATGGCTGAGTTATTCTTCACTTGAAAGATTGGTATCTTACCGGAATGAACTGCCATCAACCGGCACAGAGAAGGAAAAACAATGTTATTGAATCAAAATCCAGCTTTGGTGAGACACACCAACACTGATGTGAGTAAGGGCGATATATAGAAGAAGAAATGATAAGAAGCAAAGCCAAATAATGTCACAAATAAATGTGTTATATTGGAGCAATAGATTAAATTTTATATTCGCTGTAATGCATTTTTTATTTTATTTTTGTTGCTTTTTGTTGCATCACATATATTATATTTTGTTGCATCGTGTTTCATTTTGTTGTATCGTGTTACTTTTTGTTTCACCATGTTGCTAATTATTTATTGTTTTTAGTTTATTTAGATTTCTACTTACCTTTGCTACTTTCTTAAAACAAAATATCTATATAGATTTATATACATAAATCTAAAATGATAGGTTTGGTTTTATAAATATAAACAACAACTAGAAACATAAAGAAACAATAAAAAAACAACAATTTCAAAGTTGTCAACAAAAAGAAGCACAAAACACAATAGGAAACAAAAACTAACAATAAAATGATAATATTAATGTCAACAATTAGGTGCTTCAAGAGAGAATACATTATAAAATTCGTGTTTATTTTTAGATTTTTTTAATTTTTTAAAGTTTGCATTTATAAATATAAACAACTAGAAACATAAATAAACAATAAAATAAAAAATTTCAAAAATTGTCAACAAAAAGAAACACAAAAAACAATAGGAAACAAAAACTAATAATAAAATGATAATAATAATTAAAACAATTAGGTGCTTCAAGAAAAAATACATTACAAAATTCATGTTTATTTTTAAATATTTTGATTTTTTTAAGGTTCAATATTTTAATATTTCATATTTTTATTCACTGAGTTTATTTTAATTTTACTATTCTTTATCATATAAAATTTAATTTTTAATTTTTTTTTTAAATTTTAAATATTTATTCGGTTTTTTATTTTTAATATTCATATTTTCCGATTTGTTCAAAAAAATACTTTTGTACATAAGTTTCGAATTAGTTTTCATACTATTTAACAGTTTCAATACATTTTTATCTTATTTTAAATGTAACATTTTATATTATTTTAAATGTTTCTTTTATCACTAAAATTTCTTTTAAATATTTTTTCCACTATTTTTAAGTATTTTTTGAATTAAACGTTCACTTTTTTTATATTATATTAATTAAATTAACCATTTTATACATTTTTGTAAGCTTCCCATTTATTTAAGTATTTAGCTATTTTAAATTTTTATATGTTTGTTTCCAGTTTTTTAAAGTTTTCTTCTGCATACTTTTGTTCTCTTTAAAATATAAATTCAATTTTGTTAAATTTAATTTATTATTTTCCATTTTTTTGAATTTTTTGAATTTTTCCTTTGGGTTCTTCATTTTTAAATTTTAATTTCATCTTAAGAATACTAAAAATAAAATTTATGAATCAAATTTATAGTTTTTTTCTACTTTTTCACAATATTTTACACTTTTATTTTTACTATTTAAAATATAATTTAGATATTCTGGGAACAGGTTTGCTCAAAATTTAGATTTTTTTTAACATTTTGTAGTATGTTTACATTAGTAAGATTTATTATTATGATTTTATATTGAGTGCATCATGCCTAAGGCGTAGATAAGTATCAAGCACAAACAAGTAACCGTACAAAGTTAAAATTTTAATGGTACGGTGTTCTTTTAAAAAGAAAAATGTTACCGTATTAACTGTTATGCGTAATCCTTAGATTCTATCATACGGCTGGTTTTGAAAACAAATTCCTAGTTAGTGTAATTTTGAAAAAAAAAATTGAAGAGGGATAAAAGTGATATTATTTTTAGTTTTGAGTCTACTTGTGAAGTTTTCCCTAAAACAAAACCATGAGTAAAAGTAGGAGTGGACTCGGGTCGGGCCAACCGGCTTGGAACCGGACCGGACCGCTACTGTTCGGGCCCGGACCGGCCCGGTGAACCGGTTCGGGCCACCCGGCCCGGTGGGATGGGGATTCGGGCTCGGGCCCTTCAAAAGGTGAACCGACCCGGCCGGGCCAATTTATTATTATTGTTTTTGATATTTTTTTAAGTTTTATGGTTGGGCTGGGTATTTTGGGCCATTTGAGGTGGTTAGGGTTGGTTTGGGGGTAAGGGGGAGGGTTGGGGGTTAACTAGGAAAAGCCAAAAAAAAAAAAACCGAGACCCGGCCCGACCCGGACCCGGGGGTTACCCGGGCCGGTTCCGGGCCTCCCCTTCATGAACCGAGGCCCGGCCGGGTCCAGGCCCGAACCGGAACCGGTCCATCCCTAAGTAAAAGCCTAAAAGTTTTAGTCAAAATTCTGAATCGGCATTACTTATTTATGTCAAAGTCAGAATGCTAAGAGCATCTCCAATGTTTAAAACTTAACGGTGCATACGTGACATGAGAAATAATCAATTAAAAAACAATAAATAGAATATCTTTCTCCTTATTTGAAGGATCTTACATCCTTTTGGTAAGTTTTTCTTCACAATGTCAAGAACAGTGTCTAGATGTAGAAATTAGGACTACAACTTATGAAAAAATCCATCGTAGGACTATCACTTTTCAGTTTAACATCACAGGACTAAAATATAGACGAAACACCAAAACTGCCCTGCAATGCCACTCTTCTTCCGTTCGCGACTTGTGAAGGATGTCTCTGCATCGCCTCTGCAACTTCCCCAGATAAGCTTCTTCTTCTTTAATGCTTCTATATTTTCTTTCTTCCACTTTTACTCTTTTCTTCTCTTTTAACTATTCATTTTATTTATAAATTTCATCTAATTCACTTTAAATCGTTCATACTATTTTTCTCACCAATTGGACCTGAAAATGGCATAATTGCTATGTTATTGAACACTGATTTGGAAAAAATGTCACTGTCTTGACATTATATTTACCAAGATGACAGTTTTTATTTGACATTTCTAAAGAGTAAAAATGACACCAAGTTGACATTCTCCACGACTGCCATGTTTTTATATATGGAAATGTCATCTCCATGACATTTTGAGAACAAAGATGACATTTTTTACAAACAGAGTAAGAAGAAGAAATCATATGAGGAAGATGAATCTGGGAGATAATGTTAGAATGTGAAGAGGATGAGAGAAAAGGAAAGAGAGGCAGAGAACATAAGGAGAGTAGCAGAACAACCTGGAGTTCTGGACTGGACATCGTAAAGAATGATCAATTGTTGAGGTGCAGGAAAAGATGATCGCTATTGGAATTGCAGGGGAGAGGATTGATTTTAGGTTGCAGGATAAGAGGATTGATGTTGGAGTTGCAGGAGAAGTGCATGGCGCAGAAGAAGAAGGAGATCGTTGTTGGAGGCGGAGACAAGGATACACACATGGACATTTTAGACTTTGCGGAAAACGTAAAAACTGATAATAGGAGCGGATGACTCCTATATCGAGGATAAAACATATTAAGTCCTAATTTGGATTTTTATCTATGTTTTAGTCTTATTTAGGACAATTACTTTTAAATCATCATATATTAATACCTACCCTTTTTATTAAAACTAGTGTACCATGTGTCCGAATTATAAACCAATTCAGTTTCAGTGGCTTTTGTCATTAAAACCAATAGATACTAATTTAATGTCCAAAATTGCTTTTCAAACGAGGCTAATTGTGCTAAAGACTTAATTTTTTTTTTAAAAGGCATGGGATGGGGAAAAGGATAAGTAAGCCTCAAACTATTTATTAATGGATCATATAATCTACTATACTACTAAATGTAACATAAATCTAGGTATTCGTAAAAACTACGAAGTATATGAATTATCGCATTTTAAAAGAGCATGTTATACTTGTTAATGTGACTTTTTTCCATTAAATTTTGATTTTTTCCATTTTCTAACAATTTGGAAGAAACAACAATTCACCAAGATTACTCAGATAATCTTATTCATCCTGTTGTGGTATTGGTCCACCTCATCTATGGGCCATCCCTGAGCTGTCTTTTGGTCCACCTCATTTATGGAGTTGGTCTCCTATTAATTGTCCTGGCCCAATTGGGTTGTCTACCCGACCAAGCCCATCCCCCCGTTTTGTCTTATAACTCAGCCCATCCCTTTGTGGCCCTCCCTTATATTGGCTGGTTCTTCTGGAATCCTACTATTTCTGCCTCTCCGCCTTCTCTCTAAAATGGGACTTCAGTTCGGTTACCCTAGACCTAGAGTGAGAGAGTGCCGGTTTCCTCTGAGCTTTAGCTCCGGCTTTGCCCCGGTGAGACCTTTGGAATCCTTCTGTGGGCTTCACTCTGGTCTGGTAGTGTGGTGGGTTATCTGTAGCTCCGGTGGGTTCTCTGGGCTGGGGTCTGGGTTCTTTGTGTGAGGGCTTGTTGGCTATCGCCCTTCTGTCTTCCCCGGTTGTATCCCTGGTGGTGAGTGTGAGCAAGCCTTTGGGCTTGGTGGTGATTGAGGTCTGAGCCGGTCCGGTTTCATAACAGTGGTATCAGAGCCTGGACGTTGCTGCCTCTCTCGGACACCGGAAGCTCACCGGAGAACTCCCACACCGGTAACGTCTGAAGGCACCATCGGAGAAGGTAAGTCGGGTTGTCTCTCCGTGACACCCGCTCAGGTATAAACTCAAACCCTAACTCTTGGGCTGCCGGAGTGCCACCGGCTTCTGTGATGCATGGGTATTCCGAAACCCTAGGTTGAGGAACTACCGGTTAGAATCCCAAGTTTCTGAACCGTTGCATGTGTAGATCTTATTTAGATAAGACCTGCAAAAACCCTAGGTTGGTGATACAGTGCATGAGTGGTCCAATCTGTGTCGAACTTGGCCACTGATATATGTGAACTTGCCTGTGTTGAATTTATCCTCTGTGTGATAACCTCTGAACCTGCTGTATTTTGCCCTACTTATTTTCTGCTGTATTATTTTCTTTGTGTTTTTTCCTCTGCTCTGTCAGTCTTTTTCAACTTTGCTTCCGCTTCTGTGTGGGCTGAGTTCTGGTAATTGTGTGGCTTCCTAACCCCTGTTTGGCTAGGGCACCTGAGGTTAGGGCTAAGTGATTCCCTGCCAGCCACTTCAGTGGCCCCGGAACTGTGTGGTCACTTAGTCCGCAGCCCAAGCCATCAGGGTTAAGCTCTCTTATTACCTGTATCTCTGCTGTTGTGTTGTGACTGTTATCATGGCTTCAAACCAGTATGGTATGATGCCTTTTAATGGTAAGACTGATTTTGACATTTGGAAACAAAAGATAAAATGTGTGTTAATACAACAGAAAGTTCATAGAGCTATTACTGGACAATACTTAGAAACTGAGGAAAAACCCAAACAAGTTGAAATGAATGAAATAGCCTGCTCAACCATATATTTAAACTTGTCTGATTCTGTCCTAAGAAAGGTTGGAGTCATTGAGTCTGCTAAAGACCTTTGGGATAAACTTGAGTCTCTATATACTGATACTTCCCTTCCTGGCAAACTGTTTTTGTTGGAAAAGTTTTTTAGGTTTAGGCTTGACCTATCAAAAGATATTGATGAAAATCTAGATATTTTTAACAAACTAATCCAAAACATTAAGCAGGCTGGGGATAAACATATAGATGACTACACTGCCATAGTCTTATTAAATGCTATACCTGATTCCTATAATGATGTTAAGTCTACCATAAAATATGGGAGGGATGACATAACCCTTGATATTGTTATTAATGGCCTGAGAAGTAAAGAACTTGACTTAAAACATTCTAGGAACCATCATAAGGAATCTGGGGAAGCTTTGTTTGTTAGGGGAAGGTCTAAAAGCAGGTCTAAAAACCCTAAAAAAGACAATCAGGATAAGAATGGGAGACAACCTAGCAAGAAGAGGCATAAGTCTAGGAAAAGGGTGTGCTATAACTGTGGGAACCCAGATCATTTCATAAAGGACTGTCCCCAACCCAAAAGAAATGGACAGGCCAACTCTGTAACTGATAAGGAAATTAGTGAAGAAGTGTTCATGATCTGTGATCATGCTAATTCTGCCCTGAGCAACTTAACTGAATTTGAATGGTTAATAGATTCAGGTTGTACCTACCACATGACTCCTTTTAAAAATCTGTTTGCTTCTTATAATGCTTGTGATTCTGGTTATGTGTCCCTAGCTGACAATAAGAAGTGTAAGGTCCATGGTGTGGGTGACATAAGTCTTAAGTTTGAAAATGGAACTGTTTTCAAATTAAAAAATGTTAGACATGTCCCTGATCTTAGGCACAATCTGCTTTCTGTTTCTGTTTTTGAAGAATGTGGTCTTGAGGGTAAATGGGGAAATGGGTGTATGAAGATTTTGAAAAACTCCCTTGTTTTGTTTAAAGCCTTGAAACAAAATAACCTTTATGTTGTGCATGCCAAACCTTTTTCTGAAAATGCTAATGCTGTACTCAGCGACAAGTCTGTGCTTTGGCACCAAAGACTGGGTCACATGAGTAATAGAGGATTGAATATTTTGAAACAAACTGGATGTTTTGGTAATGACTTGGTGTCACCCATACCTTTCTGTGAGGGTTGTGTCCTAGGTAAACAACATAAGGTTCAGTTTCCTGTTTCTAGCTATTCTAGTGAGCCTAAGTCTAAAGCTGTCCTTGACTACATACATGCAGATGTATGGGGTCCTTCCAGTGTCCCTACCCATGGGGGTAGGAGGTATTTTCTGTCCATAATTGATGACTTTTCTAGGAAAGTCTGGGTCTGCTTGTTAGAACATAAATCTGATGTGTATGTTAGGTTTAAAGAATGGAAAATTATGGTAGAAAATCAAACTGGATGTAAGGTTAAAACCCTTAGAACTGACAATGGCTTAGAATTCTGCAATAAGGATATGGATAGGTTGTGTGTTGAGAGTGGGATTAGGAGACACAAGATTGTGCCCTATACTCCCCAACAGAATGGCTTAGCTGAGAGAATGAATAGGACCCTCCTAGACAAAGTTAGGAGTATGTTTGCCACTTCTGGCCTCCCCAAGAAGTTTTGGGGAGAAGCTGTCAATACTGCCACCTACCTGATAAACAGATCCCCCTCTGTACCTTTAGAAGGTAAGTGTCCTGAGTCTGTCTTCTCTAAGAAACCCCTGGACTTGTCAAACTTAAAAGTGTTTGGGTGTGCTGCCTATGTACATCAACAGTCTGATAAGTTGGACCCTAGGTCTAAGAAATGCATTTTCTTAGGATATCCTGAAGGTGTTAAAGGATATAGGATCTGGGATAGGAACCAGAGTGGTTTTAAGGTCATTATAAGCAGAAATGTTGTGTTCAATGAAAATGACTTTCCCTGCTTAGTTCAAAATGTGACTGACCCTCAAACTGTGCATGATGGCACCCCTCCTAGTGAGGTGGAGCCTATCCAGACCACTGCTGCACCTCTAGTGAATGAGTCCAGTACTCCTGATTTGACCAACACTATGCATGACACCCACTCCACCTCTAGTGAGGTGGAGCAGCCCAGTAGTAATGATGAAAATTTGCATGATGTGATTGTTCAATCTGATTTTGCTGATAATGAAGAACTTGGAGAAATCCAAGTTGAGAATGAGAGTCTAGATGATTATGTGTTAGCCAGAGATATGACTAGAAGAAACATTAAAAGGATTTCTGATAGTATGACTGACTATGCTTTTCACCTGTATGATACTTCATTATTTGCTTTCTCTGTGTTTGAAACTCTTGAGTTGAATGAGCCTAAAACCTACCAGGAAGCCCTTGCCTCTAGAGAATCTAAAAATTGGCTATGTGCTATGCAAAGTGAGATAGAATCTCTTAAGTTGAATAAAACCTGGACCCTAGTTCCTAGGACTCCTAATTGTTCTGTTGTTGACTGCAAATGGCTTTTCAAAGTTAAAGAAGAACCAAATGACATTAGGTTTAAAGCTAGGTTAGTGGCAAAAGGTTTCACTCAAAAGGAAGGGGTAGACTATGCTGAAATTTTTGCTCCCGTAGTAAAATTCACAACAATTAGGATGATGCTTGCCCTAGTTGCCCATAATGACTGGGAGATGAAGCAGATGGATGTTACCACTGCTTTCCTTCATGGTGAACTAGATAAACAGATTTTCATGAGCCAACCTGAGGGTTTTATTGACCCTAAGTACCCCAGACATGTCTGTCTACTTAGGAAGGCCCTCTATGGCCTGAAACAGTCTCCCAGACAATGGAATATCAAGTTTGACCAGTGTATGTCTTCCCTGAGTTTCAAAAGGTCTGATTCTGACCCTTGTTTGTATTTTAAGAATACTGCTGCTGTACCTGTTTTCTTGTTAATCTATGTTGATGACATGCTTATCATTAGCCCCTCTGTGAATGCTATTAAGATAGTTCAAAAGTGCCTTTGTGAAAACTTTGCTATGAAAGATCTTGGAGATGCTAAGAGAATCCTAGGGATTAATATTCTTAGGGATAGGAGTAGGTGTACCTTACCCTGAACCAAACCTCCTATCTTGAAAAGGTCTTGAAAAAGTTTAAAATTGACTCTGCCCAACCTGTGAATGTTCCCTTAGCACCCCACTTTGTGCTAAGCAAGGATCAGTCCCCAAGGACTGCTCCTGAGATAGATAGGATGAAAGTTGTACCCTATTCCAGTGCTATAGGGTCAGTCATGTATCTCATGGTAAGCACAAGGCCTGATATAGCCTATGCTGTTAGTTGCTTAAGTAGATATATGGCAAACCCTGGTATGTCTCACTGGACTGCCCTTAAATGGCTCCTTAGATACCTTAGGGGTACACCTTCTCATGGTCTTGTTTTTTCTAAAACTGAAACTGGCATTTTACTTACTGGTTATGTTGACTCCAATTATGCAAATGATAGGGACAATAGAAAGTCTACTACTTCCTACATTTTTACTCTTTGTGGTTCCTGCATAAGTTGGAAATCTCAACTTCAACCCATTGTTGCACTGTCCACTACTGAATCTGAATACGTGGCAGCCACTGAGGCCTTTAAAGAGGCTATTTGGCTTAAACGAATGCTAACTGAAATTGGTTTTCTTAAGCAGGTTGTGACAGTGTACTCTGATAGCCAGTCTGCTATCCAATTATGCAAGAATCCTGTATTTCATGACAGGACCAAGCATATTGATGTCAGGTTTCATTTTATTAGGAATATTGTGGATGCAGGTTGGATAAAGCTGTCCAAGATACCTTCAGAATTTAACCCTGCAGATATGGGGACTAAATGTCTCACTTTTGAAAAACTGTTGTCTTGTAAGCGTATTCTTAATTTAGATTGTGACTAGATAAGAACTGTAAAACAAGAAAAACCGGCGATGATGATTCTCCCTTTCACGTTGTGCTCTACACCACCAGGGGGACCAATAAGGTGGAGATTGTTGTGGTATTGGTCCACCTCATCTATGGGCCATCCCTGAGCTGCCTTTTGGTCCACCTCATTTATGGAGTTGGTCTCCTATTAATTGTCCTGGCCCAATTGGGCTGTCTACCCGACCAAGCCCATCCCCCCGTTTTGTCTTATACCTCAGCCCATCCCTTTGTGGCCCTCCCTTATATTGGCTGGTTCTTCTGGAATCCTCCTATTTCTGCCTCTCCGCCTTCTCTCTAAAATGGGACTTCAGTTCGGTTACCCTAGACCTAGAGTGAGAGAGTGCCGGTTTCCTCTGAGCTTTAGCTCCGGCTTTGCCCCGGTGAGACCTTTGGAATCCTTCTGTGGGCTTCACTCTGGTCTGGTAGTGTGGTGGGTTATCTGTAGCTCCGGTGGGTTCTCTGGGCTGGGGTCTGGGTTCTTTGTGTGAGGGCTTGTTGGCTGTCGCCCTTCTGTCTTCCCCGGTTGTATTCCTGGTGGTGAGTGTGAGCAAGCCTTTGGGCTTGGTGGTGATTGAGGTCTGAGCCGGTCCGGTTTCATAACACATCCTAAATACCTTTGAGTTACCTTCTTCCTGAACAAGGGGTGGACCCAGACCAACAACAATATTAATATTAATAGGGCCATGGCCCGGCTTGGTTGGACGCTAATGAAAGAACTTTTTTTCATAAATTTGATAGGATTAATAGGATAATCAACTCAATTAATAAGATTGATAGATTTATTTAATCAACTAAGAATAGTATTCATATTTATAATTTCAATTACAAACAGCTCATTTCAAGATCTAAGTAATCATTAAATAATAAGCATGGGACATTTTATCAACGTTGGTGTATAAACGTAGCTTCTTAAAGAGGTTACGGTTGTATTTTTCTGACCATAATAGAAAGGATAATATTAATAATAACAACAATAACAACAAAAATCACAATAATAATAGTTCCTTCCTCTCTACTTCTTTTGCCAACTTTCTCACTTGGTCATCCCAAAACGATTTGTCACTTTCTTATTTGGTCATCTCAACAACAAACTTCTCTTCATTACTCATGTCAAGATTGTCAACCAAACTTGCAAAAATTTAGGCATTGGAGGGAGTAAAGTATATAGTTATAAGTTATAACAATATCTTCAAGTTTGAAGAAAAGATGAATGCTGCACATTACAGCATAGCCATGATTCAAGGTACTGGCTATCAATGTGTTATCCTTCTTAGCTCTTCTGCATAAGAGGACTTCATCGATGGTTAGGTGCCATATGTCATTTAGTGCATAAGTACGACCAAAGGCAAGCAAAACAAACAGTTATTTGTACTGCCGAGGCATAGTTGTATTAAAGTGTAGAAAGAGAAGTATACCAAAATTACAAAGGCAAATGGGCTTTTATTATCATTATTGATTCAAATTTGAAAGACAATGAAGTGGCATTACCCAAGTAATGAGACCAACACGAACGACCTTGTAGCCCATAATCAATTCCTATAAAGCTGTACCACCTCTCCATATTCACATGAGGTCCATGAGGAGTTTACTATATCAGCATAGGTACCTCAAAATATAGACAAACAAGAATAATTCCCTTCTAAGTTTTCAGGAAATGGTTGTATATCAATACCTAACACTATAGTATGAAAACAATAAGATTCTAAGCAAGTCTCTCTGGCCACACAGTGAAAACGATAATCAACATACTTTTTTTGAGGGGAAAAAGAGTCTCCTGATTCTTTAGGACTTTGAAACCATCATGCTAGGAGCATGAGGAAGCCGGAATTTCAGGCTGCCTCCTTGGAGAATAGCCTCTCCTTCAAGAGGATTAGTAAAAGGGTCATACTGTTTCCTGCAACCTGGACAGCGTCCATCCTCCTCAAGAATTCTCTTGTGGCAGAAGAGGCAAAGCTTAAACCCACACAAACAAGGGATAAAACTTGTATCAGTGAAATCCAGATCTTCGTAACATATGGGACATGAAGTGGGGGAAACTGATAAGTTCATTGGGAAGTCATACTGTTGGGCCAAATTGGGCAGGTTTGGAGGGCGCAATGTATCACCAGCCCCCCATGCTCGGCGGTAATTAACATGATGCCTTAATCCCAACCCTCCACTCTTATCAACATCAGAACCTACTTCTGTCTGAGAAATGGACTGCACACCATTATAATTTTGACGAGCTACTTGTGAATCTAATGAACAGGGCTTACAATGTCCCTTCTCATCTGTGGCTGCCAAAGCATCAGCAACAGCTTCCCAATCATCCCCTTCCTCATCTTCATCACTTATACTACCACCTAAACAACAACTACTACTCGTGTTGCTCATGGAAATTAACATGTAAATCATATTCTTCCGTTCTAAAGGTCACAACTTTCTGCTTGGGAAATTTGCTCTTCACTATAGCAAAAAGTCCAATCACAGAGGAAAAAAGAAGTAAGTTAAACAAGAACACCATACAGATACTAATCCAATGGGTTACCAATCAACATGATGAAAATTGAAATTATAAAAACAGTAAAATGGATAAAGAAAATTATAGAGAACCAAAATCAGAGGGAAACGCCTTTTTGAGTTGTGATACCTTGAGAAACCGGCTGCTCGCGAAGAGCATCCAGCTTACATTGCTTAAATTTTGCCAAATGATCAACCTGAAATTTTCAGAGAAGATGAACGCCAGATAAAATAGTTACTTCAATCACATTAGATAACATGTTATACACACACAATTACACAAAAACATATAAATATGGAAACAAAAGTACATATCCGTAAACAAATATAAGCTTACCTTCTTTTTCTTGGAAAAATCTTTGGAGCTAGAAGAGGCAATGGGGATCGACGGGCATGAATCAGAAAACATGGCGGCCGAAAGTGAGCGGACGCGATGAACCTGTGAAAACCCCTGATTTGATCGGACGTACAACTCAGTTTCACGAGGTAAAAACAATGGCGATTCAGAGGGGAAGGAAGAAACGGGCATTTATTTAATTTAAAGGAGCAACATGTGGCGGTATGGGCATGTGTCCAGCAAGTTTAGCAAAATTTGTACAAAACTTTTTAAGGTCAAATTGTTTTTGCATTATTCATTTTTGCTTTTTGTGAAAACCCATTTTTTTTATAAAGCGAAAAAATTGTCCGTGCATAAACAATTTGACTATTATGTAAAATGGTGTTACACCATGATGAAATGCTTTCAATACTACCATTACTACACGTGTTTTATGCATAAATTTAGAAAACTTCTTGACGACTTCATTAGTCTATTCATATAGACATCATTAATTTCACTTACAAACTAGTAATTCTTTCATAAACACCAGCAGTAAGACATGTAGTACTGCCTACAAATACTAGAATGATCACATGACTTTTAAAATGCATTATTTAATACCACATCCGTCCTACTAACATTGGAACATCAGGAGTGACAAGTTATTAAAAAACAAGGTTATGTGATTGATATTGAATTGAAAAAATAAAAATAAATTAAAAATTGTTTAGAACCATACAAACTTTACCAAGTTTAGTATGGGAAAATCTTAGCAGGACGAGGGAGTACTATGATAAAATTTCTCTCAATAAATCAATATGAGAAAAAGTTTTGGAATTACAAATAAACATTTTCATTCCCTAAATAACAATAATTATTGCTAGACTATAGAAATACTATCAATTATGACAATAATTGCCATATTTCAAAGTCTATTAATGACAAAATATAACGGTAAATTTTGGAAGATACTCCTATTTTTGGGGAACATAATACCTCTCTTTTAGAGTTATATTATAAGGAGTACATAGTACATTGTTTTACTACTATTTGAAAATTTTCCTATAATATTTTGTAAGACGTTATTATTAGTTTATTACTTAATAGTTTCAAGTTTCATGGTATACATAAATACCATTATTTTAGAAAATATAGAAGTAAATTATGTTAACAAAGAGACTTTTAGATGTACACAAACGTGCACAAACAAATTTTTCCGTTTTAGAGATTGTGTTTGATCCAATTAGGGATGGATTCGGGCCGGGTCGGGCCCGGGCCGGGCCTAGGCCCGGTCGGGCCGCCGGTTCAAGAACAGTGGGCCCAGGACCGGCCCGAGGGTTGGACGGGTCCGGTTCGGGCCGGGCCACCCGCCCGGGTCACGGGTCGGGTCCGGTTCGGGCCGGGCCGGTTAATTTTTTTTTTATAATTTATATTTTATATTTTATAGTTTGATACGAGTATTAAAAACAAACTTCAATTGCATTTATTTGAAATGAAATAGGAACTACATTTGAAAATTAAAACAAACTTTAAGACATAAACATTTTGAAAATTGTAATCAATCGGAACTTCCCGCACCTCCCGATCCTTTGGCTTTGTCACATGACTTCATATGCTTGATTGTCATCCCGAATCCGCCTGAAGCCCCCATAATACATTTTTTTTCGCACCATTTACAAATTGCGTACCACATCCCGGTCTTCGGGTCCTTCTGCTTATCAAAATTATACCGTATAATGGCATTTTGATTTTCCATCTTAACTTCTTGGAGAGTTGGAGAAGAGAATTAGAGAGTAGATATATAATATATTGGAGAATAAGAGAATTAGAGAGTAGAGAGTTAAGAATAGGATTTAGGAAGAATTGGAGAAGAGATATGAAAAAATGTTTAAGAGTAGGAGAATTTATAGGTTTTTTTACCCCCCACCCCCCCCCACCCCCACCCCCTACCAGCCAACCCCCCCCCCCCCCGGACCCCCCCTTTACCCCACCCAACGGCTATATAGCCGTTTGGGTTGTCCCCAGCCCCACCCCAAGGCCTCAACGGCTAGTAGCCAAAAATTAAAAAAAAAAAAATTAAAAAAAATAGACCCGGACCCGGGCCCGACCCGGCCGGGTCACAAAAATGATGAACCGAGCCCGCCCCACCCCTTCCCCCCGGTTCGGGCCCAGACCCGGTCCCGGACCGCCCGACCGGGCCGGTCCCGGGCCCGCACAGTACCGGGCCGGGCCGGGTCACGGGCCGGGTGGCCCGAACCGAATCCATCCCTAGATCCAATAAGAGATTGCGCAAGAATGATGGCATTTTCTAAAAATAACCCCTCCTCCCTAAACCCTAAAAAATCGGCTCTCCCAAGTCCCAAGCGGTCATAGGGAATCTGGCCAAGTGGTAATTGAGTAACCAGAATGAGCAACTAGTCATGTGCTAGTTGGAAATGGACTTGCGGACCATAAATATTCAGGGCCCAATACTGGCCTGGGTTAGAACGGGACCGGGCCAGGCAATTTTTTTTTTTCTTAGAATTAATTCGAACCCCCATACCGACCCACCTAGAACCAGCCCAACCCGAAAAATTAAAAAAATATATATTTGGGCCCAGCCGGGCCAGTCCATCTATTTTGAAACCTGTAGCCCGCCTCTATAAGCCCCCGGTTCAGGCCCTAGTCCCAGTCTCGGACCCCAGGGTCAGGACATCAGGTCAGGCCTGTACAAAAACGGGCAGGGTCCTAGGTCGGACTGAACCCGCCCAGTCCACCCTTACGGAGTGCAGACCACCATATGACCTCTGTCACCCGCCCTTCACTAGGGCATTAGTCCAGTACTGAAACCTGTAGCCCGCCTCACTGGGTGAAAAAAGTGAGAGATGCCATCCAAAACCGTGCCCATTCAAAGTTATTCAATTAACTCCCTCAGAAAACTTCATCTTCATCAATGATGGGCAAAAATTGTGCAATTTTTTTCCTTCAAGTATATAAAATCATCAGGTATCAATTCACAACAAAAGCAGCATTGCTGGTGCAAAGAATTGTAAGACGCAACCAACAATGTATTTTTTTAGAATCACCACGCCACAATCTCTATAAACTGAGCACAGCTAGAAAATAAAGAACAGAACGATATCCAGAAATGATAGGTGACAATGGTTGTGAATCATGACAATCATGATGAAATTTAGATATAGCTGTCTATCAGGGATTTCCGCATTTCATCAACGATAGCACCAGGACGTGAACCCTCGCTCAACTTGAATACACTGGTAATGACACTCAACTCTGTCGCGGTGGTGTCAGAGCCACAAAATGCCACCCAGTCGTTCACAGTTAACCCAGCAGCAATCACTTCACTGCCACGGTTCACAGATCCTGCCACCAGAGGAACTTGGACGAGAGTTGAAAGTTCATCCAAATCTTCAATGGATGTGTGTGGATGCACCTGCATGCACACAAAACAAGCACAACAATGAAATCAGTCGGGCATTTCACGTTTGGTTTATAATGGGTTGAGACTCGGAGGAATTATTGCTAAAATAACTACATTTAGTTTGTTTAAATTGTTTGGTTTGGATTTAATATTATTTTTAATATAAATTATGGTTTGGATTTGGTTTCAGTTCAGTCCAGATTGATACAGTTAGAAAAAACATGCCACACTAAAATCGCGTTACATATTGTACATATTAGTTTGGTGTGGTTTGGTTCGGATGTTCGGTCAACCCGAACCAAATGTCCATCCCTAATAGAAACTTCCTCCACAGGCCCCAACTCAAACCGGATTACAATTTAATTAGGCTTGTTTGGTACAGGTTACCAAACAAGCCTAATTACTAGAGAAGAGGGAATAGTCTCAATGTAAGGAAACATAGTGCTTACCAAGCCACCATTGTTCGAAAGAGCACAATAGCTGCCAACAAGAATATTTCCTGCTACTGTCTGCCTAAAAACTTCAACCCCAAGGATATCTTTGATCAACTCTTCAGTTTCCTTAACAGCCCCCAGAAAAAACAATGCAGCAGGAATGAAGATAAAGATATTTGGATAAAATATGCATTAGCACAGAGGCTGAGGAAGACTAACTATGAACACGAACTGATTAAATCAAACCTATTCACATAGCATTACTCTCCACAAGCAATATCTTGCCGTTTTTTTGGGAAAGAAGCAATATCTTGCCTTGAAAACCCAAATTTGAATCGTTTGAGATTAATATCAAGAATAATAATTCCATAATGATAACACATTTTATCTGTTAATTTAACAAATAATAAGTGCATGCCCATCATTTAGATAATCACATAAGCCTTTTTAGTCATTCTCTTTGGACTGTAACTCAAAATAGATCTACTCATATATCAAAGGAAGCAAGACAAAATAATAACCAGCCAACATAACCCATACTTCCTACGGAAAGATGGCATGCAGTGTCAGAGGGGCACAGAAATTCTCCCATGAAAAACAAAAAAAAAAAGAGAAACATTTGTGTTAAACGTCATTTGAAAATTTCTTTCGAATCAAAAGTTTCTCATTTTAAATAGATTTAAAAAAAATCTGATCCATCATCCATGTAAACTCTCCCAGATAAGTAAGGATGGAAAGATGTGCTTTTACCTTATCAAGATCTGCATGTATAAGAGCAACATGGTCATTGCAAGCAATGCAATTCCCTAAAGCAGATAGTTTCTCCTCAACACGCTGAACAACAACACTATCTGGTAAACTGTTTCTCAGGTGTTGAAGTTCTTCCAGCAGGAAGACAGAGTCACACAATATAAAAGCTAAGTTAATCATTCATCAAGTCAAATCCATATATATTCATCACTACATCCAACAAGAGTTTTAGAAAAAGGGCACCCATGTGCACATTGGCGCCACTGTAAAGCGAGGGTCTCGTGAAGGGTCCCACCACAAGGGTGTATAGGGGCAAGTCTTCTCTTGTCATTTTGACAAGAAACCACTCCCAAGACTTGAACCCGTGACCTCTCAGTTGCAATACCTTAACCGGTGTGCCAAGGTTCCCCTTCATCTATCAAAAGTTTAAATAATACTAAAGGCTCCCCTTCATCTATCACAAGTTTAAATGATACTAAATAGTTTAAGCTATATAATTGTTATTTTACTCCATACATTCAATATGATGTAAACTAATTTAGGTAAAAATTGTTCTTTTTATATTTTACTTCACGCATTCACCATGGGTCATTCGGAAACAGTCTCTGGGGTAAGGCTGCGTACATCTGACCCCCCTTACCCCGCCCTAGGTGGGAGCCTTTGCGGCACTTGGATAATGATGATGAATGAATGAATGGATTCAGTACTATTTTATACTATAACAACATTCAAGCCTTAGTCCCAACAGATTTTGGGTTCAAAAACTGAGACTCCTAAAAAAACTATCCACCAAACAGGCTTATATCTTCTTTAAAGCTTAGGTTACGTTTAGAGAATTTAAGAGGGGAGGGGAGGATTGAATTTTGTTTTCTTAATTTATGTTTACTGGTGTTGACTGTTGAGCAAAAGTAGAGTTATGATTTGTTGGATCAGTTTAAGAGAATGTATTGTGTTGATAATAAAAAAATTTAGTACTTTACCAAAGATAACCCATTAAAAGCCCCCTCCCTTCCATTGGGGTTCTCCTTGGAAATGGTAAATTAAATAGTTTAAGAAGGGTAAATGTAAAAATAGTTATTTAATGTACATAAAATTCAGAAAAGACAGATAGAAGAAACAAGGAAATGTGATCAACCTGGACAATTAAATAGGAACTGGGAGTATATTCTTAGAGTTGATAACTATATATGAATCCGAATAGGTAGCAAGTATAAGACATTCAGGCACTCAATTAAAATAAATATCCTAAAGATATTATTCATACAGCATATATGCATCTGCACAAACAACAAACACATGTTTTTTCAATCATTAGCTCACCTTGGTCAGTAGTAGTATGAGGCAAAATGAGCCCATTTTTGTTTCCTGTGGTGCATAAAGAAAACTGCAAGTTAAATCTCGTATGATCGTATCCCTCTTCCGTAACACAAGTATATATCACCCAACAAGCCATTTGGTACTTACCAGCACAAAGCCGTCCAACTATCCGCGTTCCAGCTATGGATGTTTTAATTACTGGAATGACATCTGCGAGCTCCTCTTCAAATGTGCTGCAAACAACACAACCATTCATTTCAACATACAAATTAGAAATGACACCTGTGCAATAGACGCTCGCGAACCTGTAAAAGTTTTCTGATCCTCCGATTGCGACCAAGCAGTAAGCATTTGTCAGCTTGGAGAACACCCCAATATCACACGAATTCTCAAACTGCAACCCTGCACCGGAAATGATTTAGATAAGAATACTAAAATTTCACGGAACAGTCATAATAATGATTTGTTAATAACGAGTTCTTACTATATGCCATGGTTAGAACGAAACCTCGAGCGCTTTCTCCTGCTCTAAAACCACTCGCGACCTTAAACCCTCGAGCGCTTTCTCCTTCTCTAAAACCACTCGCGACCTTAAACCCTCGAGCGCTTTCTCCTTCTCTAGAACCCACTCGCGGCCTTAAAATCTCCTCGGCAGGTCACGAAAACAACCCCTCACAAAGTTCTCCCGTCTAAACCCTAGCTCTTCCGTAATGTTCCCACGGATTTGAAATTTCAGGAAATTAAAATATGGGTATGGCCTGGGCGGTTCAGGATGAGATTTGGGTACGGCCGGCATTTCAGTGGAAAACGTTAAGTTCCATAAATAACTTTTCGGTTGGTCACTCCTTAGGTCACTCTTATGGTTCAAAAAACTAAATTATCAAAGTCCTTTTGTAATCCGTCAATTTATTTCACTAGTCAAACCATATGTCCCAATATGATGATATTACAATCCACTGAATACCAAATATGTCCATCATTCTGTTTCTAACCATCCTTTTTTCATCTTCAAAATTCAAATTCAATTTTTTTACTTCAGAGAGGTCTTGGTCTGGGTCTGGGGTTAAATAGGGAGGAAACTGGTTTCATAAAATTTCGAACCAAAATGGTCTTGAACCGAATATCAGGTGTTTAAACGGTTCTATGGATTTTTATCGTGAACCAAAACTGTATCATTTTAAAATGGGTACAAGACTCATTCTAGTATTGTATTATGCGCACACATACTTCGTATATTAACTTATACGTATTATACCCATGCGATGCATCAAACATTAATATTTTTTAATTTAACTTTATTGATTATTTGATGACAAATAGCAAAAATATATGCACTTTCAAGTTTCAATAATAGCAGTGATTAAGTGACTGATAGACTATATGTCTAGAGAGAAGTGAAAGCTAGAGAGAGAAGTGATTTGTATTAAATGAGTTTCGAACTCTTACAACTACTCCCAAGGGGAGTATTTATAGGGAAAAGCGGGCTGGGCTCCCATGTCTTTGGCTTGGGAGACCCATTACAATATAAGACCTCTATTGGCCTAATTACATTCAGATATATGAGCTAAGTATGGAAGTAGGTCTAGCAGACGAAGCTCTTGGAAATGTACGTCTGGCTGACGAAGGTGTGGCAGACGAAGCTCTTGGAGACGTACGTCTGGCTGTGGCAGACATAGTCCTCGGAGACGTACGTATGGCTGTGGCAGACGAAGTCTTTGGAGACGTACGTCTGGCTGTGGCAGACAAAGTCCTTGGAGACGTACGTCTGGCTGTGGCAGACGAAGTCCTTGGAGACATACGTCTGGCTGACGGAGTGCTGAAGGCCGTTCGTCCCCGGGTGACTATTACGTGTTGGAGGTCTTACGTCCCCCGAGCCTTCGTATGTACTGGAGGTCATACGTCCCCGAGGTGATCCATGTGCTGAGGCCGCCCGTCCCCGGGGTGTTCCTTGTGCTTGACGACGTACGTCCCCGGGGCGTTCATTGTGCTGGAGGTTGTACGCCCCCAGGGTGTTCCATGTGCTTGACATCATACGCCCCGAGGTCTTGCATGTAGCTGGAAGTATGTGGGTCATGGGGTCTGGACCCATATATTCCATCAGGAGTCTCCCACTCTCTGAGCTGAGACGCAGACGAAGTGAAAGGGAGTAGATCTTTGCTGTCTTGATGCTTTTGGCCTTCGGAGGATTACCTGGGAGTTCTTGCGTTTCTGGCCGAAGGCGGTGCCGTAATTGGTGGCTGCCTTTTGTCCCTCATTTTGAGGACGATGGATGTCCTTCATCTTGAGGATGATGGATGTCCTTCATCTTGAGGGCGATGGATGTCCTTCATTTCGAGGACGATGAACGTCCTTCATCTTGAGGACGATGGATGTCCTTCATTTTGAGCACGATAAACGTCCTTCAACTTGAGGACGATGAGTGTTCTTTATCTTGAGGACGATGGAGGTCCTTTCAATGGACGTTGTGCGCCCATGGTTTTTGAGGACGATGAATTTCCTCTGTGCTTTTGACCTAGCCGAAAGTGGACGTCCGTGGTGTCCTTGTCATTTTGGGCGACGGTGGATCACATGTTTGAGGACGTCTGTGGCTTGTGGTCCTTTGTCATTTTTGAACTTGTTTATCTTTTGATCTTTTTGGAAGATGTGGAGGCTGATGTAGTTCCCCACTCCTTGAGGCACATGTAATGAGGTGAAAAGGAGTAGAGTAATGCACGTCTTCAACATGCGGCCGAGGGTCGACACCTTTTGATCCACAATGGGGAGATGCCTCGTTAAAAACCTCATTAGGAAAATTCTTGTGGGAAAATCCTAATGAGGGAAAAAGAGCACACCAGATGCCCCAAAATGAACTCCAAGGGGTGAACCCTTCGGCATGGGTGTGGAACTGCAGCGGTGCCCGTCTGCTGAGGGGACGCTCGCCTACTGGTAAGGACGACGGCATTGATGAGCCGGTCCGAATATGAGGACGAGGCTATGGATGTGTGTCTGAATATGAGGACGACAGTGGTGATGAGCCATGCGTCATATGAAGGCGACATTCACTATCCGAGAATGGAATGACGAGCCCAATCGCTAGCTCAGACGTCCGGTGCTGGGGAAGTCGGTCTTTGAGATGTAGGATCACGCAGAGGCTGAGATGCCGTTCGTGATCAGAGGATGAGGTGATGATGAAGTTGTTCATCAGGTAGAGACGATGGTCTCCATTCTGGAAGGGATGGAGAGCCCGATCGTTGACTCAAGATGCCAAGGCCGAGGATCCGGTCGTGATATGAGGATGACGACATTGAGGGGCTGATCCAAAAATCCATGCAATGGTCGCCATCCGGTAAAGGAATGGCTAAGACCGGTCTTGAGGTAATCACGCCAAGGCCGAGGGGCCGGTCGTGATATGAGGATGACGACACTGAGGGGTCGGTCCGAAAATCCATGCAACGGTTGCCATCCGGTAAAGGAATGGTTAAGACCGGTCTTGAGGTAAGGGATCATACTGAGGCCGAGGAGCCGTTTGTGATCTGAGGATGTACGGTGTTTAGGAGCTGTTCGTCGTAAGGGCGACGGTCCCCATCCTGGAGGGGATGAAGAGCGATGTCGCTGGATGAAAACGTCCAGCGCTGGGAGCCGGTCTTGAGGATAGATAATTATGTCGAGGCCGAGGGCCGTTCGTGGTTTGAGGACGAACGACGTTGGGGATCCAATATGTAATATGATGATGAGGCAATGTTGAAGCCAACCATCATGTAAGCCCAAGACTCTCGGCGCCGAGGAAGCTGGTCTTGAGACATGTTATCACGCCGACGCCGAGGGGCCGGGCGTGATGAGCGGATGGCGATGCTTAGGGACCGATCCACAATGCTGACGACGAGGCGTTGGTGAGGCCGATCGTCATACAAAGGTGATGGTCCTCATCCTGGAAGGGATGAAGAGCCCAATCGACAGTTCAAGACGCTCGGTGTTAGGAAGTCGGTCTTGAGATAAAGGATCACGTTGAGACCGAGGGGTCCGTCGGGATCTAAGGATGTCGGCGCTGATGAAGCCGTTCGTCACATGAAGGCGAGGGTCGCCATCCAGGAAGGGATTGGCGAGCCCACTCGCTGGCTCAAGATGCTCGGCGCTGAGGAGGTCAGTCTTGAGATAAGGGATCACGTTGAGGCCTTGGGGCCATTCGTGATCTGAGGACGTCAGCGCTGATGAAGCCGTACGTCATGTGAGGACCATGCTTTGGACCCTAGCTTGAAGTTGAAAGGCGGCGTTGGACGCATGTCTTTTGACGACGCTGACGTTGATGAAGTCGTGCGTCAAGTGAAGGACCAGGCTTTTACGTTGATTTGAAGTTGAAGGACAATGTTGGGGACGCTCATCCTTTCATGACGATGGCATAGTTGAAGCCGTTTGTCGTGTAGAGTGTCGTGCTTTTATGCTGGCCTGAAGTTGGACGGCATTGGGGACGCTCGTCTAATCCGCATGTATGGTCTTGCTTTGTTCATAATGCGTAGTGTTTGCCTGATATGTACTTAGCCAAATATGTGGCTTGATTTGTGGGGATTTTATTTTTATTGCTTGAGGGCAGCGAGTGCACGGTCCTTCGCCTTTCCCTCTTTTATTTCTTTCTGTTTACTTATTTGAGTGAGGAGTGGGAGGTCCTTCTTGCAGGCTCGACCGAGGGGGTTGCTATTCTCTCGGCCGATAGGGAGTCCAAGAGGGCAGCTGTCCGGCCTCTGGCGCTAGATCGTCCCTTGATCTTGGGGGTCTCGTCGGCTATTTACGATGCGGGCTAGGCTTTTGGTCGGTTACCGACGGCTATCATTTCCCCACCCCAAGTGTGGGGATTGTGTCACCTCGGCCATTCTTTCAGGCCTGTCGCCGTGCAATTTAGCGCGGGGACAACGCGGTGAGCTTCCCGTTTCAAGATGCGGGCCATTTTGTAGGTCCCTCGTCCTGGGACATCGTCGGCCATACCTGAGCGTTTCGCTCTAAGGGGACAAAACGACGTTCTTTGTTGTGTGGCGTCGTTTGCCATACCTGAGCGTTTCGCTCGAAGGGGCCGATGCGGCGTGCTTTGTTGTGTGGCGTCCTTTACTTAAACTTGACAAGAAATAAGCGGAACACAGTAGGTGTGTTGTTCATGGCAACGGCTTTTATTAAGATCACTCACTCAAGGCCGAGGGTGGTAACCTTCTCAACAACCTATATAGGAGTTAGCTTCTCAATGAGCTTCTGACCTTGGGGTGGGGGCTCTGTCGTCTGCTCCCTCTTCGGATTGCTAATAGAACTTCAAGTTGAAGGACGTTCATCGAGATGTAGGGCCCTTCGTATTTTGAGGGATAAGTCGTCCGTCGGCTTGCTGGCTCAGCCTTTCGTCGGCTTGCTGGTAAAACTTCACCATGGAGGCCCACCCGTCGGCCGTGCGTCCCTTCAGAGAAGGACAGTCAGCGGATGTGACACTTCTTTGGCTGGGGCTCCTCGAAGTCCTCGTCGTCGCTGAGCCTCCCAATTTTACTTTTTCGTCGAGGTGTCCCCTTCCTGATTGCCAGTGGAGTTCCTCGGGGTACCTTTGACAAATTGGTCGAGTTCACCCCGTTGAATCAAACGCTCAATGACTTTCCTCAGCGCGACGCAGTTGTCGGTATTATGGGAGGTGTTCTTGTGGTAACAACAATAAGTGTCGCCCTGGTGGATGGCGTAGATTTCCTTGGCTGACCGGGGATCTCTGGGGATGAGACCTTGCTCGTCCGGACAGTCGAGGATGGTATCCACCGAGTGTGTGAGCAGAGTCCTTGGTACGCCCATCCTCGGCTTCCATGGGTGCTCTTTCTGGCTCTGGCGGGCATGGCCTCCGCCTGAAGATGCGCTTGGAGCCGACACATTGTTTATCTTCTTTGATGGTTGGCCTTCATCCTTCTTGCGGGAGTGGAGCTCATCGGCGTGAGTGTACAAGCTCCCTCGTTGGAGTGCCTTGGTGTATGACCTCGACGGGTCAGTGATGAGGCTCCTCGCGTAGGGGCTACTGCGGAGAACGCCTTGGAAGAGGACGAGGAGGTTGCGCTCATAGGCACCTTCGACCTCGTCTGTCTCCTTCATCCATCGGTCGATGAAAGACCGGAGTGATTCATCATGTTGTTGTTTGATGGAGAGGAGATGGGAGAAATGTTTCTTCACGCGCTTCCTTCCGGCGAAGTGGGTGAGGAAACGTTGGGCAAGATCTTGCCATGAGTCCACGCTTCCTTCAGGCAGCGCGTTGAACCACTCGTACGCTGGTCACTCAAGAGTGGAGAGGAACCAACAACAGAGGTATTCATTAGACGCATTTACCATCAGCATTTTGTTCTGATAGTGGCTGAAATGCCATTGGGGGTCAGGGCGGCCGTCATAAGGCTTGATGGCACTGCCCCGATACTTCTCGGGTATTGAGGTTGAGAGCACCCTTGTGGTGAAGGGAGTTTTTGTTCTGATTTGGATAATGGGGTCGCCACGTCCGTCGGTCAGTTCCCGCTCCAGGACGTTGACCTTGTGCAAGAGGTCATTGTGGTCGGGGTCTCTGGATGCAGCGGCTATACGTACCTCGGCCATTTGCTTTGCTTCCGTCTGAGCGAACCTCCTTTCAAGTTGGGCGATGACCTCGCCTCAGGGGTCTTTGACGGCCATAGTGGCGACGTGCGTCCCCACGCGAGTTGCTTGGGCCGTGTTGATGTGGCGATGTGTGTCATCCTCATGTAGTTTGCCCTTGCATTTGTCAAGGCAGGGCCGATCCGCTGTCTAGGATACAGACCAGAAGCTCTCCCTTGGTGAGCCAGGCTCACGTTCACCAATCCATCCCGCTAGCCTCTCTGATGCTGGCCGATGACTCGCGTCCCCTAGCCTACTGAAGACCGAGGCTCTACGCACCGGGGTTGGTCCAGCTCGACGGGGGGAAGCAAGATCGGAATGGGATGCCGTGTCCTGGGCCACGACCCCCTCCTCGTTGTTGATGTTCATGACCAACGGGTGAGGAGGAGGAGGCAGTGTAGCGGTGTTCTCCCCCGTCCTTGGCATCAGTGCGCTGAGGACGGTGGGGTTCTGAGCCAGGTTGGCTATGATGGCCAGTAGAGCGACCTGAAGCTGAGGGTCAACAGTGGGAGTAATATGTTGTCTCGAGACGTTGTCGCCTTTCTCGCAGGGGCGGACTCACTAAGGGTCCCACGGGGTCCCGGGACCCCGCGTACTTCCAAAAAATGTCTATATATTTTATATATTTTATTTAAAATTTACTTATAAATGTATATATAACACAAAAACAAGTATGAGTACCAAAGAATGGAGCAGAGCAATGGAGGAAAGGCTTTAAAAACCTTTACTTTTCGTGGAGGTGCAATGATCGATTCCCTCTTACTCCTATTCCTCTTTTTTTGATTTATTATTGTAAAAGATCACAACTACATCCTTTTGCCTTTTTTAAAAATTCCCAACCTTACACTTTACATAATTCAATTAATTATTAAAATTTCTATTATGATTTTCCATTATTAAGTGAAGAATTGAATAAAATAATTGGTGGATACGAAATTAATTTGACTCACAATACACATGATCAACATGTTTATTTTGAATCTTTAGAAGCTTATGCTGGTCTGAGAAAAAAATTGTTGATTTGCAGCCTAATGTTCAAGACGAGTTGCGTCATAGTAGGGACTATGAAACGTTGTAATACTTTAATATTTGGAATTTTATCAATTCAAAACTTGGAAGGTAAATGAATTATCAATCCGAGACCTGAAAGAAGATATTTATAGATATAAGACTCAAATGATGAAAATTGTCAATTTAGGACTTGAATGATTGAAGACTATCAATCTCGGACCTATATTGTCATGAATTTTATTATTTTTATGTTAAAATTTTTAAATATTATTTAGTTTTATTAAACTAGTAAACTTTTGTGGAAAAAAGTTTATCAAAAATTAGCAAAGGAATTAATAAAAAAATAAATAAATCAAAATCTATGAAATCTTAGATCCTAGATTGATAATTTTCATCTTTCGGGTCCTATATTAATACATTTCATCTTTCGGGTACCGAATTTATAATTTATCTATTTATAAGGTCCTGAATTGATAAAAGTTCTTAATATTTTGATGATGTACATTATATTAACTATGAAATGTTATGCTACTTTAATATTATATACTTTTTTTTAATTTTTTATTGGCTAGACTTACATTAAGGTAGGGACCCCGTGACTCCGATTTTCTGGGTCCGCCACTGCTTTCTCGATGCGTTTCTTCTCGAGGCCGATGCAGACGACTTGAGCATTGTCGTTAAGCTGATCACGAAGGTCTGTCGTGGGGACAATCGTCTCATGGAAGTTCTCCTCATCCCCTGCCTTGTCGGCCGTGGTGTCCTCTTCGTGTTCCCTGTTCTCTTGGGTCTCAGGGATTGCCTTGTCGATGGGGTTAGAGTTTGACCTTGCTCTATCCATAGTCAGTTAGTCGTGCTTGGTAGCACGAAGGATGCTAACTTGATCGTTCTAGCTCTCAACGAAAGCACCAAATGATAGACTATATGTCTAGAGAGAAGGGAGAGCTAGAGAGAGAAGTGATTTGTATTAAATGAGTTTCGAACCCTTACAACTACTCCCAAAGGGAGTATTTATAAGGAAAAGCGGGCTGAGCTCCCAAGTCTTGGGCTTGGGAGGCTCATTACAATATAAGGTCCCTATTGAATTGATTACATTCGTATATATGAGCTAAGTATGGAAGTCTAGCAGACGAAGCTCTTAGAGACATACGTCTGGATGATGGAGGTGTGGCAGACGAAGCTCTTGGAGACACACGTCCGGCTGTGGCAGAAGAAGTCCTTGGAGACGTACGTCTGGCTGTGGCAGACGAAGTCTTTGGAGACGTACGTCTGGCTGTGCCAGACGAAGTCCTTGGAGACGTACGTCTGGCTGTGGCTGACGGAGTGCTGAAGGCCGTTCGTCCCCAGGTGACTGTTACGTGCTGGAGGTCGTACGTCCCCTGGGCCTTCCTATGTGCTGGAGGCCGTACGTCCTCGAGGTGATCCATGTGTTGGAGGCCGCACGTCCCTGGGTGTTCCTTGTGCTTGAAATCGTACGTCCCCCTGGTCTTGCATGTAGCTGGAGCCCGTACATCCCCAAGGCGTTTCTTATGCTGGAGGCCGTACGTCTCCGGGGTGTTCTATCACTTCTATGTGCTTGATGTCGTACGTCCTCGGGGTCTTGCATGTAGCCGGAAGTATGTGGGTCATGTGGTCTGGACTCATATACTCCATTAGTGACTAATAAAAAAGAGATCAAAAGTCAAACTCCGCGATAAATGAGCAAATTTGAGAATGGCGTTTACGATTTGTCATTTTTTCAGTGGTTATAAATCATTCTTATTTTTTCTAACTTTATTAACTCAATAGCAACCACATAAACTCATTTTTCTTAATAATTACACCATCTCCTCATTTCTCAATGTTAGTGGAAGGAGGTAGTAACAAATATTAGAATTTTAATAAACACACAAATGAGAAATTATTGAATGCTTTCTTATATAGGACATTTTGTGTTTTTTTTTTATAATTTCTTTTTCACCGTCGCATATTTTGAACTTTAAGTCAAGTGAACTTGTCACGTTGGGAATTGCAACATGTAGAGCATGTTTGGCAGCACGAAAATCGGCTGTTCTGGCTGATTCTGCTGAAATTTATTAAATTCTGGCTGAAGTGGCTGATTCTGCTGATACAAGGAAAAAATATTTTTAAAATATATTTTATTAATAAAATAAAGAAAAAATTATATGTAAAAATAGCTAAAATGGTCATCTATAGTAACTTCAGCCAATACAGCTAGAAAAGTAACTCCAACCTTACTTTTTCGGCTTATTACACAATTCAGCGCGCGAAAACAAAATTTACGTGTTTGATAAAAAAAATTGGCTGATAAGCCTGATAAGCCGAAAATGAGGGTTGCCAAACGGCCTCGTAATTGTTCATGCATATAGTAAATGACGTCGCAAGAAAACATTAACAACTTCTAATGACTGCCCTCAATTCTTGTCTTTTTTAAATGGAAAATGTGAAAATAAGCCATCGAACTAAGTGAAAAAGTGCAAATCACCCCTTTTATAGGAGGTTCTGTCCAGCCGTCACCGTTTAGGGATGTTCCCGGTGGATTTTTTGATGATTTTTTTAGCATCTTCTTTATTAAGTCTAGTTTACTCATACAAAATTTCAGCTAAAAATTCAATCGGGAATTTGTTTAGCATCTTCTTTATTAAATCTAGTTTGTCCCTTTTCCCTTTTTAAATGATAAGTATGTTATTTTTCTAAAACTATATACTTCTCCGTTTCACATTAATTGGTACATTAGATCTTTGATGTAGTTTAAGATGACTTGTAGTAGGATTGTATACTTTCGTACTTTACAAAAATTAAGGGGTTTTCATATTGTAGCAGTAGTGTATTCTTGATTAATGTACCTACTTTTTAATTTTTAAATAGATCTTATCCTCCTTTTATGTTACTTCTAGATGGTGTATTGAAAATCTGAAATGAGATCTCACCGGTTGCGGTTCGGGCCATCCCGACACTAAGCGCTCCCACGTGTTTACGACAAAAAATTTGTAGTTCACAACAATTCTTACACATTTCTCTCTTCTCGGCACAACTCTCCACCACACAAAACCCACTTTCTTAAACCCTGTGTCATTTGTACTACGAAAGTAAATTATGGAACGAAGGGAGTACTATCTATAATACTAATTTTTTTTAAAATTTTGGGGCCCATAAATTCAGGGATCTGTTTTGGATAACCTATTGACCCCAAAAAACAGCCCTGATACAAAGTAAACATATCTTTATTGTATATTCTTATACACATTTGTTGTAGTATTTTCATATAAAAGATCTTCATAATTATCATAATGTCACCGTAATTTTGACTAAAGATTTCATCTCTTTCACCTCTTTCCCACATCAATGACTAAAACGAGCTCTTGTCAAAGAGAATTTTAGGATGGACTTTTTGCCCGAACCGAATTACACAACAAAAAGCACTTTTTAGGAATAAAAATTAATTTATAAAAGCATATAAAGGAAATAAATTTTTGAGGAAAAAATGTGTTGGTTCTTAGGAGATGAGTTTATATTCATGGTGCCTATGTAGCACCAATGCGGTACGGGGAAACGCGGAAACGGGTACAAGGATACGACAAAACTAAAAAAAGTAGGATAAGTATACATGAGTATATTTATAAATATCAAAAGTTATGAGGCGTGTTTATAAATATTAGAAATTGTGGGGATGAATTTATAAATATTAAAAATTATAATTTTTTGAAAATATATACACATTGTTCTCTGACCTCTACCTGTCCATGGCAGTGGAACATTCCACACTATCAAGAAAGTTAGAAATAAATTCATTCTTTATCTCAAAATATAAATCTTACTATATACAAAGCTCCATCGAAAATGTGGCCAATTTCCCTCGGAAAGATACGGGTAGAGATGATCTAAAACGGGTCAACCCAGTCAAAGTAATAAGGCTATGGACATGAGGTATTGCATTGAAACTCCAAAAACTTTATTGTCATTTCATGGAAAAGATGTGAAATGACACCATTAAAAGGAGAGCTTGGGATTTAATAAGCTTAGTTGTATGCGTACACCGTACCTTGCCATAAACTACAACTTGATTTAAGTTTGAGAGTGTGAGAGAGGATCAGAAAAGAACGGCGGTGGAGCAGGGCATCAAGTGAGTGGCCGGAGCAGGACTATTGGGTCGTGGGCACCGTCGCGCGCTGATTCGTCTGGCTGCCTGGCAGACCTAGTAGGGTTGACCCTTGCTAGACATTTTTTATTATTTTCCTTATTGTTAGAAAATTGAAAACAAAAAGTGAATTTAATTTTTAGAAACAACATTGTCTAACGATGTTTTCAGAATGACAGCAATATATACATTTACGCTTTCTATTTATTTTAAAACTATGACTATATGCCCATTCTGTTTATTACTACTATACGACTATATCACCGTCATCTATTATTTTCGAATAATATGATACTCCTTATGTTTTTTAATGTAATTGCCCTGAATAGGACCAAAACAAACAAATAATTCCAGAATAAGACTCATCTTTTTTATTTCCAAAATAGGATTACCTTCCGATTCTACCCTTCTTTTATTTTATTTTCTCCCGCACCACTACACAGGCAGTCCACACTCTTCCTCCGGTTCTTTTCTCCCATCTCTCCTCTATCCTGTTTCTTCTCTCGCAATTCTCTTCCTCTCATGTTTCCTCCACTTCTGTTTCTCTCTTTCTCTACCAATTCTCTTCTTTCAACCAGACTCTCGTCTCCTCCTCCATAGCAACATTATTTCAATTTTTCTTCCAATTTTAATTACTCCTGCGACGGAGTGTAGAGTATAGATGGTGACTTTTTCCGTCATCTTTGACCGGCGAGCGGGCAACGGCTGGGGACGGGGTTGTCTAAATTTCAATCTTCTTCTTCTCCCCATCCTCCTCTCCTCCTCCGTTTTCCTTCATTATTATTCAATGCTTGATAAATTTGTTTATGTTTCCTTCATTTTGATTTTAAATTAATTATTTTATATGGATTTCCAGCAATTTCGTAAGGGTCTCAAATTATTTTTGTTTTCGATTGTAATAAATTTTCGACTATCAAATTTAATATTGATTTTGCTCCTTTAGTTTCAAATTTAATATTGATTTTGCTCTTACAGTATCATACGGAGTATTATATACGATAGTATTCAATATGAAAATGTTATTTTGAAAACTTAGCCTTTTTGCACTAATTCTAAATCTGAAATTGTATATATACTGTTGTTATACTTTCCTAGCAAATAGCACTTATATCATACTTGATTGAGAAATAAAATCATTTAATCAAGAAGGTTGTTTATGGCACTAATTTTGAATTTGAAAGTTGCTAATGTATTGTTTTTATTTTTCCCACGTAATGACATTGATTTTAGTCTTATTTAGAAATGATGTCATTTTACCAAGAAGGTAGTAAGTGCCATGTTTTTGAAGGTTTTTTTTACAAATAATGCCATTTGCATGGCAATAAAGTTATTTATAAAAATGGTAATATTACTCTTATTAATGATGTCATATTACTCTTGTTAAAGATGATAATATTACTTTGGTTAAACATATACGAATTTTACTAATAATGCTATTTGTATGACAATTTTACTATTGACAATATACGTGTACCTATTGACAATTTTACAAATAATACCATTTGTATGGCACTAAATTCATTCATCAAAATGGCAATATTACTCTTACTAAAGATGACAATATTATTCTTGTTAAAAATGGAAATATTACTCTTAATAAAAATGCCATAATGCCATTTGTATGACAATTTTACTATTGACAATATACATGTACCTATTGACAATTTTACAAATAATGCCATTTATATGGCACTAAAGTCATTCATCAAAATGGCAATATTACTCTTACTAAAGATGACAATATTATTCTTGTTAAAAATGGCAATATTACTCTTAATAAAAATGCCAATACTACATCAACATTAATAAAAGTTTATGACTATATATACTACATATGTCCCTTCGGGGACATACACAAATCGAGAACTGGTCCAAATTTTTTAACCAAGCATTCCAGCCCAGCTTGTTGTGAGGTTACCGTGCCTAGTGAGAGGTATCGAGTTCGAAACCCGCTAGGCACATAAGAGTTTGAAACTCAATGGAGTGAATTTCAGCCCTGATTACTCCAGACCCCCTACCCCCCTGGAGTAAAAAAAAAAGAAAACTAAAAAAATACTACAATTGTTTTTCCCTTAGAGCTGATTCTGACTTACGTCTTCGGGCTTATTGCGACTCGGACTGGGCCGCGTGTCCCCTGAGTCATCGGTCTCTCACTGGTTACATTGTCTTGCTTTGGGGTTCTCCTATCTCCTAGAAGACCAAGAAGCAACCCACTGTTTCTCGCTCATCTGCAGAGGCAGAATATCGCTCCATGGCTACTGTCGGTTGCGAACTCATCTGGATTAAGAGCCTTCTCCGATCCTTGGGTGTATCTCACTCTCATCCGATGGCTGTCTTCTGTGATAATCAGGTTGCACTACATATTGCTTCCAATCCCGTTTTTCATGAACGAACGAAGCATATCAAGATAGATTGCCATTTATTCGGGATCTTATTCATGATGGTGTGATTTCTACTAGTCATATTGGGACGGCTTCACAACCTGCCGACATTTTCACGAAGCCTCTCGGAGCTCAACAATTTCACTTTCTTCTATCCAAGTTGGGCATCCTCATCCCGACCGCTCCAACTTGAGAGGGGGTGTACGAATATATTACTCTATTTTAGCAAATATTTTTTGTAGATGGCTAATTATGTAGAAATATCTTTTCCTTGTACTTTCCCTTGTATTTATGGTAGAGAGATTTGTAGGTATTTTGTTACCTTATTAGAAATAGTCCCCCTTGTATATAATATTAGACATACGGCAATACAAGGCAAGCAGGTTAATTCCTCTTCCATTACTACTTCGTATTCTTACGTTAAAATTGCTGCATATTTGCTTTATTAGTAGATGTGGGAGCCGGCGGCGGATGTGGGGGTTGGCGGCGGCAGATTAGGCGATGGTTGCACCGGTGGTTGCGTACCAGATACGGAGGGCGTTGTTTGTCTGCTGCTGAGTTTTCTTTTATTACTTTTTTATAATATTAATATTAACTATCAACAAAGTAATTACTTTCATTAAGGGTAGTATTGTCAACTTGCTATCTTTTTACTCCTATTAAACGTTGTAGTCCTAACTTTGCACTTTTAACTTGTTTTACTCCCATTTAGGGAATTTACTCGTTTTTTTACTGAATTTTGTTCCATGCAACGCACGTGTGTTAATCTAGTATAGTCAATAAGTCATTAATTTAAAATGAGAAACGAGTCAAATAACCACAATTTTGAAATTAAAAGTTCAAGTACGCAAAGTTCTTGGATAATGGAGATAGTAAACAATACTCGAATAAAAAACTAAAAATTGAACCACATATTTTCACTAGAGCTACTAATTTTCACATTTTACTTGTTGACCATGTTCTTGGATGTGTAATTGATTTTTTATTTTTCATTTTTTAAAGAATTTTATCATGTAAGTTTTTGGTGTTTTTTATAAAAAAAAGTTGATACGTGTATCCGTCATGATACGGGTATCCAAAATTTTAAAATAATTACCAAAAAAGTTGCAAACTTTTGATAAATTACAGCTACGGTCCGAGAACGTACGGTATGAGTATCCTAGAGTATCTGATACGGGAACGTTTCCGATACGATACCCTAGTTACGAATGGACCAGGACCGGTAGGACTGGCGCGGTACCAGAACCGGACCGCCACTGTGCGGTACCGGCCCAACCCGATTGACCGGGCCTTGGGCCCGAATCAGGGGGAGTTGGGGTGGGTCACGGGCTCCACTTCTCTTGGAACCGGCCTGGCCAATCTGAGACCAGTCTGGGCCCAAAATGTTTTTTTTTTCAAATGGATTGGGTGGTAGGCGGGTTGGGCTGGGTGGTTTGGGGTAGGGGTGGGGGGTAGGAATAAATAAAAAAACAAAATTTACACACACACACACACATGTCATGACCGGACCCGACCTGGTCCCGGTCCCGGAACCTACCCGGGCCGGTACTGTGCCTCTAATTCCCAAACTCAGTACCGCCCAAGGCCTGACTCGGGCCCGGTTCATCCCTAACCCTAGTGAAGCATCGATTGTACACACAATAATGCTTCTCTGTACGCAAAAGCATGCATCATGTTTGAACATAATGTGAACGAAACAAGTCATTTGGTAGCTTGTAATGCACTTTTGTGTTGCATGACACTGGTTGGTTAAATGAAAGTAAATTGCACTGACTGAGGATTCCAACCTAGCTAGTTGTGAGGTTACCGTGCCTAGTGAGAGGTCTCGAATTCGAAACCCGCTAGGCACATAAAGGTTTGAAACTCAATAGAGTGAGTTTCAACTAGGGGTGGACTCGGGCCGGGTGGCCCGACCCGGAACCGACCCGGAACCGGTACTGTGCTGAACTGGCCCAACCCGGTGGCCCGGCCAGTGACCGGTCCGGGTAGGCCCGGCCTGAGGGGTTCCCGGTGCGGGCTCGGGTCACCCAAAGCCGAACCGGCCCGGCCGGTCTAGGTCTGGTTCCAGGCTTTTTAATTTTTTTTCCCAATTTTTTTAACTTTTCGGGTTGGGCTGGGTATTTTGGGCCATTTGGGGTGGTTTGGGGGGTGTAGGGTGGGTTAATTAGGAAAAGGGAAAAAATTGACCCGAGACCCGGCCCGATCCGGACCGGACCTGGTGGCGACCCGGTCCGGTCCCGGGCCCACCTATTCAGAACCGACGCCCCACCCGGACCTAGGCCCGACCCGGACCTAGGCCCGACCCAGACCCGGCCCGAATCCACCCCTAGTTTCAACCCTAATTACTCCAGGCCCCCAGCACCCCTCCCCTAGACACCTTGAAGTTAAAAAAAAGTAAATTGCACTTTACTCTGTTATTCATAAACAGTTTCATTTGGATTTTCTAAACAATTTTCCTAAAAATAATCTTAATTCAATTAGAATATTATAGAATTCGGTTGATTTAGTTAAAGTATTTTGGCCATAGTTTATCCTTCGTGTGATGATTTCAATGTTCCACAAAAAAATCGCACACAATCAGTGCAGAAAGCCAGAACCTGTTCTAGTTGTTGAGTAAAACTGCAGCTGGGAGCAGTGGCGGACCCAGAAAAATGGAGTCACGAGGTCCCTACCTTAACGTAACCCCAATTAATATACCATTAATAAAAAGTGAAGTAAAATATTAAAGAAACATAATGTTTCATAGTTAAATTACATTATCAAAACAATAAGATAGTATAACGCACAAAATTACATAAAATTCATTCTACAATTGTACAAATGTACTCTTCTAGGTTTCATTTAGTGGTGGACTTGGGTCGGGCCTCCGGTTTGTAATTGATGGGCCCAGGACTGACCCGAGGTAAGGACGGTTCAGGTTCGGGCCCCCACCCCACCCTTCCCCCACCCCAAGCCAAGCCGAAGTGCCGAACGACTCTTTTGGCCCAAAACAATTTTTTTTAAATGTGACCGTTGTGACCCGGACCCAGGCCCGACGTGGCCGGGCTGGGTCACGTTTTGTCGGAACCGAGCCCGCCCACCGTTGCCCCCCCAATTCAGGTCTACACCCGGTCCCGGACCGCCAGACTGGGCCGATTCTGGGCCCACATAGTAGCGGGCCGGATCGGGTGGCCAAAACCGAGTCCACCACTAGTTTCATTTGTTGGGTATATTCTATAATAGAATCATCATTAGTAATACCAAAAACATCTCTCAACCTAAGTAACCAAGCAATCATTCAACCATTGAAAAAACATCCATGAATACATAAATTTAATATTCAAACTTAACATTCAAAGAAATTTTAATAATTAATTCAAAAAAATGAATTATGTAAAGGATAAAATCATTTCATTTTGTATTACACGCCGAAAAAGTAAAATTCAATTAATGGAAGTTGAAATTTTTAAAATCAAAATATGTATATTTTAATTTCATACAGAGTAATTATTTAGAAAACAAATCAAAGAAAAACATTAAAGGGTATTTTGAGTTTGCACTCCATTTTATTGTCCAAATCGGATGTTACACGCCGTTTTTTAAAAACATTTGTTTTTGCACCTCAACCCCATGTGACAAGACAGAAATGCTCAAATGCCCCTCCATTAACAATTCTGTTGACCTTCAACATATTCCTAATAGAGGACATTTTTGTCTTTACATATGGGGTTGTAACGCAAAAAAAAAATTAAAAACTAGATGCAAAGTCAAATTTGAACAACAATATGGGATGCAAACTCAAATTACCCCAGACATTAATTATAATTATTTAATTAAGTTAATATTTTATTAAACCGATTTATATAAAAATATGCAGAGTGTATTTAATTGACGGTGATGAAATGTAGTGAAGAATAGTATTCACGGATTTTATACACTAAATTTTGGTCTTTTAGAATACTAAATTTAAAAAATAAAAAGGGGGCACACAAGGGGGCCTCAAACTCAATACCTCCACCCACAAGATGAGCCTTAATTCTCCCCGTGGTGCCATTTCGCTGCTTCTTTCTTTCAGTACATTTGTTGTTTGACCTAAATGTACATGTATTGTTTAATTTTGTATAAAATATACCTAATATATATAGGTATTTTTTGGAAGTGGATCCCGGGACCCGTGGGACCCTTAGTGGGTCCGCCATTGCCTGGGAGGAGGTTATTTATTTCACATATATCATGATATCTACTACATCACTAGAAAGTCTTCAATACATTTCTTTCCATCTCTTCTGAATTGAAGGCTTAAAAAACAAAGCAAAAACAATGCGTTGATACTTGTAAACAGCAAAAATCAAACTTGCTTTTCTTCATTCCCGTGAGCCATTGCATGAGTCATTGTCAGTCTTCTGAAATGGGAAGAAACAATATATTTAATTAGACAATTCAGACGTCTAAGGTACAAGGGCAAAATTGGAAGACATCTGAGAATGGAGAAGTAAATATAAGCACAATAATACAGAAACCAGTGAAGTTCTATGCTATGTTGCACGAAAATGCGAAAATCATGGGGAAACGGGAACGTCAAAGTTTGCTCAAAATACGCTCATTTGGAGAGTTTCCAAAGAGTTTCTGAGACTTTCCAAAACGGGAAAGTCTCGGAATCTTTCCCGAAAATTTTTGTGCTACATAGGTTCTATGCAAGGACATAATATAGTATAATACACACGGAGTCATAGCAACAAGGACGACATGTTCAATTCTAATTATGAGAGCCCCAGACGAATGAGATTATAAGATGGCAACACATAGGATGGGATTGGACTGTTAGCCCTGTCTCTGGTTAGCAGAGATAGTAGCAAATGTGCTATGTTTGGTTAAAATGAATTGTTTAGGGTGCTAAGATTTCTAAAAAATAATTAAATATTATGATATTTTCAGTATGTGAGTCAGCAGTTGGTAGTATGGGTTGCGATTACAGGAAAATTCTCAAATGGTCCATTAATCATGGGTTGTCGGGCAGCATTCAAACAAAAAATGTAACTGTGCATACAGTAAAGACTAATATATTCCTACCCCATCCATGCTGTATGGCGATGAATAGCTGAAGATAGGTAATTAAAATCACGATTTAACTCGTAGGACCGCACGATTTTACGACTCATGAAACAGAAACAACACTCTTTCCCGAGAGTTTCCGTTAGGGTTGGACTCGGGCCGGGTGGCCCGATCCGGAACCGGCCCGGGACCGGTACTGTTCTGGCCCGGCCCGGCCCGAACCGGTGGCCCGGTCAGTGACCGGTCCGGGTAGGCCCGACCCGGTGGGTTTCCGGTCCGGGCTCGGGTCACCCATAACAAGGCCCGGCCGGGCCCGGTTCGGGCCATTTTTTTTTTTTGGTTTTTTTCATTTGTTTGGGCTCCACCGGGTTGGGCTTGATGTTTAGGAGGGGTTTGGGGGGTGAGGGGGGGTCAGGGATGGGTAGCTAAGCAAAAAATAAAAAAAAATAACCAAACCTGAGGCCCGGCCCGGCCCGGCCCTGGACCGGACCCGGTGGCTACCCGGGCCGATCCCGGGTCCAGCTATATAGAACCGCCGGCCCGGGCCCGACCCGGCCCGAGTCCAACCCTAGTTTCCGTGCTACATAGTTGAACTTTGATTAAACCATTATATTTATTCGTTGAATGATGGTTATTCTTTGAAAATGTATAATTACATTATTATCGAGTTTTTGTGAAAACTACCTCTGTTCTTAAATAAATGCAACATGTTGAATTTTACACTATTCACATGTTCAACTTTGACCACATTTTATTTATTAATTAATTCATATATTTTTTTTGAAAGAAATATTGTTAAATTTGTCTCATTGTAAATTTCCAAAATCTAATTTTTTAATATTTTTAATAATATAGAATTTAATATATTCATGGTCAAAGTTGTGCATCGGCAAATGTGAAATGTTGAACGTTACATTTATTTAAGAACGGAGGAAGTATAATTAAGACATCATTCTAGGTCTTAAACATAATATTTGACTTATTAATATTAACTTGTGAGTTCCCTTTTATCTATATTTTTTAATATATTTTATATACTTATTTTTTAAAATCTTACGATTTACTACCTCCGTCCCCCTGTTATTGTCCCATTGCGGTTTACGATGCTTGACTGAAGATAAAGCAAACAGATCCCTGTCCGCATTAGAATTATTTTTAGGGAAAAAAAATTGCATATTCAGAAACTACATTAAAAGATTTACAAAGTCGCAAAAAACAGAATCAAATTTGATAAAAATTAGATAAATAAAGTAAAAGATTAAGAGTTATTTGTGTTGACCAAGTGAATAGGAAATGAGACAATAATAGAGGGACGGAGGGAGTACGATTCAATTCGTCGATTCGATTTTTAAATTCCTTTACCAATTCAATCTAAAATTACGATTTTGACAACCTTTAGCCGAAGACAGAAACGGGAATGACAATTTCAAAAGTTTAATGATGCGGTTACGGAAAGGACACAAAAAAATTAACTTGGTAAAAATTTGTTTGTTCTAAATGCACGGTAAAGCTCCAATTAAAACATGCTCTGCTTCTCAAAAATTAAAGAACGCACTAAATCCATAATTAAACATTTAAGACATGCAATTTTTGGCTATGGACTTCACTAAAGCATTGCAGAGTACAAAAAGTCAGTGTGTACAAAGAAGGGATGCATTTGAGTGTTCTACCTAAATCAGAACAGCCCCCAACCTGGGCCTTAAAATCCCCAACTTTTGATCGATGATGACTAAACCAAGTATAAAAATGAGTCAATTTCTTAATCATATTATGAGTTAGATTAGCTTTTTGAATTCCAAGGTTGGAATTGTATATGCACTAATGCATTAGTATAAGTCCTTGCTGAAATTGAATATGAGGATCATCTTTTTAACTTTCTAAGCATTAAAATATTGAACTATTATATTGTACGTGACAATGCAATTGAAGATTGCATAGGTAAAACCATAACTGTATTTTCGTCATAATAAAAAAAAGCATCTATACTTGGTAAAGCTTAAACTATACATGTAACATAAAGATGACAGACTACCATCTCGTACAGTCGTAATAATGAGAACATAAATCTTTGACATTTAGTTGATCCCCTCGAATATTGAGGGCAAGATTGGTCCCTAGACAAAGGGACTAGTAATCCTCATTTGAGTTTTATACTAATGCACCCAAGGTCCCAAACTAAGAAAGAGCAAAGCTTCATACTCCCTCAATCCCAGTTTATTAGACGTTTTAGCATCTTCGGCACGTATTAAAGGGTTTCACATAAAAATATTACTAGGTCTATTTATGATATTGTTTTCTCTTACTAGAGTAATCAATCTTGAAGTCACTTGTCATTGTCTTTCCGTATTTTGTAAGAGATCAAATAAGGCCAGTTTGAGAAGAAAGGAGAAAATTGTACCTTGAAATCTGAAAAAGATTTTGGGACAGAAGCTAGCAGCCAAACAACAACAACATCCAAGCCTTAATCCCAAAAGAATTTGGGGTCGGTTAACATGAATCGATCTATGATATCGATGCCAAAAAGAGAAGACGGACAAGAAAAGGAAAAAAAGTAAGATAAAATGAATAAAATAAAGATACATAAATATAAAATAACAATAACACAAGAATATAAGCAAGATAAAAGAAAAATAAATAAAAGAGCATAAAAAAGCTAGAAGATAAAAATAACATAAGAATATAAAAAGATAAGGAAGATAAACGATAAAAGAAACAAGAGAGGAAAGATAGAAAAGACATCAATCGTCCACATGGATGTGCGCTCTCCACTTTGCTCTCTCCAAAGCCATACTCTCATCCAACCCAAGAAGACACATATCAGTTCTGATTACTCTAATCCAAGTCTGTTTGGGTCTTCTCCTCCCTCTCTTCTCTGACTCTTCTCCCCACCCCTCAAGTCGTCTAACAGGTGCATCACTTGGTCTTCTATGCACATACCCAAACCACCGCAAACGACACTCCTGCATCTTATCTTCTTTAGGTGCTACTCCCACCTTTTGTCTGATTACCTCATTCCTCAGGCGGTCTTTTCTGGTATGTCCACACATCCAACGCAACATACGCATCTCTGTCACACTCATCTTTTGAACGTGGCATTGCTTCACCGCCCAACACTCTACGCCATACATTAATGCCGGCCTAATTGTTGTACGATAAAATTTACCTTTCAGTTTAATTGGCATACCTCGATCGCATAGAAATCCTGAAGCGTTTTTCCATTTCATCCACCCAGCTCTGATTCTATGACATACATCTCCATCTAATTCACCATCCTTCTGAATTATGGATCCCAAGTAACGGAATATGTCACACACCAGTATCTCCTTACCATCAAGAGTAATCCCACTGTTTCTACTACTTCTACCTCCACCGAACTTGCACTCCATATACTCAATCTTGCTTTGGCTCAGTTTGAAACTCTTGCTCTCCAATGTTTGTCGCCATACTTCCAACTTTGTTTTAACACCGGATTGTGTCTCATCAATCAATACAATATCGTCGACAAACATTATGCACCATGGTATATCTTCTTGAATTGACTTCGTAAGTTCATCCATGACTAAAGCAAATAAGAAAGGACTCAGAGCAGATCCTTGGTGCACTCCAATAGTAATAGGGAACTCTGCGGTCCTCCCTACACTAGTGCAGACACTTGTAGTACAAGCATCATACATATCCATGATGATGCTGATATACTTACGTGATATGCCTTTTCTAGTTAAGGCCCACCAAAGAACTTCTCGAGGTACCCTATCATATGCCTTTTCTAAGTCATGAACACCAAATGCAGATCATAAGCTAGCAGCCAAAGCACCAAATAAATTGGGATGTAGGGAGTACTTTTTATTCCACTTTTACAAGACCTCATATATTGAGGGGGCAAGTTTTTTACCAGGACAATAGGACTAAATATATCACTCAACTTTATTCCTAATAGGTAAAACAATAAACTTTACAGTAATATGTTTTATGGTGGTCCGTGTTGGAAGGCTTTAGCAGCTCAAGCTAGCATGCGAGACAACAGTTCCAATCATACGATTGTAGAGAGCATCTGAGCATGTCTCTGTTCAAAGGGTTAAAGAAGTATAATATTAATACTATACCTTGTTTACATTCAGGGACAACAGCTTAGAGCTTACAATTATTAAGTACTGTAGTTATTACTATCCAGTCACAATTTTGATAGGCACATTTGTTCTACTTATAATTACTTCAAGAGTAAGAGTAAAATAAACAACCACATCCCTCCCAAACAGAAAAGGCAGAAAAGCAATGCCTAATGATCTGCCCATATGTACCTAATAACAACCAGGGAGACATATTTCACTACCATAATAGTTTAACAAGAAAATCCCCAAATACGGCTTTAAACTGAAGTAAACCATCTTGCTATTTACAGATTTTTTTAAAAAGAAGAAAACTTATGAAATGGTAATTATGGTAGCAACTAAAACTGCGTAATTGGTGATGAAATACACAACTTTTGATTGATGAGGACGCTTGGACTTTAAAATTACAAAAAGAAAACGTGAATTCTTTAACAAGCACGCCACCATATTATCACAAATCTCAAAAACAATAAGCACTAAACTGAACTTCACGTGAAAGGTTTCGACCAAAGGCAAGGGAATAACAAAAATGAAAGCGCAGAAGCATGGGTACCGATTGGGCGTTATGCCATTTGAGACCACGATAGACGTTAACGGAGAAAGTAGCGCCGAGGTAGACGGTGATGATGCCTAGCCCTGCCGTGAAAGCTTTGAATGCCCAATCCCCTGCCTTGCTTGCAACTCCCATTCTCTGATGCAACACCTCTCTAGGCAGAAACAAGAGCCCTAATTACGTATAGGATCAACTGCGCCGAACCGCATTTCAGACCCGATCCGGTTCCGCCTTCCGACCCGACAATTAGTTTTTTGATCACGCCAATGCACTATCAATTTCGATCAATTTTAAAATTTATGCTCCTTCCGGTGCCTCACAGAAATGAGCTTTTGAATTTTTCGATGCTCATTTTGTAAATTGTATATACTCATTCAGTTTTGGTTGTATGCTCATTTTAAAATGAGATGCATTATATTATATTCGCATATTGAAATTCATAAGACTTGGTTATAGATATAATTCAATAAGTTTTTATAAAAGAAAAAAAAACAAAAAGAGAGTGAATCTGAAGTTATGAAATATAACTTCAACAGAATAAGTATGATGCTCATTAAACGTTCATTAATGCTCATTTAACAAAAACTGTGATTTTCATCTCAATAGATGAGGTCTGATTCTCAATTCAAATGTCATGATGTTCGGCTAACAAACCTTACGATTTTCATATCAATGTGCACTTTGAAAGTTATGTATACTCATTTGGTACTGATGTTATGCTCATTTTTAAAATGTCGTATCAATGCATATTTCAAAAGTATCATATTACATTAGATTCGTATATGGGAATTAATATGAGTGGATTATAGATATAATTTAATAAGTTTTATAATAGAAAAAATAAGAAAAAGAACAAAAAATAGAAGATATAAAGCAGAGATCGTTATACTCATTGTTAGCCTCTTAATGCTCAATAAATTAAGTTGGATGCTCACTAAAAGTACAATATTACTCATTTAGCGGAAGCCGTTATTTTTCGCCTAAATTACAAAAATGTCACCGATTTTTTTTGGCCTGTATGATTTATTGGGCTGTCTTTCATAGTTGGGTCGGGTGTACATACACCCGGATGTATGATATAGGAGCCCGGTGTTGCTTGGCACATCACAATTATTACTTAATGTAACTCTAATAAGAGTAATTTGTCCTTTGTTTAATTAAAATCAAAATAACTTCAGGCTAATACGAGTTTGATCACGCCAATGCACTATCAATTCCGATCAATTTTAAAATTTATGCTCCTTCCAATAGTTTCCACCCATGTGACATATATAATTATTATTTTTATAAAACATTATAACTATTTCATGTGTGTTCCTATTTTAACAAAAAATATGTTCCACTAAAAAATGTCAATTTTAATATTTTTTTATGATCTTTAATATGACATCAATATACATCTATAAGATTTTTAAAAATAATATTATTTTGATCAGGACAATTTAAGTCTGATAAATGGCTAGTGAATTTGTATTTTAAAATTGTTCATGTCTAATTAGGTTCGGCCTGATATGTTCTACTGTAATCTGATTTGGTTTGGTTTGTTTACATCTAGACTGACTTGAGATTGAAACTAATGCAATTAAAAACATTATAAATGTCATTTACCACTTCACTAGTGGAATCAACATGATGTTGACCGAGTTTTGAAAGGTTGACCTTCTACGATGGAATAAGCTAAAGGATAAAAATAGAAGACAATTAGTTCACTGGTATTAAGGGTCCGTTTGGAAACACTGAAATCGATTGAATTGACTTATGCTGCTGAAATTTATAATATTCTGGTTGGAGTTTCCGTATTAGCTGATTTATGAAAAAAATATATTTAAAATATATTTATCTAATATAACAGAGAAAGAAGTAAATGAATAAAAGCTAAAATGGTCATTTATAGTAACTTCAACCAATACATTCAGAAAAGTAACTTCAATCTTACTATATCTTGTCATTACACAATTCAGCTTGTGAAATCCAAAATTACGCGTTTGATTAAAAGTTTGTGAGACCATTATGATGTGACATTGTTACATACTCCGTATATTTATATAATAATTGTCTGATGATATGTATTAACTTCGTTCTTAAATAAGTGTAGCAGTCAAATTTTCACGTTTGCCAACGCACAATGTTGATCATTAGTATATTTGATTCTCTTTTATTTAAAAAATTAAAAATAAGTTTTTGAAAATTTACGATGAGATAAATTTAACAAGATTTTTATAAAACTAAATTATTAATAGATTAATTAATAAAATGTAGTCAAAGTAAACACATGTGAATAATGTAAAATTAACATGTTGCACTTATTTAAAAATGAAGGAATTATATTTTAAAGATAGTTATTTTTTAGAAGAAAAAAGTTGAGACAAAATTTAGGGAAATGTGATAACTTATCTTTTATTTTGTTGTTGTCAGGAACTTATCTTTTATTTTAATAAAACTTATAGAAGATACGGAAGTAGGTGACTAACAACTAAAATATGACAAATTTGTCCGTTCTTAAAGTAAAATAGGTGTGCCTAGTACTTTTCTAAGGTGCTCGTTCAAAACATAGGTGTAATATATATGAAATTAGTGGCATAATTTTAAAAGCTCGTGAATTATATTCCTTTATTCATTAAAACTTTGTCAACTTTTCTTTTTTGATTGTCTCATCAACTTTGTCACTTTCCGTTTACTCTAATCGTCAATATTAATCTCGTTTAACTTCATATAATTGTTAAATATGATAAAAGTTTAAACATGTTTTTAGTTTCTCGAAATGGAAATAAGACATACTGAGTACTTTATTTTAGGTCTCTGCATTTTTTTTTCATTCTTGTAATATGGACTATTTTTTTTAGTGCATTTCCAACTCTAAACCAAAGATTGTCGATTTCATAAATTTTCAAGAAACTTTTAAATGTACCTTTATAATTTCTTTGAGACAAATATGAGATTTAAACAATGTAAAATTAATTATTCCACATTTTTTTAAAATGTATTACAAATCTTCTAAAACCAAAATTAAATACTTGTTGAATAACATGGTAAAGAATTTTCAAAAAAAAAAACATGGTAAAGAATTAGAGAAAACCTAAGAATTAGGGCTGTTTCATTATCAAAGGGGTGTTGTTATCACTAATGATGGCCAAAAAAGAAAACCAACTTAAATTTCAGGGGTGAAAAACAAACAAAAAGTTGTATAGGCATATAACAGACTTTACTATTTGCAAGGACTAAAAACATATATAAACCTATGAATTTTGCTTCGTGTACACGCCCGGTTACACGTTGGCTTACACGCTCAAGTTTAATTGTTTGTGCACACACAATTACATTTGAGTTTTAGTAAAGGGAAGTGTCTGTGACTCCAAAAAATTAATTGTCTGTGCACAGACAATTCGAGATCACAAACATTTCCCATTACTAAGTCGGTGTGTAACCGGGCGTGCTTACGAATCAAAATTCTTAAACCTATTGTTGGACTATATTGCCATATACTTCAGGGGTATCAACACATGTAAAAAAGTATCACGAATCCACTAAGCCAACTCTAGCAAAGGCTGAGGCTGAGCTCAAGACCGGTTCTCGTATCACCACGATAAGTCTAAAACTGCACCAACCAAGCATTCCCGCCCAACTGGTTGTGAGGTTACCGTGCCTAGTGAGAGGTCTCAAGTTCGAAACCCGCTAGGCACACAAGGGTTTGAAACTCAATGGAGTGAGTTTCAGCCCTGATTACTCCAACCCCAACCCCCTCCTCCAGACACCCTGGAGTAAAAAAAAAGTCTAAAACTGCACCCAAGACCGAGGTCGGCCCTCGTCTGAGGTTGGTATCATCTCCAGCTCTACAACCGAGCTTTAGGACAGTTCATGCGTTATAAGCTCAAGATCAACAAGTACAACTTCACTTCTTATTGTGAGTCGATGTTCCTCACATCCAAGCTAAACACTTATACCCGAGCTAGATGTCTATACACTTGGGCCGAGCTCAGAGCCTCGGGTGGACGTTATAGACTTAAGCATTTCACCATTAAGGTCATACAACATTTAGGATTATGTCACCTTGTGACAACTGTCATAGGGTTGACGTCACGTAGTACGGTTACATCTGTCACCTGCCAGGTTTACATGTGTGGCTTATGCAACCATTATAGTACGTAGAGGGCAAATGTCGATAGAATAGTACCAATCGACCAATCAATTAGATACCCTTTCCCCAATTAAGCCTTACACTTGGCAATAGATTAGTGGATAAGTTAATTTTACTTGTTCACCAATTATTTCCTTATACACTATAAATATCACCTTCCAACTTGTGCAATGAGATCACAATTATGCTTTTCTAGCATATTGACTCTGCCAAATTTCTTACCCAGTTCATACTTTGCTTACTCTTCAACTCTCCCTCAGTTTTGCCACCCCTAGGTTGGTAAAGTCATCACCAATGATAGAAGTTGCACAAAGTACATAAGTTTTTTTAAGTATTACTGAAATAAAATTGATCTACTTGAAGTTTGAGCCTAACCTCTTTGTTGAACACCTGAAATTTGATCATTACTTTCCAAATGGTAAGACATTTGTTTTTGGAGGAGACATCTAACAAGTATTACAGATAATTCCACAAGGAAGTAGACAAGATGTTGCCAATTCTACTCAACTCTTATTATATATTTGGGAGAGTTGCATAATTTTAAGATTAACTAAAAACATGAGGTTATGACTTAGGGACTTTTGCTAATTGTATTGCAAACATAGGCGATGGTATAACTAAAGAGGTGAATGATGATTGTGTATCTATTAAAAGAAATAATGACCTAGATATTACCTATGGACTTTGCATAGACAAAAATATGACCAACTCACATTCAATACAAAAAAATGACTTAGAGTTAAATAAGTTCCAATTACCCTAAGGCTATGTTTGGCAAGCCACATAAGCTCAAAAAGGATCGAAATGTTTACAATCCAGTCAGTTTTAATTAAAGTAGTCATGTTTATTTGAGGAACTGAATCAGACTTGAACTGAAATAAATGATCTGAAGCGAAACGTTGAAGAGGGGAACGTTTGTATTCAACCACTCCTTTCCGGACCCTTTATTCCGATCGTATCCATCTTCCATCGTAATAAAACCTCTCTGCTATTGTTTCTTCCCCAACCGGTTAGCAGTGGTCCGGCCGGGCGAAACTCCCACCGGTGACTGAGAAATGCAATCCCTCATTATATAAAATAGTTGAAAAATATAATTCACGCCAAGCTTAACTAATCTATGAAACCATAGGTTGATTCTGATAAAATCCCCCACGAACTCATTCAAGTAAGATTCTAAGAGAAACACTTTAATATGTACAAAGCATCATTCGGCCAAGAGGAATTGAAGTTCAGAAGCCGAACAAGAAGACAATTCTTGAAGGTGGAAAGCTGCATAATTAGGATAGCAACAACGAACCTTGGAGAAAAACTTTCTTTACTTCAGGGGTTACTTTATTTAATTGTTTGTGGTATTTTTTAATCTTAGTAATTCAGTAGCTCGTTTTATATAAATTATATAAATTAGTCTTCCTAATTATATAATCTAATACATATATAAATATACTCCGTATGCACTAATTTTTTTAAAAGGGGTTTTTTGAATGATTTTTTAAAAGGCTGAAAATGTAAAAATCATTATAATAAGTATTTTATTCCATTAATAAATAATATGTCCTTTAATGTAATTTCATATTATCCCAGCATTTTTTCTGCTCTTTTTGTCAAACGAGTCTATTCCATTTAGCTATCAATTCAGATTCAGCACTTCAAACTTCAATTCTGGGCAATAGTCCCGACAATACTTTTAGGTTGTGCAAAACATAGCCTAAAACTCCTAATCCGTATCTTTCCCATCTCTTGGAGCAGCTACTTCATCTCCCTCCTTCAGTGATCTCTTTCTCCTCCAAAGATTTCTTCACTACAACTCCAAAATCAACCTTGACAGATACGACACTAGGCGTCCTCGCATTGGCGATAGACGGCGGCTGGATTGATGCTCTAACGATGAGAGACCATGTCTGCTGCAATTGTGGCTTACAGAGGTCGAATTCAAGGTTGACTCTTCCTCCCGGCCACACCCGCCATCAATCGACTGTATATCTTCGCTCCCCAACGTCTTATTCCACTTCTCCTCTTCTATTAATACACAATTTGGATGGGGGAATTTGGGTTAGGGTTTCTGCCCATTAATTGGGTGTGGCGGTGGACAAAGATGGGACAGGGTTGTTGTCTAGAGGTTCACGACGATTCAGCTGTCTAGTGAGCGGTGGCAGGCAGCGTTATTGTCTGGTTCGTGGCTGTAAAATCGTGATGTTCATTTTAAAGCTCCTTATGGCTGCTCTCAGACAGTTGATTCCCTTTGAAGGTTGTTTGTGGTGGAAGATGGAGATTGGAGAAGGGGTTTCACTTGTTGTAGCAATGGATAGGGCAGTGACAGGCTGTTTGTTGGTCCCGTTTAAACTAGGAACAGTCTAGAGGGGGTGAATAGTCTGTTGAAGATATTTCAAACTTTTCTCAAAGTCACAAGTGACTTGACAAAGATGGTCTGATTCTGATGACAGAGAGGGTCAAGTTCTGATGACAGAATTGGACTTGGCAGCGGATAAGAGTTTTGTTTGGGTAGCCTTAGGAAAAACACTAAGGCAAATGCCTTTCTGTTAACTCTTAGGACAAGATCTGCTGAACACAGAGTCCAAGTCTTTGAGTTAAACAGTCAGAATCTTAAATGCAAATAATTAATGCGTAAAGTAAATGACACCAGGGATTTTTATAGTGGTTCAAGGAACAACGTGTTCCTCTAGTCCACTGTTCAACTAAGCTTGTAAGTTAACAATTACAATGCCTTAGTCTCTAGAACTTAAGAAGCACTCCACGTCTTCTTCAAGCCTAGTTGTCACCCAGGATGCTCTTCCTGGCTTCCTCATGACTGGTATCGTTTCACTGAGTCTCTTGAAGTATCCCCACTTCATTACTCCAGCTAGTTTGAGACGTCCATTCTTTTGCAAGAAGTGTTTTGATTCAAAATCAGTTTTCTCCAACATAGCTTCGTCACAAAGGATGTGTAAATGAGCCTTTAGAAGTGTTGAAGAACTGTTGGAACTTTTCTCTTGTTGGAATATGGAGATATGAAAATGTTATCTGTCCAACGTAAACTTTTCTTGTTGAGGAAGATGAAGATGTTTATCTCAAGAAGGCCTTTTTTAATGATGTAGAGGGAAAAAGTTATCCTGTAGTTCTTCGAAGTGTATCTTATATACTGGGAGCTGACTTCCCGTTAGAGTGTAGAAGACAGCTTCATTAAATGTTTGTACTGTTGATTTGACCGGTTGGTTCTTTGACTTGCTATTTTGGGGGCGAAAGGATATCCGCATGGTCAATCATCAGCTTTAAATATCGCTTCGTATGTACCGCATTAATTGAGCATTTAATGCGTGAATAGTACCATGTCCCGTTGAAAGTCTTCTAGCCGTTAGGGTATTTCCCGTTAGTTTCACGGCCGCTTGGAGTAACTTCAAATTCTTCCGAGTGTTGAGCACTTCTGGTAGAGGCAGTAGAGGGAAACTCTGTTGATATCCTAACCTTCTATTTTTGTTGCTTCTCTGGTCAAGCAGAGATCCTGAGGTTCTCTGTCCTGTCGAATATGTTACTGATAGAGTATATCTAGAGAGAAGTGAGAGCTAGAGAGAGAAGTGCAATAATATTCTTCAATAGAATGATTTTGTAACCCTGATAACTACCTCCAGAGGAAGTATTTATAGGGAAAATGCGGGTTGGGCTCCCAAGCCTTAGGCCTTAGGCTTGGGAGTGCCCGCATAGGCCAAAAGCACCAAAGCCCGCATAATATTCTTCAATAGAATGATTTCGTATACTTAGCTTCCTGGGACTTTGATCTAGTGTTAATAGGGGATTCGCACTTAGATCCAAAGTAGAGACCTTTAGGGCTTTAATAGTTGTAATGATGAAGAGTTTGGACGAGGAGTACTACCCCTACGACGACCAGCCCTCCACTAGGTCCCTTGACTACGAGGTGCTCGAGGAGTTTGAGGAGGAAATAGAGCGTTTGAGCCCCTATAAGTCCGGAGGGTCGGAGGACGACAAGGGTAAGGACGAGGAGTCTGCCTCGTCTTCGGGAGGCGAGGACGCAGGTGCATCCCGAGTGGTGGACGGGGCGTCCGCTTCCACTGTTATTCCGTGCCCGAGGCCGGTGTCAGCCGTGAAGGGAGCAGAGAAGCCGAAGAGGATAAGGAGGCCGAGGAGTGGGCCAGGGTACTCCCACCTGGATCTGACGAATATCTACCTTATCAAACCGGAGAGCAACGCGGCCGATTACCTTGTCGCGCAGATGTATGTGGGGCCGTTCGGGAGGGTTAGGGCACCCAGGCCGACGGACCATGTACTTAATCCGCCGCCGGGATACTTTGGAGTGTACCCGATGAGCTTCGCCAAGGGGCTGAGATTTCCCCTTCATCCCTTCATCACGAAATACTTGGACATGGTGGGGCTTCCTCCGGCCTTGCTGACCCCGAATAGCTACTCGTTGATGGTGGGCTTCTTGCTCCGCTGTGAGGAGTTGGGCTACAAGCCGACGACAGCTCTCTTCATGAACCTCTACCAGATTGGCCGAGGAAGTCACAAGAACTGTGCGTCCTACGCCACCCTCCAACAATTGCCGAAGAAGAGGAGCTTCACGCACTTGCCTTCGTCCATCCATGGTTGGAAGAGCAAGTTCGTTTTCGTGTCCCTTGGTGAGAACGGCACTGAATTTCCCTCTCTCGGCCATACTGGGAGGTTCAATCTGCACGACCCGTCGAAGAGTTCGATCTTGGACGCTCAGGTGGAGGCGTTCCTGGACGGGGGGCCGAGGAGCGTGAAAGACTACATCACCGAGTATAAGATGACCGCCCTCGGCTTCTTTAGGTACTATGTGTATGGTGACAAGGAGGACGATGTCCAACTGTGGCTGAGGATGACCACTACCTTTGAGGAGGCCGACGGCCCGGATTTGGGCATTCCTGCTGAGGCCGATGGTAATACTTTCTCCGGCTTTCTTCCTTTGTTTTTTGTTCTTTTGCCTTGCTAACCTGTTCATTTTCCTTTGTGTAGACTTTGTGATGGATCGACGTTCGATCATGGCCATAGCCAAGGCCAAGGTGGCCGAGGCGGCCGAGGCGGCGAGGCGTGCCACGGACGAGGGAGGCGGGGCTGTTGCTGGTGTGGCCCCGAAGCCTGCCCAGTCAAAGAAAAAACGACCTCCCACTGACGGCCAGAAGAAGCTGACCGAGACTGGTCTGAATCTCGCCAAGAAGACGAAGAAGGCGCCGTCTCCTTCCCATGCCGATGAGGTCGGCGTTCTGACCGTCCCAAGTGTGGACGATGGTGGTTCTGGCGCTGCCGCCGCCGTTGTGGATCTTTCCGCTGCTCCTTTCAGCGGCGTTGCTCAACCGCTCCCTCTCGTCCAGGAGACTCGGACGAAGCGGGCTGGCAAGGAGATTGCCACTGCCACTTATCGGAAAGTGGTGGAGTACCCCGTCAGCGGGGGTGTCTTTGATGATGGCGTTGACGACCATGATGTGCTTGCCCAGGCCATGCCGGCCAAGGATCGGGCCTACCTCAAGAAGCTCGGGGACTTCAAGGTCTATGAAGGCGGGATGGACCTCATCGTCCAAGTAAGTTCCCTTTCCTTTTATTTGTTGTTTTTCTCTTCGTCTGTGTGAAGTCATTGCCTGAGTCTTTGTTTGCCTTTGTTTTGCAGGGTGCCTTCATGCTCATGGAGAGCCACAAAAGGCAGCAACGGGAGATTGCTCGTCTGAAGGAGCTCGAGCAAAAGGCTGCCTCGGCCGATGAGGCGATGGCCTGCTTGGATCAGCTCCGAGAGGATGCCAAGGCTCTGCAGAAGAGAGCCGATGAGGCTGCTGCAGCGAAGGACGATGCTCTGGCCAAGCTTGCGGAGAGCCAGAGAGCGTTTGAGGTTGAGCGACGCAAGAATGATGAAGCCGTGAAGGCTACGAATTGAGGCCGAGGCTGCCGCTGTGAAGGCCGCTGATGAGGCCGTTCAAAAGTTCCTGGCCGAGGGATGGAAGGCCGACGAGCGGCTCCCCTGGTGCTATGAAGTGGTGGCCGCCAAGCTCGAAGATTGGGGAATGAACTCCCCCGCCGGCCAGGAGTACTTTGGAAGGGAGATGTCCGTGTACTACAACATGGGCCAACAACGGATGCAGAGGCTCCTGTGCCGGCGGCTGGCGCGTGCCCTTAAAGCAATGGTCTATACCTCTGGGTGGGCGAGGCGGAACCTGAGGCTTCCCAGGCTGATGAAGGATCCCGAGGAGCAGGCCAAGCTTCCTCTTTCGGAAAGGGAGGCCCCAATCGATAGTTCCGGCCTCGGCGAGCCGGACTATGATGAGTTTGATTTTTTGGACGACGCTACGAGCTCTGCAGCCACTGTCGGTCAGGACACTGAGGCCGAAGAGGAAGCCGAGGATGCCGATGAGCATACCCATGCTGAGCATGTTGCAGATGAAGGCACCCAGGAGGCGTGATCGGCCATCCCCTTATCTTTTGTTTGTAATTAGTAGCATCCTCTTTTTTACCCAACTTAATGTAATGGCCGTAGCGCCCTCTTGTGTAATTAACATTTTGATGAATGAATGCTTTGCCGGCCTCTTCGGCTGTTGACGTCTATGCTTGTTTCCTTTGCCTTTTCGATTTTGAAATTTGTCTAAGTGTTTGCTACGTCCGTGAGGTAGTCCGTTTAGTCTGGTGGCCTTGTCGGCCTATCCGGTGTTTCTTCGCTGTCGTAACACTTGGGATTTATCCATAAATTTCCTAAGTGTTTTAGATCCACTTACGTGCTTTCTTTCCGTCCTGACCGAGGCGGGCAAGCTGGGGTGTCCGCTGCGTCTTGGCATTGTCTCATTCCTCTTGTTGTTGTTAGAATTTTTCTAAGTTTCCAACTTCAAGTAGGTGGGTGTTCTCATCGTCCTGGTGTTGAGCCTCTCCTCACTGTTGACAAATGCTTTGGGAAATTCCCCAAATGTTGAACCGATGTTGTTGTTGTCGGCCCGGTGTTCTTCGTGGCCGTTGTGTTCCCTTGTTCCTGATCTGATCAGGGAGGTCGGCATGGATCCTTGTGTTGTGGCCGATAAGGGTACACGGGTTGTTGTCCCCTTCGGCCTTGTATGTCTTCGTTTCTTGCCTTGGGTCATTTGAACTTAGTTCTTTGAACATAGAAATTTTTCTAAGTACAAATGCAAGACATAGGTAGCTAACGGCCTGCGGGTATTCAGGTGCCCGCTTCGTCTGGAGTTTCTCCGTTTTAAATACTTAGAAATTTTTCTAAGTATAAATGCCAGACTTAGTTCCTTCTGTGTGGTACTGTTGTCGGCCAAGAGATGGCCCTACCTTCATCGGCCAAGGTCTGGCTTTGTGGCCGATGAGGGTGCATTTTGCTCTCCTCAAGAGTTTCTCTAAGTATCGGAGTTCTCTTAAGGAACCTTTTTACTCAGGAATTTTCTCTAAGTGTTTGGCAAACACTTGGACAAATATTCCCAAAGATCTTCCGCTTGGCCAACCGCCTGAGTTTTAGTGCCTGTAACGGCCATCCGGAATGTTGTGGCCGGTAGGGATTGTTGCTTGAATGCTTAACTCTTCCGCGGGTGTAATACTGCCTGCTTCGTCCTGGGCAATTCTTCCGGTGGTCATCTTCAGGATTGTCACCCAACCACTCTGGTTAGGGTTTCATAGGCGTATGCTTCGTCCTTGACGATCCCCTTGTGGTGTGTGGACGTGTGGCCATATCGTCCATGTCACCTGTTAGTGGCACTACAGTTTTCTTTCGGACGTTCTCCGTTTTTGCTTCACCCAACCCATTGGGTTAGGATTTTGGGCGTACGTGCTTCGTCTGTGACGCTTTCCGTCGTCTGGGATGGACGTGTGGCCGTATCGTCCATGTCACATGTTAGTGGTACTACACTTGTGTTCAACTGATATGTACTTAGCCATGTTTGGCATGAGTTGTGGGGATTTTATTTTTTCATTGCTCGAGGCCGGCAAGTGTGCGCGGTCCTCGACTTCCCTCTTTTCCTTTTTTTTTTGTTTTTTTATTTCCGTTTCCGTTCCCCATTTCGGGGAGTATCCTTCTTTCAGGCTTCGGCCGAAGGGTGTGCTCGTCCTTCGGCCGGTTCGGACTTCGTTTATAACGTCCGTGATCTGAGGGGGGTCCCGTCGCCTATTTATGACGCGGGCTAGACTTTTGGTTGGTTTCCAACGACTGTCGTTGCCCATCCCTGAGTTTTGGGATTTTGTCACCTCGGTCATGATTTCAGGCCTGTCGTCCTGCGATCTGGCGCGTGGACGACGCGGTGAGCTTCCCGTTTCAAGACGTGGGCCGTTTGCGGGCCCCTCGTCCTGGGGACATCGTCGGCCATACCTGAGCTTTTCACTTTAGGCTTACGGGGCCAGGACGATGTGCTCTCTCAGCTAGGCCTGAGCCCTTCGCTGATACAAAATACAACGGAGTATGCCTGAGCTTGTCGCTCGTAGGCTGCAAATGCAAGGTACCACGTCGGCCATGCCTGAGCCTTTCGCTCTAAGGTGGCCGATGAGGGCACCTGCTAATTTTTTACTTTAAATTCCAAGGAAAAGAATCAAGAGGAACATGATTTTATTCATAGGTGGCTCGAGGCCGAGGGTGGCGTTCAATCAGTAACCCGTTAAGGGGTGAGGGCTTCGCCGTCTGCACCTCCTTCGGACTACTGATAAAACTTCACCAGATGGTGTACATTCCACGTTTGTGGTACATTGGACCCATTCGGGCGTTTAAGCTTGTAGGTGTCGGGTTTGACCACGGCACTGACGATGTAGGGCCCTTCGTACTTCAATGCTAGCTTGCCACCCTCCGTCGGCTGGCTTGCTTCCCTTCGGCGGAGGACGTAGTCCCCCACCTGAAATTCTCGGGAACGTACCTTGGCGTCATAGTATGATTTTACTCGACGCCGATAGTTCTCTGCTCGGATGTACGCTTGCTCGCGTCTTTCTTCGACCAGGTGGAGGTCGATTTTCATGTTCTCCTCATTAACCTCTGGGTCATACTGTTCCACCCGTCGGCTGGGAATGGTGACCTCTGTGGGTGCCTTAGCTTCAAAGCCGTAGCACAGGGCAAAAGGTGTTTCACCCGTCGCCCTCCTCGGCGTAGTACGATAGCACCACAAGATGTTGGGGAGCTCGTCGACCCAACTCCCTCCTGCGTCCTGTAGGTTCTTCTTCAGCCCTTCCATTATGGTCGTGTTGGCATTCTCGACTTGCCCGTTGCCTTGAGGGTAGGCAACGGAGGAGAAACGGTGCTTTATCCCCCATTCTCGAAGGAGCTCTTGGAAGGGCGCCGCTTCAAACCGAGCGCCGTTGTCGGATATGATCTCTTGGGGGACACCAAAGCGGGTGAGAATGTTCTTGTGAACGAACTTCTGACACCTGGCCCCCGTGATGCTGGCCAAGCGTTCCGCTTCGACCCACTTAGTGAAGTAGTCGACTGCGACGATGATGTAGCGGTTGTTGCCGGCAGCTCTGGGCAGAGGGCCGACCAGGTCAATCCCCCACCTTGAGAACGGAATAGCAGTGCTGACGGGGGCGTAGTTGACGGCTGGCCGACCAGGGGCCTTCTGGAGTACCTGGCACGTTGTACACTTCCTGGCCAGGTCCGCACAATCTCGCGCCATCGTCGGCCAGAAATAGCCCTGGACGACGAGACGCCGAGACATGCTGAAAGGGCCCTGGTGCGAGGAGCAGACGCCACAATGAACTTCTTCCATGGCCACGTCGGCCTCATCCTGGTGCAGGCATCGGAGGAGAGTGCCATTATAGGATCGTTTGTAGAGCTTGCCATCTTCAATGGTGTAGCTTGGGGCCCTGAGTTTGGCGAGCTTGGCCCTCTCCTCGTCCGGGGGCAGCTCCCCCGTCGTGATGAAGGTGACGATGTCGGAGATCCAGTCCTCCGGTCGCTGTTGGACGCACAAGACGGGGCTGGCATGGATGCTGGACATGCTCAACTCCTCGATCTTGACTAGTTGGAAGATGTGCTCCGGGGTGTTCGAGCTGAGTTTGGAGAGGATGTCGGCCTCGGCGTTCTTGGCCCTTGGGATCTGTGCGATCTCGTGGGTTTCGAACGCCTTCAGCAGATCCTCCGCTGCTTGTTTGTACTGCTTCATCCGGCCTTCCTTTGCTTCGTACATGCCCTCGACCTGACCCACTACCAGCTTGGAGTCGCACCTGATTTTGATATGTCGGGCTCTGAGGCTGGCGGCGAGTCTGAGGCCGCTGAGGAGGGCCTCATACTCGGCTTCGTTGTTGGATACCCTGAAGTTGAAGCGGATGACATAGTAAGCTCTGAATCCCTCAGGGGATATGAGGACGACGCCGCCACCGCGTGACTTCGCGAACGACGAGCCGTCAGTGAAGAGGATCGATGTGTCATCGGGCTCTGGCCCGGGGGCGGCAACGGCTGTCTCCCTTGCCATGCATTCGGTGACGAAGTTGGCCAAAGCCTGCCCCTTGATGGATGGCCTTGGCTTGATTTCAATCTGAAATTGACTGAGGAAGATCGCCCATTTCACCATTCTTGAGGAGCTAGTGGGGCTCCTCATGAGCGCGCCGAGGGGCTGCTGGGTTAGCACATGGACGGCGTGGGCCTGGAAGTAGTGACCCAGCTTCTTCACCGTATGGACGATGGCCAACACCGTCTTCTCAATGGGGGAGTACCTGAGCTCGGCCTCCCTGAGTGTCTTGCTGATGTAGAAGATGGCCTTCTGCACCCCTTCGTCCTCACGGATGAGCACAGAGCTGATGGCCAACGTGCTCACCCCTAAGTACAAGAAGAGGGTTTCACCGGCTTTGGGCTTGGAGAGCACGGGCGGGGACGATAGGTACCTCTTCAACTCTTCGAACGCTTCCTGGCACTCCGTCGTCCACTTGAAGCTGTTGGCTTTACGCATGATCTGAAAGAAGAGGAGTGCCCTTTCGGTTGACCTGGAGAGGAAACGGTTCAGGGCCGCCAGGCGCCCCGTCAGGCGCTGTACTTCCTTGACGTTGCGGGGCGGCTCCATGTTGATGATAGCCTGTGTCTTCTCCGGGTTTATCTCGATGCCTCTCCGGCTTACCATGTAGCCGAGGAACTTGCCGCCTTGGACGCCGAAGGCGCACTTCTTGGGGTTGAGGTGGAGCCTGAACTCCTTCATGATTTCAAAGATTTCCCGGAGGTCGTCGGCATGGGTGGAGGCCTGCCTGGTCTTGACGATCATGTCGTCGACGTATGCCTCCATCGTCTGGCCGAGGACTGCTCTGAAGATCTTGGCCACCATCCTAGTATAGGTGGCGCCGAAGTTTTTGAGTCCGAAGGCCATGACGAGGTAACAAAAGATTCCCTCTGGGGTCATGAATGTCGTCTTCTCAGCGTCATCTTCATGCATAAAGATTTGGTGGTACCCTTTGAAAGCGTCAAGGAACGACATCAACTCGCACCCCGCCGTCTCGTCCACCAGCTGATCAATGTTGGGGAGAGGGAACGGGTCCATGGGGCATGCCTTGTTCAGGTCAGTGTAATCAACACACATTCTGAATGTTGGCGGTTTTTGGGCGAGGACGACGTTGGCCAGCCACGTCGGGTACTTCACCTCTTTAATGTGGTTGATTGAGAGGAGCATGACGACCTCCCCTTTGACGAAGTCCCGCCTGTCGGCGGATAAGTAGCGCCGCTTCTGCTTAACGGGCGTGGAGGCCGGATCGACGGTCAACCGGTGAGTAATCACCTGGCGGCTGATGCCTGGCATGTCGTCCGGGCCCCACGCGAAGACAACGACGTATGACCGCAGGACGAGGAGGATGGCGTCTCGTTGGTCCTGAGGGAGCTGCTCCCCGATTCTGAGGACCCGCTCCGGCCGGGAGGTATTCAGAGGGACTTCCTCGACCTCCTCGGCCGGTTCGGCATGCGGCCTCTCCTCGTCCTTGGCAACGGCTGCCGTGATGGTGTCTATCCTCTGTCCTTCCCTTTCGGCCGGCCTTGTTAGCTTGAGGTAGCATGCTCTGGCTATCCTCTGGTTTCCTCTGGCGTAGCCGATGCCGTCATTGGTGGGGAACTTCAGGCACAAGTGCTTCATGGAGATGATGGCCTCCAAGTCCTCCAGCGCTGGCCGCCCCAAGATCAGGTTGTGGGCGCACTGGAGGTTGACCACCATGAACTCCATGTCAATCCTGGCGCGGTGGGGGCCGTCACCGACCTCCAGGGGGAGGACTATCGTGCCCTCGGCGTCGATAGAGTCCCCGGTGAAGCCGGATAACGGTGTCTTGATCGGCTTCAGCAGAGCTCTGTCCAGCTTCAGCTGCCTGAAGGTATCCAGGTACATCACGTTGACGGAGCTCCCCGTATCGATGTAAGTGCGGTGGATGATGGAGTCACCGATCTCACACCGGATGACGAGGGTGTCCCTATGTGATTCCGTACCCGGAGGAAAATCCTTGTTGGTGAAGGTGATCGCCTCCATTCGCTGCTTCTTCGGCTGGGGGGGGGGGGGACGTGGGACACCTCCCCAATGTAGAGGGATTGGGCCCATTTCTTTCTCTGGATGGCGGAGTCCCCCCCAGTGTTCCCACCCACAATGAGGTGAATGTGATTCTTCTTTGATGGGGACTCTTCGAAGTCCTCGTCGTCGCTGAGCCTACCAATCTCCCGCTTCTTCGCAAAGGATTCGCCCCCTTGTTTGCCGGTGTTTACCCATGTGTTTTTGCGTGGGCCACCTTTAACAAACTGGGAGAGTTCCCCCTGACGAATAAGACACCCGATGGCCTTCTTCAGCGTGATGCAGTCGTCGGTGTTGTGCGAGGAGTTCTTATGGAACCGACAGTATGTGCCGCCCTGCTGGATGGCACGGACCTCCTCGGCCGGCCGAGGAGCCTGCTCGATGAGGCCGTGCTTCTCGGCGTAGTCGAGGATGGTGCTGACCGGGTGAGTGAGGGCAACCCCCGGCCGTTCCAACCTCGGCCGCCAGTGGCGATCTTTCTTACTCTGTCCACCAGAGCCGTGACGGCATTGGCACCCTGGACGGCCCGGGACGGACCCGGGGCCGGCGAAGGATTTGTCTTCTTGGAGGGATGGCCCTCCTCTTTCTTGTGGTTGTGGAGCTCATCGGCGTCGGCGTACAAGCTTCCGCGCTGGAGCGCCTTGGCGTACGACCTTGGAGGATCGGTGATGAGGCTCCTGGCGTACGGGGAGCTGCGGGGGGCTCCCTGGTACAGGGCGAGGAGGGTGCGCTCATCGCCCCCCTCGTCGGCCGTGCCCTCGACTACTTCGGTCTCCCTCGTCCACCGATCAACGAACGACCGGAGGGACTCATCATGTTGCTGCTTGACGGAGAGGAGGTGGGTGAAATACTTCTTCGCGCGCTTCCTCTCGGCAAAGTGGGTAAGGAAGCGTTGGGCAAGGTCTTGCCATGAGTCAATGCTCCCTTCGGGGAGCGCGTTGAACCAGTCGTACGTTGGACCCTCAAGAGTAGAGAGGAACCAACGGCAGAGGTATTCGTCTGACGCGTTCACCATCAGCATGTTGTTTTGATAACGGCTGAAGTGTTCCTGGGGGTCTGATCGGCCATCGTAGGACTTGATGGCGTTCCCCCTGTACTTCTGCGGGATGGGGGCCGAGTGCACCCTGTTGGTGAAAGGGGTCCTGGTCCTGACCTGGATGATGGGGTCACCTCGCCCTTCGGCCAGCTCCCTCTCCAGGGCGCTGACCTTGTTCATGAGGGCGTTGAGGCCGGGGTCGTTGGAGGTGCCAGCCGTGGGGGTGTTGGCCGATTGCCTGGCCTCCATCTGAGCCAGCCTCCTTTCCAACTGGGCAATGACCTCGTCCCGGGGGTCCCTGGCGGCCGCAACGGTACCATGCTGGTTTCTCATGCGCTCGTCGTGGGCCGCATTGATCTGGTGACGCACGTCGTCCTCGTGCAGCTTCCCCTTGCCCTTGTCCGGGCGGGGCTGGTCCGCTGTCCGGGACACAGACCCCAAGCTTTCCCTTGGCGAGCCAGGCCGACGCTCACCAATCCGCCCTGCCATCCTCTCCAAAACCGGACGACGGCGCGTGTCACCCAGCCTATTGAAGGCAGAGGCTTTTCCACGCGCTGGGGTCTGCCCAGGCCGAAGAGGGGAAGCGGGGTGGGAGTGGGACGACGCCGTGTCCTGGGCCATCACGCCCTCATCGTTGCCTATCTGGACGGCCAACGGTTGGGGCTGAGGAGGTGGAGTGACGTTCCCCCCGGTCCTTGGCAAGAGTGCGCTGAGGACGGTGGGGTTCTGGGCCAAGCTGGCGATGATGACCGACAACGCGGCCTGGACCTGTGGATCCACAGACGGAGAGGCCGCGACCATAGGCTGGGCCGGGGCGTGTTCTGTCTTCTCAGCTCGTTTCTTGTCCAAGCCGATGCGGGCATCAGGGGCTCCGCCGTTGAGTTGGTTGCGGAGGTCCGTCGTGAGGTTGATGGCCTCCAGGAAGACGTCCCCTCCGCCGACCTGGTCGGCTGTAGCATCCTCCTCGTGCTCCCTGGCCTCTTGGTCCTCAGGGATGGCCTTGCTGACGAGGTTGCGGTTTGATTTAGTTCATCCCATGGTCAGTGGTTAGCTGTGCTTGGTAGCGACGAAGGGTGCTAACTTGATTGTTCTAGCTCTCAACGAGAGCACCAAATGATAGAGTATATTTAGAGAGAAGTGAGAGCTATAGAGAGAAGTGCAATAATATGCTTCAATAGAATGATTTTGTAACCCTGATAACTACCTCCAGAGGAAGTATTAATAGGGAAAATACGGGCTGGGCTCCCAAGCCTTGGGCTTGGGAGGCCCATTTACAACTGGACCGCTACTGGGCCGAATACAAAGCCACTAATGGGCTGTTCAAATGAGTAAGTGTAAAATCCGGTTCTGTGAGGTCTTCGTGGCCGACGAAGGCGTGGCCGACGAGGACACGACCGACGAGGGCACGGCCGACGAGGGCACGGCCGACGAGGGCACCCAGGTTCCTTGGATTCAGGACCATATTCTGAGTTGGTACCTTCCCGGCCGACGGGGGTCCCTTGGCCGACGAGGGCACCACTCAGTGTCTTGTGCTTTCTGTTCTTCTGAGTATGTGGGTCCGGGGGCTCAGACCCATATACTCCATCAGTTACTACATTACACGTAGAGAAATTTCTAATACAAAAATTCTAACGGAGTACTTAACATTCTAATTAACCTAGCATCATCAAAATCTAATTACAATTATTCCTTACAATTTCCCTCTTTTGATGATGCCAAAACCCTTAAACTATTTCTAGAGAAGCACCTTTCACCATAAAAAAAATAAAGTTAAAACTTTTCATTAAACAATCATGGTGGGCAACTTAGCATAGGAAAGTAGTAAGAGTAAGATACAATCACGATAAATCACAATAAAATAGAGTAAAGAAAACACACAGATATAACAGAAAGGGTTAGCAGATTTCAAAAGCAGATATAGGTAAAATAATGCCATTCAAACAGTGGCAGGGATGTTATCTTATTATGCAGACAGAGTACCGAGATGTTCTATTACATATTTTCCCTTGCTGCTGCAGCCATAGCTTGATCATCCAATCATTGTAGCCTTTTTAGCTCTACATTGACTTCTTCTCTAATTCCACGGAGACTTCAATGACTTTGGTAAGAGGACCAGATGGGAGAGAGTTTGCAGATCATGTAGTTGAGAACTCCCTCATGAATGACTTTTCCTGGAAGAACATTCTTTCTATACCAGTGTTCTGCTTCTTCCAGTGACCCGCCATGTCTGACTTTAACAAGTCCTTCATTATCTAAATAGATATTCTGTTGTTGTGTAAGGGTCATCTTCTGCTTCATTTCTTCAAACTGGATTTTGTTAATCTTATGAGAGCCTTCCAATCTCCAATATGTGAAGCTCAGGGCCTTCTTTTTCTTGGAGCCCTTTTTGAGAGGAGATGAGGGTCTGGGAATACCAGTTGCTTTCTTCTTCTGGATTGCAGCTTCAAAGTAGGGTGCAGGATCCACAGAAGATGATGCTATATGAGTAGTTCTGGCAGATCGAGGCTTGAGGGGTTGAGATTCATCTCCCCCCTTTTTGGCATCATTAATGTCACCAATCAGTAGAGAAAGTTTGTGGAATTTAGAGGCTTGGTTGGAGGCAATCTGTTCAAGGGTTTCTGGTAGAGTCTGAGTGACAGAAGTGAGTCCCTCTATCCGTCCTTGTTGTCTCTGTATGGCTGATGCAATATCTTTTTGACCGGCTTCCAGTAGAATAAGCTTCTGATACCTTTTCTTATCACTGGCCAAGAGAGTTCTGGCTTGTTCTTTGTGAGCCATACAGAGTTCCTCTACATCCTGCAGTTGCTCCTTTGTCTTGCCATCAGCCCATTGTAGCTCATCAACGGTGTCAGAGATATTTGCAATTGCTTGATCTTGAGCACTCAGGGTCTAATGCAGGGAATAGAGAACAGAGCTGATGTTATCCACTTCTGCTGAGAGAGCATCAGTCTTTGCAGTTGAGGTTTTCATGAACTCCTGTAGAGAAGCTTTCAGAGGTGCAAAATTTTCAGATATGAACTGCATTCCTGAATTGAAGTTGTTGTTGACATGTAACAGGTGCTCATAATGATTATGGTTGACCATGATCAGCTTCTGCATCCCATCTAGCAGTTGTCCGCCATAGTCCTCATCTGCTTCAAAAAAGTGATTGAAAGGGATTTGTGGTTGCTCGTCTTAAAAACCCGGAATCTCTAGTCCTCTTGCCTTAGGCACAGGAGGCCTTCTAGTGTGATTTTTTTGAGCGTGTGGGGAGGACTTCTGGGGGAGTTCCTCTTGTACATCCAAGGGCGGAGTCCTCCTTCTCTTAGAGGTGAAATCTCCAGCGAGAGATGAGGTAAGGAACCAATCATTGTCGCTGTCGAGGAGAAGAGTCTCAGAATGGGCTTCCTCTTCTGTTTGGATGCTTCAGAATGCTGAGAGGATCTTGGTTGGGTAGCAGTTCTGGTGGGTGACTTCTGGTGAGAAGGGGTTGCAGATTTGGTTTTCTGTAAGGAAGGGGTCTTCTGTTTGTTGATTGAGGGAGGAGGTGAGGGGAACGATCTCTGTGGGGGATTATTAGTTTGCAGGGTGAGGGGGATTTGGTTTTCTGGGGTGATGCATATGGAGGGGTTGTGGGTTTCTGTTCTTAGGGTTTCTGTTGAGATGGAGTTCTCTGGTGGGAGGGGGTTTTCTGTTGAGGAGATTGTGGTGGAGTTGTATAGGGAATAGCAAGTTTAGATGAAGGGGGTGAATTTGGAGGTGAAGGGGATGGTGGTGGAGATTCAATTGGAGTAGTTGGATGAGGGGAAGGTATAAGGGGTTCTGTTGAGTTATTGACAGAAGGGGAGTTAGGAATTACCTCCAGAACTATTTCTTCGAACAGTGAAACCCTCCATTCCTTGATCAGATTCTGCATGGTGAGGGGTAGATCATTAGCCGTGGATTGCTCTCCTCCATGATGACTGTGACGAAAGGTGTTTAGGGACTCCTTTTGCTTCTTCTCAATGAGCCAGCCATAAAAAATTGCCATCTCATGCTCTTCCAGGGATTTTACATGCTCTTCCTCTTCTGAGGGGATAAGTATGGCCTTCCCTTTGTAGTCAGTCCTCTTCTGTTATAGGACAGAGGTGAGGAAGACAATATCAAAGCATTGGAAGACATTATTGTTCGTTCCTACCCATTCAGACAATGATAACAATGATACGACTCAATCACACAACATCCAAACGAATTCAAAAATAGTATACAAAACGAAAAAATTGTCTAGGTACCTTTATGCAGATTCTCTTCGAGAAACGCTCCATCAGCACTTAGGGAATCTTTTCGCATGAAGAAGAAAATGCTCCAACCACGATCATTAGCCTTGTCCGCCCTCATAATAAGCGCTTCGCGAGCATCCTTGACAGCCAGAGTGAACCGTCCAGCCCCGGAAGAGCGAAGATCGTATGTGAAGCCTAAATCTTCAAACGCGAAGGGAATACCATGTGTTTCGCTCAACACCTCCAGTCCACGAAGAACTCTCCAGACTTGTGGCATGATTTGAGAAGGGGACACCTTGATGAAATCTAAGAAATCTCTAGCTAGGGGGGATAAAGGAAATTTCATACCAATTTTGAAGGGATACATAAAGAAATTGACCCAACCATCACAATATCAGTCAACTCGCTCGTTGGCGGCCGGAAACCGGACAGACGCATGCACAGGAAATCTAGAGCTGTTCTTGATATTGTCAATATGAGTTTCGGTGAGTTTGGCTTGCTTAGAGTTTCTTGGATCCAAAATGTGTTGAGGAATGAACATCTGGGATTCCATGGATTCTCACAAAGAGCTTCAGAGAGAGGGAGAAAATGAAATTTCTTCTCTAAAGAAGGGTTTTGTGCGATGGAAAGCAGATATGAGGGACGTTTAGCTGCTCAACGAAGATAAAGGCTGATGGCTTTTCAAGTTTCAAGACGGCATGATGATGTTTAAATTCGAAAAAAGTAACCCATCCTACAGTATGGTATGGCACCGGATACTATTTCGAATTTGGGGGTAATTGTTGGGCCATAGAAATACAAATAGCGAACCGGCCCATTTCTAAAGGCAAATAAAAGTGAACCCCAATTAAATAAAGAAAAAGCTGATGAAGATAACTATAAGCACTAACAGAAGGATTAGACTTGGAGAGAAAGAAAAACAACTGCATGCGAGCAGGTAGGGAGAGTCGACTAGTTCGGTTGACGGTTGAGTCAAAGATAGAGGAATAACTCCAATTTAAATAGATAAACATACTGTAAAAGGGAGACATGATCATTCTTGATTAAAAAATCACTCACACTCTTGTTCTTGAAAAGAAGTTTACTCTCTATTTTCCTAGCATCTTCAATTATTAAATGGGATTTTCCCTTAAATATGACCAAATTGAAGCTAATTTCCCAAAATGTGACCTTTTTTATAAAAGGACAAAAATGTGACTAAGAAGGTCATATTATTGAAAAAACATGATGTCACTGTCATTTTGTATGTCAATGTCGGATTTTTATGTAACTGTTATATATCACTACCAGATTTTTATGTTGTCACTATCACTTTTCATGTCACTTTCATATGTCAATGTATCGGAAAATAGGTCACTGTGTAGCCGAAAAATTTTTCGGCTACTTTTCCCCATCCAAGTTTTCGTCGGAAACCATCACCCTGAAGACTGGACAATGCCTACATCGCATGAGACCGCCTACAGTCCCTTACCGCAGCCGCAACCCCTCCCCTGTCCCCCAGCCCCCACCCGTGTACCCCAACCCCCTCCCCTGCTCCCCCTCCCCCTAGTCCCCACCCCTGTACCCCAGCCCCCTACCCTGCTTCCCCATCCCCCACTGCTTCACAGCCTCGCCCACTGCCAACCCCACAACCCAGCCCCCCGCCCCCCCACCTCCCTTTCCACCATCGTCGTCAACCCCCAATCCCGCTTCCGTAGACCCAAAACTTCCTCCCCAGCCCTCCAGTTCCTTCACTAGCTTCCCCTGACCTTGCCCCAAATCTCGCCCCCAACCCCGGCCACATGAGAAACCGTCGCAATCTTCGATCGCAGCAAGTCGCAACCCCAACCACCCTACTGGGAAGAACCTACCAGCCCCCCGCCATAACCCTAGCGCGAGATTTTGTGTAGAAGAAGAAAGAAGAAGGAGAAGAACAAGGCGGCGGCGACCTCATCTTCACTCACCGGCGCTGGAAGAGATGACAGGAGATCCATGGCCATCCTCCATCGTTAACTGCGTTGGAAGCGAGAAGCAATGCGCAATGATAGATCGATCGTTTGGACTCCCTATGCGATGGAGATAAATGCTTCGCTGGAAAGGTGATAACTGATAATAGATGCATAGAGATCTTCCGTTTTGATTAATTTAATAGACATTTTTTTGGAAAATAGAAATATGGTCATATTTTTGGAATTGGAAAGTCCCATGGTAATTTATGGATCATTATTTCTTATTAAATTCAGTATTTTACTATTAGTTTTTCCATTTATTTCTAGATAAATATCTTGTGCGATTCCCATATCTTTCATTTCATTGTTACAAGAAATTATCAATTTCTTGTCTAAACAGTCTCCCAATTTTTAAGCTTCATTAGTTGAGTAAATCTATTTAAAAGGTAATTTTTCCGTTTCTAAGAACATGGGAGTGTACGGAGGTCACATTTTGGGAATTTCTTTATTTAAGTAACTTTTTTGTCATTTGAAGTCTTAATAGTAATATACATAAAAAAGGCCATATTAAAATACCGGACAACATTCTTATTAAGCATTTAGGAGATCTAATACCTAAGATAGTTGAAAGCCTTTTCCTGAATAACTCAAATCATGTACAAATTTGAGTTTCTTAAGGGATAGAGCTATTCTTGCTCCTACACTCGAAGTTGTAGATTCTATCAACGAGTATATGACAAGTTTTGATTCTAGGGAAGTTGCAAGAAAATACTTAAGTTCAGATAGTGTGTGAAAGTCAGATTCAACACACGATCTTATAACAGAGTTGCACACTACTGAATTCTTAAATAGTATTAAATCATCGGGTGTACCAATCAAGAGTTGACATTGAACGCAGGTACCCCCATCATCCTTTGTGTAATATTGATCACTCTTTGGGCTTGTGTAATGAAACAAAACTCATCGTAACAAAGATTTGCGATCACATCTTGGAGAGTAAAGTTCTTACTAGTATGAGCACAAGATAAAAAGTTTTAATACCACAACTATCTTTAACACAATTGATGTTAGAATACCATTTATATTTCAAAGGAGACAATACTCCATAATGACTTCTTGAGCAATGTCGATCGACAAAAGTGAAGGTTAGTCGCTCACTCATGTTGATCTCTTATTGAAAAAAGAAGTTTTAAAGCACTATATATGCTGTCTCTTTATTACAATTTGTTCCATATGCCAATATCATGTAGCATATTTACAATTTGGACACATATTTTAACATATTACACTAATTATATAACTCGTGAATCAACTCATGCACCGTGCATCGTACATGTGCTGTAAAAGTTAGGTATAACACAAATGAGCGAAATACGTGAATTACAGGGCGTACTGAACATCGGATTGGATCAAACTTATGGAAACTATGGGTGTGGTGAAGATCGAAGATGTCGACATCACTGATTGATACTCCCTGATTCTTTAACAATCAAAAAACCATAGCAGATAAAGAAGAAGCAGATAGAAAGATATCGAGATGAAAAACCAAATCTAGTATACCGTGAACTGGCCGCTGCCCTACCTCGAGAAGGAGAGCAGTGGCAAACCCTACTCTCTATCTCGCCTCTAACTCTCAAGCCTTGAATCCTTAGGGTTTCCATAAGTTATCCTCCTTTTATAGGAGAAGTTGGCTAACTTATGGATTACAAAGAAGCTAATGGACTGATATACATTTGTGGCACATATTACACGTTTAACTAATAACTACACAAATACAAAGATATTTAATTATATTAGACACCATAAAATATTCCTAACAATCCCCCATTGATGTTCAATCGTGTTGAATCAGCATTGCAGCACAAATATCTTTGTCTTTGTTGTTATTCAGCTTCCTTTGTCTTTGAACTTGACTTCTTGAGAAAGCTTTCTGAAGAAATCCTTGCAATCTCCCCTTTGATGTCTTCTTGGCAATTTGAGCTTTGATGGCGGGAGTTGAGGAATCTTCCTTTGGCTTGCTTGTAAACCTTGTTTTTAGAAGTAGCTCTTGATCAGCTTGAATGAAGTCTGGTGCCGCCTCTAGAATGAATGTTCTTGAAGAATTGCAGACACACATGGAAATCATCTTCAGAATTCGAGTAAGTGACCTTTGCCTCCTCCACAATGTAGTCTTTTAACTATTCGAAGTGAATCTCTTTGAGGAGACCTTGTCGGTGGCACAACGAAAAAAAAGATGGTTGACTTGTGAGCGTAGCTGGCCATTTGAGGTGTAGAGATAGAAGAGAGTCGTTGAAATTTTTGATAGGAGAGAAGTGTCCGAGAATGATTTGCTGACATTTAACAGCATGTGAATCACTCTCCCCCTCATGACGATCCGATGAATCAGGGCATCATGCCTTTATTCTTTTTGAACTGGGAAACAAAACATAAAAACAAAACAGAAAGTTAAAGTGATAACACCGAATACACTGAGGTGTTCCGTTATCACAACATCAATGTAAACACGAATGTGTGGCCTGTATAAAATGATAGAAACATTAAAGCTCTAACAGGACTTTCAACCAGTTGTAGTGAAGCATCCGAAAAGTTGTCACTCTGATTGTTATTTGCATGATCATAAATATCAGCATTGAGAAACATATAGCCCCTCGAGGTCATGAAGACACTTGTTATCATCACTATAGAGAAAAACTCTAAAACAATGGTCTGAAAATGTTGGTGATAAGCAATGTTGCAACAATAGGACTTCCTTCCAATCATTGGTCTACATCTGTAATAGATGAGCCCTATGGAAGTTCTCGCAGATCATGTAGACCTGCAACTGACTCAAAAGTGCGTCTGTGTCCTAGAAAATTTAAAAACATTTGGGAGTGAGTAACTAGACACGACGTGATCAATGAAAGTTCAGTGGCATGGGGCTGAGGCCACTGTAGTTAGTATCACTTGCCTCAGAAGTAGACAGTAATGAGAGACGAGGTTCCCCGTGAAATATGATTAAACACCTGTCTGTTCGGAGACAAGTGAGTGGTCTTGGGTAGGGTTAAACATGCACTGTTGGACAAGATGCAGTGACTTCTACCTGGGATCTGATTAAATCAGTCCTGAACCTATTGGGGAATTGCCCAGAGTATTTGAGTGACTAGGAGTAAATGTTCAATGGATAGTAGGTAGTTGAGGTAACAGACTTATCATTGATAATTGTTTTTCTTGCTCACTTGAGCATTCTGCTTCCTAACGCTCATAATGTTCACTCACTCACTCACTCACTCACTCACTCACTCACTCACTCACTCACTCACTCACTCACTCACTCACTCACTCACTCACTCACTCACTCACTCACTCACTCACTCACTCACTCACTCACTCACTCACTCACTCACTCACTCACTTACTCTCGGCTTTGTCCCTTGAGGGGCCTAGTTGGGTTTACTAAGTCGTAGGGATATGTTCTCTCTGTACTCCCCTCAACTGGAGCACTCGGTATGCTTTGTCATTGTTAGGCACCGGGGAGGATAACATTGAACACTCCCCCTAAAATGTTCCAACCTTTGAGAGATTCCTTGCTTTGTCAGTGTAAGGTGCGAGGAGGAGAAAACTGAAACTCCCCCTCAGAATGTGCAAGGACTGATTGCTCACATCTTGAGATACTCGCCATGTGTGTGGAGCAATCTAAATAGGTACCACACATGACGGTTTTCCCTTAACATGTCACGCCCCGGACCGCATACGGGCCATGTAGACTATCGCTGTACAACCCGAATAAGAACAACAACAGTTCATCCCTATTGAATTGTACAAGGCGTCCGATTGATTCTATTGCCAAACCGATTAGTAAACACATACAATCAACATCAATATCATAATCAAACAAATGCGGAAATAATAATATGTTTGATACTTAGCCACACGTGGCAAACACAGGCACGCAGGCCCCCAACTGTTTTAAGGAAAACATTGTTCGAAAATCCATGAGCAGTTTATAAATTTGAAATAAGAATGGAAGCACGAACCACATCTTCCTTCTTAATCAATCACCCTAGGAAAAGTGCAGGTAGTAGGACTCTAGCCTTATCCTGAAAAATGTGAGGGCCCCCGAAGGGGTCAGTACTTCACAGAAAGAAGTACTAGTGATAAGCAGGCTATATGAAGAATAACTAATGTTTCAGACACGAGACCCAAAATAGGGTGATACATATATATAGTTGTAACTCATCCACCCGATGATACATACTGTATATATTCGTGTAAAATACTTAACCCGTAGGTCGTTTACCTTAAAGAGTCTTTTAGAGATAAAGTTCTTACCTGACTTTTCTCACTCCTTTCCCGGATGCCTAGCTCACAAGCTATAGTCTACCTTCGATTCCTACTACCGAGTGTTTTAGGATCATTTACCGTCCAAGGAACTCAACCCAACCTGGAGTATTTTGGATCATTTACCGTCCAAGGGTACTCGGCCCCACCTGGAGTATTCTGGATCATTTACCGTCCAAGGGAACTCAACCCCACCTGGAGTATTCTGGATCATTTACCGTCCAAGGGTACTCGGCCCCACCTGGAGTATTCTGGATCATTTACCATCCAAGGGTACTCGGCCCCATCTAGAGTATTCTGGATCATTTACCGTCCAAGGGTACTCGATCCCCGGTCTATGCTCTACCAAATCCTAACCTGGATATGGCTAATTATTATGCTGATTATTTTGATATTCCTAGTTTACGTTCCTAATTATTGTAATTTAAATTTTGGGTCAGGTCTAGCCCCCCCAAAATTTCGTTTATTTTTTCTGTTAGTTATTTCTTTCATGTACTTTTCCAGAGGAATGCCTCTGATGAGAGGTTTTGGTTTGGTCCCCCTCTCTTTTTGTACTTCTTCTCTTATTCTAATAAAATAACGGCAAATGTTCCTCGGCATTTGCCCCACTGATTTTGGTGGTTGCCTTCCGGGTTAAAAAAATGGACAATGCCTAGCCCTATAGTCATATAACAATACTTAATAACCAACGTGGGTGGGTCCCACCTAAACGGCCCACGTTTACCTACTCAAAATTGCCCGTTTTGAGCATAACCCAATACTCGATGGAGTACCCACCTATACTCGGTCGAGTACAGGAGACAGTAGTCCGTAAAGCCAATTTTCGGTGTATACTCGATCGAGTACCTACCCATACTCGATCGGGTATAGAAGACAGTAGCCCCTGGGGCAAATTTTCAGCAAATACCCGGTCGGGTATTTGCCAATACCCGGTCGGGTATAACAGTTGACTTGGCGGTCAACGCCCGTTTGATTGCCCAAACGGAGTCCGATTAACGTGAAATTTTACATGCAAGTACTCTTTGACGTCCTTAATCCAAAAATACCTTTTTGGGTCCTTGGAACATCATACATATCAATTTATGGTAATTTCACCAATCAAACCTATAAATCATGCTTTCCAACTATGTTATATTCTTTAACATAACATACCACATACTTTAATACCATTAATCAATCCATAAAACATATTCTTGATTAATTTAGGTAATCTCATACCTCACGCAAAAGTTATAAAGCATAAAGCCGTCTTCTCACCTTAATGAAGCTTATGAAGTTCTAGTCTTCCCGATTTAGCTCCGGCGAAACTCCGGCGAACTTCAACGAACTCCAGTGACCATTTCAACTCCGTGAAAGTTCCTTGAATACCTTAGACAAGTTACTAACAAGGTTCTATCATCTTAAAACCCATATTAATACCAGTAACCTCCAAAAGGTTATTTTCCGGCGAACCGGTCACTTTGGCTTCTAAGTCTGCCCTTGGACCTAGAACTACCTTCCAACCCCTCATTCTATAATTCTAAACATTTAGAACAATCCTAGGGGTCCTCCATATTCTATATGAGTCATTTGGTGGTTAGAAAAATAAAGAAAAAGTTGTTATAAGGTCATTACCTTAATCACCACATTTTTTCCTCCCTTTTTCTTCCTTAAACCCTCTTCTTGGACTTCTTTGAGCTTGAGCTCGGTTTTGGAGCTATGGAGAGAAATTTGCAGAGCTCCTATCTCCTCTCTTGTTTACTTGGTCGAAATTATGGGTGTAAGGGGTAGGGGTGTTTCCTCATTTGTCTTACTTGACAATAATTAGAGGGAATGAGGCCCACCCCTCATTTGATACCATCCCTTCAGCATCAACCCAGCCATCTACAGGTTGTGCGGCCACTTCATGTCTATTTTTAGACCCAAAAAAGTGAGGTGGCCCCCACTCATGTGGGAGGTCATCCTCTTATGTCCCGATGTGTATAATCGGCTCCGAAAGTTGTATTTTCCGGACTATTTTAATTATATTTTATTTCATCGGGTCAAATAGAATATAACTCATGTTCTAAATCCTTATTGGACCTTAGAATGAATATACGTCCCTTAACTTAATTTAGAAGTCTCTGAAACCCCTTTCCGGGCTGTTATCAGATAAATTGCCGATATTGATAATTGGGCTCCGTTTGACCAACCAGTCAATCCTATGCCATTGCCACGGCCCAATTAGGATATCCATCACCATATGCATATTATCTAGGACAAGACTAATATAATATGTGGCCCTGACAGTACTGGGCGGCTCCCACTTCCGGTGTGGGCCCCACGTGATTTTTACTATTCACGTAAAAGAAATGATAAAAAATTTACAATCACGTAAAATGCGTTTATTCATTTCTCAAGGTTCAATACATAATTTGATAAAGTGCAAATACTTGGGGGCGGTGTTACATAACGCATCATTTTCAATTTCAGCATATTCATGATCACACAATGTTGATGAGTTAGGGGATGCTTCACCAGTTGATTGTTGTAAGATGACCGTTGACACGAGGTTGATTGAATTATCTACAAGTTTTGGACCTCTGCAGTGTAGCCTAGACTCTATTTGACCTTTGGTTTTACTTTGGAATAATTTGATCATATTTGCCAATTTTTTGACCTTTTGACATCGGTGATTTACAATGTTTCTCGAAAAACGGATGATATCTTGGTCAAGAAGAGCGTGTGTGGGCGCGTGGCTTAAGGCTCTAAAAAGCCTTCCATTAAAATGTAGATCTTTTTGTTAGCTTTGCAACAACATAAAATTCGCTTAAATCGGATCACCGAGTCAAAAGTTATGGCCAAAACTGTGCGATGTCGCTGAAAACTTCGAATTTTGAGATATTTGAGGAAATTCTTCGAAGTTGAGGTTCTCGATGTTGAATATCGAGAACAAGTGGAATTAGAGAAAATTTTATGGCAAAACCTCGAAATCCTAATCTCTAGGATTAAACGTTGAGATTACAATCTCGAGGTTTAAATCTTGAGATTACAATCTCAAGGTTTAAACTTCGAGATTACAATCTCGAGGTTTAAACTTCGAGATTACAATCTCGAAGTTTAAACTTCGAAATCTTCAGAATTTCAAAATGCTTCGAAACATCGAAAACTTTGGAGTTTCGAAAACCTCAGATTATCTAGAACTTGTTGTTTGAAAAACATCAGAACATCGAAAAACTTCTAAAAACTTTGATAAGCAGAGATCCATTCAAAAATCCTATAATGTAAAGCTGCGATGTACTGTGAAGAATGTCAAGCTTCGAAAAATTCTGAGTTTCAAGAAACTCCAAACTTTGAAAGATTTAAAACATCAAGAAATTTCTAAAATCTCGAAATCTTCAAACATCGAAATCTTTCCTGACATTTAAAAACCAGAATCTCGAGATCCCAAATGTAGAGATCTTCGAAATTGAAAATTTCGAGTTTTGCAAATTCGAAAACTGTTCTGAATAGCCCTTGATGGAGTATATGGCCCAGGAACCCCCGGCCCATAGACTCCTACTATTCTAAGGAAGGCCCAATAGACCCAGGAAGCACAGCAGGCCCAAAACACAGCGCCCCAAGTACGCAGCAACCCACGTAGCACACTGGGAGTGCCTTCGCCCCCCTGGCCGAAGGCTCCAAATTCTCACAGAATGGCCAACTCAAGCGGACAAAATTACTGGAACAAAACGGCGAAAGTCAGTAGCCCTCGGCACCTAGAGCCCTCGACACTAAGGAGGTCCCCGGTACTCAGAGCCCTCGGACACAGCCGAGGGCACCTTTCTCGACATAATATCCTCTCCACATGCGCCTGAATCACCGTACCAAGTACGACGTCACGTCCAACAGCCGCATTTAATGCGGCCACATGCGGATGTCAGTGCCACCCCGTTGAGGTGACCCCCCGACCATCAGAATGATGACACGTGTACCTATCCGGAATTTATTACTACTATAAATAGCGCCCCTTTTCCCCATTTGTAATCCAAGCGAAATACGCTCACTACTTTCTCAACAATACACACTCTCTCTCTCTTATTTATGCTCTAACTTCTCTCTAATTATTGCCCGCAATAACCCCTCGAATACATACCCCCGGGTAGACTATCCATCATTTGGTGCTCTCGTTGAGAGGCTCGAATAATCAAGTAAGAAACCCTCCCCCTCGCCAAACACAAAACACCTAGCTAAAATGGTGAGAACAACTCGTGCCAACTCCAAGAACGTTGAGGACAAGAACCTTGTCCTCGGCGAAGTCGATGTCCCCGAAGCCTCTAACAGGGCTCCCGGGGGCGGCGTCATCGCTGGGTTGGACCAGACGGCTGTCGACCTACACCATCAGATTCAACAGAATGCCCCCGATGCCCGCCTCAGCATCGAGGCCAAGAAGAAGGACCGGAGCGAGAACCAAGTTAGCCCTCCGGTCATCACTATCGACGTACAATCGGCGTTTTCCGCCTTCATTCAGACGCTCACACTGAATCCGGGTGCCTTCGGCACTCTGGTTCCCTTCCAACCTCAGGTCGGGGAAAATATCATGCCTCCCCCTCATCCACACCCCCTCGGGAACCCTGTCCTCCGGATTGGGAACGTCGAGGGGGTCGTGGCCCAAGATACGGCCTCCCAGGAAGTCCAATCCTGGGACCGCCACAACGTGAACAAAGAACAACCCCGGACCTCCGCCCTCGAGAGACTCGGAGGGGCGCAAGACCGCTGAGGGGTCCAAGACTGCCTCGGGGGGAAGGCGTTCCAGGGGCCTCAGGAAAGTGGCGGATCCGTCTCCAGGGCCAATGAAAGACGTCCCCCTCAGGACAAAGGCAAGGCACCTCTCCATGCCAATGACGCCCATCACCAAATCAACCAGGCCCACTCGGCCTGTGTCCATTCGTACGGGGCGGAGGCCCTCCCGAAGAACCCCCGGGACGAAATTATTGCGGCCCTTCAGCGTCAGCTTGACGAGATGGAGGCCACCAAAGCGCACACCACCACTTCTGCCCCTCATACAGACCTGAAGTATGAGGTCATGTTGGCCAAGATGGAGGAAATGCAGAAGAAGATAACTGAGGGCTTCGGGGAACCCACCATACAACTTCGGACCCGGACGCCATTTACCCTAAGGGTATTGGCGGCCCGGATCCTGGAAAAATACCGAGACAGCTCATCAAGCCCTACGACGGAAAAACTGACCCCCAGGAGCACTACAGCAGATACCAAAACAGTATGATGATGGTGGGGGCATCGGATGAGTATTTGTGCCGCTGGTTCCTCTCCACCTTAGAGGAACCGGCTTATGAATGGTTCAATCGATTGCCCGAGGGTTGCATTGACTCATGGCAAGAACTCACCCAACGATTCTTGACGCAATTTGCGGGAAGGCGTCGCACAAGAAAACACTTCTCCCACTTGCTGACAGTGAGGCAGAGGAAGGAGGAGACCCTTCGGGACTTCTTTGAACGCTGGAGAACGGAGGCTGATAAAGTTGATGGCGCTGACGACGGGACCCTCCTCGCCCTCCTCCAAACAGTACTCCGCCCCGGGAACTTCTCAAGGAGCCTCATCATCGAACCCCCCCGCGATTATATAAGGACCCTACAGCGGGGGGACAGGTATGCCGAAGCCGAGGAGGTGGAGAAATGCCATCACAACCCCGATCAACAACGCCCTCGGCCAGATGACAAAGGTAACCGGGGGCCGGGGCTCCCCGTAATCAACCCAAGGATTCGGCACCCTCCGGTGATCGCCCCCGGCATGGCCAAGCCAAGACCGGGGGAGGTTACAAGGGGAACCCGAGGGCTTGGGCACAGCCTGTTCTCCTGGAGCACCCCCGGACACATTTGACGCACCCCTTCAGCGTCATCCTCAACTTCGCTGAAGAGAGGGGCCTGGTGGAACAAGATTCTCGTGCACCCCCGGAGGTATATGCCATCAATCCAAACTACCCCTACTGTCGCTTCCACCGGCATCAGGGGCACAAAACCGATGACTGCCATCAGCTGAAGACGTCCATCGAAAGGTTGATACAGGCGGGCCATTTGTCCCAATTTGTCGAGGGCCCTCAGCAACAGGGTCCCCCTCACATAGGGCCACCTCGAGGGCACCCTACGAGAGCAAACACACGGGTCAATCCCAACACCATCCCCTTTGGAAAGAAGAGGGAGATTGGGAACCTGGAATAAGAGGAGGAAGAGTACCCTCGGTACCAAGAAAAGAAGCGCCACATCCTCATGATCACGGGGGGCAATACCGGGGGTGACTCTACCAGTCAACGAAAGAAGTGGGCTCAATCCCTTTACGTGGGGGAAGTCACTCATATGCCCCCATTAAAGAGGCTGAGGGAAGAACCCATCACCTTCACTAACACTGATCTCACCCAAGTATCCTCTCCACACAGGGATGCCCTCGTCATCCGCACAGAGATCAATGACACTATCATTCACCGAACTTACATTGACACGGGCAGCTTCGTCAATGTAATGTACCTCAGTACCTTCAGAGAGCTGCATCTGGAGAGGGGGTCCCTTCGGCCCATCAAGACCCCTCTTGTCGGCTTCACCGGCGACACCATTGATTCCGAGGGGGTCATAACCCTCCCGGTACTCTTCGGCGATGGGCTCCATAGAGCCAAGCTTGAAGTGGAGTTCATCGTCGTCAACATCGACTGTGCCCACAACATCATCCCTCGGCCGGCCAGCCCTCGAGGATCTCGAAGCCGTCATCTCCATGAGGCACCTCTGCCTCAAGTTCCCAGCCGAAGGAGGCATCGGTTACTCAAGGGGGACTAAAAAACTCGCCCGCGCTTGCTACCTTCAAGTGACGAAGAAGGTTAGCAAGACGGAGTTCCGCGTTGACACCATCACCGGAACTGTGGAAGAGGAGAAAAGGAGACCGAGGGCTGAACCAGCCGAGAAGGTAGAAGACTTTGCGCTCGATCCGGCCAAGCCGGAGAGAGTCGTGAAGATTGGAGCCAAGCTCCCCGAAGACTTGAAGACCGGCATCATCAGCACCCTCCGCGCCTACTCCATTGTTTTTGCATGGGGGCCGGAGGACATGCCGGGGATCAGCCGAAGGGTCATCACCCACCGCCTCTCTGTGGACCCTTCGGCTAAACCAGTACAACAACGGAGGAGACCCCTCTCGGCCGAGAGGAGGGAATTTGTGAAGAAGGAGGTCGCCATGCTCCTCTCTATCAAGCACATCAAGGAGGTAAAATACCCCTCGTGGCTGGCGAATGTAGTCCTCGCACAAAAACCGCCCTCATTCCGCAAGTGCGTGGACTACACGGATCTCAACAAGGCATGTCCCATGGACCCCTTTCCTTTGCCGAATATTGATCAACTTGTAGATGAGACCGCGGGGTGTGAAATCATGTCATTTCTTGACGCGTTCCGTGGGTATCATCAGTTCTTTATGCATGAGGAAGACGCAGAAAAAACGGCCTTCATGACCCCCGAAGGCATCTTCTGCTACCTTATCATGGCCTTCGACCTAAAGAACTCAGGCGCCACCTACACCCGGATGGTGGCCAGGGTCTTTCAAGCTGTCATAGTGCGCACTATGGAGGCATATGTTGACGACATGATCGTCAAAAGCAAGCAATCAGCAAGCCATGCTGACGACCTGAGGGAAATCTTCGCCATCATGCAGAAGTTCAGCCTTCTGCTAAACCTGAAGAAGTGCACCTTCGGCGTACAAGGGGACAAATTCTTGGGCTACATGGTGAGCCGAAGGGGTATCGAGGCCAACCCCGAGATGATCCAGGCCATCATCAACATGGAGCCCCCACGCAACGTGAAGGAGGTCCAACGATTGACGGGCCGCCTGGAAGCCCTCAATCGCTTCCTATCCAAATCGGCGGAGAAGTCCTTACCCTTCTTCCAGATCATAAGAAAGACCGCCGGTTTCCAGTGGACTTCAGAGTGTCAAGGGGCCTTCGAGGAACTGAAACGGTACCTATCTTCACCCCCTGTTCTCTCTAAACCCAAGGTGGGGGAGACCCTATACCTTTACCTGGGTGTTAGCCCGGCAGCCATCAGCTCAGTACTCATCCGGGAAGAGGATGGCATCCAACATGCCATCTTCTATGTTAGCATGACCCTCAGGGAAGCAGAACTCCGATATTCCCCTGTGGAAAAAACGGTGTTGGCTATCGTGTGGACCGTCAAGAAGTTGGGCCATTACTTCCAAGCTCACCCGGTCCAGGTCCTCACTCACCAACCCCTCGGCGCTTTGATGAGGAGCCCCACCAGCTCCTCCCGAATGGTAAAATGGGTTGTCTTCCTGAGCCAATACAACATCAACATCCGTCCTAGGCCCGCCATCAAGGGCCAAGCCCTAGCGGACTTCGGGACGGAGTGCACAACAAGATCAGCCACGGACGAGGAGCCCTTGGCACCCTCGGACGATTGGTGGACCCTCTACACCGATGGCTCCTCCGCTACGAAGGCATGTGGAGGAGCAGTGGTCCTCATCTCACCCGAGGGCTTCCGGGCCTATTACGCTGTCCGTTTCTCCTTCAAAGTCTCCAACAATGAAGCCGAATACGAGGCCCTCCTCTGTGGCCTTCGACTGACAGCTAACATGAAGGCCCTACAGATTCACGTCAAATGCGACTCCAAGTTAGTCGTCGGCCAAATTTATGGGGAGTACGAATCCAAGGAAGGAAGAATGAAGCAGTACAAAGAAGCGGCTAAGGAGTTGCTTAAGGTATTTGAGGCACACTCTCTTACTCAAATACCGAGGGCTCAAAACTCAGAGGCCGAAATTTTATCAAAGCTTTCGGCCGAATCCCCTGAGCATATCTCAAAGATTGCCAAGATCGAGGAGCTCAGCCTCTCCAGCATACATGCTAGCCCCATCATGCACATACGACAAAGGCAAGAAGACTGGATCTCAGACATTGTCGCCTTCATCACCACGGGGCAACTGCCCGAGGATGAGGCCCGTGTCAAGCTGGAAAAGCTGAGAGCTACCAGCTACACTATCGAAGACGGAAGGCTTTACAAAAGATCGTACAACGGGACATTACTTCGGTGCCTTCATCAAGATGAAGCCGAAGTTGCGATGGAGGAAGTGCACAGTGGTACTTGTTCAGCTCACCAGGGACCCTTCTCCATGTCCCGAATGCTAATAATCCAGGGCTACTTTTGGCCTACGATGGCCCGGGATTGTGCATATCTCGCCCGAAGGTGTACCGCATGCCAACACTTCCAGAAAGCCCCCGGCAGGCCAACGGTCAACTATGCCCCCATCAGCACATCCATACCTCTTCGCTCGATCGGGCATAGACCTGGTGGGCCCTCTGCCGAGGGGCACCTCCAACAACAGGTACATCATCGTCGCCATCGACTACTTCACCAAATGGGTGGAAGCTGAGCCCCTCGCCAGCATTACTGAGGCCAGGTGCCGTCATTTTGTTCTCAAGAACATCCTCACAAGGTTTGGTGTCCCCCAGCAAATCATCTCCGACAATGGGACTCAGTTTGAGACAGCCCCCTTCCGTGCCCTCCTAGAGGCGTGGGACATCAAACACACCTTCTCATCCGTTGCCTACCGTCAAGGCAACGGTCAAGTGGAGAACGCCAACAGGACCTTGCTCGAGGGCCTAAAGAAGAAACTGGAGGCCAAAGGGGGTGGTTGGGTAGAGGAGCTCCACAACATCTTATGGGCCTACCGTACCACCCCTCGGCGAGCAACAGGCGAGACACCCTTCTCCCTTTGCTACAGATTTGAAGCTAAGGCCCCCACTGAGGTAACTCTTCCGTCCCGAAGGGTCACACAATATGACCCCAAGGTCAACAATGCCAATATGGCCCTCGACCTTCACCTTATTTCAGAACGCCGAGAGCAAGCCTTCATACGCGCGGAAAACTACCGAAGGCAAGTGAAGAGTTACATTGACGCCAAAGTCCGCTCCCGGGAATTCCAAGTGGGGGATTATGTCCTCCGAAGAAGGGAAGCTAGCCAACCAACCGAGGGCGGAAAAATGGCACCAAAGTTCAAGGGCCCCTACATCGTGGCGGCCATCATCAAACCAGGAACTTATAAGCTTAAATGCCCCAATGGGACTGAGGTCCCTAGACACTGGAATGTACATCACTTAGTTAAATTTTATCAATAACTTCAGAGCGGTCAAGCCCTCATAACTAGTGAATGTATTATTTTACGGCCCAAGGCCTCCAATTTTTGAAGAATGAAGGCATATTGAAGACACCAAGAACATGGAACAAGACTCTTACGAGCGGCCAAGCCCTCATATCAGCCCTTGGCCCAAGGCCTTATCACAAGCAAGAACCCTCAGCACCAAGTGCCGAGGGTAGACAATACTATCACCTACAACAAGGAAGAAAATACCAATTGTCGTCAATGAAGACCCCTCGGCACCCATTGCCGGGGGCATACACTACTATCAGTTCTCAACAAACGAAAAAAAAAATACCAAGTGTTTTCCAAAGAAGACCCCTCGGTACGAAGTGCCGGGGGCCGTATACCGGAACAAACACCAAGTGTTGTTTCTAAAGTCGTACCCCTCGAGGACGCATATACCGAAGGCGCCACCTGTCAGTGCCGGTACCACATAGTGCCCCCGACCATTTGCAACCAGTGTGCAAATGAAAACCCTTCCCTGAAACGCTTTTCGCGTCACAACCCCAACGGTATGACAGGCAAGTAATATGCCCAGGATTCGACTTTCAAAAACGGAACGCTTTCTGCGCCATTTCCCCAAGGGATTGGCAGGCATCTAATATGTCCAGGATTCGACCTCCAAATCGAAACGCTCCCCGCACCACTACCCCAAGGGTGTGGCAGGGCACAGACTATGTCTGGCGCCGAGGGGACGACTTTCAAAACCGAGGCGCTTTCCGTGCCATCTCCCAAGGGGAGGCAAGCTACAGACCATGTCTTGTGCCCAGGAAACGACCCTCGATCCCCTCGGAATTCGGAAGGTTAACCCGAGGGGGGAGCTAATGGTGTATTCTGTTACCTCCCGATAGGCCAAGCCTTACCAAGAAACCAAGTTTCTTGAAGCCTTCCCTTCACTACCAAAAATAAAATAAAAAATAAAAATGGGGTGGTGAAGGGGAGTAGACTCAACGAGAAATCAATGGGTACACCACTCCAACAATTCACGAAAGCATACCGAGGGATCCCCACGGGAACACCTTCGACACCTGGAAGCTCCTAATTACCAAGGATACTATTCAACAAGTATCATTAACAAATGGCTAAGTCCACCTTTTGATTGCCTCCGGATACATCAAAAACCAAAGGTTCAAATCATACAGAACTTGATAGGTTCACTCAACAACATTTCAAGTAATTCCGAAGGCACCTACATCCCCATCGGCGCCTTCGGGGGCATGATAAGGACCGAAGGCTCTTCTGATCAACAAAGATCGAAGGCAACTTCTACTCACCGAGGGATCTCTTACTCAGGATACTACAAATCGAAGGGTCTATTCACCATGAAATGTGGAAAATGTCCCAAGCCCTAGATGGTTGGCCTTCAGCCAACCCATCATGCAATGAAGGCCAAGCTATTCAATACTACTAAGAGAAGGCGTAGGCCGAAGGGCAGATGACAAGCAACACTTGGAAAAAATTTCTAAGGACGGAGGGGCTGCACAGCCGAAGACTTAGTAAAACAACACTTAGAAAAATTTCTTGCTAAGTTCTACATATTTGGCCTTCGGTCACGTATTCTCACACCCGGGGGGGCAAGTGATCGAAAGCGTGATACTAAGAAACGCTTAGAATTTTTTTTCCTAAGCCCTGAATGATTTGCCCCCTGTCGAGCCACCGGTCAACCGAAGGCATTCCTACGAAAGGCTTTCACATTCACCCGAAGGCTCCTACCTCATACAACTACACTTAGAAATATTTTCTAAGTCCTAAATATTTTTGACCCTCGGTCAAATCTCCATGCAGCCAGAGGGGCCACACGGTTGAAGGCTTGGTGAAACTACACTTGGAAAAAATTTCTAAGTCCTAAATATTTTGCCCTCGGTCAAACACCCATGCAGCCCGAGGGACCACACAACCGAAGGCCTGGTGAGAGGACAACACTAAGAAAATTTTTCTAAGTCCCTAGCAACTGACAATCTAAGCATCATTCAAAGCAGAACGAGGGCATACATTCAAAGAAAAACGAAGGCAAACAGTTAAAGGAAAATGAATTGGGTACAAAATCCCAAAGGCAAACATTCATTCATAAAGGGAAAGAAGAGTTAAAGTGTCTATTACAGAAGGGCTGATGCCGAAAGCATACAAATATTCATTACAAAACAAAAATGTTCAAAAATCTGCTAAGTACAATTTCACTCAGCCTTTGCTTCCTCAGCGGGCTTCGAGGTGACCTTTACTCCAGCCTCCTCACTGTCGCCCTCGACCTCCTTCATCAGCTCTGTGTCTTCTAGGTCTGGACTTTGGACATCCGGAGGGAGGGGGACACGAACATCTGGCTGTAGGGGAGGGAGGCCATATGTTGCTGGGTTGAAATCCTTCGGGTCGATTTTCAAATGACGGGCCATCCTCCGGTAGATGAGGGCCTGAGTAAAGAACTCACCCCCATCATAATATTGTTGGCCCTTCCGGGAAACCCACTCTGCGCCGGGCCCGTCGCACCACTCATCAACAGAGGACTCCACAACCGAGGACAGCCATTGTGTGTGCCCCTCGGCTTTCCACCCCTCCGCCAGGAACCCGGAGATGGCATCCTCTTGTGCCTTGGCAACAGCCTCCGCCTTGGCGGCCTCGGCCTCCTTAGCAGCCTTCTCGAGGGCTTCAACTGCGGACCTCTCAGCCTCGGCCTTGCCCCGGTCAGCAGCCTCCGCCCGCAGCGTCATCTGCCGAAGGCTCTCCTCCAGTGCGGCCATCTGCCTGATGGCATCAAAGTTCTGGTGAACGAGCTACCTCATCTTGGCATCCTGCTCAACCTTGTGCAGGCGCCACTCCTCCAGCCTCCGGGCCTGCTCGTCGAGGGCAATGCAAGCGTGCAAGATACAAAGGAGTTAGGAAAGCTATACAGTATATCCTAACGCGAGACAGAATGATAACAAACAGAAACTTACCAGTAAGGGAAGACCGGAGGATTTTGTCCTTGAGGGCCGCATCATCCTCGGCCCCGAGGGCGGCTCTGTTAATCTCAGGGGTCATACCCCTCAGGAGCACCCTCGGATCCACCGTGCAGTTCATCACGGCTGTTCCCCTCGGGAGAGGAACCTGCAGAACCTCGGAGGGTGGCTCCCCGATACCCATCGGAACTTCAGCCACCAGCATCTCCACATGCATCCCGAAGGCGGAGCGCTCATCTATGATCACCACGGGAGGATCCTTCTTCCCGGTATCTCCCTTTTTGGGCTTCTTCCCCTCGGGAGCCTTGCCCACAGCCTTCCTCTTCGCGGCGGCGGCGACATCAGCAATGGGGACCGTCGACGGGCCCTCGGACTTCTTAAAAAAGTCACTGGCGGGCTTCTGGGTGCCCGCGTCCGTCCCCTTCGGAATTCTGGAGGACTTCTTCTTCAAATCAACGAGCCCCCTGACTTTCATCTTGGAGACCGGGATACCTGCAAAACAATAAAGGGTTAGGCCGACGGGTCATCAATAAATGGCATGAAAGTACAAAAAGAGAATGAAAATGTATGCTAAGTGCGAAAATGAAGATGCCCTCGGCTGCTACCTCCTAAACCCCGGAGGCTCCATCAAACGCCGGGTACTTTTCATCTGTTTCCCCCAGGAAGTGATACCGCCGGAACCCGAGGGCATAGAGATCCTCCTCCAGAGTGCACTCCTTGATGGTTATATTCTTGTTTCGACCCTTCGGGATCTTAGCCAGGATCCTACCATCCTTCTCGAGGGCGGCGCTCCTCACCTTCTCATGCCACCTAAACCGGTCGCGCAACTCCCTCGGGAAGGGGCTCTCAGCCAGCCTGACGTAGCGCCATCGCTCCTTCCAGCCTTTGTTCGAGGAAGGCGCCTCAGTGAATAGCTTAAACAGGGCCACCTGCTGCAGATTCGCGAAGCCCTCGGCATTCGCATGCCCCCCGACACAAGTTGAAGCTCTGGAAGAACAAGTCCAAGCTAGGTGTTACCCCTCGGGACTTACAGAGATGGAGGAACCCGGCGATGTACGCGTGGCTATTCGGCGTGAGCTGGCAAGGGAGCAATCCTACGTACCGAAGGTACTCACGAAGAAAAGGATGCAGAGGGAACCGGAGGCCCATTGACACCGATAGGATGTGAACGGCTATACACCCCTCGGGGGCCCGGGAGAGGACATCTTCAGATCCCGGTGGCACTACCGTCGCCGAGGGCCCCACATGAAGCTGGGTAACGTAGAAGTCCGCCTCATCAGCCTTCGACCTTATCTCGAGGGCGGCGGTATTCAGGAAGGAGTACCCCTCGGGCATGTCGACAGGTTTCTCTTGGTCTACAACGCTGCCTTTCTTCTTGGAAGCGACAGCCTTCGTCTTCTTCTTCCCGGGGGCCACCCGGAGAGGGGCCGGGTTCAATGGTCGAGAGGTGCTAGCCTCACCAGCGTCGCGAGGGGGAAGAACAGCGACGGTGACCCTCATGCTCTCTCTCTGCGCCTCTTCCTCGGCCACTTGCCAGGCGAGGGTCAGCTCTTCATCCTCGCATTCTTGTTCGAAGCCCTCGGCTTCCACCTCGGCAACGAGGGCTCTCTGCAACTCCATCGCTATGGCGGCATCATGTCCCACTGAGGGCTGTTCACTTGTGGACTCCACATCAGAGACGGTTTCCTCCCCCATCGAGGGCTCCCTCGAGATATCTTGGGAATCGCTTTGTGAAGACATTGTTGTACTAAGTCGAGGGTTCGGAGATACTAAGGGCTCTAAGCTACAACTCCTAATCTAAGGCCACTAAGCATAGCTAGCTAAGAAGGGTGAAGAACGGGTAGGGAACCGACCTTGGAATCGAGGGATGGAGTTTCTCTCTCTAGAAAATTTGGCAGAGCTCCGCTAACAACAATGATCGCACATGGGGGAAGTCCTCTGGCCTTGGGTATTTATAGGCACCACAAATCCGGGCTTGGGCCAGAAACCGGGCCTCCGGTTGAAAAACCATCATTACGAACCGTCGAATTGCCCAATCGGTGACACCCGCCCACAGGCAGCCAACGAACGCACACCACGTGGAGCCCCCCCAACGGCTATATTTCTGACGTTAGGTATTCCAACGGTTCTATCTACAATGACTATATTCTGGGAGCTCCCGACTATATTCGGCAGACCACTCCTTCATCAACCAAGAAACTAGCCCCCGAGCTTTCTCCTTCACTCCACTTCATCAAGAGGAGCTCCCGGGTACACTTACCCAGAGATGCTCCCGGCTTAGGCCCCTCATACTATATCACGAATGCCTTCGGGCTCACTCCTCCAGAAGCCCACGGCTTCAAAACGGGCACACCCCTCGGGAACCCTCAGCCCTTAAGCACATTGAGGGCCACGTAACCCCGGCTACGCAACAAGGAAACCCCTCGGGGCAATACAGCCCCTCACTTGTAAACAAATAAGGGACCCCTCGACAACACCGGAGGTATCATCCACATTCATCACACCCTCATTCTCATAATCTGAGGGCTCCCCCTTCGGCATCTCTCAGGATAACAACAGGGACCCTTCGGCAAATCAACACACGTGCCTTCAGACAGGGATAGCCTTCGGCAAAAAATATTGCCACTCATTTCAAACCAGGATTTCACCTTTTCGACTTATCATTGGGGGAATTCGGTGCATTCTTTTTCCCTCATTGGATTTTTTTCCCACAGGGTTTTTTCCAATGAGGTTTTTAACGAGGCATCCCCCCAAAATGAAGCGAAAAGCGTCACCCCTCGGCTTCATATTGCAGACAGGCACTACTCTACTCCTTTTCACCACTTTGCAAGTGCCTCAAGGAGTTGGGGACTAGAGGACCCCTTCGGGAAAAATCCCAAAAAGACAAAAAATGTCAAAAACTCCCACAACAACAAGCATGATCCCTCAAGTCCCGGAATGTGGGTAACTGAGGGATTGCCCTCGGCTGAAACATGCACACAACAAACTACTCACAAACTTTACAAACTACAACGGAACAACACCAAACGACAAACACAGATTACTCCTTTTCCCTCAAGTACCTTTCGGCAAAAGGAGTGAGGGACTCCTGATGGAGTATATGGCCCAGGAACCCCGGGCCCATAGACTCCTACTATTCTAAGGAAGGTCCAATAGGCCCAGGAAGCACAGCAGGCCCAAAACACAGCGCCCCAAGTACGCAGCAACCCACGTAGCACACTGGGAGTGCGTTCGGCCCCCTGGGCGAAGGCTCCAAATTCTCACAGAATGGCCAACTCAAGCGGACAGAATTACTGGGACAAAACGGCGAAAATCAGTAGCCCTCGGCACCTAGAGCCCTCAGCACTAAGGAGGTCCTCGGTACTCAGAGCCCTCGGCCAATCACCTGCAGCCGAGTGCACCTTTCTCGACATAATATCCTCTCCACATGCGCCTGAATCACCGTACCAAGTACAACGTCACGTCCAACAGCCGCATTTAATGCGGCCACATGCGGATGTCAGTGCCACCCCGTTGAGGTGACCCCCCGACCATCAGAATGATGACACGTGTCCCTATCCGGCAATTATTACTACTATAAATAGCGCCCCTTTTCCCCATTTGTAATCCAAGCGAAATACGCTCACTACTTTCTCAGCAATACACTCTCTCTCTCTCCTATTTATGCTCTGACTTCTCTCTAGTTATTGCCCGCAATAACCCCTCGGATACATACCCCCGGGTAGACTATCCATCAGCCCTTGATCTCGAGATTCTTCCAGTATCAAATTCAAGTCAAAAACCCTCCTGTAACCTCGAGAACCTGAGATTTCGATATTTCAATATAGAGATCTTTGAAAATAAAAAATTATCGAAATCAAAAAATGAGATATACTGCTGAATCGTGAGATAATGGCGATTCCGGTAGTATAACTTTTACAAATTTTCGTTCACAAACAAGATTACAGGAGCAAATCTCAATATAATAGAAAAACAGAAGAAAAGAAGAGCAGTTCTTCGTTAGATACGAAAAACGCAGATAGATTCAACCTGTTTCACGCCTCGGCTCTGATACCAATTGATACTCACTCATTCTTTAACAATCAAACAACCATAGCAGATAAAGAAGAAGCAGATAGAAAGATACCGAGATGAAAAACCAAATATGGTATACCGTGAACAGGCCGCTGCCCTCCCTCGAGAAGGAGAGCAGCGGCAAACCCTACTCTCTATCTCGCCTCTAACTCTCAAGCCTTCAATCCTTAGGGTTTCCATAAGTTAGCCTACTTTTATAGGAGAAGTTGGCTAACTTATGGATTGCAAAGAAGCTAATGGGCTGATATATATTTCTGGCCCATATTACACGTTTAACTAATAACTAACAAATACAAAGATATTTAATTAGATTGAACACCATAAAATATTCCTAACACTGATGAAGTGAAAACAGAGTCGATTTTTGAAACTTGGAGCATGGGATTGAACATATAAACTTACTGAAGCCTCTGAATTCTAAGAATATGGTGAAGCTCGGTCTGAATCAGGATGTACACAGTGAAGATTTAAATGATACAAAAAAATGGGGATAAATCTTGGTCATCGAAGTTGTGTGAAAATTACAAAGATTTAGAAGATCATTCCTCTCAACTCGATGATGGTAGTCAACCACAAAGCTCTCTCATAGTCTAGATCGCATATTTAATATTGAAGGAGCATGCATTAGGAATTGTATTCATCTAAATTTGATGAAGGCAACAAGGCACGAAGCTCTTTAGTAGCTAGGTTCAAATGTTTAAGAAACCGAGTAGATGATTTAGGGTTTCATTTCCAAAGAATTGTCACTATCGAAGGGACAATTGTATACTAGCGGTAGTGGTGTGATGGAGTATATTGTTCATACACCTCATGGGCATAGACAAGACGGTTCAAGATGTAGCACAAGTTATTTGCATAGTGGGTCGAGGCACTGCGCCAAGGCCAAGACCTCACCTTAAACTCATCTTTGTGTTGGCGGGCGCATTCCATTCTGGGCCGAGCTATTTCATTAAGGCCGAACCTGACGATTACCGCCCCAGGAGTTCATACTGACCCTACCAGATGAGACTGGGGAGACCCGATCCGCCTCGGCTAGTTAAAGTATATACACTTAGATTTTTCACGAGAGTTCCGTACATGCGCACATACAATGCTTACATCAAACCCGATACTACTTATGTCACGAGGCCCAATTTATGAAGGACTAACATCACCAGTGACATCATTGGACAGTTTCCTGTTACTGACGTCATTAGACATCAACATGAGATCAAAAGACGTGTTCCCAAAGTATGCAAGAGACACTTGTCAACAATTCCTCATTAGCTAGCATTTTGGGCTTAAGGTTCAAGCTTTGTACTTTTGCCTATAAATAACTACCTTCCCCTATGGGAAATGACCTGAAATTCATTGTTCTGTTATTCTACCAAATTTATTATGCATTTTCTCCCCCTAGATTTCCTGCAACTTCTCTCTAGATATTTCCTACCCTCAGGCTCCATAACCCATCAGGGTGTTAATCAAACAAGCCGACTTGCAAGCTACTCAAAGTATCTACAAACTCGACTTGAAAAGCTCGCAAGCTAATTGATGATTTTACATTACATCATATATTGATAGTATGGTTCCATGCATAAAAGTTATACTTGTCTTATATTAAAATAAACTAGAGATTCACATATTGCTTAAAGTTTTAGACAATGTTGTAAAAGTGTTATGCAAATTATAGGCATTCTAGGCAACACTAGCTCTAATAGATTTAAGTAGGACTAATTGAACTTAGTTCAATTTATTCTTAAATAAATCATAGACGACATAGTCATAATATCTAAGAAACAATTAGGCGGAGGGTTTTAAACAATGTTTTAATGGTTAAAAAATTATCGATGACTGCACATATATGTTTAAACGTAAAACAAATCATATTGTTTGTTTAAAAATATACCATTTTTTAGAATATATAAAACTCAAATACAATTCAAACTCGAAATCAACTCGAATCAAGCCATGAATTTTTCGACGCGATTGAAACTCGATCTCAGGATTTCTTTATCAAGTCCAACTCGATCTAAGCCAAACTCGAACTCGACTCACTCAATTAGCATCTCTACCCGTGGTCAACGGGAAATGCAATTATTCGATTCTTTTTTCACTTCTTCAAGAAAATCGTTGACGGAAAGCCGAACAATCTTTGCTTATGTAATATAAGCCAACTATGCTTATCATAGTCTTTTTTCCGTTTACTCCGTCACATCTTCTTTGCGGCTTATATCAACTACATTACCATAGCCTTTTACCGTTTACTCCGTCACTTCTTATCTAATACTATTGTAATACTCTAATAGTTTAGACTTGCCATTTGGGAGCGTCGATTCGAGCATCTCTGTAACTGCAACGAACTTCTTTCGGGAGTTCGTATATATTACATCATTTCCCCCTCTTTTTCCGTGCTTTCTTTCAGTTTCTCAGAGGTAATCATTCTACATCCTTGCATCTCTTAACTGGTTGCCATGAAATCATCTATGTAATCTCCTATTCGTTCTTAATTTCTAGGGAAAACTATCAAATAAGCCCTCGTACTATACCGAAAAAGTCGATTAGGCCCTCGTACTTTACAAACACTCAATTAAGTTCTCGAACTATTAAAAAACGTTCAATTAAGCCCTTTCGGTCGGTAAGTAACCGGTTTCCCGGTTAAATGTAACCTGTTTCCCGGAAGCCATCGTTGTTGGGGTTCGAGCACATCATCGCCATCGTCGTCGTTTAACCGGGAAATCGGTTACTTACCCACCAAAAGGGCTTAATTGAACGTTTTTTAATAGTTCGAGGACTTAATTGAGTGTTTGTAAAGTATGAGGGCCTAATCGACTTTTTCGGTACAGTACAGGGGCTTATTTGATAGTTTTCCCTAATTTCTAAATAGTTCAAACTGGTACTTGAAATGGAGTTGGGAAACAAAAGAACGTAACTGCACAACATTCCTTTCCCCTAATCAAAACATTCTTAACAACCATTTAATATTTGCTCATAAAATGTTCGACAAAATGCATAAACCGCTGTTTCAAATTAACAGTGCAATTGTCCATGTAAAATCACCTCCAGCATGTCTCAAACACACTTGCCCATTCAAAAAAGAAGACATTCATTCACTTACAATCCCATCGTGTCTCATCTTTCTGTTACATTCTTATTTTTTAAAATTGCTTATCCTTTATAAAATTCATGTTGTCCCCCCTACAAGAAATAGAATCAAAGGCATACATATTTCTCACCTTTCCTTTGACAACGAATTCAACGCATACTTGACTAAATACATCAATACTCGCTTAAAGTGTTATATAAATGAGGCTAAAGGGTCAAATAGGCCCCTGAACGTATACTAATTGTTCAATTGGCACCCCAAACCCAAAAAATCTCTGATCCAACCTACCACCCAAATTAAATACTTCAATCCCCACATCCACCTGGTTACCTCCCATTTGTCCCCCCTTAAATGCCCAGTCAGCAAGTTTTTCTTCTATTTAATTCCGAGTCATTAATAACCCCCACCCCAACCTGTCTCCTCTATTAAAATATCCAGAGCAAGGAAGCTTACGACTTTGAAAGATAGGAAGATATGTTTGCGTCGTCTTCATCTGCGCTGGGAAGAAAAGTGATTGCGTACGACCCGACCTGTCTGTGTGGTGTGAAAGCTCGTTTGTGTACAATGCGGGATAGGGGTCGGCAGTTCTATGGATGCCAAAGATGGAAGGTAATAATTTGTAAATTATTTAGGGATTTTCAAGGGGTGCGGGTATTCTTTGTGCAAGTTATAACAAATTTTGGCGAAATTGTTTGCGATTGTGTATTGGGTTTATTCTTTGATGCAAAAAGGCTAAAATCTTTGATTTTGAGGTGGGTATTATTTTTGGAATCTGAGGGGTTTGGATTCTTTTTGGGTCTTATATATGTCATTGTGGATTTTGCGGGTATTATTTTTGGAAGCTGTAAATTTGAAAATGTTAGGAATATTTATGGTGTCCAATCTAATTAAATATCTTTGTATTTGTGTAGTTATTAGTTAAACGTGTAATATTGGCCACAAATGTGTATTAGCCCTTTAGTTTCTTAGTAATCCATAAGTTAGCCAACTTCTCCTATAAAAGCAGGCTAATTTATGGAAACCCTAAGCAATCGAGAGGCTCGAGAGCATAGAGGCGAGATAGAGATTAGGGTTTCCCGTTGCTCTCCTTCTCGAGGGAGAACAGCGGCCAGTTCACGGTATACCAGATTTGGTTTTCATCTCATATCTTTCTATCTGCTTCTTCGTTATCTGCTATGGTTGTTTGATTTTAAAAAAATGAGGGACCATCAATTGGTATCAGAGCCGAGGCATGAAACAGGTTGAATGTATCTGCGATTTTTCGAATCTAACGAAGAACTGCTCTGCTTTTCTTTTTTTTCTTTGATATAGAGATTTTCTCCTGTAATCTTGTTTGTGAACGAAAATCTATAAAAGTTGTACTGTTGGAATCGCCTTTTCAAAACGATTTTACAACATATCTTTGTTTTCGATTTTCTGCAATTTTTAAATTTCGAAGAGATACTACATTAAGATCTCGAGATTCTGATTTTACATGGCTGCAGAAACGATTTTGACTTGAAACTGATACAGCGAGGATCTCGACCTTCAGGGCTATTCAGAACAGTTTTTCAGTTTTTCAAAATTCGTAGTTTTCATTTTGCAGGATCTCGACAATTTGAGGATTTCGAAATTTGGGATCTCAATATTTTGGGATTTCGATGTTTGAGATTTCGACATTCTAAAACATTTCGAGATTTTAGGAATTTCTCGATGTTTTGAATCTTTCAAAGTTTGCAGTTTCTTGAAACTCGGAATTTTTCGAAGTTTGACATTCTTCGCAGTACATCGAAGCTTTACATTATAGGATAATCGGACGATTCCCTGCTTATCAAAGTTTTTAGAAGTTTTCGATGTTCTGATGTTTTTCAAACAACAAGTTTTCAATATTATGAGGTTTTCGAAACTCCAAGGTTTTCGATGTTCCAAACAACTTGAAATTCTGAAGATTTCGAAGTGTCAAGGTTTGTTTTGCAGGTGGATTTCGCCATTATTCTTCGAGGCAAACTCGAGATTAAGATCTCAAAGTTTAAAACTCGAGATTAAGATCTCGAAGTTTAAAACTCGAGATTGTAATCTAGAGATTCAAACCTCGAGACTGTAATCTCAAAGTTTAAACCTCGAGATTATAATCTCGAAGTTTAAACCTCGAAATTGTAATCTCGAGATTGTGATCTCGAAGTTTAAACCTCGAGATTGTTATCTCGAAATTTAAACCTCGAGATTGTGATCTCGAAATTTAAACCTCGAGATTGTGATCTCGAAGTTTAAACCTCGAGATTGTGATCTCGAAGTTTAAACCTCGAGATTGTGATCTCGAAGTTTAAACCTCGAGATCGAAAATCGTAGATAATTCAATCAACCTCGCGTCAACGGTCATCTTACAACAATCAACAATCAACTACTGAAGCCTCCCCTAACTCATCAACATTGTGTGATCCTCAAACGTGCTGAAATTCCAAATGATGAGCTTAGGGAAACCGTCATTGTGGTACCTGCTCGGATTGCTCCACACACATGGCGTGTATGACGAGCTGTGAGCAATTAAACCTTGCACATTCTGAGGGGGGGGGAAGTTCAGTTTTCTCCTCTTGGCGCCTTACACCGACAAAGTAAGGAATCTGTCAAAGGTTGCAACATTTTAGGGGGAGTGTTCAATGTTATCCTCCCCGGTTCCTAACAATGACAAAGCATACCGAGTGCTCCAGTTGAGGGGGAGTACAGAGAGAAAATCAATGAGAGAACATGTTCCCGTGGCTTAGTAAACCCAACTAAGCCTACCCAAGGGACAAAGCCGAGAGTAAGTGAGTGAGTGAGGAGTGAACATTATGAGCGTTAGGAAGCAGAAGGATCAAGTGAGCAAGAAAACAATAATCAATGATTATCTGCTACCTCAACTGCCTACTATCCATTTAACATTTACTCCTAGTCACTCAAATACTCTGGACAATTCTCAAATAGGTTCAGGACTGATTTAATCAAATCGCGGGTAGAAGTCATTGCATCTTGTCCAAGAGTGCATGTTTAACCCTACCAAAGACCACTCATTTGTCTCCCAACAGATAAGTGTTTAATCATATTTCACGGGGAACCACATCTCTCATTACTATCTCCTTCCGAGGCAAGTGATACTGACTACAGTGGCCTCAGCCCCATGCCACTGAACTGTCATTGCTCACGTCTTGTCTAGTTACCTCACTCCCAAATGTTTTGAAATTTCTAGGACACAGACACACTTTTTGAGTCAGTTGCAGGTCTACATGACCCGCTACAACTTCCATAGGAATCATCTATTACAGATGTAGACCAATGATTGGAAGGAAGTCCTGCTGTCGCAACATAAGAATCACCAACATTTTTAGGCCATTGCTTTAGAGTTTATCTCTATAGTGATGATAATGAGGGTCTTCATGACCCGGGGGGGCTGTGTTATCTATGCTGATCTTTATGATCATGCAAATAACAACCATAGTGACATCTTTCAGATGCTTCACAATACCTGGTTGGAAGTCCTGTTAGAGCTTTAATGTTTCTATCATTTTATACAGGCCACACGTCAGTGTTTACATCGATGTTGTGATAACGGAACACCATGGTGTCTCCGGTGTTTAACTTTCTATTTTGTTTTTCTGTTTTGTTTCCCAGTTCAAAAAGAATAAAGGCATGACACCCCGATTTATCGGATCGTCATAAGTGGGAGAGTGGTCCACAAGCTGTTAACTCTCGACAAATCATTCTTGGATACTTCTTCTCCAACACAAAAATTTCAACGACTCTGTTCTATCTTTACACCTCAAATGGTCAGCTACGCTCACATGTCAATCATTATGTTCCCCTGTGCCACCGACAAGTTCTCCTCAAACGCATTCATTCCAAATAGTCAAAAAGACTACATTGTGGAGGAGATAAAGGTCACATACTCGAATTTTGAAGATGATTTCCATGTGCGTCTGCAATTCTTCAAGAACATTCATTCTAGAGGCGCACCGGACTTCATTCAAGCTGATCAAGAGCTACTTCTGAAGACAAGGTTTAAGAGCAAGCCAAAGGAAGATTCCTCAACCCCCGACATCAAAGCTCTAATTGCCAAGAGGACATCAAAGGGGAGATTGCAAGGATTTCTTCAGAAAGCCTTCTCAAGAAGTCAAGTTCAAAAACAGAGGAAGCTGAATAACAACAAAGACAAAGATATCTGCGCTGCAATGCTGATTCAATACGATCTAGACTTGGAGAGAGCTTTGTGGTTGACTATCATCACCGAGTTGAGAGTAATGATCTTCTAACTCTTTGTAATTTTCACACAACTTCGATGACCAAGATTTATCCCCATTTTGATTGTATCATCTAAATTTTCACTGTGTACATCCTGATTCAAACCGAGCTTCACCATATTCTTAGAATTCAGAGGCTTCAGTAAGTTTATATGTTCAATCCCATGCTCCAAGTTTCGAAAATCGACTATGTTGTCACTTCATCAGTGTTAAGAATATTTTATGGTGTTCAATCTAATTAAATATCTTTGTATTTGTGTAGTTATTAGTTAAACATGTAATATGGGTCAAAAATGTGTATCAGCCCATTAGCTTTTTTGTAATCCATAAGTTAGCCAACTTCTCCTATAAAAGGATGCTAACTTATGGAAACCCTAAACAATCGAGAGGCTTGGGAGCATAGAGGCGAGATAGAGATTAGGGTTTGCCGCTGCTATCCCTCTCAAGGGAGAGCAGCGGCCAGTTCACGGTATACCAGATTTGATTTTATGGTGTCAATTCTAATTAAATATATTTGTATCACGGTAGTTATTAGTTAAACGTGTAATATGGGCCACAAATGTGTATCAGCCCATTAGCTTCTTTGTAATCCATAAGTTAGCCAACTTCTCCTATAAAAGGAGGCTAACTTATGGAAACCCTAAGCAATCGAGAGGCTCGAGAGCATAGAGGCGAGATAGAGATTAGGGTTTGTCGCTGCTCTCCTTCTCGAGGGAGAGCAGCGGCTAGTTCACTCAAAGTGGCTGGTGTGAGTGAGATTTCCATAGCTCATGAATTGAACAAACGGTTTGCTGATTTTCAACAAGCCATGCACAAGAATCTTCAAGCTTCTATTCACACGGCTCTACAAGCCGTGATTGGAGGAGCCAATCAAGTGGCCAATGTGGAGAGCATAACACATCCGGAAGGTAATTCACCTCAAACTCTTGAAGATGTGAATTATATGAACTCATATGGGAATATGGGGAATTAAAGAAGGAACAACTACCCCAACAATCAACAAAGGTGGAATCAAGGTAACTCTTGGAAACCACAAGGGGGTCTTTCTAATCCTCCATCCGTTTTTCCACAAGGGCAAACAATGGAGGAGATGATGAAAACCCTCACACAAAATATTGTGGCTAGTGTGAAAGCCCAAAATGAGGAGAATCATAGTAGATTGGAGGCATCCATTGGGAATCTCCACTCTCAATTCACAAAGTTTGATCTCCGGTTTGAAGATCAAACCGGAAACTTCATCAACGCATGAACAACATAGAACAACACACCAAGTCATCTATTCACAACTTGAAGGTACAAATTGGGCAAATTGCCCAAGGGAAAAGCACTAGGGAGTAGGGACGGTTTCCCACAACAACGGAAATCAATCCTAAGGAGAGCGTCATGGCTATTACCACAAGAAGTGGGAGAAAAACGGAAGACCCTAAGATGCCGGAGAAAAGAAAGACAGCGGAGGAACAAGAAGTGGTTGCACATACACCGCTCCCACCTATACGGTCTCAATATGTTCCACCCATCCCCTATCCACGAAAATTGAAAAAGAAAGGAGATGACAAGAAGCACAAGAAATTTCTTGATATTTTCAAGAAATTGAGCATCAACATACCTTTTGCGGAGGCCATTGCGGAGATTCCATCATATGCAAAATTTCTTAAAGGTATCATGTCCAACAAAAAGAGGTTAGAGGAATTCACAACTGTGACACTAACGGAGGAATGTAGTGCCATTATTCAAAACAAACTTCCTCCAAAACTAAAAGACCCCGGAAGCTTCACTATTCCATGATCTATTGGGAAAGTCGGGGAGGTACGGTCTCTTTGTGACCTTGGTGCTAACATAAATCTTATGCCCTAATCTCTATTTAAAAAGCTAAGTGTGGGCGAACTCCAACCAACAACGGTCACTTTACAATTAGCGGATAGAACAATCCGTTATCCAATAGGCATCATGGAGGATGTTCTTGTCAAAGTTGGAAAAATCTACTTCCCGGTAGATTTTCTTGTTTTGAACATGGAAGAGATGGAGATCCCCGTCATCCTTGGGAGATCATTTTTGGCCACCTCCGCAGCTGTCATTGATGTACAAGCTGGCAGTGTAAAGCTAAGAGTGGGAGGAGATGATGAATCGTAACATTCCATGTATGGAAGACACAATCCACTCCAACTCAAAACATGGATGACAACACAAACCATTTCACACCTCCCAATGTCATAAACATCATGAACATCAAGAAGGCACAAATATTAGGGCCCGTGGATCCTCCAACACACCCCGAAGACGTACTCGAGATCACACCAACGAACTACGAAGTTCTTCCGAAACTCTACCCGATGAAAAGAGGCACAATGATCAAATTCTACCGGAGAAAAGCATCACATCCACCGCCTTAAAAGAGGTACGTTCATCCGGCCTATGACGTTAAACTAAGCACTAATTGGGAGGCAACCCAACAAAAAAAATCAATTATAAATTAATATGTTAGTTATACACATAATCATTTTTATTTATAATTGAACAAGAATCAATTATGAATAAATATGCTTATTTACAAAAACATATTCGTATTTATTTATAATTGGCGAAAAAAATAAAAATAAAAAATAAAAATAAAATAAAAAAAAAGAAACAAAAATCATCATCATCTCAGCTCAGGTATCGTGGAATTCCTACTCTCAAGAACACCTCGTTCCACTATTGATGATTTCATCTTTTATTACATTCTCCAACCTACATTGAGGACAATGTATCTCAAGTGTTAGGGGGGTGCATCTCATGGTTAGTTAAACAAATTTTGTGTACAAAATAATTTTTTTTAGGAAGGTAAAAGTTGTGATAATTCTCTTTTGAATGGGTATTTGGTTGAGAAAGTTTTGATTATTCAAAAAAAAACTATCATTTTTTTAGATTTATTACATTACTCTTTACTCTTGAAAACCATTCCAAAAATAAACCTTGTGACTAGGAAACACCATCTTCTTCCATTTCCAAAAATGGTTTAAGTACATCTCAAATATTGAAGAATCATTTTGGAAAACAAGTCACCCCCATATCTCATCAAATAAATTGGGATGATCAAAATGACTTTCAGTGAATGCTTGTTGAGAACCAATTCAAATGAGCATTAAAAAAACTCATGGTCTCTTTCAAGAATTTCAACTGATCCACTTCTATACTGAAAAGTCAAACACACCAAAAAGCCATCCTACTCACCCAAAAAGTCCTAGTCACAATCCACTCATCTACTCTCAAGGGTATAAGTAATTTTTCTAAATCTAATGATAGTTTTATGTGTCTAACAGAAATTTGGTTTTGGACCGAGAATGGTAGAAGAGTTTACATAATTTTTTTACCTCTCTTAAAATTAAAATTATTTTTGTTCATATATTTTTGTTGAAACTAACCAAGGCCTCACTGCATCATCAACAGATGTTTGGATTCGTACATCACAGTTTTCAATCCCTCCTTCAGAAACAACTTCCTTTCCACCTTGTGTACCAGTATGACCAACTATACCAGATGATGTGGAGGGTTGCAACAAATACAGTTCACACACTCCATCACTAGAACACAAACTCACCAACTCCAATGTGGAAGCATCATCTACTAACTCCCTTAATGATTCCAAAGGTTCATGAGGCAATTAATACATCAACTTTTCAAACCCCCTAAATGGTCCATATTCTATAAACTTTTTCAAATGTGGATAACTTACTACATTAGGGTCACTTTAAATTATCTCTATGCGGTCATTCCTATACTCCATAGGAGAGCAGCTTTGAAGAGTGCCACCATAGTTTAAAATTAAGTCCAATGTCTCCCACATTCTGAAACAACAACCAATGAAGTACTCAGCAAACCAGTTCAAAATATGAAAAGTCTAACACTTTATACACATAAACACACTTCGCTAGACAACGAAATATAGCTCATAATACTAGTACACAAATTCATAGTCTCACCATTACACATTATTACAGACACAAAACTACATTAGGAATGAAGATCGAATAACATGAGTCACTTCGTTCACCTTAGCGGCTTCAGGGCTTGGGCTTTAGGGCACATCTTCTTCCTCTTGGCGCTCAAGACTTCGGTCACTTTGCCTTCTGCAATTTTATGATTTCATTAACTGTAAAGGATATGTTCTTTACACGGGGACAAGTTGGGGTAGGGGTTGTTAATGACTCAGCATTAAATAGAAGAAAAACTTGTTGACTGGGCATTTAAGGGGGGGACAAACGAGAGGTAACCGGGTGGATGTGGGGATTGAAGTATTTAATTTGGTTGGTGGGTTGGATCGGAGCTTTTTTGGGTTTGGGGTGCCAATTGAGCAATTCGTATACGTTCAGGGGCCTATTTGACCCTTTAGCCTATAAATTATGTCCATGTCAACAGTTCGAGGATTCATTCTCTCGGATAGGAAGTTAAAAAAATCATTTAGTAATACTTAGACAAAAATAATCATACAGAGAATCATCGTAGAGTGATGTTGTAAATTACAAATGTATGAAGTATTAAATTGTATTCGTTTGATGTTCATTGGTAATTTATGAGACTCCTGAACTTGCCTACTTCTTAGTTCAATTCTCAAGTAAGTCAAAGGGATTTTTTTGGTTTGTGTGGAAATTAAAAAGATATTTATTAGTTAACAAACATTGATTTATGTAGGCTTTCATCGAACAGTTCATGAACATGTATTTTTTCATTTATCAAAGTTAGGTACATATTTCTGATTTCTAAACAATATAAAAAACGCAGGTTGATATATATAGTAATCTGAAAATGTAATTTGCAATACTGGTTGAAATGAAAATTTTCTATTTATATTATTACATGAAGAAGAACTAATATGAAATTCCTTATGAACTTACATCAGAGGAAACAAAGCATTTCAAAAGATTTTATTATGGATACCTTGTTTGCGGACGAACCGTATTAGATGAAATTACTCACAACTGAGTAATAGAACTTTGATCCAATTTGATATATGCAAACTACACTGGGAAGCTGTGTATGAATAACCGCTAACTTTTACATTCTTAATTTTTAGATTTGCTAATTCTTTACAAAATTCATGCTGTTTTTTCCTCAATACATAGAAAAAAGGCACACATATTTCTCACCCTTGCTTCGATAAAGAATTCAAAATACTCATGTTTTACTACGTACACCAATGCGCATTCAAAGTGATACAAATTGTGTCCATATGAACATTGTCTGGATTCATTTTTTGCCATTGGAAGTTTTTTAAAACTAATTTCATTTACTAGTATAGTCACTTACTTCACGTGTTTTAAAATTTTGCAAAAAAAAAAACTAACTGCTCATCTTAAAATAACATTCCTTCTTGTCCACAAGGCGTTTTTACCTTAACTATTACAACGTTGCTAACATCTACTAATTCCTAATAGACTAGGGTTATTTATGTATTTTACACATTACTCTCTTATTATAAATATACCTGTCAGGACCCCTTTGAGGGTAACCTGTTCCATTATTCCACATGGTATCAAGAGCTACGGTTCAAACCTAATTTTTTTCTTCCGCTCGTTTTCCCCTTGGGATCGCCGCACTCCTCAGCGGCACTTTTTTTCTTCCGCTCATTTTCCCCTTGGGATCGCCGCACTCCTCAGCGGCATGACCACTATAGCCGCCACCATGGAGTCTTCTTCTTCGGCGAGCGCTGGCCCCACCATCCCGATTTCTTCTTTGCTGACTGACGCCCCACATATCTCAGGTGTGCAGCCAACTGTCGTCCTGCCTGGTACCCCCTCCCTTGCAGCTTCATCCTTTGTTTCCCCGTCCAGAAGTCATCCGGAAGGTACTTACTCTCTCTTCCAGAATTTACCACCGACATTCTCCTGGCCTGCACCGAACCCTCTTCCACAGATGCAATTTTCTTCTCCACCTGTTGCACAGTTTCCAAAATTGCCACCTCCTCCCCTGTTTTCTTCTCCATTTGTTGCACAGTTTTCAGGACCAACCTTTGTTGGTTCTCTAGGTATCAGCTCTTTGATTGCAGCAACCCGGCCGAGTCCGGCTCCCACATATGATTCTCCCATGGCTGATTTGGCCCAATCGCTATCTCATGTGGCTACCAACGTCACCAATATTGTGACCACAAAATTGCAGGCGGTTGAGGATTACAGTACGTGGCGCACCCAGTTCGAGTCCTTTCTTGTCTCTCAAGGTCTCCTGGGAATGGTGGATGGCTCAATTCAGGTACCTTCTGTTTATTCTATAGACCTATACAATCGTCAAATCCCTAATCCCGAGTATTCATCATGGCTACGTATTGATCAAACTATTCGGTCGTGATTATTTGCAACTTTGTCTCGTGATGTCCGAGATTTGAAACATTCTTTTGGGATTTGGGAACGATTGGAGTCCAGATTTATGTCTGTCAGTTTGGCTAGGTCTATGGAATTGAAACATATGTTGAATACTATTAAGAAAAAGCCTGATCAGTCTATGGATAGTTATCTTCGGGAAGTTAAGATCTTGGTGGATGCTCTTGCTTGTATTAATTGTCCTGTCTCCAACCTTGATATGATCAAGTCTATCATTATGGGGTTAGGAAGAGATTATGCCTCCATGATCAACATTGTTTCGTTGTTTCAACAAAATTTTCCTTTTGAGACACTTCGGAACCACCTTATTGAGCTCGAGCAACGGGAACAATACTTTCAACAACAAGAGGTTTCAGTCACTCACCCGGCTTTCGCAGCACAGACTTCACAATCTCCTGGACCCTCAAGAACTCTGGGGGTTGTCAATCGCGGCCGAGGTGGTCGAGGCAGGGGTACCCGTGGCCGTGGGGGTGTAGCCGCGGAAGACATCCACACGGCCAGCAGGACTATTTTGTTCTATATGGGTATGCTGGGATGCCAAGACAGTTGCAGCCTGGCACTCCTCCGACAGCTTTGCATGGCCAGCAGACAGGGGGTGCATAGGCTTCATTTCCTCCCACTATAGGTGTTGTATTTAGTAATTCTCTTGTGTCACATTTAAATATTCATGCCTTATCTCTTTGTGCTACTAACTCTGGATCTGCAAGCTTTCCATCGGATGGGGGTATTCTGGGATAAGCCTTCCCTCCTATTGTGTGTCAAATCTGTTTCTCTACAGGTCACTCGGCAATTGCTTGTCCTTCCCATTTTTCATAGCCGTCTGCACCAGCACTGATGACTAATTCGGGAGAGGCTAATTCAGCTACTGGGGAGTACCTACCTATGTTCATATTGTGAATTGGTAATTTCAAAGTATGTTTTTTCCTAATTAACATTGTCACTCTGTCAACTTCATTTAAAAAAAACTGCCCCCCTATAAATGCATGCCTTCATGTTTACTAGGCATACATGCTCATTATAATCGGTTATGTGATGTGAGGTTTCTCGCACTTAAAATATAGATAGTAGTATAGGGTGTAAGTACGAGTATCGTCTCCACATGGACGGAAAAAGGGAATCAGGAATTAACTAAATTCAGCGATTAAAATAAATAAATAAAATGCAAAGGTGCGAGAATTGGGTTGATGGAAAATTAAACTGCAAAAAAAATGATTAAACTAAAGGGTTCTCTCTAATTAATGATGATAGGGGACATAGATTGATTCTGGGGTAATCACATTTCTGGCTGATCAGGCTTAATCACATGAAAATTATTTAATTGAGCAACATTAATCAATACTAAGTTCTAACCGCTCTCGCGGCGTAGAGTACAATAATTTAGGGGACTAGACTGATCTCTCATGCGACAAGATCCTAAAAATATTGCCAAAACGAGCGAGCGTACGGCCCCTAATCGTTGCTAATCTCTTAACGAACGATGAAGTATGTGCGAATGTGTCCGAGAATAAATTAGAACTCTCTTAATTTATTCTACAAGCAATTATAATCCTAGTGGTCAGTCTAGGTTACAAGATATATCAATTCAATCATTCAAACACAAATTAAATAACATTCATGCAATTAATCCATCATGAATTTAGCTATACATCATGATTAACCCTTCATCGATCTCAAATCCCTAATTAAAACTACTCACAATTCATAATTGAAGAATCAATAGAATTGGGATGAACAGAATTAATTGTCATTAATTAAAAAATGAACTTACAAATAATCTAACGGAATTGAAGAACAAGGTGGAAAAATAGATGAAATTTCGTCCCCTAGGCCTCTCTCTAAGTTCCCTCCTAAAACAGGAGTATGGTGGCCTTATTTATAGAAAACAGATTAAATTTGAGCTGGAGTTCTAATTATAGAAAACAGGAGTATGGTGGCCTTGTTTTGAGTCAGGCACGACCGTGCCTGTGGAGCAAACCCGTATTTCGCGTCCAGGCACGAGGTGCCTCCCTGGTAGGCACGACCGTGCCTGGGTTCCAGCAACTCGTTACTTCAATATACTACAGGCATGGCGTGCCTAAGGGCCAGGCACGACCGTGTCTGCCTTATTTCATCGTCTGGTCTTTCTCAAGGCACGCACGGCGTGCCTAAATGCTGGGCACGATCGACCGTGTATGGCCTTTTCTTCATCATTTTTCATCGTTTCTTGCTCCAAACGCTCCTGAATGCTTCCATGATCGATCCAATGGTCTTTTCTTCATCAAATCTTCATCGTGAACCTCCCAGAGACCTCCAAAACTCTAGAAACTCTCTCGAATGCTCTTCAACTCAAAACAACACAAAACTCGATCAACATCTGGTAGCATGGGAAATTCATGCTCAGCAAAAGATGCAAAACTCGAATCACAAACCTCGCATCTCTTTTGTTCCTCAAATCCATTAGATGTCTCAATTAAAAGCACTTAATTCAATTTGGATTTCAGGTGTTGGTTTAACTTATTTTCTATAATAGTTCCAAAATTATAAACTTCACTGAAAACCTAATCATGATTGTTAATAATCTCTCATCTTGTTCAAACATTTTTTCATATTCCTTATCCATGAAATTAAAGTTATTTTCTGTGAACTTCACACTGACTTATGTTTTCTTACATTCTCAAACAAGTTCAAAGCACCTCAATGATATCATTCAATTCCAGTAAATTATAAGAGTAAATTCGCTAAGAAGAAAGTCCACCACTTCAGCTATTTATGTAGGTTCCCTGTACATTAAAGTTTCACATTTAATTGGTGAAGATACAGAGAGCCATTACAGAGTTCTCCGTGCTACATAGCCGAAACGGAAACGTACTCCTTCCAAAGAGTTTCCGTGCTACATAGGTGATGATGCTGAAGCACCAACATGTGTGTACCGAAGTTGGTTGTGGAAAGTCTTTCAATTCAAGAAACATGAAGATCTCATGGTGAGCCTCACTTCTAAGAATGTTACTATCAAATAATGTTAAAGTTTCTAAGTGCTTGATTATTGAACTCTTTAATTTATGTATTGCCGTCTGAATGAATTACTGGTTTGGCTGGAATTGGTACTATTTCTTGTATAGATATTATTATTGGTTTTATTTAAATTTATACGTTTATGGTAATTCAGCAGTTTTTAGTTAATTCAACCAATACAGCCATTCTTAAAATGCATGTAACTAAAATATGCTCATGGTTTTACTTGTTACAGTTGAAGCATTTTGTGCAGAACTTGGGTGCTTAAACATTTCACTAATCAAAGAATATATTCAATCCTCCCACCAAAATTCCCTGTTTTTAGTTAATAACTACTCAAATTATCCTTGACACTACAATAGACAACAGTGTCATTTCAATTTCGATTTTTAAGTTGCTGATCTTTATTTCTTCCCAAAATACTTGTAATTATATGTACTCAAAAATTTAACATTTTGTAATTATAAAATATTTACATTTAAATATCATTTCAATTTTTCTTTGTAACATCACTTTTTCAAGATTCACATTTTTATGGCCTCATTTCGAAAATGCACAAGTGTTAATTACTTTGTCATGTGTTCTAATTTAATGTACTAAATACATAAGAATGTAATACTACGGAGACTTAACTTACTTAGGTGCACATTAGGTTTATTATTTAAGGAATTAGTTGAAATAAATACTCCCTACATTCTCCAATGCCTGTCTCTCTTTCCATTTTGGGATGTTCTCCAATACATGTCTCCCTTTCCATTTTTAGAAAGTTTTTTCAATATATATATATATATATATATATATATATATATATATATATATATATATATATATATATATATATACTTATATACCATCATTCTCTTTCTTACTTTTTCATTCGTTTTCCCACTTTTTCATTTAAACACAACTCACTACATCTTTTATCTTACCTCTATTAATGTGCTCTTAAAACTTGTGTCAAAGGCTATAGAGCCATCTATTGGACAACTAAGAGAGTAAGACTTTTTGTATTTTCTACTCTCTCTGTCATGTTGAATTGTTCTTACTTTTCTTATTTAGGTGAAAGGTTCTCATTTTCTTATTTACTCATATTTCTATTTCCTATTATTAGATGTCAAGTCTCACAATTTTCCATCACCAACTTATCGTTCTTTAATTACTTTCAATTTATATGTCTATTTTTCTAAATTTTCTCTTTCCTGTATTTTTTACTCATATTACTTTAACCACTTGCCACATTGCCAAAAGAGGGAGTCTCCAACAGGACAAAGGGAGTATTAAATAATATCCTAAAGAATCTCCCAATGTGTAGTTTGATTAGATATTATACTACACTAAAGTTACCTTAAATAATCATAAAGAAACATTGTTAGTATAGGAGAAATGTTTGGTACTCTTATATGTTGCATTTAGCATAAATATTAATGAAAAAGACATGCTGTTACAATTGGTATAGATCTCAAATAGCCATGGTATGTGATAGCAAGTCATCTGAAAATAACAATCGCTAGAATTGATTATAAAACATGGTGTCTAAATATCAAATGGTTGTATAGCCAAAACTAAAAAGTTCTCATTTAAATATCATTAAGATGTGATTGACATATTACTTTAAAATGGATGCAAGTAGTTGCATTAGTTTCTCTCTGCAACTCATTTATATTTTAAATGTAGTTAAACTGTGTAATATGTAGTATGAAACTACACTAGCTTTTTGCAATACACATTCCTTGATTTTGAGCTGCAATTTTCCAAGTAATGGTACAAATTTTCCTCTATCTCATCCAAATGTGTACTCTAGGCTTACATTTTAATTTTATCCAATTTATGCCCATCTCTTGCAAAGGGCTGTCATAAGCTATTCTCCTATATGAAGTCCCACATTATTGTTTACACAATAAGTTTCCCATATTCCACCTTATATTAAAAAAGATTTTTGGGTTTTATTATTTGAATTTTCACTTTAAAAATATCTTATGTTAATTTAACCACATTTTTGTCTAGCTGCATTGGGCACCCGTCACATGTAGTGTGTACGCCGCTAGTGTTAAATTATAAAATAATTTCAAATGGACTTGACATGTGGCTGAAAATTGAAGGTCCCTTTTAAGTGGGGGCCTTGTGCACTAGCACTCGTTGCACTTGGTTCGGGTCCGCCCTAGTGCAAAGGAATGGTAGACAAGAACGCTGAGTGTGTTGGTGAAGAAAGCATAGCAATTCGAGTCATGGTTTTGAAAAAATGATTCTTTATAGTTCAAAGGATACACATGGTAATTACAAAGTTTGGATCCACGTACACATTTATGGCATATATACACTAATAATTTATGTCTTACTCGCACACTTAAAAGCTCAGACTCGTTTCTCGAATAAACTAGTCAAGCTCAAGCTTTAACGAGTCAAATTGAGACAAGTTTCATGAGCTAATCTCGTTTCACATAACAAACTAGTCAAAAGGGTATAGCAATAACAAAAAGGCTTGTTTGATTTGAATGCACCAATCTAGGATAGAGATGAATTGTAGTGAACACTAAAGAAATTCGTATTGAAATCATAAACGCATTTAAATATAATTAATTATATTCATTGTACTATAGAAGTTTTGATAGATTTATGTCAAATTATGATGATTAGTGGTACTCGTTTGGTAAATTAAATCATTTATAAGAGCCAATCAACATTATTTTTTACTAAGTACTAAATATTAATGTTTTTATATCACATGTTGAATCGTGAATTAATAAAAAGTAAGTTTGCAACATGGGCATAGCTTCGGGGCCATATTAGACCCCGACCAAACCAAATTTTGTAAAAACATTGAATCTATAAGCACAAAAATTACATATTTGAGAAAATGCCTGTTACCAACCCAACCCAATTTATCGATTTGATTTTACATCTCATTTTTTTGTTATTATTGGAGTTTGCTTCCCATTTTCAAAATCATTAATGTATTCATCGTTCTTAACATAAAATTATTTAAATATGCTCCCCTTTTCTTTCACAATTTTTGGATTGATGGGGGTTGCATACATTAATGGTTTTGAAAATGAATATTCACAATGAAAGACAAATCCACTCTTTTATCATTTTTGTTACGTCATTAACTGAGTAAATTTTACCGACTGAAATTTGTTGGAATGATTGTAGTAGATCAGGGATGGAGGTATGTGTATGGGTAGGGGGCCTCCCCCCCCCCCCCCCCCCCCCCAATTTTTTTAAGTACTACTAGTATTATATATGAAATAATCAGAAAAGATTAGGTCAAAACTACCTGATAGATGCTTTCATTTGAGATGCTTTCGGGTAGAACTTTTTGATTGAATTTTGTGAACACGTATTTGATGAAGTGTAGATTACATCCACCGAATTTCAGCTTAAAAGTCAATCGGAAAGTCAATTAAATAAATTATGGGAAAACACTGTATTTTTTATATAGCATTTGGCGGGGTGTTTTTCAATAATTTATTTAACTGACTTGTTGATTGAGTTATAAACTGAAAAATTGGTGTAAATAATCTACACATCATGAAGTACATTGTCTTAAAACTTCACCAAAAAACCCATCCGGAAGCACCTCAAACATAGGTATCCGGATGGTGGATCCCGTCAGGTAATTCTGAAACGATCATTCCTCATTAAAAATATGAAAAAATATGTTTAGATCTTAATTAGTTCTATTAAAAATTGTTTGATCAAAGTTTACCAAAGGAGTGAATAAGTCCTATTTTGAAAATAAAACAATGACAATCTTATTTATGAACTTTATTTTTATTTTTATCCTATTTAGAGATTTTTTTTCTTTACTGTTTGTGTTCCTTCATGATCCCCTTATGACTTAAGCCTGGCTCCGTCCCTGTAGTAGATAATTCTAGTTTTTCATATAGTGTTATATTTATGTCGTTATTTTCCATTATTCATTAATTTTAGCCGTTTATCCACAATGAAAGTCATCGTATAATGATATAAACATATTCAATTGATTTTTGTATTGTTATATTTAGTCTATTTGAACGTCACTAAAAGGGCTCATGTCCTGTCATGTATATTTTTATTTTAGGCAATCAAACATAATAATAAAATGAAATTAATTTTATCAACAACCTGACATTGAAAATGTACGTAGACAATAATGACACCAATATTATTTCTAGAGTTAGTGTAGACAAAAATATGACTTAAATCTCACGTGGACAAAAAAATGATCATTTTATTATTAAATTGTTTTCAATACCCTAATGCCCTAATTGTTTTTCCGCATCATCTTCTTCTCATCGATGCAACTTCAAGAGGCCCAGAGCGGCTCCCCATCATAATTTGTCTCCTGCTACCTTCCATCTGCTCAGTGCCGCCGCCACGACATCTCACGCCATCATTGTCGTCGACCCAAGCCCATCGTCCTCGTCGCCAACTCGCCATCGTCCATATCGATTCGGGCGATTCGTCTTCATTTCACTCTTCTTCTCCTTTCTTCTCGTTAATTAAAAATTGATGGCGTAAATTTGTGATGGTGAGGGCGGATAACTGCGGAGATGGCTAGCAGACAACGTTCTTGGTAGTTAGGGTTCAACAATTTCGGAAAGGATGAGAATTCAAGGCACTCAAGGTGATGATTACTACACATGTCTAGAGTGTTTGGGTTAGGGAGGACAGCGATTATGGTCGTCGACATGGTAACACCGGTCTGGTGGGATGGAGAGGGGTTGGGGGCTGGGGCAGTGGGACAATGACAGTGACTGGGATATGTAACAAGGGATGGTGTACAGGGGATGGTTGGTGGTCACTGGTCGAGGCACCGATGGTCACTAAGCGGGATACCGGCGAAAGTCACTGGACAACGTGTTACTGGCCAACATAGTCAGTACAAGGGTCGTTGAGTCACTGGACGAGGGGAGGAGTAACGGGAAAACAGGGGAATGATTGGTGGTCACAGGGCGAGTTACTAGCCGATGTAATCACTGGACGAGTAACTGCCGACGTAGTCATTGGGCGAGAAGTGGAGTCACTGAAAAACATGAGGCTTGTGAGGGAGTCACTGAATGAAAACGACAGTCATGACGGTGGCCTTGGCCGTGATAGCAGCGGCTGGGCTTGGTGGTTGGACAGTTGGTTACGTTTTTATTATACAAAGTAATCAATATAATAATACTAAAATAATATGGAGCATTAAACACAGATTGTTTTTATTATATGGAGTATTAATACAAAACATGATTAATCGCTTTTTTGAAAAACTCAAAACAAGTCATATTTTTGTCATTTCTACTACCTCCGTCCCTTAAAACTTTGCCAAGTTTGACCGGCACGAGGATTAATAAAGTAAAAACTGTGTGGTTGAGGTTTGTGCAGAGGATAGAGAATTAACTGGAACCACAAATTCTTTACTTAAAAAGGAAAGTGGCAAAGTTAGTGGGACATCCAAAAAAGGAAAGTTGGCAAAGTTTTAAGGGATGGAGAGAGTATTTAATTTAGTAATATTTGTAAAAAAGGCCTATAACTAAACTTGGTGTCTGTAAGTAATGTGATAATCCAATCATCTTTGTCCTACTCTTTAGATCACTTTAGTCCAAAGGTATTAGGAGATCAAATTATTAAAAAAGGAAATTCTGAACACTTAGCTTAGAGCCCGTTTGGTAGAACAAAAATCGACTGATTTGGTTGATCCTGCTTAATTTTATGAAGTTCTGACTGAAGTGGTTGTATTGGCTGATTCTGCTGATTTTGAGAAAAAATATTTTCAAATTATATTTTATTAATAAAATAAAGAAAAAAATGTACGTAAAAATAGCTAAAATGATCATTTATAGTAACTTCAGCCAATACAGCCAGAAAAGTAACTTCAACCTTATTTTTTCTGCTTATTACACAATTCAACGCGCGAAAGTAAAAGTTATATATTTGATGAATAAGTTGGCTGATAAGCATGATAAGCCGAAAATCAGTGCTGCCAAACGACCTCTTGGACTTCTTACATTGGGGAACAAAAGGGAGGGGGGAATGGAGAGTGGGATGGGAGAGCCAAAAGTAGACACTCCATTTAGATAGCTGGACGTAAATCAAGGACCGAAGAACATGAAGATAAAGGACAATTAAGCTACGAGACCCTTTGGAAAACATCTCATTTTAAAAGTGTTACGAGTATAACTTTTGTCGTACGTATTTGAAATCTCACACGTATTAAGAAAATAAATTTGACTTTACTGTGAAGTGCACTGTTTTGCAATGTTCAAACACTGTTTGACACTGTTTTGCACTGTTTGACACTGTTTTGATGTAGATAATTTGCCAAATAAAAAAAATAATGAAGTGTGAACTTAATTTAGGGAATGCCCAAAAATGAAAGTGGTAACTTAATTGGGAGAGCTGATGGAGTATTATTCATCATTCAAATGAGCATGTCAATTATTTATAGGACACATTTTGCACTTGTTTATTTTGGTTGGTATCCATATTTTAAGTTTTGCAATGATTCATTTTATTCAAATTAAAAAAAATATATATATATTTTATATTGTTATAGCATTCATTTATCAATTTTTAAAACTTGTAACATACAAATGAATTGTACCCTTTAAAGAATTGCAGGTAAAATTATTGTTATATGGAGTAGCTTATAAGCATCAACAAATAATACGGAGTAATAAATATATATAACGGTGGGCGTAGCTCAACTGGTAGCAAGAGAGTGACACAAGGTTAGGTCCTGGGTTCGAATCTCGGCAACTGCGATGAGGGGTTACTATGCTAAAAATGCATAGGGCCTCTGCAAGTACCGGGGAAAGAGCCCCACTCTTTATCTGTCAGATTGGGATTATAGTCCAATTTACATCCTCCCAACGTACCAGTCCGGTCGTGGTTGGGGGGGCCTCAGGGATGGAGTGTCATCCTTTTTTTGAGTAATAAATATATATTGATGTCCTTATGTGTCATTTTACACTCTATAAGTTATCCTTAAATAACCATTTTACCAAACAGTTGCTTATAACAAGCTAACATAATTAGCTAATTAAAACAACTAATTCAACCAGTTATTGACAACCCGTTTTCTCAACTCTCAAGCAACTAACAACTAATCGGTGGGAAGTCCAAACAACACGAAGTATAAGTTGTTTCAAGCAGTGGCGGACCCACCTTGAGTCCCAAGGGGTCCCGGGACCCCACGGATTTAAAAAAATAATATATATATATATATTATATATATAATATACAAAACTTGACCAATTAATGTATATATACAAAGCAAACCTAAAAGGTACAAAAAAATGAAATAGAGTAGCGGATATGGATATCCGTGCAAGGTGAAAGTCTATCCCTTTTTATGTAGAGGTTCAAATCCCATTGGCAACTTTTGTTTTTTATGGCTAACTCTTCCCCAATAATTTATATTTTTAAACCTTTCACAAAAATAGTTTCTACTCGAAAATTTCATGATAATAATTTGAACTGATTAACCGTTTCACAAAAATTCATGAACTTTCCGCAAATAATTTTTTCCATCTTGAATTAAAAGAAAAGTATTAAAATATTACTTATGCTACATTTAATATTATAAAGTAAATTTAGCAATACTATATTAAAAAAAATATAAAAGTTTTATTTTTTTGGCGAAATCTTCCACAACAATTCATATTTTTTACACGTTTCACAAAAATAATTTCTACTAGAAAAGTTCACGATAATAATTCGAACTCATATACTGTTTCACAAAAATGAACCAGAAGCTAATGATGTTAACTTTCCGTTAATTATTTGTTCTGTATTGATTTTAGAGAAAAGTAATAAAAATATTAATTATACTACATTTTGTATTAAATTTGATATCTCTTATAATTTAGAACAAATGAATACTAATTTAACATAAATTCTATATTATGTTTTTGTAAAATATTTCCTCATCCTTTAAATATCCACAAGGTTAAAGTTTAAATTTTATTAACCCCTTTAAAGTTTTTCTCACCCTTTAAGCATGGATATTTCTTTAAATATTTTATTAAGTGAAGAATTGGATCAAATGGTTGGTAATTGTGAAATTAGTTTGACTAATAATTTATACGAGCAAAATATTTAGGAGATGATCCTACATTGAGAAAAAATATTACATATTTTTATCCTAATGTTCAATAGAGACCCCATGACTCTATGTTTCTTGTCCGCCACCGGTTTCAAGTATGCAACAGCCTCTTGTTCTCTCCACGGTTGATGAATGGAAGTGGTCGGTGGGAAGTCAACTCTTTGAGCCGTTCTTGCCAGACAGCGGATTTGGTTTTGGGTTCTTTTTTTGAGTGCGATTTCCCCATGTAGATTTAAAGTTACTTTTTTTAACTTTTGAAACGGTCATGCCCGACACCCCCCAAAATATCACTCCACCTTTTCAACTTTTAACCGTATCCGACGCGGAAATTCGTCACAGTAATAATTTACTGACAGGCTCACATTGCGCCACGTTTCAAAACCACGTTTTCCGCACACAGGTTTGCTCATTTGGTTTATCCATTATATACGGAATGCTACGTACGTAAATATATACCGTACTACTTTTTCTTTTTCCTTCAGAATAGAAAAATACGTTGTGCACACCTTTTCTGTACACATGTCTGTCCCCAACAGGCAAGTTGTCCGTCCACAGACGAGTTTTATGTAGACAGACAACTTGTCTGTTAGAGACAGACAGATGTACACAAAAGATGTACACATTTGATGTACACAAAGCAAAGTTGTTCAAAATAAAAAGAAGTTTCTTAAATAGAAATAAAGGAGCTTTACAATTTTTTGGACCATCAAGCTTCTTTTATATCATAAGTTTCAGAATCATTACAACCATATGATCTGACTTACTACGACTATAAACCATATGATCAGACTTAGAGACGATCACCCCTGTAAACCCTATAGTAATAACACAGTACTACCTTCGTCCCTTAAAACTTTGACAAAGTTGACCGGCATGGAGAATAATAAAATAAAAATTGTATGGTTGAGGTTTGTGCAGATGAGAGAGAAATTACAGAAATCTCAAAATAGTTGATTAAAAGGGAAAGTAGCAAACTTTTTTGGGACGTCCCAAAAAGGAAGATGACAAAGTTTTAAGGGACGGAGAAAGTAATATTTTCTATCATTTTGGAGTGACTACCATCAAATAATTGCATTAGTTGGCATTAATAAGACAATATTTACTTTGAATAATGACAATATTTTTAATCATGGAACTAAGAAGGAATTAGTTCCACAAAAAACATAGAAATAATATGACTAAAATTTAGATTATTTACAAAAATGCGACCAATGACTAGAGTAGTAATGACATCATGGTAATTTATGTTCATTTTTTAAACTTAAGTTACTATTACCCTGCATTTTAATAACTATCGATCATATTTGTGTAAATAAATCTTATTTTAATAATATTTAAAAAAAAATTCAAAAATCATATCGGAGTGATTTATTAATCCTAAATACTACCTCCGTTCCCATTTTAACTTCCAAATGGGTTTGGCACAAAGTTTAAGATAGTGGATATTGTGTGGTGGAGAGTTGTGCAGAGGAGAGAGAAATGTGTAAGAAATGTTGTGAATCACAAATTCTTTACCAAAAAGGGAAAGTGGGAGTTTTAATCGGAACGGACGAAAAAGGAAAGTTGGAAGTTTATTTAGGAACGGAGGGAGTAAATGAATATCCGATTGCGTGTGGAGTCGTGTGAGTAACACACTTCAATTCCTTTTTTAATGATAAAAGTTTTCTTGTCGCTATCCTTCCATCCATAATGCTCCATTTTCATTTTAAATCATTCCAAACTATTTTTCACGTAATGGATTCCATATTTCCATCATCTTCCATAGTTCCATCATGCACCTTACCAACATTAAAATCGAACAAATAAGAACAATTTTGGTGTACACACTTTATCGTTATACACAATTTTACACACTTTTGTAAAGTATTTTTTGTCGGTAAATACATCGTTCATAGACAAAACATATTCTGTTTAGGAAATTTGTCCATGAACAGTGTATTTACAGACAGAAAAATTTTCACAAACGTTGGTAAAAGTGTGTGTAACAGTAAAATGTGTGATGGGGTTATGGGACTAGGCCCAGAGTCTAATCGACCCAGACCCCGGACTTGGACCACCAGGCCCAAGCCCAGTGATCCAGAGCTCATTCCGACCCAACCGATCAGGCCCATCAAAGAGTGAAAGCCCAGGGCGGCCTGCCGTCCAGCCCAGCAGGGAGCCTGCCTACCAGCCCAGTCAGCAGCCTGCCTTCCAGCCCAGTGGGGAGCCTGCCTTCCAGCCTAGCCAGGAGCCTGCCGACCACCAGCCCAGCTGGGAGCCTACGATCCAGCCCAGCTGGGAGCCTGCGGTCCAGCCCAGGTGGGAGCCTGCGTCCAGCCCAACGGGGAGCCTGTCTTCCAGCCTACCCGGGAGCCTGCCTTCCAGCCTACCCGGGAGCCTGCCTCCAGCCCGGTCAGAAGCCTTGCTCCAGCCTAGCGGGAAGCCCACCGTCCAGTCCAGCAGGAGGGAGCTCAAGCGTCCAGCCTGCCAGCCAGGCTGACCTGCCAGCCAGGAAGAGTAACGACCAACAATCAATGCGCTACTTAATTATGTGTTTAATTCCGTATTAATGTTGTAATTAATTTAGTCATTATTATGTTCGGCAGTTACCATTTGTAATCGCCTATAAAAGGCAATTCGAATTTCAAATACAGAGGCTATTTCTGGCTAACTTTCCATATTCGTACTTTCCTATTTCTTGCTTGAGTGTCGTACGTAGCTTTCCTAAAAGCCTACGAGCGTCCTATTTTGGACCAACATTGGTGCTTTCATTGAGAGCCTCTATTGTCTCTCACATAACTTGAGTAGGAATCACACAGGAAGATGGTCGGAATCTCGTCTCGACGTGACCATGTCTCAGTCCACACCGAGGAGTCCGCCCGGTCTGGCCGCCAGCGTGCCCTCGACAACCATGCACAGGGCATGAGGGTGGCGCGCCAAGGCGACCTTCGAAACCAATTATCAGGCCACGGCGACCTAAGGGCGACGCTCAACCACACCCAAGGTAAGCACTCGGTCCGCAGCCGGCGGGGGGAGGCCGACGTCATGCTCCGTGCATGGACCCGGTTCGACTCAATGCCGGAGTGGAAGCCCTGCAGGAGGCAACTCGGGTTCTGGGGACCTTGGCTCAAAATTTCCAACAGATGGTGTATGGCGGAAATGTGGATGAGCCTGCCCGTCAACAGACGCCAGCTGATGTGGAGGTGTCCTCCAGGCGGCGTGATGAGCGACGCTCTGGATCCAACCAAAACAGGGGGAAGAAGTCTCCCATCGGCGGGGGGAAGAAGTCTCCTAGCAGCCTAGCCGACCCCATCGGCAGACGGGGAGGGGCGCCCAGCAGGGGCGCCCAACGCAGATGGAAGGAGGCGAGCCCTCTCGCCACTCTCACCGGGCGAGCAGTCGGACTGGCTCCACGGAGAGGCAAAACGTGGGGCCCCGACCTCACGTGCACGGACGACTTGGAGGTGCCGTCGGACATGCCCAGCCCCGCGCTGGAGCTGTCCGGGGGAACCCACCGCCGGCCGAGGTGGAAGATCTACGACAGCGCCTTGACGAGTTGAGAAGGAGGGTCGTCATGGGGTGGGAGCCTGACACGGCCGACCTTCGAATACCCGAACCCTTCACCCGGGCGGTCATGGATGCGCCGTTGCCGAGGGGCTACAAGCCCTGCGCCATTGAAGCATACAAGGGCGCTTCTGACCCCCAACATCATGTATCTCGGTACCTTTCCTACATGGTCATGATGGGGTACGAGGACGCCATCCGATGCCGCGGTTTCTCCGCCACTTTGGATGGCCCGGCTCGTGAATGGTATGGCTCTCTACCCGACGGGAGTATCACGAATTTCCGTGAGTTGGCTCAGCGCTTTCTCTTGAGGTTCGTGAGCTCCCGAGACGTCAAGAAAAACTTCAGCCACCTGTTCGGCCTAAAACAGGGGAAGAAGGAATCATTGTCGACCTTCCTAGCGAGGTGGAGGGCCGAGTCAGTCAAGGTTCAGGGCCTTGATGACAGGACCGGGGTGGCCATGCTCACAAACTCTATCCGATCGGGCGAGCTTTACAAAGATTTCGTCAGAAGTCCCCCTACCTCGTACGAGGAGGCGCTCGGCCGTGCCGATCGGCAAGCCGAGGCGGAGGACGCCTTGCAGAGGAAAAGAGATGAGGAAGAAGGTGCAAAAGAAGAAAAGAAGAAGGAAGCTGGTTCGGGTGCTGAGAAAGCTGACGGCAAAGCTAGCAACAAGAACACCAAATACAAAGGTAACAAAAGTAGAGGCAAGGGCAAGGTGGACGTCCCGAGCGGACCGCTACAGCCCGTCAAGCAATTGACTCCACTTGCTCAGCCGGTCGGGGCCATCCTCGACTACACGGAGGAGCAAGGTTTAGTCGACTTTCCTGAGGAGTGTGATGTGGTGACTGCCAAGCGCAACCACGACCAATATTGTCGATTCCATCGGAGAGCAGGGCATGATACAAATGATTGTGTCATTCTCCGGCGGCAAATTGAAGAACTCATCCAGAAAGGGTACCTGGGCCAATTCGTTGGCAAACAAGGAGGCATCCCGCAGAAGAGCAGCCTAACGTGGCAGCGGTCCGACCAAGCTACCACGTCAAAGGAGACACCGCCTGCCAAGAAGCGGGAGCTCGGCGCCTTCTCCGAGGAAGACGATGCCGACCTAGGGAACGGCCCCCGGAAGTACCATCGATGTTCATTCATATTCGGGGGACCCCAGGGAGGCGACACCTCTGGAGAGCGGAAGCAGTGGGCCCGAACCCTATACGTCGGGGAGATAACCAGGGCTCCCGCCGACAAGAGGGTGAAGAGGGACCCCGTCTTCTTCACCGACGCAGATTTGCCACCGATGCCTCCGCCGCACAGGGATGCCTTGGTCATCAAGGTCGAAATCAACAACACGATCGTCCACCGAGTCCTGGTGGACAATGGGAGCTCCGTTAACATCATGTACTATGACACCTTCCAAGGTCTCGGGCTGGACCGAAAAGACTTGATCCCGGTGAGAACCCCACTCTGGGGCTTCACCGGGGACTCCATTGAGTCGGAGGGCAGCATAGTCCTCCCCGTGATGGTGGGCTCCGAGCCCTGCGTATCCAAGTTAGACGTCGAGTTTATCATCGTACGCCTAACTTGTGCGCATAAGATCATCATGGGAAGGCCGGCCCTGGAAGACCTCAGATGTGTGATATCCCAGGAGCACCTATGCATGAAGTTTCCCACTCCGAATGGCGTCGGAGTTGCCAGGGAGATCAGCGAATGGCGAGGAGCTGCTATCTGAAAGCTTGTAAACAAATCGGTCAAAAAGACTTGAGGGTCTACACTATCAACAACAAAGCCATGAAGTATGAGTGGGGTCAGCTCCGCGCTGAACCCACCTCAGAAGTGGAGGAGATCAAGATTGACCCCGAGAGGCCGGAGCGGAAGGTCAAGATCAGGACCGGGCTCCCGGCCGGCTTGAGGGAGAAGATTATCCAGGTACTTGTCCTTTTTAGCGTTGTCTTCGCGTGGGGACCGGAGGACATGCCTGGCCTTGACCAAAGCATCGCTGTCCATCGGCTGGCGGTCAATCTAACGGCGAAGCCCATCCAGCAAAAAAGAAGACACATCTCAACTGAGAGGAGGGAATTCGTGAAGAAGGAGGTCAACATGCTCCTGAGTATCAAGCATATCCGGGAGGTCTTGTACCCGGTCGGGCTGGCAAACGTGGTCCTGGCCCCGAAGCCGCCAACCTGGAGGATGTGTGTTGATTACACCGATCTCAACAAGGCATGTCCGATGGATCCATTCCCATTGCCTAACATCGACCAACTAGTCGATGGGACGGCCGAATGTGAGCTCCTTAGCTTCATGGACGCTTTACGAGGATACCATCAGATTTTCATGCATGAAGAAGATGCGGAGAAGACCTCATTCGTCACCCCAGAGGGGATTTTTTGTTATCTTGTCATGGCCTTCGGGCTGAAGAACTCTGGGGCGACGTACACGAGGATGGTGGCCAAGGTATTCCGGAAGGTGCTCGGAAGGAACATGGAGGCGTATGTTGACGACATGATCGTCAAGAGCACCCGGGCATCTGATCATGCAGATGATTTGGCAAAGATCTTCGGGATCATGAAGGCAGTCCGTCTGCGCCTGAACCCGAAGAAATGTACCTTTGCCGTCCAAGGAGGCAAGTTCCTGGGGTACATGGTCACACGGAGGGGGATTGAGCCAAATCCTGAGAAGGTGAGGGCAATACTTGACATGGAACCCCCGAGGTCGGTGAAAGAAGTCCAGATTCTCACCGGCCGGCTAGCAGCCCTTGGACGCTTCATGTCCAAGTCCGCCGAGAAGTCCCTACCCTTCTTCCAGGTCCTAAAGAAACAAAATGGTTTCGTCTGGAATGATGAGTGTCAGCGAGCCTTCAACGACCTGAAGAAGTACCTCCTCTCTGAGCCTTTACTCAGCAAGCCAGAGAGGGGGGAGACGTTAATCCTTTATCTTGGGGTTTCCCAAGACGCAATCAGTTCCGTGCTGGTTCGCGAGGAGGAAGGCGTTCAGCGTCCCGTCTACTATGTGAGCAAGACCCTCCAGAATGCTGAGCTCTGGTACACCCCGCTCGAGAAGACAATATATGCCGCCTACATCACCGCCAAGAAGTTGACACACTACTTCCAAGCGCACCCGATCAGAATCCTGTCGGACCAACCCCTAGGTGCCGCTCTGAGGGCGCCCGGCACAACCCGGGTAGTGAAGTGGTCGATGCTCCTCAACCAATATGAGGTTGACTTCCAGCCTCGGACGTCCATCAAAGGCCAGGCTCTGGCTGATTTCATTATGGAATGCACGACCCGAGAAGTGGCAGATAGGCAACAAGAGAGCAATGAACAATGGTGGACTCTAGCGAGTGATGGGTCGGCAGGAGCCAAGGGATGCGGGGGCGGAATCGTCCTCATCTCACCCGAGGGATTCCGAGCATACTATGCCTACCGCTATCTTTTCAAAGTCTCCAACAATGAAGTGGAGTATGAGGCCCTACTGTCTGGGCTACGATTGGCAGCCGCCATGGGAGCAGAGTGGATAACGGTGAAATGTGACTCCCGCCTGGTGGTTTCCCAGGTCAAAGGTGAGTTCGAAGCGAAGGAAGAAAGAATGATGAAGTATCGAGATGTTGTTCGGGAGTTGCTCGGGTTGTTCAAGCGAGCAGAGTTGATCTGCATCCCGAGAAATCAAAACTCCGATGCGGACCTCCTCTCAAAGCTATCCCAAGGGTTACCTGAACATATATCGAGAATTGCACGCATTGAAGAGATGACGACCTCAAGCATATCAGCCTCACCGTCCATTGACGTCCTTCCCCTGCAACCAGTCGCCTGGTGTTGGGTGGATGACATCATGCGCTACATAGCCGACGGGACGCTCCCCGATAAAGAGGAGGAGGCAAGGTTAGTCCGGCGACGAGCTCCGGGCTACGTCGTCTTGGATGGGAAGCTGTACAAGAGATCCTACAATGGGACCTTGCTAAAGTGTTTACGCCCACATGAGGCGGAAATGATCGTCTCTGAACTCCATGGGGGCGTATGCTCCGCCCATCAGGGGGCAGGCACGTTAGCTAGGAAGGTCGTCCTCCAGGGGTACTTTTGGCCAACAATAATGAAGGATTGCGCTGACTATGGAATGAAATGCGAGACATGCCAGAAGTTCCAGAAGAGCCCCGGCCGACCAGCAACGATGTACACACCGATCAGCACCGCCCTTCCATTCACAAGATGGGGTGTCGACCTGGTCGGTCCCTTATCAACCGGGTCGGGAAACCGGAAGTTTGTCATCGTCGCAGTGGACTACTTTACGAAGTGGGTTGAGGCCGAGCCGCTTGCCAGCATCACACATCTCCAATGTAGGAAGTTCATATGGAAGAATATTTTCTGCCGGTTTGGGGTTCCCCTCCAAATAATCTCCGGCAACGGAAGGCAGTTTGACTGCGAAGCCTTCCGACAATTTTGTGCAGAGTGGGGCGTAGAATCCAGCCGAGTTGCGGTCTGCTACCCCCAGGCAAATGGACAGGTGGAGAACACCAACCGGACGATCGTCGATGGACTGCAAAAGAAGTTGGAGGCCCTGTTGTTTGGCTATCCATGCGGGAGTAACCAGATTATTCCCCAAGTCCGGGCAAATTGGATGGGTTAAAGTGACAGTAGGACTAACCCCCGGGTCATGAACGTTCAGGATACCGACCTAAGGGTCTTCCTCGTCGGTTCAATGTCCGACCTCGCTGGCCAAACAAGTCGCTTATTTGTTGATTCCATATCAATAGCGAACAGATCACTTCTATCCAACTAGGAGGGGCACGGATAGGCTCGGCCACGCCAGCCTAACCGCCCCCCGGGAGGTTAGAGAAGCCACATCCCTGAATAAATTGCTAAGTATTCGTAATGCAAAGTATAGAAAAGGAAACATATGAATTAAAAGGTAATATTCATTCGAATTTTACATATGGTGGCTACAAGCTACAAACAAAAGGTGCAACAGTCATGGCCGGATGTTCCCATGGCCCATCAAGTACAATGATCCAGACACGGAAATTACTAGAAAGCTTAAGGAACTCTCCCAGAATCTGAAAGTCAACTTAGTCATCGCCATGGTCAGTCCACTCTTGGCCGTCTCTCAGGTACTACGCCACCATCAACTGGCGACTGACGCCCAAGTACTATGTTGCAATCAACTTACATTGTTGGGCACTCCTGAAATTGTGTCGTTGCCTGTCTGAGCGTCCTTCACCTTGTCAGACTCATGAAAGAGCTTTGGTCAGATAAAATCAAAACTTGTAAACCTGCCAAAAAAAAGAGAAGTAACAAAGTGTCAATCCACATGCCAACGACGACCGGCCAGCTGTGGGTCGACGTGGGCTGCCACCACCTAATAGAAGAACGACGTCGGGGAAACCGCCGGCCAACGCGGACGCCTATCCACCTAGAGGGATGGCTACGCCGGTCGGCAGGGGGTGACCGATACCCTCGTGATCGACGTCGGCAGCCACCAGAATTCAGGAGCAATCCAGCCTCCTGGGCGACGCCGGCCGTTGGGGAAGAAGGCCCGGGGGATGCCGTCCAGCGGAGGATTTGACGGGCTGACCGCCTGGGAGAAGGTCACCATCTGACATGGGGGGCGTCGGGCTTCCAGTCCGCCTGAGAGGACACCATGCCGGCCAGAAGTGGAACGACCGCCGGCTGAGGGGATTGGGTCGGCCGGACATGGGGGTCCAGACCCGCCGGCCAGATCCGCTGGATTGCAGGGGAGACGTCGGCCACTGGCGGTGGTGCGGAGCAGCGATTGAGCGCAGCGGGGGTCGACCCAGGAGCTGCCGGGAGAAAACTGCTGGTCAAGCCAGTCAGCTGGTTGACTGCGGCGCTGGTGCGGCGCGAGGAAGACGGACGCAGACCAGGGGAGAGAAGAGAAAGAAAAGGAAAGAAAAAAGAAGGAAAGAAAAGAAAAGGAAAGAAAAAAGAAAAGGAAAGAAAAAAGAAGGAAAGAAAAGAAAGGAAAGAAAAGAAAAGGAAATGAATTTTTGGGAGCTGACCTGGATTCTGAAGTCCGGAAGAAAACTGACGACTGGAGTGCTAGGATGCTGAAGGAATTTTTCTGGAGCCTTTTTTGGGAGCCTGATTTAATTTGGGAATTTCCATAAACTCCGGGATTCACATAATCCACAATTATGGTTCCTTGATATGTGAATATTTTTAAATCGGCATCTGACTTAAACTACTCCCTCTTAGCCGAGTCTACTACTCGACTAAGGGAGTGGGGGACTCCTGATGGGGTTATGGGACTAGGCCCAGAGCCTAATCGGCCCAGGCCCCGGACTTGGACCAGCAGGCCCAAGCCCAGTGATCCAGAGCTCATTCCGACCCAACCGATCAGGCCCATCAAAGAGTGAAAGCCCAGGGCGGCCTGCCGTCCAGCCCAGTAGGGAGCCTGCCTACCAGCCCAGTCAGCAGCCTGCCTTCCAGCCCAGTGGGGAGCCTGCCTTCCAGCCTAGCCAGGAGCCTGCCGACCACCAGCCCAGCTGGGAGCTTGCGGTCCAGCCCAGCTGGGAGCCTGCGGTCCAGCCCAGCTGGGAGCCTGCGGTCCAGCCCAGCTGGGAGCCTGCGGTCCAGCCCAGGTGGGAGCCTGCGTCCAGCCCAACGGGGAGCCTGCCTTCCAGCCTACCCGGGAGCCTGCCTTCCAGCCTACCCGGGAGCCTGCCTCCAGCCCGGTCAGAAGCCTTGCTCCAGCCTAGCGAGAAGTCCACCGTCCAGTCCAGCAGGAGGGAGCTCAAGCGTCCAGCCTGCCAGCCAGGCTGACCTGCCAGCCAGGAAGAGTAACGGCCAACAATCAATGCGCTACTTAATTATGTGTTTAATTCTGTATTAATGTTGTAATTAATTTAGTCATTATTATGTTCGGCAGTTACCATTTGTAATCGCCTATAAAAGGCAATTCGAATTTCAAATACAGAGACTATTTCTGGCTAACTTTCCATATTCGTACTTTCCTATTTCTTGCTTGAGTGTCGTACGTAGCTTTCCTAAAAGCCTACGAGCGTCCTATTTTGGACCAACAATGTGTTTAACAAATAATTAATTTTTATGTTTATGTTTCTTTAAAAAATTAGTGATCATGGTTTGCTTTGGACTTGCAACGATCAACTGAAAATGATTTTGGTGTATCGAGATTAATGCACCATTATTTGTTTCGGCATCAAATTTCAACTATTACAAAGTACATTTTTCATAAATTAAGTAAAGGGAAATAGACCTAAATAGGACTTAAACAACAGCTTGGAAGGTAAATAAGACTTGAATCTTTTTAAACCCTAAATAGGACTCATTTTGAATCGAAGGGATGAGATTGCCCTTAGTAACCTTGCGGACAGTCCTGCTTTAACTTTGCGGAGCAATTTTGCTGCCAATACAGGCAGCCATGTTTTAACTTCGCCGGCAGCCATTAAATCCGGGAGACGGTTGACGTCTGCGGCGAGAATCGTCTTCTTCCTCTTCTTCATCCCCGATCTCTTCTTCTTCCTCCTGTTTTACTTCTTCTTCCCCGTTTCCTCCCTTTGTTGAGTATGTGCGGCGATGAATGTTCGTTGCTTTGTTCATGCTACTTTTTGTTTTTGTTTTACGTTTTGTTTTTATTTAACTTTTCCTTTGACTTCTCAATTTATTACTTACGAAGTAATATTTTTTCTTTTCTAAAACAAAATTGATATTATCTTTAATTTAGCATTCTCATAATTATTTTATAACACCAGAAATTTTAATCTACGGTGAGTGAATACTAGGACAATATTGCCACATTGTGTAATATAATTGTGACATTGTATCATTGTGTTTGTTGATAATATTATAGTATTGTAACATTGTAGCAATTCAATGTCAATATTGACGTCAAAACATGTTAAAATGGTGAAATAATGACACTATGTATGTCACTATACTTTAAATATTATCAAAATAAAGTGAAAATCATCAGAATGTCTTAACAATGTCAATGTTGTAGCAATGTCAATAAAAAACAATGTCAATAATAATGTCATAAGAATGTCAATGACAATGTCATAAGAATGTTAATAAAAAACAATGTCAATGACAATGTCATAAGAATGTTTATGACAATGTCATAAGAATGTCAATGACAATGTCATAAGAATGTCAATAAAAAACAATGTCAATGACAATGTCATAAGAATGGCAATGACAATGTCATAAGAATGTTAATGACAATGTCATAAGAATGTCATACAAATGTCAATGACAATAAAATACATTCCTTATTTCTTTGCTTTCAGTTTGTTCGTATGTACAGAGCACTATCAAATAGTTTGACAATGTTGATATCATTTATCAATACTAAAAACAATGTCACAATTTTGAAATGAATCCACCCGATAGGAAAATCGGTCACAGATCTGAAAGAGAAGAAGAGAAGTAGAAGAGAAGGAGAAAAAGAAGAAGAAGAAGAGGAGGGGGAGGAAGAATAAGAAGAAGAAGGAGGAGAAGGAGAGGAGAAGAGAGAACACAGGTTACGCAGCAGGGCCTTCAGCCGCACCGCCGCACCAAAAATACTACCGCACCGCTGCAACACCATGTTAGCTCAGCATCTCCATTATTTTGACGGTGCTCTGCCTTGCTTAGCTGTGGAGGAAGGAGAGAGATGATTAGGCGAGGCTATTACCGAAAGATAGTTGTGGTGCGTTAGGAAAAGGCCAGACGGGAAAACAGGGGCAATTTTGGAAACACGGAAAAATTTGGTCTTATTTAGAAGTTAAAAAAGTCAAGGTCTTATTTAATTACATACGGGAAGTTAAGCTCCTATTTAGCATCATTTCTCTTAAGTAAACAAGCCAAATTATAATGTCATTTCGAAAAGTGACTACTGAAAACGTGATTTTTCATCATTGTAGTGAAAAAATGAACCATTTTGATTTCAAATGGAAATCATTAATTGTTGATTAATTAATTGTTAATGATTTTTAAACAGATATACTGAAGATAACATAAATTTTCATGATGACTTGATCTTCACATGTGAAATTAATGGATGAAAAAGCGACTTGTTTTTTGAAAGGAAAGTAAATTTATGGAGTATTAAAATACTAAATCAATAAATACCTATAATAATTTAACAAATATAGAATCAAGAGACGCCCTACAATCAAAATCTGTGACGGTCATTGATAAGTCTATATTTCAACACGCATTTGATGCGTGTTGGAATTGGCTTTTGCCGGTTTTCACTAGCTTTAAGGGTTGTAAGTCTCAGTTTTAGCTCAAGTCACGTTAACCGGGTGATGGATCGAGTTTTGGTATTTTTAGAGTTGAAATCAGGTCTTTTAGGGCTCGATATCGGCGCTTGAGAAGTGATCGGGGTGAGTTAAGAAGCATTTGAGAGTGAATTCAGAGTTTCGAAGGCCCCCGGGAGGTTCACGATGAAGATATGATGAAGAAAGAGCTTATGGATTGATCGCGGGGCCAACAGGGACTTGAAGTGGAAGAAACCGAAGAAATCGAAAGAAAAAGGGCCACGCACGGCCGTGCGTACAGGGACGCACACGTGCGTGCGTACAGTAGCGGCCAATAATCTTAAAGACGGGCGCACGGTCGTGTGTCCAGGTACGCACGCCATGCGTCCGAGGCGAGAAGCAGAAAGCTCACTGGCATCCACGCACGGCCATGCGTGGGGGGACGCATGCGTGCGTGGCACGTTTTGACGCGTGGGTTTGTCGGACGCAAGGACGCCACACACGTCGTGCGTGGGCGCAGTGTGTGCCCCGTTTCAGTCCCAATTCAACCCGAATTTGTTGTTTTCTACAAATAAGGCCTCCATATCCCGTTTGAGGGTGTTACGAACATTACGGAGAAGCCTAGGGACGAATTTACTTGCGTGTTTATCATTGTTTACTCCAAGACCCTGTGATTATTTGTAAGTTCATCTTTTTAATTAATGACAATTAATTCTATTCTTCCCAATTCTATTTTTCAATTATGAATTGTGAGTAGTTTAATTAAGGATTTAGGATTGATGAAGGGGTTAATCATGATGTATGGCTAGTTCCTTGATGGTTTAATTGCATGAATGCCGTTTAATTTGTATTTAAATAATTTAACTGATATCTCTTGTAACCTAGATGGGCATTAGAATTACAATTGCTTGTAGAATAACTTAAGAGAGATCTAATTGATTCTAGGATACATTCACACACACTTAATCATTCGCTAAGAGATTACTAGCGATTAAGGGGCCGTAAGCTCGCTCGTTTTGGCAATGATTTAGGATCCTGTCGCATGAGCGATCAGCCTGGTCCCCTAAATTATTTTTCTCTACGCCGCGAGAGCGGTAAGAACTTAGTAATGATTAGTTAGGCTCAATTAAATTAATTTCATGTTATTAAGCCTGATCTGTCAGAAATTTGGTTATCCCGGAATCAATCCATGTTTCCTTCGCCATTAATTAGAGAGAAACCAATCTATTTTTTATTCGCTCATTCGCATTAGTTAATTTTCAACCAATCAATCTCGCACGACACTTTTATTTTATTTTCGTTTTAATCGCTGAATTCAGTTAATTCTTATTTCCCTTTTGTCCATCCTTGTGGAGACGATACTCATACTTACACCACTATATTACGATCTATTTTAAGTGCGAGAAAACTCACATCAGTCATCTCAAATAAGGAGCACGAATCGCTGATCAAGTGTTTTCAAATGAGGCAACATAGAATTCTTACTGGATTTTAAGGTCACCGTACTCTTTACAACTTCACTAGACTCATAATAATAAAAGGGTCCTCTCCATCGTTGATCAGGTATAGAAAAGTTTAACATTTGATCTTTATCAAGTTTTTGTAAACTAGTTATGAAAATTATCTATAAAATCTTTATAGTAGATTCTTCACGTCCAGGATTTTACTATATTTACCTTAGTTACGATTTCTATATCAACTTTACTCAAAATTGAGCAAAGTTTTTTGCTAAACATATGAAAACTTTGAAATAACTACCTTTGATCATAGATTCATAGCTAAATTAGACATCTCAAGACTACCACGAACATAAACAACTCAAGAAATAGGTAAATTGTCTAACTAAAGAAAAATAAAACATGAAATAAAAACAAAGCAAACTTGAAACGTCTTCTTCCAAATCGTAGACACTCATTTACTCCATGGCGGCGGTTCAAGAGAAGGGACCATCAACACTTCATCTACTTCCGATTTGCGTTTCGAAGCTTCCAGTAGAAGATCTTCATCATCCTCCTCCATTTGCAACCCCCATAAGTTTGTATTGCTAGTTGTCTCCTTACTATGCCTGTCTCCAACCTCCATTTGCAATCCCTTCGCTCTAAACCCGGTCTCTTACTGCATGCCTAGCGTTGCTACGTCGTCAAAATCCTAGGCCATAGAGACCTCCCGTCTGCAATCCTTTACTCCGTAGTTAGTAGGTTAGAACAATACTAATGTGAAAAAACTATTTTTGTACAAATTTATGATCCAATCATCAAAATTAATACTCCAATCTATTGTGTGCCAAACCTATTTGGAAGATAAAATAGGAACGGAGGGAGTACCTAATGAGCGAAAAAACCGTCAAATTGTTTTTTGGTTAAAAATGAAATGTATTTGATGGGAATCCTATTAGGCTCGTATGACAATAACGCCTATATTTGTGTATATCGTGTGCAAGTTTGTGTGTTATGTCTATATGTTTACAAATATAGATATTAGAGTGATTGTGTGAAAGTACTTCACCATTTCTAAGTGCTCCAATTGTTTTTAGAAGCAATTTTTAAGAAGTTGATGGAGACCAGCTTTTGAAAAACTAATTATGATTTTACTGTTACATTAAAAAAAGAAGTAGAATCAATTCTAAACACACCTTTATTCTATCTCAAACTTTCTTTCTATTTCGAGTTGAAACACTTAATAAGAGATTTAGGTTATGTAGTGTTGGGTTAATAGGCCGATAGCAGGTCGGCCCATTATCCCTTAACATGGGAACCATCAAGGTCCATCTTGGGTACAGTCCAACAGAAGGCTCAATAGACGCTCGTCCTAAGTGATATTTCGTGATCCTTGGTTGCGGTCCACATCGACCGTACGGATCCACACCCTTGTGTATTACATGACCCAAACCCGAAGATTTGGAGGACGCTCATCCTCGACCCATAGCCTACGAATGGGACCACATCCTTGGCCCATCAAGGATCTTTATCTAACTCATCAAGACGTTCGTCTGATATTATGGAGGGAAACCAATATAATTGTGTGAAGCGCATTTAATGCAGTAGGTTTGGTGGGTGGGAAACTGATCATCCACAATCCTCCACAAAAGCAATACTACATACCCCTTGGTAGTATAAATAGTACTCCGTAGCATTTATTTCATTGTAAAGGGTTGACAATGTATTCTCCTTAGCAATAGCAATTGTCTTAGCTTCTATTATCAAGATAAGACGAACGGCCTCGGGGCTAGTAGTTGAAGTGTATTGTATATGAGCCCTTATTATCATTTAATAAGATACGGCTCACTTACTACTCTTGATCTGACCCATCCTTGCTTGTTTAAATCTTAATCCACTAAAATCACCACTCGAAATCCAAGGAAAACATGTCGGGCCTTTGGATTGAAGGAATAAACCTCAACATGTAGTTATCATTTATGTAAAACAAGAGAAAAAGTATCAATTACACTAACTCTACCTTAATTAAAGTAACACTTTGACTTCACACATATTAAAGAAATCAATTTACTGGGGGTAATTTTACTGTATAGTACACTGCTTTGCCACTGTTTGACATTGTTTTGAACCATTTTGATATAGATTAGTTTACCAAATAAGGAAGTGAGACTTTGTTATGAGACATCCAAAAAAGGAAAGTGTGACTTTAATTTAGAGACGAGGGAGTACTACTCTAACACTCGGGCATGAACACTCGGGCATGCTCTGTTACACCAATACTTTTATGATCTCCAAACATTATTCACATTAAGGTTATGGATATAAATCTGACTAAAGTTACTATAAGTGTATCATCATGGTCAGTATAGAGTAAAATCAAATATACAACAATTCAAAGTTATTAAAATAGTCTTTACACATAGATGTCACATTTTTTATTCATTATTGATGGATAGTGTACCCGTGGGTAGCTTATCAGAGGGGTTATTACGGGAATAACTTAGAGAGAAGTCAGAACAATAAGTAAGAGAGAAAGAATGTATTCGAGAATAGAACTTGAGATTCTTTACAATGGAGAATGGGCTCCTATTTAGAGCAATAATAAATGCGATGTGAATACACGTGTCAACAATCTAACGGTCGAGGGGTCACCTCAATCGGGATGGCACTGGCACACGCATGTGCACCGCATTAAATGCGGTGGGTGGATGTGACGCCGCATTAAATGCGGCTGTTGCCTGTCTCCAAAGGGAATCTCCGATGTTTGCGCTGTCGCCGAAGGCTCCCCTGTGGCCGAGGGCTATGTGCAGCCGAAGGCTACCTAAGTGCCGAAGGCATGCATGAGCCGAAGGTTCCTGACTTCCATGAGCCGAAGGCTCCTGACTTCCGTTGTTTTCTCCCAGTAGGTTTGTATGAGTTTTTAGGGCCTTCGGCCATGGGGCCGAAGGCACCCGTATGTGCACCACGGGTTTCTTGATATTTGAGCCGCCGTTCTTTGGGCCTCCTGTGCTTCTTAGGCCTGTTGGGCCTGTGTTAGAGTAGTAGGAGTCTGTGGACCGGAGGTCCGTGGTCCATATACTCCATCAATTATCTTTATTTTAGGAGATATTACCTGAGATAAGACTAAAACAGTTTGAAAATTCCAAAATAGGACTGCCATATTTTTATTCCCAAAATAGGACTAATTACTGCCATGTTTTGGCAGTACCAGAATTCAAACATGTCAGTATTTTCTAAACATGATAGTAATTAATTCTATTTTGGAAATAAAAAATATGACCGTCCTATTTTGGAATTTTGAAACTGTTCTAGTCTTATTTCGGGAATTTTCCCTTATTTTAGTAATATTCGTGTTATTATTTCTACTTTTATACAGAGTATGTATTATTAAGATAAGAAATACTGGCCGTGAGTCTAAATTATTTAGAGGATCAGAAGTTGAATAGAATGTTTATAATGAATTAGTCAAAATCAATTCTAGATTCCTATTTGTGTAATGATTACTATACGTCATATAATATGTATTTATAGTTTAGTTCATACTATTTTGATTCAAAATCATTCATTTTGATTGCCAAAAAATATGATTGTTGCCCTCAATTAATTCCACCGACATTTTAATTTCTCACTTTGTCATTATTTATAATTTCACCTTTTATTATTGAGTGAATCATCTAGAGAATCATCTAGAGAGGACTACAAGAGGGGCAAAAATCATAAATAGGAGTTGTAGTTTTAAAATGGACAAATCATGATTTTTTGTGATTGGACAAAAATGCCCATGCCACCACATACCCCTGCCACGTACATGTCACCGTCGCCGCCGCCGGACTGCTCCGCCACCAATGGACTACACCTGTTGCCCAAGGGAACTAGGAGACAATAATTAACTAATTAGATTAAGGGTATTAGGGGGTAGAAATTTAATGTTTAGTCCAATTTGTGAAAGATTTAGATTTTAATCCTTTTTGTGAAATTATATTTTCATTTAGTCCTAGTTAGGATAATTACTACTCCCCCATTTCCATGTGTTTGACACAGTTTGACTTGTCAAGAATTAAGGAAAAAATGTTACTGAGGGGTAAATTTTAGTGTAGAATACACTGTTTGACACTATTTGAACACTGTTCGGCACTGTTTAAATTCCATTCATTGACATTTTAATTTCTTACTTTGTCATTTTATTTACAATTTCACCCTTTACTTTTTGTAGACTCATATTACTTTTTAAATGTTAAAATTTTAAAATCGATAATTTACTTTTTTCTCGTGTCAAACTGAAATGCACTTATATAATGAGTTAATTATCAAAATAGGACTAAAAGTCACTCACTTTGCACAAATAGAACCAAAAAATAAACTATGTTTTCATAGGACTAATTATGTGTGTCTTGGACAAATATATCCTTATACCTATTGAAATGTTTTAACTCATAATAAAATAATTAAATAATAATAAAAATTCGTAAAAAATACCAAAAAACTAATAAAAATATTTCGATAATACTAATTTAATTTTTTTTCAAAAAAAAAACAATAAAAAAATTAAAAACTAAAAAAAATCACCGCCGCCTCTACCGCCTCAGCACAACCACCTCCAATCAACAAGGAAAAAAATGCCAAATTCATTACGAATGTCATATTTATGGCAGAAAACAATGAAAATGTTGGCATTCTCAAAGAAAAATATGCCATTTTTTGGTGTTTTCAGAAAAATAATGGCAGTTTTTAGGAAAAATGGCATTTTTTTCACCGCCTGAAGGTGGTGGTGCAGGGAGGTAGTACAGGCGGTGGGAAAGGCATCCATATTTTTTTTAGTTTCTTTATGGAGTTTTACTATTTTTTATTAATTTTTTTAAAATAAATTAATAAAAAATTGATTTTTTTCATAATTATTTTTATAATATTTTTAATTATTTTTCTACGAATTTTTGATTTTTTTAGAATTTATTATGAATTAAACAAATAATTATGGCTTTTGACTATTTTTAACTCATATTTAAAGGAAGGGTAAGAATGGAATGAAAAAATAGGTATGTTTCCAATAGGACTAATATGGTCCTATTTTGAAAAAATATATATAACAAGTCCTATTTTTAGATTTTGTCATAGTTTTAATCCTATTTGAAGTAATTTCTAAATATTAGAATTTTAAAATCTATGGTTTACTTTTTTTCTCGTGTCAAACTCAAATGTACTTATATAATAGGAGAGACAGAGTATGTGTTCTAGAAAGTTAGAAGTTCATCTTGAAACAATTTTTATGATAACATTAATTTCTAAATTAATATCTTAATTTTAAAGAACCAAATTAAATTTCATCTATATCGACTATATCTAGGTTTAATTTTATGTTTATAGTATTTGGCCAGAGTTCATTAGTCATGAACTTATGGTAAGAGATTTGATTTGATTATATTGTTGGGGGAAATTGTACATGTGCTTCTCCATTTATTTAAAAAGTCTACGATTCGTCTCGATGTATGTTGTATTGTTTTTTTTTAACTAGAGTGAATTTGGTGTTTTACTTTGTACGTTCAAAGACCATTTTCAAATTTCACTTTCTTAATAGATACTGATGGAGTATATGGGTCTGAGCCCCCGGACCCACATACTCGGAAGAACAGAAAGCACAAGACACAGAGTGGCGCCCTCGTCGGTCAAGACGCCCCCGTCGGCCGAAAAGGGGCCAACTCAGATTATGGTCCTGAGCCCAAGGAACCCGGGTGCCCTCGTCGGCCGTGCCCTCGTCGGTCGTGCCCTCGTCGGCCACGCCCTCGTCGGCCACGACGACCTCCCAGAACCGGATTTTGCACTTACTCATTTGTACAGCCCATTAGTGGCTTTGTATTCGGCCCAGTAGCGGTCCAGTTGTAAATGGGCCTCCCAAACCCAAGGCTTGGGAGCCCAGCCCGTATTTTCTCTATAAATACTCCCCTTGGGAGTAGTTATAGGGGTTACAAATTCATTCTATTGAAGCATATTATTGCACTTCTCTTTCTAGCTCTCACTTCTCTCTAGGTATACTCTATCATTTGGTGCTCTCGTTGAGAGCCAGAACAATCAAGTTAGCACCCTTCGTCGCTACCAAGCACAGCTAACCACTGATCATGGGGAGAACTAAGTCAAACCGCAACCTCGTCAGCAAAGTCATCCCTGAGGACCAAGAGCCCAGGGAGCACGATGAGGACGCCACGGTCGACCAGGCCGGCAGAGGGGACCTCTTCCAGGAGGCCTTCAACCTCACGACGGACCTCCGCAACCAACTCAACGGCGGAGCCCCCGATGCCCGCCTCGGCTTGGACAAGAAACGGGCTGAGAAGACGGATCACGCCCCGGCCCAGCCTATGGCCGCGGCCTCTCCGTCCGTGGATCCACAGGTCCAGGCCGCGCTGTCGGCCATCATCGCCAGCCTAGCTCAGAACCCCACCGTCCTCAGCGCACTCTTGCCAAGGACCGGGGGGAACGTCACTCAACCTCCTCAGCCCCAACCGTTGGCCGTCCAGATAGGCAACGATGAAGGGGTGGTGCCCCAGGACACGGCGTCGTCCCACTCCCACCCTGCTTCCCCTCTTCGGCCTGGGCAGACCCCAGCGCGTGGAAAAGCCTCTGCCCTCAATAGGCTAGGTGACACGCGCCGTCGTCCGGTTTCGGAGAGGATGGCGGGACGGATTGGTGAGCCTCGTCCTGGCTCGCCGAGGGAAAGCTTGGGGTTTGTGTCCCGGACAGCGGACCAGCCCCGCCCGGACAAGGGCAAGGGAAAGTTGCACGAGGATGACGTGCGTCACCAGATCAACGCGGCTCACAACGAGCGCATGAGGAACCAGCCGGGCACCGCTGCGGCCGCCAGGGACCCCCGGGACGAGGTCATCGCCCAGCTGGAAAGGAGGCTGGCTCAGATGGAGGCCAAGCAGTCGGCCAACATCCCTACGGCCGGCGCCTCCAACGACCCCGGCCTCAACGCGCTCATGAACAAGGTTAGCGCCCTGGAGAGGGAGCTGGCCGAGGGGCGAGGTGACCCCATCATCCAGGTCAGGACCAGGACCCCTTTCACCAACAGGGTCCTCTCGGCCCCCATCTCGGAGAAGTACAGCGAGAACGCCATCAAGTCCTACGATGGCCGATCAGACCCCCAGGAGCACTTCAGCCGTTACCAGAACAACATGCTGATGGTGAACGCGTCTGATGAATACCTCTGTCGTTGGTTCCTCTCTACTCTCGAGGGGCCAGCGTACGAGTGGTTCAACGCGCTCCCCGAAGGAAGCATCGACTCGTGGCAGGATCTTGCCCAACGCTTCCTCACCCACTTTGTCGGGAGGAAGCGTGCGAAGAAGTATTTCACCCACCTCCTCTCCGTCAAGCAGCAGCACGAGGAGTCCCTCCGGTCATTCATTGATCGGTGGACGAGGGAAACCGAGGAGGTCGAGGGGGCCGATGAGCGCACCCTCCTCGCCTTGTATCAGGGAGCCCTCCGCAGCTCCCCGTACGCTAGGAGCCTCATCACCGACCCCCCGAGGTCGTACGCCAAGGCGCTCCAGCGCGGAGGCTTGTATGCCGACGCCGACGAGCTCCACAATCACAAGAGAGAGGGGGGCCATCCCTCCAAGAAGACAAATCCTTCGCCGGCCCCGGGTCTGTCCCCGGCCGGCCAGGGTGCCCAGGGCCGTCACGGCTCTGGTGGACAGAGTAAGAAAGATCGCCACTGGCGGCCGAGGTTGGAACGGCCGGGGGTAACCCTCACCCACCCGGTCGGCACCATCCTCGATTATGCCGAGAAGCACGGCCTCATCGAGCAGGCTCCTCGGCCGGCCGAGGAGATCCTTGCCATCCAGCAGGGCGGCACATACTGCCGGTTCCACAAGAACTCGTCGCACAACACCGACGATTGCATCACACTGAAGAAGGCCATCGAGCGCCTTATTCGCCAGGGGGAACTCTCTCAGTTTGTCAAAGGTGGCCCACGCAAGAACACTTGGGTAAACACCGGCAGACATGGGGGCGAACCCTCTGCGAAGAAGCGGGAGATTGGTAGGCTCAGCGACGACGAGGACTTCGAAGAGCCCCCGCCAAAGAAGAATCACATCCACCTCATCGTAGGTGGGAACACTGGGGGGACTCCGCCACTCAGAGAAAGAAATGGGCCCAATCCCTTTACATTGGGGAGGTGTCCCACGTCCCCCCCCCCAGCCAAAGAAGCAGCGAACGGAGGCGATCACCTTCACCGACAAGGATCTGCCTCCGGGTACGGAATCACACAGGGACGCCCTCGTCATCCGGTGTGAGATCGGTGACTCCATCATCCACCGCACTTACATCGATACGGGGAGCTCTGTCAATGTGATGTACCCGGACACCTACAAGCAGCTGAAGCTGGACAGAGCTCTGCTGAAGCCGATCAAGACACCATTATCCGGCTTCACCGGGGACTCTATCGACGCCGAGGGCACGATAGTCCTCCCCGTGGAGGTCGGTGACGGCCCCCACCGCGCTAGAATTGACATGGAGTTCATGGTGGTCAACCTCCAGTGCGCCCACAACCTGATCTTGGGCCGGCCAGCGCTGGAGGACTTGGAGGCCATCATCTCCATGAAGCACTTGTGCCTGAAGTTCCCCACCAACGACGGCATCGGCTACGCCAGTGGAAACCAGAGGATAGCCAGGGCATGCTACCTCAAACTGACAAGGCCGGCCGAGAGGGAAGGCCAGAGGATAGACACCATCACGGCCGCCGTCGCCATGGACGAGGAGAGGCCACATGCGGAGCCGACCGAGGAGGTCGAGGAAATCCCTCTGGATACCTCCCGGCCGGAGCGAGTTCTCAGAGTCGGAAAGCAACTCCCCCAGGACCAACGAGACGCCATCCTCCTCGTCCTACGGTCATACGCCGTTGTCTTCGCGTGGGGCCCGGACGATATGCCAGGCATCAGCCGCCAGGTGATCACTCACCGGCTGACCGTCGATCCGGCCTCCGCGCCTGTCAAATAGAAGCGACGCTACTTGTCCGCCGACAGGCGGGACTTCGTCAAAGGGGAGGTCGCCCTGCTCCTCTCAATCAAACACATTAAAGAGGTGAAGTGCCCGACATGGTTGGCCAACGTTGTCCTCGTCCAGAAACCGCCGACGTTCAGAATGTGTGTTGACTACACTGACCTGAACAAGGCGTGCCCCATGGACCCGTTCCCTCTCCCCAACATTGATCAGCTGGTGGACGAGACGGCGGGGTGCGAGTTGATGTCGTTCTTCGACGCTTTCAGAGGGTACCACCAAATCTCCATGCATGAAGATGACGCTGAGAAGACGGCATTCATGACCCCAGAGGGAATCTTTTGCTATCTCGTCATGGCCTTCGGACTCAAAAACTCCGACGCCACCTGTACTAGGATGGTGGCCAAGATCTTCAGAGCGGTCCTTGGCCAGACGATGGAGGCGTACGTCGACGACATGATCGTCAAGAGAAGGCAGGCCTCCTCCCACGCCGACGACCTCCGGGAGATATTTGAAATCATGAAGGAGTTCAGGCTCCGCCTGAATCCCAAGAAGTGCGCCTTCGGCGTCCAGGGCGGCAAGTTCCTTGGCTACATGGTCAGCCGGAGAGGCATCGAGATAAACCCGGAGAAGACGCATGCTATCATCAACATGGAACCACCCCGCAACGTCAAGGAGGTACAAGGACTGACGGGGCGCCTGGCGGCCTTAAACCGGTTCCTCTCCAGGTCAGCCGAGAGGGCACTCCCCTTCTTTCAGATCATGCGGAAAGCCAACAGCTTCAAGTGGATGACGGAGTGCCAGGAGGCATTTGACGAATTGAAAAGGTACATGTCGTCCCCACCCGTGCTCTCCAAGCCCAAAGCCGGTGAAACCCTCTTCTTGTACTTAGGGGTGAGCACGTCGGCCATCAGCTTCGTGCTCATCCGTGAGGACGAAGGGGTGCAAAAGGCCATCTTCTACATCAGCAAGACACTCAGGGAGGCCGAGCTCAGGTACTCCCCCATTGAGAAGACGGTGTTGGCTATCGTCCATACGGTGAAGAAGCTGGGACACTACTTCCAGGCCCCACGCCGTCCATGTACTGACCCAGCGGCCTCTCGGCGCACTCATGAGGAGCCCCACCAGCTCCTCTAGGATGGTGAAATGGGCAATTTTCCTCAGCCAATTTCAAATTGAGATCAAGCCAAGGCCATCTATCAAAGGGCAAGCCTTGGCCGACTTCGTCATCGAATGCACAGCAAGGGAGACGGCCGTCGCCAACCCCGGGCCGGAGCCGGACGATACATGGACCCTGTTCACTGACGGCTCATCGGCCGCGAAATCATGCGGCGGCGTCGTCGTCCTCATATCCCCTGAAGGATTCAGAGCTTACTATGCCATCCGCTTCAACTTCAGGGTATCCAACAACGAAGCCGAGTATGAGGCCCTCCTCAGCGGCCTCAGACTCGCCGCCGGTCTCAAGGCCAAGCACCTCAAAATCAAGTGCAACTCCAAACTCGTAGTGGGCCAGGTGGAGGGATCGTACGAAACAAAGGAAGGCCGGATGAAGCAGTACAAACAAGCGGCGGAGGAGTTGCTGAAAGCGTTTGAAACCCACGAGATCACTCAGATCCCAAGGGCCGAGAACGCCGAGGTCGACATCCTCTCCAAACTCAGCTCGGACACCCCGGAGCACATCTCCCAGCTGGCCAAGATCGAGGAGTTCAGCATGTCCAGCATTCATGCCAGCCCCGTCTTGTGCGTCCAACAGCGACCAGAGGACTGGATCTCCGACATCATCACCTTCATCACAACAGGGGAGCTGCCCCCAGACGAGGAGAGGGCCAAACTTGCCAAACTCAGGGCCCCAAGCTACACCATCGAAGATGGCAAACTCTACAAACGATCCTACAATGGCACTCTCCTTCGATGCCTCCACCAGGACGAGGCCGACACTGCCATGGAAGAAGTTCATTGTGGCGTCTGCTCCTCGCACCAGGGCCCTTTCAGCATGTCCCGTCGTCTCGTCGTCCAGGGCTTCTTCTGGCCGACGATGGCACGCGACTGCGCTGACCTGGCCAGGAAGTGCACCACATGCCAGGTACTCCAGAAGGCCCCTGGTCGGCCAGCTGTCAACTACGCCCCCGTCAGCACCGCAATTCCATTCTCCAGATGGGGGATTGACCTGGTCGGCCCCCTGCCCAGAGCCACCGGGAATAACCGCTACATCATCGTCGCCGTCGACTACTTCACCAAGTGGGTCGAGGCGGAGCCCTTGGCTAGCATCACGGGGGCCAGATGTCAAAAATTTGTTTACAAGAACATCATCACACGCTTTGGCGTCCCCCAAGAGATTATATCAGACAACGGCACCCAATTCGAGGCAGCCCCTTTCCAAGAACTCCTCCGGGAGTTTGGGGTAAATCATCGTTTCTCCTCCGTTGCCTACCCTCAGGGCAACGGGCAGGTCGAGAACGCCAACAGAACAATTATGGAGGGGCTGAAGAAGAAGCTCCAGGCCGCATGAGGTAGTTGGGTCGACGAGCTCCCCAACATCCTGTGGTGCTACAGAACCACGCCGAGGAGGGCGACAGGTGAAACGCCTTTCGCCCTGTGCTACGGCTTTGAAGCAAAGGCGCCCACGGAAGTTGACATCCCCAGCCGACGGGTGGAACAATACGAGCCTGACGCCAATGAGGTAAGCATGAAGATTGACCTGCACCTGGTCGATGAGAGGCGTGAGCAAGCTTACGTCCGAGCAGAGAACTACCGGCGTCAAGTAAAATCATACTATGACGCCTAGGTACGTTCCCGGGAATTTCAAGTGGGGGACTACGTCCTCCGCCGAAGGGAAGCAAGCCAGCCGACAGAGGGTGGCAAGCTAGCATTGAAGTACGAAGGGCCCTACATCGTCAGTGCCGTGGTCAAACCCGGCACCTACAAGCTTAAACGCCCGAATGGGTCCAATGTACCACGAACGTGGAATGTACACCATCTGGTGAAGTTTTATCAGTAATCCGAAGGAGGTGTAGACGGCGAAGCCCTCACCCCTTAACGGGTTACTGATTGAACGCCACCCTCGGCCTCGAGCCACTTATGAATAAAATCATGTTCCTGATTTTTTCTCTGGAATTTAAAGTAAAACATTAGCAGGTGCCCTCGTCGGCCACCTTAGAGCGAAAGGCTCAGGTATGGCCGACGTGGCCCCTTGCATTTGCAGCCTACGAGCAACAAGCTCAGGCACTCCATTGTATTTTGTATCAGCGAAGGGCTCAGGCCTAGCTGAGAGAGCACATCGTCCTGGCCCCGTAAGCCTAGAAGTGAAACGCTCAGGTATGGCCGACGATGTCCCCAGGACGAGGGGCCCGCAAACGGCCCACGTCTTGAAACGGGAAGCTCACCGCGTCGTCCACGTGCCAGATCGCAGGACGACAGGCCTGAAATCATGGCCGAGGTGACAAAATCCCAAAACTCAGGGATGGGCAACGACAGCCGTTGGAAACCGACCAAAAGTCTAGCCCGCATCATAAATAGGCGACGGGACCCGCCCTGAGATCACGGACGTTATGAACGAAGTCCGAACCGGCCGAAGGACGAGCACACCCTTCGGCCGAAGCCTGAAAGAAGGATACTCCCCGAAACAAAAAAAAATATACAAGGAAAAAGAGGGAAGCCGACGGCCGTGCACACTTGCCGCCCTCGAGCAATGAAAAATAAAATCTCCACAATTCAGGCCCAGTTTGGCCAAGTACATATCAGTTGAACACAAGTGTAGCACCACTGACAGGTATCATGGACGACACGTCCACGCACCACAAGGGAATTGTAACACCCCGGCCTCGCAGGACCCGAGGTAGCTACTCTAGACATATAGTACTGTCCTCACAAACCACCACGAGCCTTTACCACGCACTTTGTCCTCACTCATGCGCGCCCTGAGAAACTTCCCAGGGGGTCACCCATCCCAAGACTACTCTCGTGCAAGCACGCTTAACTTTGGAGTTCTTGGGTGATGAGCTCCCTTAAAAGGAGATGCACCTCTGTTGGTATGAGTAGTACTATTAATCCATTTAAATTAAATCTCAAGTGTTACAGGAATGGTCACGGCCGAAACATACACCTACAAAACCCTAACCAAATCGGTTGGGTGACACGCGAGAGGTAACCTTCATCGGCCACAGTCCTTTGAAGCACCAACGCTGGGTATGAAACAAAAAATCACAATCCTGAAGATGACCAGGACGCAGCGGGCACTTATCACACCCGCGGAAGAATCAAGCAATCAAGGAACAATCCCTACTTGCCACAGCATCTCGGATGGCTGATGCAGGCACTGGAACCAAGGCTGTTGGTCAAGCGAAAGTTATTTGGGAATTTGTTCAAGTGTTTACCAAACACTTAGAGAAAATCCTGAGAAAAAAGAGGATTCCTCAACAAGGAACCATGGCTAGCCGACGAAGGTAGGACCATCTCCTTGGAAAAGCCATTCCTTGTCCGGCACCCTCATCGGCCACAAGCCAGACCTTGGCCGATGAAGGTAGGGCCATTCCTTAGCCGGCAGCGGTACCACAAAGAAGTAAATGCCTTACATTTATACTTAGAAAATTCTCTAAGTACTCAAATGGAGGAACTCTAGACGAAGCGGGTACCTGTATACTCCAAGGCCGTTAGCTACCTACGCTTTTGCATGTGTACTTAGAAAAATTCTAAGTTCAAAAGACCAAGGTGAAGGTGCTCTTATCGGCCACAACACAAGGATGCAGGCCGACAATGACACTGGCTCAAACACTTGGGAAATCTCCCAGAGCATTTGTCAACAATGATAAATCCAATGCCAGGACGATGAGAACACTCAGCCACTTGAAGTTAGACACTTAGAAAAATTCTAACAAAAAAGAAGAAATCCAATGCCAGGACGGAGCGGACACCACGGTCAAGGCCGAAGGGAAAGCACCTAAGTGAATCCAAAACACTTAGGAAATTTTTGAATAAATCCTAAGTGTTATGATACTACATCAACACCGAACAGGCCGACAAAGCCACCAGGCCGGAAAGAAGGCACTTAAATGGATGCAAAACACTTAGGAAATTTTTGAAAAAATCCTAAGTGTTATGATACCACATCAACATCGGTCAGGCCGACAAGGCCACCAGGCCGGGAAGAAAGCACCCAAGTGGATTCAAAGCACTTAGGAAATTTTCAAAAAAAATCCTAAGTGTTATGATAGTACAGAAATGACGGTCAGGCCGACCAAGCCACCTGACCGGGAAGAAAGCAGCTTAGGGAGCCCAAAACACTTAGGAAATTTTTGAAAAAAATCCCAAGTGTTATGATAGTAAAGCAACGACGAACAAGCCGACCAGGCCACCGGACAGGGTGGACTACCCCATGGACGTAGCGGACAATCGCGGGTGACCCAAGTTGTGACCTTGACACTTAGACAAATTTTAGAATTGAAATGACAAATGGCAAACAAGCATACAAGGAATTCAAAGCCGAGCAGGACGACAAAAATTTTTCATTCATAGTCAGTTCATTACAATTGGGGGCACTTCGGCCATTACATCAGTTTGGCAAAAAAATGAAAAGTTAATTACAAAGGAGCAGGGAGTAGCTGATCAAGCCTCTTGGGCACCTCCATCCGCGGCTGGCTCTTCGACCTCGTCGGCTCCCTCCTCGGCCTCAGTCTCCTGGCCGGCGGCGGCTGCAGCACTGGTGGCATCGTCCAGGAAATCGAACTCTGTGTAATCCGGCTCGCCGAGGCTGGAGCTCTCAATGGGGACTCCCGCTCCGACAGAGGAAGCTTGGCCTGCTCTTCTGGATCCTTCATCAGCTTTGGCAGCTTCAAGTTCTGTCTAGCCCACCCCGACGTGTAGTTCATGGCCTTCAGAGCACGAGACAGCCGCCGACACAGGAGCCTCTGCATCCGCTCCTGGCCCATGTTATAATAGACGGCCATCTCCCTACTGAAGTACTCCTGGCCGGCGGGGGAGTTCATCCCCCAATTTTCAAGCCTGGCGGCCACCACTTCATAGCACCAGGGGAGCCTCTCATCGGCCTTCCACCCTTCGGCCAGGAACTGCTCTACGGCCTTATCAGCAGCCTGCACTGCGGCAGCCTCGGCCTCAGCTCTCGCCTTTACGGCTTCTTCATTCTTGCGCCGCTCGGCCTCCAGCTCCCTTTTGCTCTCCTCGAGCTTGGCCAGGGCATCGTCCCTGGCTGCAGCGGCTTCATCGGCCCTTTGCTGCAAAGCCTTGGCATCCTCCCGGAGCCGATCCAGGCAAGCTACCGCCTCATCGGCCGAGGCAGCCTTCTGCTCCAGCTCTTTCAAACGAGCTATCTCCCGATACTGCCTCTTATGGCTCTCCATGAGCATAAAGGCACTCTGCAGAAAAAAGGAAAACAAAACTCAGGCAAACGACTCTACATGGACGACGAGAAAAACGACACATAAGAAGGAAAATAACATACTTGGACGAGGAGGTCCATGCCGCCCTCGTACACCTTCACGTCCCCGAGCTTCTTCAGGTAAGCCCGATCTTTGGCCGGCATGGCCTGGGCCAGCACATCATGGCCGAGGACGGCGTCGTCAAACACACCCCCGCCGACGGGGTATTCCACCACCTTCTGGTAGGTGGCAGCAGCGATCTCCTTGCCAGCCCTCCTCGTCCGTGGCTCCTGGACGATAGGGAGCGATTGGGCGGCATCACTGGGAGCAGCAGTAAGGTCCACGACGGGACCACTATCGTCCACGCTCGGGACAGTCAGAGTACCGGCCTCGGTAGCCGGGGAAGGAGACGGTGCCCTCTCCGTCTTCTTGGAGACGTTCAGGCCGGCTTCAGTCAATTTTTTCTGGCCGTCAGTGGCCGGCCTCTTCTTCTTTGATTGGGGAGGCTTTGGGGCCGCACCAGCAGTAGCCCCGCTCTCCTCGGCCGCGGCACGTCTGGCCGCCTTAGCAGCCAACTCCTCGGCCGCTTTGGCCTTTGCTATAGCCATGATGGAGCGACGGTCCATGGCAAAATCTACAAAGGAAAAACACAACAGATTAGCAAGGCAAAAGAACAAAGCATAAAGACAGAAAGCCGAAGAAATAATTACCATCGGCCTCAGCAGGAATGCCCAAGTCCGGGCCGTCGGCCTCTTCGAAGGTGGTAGTCATCCCCGGCCAGAGTTGGAGATCATCCTCCTTATCACCATACACATGGTATCTAAAGAAGCCGAGGACGGTCATCTTGTATTCAGTAATATAATCCTTCACGCTCCTCGGCCCCCCTTCCAGGAAAGCCTCCACCTGAGCGTCCAAGATAGAGCTCTTTGGCGGATCATGCAGATTGAACCTCCCGGTATGGCCGAGGGAGGGAAACTCGGTGCCACTCTCACCCAGGGATACAAAAAGAACTTGCTCTTCCACCCATGAATGGACGAAGGCAAGTCCATAAAGCTCCTCTTCTTCGGCAGCTGTTGAAGAGTAGCATAGGCCGCACAGTTCTTGTGGCTTCCTCGGCCGATCTGGTACAGATTCATGAATAGGGCCGTTGTCGGCCTGTAGCCCAGCTCCTCACACCGGAGCAAAAACCCCACCATCAAAGAATAGCTGTTCGGCGTCAGCAAGGCCGGAGGAAGCCCTACCATATCCAGGTATTCAGTGATGAAGGGGTGAAGGGGGAACCTCAACCCCTTAGCGAAACTCATCGGGTATACTCCAAAGTATCCCGGTGGCGGAAGAAGAACATGGTTCGTCAGCCTGGGTGCCCTAACCCGCCCGAACGGCTCCACGTACATCTGGGCAACAAGATAGTCGGCCGCGCTGCTCTCCGGCTTAATCAGGAAGATGTTGGTGAGATCCAGGTAGGAGAGGCCCGGCCCACTCTTCGGCCTCCTCACCCTCTTCGGCTTATCTGCTCCCTTCACGGCAGACACCGGCCTCGGGCAGGGAATGACAGCGGAAGTGGACGCCCCGTCCACCACTCGGGACGCACCTGCGTCCTCACCTTTTGAAGAAGAGGCGGACTCCTCGTCCTCGACTTCGTCGTCCACCGGCTCCTCGGATTTGTAAGGACTCAAGTGTTGTATCTCCTCCTCGAACTCCTCGAGCACCTCATAGTCAAGTGACCTCGTGGAGGGCTGGTCGTCGTAGGGATAGTAGTCTTCGTTCAAACTCTTCATCATAACTACTACTACGAGCCTAAGGAGATTAACCTAGGATCTAAGGGTGTTCAAACCCCTAACACTAGATCACTAGCCTAGGAAGCAAAGTATGAAAAGTGAGGAAGATTGCGATGAACACTAACCTTGAACACGAAGAACACGAAGAACAAGCTTGGGAGTTTATCTCTCTAGAAAATTGGCCAGCACTTCGACAATTCAGAATGCAAATACGTTTTCTCGTCGGAGGGGGAGGGGTATTTATAGAACCCCCCACCCAACGGTCACTACACGTGGCACCCTCCCAATGGCCACATCAGCGGCCACCAATGGGAGGCCACCACGTCACCAACGGGCCAAACTACATGTCAACAGCCCACTGACAAAACGGACTCTACGGCCCATACACGTGCCGGCTTCACGAGTGCCAGCAAGCGCCCACAACGTCCTACTTGCTCGCCAAGATCACAACTGCCAAACAACAAGGAGACGGCAACGGCCAGGAACGTAACGGCCACAGAACAAAAGGAACAAAGAGCCCACAGCCATCGGCTCCTCGTAATGACCCTTGATGATAACTCTCTACAAGCGATCTGCGCACAAGGGTTCTCCCACAGGGTTACCTTGGCCAGAAAATCGCCATGAGGGTCGGATTCAGGGGGACTACGGAGAGGCCGCTTCGACCAGGGACTCAAGCAACTCCTTCACCCCTCACACTCTTCGGCCTGAAGCAGTGGGGGACTGGGGGACTACATCGGCCTCAACAAAACAAAAAGGAACAATACAAAGAACATGAATGTAACCACAAAGCATGGCCACATCGTCCACGCATCACAATGGCGCCTCGTCGGCCAGAGGCACATAACATCATCAACAACGGCCAAAAGGAGTGCGCGAGCAGCCTCATCGGCCACCCAAAGGAAAGGACGCCATCGTCCTCAAAGCAAGGAACAACCTCAACGGCCTCATCGGCCCAAACATAAACTTCAACCATCAACGTCCAGGAAAGGGAAAGCGTGCCTTCAACGGCCACCATTGAAACAAGACACTCATCATCCCCAAACGAACACATTAAGGAAACAACGGCCTCCCCGCCCACATCGAGGGACAGGTAACGGCCAAAGCACAGAACAGGATCACCAAAAAGGAAACAACGCCAACGCCGCAACAGCTAACGGCCCGAGAATGCCCGCATCGGCCAAAAGCACCAAAGCACGGGAATCTACTCTCCTTCACTTCGTCTACGTCTCAGCTTAGAGAGTGGGGGACTCCTGATGGAGTATATGGGTCTGAGCCCCCGAACCCACATACTCGGAAGAACAGAAAGCACAAGACACAGAGTGGCGCCCTCGTCGGCCAAGACGCCCCCGTCGGCCGAAAAGGGGCCAACTCAGATTATGCTCCTGAGCCCAAGGAACCCGGGTGCCCTCGTCGGTCGTGCCCTCGTCGGCCGTGCCCTCGTCGGCCATGCTCTCGTCGGCCACGAAAACCTCCCAGAACCGGATTTTGCACTTACTCATTTGTACAGCCCATTAGTGGCTTTGTATTCGGCCCAGTAGCGGTCCAGTTGTAAATGGGCCTCCCAAGCCCAAGGCTTGGGAGCCCAACCCGTATTTTCTCTATAAATACTCCTCTTGGGAGTAGTTATAGGGGTTACAAATTCATTCTATTGAAGCATATTATTGCACTTCTCTCTCTAGCTCTCACTTCTCTCTAGGTATACTCTATCAGATACAATATTATTTTATCCTCTAATTTTGAGTATCATTTATTAATTTGAAGTTTGCAATTCAATAGAACTTTTAATCTAATCTTAAGATATAAACATTTTTTTGCTATCACTAACGTAAAAATTTGCCCGAAAGGATTACCTTTATAAATTTTTTTTTGCAAAATGATTTGGGACAAATGGGGTATAATATTGATATTTATTGGAACCGGGTATAAAAATAATAATTAAAGTGATAGTGTAAGAATTTTTTCGTGTGTGATGCTTTTGATGTAGTGTCTAACCAATAAGCACGTTACGTAGATGTTACAAATGAATTAAATTTTGTAGCACAAAAATAAGATTTATTTTTTTTATCGCTTAAACATTTTCAACATTGAAGAAATTAAATAATACTATGTAGTTGTAAAATGAAGTTAATAATTATCATTAAAAGCCAATAAGATATCGAGCATTTCATTGTCGCATCACCATTCACCATTACCTACTAAGATATCACCGCCACATCATTAACTTTTATTATACATTATAATTTCCTACTTTCACCGGCTTCGTTGTCAAACACTTTTGTCTATCACCTAGTGAATGCCTTCCCCTAGGCTGGTGGGGTTTGGATCTCAGGGCCCCAAAAAATTAAAAATTAGGAGCCCAAAATTTTAAATACCTTTATATTACACATATGTATTAGAAACATGAGCTGCACTGGTTGTTTAGCTTAAATCATTTGTTACCGAAGTAACAAAACAGGCGGAACAATAGAGTTATCATCCAAGTAGTTCTAAGAATTCCCAAATTTGTCGATATGTTATTATTTCCAAAAATCTAGCTTTTAGAATGATTTGCTAATTTGATGAATTATTTATTTGTGAATGACCGAATGAACCAACTTATTAATTTCTATTTTTTATTTGCTATAACTATTGAATTATTCTTATGTAATTGATTGTAATTTGAGGTATCTACATGACTACATACACAAATGTTATTTAAAAACTACTCGTAAAAGCAAGTTGATTCTTGTTTGTTTTACAAAGTCATCAAGCAGGGTCGTGCCTTTGTGAAATTTTTATATTTTAGAATTGATATCTATTTTTTATTTAAGAATATCAAGATTAAAAATTAGGGAAAAGTACGGAAAAGGTACTTGTGATTGGACCCGTTTTCAGATAGAGTCATGTGTTTCATTGTTTATCAAAGTGATTCATGTGTTTGAATTCTGTTATCACAAGAGGATCACGCCGTTAAAAACGTCCGAGAAAGACGGTTAATAGTAACTTCGATTTTTAAAAGTGCCCGAAAAATAAAAATAAAAAATACCAGAAGGTGCGCCTCAACAAGACCACCGTTAGACCATCTTTATTTTTTTGTTTCCAACCACCCTTGTCACCCGAGAGTTCACTGGGAAAGTGATATTAGCGAATTCATTTTTAAAAAATAATTCAAATATATATGAAAAATCCAAAGGCGAAGGTTTGGAGGTCATCTTGACGACGTGCACCTTCCGGTATTTGTCTTTTAATTTTTCTGTCACTTTTGAAAATCGAAGTTACTATTAACCATCTTTCTTATGCGTTTTTAACGGTATGACCCTCTTGTGATAACGGAACCCAATCACATGAACCACTTTGATAAGAAAACAAAACACGTGACTCTATCTGAAAATGGGCCCAATCACAAGTATCTCTTCTGTACTTTTCCCTACAAATTATGAAATTCTCAATTCAAAATTAGTCAAACGTATTTCTACAAAAAATATAAAGTGTAAAACTATTCATTGTTTCAAGTATTTTTTCTTAGAGGAATCAAAACCTGTGATCGATGTTATGGATTATCTGAAAGATGGATAGATGATTTCCTACTACGTGCAATGCATATAAAATCTTGTTGACTATACTTGTGAAAGTATATAGCAAGTGTAGAAAAAATAAGAGGTTTCCCAAAACCGGTGCTTATAAAGACATCTCTATGATTAACCATGTACATAAAAAAAGGGTTGAATGATTAGATATGTTATCAATCAATTGAGAAGGAATTTACTAAAGTGCCTAGTTAAGTCGAATTGATTAATACTTTTGCATCTAAAATTGCTCGACAAGTTGTATTTAACTAGTTGTTTTAATGAACTCAGTATCGTTATTATAATGTAAGAATTTTATTTAAGTATTGACTTTTTGTGATATTGATCTTTTATTTTCAAATATGTTGTATTACACAAAACAGATATGGAGCACTACACATATGACCCTTTTATGAAGCTCCACCCAGACCCAAATTTATGTAGGATTTTGGCACTGATTTCATCGTCCAAAACATTACGCCATAGATTAATGCAGGCTAATTGTTATCCGATAAAACTCAACATTGAGTGTAGTCAACATACCTCATTATATATTATTATACGTATATGAAAAATTACTAAAAGGCCATCTTCGATGTCGGCTAATTCAATTCTAAAATCTACTTCAACCTTTCTAGTCTAATTCTAATTGAAAAAAATGTTCTAAATGGGACTAAAATATGACTAAAACTCCAAAATAGGACTTCAAGCTTTAAATTCCCTAAATGAGACTCCACATTACCTTTTTGTCCCTAGTCCCTAAATTACCTTTTCCCCAAATCCCTCTGCATCGATCGCCAGACCTACAACTCCCCTTGTGACTCAATCGCCATGGACGCAGCTCAACCTCCATCTCCAGCAAAATCAGGTCTTCTTCTTCTCCTCCTCCTCCTCCCCCCCCTCCCCCTCCCCTCCTCCTCCTCCTCCTCCTTCCTTCCTTCTTCTCCTCCTTCTCCTTCTCCTTCTCCTCCTTCTTGTTCTTCTTCTTCTCCTTCTGTAAATGTCATCTTTCTATTCCAAAATGCCAACACTGTTTTAACATCACAGTACACAAGATGTCATTTTTTAAAAATTGACATGATTATTTTTTATATGACATTTAAGGATAGCTTGAAAATGCCATGTTTTTTCATATGCAAATGACATTGATGGAGTAATAGGACTAGGCCCAGAGCCTAATCAGCCCAAGCCCCGAACTTGGACCCGTGGATCCAAGTCCACAACCTAGAGCCTGCCTGCCAACCCAGCGGGAAGCCTGCCAGTCCGACCGACCTCCCAGCCCGGAAGAGTAACGGTCAAGCAATTAATGCACTATTAATTATGTATTTAATTCTTTATTAATGTTGTAATTAGTTAGTCATTATTATCGGTAGCAGTTACGATTTGTATACGCCTATAAAAGGCGGCTTGTAATTCATATTAGAGAAGAAACTTCTATATGCTATTTCTGGCTAACTTTCCATATTCGTACTTTCCTAATTCTTGCTTGAGTGTCGTACGTAGCTTTCCTAAAAGCCTACGAGCGTCCTATTTTGGACCAACATTGGTGCTTTCATTGAGAGCCTCTATTGTTTCTCTCATCACTCTAGTAGGAATTTTCAGAAAAATGTGTGAAAATCGAAGGTTTCTAGCAGTTTTTTTCCAGGTTTGTAATCCAAAATATGGAAATATAATGAAAAAATATAGTCGGGTAGTGCAATGGCTATCTGGATCTAAGCCAGTGACCGGCGTCCACACAGGAGGTCCCGAAAGTTATCTGCCAAAAGAAACAAAATCAACAAAACTGGGATTTCAGAAACCGTCGATGATGTCAGCTATGTCTCAGTCACCGGAGATGGAATTTTAGAACTGGGGTTTTCCGGTGCTAAGTCGAAGATGTCCTCATCGTCCCGGTTTCCGCCACTCGCCAGCTCCCCACCCATTCTCGGGTCTGAGCCGAAACTGCCTCGCACCGTCCGCTGCAGGTCGCTCCGCCATCTTTGTCATACCGCTGTTGGCGTCGCACCTGGTCTCCTTTGCGGCTCGATGGTAAGAACTTGAATCATGATGAGGATTGACCTTAAGCATCCGCCATTAATGGATCCTAAGATCTCCAGGAGTGACATATCGTGGACAAGTGCACCCCTGTGGAGATGGAACTCCCATGTCTGTCTGTCGCCGCCTGAGAAACCTTCGCCGGTGTTGCCCGAGTCCTAGCGAACTCGCCCCTCGTTGATTTCGCCCAGCCGCTGGTGGCCTGGTGCTGCCTGATGAAGATTTGTTGTCTCCGGCCTCAGTCGATGCAGTGTTGCGCCCTTAATGATTGAGGCTCCAAAGGGTAAGCTATAGTAGTTGTATGCTACTGCCCACTCGCCAAACGTGAGAGCCGCCAAAGGCTAGGTCAAAAATTGTTAGTGGAGCTACCCAACTGCTATTTCTTTATCAGCCAACGCAGGCACACAACCCATTCAGTGTTGAGCCCAATTCAAAAAAGCTAAGTATCCAAAAATCCACTATATTTTGATACAAAAAAAATATTACAAAAAAAACATAAATTGAATCATTTGAAAAGATATTTTAAGTGGTGTAATTGCTTTAACTCTTGTTGAGCGTGTGTAATTTTAACATTGAAAAATGGACTTATGAAATCCGATCACTCACGTACACCGGACGAGCACACACACTCGTACAATGGCCGAGCACACACACTCGCGCCACCGGGTCATGTCATATGGGTGTGGCGATTAATAAGCTCCAATATAAATGTTAATACCTCACACTCTTGACTTCTTACGGGTTCTTGTGTGCTTTTACCTCTTCCTAGTGCATCACACTCCGACCTCGGGGGACGAGTCATCCGTTCAAAAGTCTTTACTTGCGGGTTCGAACTACTAACCTCGGGCGGCAAGTTAAACTCTTTTTAGGGGCCTAGAGCCACGCTTTTCCGAGCAATTTTGTCACTTAATTGACGTTCACATTTCTCGAAGAGGTTGATATACTTTAGTTCTCTGGGGTTGGATTATCCGTTCGAGTGAGGAGTCCGCCTCACTTACTCGCGGATTCAATCTTTCTTTCGGAGACTGGGTTGAGGCCTAACTTGGGAACTTGATGTCACTCTTTTCAAGTAGTGAGTCCGACTCGCTTACATACTGAGCCGTGGTTTGACACCAGGCCAGATGCTCTATTCTACACTAGTTTCTTTTATGTGTAAGTACAACTGAATGAAGTGGGGGACTGAGGGTCTTACCGTCTTCAAGGAAGCTAATGACAAATCTGACGAGTCTGAGCTCAACGAGAAGAACAGTTCTAGCCATCCTATTCGCAGATGGCGACCATTACAATAAAGGCTGAGGATCTCACCTCTTGCTTCATCTTGGGGGCGTCAGATGTACTCTTTTTCCCTTCATTAGGATTTTTTTCCCATTGGGTTTTTTCCTAATGAAGGTTTTTAATGAGGCATCTCCCCAACATGGACAAGGGCGGGGATCTTCTAGTCTCGGAGAAGAGCAACTGACTTGGACTACTCCCTCTTAGCCGAGTCTACTACTCGACTAAGGGAGTGGGGGACTCGTGATGGAGTAATAGTACTAGGCCCAGAGCCTAATCAGCCCAAGCCCCGAACTTGGACCCGTGGATCCAAGTCCACAACCTAGAGCCTGCCTGCCAACCCAGCGGGAAGCCTGCCAGTCCGACCGACCTCCCAGCCCGGAAGAGTAACGGTCAAGCAATTAATGCACTATTAATTATGTATTTAATTCTTTATTAATGTTGTAATTAGTTAGTCATTATTATCAGTAGCAGTTACGATTTGTATACGCCTATAAAAGGCGGCTTGTAATTCATATTAGAGAAGAAACTTCTATATGCTATTTCTGGCTAACTTTCCATATTCGTACTTTCCTAATTCTTGCTTGAGTGTCGTACGTAGCTTTCCTAAAAGCCTACGAGCGTCCTATTTTGGACCAACAGACATGTTTTAAGAATGCCACTTAATATGCATTATGACACAATAATGACAATTTCGTATAGAAACATGACATTCTCAATATGACATTTTCAAATATTGTAATGACATAAAAGTGACATTTAGTAAAAATACCCAATAATTATGATATTCTCTTATTCAAAAAGTGACATTTTCCGGAATCATTAGTCATAACATTTTGAGATTCAGGGTAATCAAAATTGTCAACAAGAAATTCAAGAAGAAGAAGAAGAAATTCATAAAATAGGAATTATGGTCCTATTTTGTGATTTTGCTGGAGGGAGAGGTCCTGCACTAACGATTGACGGTGGTTGGTGCCTCACCGGAGGGCGGCGGCCAGAGGGCGGCGACTGGAGGTTGTGGTCTGATTGGACGGTGGTGATGGTTCTATTGCTGGATGGTGGTAGCATCAATAGCGAAGCGATGAAGGCTAGTGTGACTCGCTGGTGTGCATCAGTAGCGCGACAGAACAATAAGTCTTTTTAGTTAACGACAATTTTGTCTGATTACCTCATTTTAGTCCTATTTTTGTCAAATAAACATATTAGTCATATTTTTGCAATTATACCTAGTTTTAGTCCTATTTAGATAAATCTCTCATTCATTTTAATTACTATACATTTCACCTCGTAAAACAAAAAATTGGGAGCTTAAAAAATAAAATTGACCGATTCTAAACCAAAAATAGATCTTCTTTGGATATCTACAAAAATAGAGTACACCACATTCTTTTGGCATCAATTCAATGAGATGTAAAGTGCCAACAAAATAAAGCAATCGTGTGTATATATCCGCAAAACTCGCGGCTCCCTTGTAGCCCGATTTCCTGAAACCGCACATATAAATATTCCTTCCATCTCAGCCTTTATTTTATTAGTAATATATTTGCAGAAATATTTCAAGTTTCAATAAACTATTCACTGATTTGTTTTATATAACCGAGGAGGATTGGTGATGGCTGAGCACCAGTGCGGAAGAGATCACCACCACATGAGGTTGTGCTCCTTGTCGTCGGCCATCGACGGCGCCGGCGAGATCATTCTGTTCGGCGTCAGAGTGAAAGTAGACCCTCTCAGGAAGAGCGCTAGTCTGAATAACTTGTCTCAGTATGTTGTACATCCGAATGATCACAGCAAGATTATCGAATCCACCAAACACCCGGCGACTGCTCTTGCGGATGAGGGATATGCGTCGGCTGACGACGCTGTCCTCCTCAATCAGCCTACCGGCGGCCGTGAGCGTAAGCGAGGTCCGATTTCTCTCCACCTTTTTTTCGAGTTATCAGATTGAGAATTAATTGCATAACGTATTGATAAGTTTAAAGTGATGCATAAATCATTTGATTCATTTCCATCAAAATCTTCAGTTTGTAGGTAGATGTAGCTCTTAATTATTTGCATCCGAATTTTATCATCTGCTGAATTATATATAATCTCATAGAGTTACTTTGAACATGTCAATTAAAAATTGAAAAAATTGGCTACCAGTTTCCGGATTGTGGATCATTTGGCCTTCAATTGGTTTCCGGTCTCCAGCTTTTGGATTATTTGGACTTTGGAAAAAAAAATCCACTTTCCAGACTGTGGATTATTTGGACTTTTTAAAAAATGTTTCCACTTTCCAGCTTGTGGATTATCTGGACTTTAAAAACTTGTTTCCACTTTCCAACTTGTGGATTGTTGTTGGACTTTTGAAAAATTGATTCCACTTTACAGCTTGTGGATTATTTGGGAAATAAGAAATTCCTTTGTCCTGGAAAAACGAAAACGATTTATAGAGTATTATTTTTCTTTATGCTGATCAAAGGCTTCTTTTATCAGGAGTTCCATGGACCGAGGAAGAACACAAACTGTTTCTATTAGGTTTGCAGAAGGTTGGGAAGGGAGATTGGAGAGGAATCTCTAGAAACTTCGTCAAGACTCGAACCCCCACTCAAGTGGCAAGTCATGCGCAGAAGTATTTCCTCCGTCGGAGCAACCTCAACCGCCGACGTAGACGCAGATCTAGCCTCTTTGACATCACTACGGATTCGGTAATTAATTCAACAACAAAACTTTCCACATTAACTATTCCGTAGCAAAAGAAAGTAGTGTATGATCATTTATTAGCTAGAATGTTATACTCCGTAATTATTACTCTTGGGGTCCTACCAAAACTACCGATTTCAGTTGATTGAAATGGGCCAAATGGCAATAACATTAAATTCCAGGTTCGAGAAACATTGTAAACCACAAAACTTCTGTTCTTAAACCAGATGAGCAATAATATGTTTGGGACAAACGACACTTATTTGGTGTTGTGTGTTTATTATGAACCGTTTCAGAGTGTAGTGGTTTGTGAGAAACCAATATGTGTTCAAACAATATCTTAATAGTACATAGCAGTAGTATTTGATACTGTTAAGATATGAAGTATCAAATATCTTAATAGTATATTTTTATACTATTTGATCTCATTTGGTGTATTTAACATAAAGACTTGACGTTCCATTTTAGTAGAAACCAAATATCGTAATAGTATATTTTTATATTTGCCAGTGTTCAAACAATACTTGATATGTGGTGTATGACGGTTTTAACATTTGTACCATCTTGTGATAAGCAGGTTACCCCGATGTTAACCGAAGAGCAAGAATCTCTTACAGAAAACTCAACCCCGGGAGCTCCATCACCCAATCCATTGCCTATTTCAGAAGTATCCCAAAACAGTCCATTTGCATTTGCCAATGCACCTGAGCAAATCAGTTATAGTTTGCAACCAATCCAAGTCGAGGAAAAGCCAATACAAAATCTTATCACTACACGAACTGATGAGCACAATGATCAATCCACCACCCACATTGTCATTAACTTGAATGAGAGTGTGGAGATGGAGCCTTCATCATTGTCCTTGAGTTTGTCATTGCCCTTTGATCAAACACAAAGTTATTCTTCCAGGCACCATATATATCCCGCGGTGTCCAGTTTGAATAGCGGAGATTCCATCATTGCGGTGGCATGACAAGGGAACTCTCGAAAAGAGAACAATACATAGAGTGGTTCCGTTATGAAACACGGAGCATGCAGTAATTTGGTCGAGTCGAACATAAATGTTCTTATGGAAATTTGGATTTTCCATTGCATGTTTACTTCAAAATTAGATCTTTGCACCCCCATGTTTTGTTTTATTTGACTTTGCACCCTGGATTACCCAAAAGTGGGGTGCAAAATCAAATATTAGTATGTATAAAATAATGAAGTGCAAAGTCTATGGTCAGTGTGTTTGATCTACCAGTCTGGTATCAGAGGTGGGGGGTACTGTTAGAGATTTGCAATTCTATACTGGTGAAATGAATTGCGACTCGTTCTTGTGTTTTGGCCTGATCCCTTTATAGTGCGCCTATATTCGTATCAAATAATCGGAATTAATATATTCGTAGATTCCTTTGGGTAATTATCTGGTAGAATTATATTTATTTATATTATACTCCCTCCATCCCGTTGGAATGTTCCCGCTTTCCTTTTTGGATGTCCCATTGGAAAGTTTCCATTTCCCTAAATGCAAAGTTATCATACATCAAAACAGGGTCAAACAGTGCAAAACAATGTCAAACAGTGTCGAAACAGTGCCAAACAGTGTCGAAACAGTGTCAAAACAGTAAAATTTACCCCCTGATAAGTTTATTTCCTTAATATGTGTGTTGGTCCAAAACAGGACGCTCGTAGGCTTGTAGGAAAGCTACGTACGACACTCAAGCACGAATCAAGAAAGTAATATGAATAAGGAAAGTCGCAAAGGGAATTTGGTAGCCAGAAATAGCTTCTAGAATTTGTCTCCCCTAATCTTAATTACAATCCGCCTTTTATAGGCGTATACAAATCATAACCGTTACTGATAGTAATGATTAATTAATTACAACATTAATACGGAATTAAATACATAATTAATAGCGCATTAGTTGCTTGACCGTTACTCTTCCGGGCTGGGAGGTCGGCCGGGCTGGCAGGCTCCCCGCTGGACTGGCAGGCAGGCTCCAGGTTGTGGACTTGGATCCATGGGTCCAAGTTCGGGGCTTGGGCTGATTAAGCTCTGGGCCTAGTCCCATTACTCCATCACGAGTCCCCCACTCCCTTAGTCGAGTAGTAGACTCGGCTAAGAGGGAGTAGTCCAAGTCAGTTGCTCTTCTCCGAGACTAGAAGATTCTCGCCCTTATCCATGTTGGGGAGATGCCTCATTAAAAACCTTCATTAGGAAAAAACTCAATGGGAAAAAATCCTGATAAAGGGAAAAAGAGTACATCTTACGTCCTCAAGATGAAGCAAGAGGTGAGATCTTCAGCCTTTATTGCAATGGTCACCATCTGCGAATAGGATGGCTAGAACTGTTCTTCTCGTCGGACTCAGACTCGTCAGGTTTGTCATTTGCTTCCTTGAAGATGGCAAGACCCTCAGTCCCCCACTTCATTCAGTTGTACCTACACATAAAAGAAACTAGTGTAGAATAGAACATCTGGCCTGTTGTCAAACCACGGCTCAGTGTGTAAGTGAGTCAGACTCACTAGTTGAAAAGAGTGACATCAAGTTCCCAAGTTAGGCCTCAACCCAGTCTGAGAAAGAAAGATTGAGTCCGCGAGTAAGTGAGTCGGACTCCTCACTCGAATGGATAATCTAACCCCAAAGAACTAAAGTAATCAACCTTTTCGAGAAATGTGAATGTCAATTAAGTGACAAAATTGTTCGGAAGAGCGTGGCTCTAGGCCCCTAACAAGAGTTTAACTCGCCGCCCGAGGTTAGTAGTTCGAACCCGCAAGTAAAAACTTTTGAACGGGTGACTCGTCCCCTGAGGTCGGAGTGTGATGCACTATGAAGGGGTAAGAGCACACGAGAACTCGTATGAAGTCAAGTGTGTGCGGTATTAAATTAACATTTATATTGGAGCTTATTAATCGTCACACTCGTATGACGTGACCCAGTGGCGCGAGTGTGTGTGCTCGGTCGATGTACGAGTGTGTGTGCTCGCCTGGTGTACGCGAGTGATCGAATGCCATAAGTCCGTATAAAATGTTAAAATTACTCACACTTAACAAGAGTAAAAGCAATTATACCACTTAATTTTTTTCCTCTTCAAGTGTTTCAATTTATGATTTTTTTTAAATAAAAATTTGGAAAGCGAGCACTTAGCTTTTGGAATGGGCTAAAGCTTGGGTGTGTTGCAGAAATTGCAGCCCACTAAGAGTTCCATTGGGGCTAAAATGTGGCCTGTCTCACTAAGAACTTTAATTCTTATACACCCAGGTGACCCTCCCATCATTGGAGATGCCCCAGCCGACCAGTCCGTTCACAGCAGCCGCCAGAAATGGAGGCGAGTGGGAGAGGCAATTGACGATGGAGTTGCTGGTGACGGCCGATGGAGGCCACAACTGCGGGTTTTGTTCGGTCAACAGCTACAGAGCACTGGGAGATTAATTTCAGGCCTAGGTGAAACCTGAGTCCGGCCATGACATTTAGGCGTCGCCATGTACCTGATGGAAGGCAACCAACCTGCGTGGTTCTCCGGCCTCAAGTATGCCATCAGCCCTGCCCACGACGGTTTCCAAATTGAGGTGGCCGCCACTTCGATGCGGCTGACGAAGCACGCTATCATAGCGCAGGTGAGATTCAAAACGGCGACCAGGGGACCTGGAACGACGCGGAGAATTCCAGGTCGTGCGCTAAGGTGAGCGGGCTTTACAATGTCCACGGCTGCTCCGGTTGACAGATTCTACCAAATTTCGGACTGCACAAGGAATTGAAAAAATTCCAGATTTCTTTATTTCTTTTCTTCCACACCTCCATTGATTTTTTCATTCTTTTTCCAGGTTTTGATATACAAGCCTGAAAAATGCTAGAAACCTTCAATATTTGTCCATTTTTTCTCAAATTCCTTGGTCAATTGCTACTAAAGTGTTGTGAGAGAAAATAGAGACTCTCAATGAAAGCACCAATGTTGGTCCAAAATAGGACGCTCGTAGGCTTTTAGGAAAGCTACGTACGACACTCAAGCAGGAATCAAGAAAGTAATATGAATAAGGAAAGTCGCAAAGGGAATTTGGTAGCCACAAATAGCTTCTAGAATTTGTCTCCCCTAATCTGAATTACAACCCGCCTTTTATAGGCGTATAAAAATCATAACCGTCACCGATAATAATGACTAATTAATTACAACATTAATACAGAATTAAATACATAACTAATAGCGCATTAGTTGCTTGACCGTTACTCTTCCAGGCTGGGAGGTCGGCCGGACTGGCAGGCTCCCCGCTGGGCTGGCAGGCAGGCTCCAGGTTGTGGACTTGGATCCATGGGTCCAAGTTTGGGGCTTGGGCTGATTAAGCTCTGGGCCTAGTCTCATTACTCCATCAATGTGTGTAGGTCAAACCGAGAACATTCTAACGGACTGACGGAGTATTACAATTGGTTTGGTAAGGACCTAAGAAGAATCTAAGACATTTTACGTGCCATCTTCAATATAAGGTGGACCCGACATAGGTCCTGTCCGGCTTCATTTGTGGACCGATTATGTACCAATCTTTACCAGCAATATAAAAGAGAATAAGCGTATAATAATATGGGAAATAATTATCATATGTGGACCGTTTATTGATACAGTTCTTGACCAGCAAAATACAAGAGTATAATCATATATCTATTTGCACAAATATCCTGTCCGACCACCTCAATTTGAGTGATTCTCGGTGTTATTTTTTGCTGAAATTTTGTGTGTATATTCCATTGTTCCTCATCAAGTCTATTTCATTTTTATCAAATTTGAGAAAACAAATTCAATCGAGAAGGCCGTCAAATGATTTTTGAAAGATAATTGCATTTTATATGTATATCGGAAATTATCTTTGACCTCCCTTACGGTTTGATGTATTATCAATCACATTCCTATATTATCAAAACTATACTCTTGCCCCCCTCCCTATCCTTTAATGATGGTTAAATTACTTTTAATCTATATTTACAGAAAATTATAGATACAATTTCATAATTTTTCGTTATGTCCGCTTTTAATACTATAATTTTATTCAATCACAAATCTGGTTGGATAATTAATAAATTTGTCCATAATAAAGACCGTTTTATCTGAAGTCGAACAAAATAAAAAATGAACAAAGCTGACCTCACTCTTGGTAGTTCATTTTATGCATTTGAATTTGTAAAGTGAGTAAATTGACTCAATTGAAAATGATCAAAATATGCTAAATTTGTCAAAAATTGAAATAAAACAACTTAAATGAACCAAATCGACTCAAAAGTGAAGTTTACTAGTCGATTTTACCATAAAAAATTGAATGCAAGAAAGTTCCCAATTTGCACTCTAGATACTCTTTGTTATCAACGGAAATGAGACCACTACAAGTTTTTTTTTTAACCTCCGGAAGGTAAACCATCAAAATCAGTGAGGTAAATGTTATGAAACATTTACCGGATTTTATTAAAAAAGCAGTAAAAATACAAACCCCGGGGGGGCTAAACCTAACCCGAGGAAAGAGAAACAGTACAAGCCGATGAATAAAATACAAACAATTAAATAAGCCAACGAATAAAAGGAATATGGAACATATCAAAGTGGAATTCGATACGAACTGGGCTGGGTAATGAATTAACCGTCGTCCAAGAAGTAAAGTGGACCGGATATGTAGCTGCAAGGAAATGGGCCGTTCGGTTTCCTTCTCTGAAAGTATGTCGGAAATGGACCCCTTCCTAAAACACAATTGCCTTAAATCAACAAGGTCTATACTCCAAGCATCGTTGTTGCATCTACCTGAGATAAGGTCCAGTACGGCCTCCGCATCCATCTCAACAAGAAAATCCCGGAAACCTGCCTCCATCGCCCATTTGGTTGCTTTCGTTACAGCACGTAACTCAGCTTCCAAGGATGAGGAAGCAGAAATCGGAAAGACTAAAGCACAAACCAGTTCACCAGATTCATTTCGTAAAATCGCACCTCCTGAGGCTGAGCCAGGTATATACGCAGCATCGATGTTTAATTTCATCCCTGTCTTCGGTTTTTCCAGCATATTGGTTTAACAAGTTGCTGCTTAAGTTTAAATCCATTAGGAACTAAATGCTCTTCAAATAAAACCGAATCAACCTTACCCAGCCTTTGAGAAGATAAGCTTATAGCCCAATTTTGAGTGAAGAGCTTGATATTCCAGATTATATGACTAACATTAGGGGCAGCCGAACTAGATCCCCAAAGTATGTTAGTATAAATCTTCCAGATATTCCAACACATAATCCCTGGAAGATTGATCTTGAATAAATCAATAGCATTCTTACTACCAGCCTCAAGCCACCAAACCAAGAAAATGCTTCGAATAAATAGACAATGAGTTGGCATAGGGATAGTGAGAATCTGAGCAAAATAAGACCAAATTGCCATAGAAAACTCACATGTCAAAAATATATGAATAATAGAATCCTCATGTTTCCTGCAAAGGGGACAGATTGAAGGTTGAATAACCTTACCAAACCGAACCAATCTATCTGTAACAGGAAAAATCCCTTTTATAAGCCTCCATTTGAAAAGTCTAATTTTAGGTTGCTGTTGAGGCTGCCACAGGTGAGTATAGGTAAAGAAGGAACCCAAAGAGTGTCTTATAGCATGATAAGTAGACTTAAAAGTAAACTGACCATCTTTTATCATTTTCCAGATGATCTGAGAGTCTGAAGAGTCAATCAGAGAGATGGCAAGATGAAGAACTGACCACATTCTTCTCCAAATAGGTGAGTCAGTGACCTTAACTCTTATCTCCCCATTTCTATGATATTTGGCCCTCATGAAAGTAGACCAAAGGCAAGTAGATTCTCTCCATTTCCACCATAGCTTAAGTGAGAAAGATTTTTCCAAATCATCAAGAGATCTGAGATCCAAACCCCCTTCCTCCTTAGTATAACAAAGCCTTCTTCAGCTGATACAGTGATATTTAGGCTTATTATTAGAAGAGCCCCAAAAGAAATTAGACATTTTTTTTCAAGAATCCCTTTAATTTTCTTAGGCAGAATATCTACAGCTAAATGATGCATATGAATGAACCCCAAAACACGTTTGATCAAAATTAATCTGCCTGCCGTAGAAAGATTCTTCTGCTTCCAAGTTGTGAGTCTAGAGTCAAACTGCTGAATGATATTCTGACAATAATGCCTCCTATTAATGCCTTTGTGTAGGTTGACCCCAAGATACTTCATTGGAAGAGCTGACTTGTGCATGCCCAGCAGATCTTGTATAGCCTAAGTTCTATAAGCAGCATGTTTGCCACAGATGAAGGTACTTTTGTCAAAGTTAACCGCTTAGCCAGAAGATTTTCTATATAAAGTAAGAAACCTCTGAAAATTAAGTAGGGATCTGGAGTCTCCATTTAGGAAAATTAGGTCATCTGCATACCCAAGGTGAGACACAGGATTGCCATTTTTCCAAGCCAGTATGGTTTAATTAAACCATTAGAAATATACCAATTAATCCCTCTAGAAAAGGCTTCAGATGCCAAGATGAATAAGAAAGGGGATAAAGGATCCCCCTGTTTAACACCCCTTGTAGGTTTAAAAAAACCATGGCTAGTACCATTGACTAGAACAGATAGATAGGTGGCTTGAAGATTGTTTAAGATGATTTGAACAATTTTATTGCAGAAACCAAACTCCAGGATAATCTGTCAAATGCCTTGGCCATATCAAGCTTGATGATGACATTAGAACCCCTGATTTTTTTTTTATCAAGATCATGAATCATTTCTTGAGCAATTAGAGTATGATCTACCATGTCTTGCCCTTTCATAAAACCTTTTTGCTCTTTTGAAATCAGTTTAGGCATGAGGATAGACATCCTGTTAGTAAGTACCTTAGTACAAACTTTATTAATAAAATTTGATAAGCAAATAGGCCTAAAATCAGAAAAAGAAAGAACATTATCTTTCTTGGGGATAAGAGCAATCGGTGTGCTTGAGAGACCTTTAGGGATAGGAACCCCAAGGAAGAAATCCTGTACAGCACTAACAACATCCTCAAAGACAATATGCCAACATTTTTTTGAAAAATTTACCATTGTATCCATCAGGCCCAGCAGCTCCATTTTGATTTAGAGACCAAACTGCATCTTTGATTTCCTCAACAGTAGGCAGCTTTATTAATGCTTGATTATCCTTTATCTCTACTAGATTGGGAATATACTGAAGAATTTCATCAGGGTTCCCAGACTGCTCCTGAGTGTAAAGGTTGGAGAAGTAATCAACTGCAGCAGCCCCAATATCAGGTAAATTATCAACCATGACACCTGCAGAATTCTGAATAGACATGATCTGTTGTTTTCTATGTCGGATCTTTACATAGGAGTGAAAGAAGTGAGAATTAGCATCTCCATCTTTAAGCCAACACAATTGAGCCTTTTGTTTCCAAAATTTGCGTTCAATTTTGTATTTATTCTGAAGGAGAGCCTTCTTCATAAACCAATCAGATCTGGTAGCATCTGAAGGGTTATTTTCAAAACAGATTTCAGCATCCAACACATTTTGTTCACAATTTCTGATGTCATCAAAAATATTACCAAAGGTTTCTTTGTTCCACACCTTTAAATCCTGCTTCAAACTCTTCAATTTGCAAACCAAGCCTAGCATTCCTTTCCCAGTGTTATAGGACTTCCATTTAGTAGCAACAAAATTCATAAAATCAGAATGCCCAAGCCACATATTCTGAAATCTAAAGGGTTTAGGACCTGACAGACCACTATTGGAGAGTTGAATCAAAATAGGGGAGTGATCTGAAGGTGTTTTGTTAAGGTGATTGATATGAATATGATCAAAAACCTCAATACACTTATTACTACCTCCGTCTCGCTATGATTGTCCCATTTTACCTTATCGGTCCGTCCCACTAAGATTGTCCCATACTAAATTTGGTAAAGTTTGTGTGGCTCTAAATCATTCTTACTTTATCAATTCAATATCAACCACATAAACCACTTTTTATTAATTTGCGTGCCACTCCCTCTTGTCCCATTGTTAGCGGGATGGAGGGAGTATTAAATAAAACCCTGTCCAATCTTCTCCACAATCTACCATTAGATCTGACCCCTGTCCAAGTATATTTTGTACCACTAAAGGGTAGGTCAATAAGATTACAATCAGCAATACAATTAGAGAAATCCAACATACTAACCATTTGTGGCATTGCCTGACCAAAATGCTCAGAATGTGTAGCAATAGCGTTGAAATCACCACCCACAAACCATGGGTCTCTAATCTGATTATGAAACATCCTAAGCTTATCCCAGAGAAGTCTTCTTTGGAGGTAGTCATGGTTACCATAGACAGCAGTGATGTAGCCAGTAAAAGCACCAGAACCCACTTTAATATGAATGAATTGAGAATGGACTTCAATCATATTAACATCAAATTGGAAATCATTCCAAAATAACCAAATTTTAGCGACCTCAGAAGCAAAAACTTTATTGAAACCCAACTGCCTCATGTAATGTTTAGCTTTACTAATATGAACAATTGGTTCAATCACCACCAGAAAATGAATACTCCTGTGCTGAATAAGAGAGAATAACCTAGAAGCAGCACCTTTTAGCCCTCTTAAATTCCAAAAAAGACAGTTCATTGAGAACTGAGGAAAGATGTAGCTTGTGAGAGCCCTGAGGCTGAATTTTGAGGGTTGTTAGAGGCTGCAGCAAGTTTCTTTGCAGTGTTCCTAGTAATCATTGAAGGTACTTCAGGGAATTTCTTCTTCTTTTTGTAACCTTTCCTTCTGACTATTATGAAACCATCATCTTGAACTGTAATATCATTAGGACTTGCAGCTCTGCTTATCACCTGCTGTTCTTTTTGTTTAACAATACAATTCACCTTGTGAGTGATATCAGGGAGATCTGCTTTCCAGCAGTGTGCATCTTCAATAGTTTTGGGGTTCCCATTGTCTGAGGAGTAATCTTTATCTGCAAGCTCATGGTCAAACTCCAGATCTTGATGAAGCATTTGAAGCTGGGAATCATCAAGTATAGGTGATAAATTATATTTTAACCAAACTGTAGCTTCATCCTCTTGATGTTTTTCTGAATTAATTTGAACTTGTACAGGCTCAGGCTCTGGATCATGATAAACCTCCTCCGTATCAGTATCTTCCTGCAGGTCAACAAGCTACGGAACATCTGTGACAGTGCCAGTCCTCTCTTGCCTAGAGGAGGATGGGTCTGTTATCTTCTGCAATCCAGTCACTACATTTGTACTTGGGAGTAATAGGGGTTGTCTAGCAACCCATTTCTCTTTAACATTTCTGGCAGTTTGAGCATTTGGATCATTTGTAGTATGTTGTAATGAAGGATGTGTAATAGCAGGTTGATTATTAGATTTCTTAGGGCATTTAGAAGTTGATTGCCCTAAGTGTAGACATAGCTTACAATACTCAGGTTTGTCTTCATATAGAACAGATTGGGAAAAGCCAGAAGAACCACATCTTCTGTGGAAGAGCCTGAGTAAGATCAAGTTCAACTCACACACGTGCAATAGAAGGTCGCGATAGATTTGCAGTGGCAGCATCTATCTTAAGGGGCCTACCAATGAGCCCCGCAATATCGAACAAAGCCCTTTTGTCTTGTAGATGCAAAGGTAAACCTTCAAAACCAATCCAAACGGGAACTAGGGGATTCAACATTAGGATGAAAGTCCGTTGTCCACTTAGTAACGCGCATGATACTACCTCGAATGGACCAAGTTTGTTTATTCCAACATCTTAGAAAATCTTCATCTAAATCAAAACGAATTAGAATGTGCTTAGGGTCAATTAAGCCGAGATGAAAAGAACCCGTAAAACCAATAATCTCAAAGGATTTACGAATAACCGCTAAACTTGATCTGCTCTTGTAAAAATAACCTACCAGAACCCGTTTATGATTAGGGATGGACTCAGTTCGGGTCGGGCCTGCTTCGGGCCTTGAACCGGCCGGGCCTCGGTTCAAGGTATGGGAGGCCCGGAACCGGCCCAGGTAACCCTCGGGTCCGGGCCGGGCTGGGCCTCGTTTTTGTTTTTTGGGCTTTTCCTAGTTAACCCCCACCCCTCCCCCTCACCCCCAAACCAACCCTAACCACCTCAAAAAAACCCAAAAACTCAAAAAAAATTCAAAAAAAAAAAATTAAAATTGGCCCGGCCCGGGCCTGAACCGGTCGGGCCGGTTCACCTTTTGAAGGGCTCGAGCTTGAACCGAGAATCCACCGGGCTGGGTGGCTCGAACCGGCCAACCAACCAGTTCACCGGGCCAGGTTCGGGCCCGCACAGTGGCGGGCCGGTCCGGTTCCGGGCCGGTTGGCCCGGCCCGAGTCCACCCCTATTTATGATGAGCTGCGAGCGTTTGAATTTCCTCTTCAGGAAAATTAATTGTTGGGAGACCTTTAAACCGCAAAGGTTTTTTCACAGAAAAGGGAGGATCTGATTGGTTCACAAGCACCTCATCAAAAGATTTCTGCAACCAAACATTTTTTCGGGGTGGATTTGGCGGCGATTGAGCCACCGCAAGTGGGTGGTCGGACATCTCACGGAAACGCCAGAGCTTCTCTCACTAGTTTTTTTTTGAGATCACTACAAGTATAATAATAACTTGTAAATTAATTTTTGACAAAATATGAACATGTTTACATGTGAAATATTGTTAAAGACATTATAGTTTAGGACGGGTTACACACCCAAACTGGTTAGTGTTAAATAATTAGGGTGACCCATGACTTTATCTTCGGTTCCAATCTCTTAATTGGTCTAGGTTCGCTCTCGATAATTTAATTATTTTTTACTACCTATTTTTAAACATTTAAATGGACTATAACCCATTTTAAAATTGATGGGATATTAAGGTCCGGCCCAATATGGTGACCCAAAATATCCCTGAAGCCCCGACGCAAGGAAAGACCCAGGGAGAATCATCAGGCCCGAACGGTAGGGCCCGTTCGGCATATCCCGAATGGGATATAATTAATACTTGGGTAATTAGCTTATTTCTGATTGATGGCTTAGCTGGACTTAATCCCGAACGAACATTGCTCGAGTAACCGACTGCAGTTAATGCTGGATCATAGGGGCATCAAGTGGCATGGGAAGCAATCAATCATATTAGAGCACCCCGTACCCCCATCTAGTATAAATAGCAGCATTTATATTGTAAGGGTTAGATTTTATTTACTCTCAAGCTTACATTGCATTTCCAAAGACTGAGAAGGGAAATTAGGTACTTCGCCGCTCGGGCTAGCCTTTTCCCTCAAAGAACGACGAACCAAAACCATTTCCTCCTCGTCTGAAGAAAAGTAACTGGACATAAAAAAGGGAAAGGGGGTTATAAATACCTCAGAGAAGAAAATCTTGAAGAATGTTTAGAGAAAGAAAGCTAGCACTAGCACAATGAAAGAGAAGCAGCAGAAAATAATAGGGAACCAGCTTCCCCATATTTATAAAGGAAATTCACCGTCCTAAAGCCAAACCCCGGAGGGACACGTGGCAGGAACTAAGTGGAATACCCCAGAGGTCGTAGAGACATACCGAACGGCCTCATAACGCCAGGAAAACACCAAATCCAAAGGGCTTGGAAGAATTCCTCTGGGTGATTCAACAACTAATGGAATGTCCCGAGCGGCGTAAGAGCCGGGAAGGGATAGGAAGGGCAACTACAAAACTTCTAATATCTCGTCCTAACGGTTCAGAAGTAGGTAAAAGAAGGAATAAATTGGAAATTATCAGATCCTGTTCAGATATCGAACGGGACATAGTTGGTATGAAAATGGTAAGTCCTAGATGATACGTTGGAAAGTTCGAATGACCGAACGGAAATTAAAAAACAAGAAAGGAAATAAATCATGTGAGTGATTCAGCGACAGAGACAAAAAAGTATTTTACTCTTCGACACTACTGGCCGGGATCTACATTAAGGATTAAAGACGCAAAATAAATTATCAAAATAAAGTACTGGCCGACATCTCTACTCTTCGGCCTCGTCATCCTCTTCTTCATCGGCCTCATCATCAGTTGGGGGCGCAAGCTCCCTAACCGCGGCCTGGTCGGCTATCCGCTTTTGGTTGCGCCGGAACTTCTCAAATTGATTCAGTAGGACCTTGTCCTTAGAAAAATCCTTGGTTTCAACCGACCGGCCAATGAACTGCTCCAGGATCGGCACCACCCCCTCCATGACCCGCTGACAGCCCTCGACGTAGGTAGTCTTGGCCAAACCCTCAACCCATTCCTTGCCAACCACAGTCTCGTCGGCCATATTCACCCCCATCGAGGCGGGTGGAGCATGCAAGGAGTTGTTCTAAGCGCTTCCCGAACAGGGTGCCTGCTTGAGCCAATCCATAGTCCTCAGCAGCCTTCTTGAAATCTTCCGAAGCAAGATATGCATCCTGGGCTGCCGATAGAACATTAGACAGATCCGCCCTGACTTCCAGGGGACCGTCCGGGATTTGGGGCTCGCGTTCTTGGAATGCGACCTGAACGGCCTCAGCCGCAGCAACCTTAGCTTGCGAACGGGCAAGATCTACCCGAAGTTGACCAAGCTCGGTTTCAAGCTTCTTCCGCTCCTGATCAGCCGTCTGAAGCACTTCTGCAGTCGCCTGCTCTGCAGAAAGTCGAGCCCTGACCAACTCTTCCTCTCTCTCCAGCCGAGCGAGTTGAAGCTGGACAGAATAGTAGCCGACATATAGTACAAAACAAATATTTACCAAACAACATGAAAAGATGAACAGGGAACAAACGGAGGGAAGTTACCTTAAGAGTAGCCAGGGCAACCCTCTGTTCGGCCTGCTCGACCGAAAGTCGCGGTAGACGATAGTCATTCATCATAGCAGAAGTACTCCAGACCCGAGCGGGATAGCATCCGCCTTGTTCTGTTATCATGTGGATCGGGTCGTCCAGCGAGATTGGCTCCACGGGCCTAGAAACAGAGGCATTTCCGGCCCCAACATTGACAATACTGAATGAACCCGGGACATCATTAAAAAGGGGATTAGAATGTAGATCCCCGAATGGTTGATCCACAGCCATATCAGCGAAGTTTACCTCCTCAAAAGGCACTTGGTGGATTGGCTGAGGCTGCTGATGTAACAGTGTCCCCAAGCACATTTACTTTTTAGTAAATTATATAATAAACCTTGAGGAATGAATTATGAATTTGCAAAGTTGTAAATTTTTATTAATTCTTTTACGTGAGAAGTAAATTGCACGTGGGGCCAACACCAGGAACGGGGACCACCCGATAATTCCAGAACCACATATTATATTCGTATTGGTCTATATAATATGTTTATGGTGGTGGATATTTTAATTGAGCCATAGATAAGGCATAAAGTTGACCCGTTGGTCAAACGAGGTCCAATTACCGGTATTGACAATTTATCGGATAACAGTCCAAAATGAATTTCGGAGACTTCTAAATATAAGTTGTGGAATTTACATCCATTCTAAAAGCCTTTAATGATTTGGAACATGTGTTATATTTTATTTGACCGATAAAATAAAATATAAATAGAACAGTCCGCGAAATACAACTTTCGGGGCCGATTGTACACTTCTGGGCTCAAAGGGGTGACCTCCCACTTATGTGGGGGCCAACCCACGTTTTCTAGACTTCATTTAGCAAGGAGGAGCCGCACAAGCCACTAGATGCATGAAAGAAAATTAATTGAGAGACCAAGCATTAAAGGAGGTAGGACCCCTTTTATGTATGATTGAGAGAAATGCCAAAAAGGCATTCTCAATCACCCCCACCCATATGCTAGACCAAAGATCACCAAGAGGGGAAGAAAACCTCTGCAAATTACTTCCTCCATATCCAAGAACATAGCTAAAGCAAAGTTGGTCCAAGGAAGAAGAGAAAAGAAGGAAAAAGTTAGGAAAAATGTGAAGGATTTAGGTAATAACCTTATAATAACTTTTCCTCTACTTATTATTTATCTTATGACTTATATAGCATATGGAGTACCCCTAGGATTTTTCTACATGTTTAGAAGTGTAGAACAAGGGGTTGGAAGGTAGTTCTAAGTCCAAGAACAAACTTAGAAGCCAAATGACCGGTTCGCCGGAAAATAACCTTTTAGAGGTTATTTGTGTTGATATGGGTTTTGTGATGATAAAACCTTATTAGGAGCTTGACTAAGATGTTCCTAACTGTCACTGGATTATCGCCGGAGTATCGCCGGATTTCGCCGGAGTTTCACCGGAGTTCAACCGAGAAGGATAGAACTTCTTAAAGCTCAGTCGAGGTGAGGATGACCGACTATATTGCTTATAATTAGTGAGTTAATTTCATAAGATTGTCTAAAGTATTATGTGTGATTTTCATGGATTATTAATGATTAATAATGCCTAAATGAAAATACTATTGCATATGAGTAAATGAAGCATGCTATACAAATTTAGAAGAGATTGTGTATGATTGTGTATTATGAATATGATAGCATGATCATGAAATTAATTGTGAAATATTGTGATAAAATATACTTTTACTTCATGTAAAGAAATCATGAATGGATAAAAGTGATATTTTTTATATTGGGGTTAAATCATATTTGGATTGGAAAATCAATTGAGATGAGCAATATGTCTATGAATTAAAAACTTGGTTGTTCTAAGATTACTTGACTAGCATTGAAAAACTAGTTGGAATGTTAACATGAAAAATGATAGAATAAATCCTAAGGGCTTGGATTGTGAAAGATATACCTTAAGTAGTCTTTAAGGTAGGAATGTGTAAATGCTAAGTTAAGCTAGGGGTGGGCCTTAAAGGCTACTCAATATGAAGTGATCATAGGCATAGAAGTTGCTTAGGAATTTGATAATATGACTAGAGGGAGCCTCTAGCATATTGAATGGTGACTAGAGGAAGCCTTTAGCATAATGTAAGATGACTAGAGGAAGCCTCTAGCATAACGTAAGATGACTAGAGGAAGCCTCTATCATAACGGAGAGTGACTAAAGGGAGCCTCTAGCACGATGAGAAATGACTAGAGGAAGCCTCTAGCATAATGTAGAGTGACTAGAGGAAGCCTCTAGCACGAAATGGAGTGACTAGAGTCAGCCTCTAGCACGACGGAATGATATCGGTGAGTGTGACTCTACCATGGTAAAGAGTCGTGATAAGGTAAGCATGGGCCCACGGGCCGACTACGTAACCTTATATATAAGGTAAGTAGGTTTTAAATAGGGTAACTGAGGTTTAGAGCCTATAATATAGTATCACCCTAGATTGAGGGTCTTAGAAATTGAAACATTGATTATATACAGTGTTATTGTCATTGTACTTTTCAAATGCTTCAAAGTACTGAGATCCCCTTCACAGAGGAGGCCACCTCACAGTTTCAGGTAGAACTTGAAGGTTTCTACCACCGCCTGTTGCTTCGGGGAGATCAAAGGAAGAAGACTTGGTTCGTGCTTCTTCCGGTTCTGTTTTGAAAACAATGTGAATAATGCTCATGGATATTATTTTTTGAATAATTATTTGAGGGCTTGTATGACTAAGTTTTCCAAGTGTGGCTTGAACACTTGTATTAATGTTTCCGCTGTTTTAATGAATGTTTTACATTATGTTTGTTTATGGATGTACTACTATGTGTGAATGATATTCGAGACGCCTTGTATAGTATGGAAGTGTTGAACTGCGGTTGACTATTCGTACTGTACGGCAGATTGTTGACGTGTCCGGGTGGGTCCGGGGCGTGACAATTTGATTGGTATCAGAGCCTTAGTCCGTAAACATCATAATGAAGCTTCAAAATTCTTTTTGAAAATGAATTTGAAACCCATGAACATAAGAAGTTTTGTACTTATACAACTTTTGGTACTTGAGTTGCAATGCTTCTAATTGTTAAGATGGTACCCTTAACAATTGGTATGACGATGATTTGTGCCAAAGGATGTCTTTAAGTACATATTCGTCAATTGACACTTGATACGAGTCTAATGACTCGCTCTCAATTTCTTTCAGAAATGGAGCATACCGGGAAAGTAACTAGGAGGAACCCGACTGGCCGGGCACCGGGAGGGTCCGAGCGCGGCAGTAAAGTGATTTCTAGAGTGTCTAGGGGACAAGGCCGTGGAGGCCAAGCTCAGACCATGAGCGACGGTCATGTGGAGACCACAGACGAGTTCTATGTATCCGAGGAGGATTCAACTTATCAATCGGGAACTGAGCCGGTTGAGACCCCATATGATGGGGAATATGATGACGATAGTCAAGGGAGCGATGATAATGACTCTCTCAAGAGGATTGAGGAATTGTTTCGGCAATACCAACAAGATCGCCAAATGCGCCGGGCAAGGCGTGCTTTGGGAGGGGCTTCCAGAAGAGGAAGCCATGTTAGCTCTAGGGGACATGAGGAACTCCGAGAGGGAAGAGGTGTCGAGGTCCCAATAATAAGGATCTCGAAATACCTAAAAGAAGCAAGGGATTTGGGGTGCAAACCGTTCGATGGAACGGGAGACATCTCCATTGTGGCTGAATGGATCAAAAGATTCAACGAGGAGACCCTTGACATGCAGCTGCCGCCAAACATGAAAATGAGAGTAGCAACGAGATTGCTAGAAGGCATGGCGTCCACGTGGTGGGACGGAATTAAAGGAAAGTACGATGAGGCCATCACTTGGGAGAACTTCCGACAAGAGTTCTTTAACCAATACTGTAAGGAATAATTGTAATTAGATTTTGATGATGCTAGATTAATTAGGATCTTAGAGTACCCCTTTAGAAATTATGTATTAGAATTTTCCTTTGTAAAGTTCTTAGATGTATTCGACTTGACAGAAGACCTTCAAGAGCAGAAGACCTTCAAGAGCAGAAGGACTTCAAGAGCAGAAGTGCCTCTTAAGACATTATTGGAACAGAGGACCCTTGGTTCTCTGCTCCAGAACAGAAGTCCTCAGGATCTCTGTTAGTCTTGACTCTGACAGAAACCCTTCTGGGTATCTGTTGGAGACTCCCAACAGAAGTGCTCCAGGCCTCCTCTGTTCTACTCTCAGACAAAGACACCAGAAGGTCTGACACTTAGAAGATTTTCAAAGAACCGGGAAGTCAACTAAAAGATTCCTTCAACGGCTAGGAGTATGAAACGGAAAAGCTACAGTGCATGCATTAAATGCTCATTTAATGCACCCCATGCTACGTAGAGTAATTGCAGATGATTGGCCGCAATGTCAGGAATACTTTATCCCAAAATAGTAACCCGCCAACTTTATCGGGCTCTACTAGTCAAGTCAATTGATCGCGCATTAAATGCAGTTGTCCTCCTACTCCTCCAACGGGAAGACAACCTCAGTATAAAAAGATACACTACGAAGAACAACCGGATAACTTTTGCTATAACTTTGCCAAGATTACATTGCAACTTTTGCTAACCACAAGCAAGATATTCAAACTCTGAAAAGCAAAAAGCCTCCTTGAGATTCAAACTCATTATCCTCTACAAGAGAAGGCAGAAGTTGGAAAAATACTCTTTCCAACACAAGCAAAGTTCCAAGTGTTCTTCAACTCTTCAAGCTCATCACATACAAATCTTTTGTAACGAAGCTAGTTGGAGGAACCCCAGTTTCAACAGAAACTCTTCTTACTACAAGAAGGACGTCCAAATAACTGGAGTAGTGAAGTGGTGATACTTCAAGGAAACTCAGTGAAAGGACCAGTGTTAAAGGAAGCCATGCAGTGCATCCCAGGACACATCTAGGCTTGAAGAAGACGTGGAGTGCTTCTTAAGTACTAGGACTAAGGCTTTGTAAACGGCAGTTTTTACAGCTTAGTGGAACAGTGGATTAGAGGAACGAGTTGTTCCTTGAACCACTATAAAAATCCCTGGTGTCGTTTACTTACTGCTTTTAATACTTGCACTTAGTTAGAACTGTATAACTCCTTGGACTTGGTATCTGTGTTCAGCAGAACTTGTTCTACGAGTTAACAGAAGGCCTACTGCCTATTGCTTCTCTGAGGCTAACATAACTCCCTACCAGAACCCCATCCGCTGCCAGTCTGTTCTTTCAACAGAACAGGCTATTCTGTAAATCTGGTACTTAGTCTAAAAAGCTAAAAACCAACACAGTCTATTCACCCCCCCTCTAGACTGTGTCCAGTATAACCGGGACCAACAAGTGGTATCAGAGCCTCCTTGTTCTAATAATCTCTTAGGTTATTTGTTGAACAAAGATCCACTTGTTTTTCTGTTTAACCTCATTTCTATCTGATATAATGGATCACTCCTTGTCCAAGAATCTTATGTTTTCAGATCTTAAGTTTGATGACTGGAGGATCCGGATGAAAGCACATCTCTGTGCCCTGAATGATGAAATGTGGGAAGTTCTTGACATTGGCCCCTTCACTAGCTTCCAGAAGGTCAATCCTGAACATGCCATAGACAACACCAGACCCCAGATGATTAGTAAAGCCAAGTCAGAATGGACCACTGAAGAGAGGAGAAAGTACAACCTAGACAATATTGCCAAGGACATCCTCTACAAGTCCATTGATGATAGGTACTTCAACAGAATCAAGAAGTGCAAGACTGCTAAGGAAATCTGGGATACTCTTGAGCTCATTGGAGCTGGTGATGAGCAAGAGAAGGACAACAAACTAACCATAGCCAACAAGAAGTTTGATGACTTCAAACTTCTCCCTGGTGAAAGCATCTCCAAGATGTATGACAGGCTCCTCACTCTCACTGGAGAGATCTCTGAGCTTGGCAAGGATCTCACAACCAAGGAGATCAACCTGAAGGTGTTGAGGGGACTGCCCTCAGCATGGAAGATGAAGGTAGTTGCTGTCCAAGCCAGCAAGGATGTAAAGACTTATCCCACTGATAAGCTCATTTCAGATCTCAAAGCTCATGAGTTTGAAATGATTGAAGAGAAGGAAGATGTACCAGAAGAGAGGACCACTACAGCCCTCACTGCCAGCACATCTAAGGTAAATGACTTTGACCCTTCAGTACTTTTATCTGATGAATATATGGCTGCCTTTGCCAGGAGATTCAAAAAGTTTATGAAGAATCCCAAAGATGGAAGGAGTCCATCCTTCAACAGAAAGTCATACCAGAAGGTCAAATCAACAGAAAGCAGTGGAGAGCTTCTATGTTACAATTGCAGACAACCTGGCCACTTCAAGGCTGACTGTCCCCATCCTAGAGTGTCCAAGAAGCAAGGACAGGATGGAGAAAAGAAGAAGTACGAGGACAACTCCAGAAGAAGGAAGGCACTTGTGACAGAACAGCTGGAGAAAGACCCTCTGTCAGAAACAGAATCCAGTTCTGACTCAGATTCTGATGAGGCCTTCTATTGCCTTGATACTGAGACAGAAGATCTTTGCTTCATGGCTCATTCTGATGATGAGGTAACCTCTACTTCTGAATCTAATTTTTCTTCGGTAGGCTTAGCTTTTGATTCCGATTCAATGTCAGAATTTTGGGAAGAGTTTAAGGCCATACAAGCCACTTATTCCTCTGTAACAGAAGAAAACAGTAAGTTAAAAGCTGAAATTCTTGACCTAAAGAAGGAGGTTGAGATCAAAATCAATCTTCTAATTGAGAAAAGAGATCAACTGGAGACTGAAAATGTTTCTCTTCTTAAGAGAATAAGAGAAATAGAGCCTCTCGAGATTAAGTACAAAGCTTACCAGAAGGCCCAGTCTTCCATGGAAAAGATTGTACTTGATCAACAGATTGGCACTGGTTTTGGTCTTGGTTATGGCTCAACAGAATCAGGTGAGCCTTCTGTAATGCCTAGCACCAGAGTTGCTAAGGCAGATAAGGTCATAGAGCCACTGATTTCTAGCCCCATCTGTCAAGCTGGTGTATCTGGCACCAAGGTTGTTCATGAGGAAGTCAGACCAGAAAAAGGCAAGATAAAGGTTCAACAGAAACCCTTTTTGAAAAATAATGAACCTGGCAGAAAACCTAACAACAGAAGAGGTTTTCAAAATAACAAAAATAAAAGACCATTCATTGACAGACAACCTCATGTCAATCGTGCCAGAAATGATCACCAGAAGGGCAAATATCAAGAGAAAGTTAACTTCAGGCAAAAGAGGTTGGCTGGTCAACTTCAGAAGCCCAAGGTTAACCGTCCCTCTGCTCTTGATAGTATATGGGACTTCTTTCCAACAAAGAAAGCTATGCAAAAGTATGTAAACAGGAAGCATGACCCTCACAAGCATCTGCCCAAAGTGAATCACACTTCAGTTTACTATAACTACCAGGTGGACAATGGGTACCACCCACCAAGGTTTCACTTGATGAGACCTAAATGGTACCAACTACCCAGACTCCATGACCCCCCAGGACCCAGCATTGCTTGGGTACCTAAATCTTTCTTTTGATCTTGCAGGAACTGTGTGCTGGAGCCATCTCTGAACAAGAATGGTTTATTGATAGTGGATGCTCCAGGCACATGACAGGTGACAGAAGTTGCCTAACAGAGTTCCAGAAATGCAAAGGACCTAGAGTTACCTTTGAAGGTAATGACAAAGAAGGTCAAACAAAAGGAAGAGGAAAGCTGATCAGGAACCAGATAATCATTGATGATGTCTCATATGTCAAAGGACTGAAGTTCAACTTGCTAAGTGCTAGCCAATTCTGTGACAAAGGCTACACTGTTGAATTCACAAAGGACTTCTGCTATGTGAAGCATGAGACAAAAAGCTGGGACTGGCACAAAAAGCTCAACCATTTGAATTTCAAAACAATCAACAAACTGGCCAGAGAACACATTGTAGAAGGGCTACCAGACATTGTGTACAAGAAGGAGATCCTCTGCAGTGCATGTCAGAGAGGCAAACAAGTGAAAAATTCCTTCAAACCCATTGCTGGAGATCTTTCTACAAGTCCTCTAAATCTGATTGACATGGATTTATTTGGACCTGTTGAGACTCCAAGCGTTGGTGGCAAGAAATATACCTTAGTCATGGTTGATGACTACTCCAGATATACATGGACTGTTTTTCTATCAAAGAAAAATGAAACTCTTCAGAAGTTGCCATCTCTGTTAAAGCAACTTCAGACTGAGAAGAACTTGAAAGTGAAGACAATCAGATCAGACAGAGGAACTAAATTTGTCAACCAAGTCATAAAGGACTTCTGTGATCAGAATGGAACTTTTCAACAGAATGGCGTAGCAGAAAGAAGGAACAGAACTTTAAAAGAAGCTGCAAGAACAATGATTGCAGAATCTGGATTGCCTATGAGATATTGGGCTGAAGCAATCAACACTGCATGTTATACTCAGAACAGAAGCATGATCAACAAGAATCACCAGAAGACCCCTTATGAACTCTGGAAGGGAAGAAAACCTAACATCAGCTACTTTCATGTATTTGGATGCAAGTGCTACATCCTCAACAATGGAAAGGAGCATCTGAAAGTATTTCAAGAAAAGGCTGATGAAGGAGTCTTTATAGGCTATTCAAACATCAGTAAAGCCTATAGAGTACTCAACAGAAGGACCCTACATGTTGAAGAATCCATACATGTGAAGTTTGATGAAAGCACCTCTGTTAAAGAGGTAACAGAGATTCTCAAAGAAGTCAACATAGAAGACAGAACACCAGAACCAACAGAAGAGGTGGCAGACAATCCTGCATTTCCAACACCTGCCCCAAACCCCCTTCTGTTGAATGAAGATGAAGACTCTGAAGATGAGGAACCAGAAAGACCAAGACAGCAGCTGACAGAACCAGACCTAACATGGTTAAGAGATCATCCTCCTAACCAAGTGATTGGTCAAATCAGAAGTGGAGTTCAAACCAGATCCACATCAAGGAGAGAAGCAATGCTTGCCTGCTATATATCTCAGATGGAACCTATGACAATTGAAGAAGCTCTTGCAGACTCAGATTGGATCAATGCTATGTAAGAAGAGCTCACTCAGTTTGAAAGGAACAAAGTATGGGAACTTGTTCCTAGGCCAAAGCACCAGAATGTCATTGGAACCAAATTGGTATTCAAGAACAAAGCAGATGAAGATGGCAACATTGTAAGGAACAAAGCAAGGCTAGTAGCTAAAGGATATTGTCAAGAAGAAGGAATAGATTTTGATGAGACCTTTGCACCAGTTGCCAGACTTGAATCCATCAGAATCTTTCTAGCCTATGCTGCCTACAACAACATCAAGGTCTACCAGATGGATGTCAAGAGTGCATTTCTGAATGGAGATCTTGAAGAGGAAGTTTATGTGGAACAACCACCAGGTTTTGTCATTCCTACTCAATCTTCTTGTGTCTACAAGGTTAAAAAGGCCCTCTATGGTCTTAAGCAAGCTCCCAGAGCCTGGTATGACACATTGTCCCTTTTCCTAGTGAACCATGAGTTTACTAAAGGAAAGCTTGACAAAACTCTATTTCAAATCTCTGTTGCTAATCATATTCTGTTAGTACAAATATATGTTGATGACATTATATTTGGTAGTACTAATCCAGAACTGTGCAAGAAATTTTCTCAAGTGATGCAGAGTCAATTTGAAATGAGTATGATGGGAGAACTCAGTTACTTCCTAGGACTCCAAGTCAAACAAGTTCCAGAAGGGATCTTTATCAATCAAGGGAAGTACACCAGAGATCTAATCAAGAAGTTTGGAGTGGAAGGCAAATCATCAGTGAAGATTCTCATGAACACGTCACAAGGAATTGGTCCAGATGATGAAGGAAAGGATGTAGATGCAACAACATATAGAGGAATCATAGGATCTCTGTTGTATCTAACTGCAAGCAGACCAGACATCTCATTCTCTGTTGGAATCTGTGCCAGATACCAATCAAAGCCCAAAGAAAGCCATTTAAGTGCTGCAAAGAGAATCATCAGATACATCAAAGGAAATCCAAATGCAGGCCTATGGTATCCAAAGGGAGGTAACTTTGAGCTAATTGGTTATTCTAACTCAGATTTTGCAGGTTGCAGACTAGACTGAAAAAACACCTCTGGTCACTGCCAATTGCTAGGAGGAAGGCTTGTTTCCTGGTTTAGCAAGAAGCAGAACTCCATCTCAACAAGTACAGTTGAGGCAGAGTACATTGCAGCTGGGAGTTGTTGTGCTCAGCTACTCTGGATGAAGCAACAACTGAAGGACTATGGAATTCAAGCAAAGGAGATCAAACTGTTGTGTGACAACACCAGTGCCATTGCTATCACTCAGAATCCAGTTCTTCATTCCAGAACAAAGCACATTGAGATCAGACATCACTTCATCAGAGATCATGTGGAGAAGAAGCACATCTGCATGGAACATGTGCCAACAGAAGACCAGCTTGCAGATATCCTGACAAAGCCTCTCCCTGAGGCTAGGTTCAACAAACTGAGAGAGGAATTGGGAATGATGGATGAGATTCCAAGGGAAAGATGAAAAGGAAGGCCCTCTGTTGCTCTTTTGCTGTTGACAGAATTCTTGTAGCAGAACCCCTTCTGTTAACCCCCCTCTGTCAACCTCTTCTGGTCGCTACCCTGGCAGAACACCTCAGCAACAGAACCCCCCCTTCTTACTGAAAGACCCTCTCTTATCTAACAGAAGGTGGTGGACTTTGAAAATCTTGTAAACCGGGTGACCTAGTAAATTATTAAAGGTCTTTTACCCTTTTACCCTTAAAACGGTATCAAGCCGTATAAAATTTACTGCGCCCCCGTTTATTTACTGCGCCCCTTTTTACATTTATTGGTATCTTGGAACCGTAAATTATCTCAAACGTCCACTAACCCATATCCTTAAAACCCCCTTTCGCAAACCTAAACCGTTACTGCTCTCATAACTCTCAAGCTTTTGAACTCTTATCTCTCAGAAATTTTCTAACCGCAGTAAACTCCATGGCCTTCTTGAGCTTCTCCGATCTCTCCAAGGAACAAAAGGCAACCCTCCTAAAGAATGTTTTGACTGGACTGAGATGCGAACTGGAAGTACTACCCAGGTTTGCAGAGAAAAAGGAGCGGATGACCGCCATTGTTGATGGTCTATCTAAATGCCAACTGAGCAAAATCATCTCCCATGGTTATGAAGCCTACAACAACGTGGACACTGTTGAGTTCTATCTCAACTCATCCTTCAAGGATGAAGTCATCTCCTCCGTCGTCCAAGGAGAAAAGGTGTTGATTGATGCTGACGTCATCAACAACATCTTCAACATTCAGCAAAAGGAAGGTAGGGACTCTCTACTTGACTTGGAGGATACTGACATCTCTCTGACAGAATTCAAGAAGAAGTTCTGCAGAAAAGGGGAAGAAGTAGAGAAGATCAACATCAAGAAGAACTTGCTCAAAAGGGAATTTGAGCTGCTCATAAACATTTTCCACAAATGTTTATGGTGCAAGTACTCCTCCACAGATGATGTCACAACTGCCAATGCCAAGGCCCTGTATGCAGTGCATCATGGAGTGAACATCAATTGGGGACAAGTCATGGTGAAGTCCCTGATTGAAGTCATCAAGAAGAAGAACCCAAAAACTAGCCTCTACTCTGGGAAGCTAGGACATGGGCTATTGGTTTCAGAAGTGCTTCTCAGACAAGGAATACACTTGAGGAATGCTTCAACCTTGGATCACACCAAGGTAATCTTCTTAACTGCTTCTCCAAATAGGGAGAAAGCCATAAAGGCTGAAATGAAGAGACAGCTTCAACTTGAGGCTAAGAGACAACAGGGAGAGAAGGTACAGAAACCTCTCTCTGTAGCCCCTTCTGCTGAGAAGAAGAAAAAGAAGAAGAAGAAGACTGAAGGGGAAGCACCTGTTGCCCCTCCTAAGGCCGGACAGAAGAGGAAGAGAACCACCAAACCAAAGAAGAAGGTTTCTAAACCTGTGGTTTCTGAATCTGAAGGAGTGGCAGACACTCAGGGGGAACCAGAGATCCCCACCTCTGCTGCATCTCCTGAACAGAACAGGGTGTCTACTTCAACAGAACACCCTAGTCCTGTCAAAGATGGGTATCTGTCCTTGTTAGACAGACAGTTTACCCGGGTTCTCGAATGGAGAAGGTGGAGAATGGGACCCCTCTCCAAAATCATCCAATATTTTGACCATTATGAGCCAGAAGAGGAAGCCATTCTGAGCTGGGTTGGGACTGATGATGTCTCAAAATGCTTTGCCCTCAACTTCCTTCACTCTGTTCTTGAGAAGAAGAAGGTGAGCTACAAAGGGAAGGCCATTCTCATCTCCTCCCCTTCAGAAGAGGCTGTCAAACCTCTTGCAGAGGAAGAAATTGAAGCATTTGAGGAATGGCTGTTCACAAAGATGGCAACAGACTCTATGCAACCCCATCTCAACCCAGGAGAGCCCTCTGTACCCAAGACAGAAGGGCAAGCAATGATGGAGCATATCAAGGAGTGGAGGACTTCTTTGCTCAAGGAGAACATCATTGAGGTAATATCTCCAACCCCCTCTGTTAATATCCCAACAGAACCCCTCATTCCCTCACCTCCTTCCAGCACCAGAACCCCTCCACCAGAACACCCTGAACCTTTATCTCCTAAACAGAGAACCCTCACCCCTTCTCATTCACCCAAACAGAAAATTACATCTCCCTGCAGAGCAATTGTTCCCTTCAGAAATCGTTCACCCTCACCTCCACCATCCCCCCTCAACAGAATGCCTCACCTGTTCACTCTTCACCCCAGCACCAGATCCCCTCTCCCCAACAAATCCCCTCCTCATCCTCTGAATCTGATCATCAATCTCCTCCTCCAGAATCTTCACCTCCACAACAACCTGCAGAAAACCTTAAACCTGTATGGTTTCTCAGGGATTCTGACCCTACAACTGTCTCCCCCATCTCTGCACCTCAAGGGAATTCTAGGCATTCTACTGCCCCCAATCCCTCCTTCAGAAAGAAGAAAAAGGTCATCAGGAACACTATACCCATATACTCCTCTTATGAAGACTCATCTGACATGGATTCATGGTCAGCAAGTCTTATCAAGCCACATCCAAGAGACAGAAGACCCCTCCTCTGACTCAACTGGAACATGAACAGGCTGTCCAATCTCTTTCATCTGTCCAAGAGCATCATAAGAAGATGGTGCTCCTTGAAGCCAATAACAAGGACATCTTCTCTGCAATACAGAAGCAGCAGGGTCTGATTGAAGGCCTTACCTCTGTCACCCAGACACTACCAGAGGCCCTGGAGCAGATAGCCTCAACCCAGGCCTCAGAATTCCAGAAGATCAGTCTCATGATTGAAGATCTGAATGATGCCAAAAAGGGGGAAGAGGACCCTCAACAGACCAGGCCTAGGTCTCACAGAACTTCTACCAGAGCACCCTCCTCTGGTGAGCCTGCAGTAGATCCGGCTCCCTATTTTGAAGCTGCCCTACAAAAGAAGAGAGCAGCAGGCATACCTAGACCCCCATCTCCAATAAAGAAGAGCACCAAGAAGAAGAAAGTTTTCAACTTCACTGAGTGGAGATTGGGTGGCTCTCAGAACATTGACAGATCTCAATTTGAAAAGATGAAGGCTAAAATGACTCCTACCCAACAACAGCACCTCTATCTGGACAAAGATGGCGTTGTCAGAGTTAGGTATGGAGGATCACTTGAAGAAGCAGAAGAATGGTACAAGAAGAACATTGTCCCAGGAAAGACCATACATGAAGGTGTCCTCAACTATTTGGACTGTAAGCTTTCTCCAATATGGGCATCTTATCAAAGGTCTGGCAATCTGTTCAAAATCAGAGCTGAAATAAACGAAGAACTGCTCAGGCTTCAAAGACTAGAGGAAGAAGCTATACAGGCAGCTAATCTGGAGAATGTGTAAGGTTTAAACTCTGTAAAACCTATCTAATAAAATCACATCTCTGCCTTCTTACTTTGAAGTGCTTTTCCTCAAATTCTTGTCTTTTTTGCCTTCTGCTTGTGTTTGTTTATTTCTGTTATTTTCTGCTATCTGAATGTATCGTACTCTTACTATTTTCCTATGTCAAGTTGCCCACCAAGATTTTAATGGAAGTTTTAAACTTAATATTTTTCATGGTGAAGGCACTTCTCAGGAAATAGTTAAAGGGTTTTGGCATCATCAAAAAGGGGGAAATTGTAAGGAATAATTGTAATTAGATTTTGATGATGCTAGATTAATTAGGATCTTAGAGTACCCCTTTAGAAATTATGTATTAGAATTTTCCTTTGTAAAGTTCTTAGATGTATTCGACTTGACAGAAGACCTTCAAGAGCAGAAGACCTTCAAGAGCAGAAGGACTTCAAGAGCAGAAGTGCCTCTTAAGACATTATTGGAACAGAGGACCCTTGGTTCTCTGCTCCAGAACAGAAGTCCTCAGGATCTCTGTTAGTCTTGACTCTGACAAAAACCCTTCCGGGTCTCTGTTGGAGACTCCCAACAGAAGTGCTCCAGGCCTCCTCTGTTCTACTCTCACACAAAGACACCAGAAGGTCTGACACTTAGAAGATTTTCAAAGAACCGGGAAGTCAACTAAAAGATTCCTTCAACGGCTAGGAGTATGAAACGGAAAAGCTACAGTGCATGCATTAAATGCTCATTTAATGCACCCCATGCTACGTAGAGTAATTGCAGATGATTGGCCGCAATGTCAGGAATACTTTATCCCAAAATAGTAACCCGCCAACTTTATCGGGCTCTACTAGTCAAGTCAACTGATCGCGCATTAAATGCAGTTGTCCTCCTACTCCTCCAACGGGAAGACAACCTCAGTATAAAAAGATACACTACGAAGAACAACCGGATAACTTTTGCTATAACTTTGCCAAGATTACATTGCAACTTTTGCTAACCACAAGCAAGATATTCAAACTCTGAAAAGCAAAAAGCCTCCTTGAGATTCAAACTCATTATCCTCTACAAGAGAAGGCAGAAGTTGGAAAAAATACTCTTTCCAACACAAGCAAAGTTCCAAGTGTTCTTCAACTCTTCAAGCTCATCACATACAAATCTTTTGTAACGAAGCTAGTTGGAGGAACCCCAGTTTCAACAGAAACTCTTCTTACTACAAGAAGGACGTCCAAATAACTGGAGTAGTGAAGTGGTGATACTTCAAGGAAACTCAGTGAAAGGACCAGTGTTAAAGGAAGCCAGGCAGTGCATCCCAGGACACATCTAGGCTTGAAGAAGACGTGGAGTGCTTCTTAAGTACTAGGACTAAGGCTTTGTAAACGGCAGTTTTTACAGCTTAGTGGAACAGTGGATTAGAGGAACGAGTTGTTCCTTGAACCACTATAAAAATCCCTGGTGTCGTTTACTTACTGCTTTTAATACTTGCACTTAGTTAGAACTGTATAACTCCTTGGACTTGGTATCTGTGTTCAGCAGAACTTGTTCTACGAGTTAACAGAAGGCCTACTGCCTATTGCTTCTCTGAGGCTAACAGAACTCCCTACCAGAACCCCATCCGCTGCCAGTCTGTTCTTTCAATAGAACAGGCTATTCTGTAAATCTGGTACTTAGTCTAAAAAGCTAAAAACCAACACAGTCTATTCACCCCCCCTCTAGACTGTGTCCAGTATAACCGGGACCAACAAATACTACTCCGACTTCGAAGTAAACATGAAGAGGAGGGAGTACACGAACTTGACCCAAGGAGGTCAATGCACTGTGAAAGAACTAGAGCACAAGTTCAGAAAACTTGCTGAATTCATTCCGGAGTACATTTGCGATGAGAATCGGATGGTGAACCATTTCTGGAATGCCTTGGACTTGGACGTGCGTGAGAGGGCAACACAATTTCCCAACAGGACGTTCAGTCAAGTAGTTGAGCAAGGCTTGAAGGGAGAAAAAGAATGGGAGGAAAGGAAGCTGAAAAAAGTCGAGGAGGCGAAGAAGAGAAAGTGAGAAAACCACGGCCCCCAAGGTTCTAACAAAAAGGGAAACCATGGGGGAAGAGGATCCTTCAGGACACCCGCACCACCATCGAGGGGGAATCCCAGCATGGGTGGGCAAAATTCGGGGTCAAATGTTGTGATCCCCCACGGTGCTACCAATGCAGAGATACGGAGCACATAAGTCCGAACTGTACTCAACTTGGTGGGAACCGGTCACCAGGGCCAAGTAGTGCAACCACGGTGAGTAGAAGCCGGGGTGGGGCACCAAATGCAAGCGTGGGGCACGGCGGGGCAAGTGCAATCAACGCACCCTACGTGAACCAAGGGAGAACTCAAGCTAGAGTTTATGCGATGACAGAGGCGGACGCTCAAGCTAACCCGGATTCTGTCGCTGGTAATACATCAAATTTTGAATGTTTTTAGGCTTATATGGGTAGTGGAAGCTGTGGGGGTTGAGTACGGGCCACCCCGGGGACGAACCGGGAGGTTTCGCTGGGTTGGGCAAAAACAATTTCCACGCATGGCCGGACGCACGCGTGCGTTCCTCCGTGCTTGGGGGACAGTGAGCTTTTGAAGAAAAAACAATTCCACGCACAGCAGGACGCACGTGTACGTTCCTCCGTGTGTGGGGGGCAATGGGCTTCCGGAGATAAATTGCTCCACGCACGGCCGTGCGTACCCGGACGCACGCATGCGTCACTCCGTGCGTACCTCTGTGTGTCCCCCGTGCGTGGATGGCAGTAGCCACGGGGGAAGACCGAAGCCACGCACGTGTGCGTGCCTCCTACGCACGCCGTGCGTGGCACCCAGGCTGCCCAACATGGGGTTTTTATGACGTTTTGCAACGTTAAGACCTTTCCTTGATCCCGAACATGTGTGTGAACATAGTAAACCTCTATAAATGTATAGAGATGGTAGGGAAGTTTTTTTTTTTTTTTTTTTTGGAAAGGGGAGATTTTATTGAGAAAAATTGAGAGTACAATGCGAAAAAGGGAAACAAAAAAAAAGAAGTACAAGAAAGAGAAAAAAAGATAAATCAAAGTACTAAATTAAAGGAGAAGAAGGCTAATTCCATGGGAAATCTCTCGATTGGGACCTAGTTTGCATGCTGTGTCGCCTCTTATTCTTTTGAGACTTCCTGTAGATTTTTAGCTGCGTGTTCAAGTTCTCAGTCGGCATATAATTTTCTGAGGTGATGAAATTAGTTTTCCAGCAGATCGCAGTATTGAATTTTGATTTCCTAATTTCTTCCGGGTATGAAATAGGAGGACGGCGATCGCTCTTGGTTGCATGTCCCAAGAAATCATCGGTAAATAGTGAGTCATCTGAATGGTAAAAATCATCAGATGCATCTGAGAAAGCTTGGATCAATGGCAGCTCGGGTTTTTTCCTGTCGTGGAAGACCTGATTATTCTTATTTCCTGCCGCCTGGATCTGATAATTAAAAATCAGTTTAGATATGGATGTGTGATCCTCAGGTTCTAATACGCACCTGTGTTGGAGAAATATTGATTCATCGGGCATAGAGTTTGGGATGCCTGCAAAATTAGAAAAGATATTAAGGAATTTGAATAGGCTAGAATTTTGGGGTCCCATGGGTATCCGGATGAAGCTCCCTTTAAATTTCGCCATTTTTACGTTGTAGCCCGATCTGTTAAATTCCACAGAGATAGTGAGATCTCCAAATTTCTTTATTTTCTCAGAATTATTCTGAGCAGGGGTTGTAAGCTGGTAGATGAACCGGATGATTTGCGGGACAAGGTCGACTTTGATGTGTATTTTATGCATAAGAGATCTTTTAATTTGAAAGAAGACCAAATCTCCATTTTTCATTGCAAATTTAAAGGATGTAGAAAGAGTATTTTTCCGTTGCGTTTAGCAGTGCAAGTGTATCAAAATGGTCTTTATCCGTTAAGACCTTTCCTTTACCGTCAAAATTCCCATTTACGGATGTACCTGGTCGCTCAATATTAACCGACGTTCCAGCCTGTCCAGTGGATTGGATTTTTGTGGTCGAAGAGGAGCCATTATTTGAGCCGTTTGTCTTCTCCATAGGACCCTTGAGCAGATCGGCCCATGTGCAAATGGCTGTGTTTGTCGAGGTATTGTCTACAGCGCACAGAGTGTCGGTTGTAGGCTTGACAGTTGTTGTGCCTGGCGAAGTGATGGGTGACGGTGGCGAAGGGTTTTCCGGCCTACGGCTGTGTCCACCGTGGTCTGAAACTGTTGGATATCGTCTGGCTGTCTCGATTCCTCGCTCAAGTTTCTTATGATTTTTGTGCCTTCTAACTACCTGATTGTCAATAGGACTGAGAGAGTCCAAATCGACCTCAGATTATGTGCAGAAGTCATCGTCGGTTCTTAAACACAGGTAGCGATTAGTAAAACCAGATTCCCTTTTGTTCTCTGAGATGGGTGGTAGGGATCCCGGGATTCGCTGGGCAGGGTCGTTGGATTGTCGTCCCCCCCTGTATTTGACCAAACTCCAATTCTCTAATTTCTTAGGGGGTAGTGTGGGAGGTGGCCGGACTGACTGGCGCTGGTGCACGTAACCTTGAACCCGAATAGGACGAGCTTCAGGGCGGACTGGGAAATCCCAATTAGCCCTGTTGTGATAGTTAGGACTCCAGTAGGAACTGGCTGACGTGAGTAGTTCCGGACGTGAATAGGGGTGTGGGTTAAAACGATTACCTGTGTGAATTTCGTCATAGCGTCTTGACTTGAAGTTGTCGTTTGAGCTGTAGTATGTAGGAATATACCTGTGCGAATGGTAGAAGCCTTTCCCGTAATTGAAGTTGACTCCCCTGTAATTTGCTTTGCTCCGGTTGCGGTGCGGGTGGTGATGATTGAAACCAGGGAGGTGCTTATGAGTGTAGAAAGTATGTTCGTATTCTACGGGATAAGGAATCCGGCGATTGTGTTGCTGGAATTCCATTTTCGGAAGTCAATACGCTGGAATTGTAGAGAGAAGTAGGAGAATCTCTTTCTTCATTTTTTCACGCTGGTAGGGAAGGTATCTTACATAACTTATAAATGTAGGAACACTAAGGATTAATGGGAAAGATGCACGTATCCTTATCGATACTGGGGCACAACGTTCATTCGTGAGTGAGGCGTTTGTCGAGGGTTTGGAAATACAATTATTACCGTTGACGCAAATCCTAATGGTATCAACACCACTAGGAGATGACGTTGAGAGGACTTGTTACTATCCATCTTGTGAGGTGGAAGTCGATGGCCAAACCTTGACGTGTGATTTCGTACCACTGAGAATGATTGATTTTGATGTGATCCTAGGGATGGATTGGCTAGAAAAGCATCATGCTAGGGTAGATTGCTACACGAAGGTTCTGGAACTCGAAGGCAATGATGGGAATACCCTACGCTTCGAGGGTGATCGAGGCAAATTAAACAGTTGTATCATATCCGCTGTTAGAGCAAGAAATATGATGAGAAGGGGATGTCACGTGTATCTAGCTTATGTGGTAGACAAAACCAAGGAAGAATTAGACATCAATGATGTGAGAGTAGTGTGCAAGTATCCGGACGTCTTCCCAAAAGACCTACCGGGGCTTCCACCCGATAGAGAGATCGAGTTCGTAAAAGGAGGATGACATACCGAAGAGTGCTTTCCGCACAAGGTATGGTCACTTTGAGTTCCTAGTCATGTCATTTGGGCCAACAAACGCCCCGTCGGCATTCATGGACTTGATGAATCGAGTATTTCATAAGTATTTGGACTAGTTTGTGATTGTGTTCATAGATGACGTCTTGATTTACTCAAAGAGTGAAGAAGAGCATGAGGAGCACTTAGTACTTGTTCTTGAGACACTACGAGAGAAGCAACTCTATGCTAAATTTTCCAAGTGTGAATTTTGGCTAAGAGAGATTGGCTTTCTCGGGCATGTGGTTTCGGGATCGGGAATTGTTGTGGATAACAAGAAGATTGAGTCCATTACCGAACGGGAGAGGCCAAAGAACGTCAAGGAAATTCGTAGTTTCCTCGGATTGGCATGTTACTACAGGAAGTTCGTGGAGAAGTTCTCAGTTTTGGCATCGCCATTGACAAAGCTCACTCGAAAGGGGGCTAAGTTTGTATGGGATGACTGATGCGAAAAGAGATTCCTAGAACTAAAGAAGAGATTGATCGAGACACCAGTACTTCATTGCCCAAACAGGGTATGGGGTACGCTGTCTACAGTGATGCGAGCATCCAAGGGCTTGGATGTGTGTTGATTCAAAATGGGAGGGTGATTGCCTATGCTTCACGGCAGTTGAAGAAGCATGAGGTAAATTATCCTACTCATGACCTAGAGCTGGGGGCAGTGGTATTTGCACTGAAGATTTGGAGACATTATCTCTACGGGGAGACATGTCACATATACACTGACCATAAGAGCTTAAAATACGTGTGTACTCAGAGAGAGTTAAACATGAGACAGAGGTGATGGATGGAGTTGATAAAAGACTACCATCTAATTATTGAGTACCACTCCGGTAAGGCCAACGTGGTAGCGGATGCCTTGATCCGAAAGAGCTCATCGGGAGAATTGTTGACTAGCCTGAGGGCATTGAGAGCTAAATTGGAGGTATCTAGTGATGGTGCCTTGTTAGCCAGATTCGAGGTGAGACCCACATTACTTGATGAGATCAAGAAGGGTCAAGAAACTGACGAAGAGCTCATGAAGGTCCGTGAACGCATGCTAGCGGGACAGGTTGAGGATTTCAGGGAAAGAGACGATGGTCTCTTATTATTTCGTGACCGAGTGTGTGTACCGTCGGATGATGAGCTCCGAAAGTCCATCTTTGAGGAAGCCCATTCATCGGCGTATGCCATGCACCCGGGAGGTGAAGTGAAAGAAAGTTACTGGTGGTCTGGTATGAAGAGGGAAATAGCTGAGTACATAAGTAGATGTCTTACTTGTCAGCAAGTTAAGGCAGAACATCAGCATCCAGCTGGGTTACTACAGCCACTTTCCATTCCCGAATGGAAATGAGAGCACGTGACTATGGATTTTGTGGTGGGGCTACCACGGATGGTTAAGAACTATGATGTTGTATGGGTTGTGGTTGATAGACTCATGAAGAGTGCATGTTTTCTACCTATCAACACCACCTATGCACTGGAGAGGCTAGCCAAATTGTATGTGGATGAGATCCTGAGGCTACACGGAGTTCCAATAACCATTGTATCTGATAGAGACCCATGATTCACATCACGATTTTGGCCGAAGTTCCAAGAATCTATGGGAACAAAGTTGAAGTTTAGCACAACTTTTCACCCACAGACCGATGGGCAATCCGAACGGGTTATTTAGATATTAGAGGATATGTGGAGAGCTTGTGCATTGGAGTTCCAAGGAAGTTGGGACAACCACTTAGCACTGGTGGAATTTGCCTATAACAACAGTTATCAGGCAAGTATAGGCATGCCTCAATACGAGGCATTGTATGGGAGGAGATGTTGTACACCGTTGTGTTGCGATGAGGTTGGCGTGGCCAATCTTGAAAGTACAGAGTTGGTGGAAATCACCAAGGCAAAGGTAAAGATGATTCGTGAGAGGCTTAAGACGGCCCAGGATAGACAAAAGAGCTATGTCGATAAGCGCCGAAGAGCGTTAGAGTTTAAGGTGGGAGATGATGTGTTCTTGAAAGTTTCACCTTGGAAGGGGATCATCCGATTTCAGAGCCGGGGGAAACTTAATCCACGATACATAGGGCTATTTGTGATTCTGGAGAGAATTAGGGCCGTAGCATACCCATTGTAGTTGACTCCAGAATCGGAGAAGATATATAACGTGTTTCACGTGTCTATGCTAAAGAAGTATGTGCCGGACCCATCTCATGTATTAGAGAAACCACCCGTGGAAATACGGGAAGACTCGAACTATGTCGTACAACCGGCAATGATAATCGATAGATAAGTAAAGAAGATAAGGATCAAGAAAGTTCCAATGGTGAAAATCCTTTGGAAAAGTGATCGAGTTGAAGAAGAAACTTGGGAACCAGAGGCCTTGATGAAGGAACAGTATGCATTTCTGTTTGAATAAGCGTTGTGAATTTCGGGAACGAAATTCCCGTTAAGGGGGTGAATTTGTGACACCGTCCCCAAGCATATTTACTTTTTAGTAAATTATATAATAAACCTTGAGGAATGAATTATGAATTTGCGAAGTTGTAAATTTTTATTAATTCTTTTACGTGAATAGTAAATTGCACGTGGGGCCCACACCAGAAACGGGGACCACCCAATAATTCCAAAACCACATATTATATTCTTCTTGTTCTAAATAATATGTTTATGGTGGTGGATATTTTAATTGGGCCATAGATAAGGCATAAAGTTGACCTGTTGGTCAAATGAGGCCCAATTACTTGTATTGGCAATTTATCGGATAACAGTCCAAAATGAATTTCCGAGACTTCTAAATATAAGTTGGGGAATGTACATCAATTCTAAAGGACTTTAATGATTTGTAACATGTGTTATATATTATTTGACCCGATAAAATAAAATATAAATAAAACAGTCCGCGAAATACAACTTTCGGGGCCGATTGTATACTTCTGGACTCAAAGGGGTGACCTCCCACTTATGTGTGGGCCAACCCACGTTTTCTAGTCTTGCATTTAGCAAGGAGGAGCCGCACAAGCCACTAAATGCATGAATGAAAATTAATTGAGAGACCAAGCATTAAAGGAGGTAGGACCCCTTTTATGTATGATTGAGAGAAATGCCAAAAAGGCATTCTCAATCACCCCCACCCCATATGCTAGACCAAAGCTTATTAAGAGGGGTAGAAAACCTCTGAAAATTACTTCCTCCATATCCAAGAACATAGCTCAAGAAAAGTTAGTCCAAGGAAGAAGAGAAAAGAAGGAAAAAGTTAGGAAAAGTGTGAAGGATTTAGGTAATAACCTTATAATAACTTTTCCTCTACTTCTTATTTATATTATGACTTATATAGCATATGGAGGACCCCTGGGTTTGTTCTACATGTTTAGAAGTGTAGAACAAGGGGTTGGAAGGTAGTTCTAAGTCCAAGAACAGACTTAGAAGCCAAATGACTGGTTCGCCGGAAAATAACCTTTTAGAGGTTATTTGTGTTGATATGGGTTTTGTGATAATAAAACCTTGTTAGGAGCTTGACTAAGGTGTTCCTAACTGTCGCCAGAGTATCGCCGGAGTTCAACCGAGAAGGGTAGAAGTTCTTAAAGCTCATTCGAGGTGAGGATCACCGACTATATTGCTTATAATTAGTGAGTTAATTTCATAAAATTACCTAAAGTATTAAGTGTGATTTTCATGGATTATTAATGATTAATAATACCTAAATGAAAATACAATTGCATATGAGTAAATGAAGCATGATATACAAATTTAAAAGAGATTGTGTATGATTGTGTATTATGAATATGATAGCATGATAATGAAATTAATTGTGAAATATTGTGATAAAATATACTTTTACTTCATGTAAAGAAATTATGAATGGATAAAAGTGATATTTTTTATATTGGGGTTAAATCATATTTGGATTGGAAAATCAATTGAGATGAGCAATATGTCTATGAATTAAGAACTTGGTTGTTCTAAGATTACTTGACTAGTATTGAAAAACTAGTTGGAATGTTAACATGAAAAATGATAGAATAAATTCTAAGGGCTTGGATTGTGAAAGATATACCTTAAGTAGTCTTATGAGATACTTTAATGTAGGAATGTGTAAATGGTAAGTTAAGCTAGGGGTGGGCCTTAAAGACTACTCAATATGAAGTGATCCTAGGCATAGAAGTTGCTTAGGAATTTGATAATATGACTGAGGGAGACTCTAGCATATTGAATGGTGACTAGAGGAAGCCTCTAGCATAACGTAAGATGACTAGAGGAAGCCTCTAGCATAACGGAGAGTGACTAGAGGGAGCCTCTAGCATGACGGGAAATGACTAGAGGAAGCCTCTAGCATAATGTAGAGTGACTAGAGGAAGCCTCTAGCACGAAATGGAGTGACTAGAATCAGCCTCTATCACGACGGAATGATATCGGTGAGTGTGACTCTACCATGGCGAAAAGACGTGATAAGGTAAGCATGGGCCCACAGGCCGACTACTTGACCTTATATATAAGGTAAGTAGGTTTTAAATAGGGTAACCGAGGGTTACGACCTATAATATAGTATCATCCTAGATCGAGGGTCTTAGATATTGAAACATTGATTATATACAGTATAGTTGTCATTGTACTTTTCAAATGCTTCAAAGTACTGACCTCCCCTTCACGGGGTAGGCCACCTCACAGTTTTAGGTAGAACTTGAAGGCTTCTACCACCGCCCGTTGCTTCGGGGAGATCAAAGGAAGAAGACTTGGTTCGTTCTTCTTCCGTTTCTGTTTTGAAAACAATGTGAATAATGCTCATGGATATTATTTTTTGAATAATTATTTGAGGGCTTGTATGCCTAAGTTTTCCAAGTGTGGCTTGAACACTTGTATTAATGTTTCCACTGCTTTAATGAATGTTTACATCATGTTTGTTTATGGATGTACTATGTGTGAATGATATTCCAGACGTCTTGTATAGTATGGATGTGTTGAACTGCGGTTTACTATTCGTACTGTACGGCGGATTGTTGACGTGTCTGGGTGGGTCTGGGGCGTGACAGCTAAACGACCGGTTGGGTGGCTGGTTGAGTACTTTCAGGAGCTGAGGTCTTGGCCATTTTCTTGATGGGTTTTTTCTTCTTGGCCGCGCCCATCTCCTCAAGACGACTCTTGTTCATGACTGCTTCCATGTGGGGAGATCAAAAAGAAAAAGGAAAATATTAGTACCGAGCGGTCTTAGCGGGTGTGAAACAAGCATGTAAGTTTCTCGCACGGGAATGACCTCCTGGGCCATGTCACTTGGTTTTCAGTCAAGAAATCCAGGAATACCGGCGGTACCTATCCGAGCTTCAACAAGTTTAGCGTGGGTCAAGTAGTCCATAATGTCCAGCGTCCTGGGCCGTTTCCACTGCGATAATCTTCTCTTCTAACTCATTTGACATAAAAGGCTCGGTGGATTTGGGTGGATAAGCATTCCACCTCTTTGGGATAAGGCCATCCGGGACGGAGACAAAGAAAAATCGGTGTTTCCACCCTTTGATGGAAGTAATATTCCCCTTAAAAAGAATCCTTTTCGTTCAGGCACTCACTGCAAGGAATCCATCAGTCTATTGGGGGGCAACCTTGAAAAAATGATGAAAGAAATCCAAAACGGGCTGCACACCTACATCCTTGCAACGACAAATGAACCCGACAGTAACCCGGTAGGAGTTCGGCATTATTTGGGCCGGAACTACTTGGTAGTGATTAAAAAGGGTCACAAAAAAAGGGTGTAACGGGAACCTTAACCCGGCCTTGACAGAATCGAGATGCACCACCACCATTCCAAGGTGGTGGCGCAGGGGATGGAGACCAGCCTGAAGGCGAAAATCAACCGGGTCAGAAATTAGGGCAGAAATATGGGCTATGAGTTTGGGTGTGAGTTTTTGCCTTCATTTTTTGATGGACCTCAAGTCCAGAAAATGACGAGGACTGTCGTCTAGAGGGCCTCTATTCATCACCGCTATATCATCGCCAGATGCCGCACTGTCAGAACCACCATCCGAAGACCCACTAGAAGAATCGTTGGGGCGACCGTCTTCGGAACCATTAGTAGAGGGGGCATCTTCGGCCATATTCTTTGCGGCAGTACTAGTGCCCGCGGTGTCGGCCAAAGTGGCATCCATATCAGAATCCCGACCCGGCTCAACAATTGAAGGAACGGAAGATCTAGGGCTCATCGACATTTATGCCGAACCAAAAAAACAGTTATCTTTCACCAAAAGTCTTTCACCAACATATGTCGAACCAAAAAAAACAGGTTCGACATAACTATTTTTAAAGATAACTGTTAGGCCCAGGGAGAATAATCAGGCCCGAACAGTAATAATAGTCTCCTAAAAGTCCTTCGCCAACATATGTTTTAGGTATAAAATAACATTTCTCGTTATTGGGCATCTTTCCCACGTTAGAAAAGTTTCACCAAGATTTCCACAGTCTCATATATATTTTCGATCCTTTAAAAGTATTAGAGATTTATTGTGTTAAGCTCGTACCTTTCGATTGTGTCTGCTACTAGTCCTGTAATTTTACTCACATGTAGATGTAGTTATGTACCTAATAAATTTGTCGATAATAAGGGCTATTTCATCGAAAAGTGCACGTTCCTGCAAAAAAGTACTTTCTGGTGGAAAGATTCTTAATACAGATAAATTTATTGATCATCAGATTAAATCTGCAAGTGGGTAAGTTTATAAAACTAAATTTATACTTTTGCTAAACCTAAATAAGAGTTACTACCTCCGTCCCGGTGGACTTTGCCAAGTGCAAAGTAGGTGAGAAATATGAATAGTAAAAACTGTGTGGTTGAGATCGATTTGTGAGAGGAGAGGGAAATGTGCAGAACCACAAATTAGTTGCTTTAATAGGAAAGTGACAAAGTTTTTTGGGACAACCAAAAAAGGAAAGTTAGCAAAGTCCAATGGGACATAGGGAGTATTAAACTTTCATTAAAGCATAGAGAGGGGGTAATCGTATATTTTCAATAGTTCAGGGGTCTAGGTGATAATACGTGAAACCTCGAGGGAGGTCAATGATAATTTCCCTATGTGTATTACAGCGCAGTTATCTTTCAAAAATTATTTGACAGCCTTCCCGATTGAATTTTTTTCTCAAATTTGGTATGGATGAACTAGACTTGATAGTGAACACACACAAAAAAAAATTAGCAAACAATACCACCGGGAACCACCTCAAATTGAGGTGGCTGGACCACCTTCCTGTCTGGCCTGACCGGACAGGAATACTACTCCATCTATTTGTCCATTAATTAATATAGAATCCGTAACAACAAACGATTTTCACAACGGTGTTTCCCCCCAAAAGCAGTCAACAACATTATGATACACCGTACCACACTAGAATTTCAAAAATTGCGGACAATTCTGTATAGTTCTTAAATAATTGCTCGCAGAATTCAACAACCACTTCGATTTCAATAAGCTCGTGGGCTCATGTACATGCATTCTTGTTGTTTCTATTGCTGAGACACATTATAAAAATGATGTTTACATATTTACATAACAATGATACAGTGAAATCGAAAATAGTCTGGACAATACATGAAGGTCAAGAAATGTCTGTTTTGCCATCTGCAACATGAAGATGTATATAATTTATATACTCTGATGTGTTCATTGTCCAGTGTATCAGGCCTAACTAATAAATATGGTTATGTTTGTTAAGTTAGCAGTAGAGTACATGCAAAATTTTGATTCATGTTACAAGCAATCTCCAAAAAGGCAACACTAGTACTCTTGTACCATCAAGACTTTCTTACTCCAGGAGACCTGGATCCGGCTTCCCTGCTTGGCTTTGGCAGCCCCCGGCTTATATCGGCCCTCCGACCATCAGGGGCGGATCCAGAAAATTTAACTATTGGGGGCACAATTAAGCAAAAGTGAGAAAAATTCAAATAATTATAAACTAACTTCCAAAGATGAAAAAATTCGATGGTAGCATAAGAGAAAATATATTACAACTGCTCTCTATGAGTTGTTAGGATTGGAAAATTCTTCTATTCATAACCAGAACAGAATTACAATAGGAGGAGCAACTCTCTCACTCAACTATTACAAAAAACCAACCCTTTCATACACTCACACTCTATGTGTATCACTCTCTATATTTCACTCCGAATTTTTTGATGCCTTTGAACAATGGAATAACATCCTATTTATAGGCAAGGCTGGAGACATATTCATTGGAGCTCATGCTACAACCCATGCTACAACCCATGCCTCCTCTCCATGCCTCTCCATGCTTCTCTTCAGTGGGAAGGAGATGGAAGACCATCCCATGGTATGGAGGATGGAGTGGGCTTGCTGGGAGCTGGAATTCTACAAATCTCTCCCTCAAGCTTCTTCCGCAATTCTCTCATTCCAATGATGCTTGTACATAGCTTGTGCTTCTCGTGTGGTACCACTTTAGTTAGCATGTCTGCCGCATTTTTGTTTGTGTGTATCTTGGAGAGCTTTAGTTCATCTTCCTCAATTGCTAAGATCCATAGCACTCTGACTATCACAATGAATGATGTACTCCTCTTGAGGAAAGCCCAACTCTTGGAGAAAACGTTTCAGCCACTTGAGAGCTCCTTCCAAGCTTCAACAGCGGCAATGTATTCAGCTTTTGTCGTAGACAATGCTACACACCTTTGCAACTTGGACTGCCATGAGACGGCTCCCCCTGCTAGTTTGAATATGTAACTTGAAGTAGATTTTCTACTATCAAGATCTCCAACCATATCAGCATCTGTATAGTATAACCTTCCAAGATTGGTTTCACTCCCCCGTAGCACAAACAAAGCTTTGATGTACCCTTCAGATACCTAAGTACCCATTTGACAACTTCCAAGTGTTCTCTTCCTGGATTTGACAAGAACCTGCTTACAACACCAACAACGTGAGAAATATCAAGTCTTGTACACACCATTGTACAACTTCCAACGGCTGAAGAGTAGGGCACCGCTTTCATCATCTCCTTTTCTTTCTCAGAAGAAGGACAACTTTCCTTACTCAACTTGAAGTGATTGGCTAGCGGAGTGCCTACAGGCTTGGCACTATCCATGTTGAACCTTTTGATCACGCGCTCAACATACTCCTCTTGTGATAAGAACAACTTCCTTGCCTTCAATCACGAACAATTTTCATGCCCAAAATTTGTTGCTTCGGGCCCAAGTCTTTCATATCGAAAAACTTAGACAAATCTAGCTTCAAGTTGTTGATGAGAGAAACATCTTGGCCTACTATAAGAATATCATCCACATAGAGCAAAAGGATGATAAATTTTCCATCTGGGAACTTCTTCAGGTACACGCAATGGTCTGCAACTGTTCTCCTGTATTGGTGCTTTACCATGAACGAGTCGAACTTCTTGTACCATTGTCTCGGGGCTTGTTTGAGACCGTAGAGGCTCTTCTTTAACCTGCAAACAAGATGTTCTTTCTTTGGAACTTGGAAACCTTCAGGTTGCTCCATGTATATTTCTTCTTTTAGATCACCATGGAGAAATGCAGTTTTCACATCCATGTGTTCAAGTTCAAGATTTAGACTGGCAACCAACCCGAGTACAACTCGGATCGACATCATCTTCACAACCGGCGAAAAAATCTCATCAAAGTCAATTCCCTGTTTTTGTTGGAATCCTTTGACCACGAGTCTTGCCTTGTGTTTCACAATATTACCATTGACATCTTTCTTCACCTTGAAAACCCATTTGTTTTTTAAAGCTTTCTTTCCTTTGGGAAGTGGCACCAAGTCATAAGTTTGGTTCTTCTGCAAGGATTTCATCTCATCTCCCATGGCTTCCCACCAATTGGACGTGTCTTGATGAGATTGAGCTTCTTGAAAGCTCTCTGGCTCCCCCTCGCTGGTAAGAAGGATCCATTCAGATGTTGGGTATCTTTGTTGTGGAACTGTACCTCGCGTAGAACGTCGAAGTTGAGCGCTGTCATCAAGGCCTTCATGTGAAGGCTCCCCTTGCACAGGAACTTCTTCATCTTGAGTATCATCAACATCTACTGGGCCATCATGCACTTGTTCAGTATTATCATTCACTTCCTCGTTGTTGAGAGGAACGTGTGATACTACAGGAACATCTTCATGAGCATGTTGTTTGTTGTGTGTTGGAGTAAACTCATGAAATTGGGATTCATGAAAAACCACATCTCTGCTTCGAATGACTTTCTTCATTTCGGGATGCCACAACCTGTATCCAAATTCTTGATCTCCGTAGCCAATGAAGATGCATGGGTTTGACTTAAGATCAAGTTTTTGCCTCAACTCCTTAGACACATGTGCAAATGCCTTGCACCCGAACACTTTCAAGTGAGAGTAAGAAATGTCTTTTCCTGACCATTTCTTCTCAGAAGCTTCAAAGTTTAAGGGAACTGAGGGTGACCTGTTTATAAGATAGCAAGTTGTTAGCACAGCTTTGCCCTAGAATGGCTTTGGAAGTTTAGCCATACTCAGCATGCACCGAACTTTCTCCACGATAGTTCGATTCATTCTTTCGACTACACCATTGTGTTGTGTTGTGGGGTCTGTGGCACTGACTTCTCATGTCTGATTCCATGTTCAGCACAATATGTTGAGAATTCTCGAGAAGTGTACTCGCCTCCATTGTCAGAACGAAGGCACTTCAGCTTCTTTCCTGTCTCTCTTTCTACCATAGTATGAAATATTTTAAAGCGATCAAATACTTGATCCGTAGTTTTGAGACAGTAAGCTCATACCTTTCGTGACGCATCATCAATGAATGTCACAAAATATCTGCTGACTCCTCTTCAATGGGTCCACATACATCAGAATGGACAAGACCCAGTATTTCAGAATGATTCTTTCTTGTGGAACTGAAAGAAACACGGTGTTGTTTCCCAAATAGACAGTGTTCGCAGGGGTCCAAAGCAACATCTTTTTCAATAGAAATTGCTTCCTTCTTTGCAAGAGTTTTCAGTCCCTTCACGCTCATGTGGCCTAACCTTTGGTGCCACAAATTTGGTGATGTCTCTATATGAACAGGATTGAGACTTGGATGACACAACTTTACATGGGTTTTGTAAAGAGTACCACAAATATGACCTCTTGCAATAATCATAGAGCCTTTAGGTAATTTCCACGTACCTTCTTTGAATTGGATTTCATACCCTTGATGATCCAGAGCAACTCCTGAGATAAGATTCAATCTCAGATCTGGAATATGCCGAACATCTTTCAACACAAGTGTGCAACCAACACTTGTTTGAATGTGCACATCTCCAATGCCAACAATGTTTGAGAAACTTGTATTTCCCATCTTCACAGCACCATGGTCTCCGAGAATATAAGTTGTAAATAGATTTAGGTGCGGAGTGGCGTGAAATGATGCAGCGGTATCAATCACCCACTCAATATCATGGGTACCTACATGTAGGCATGCTTCTTCTCCGCAAGTAACAAGTGCAATGTCTGGTGCCATGGTGACCATGGTCTCACCATCTTCTTTGCTTGAACTTTGACTCGTCTGAGGCTGCTCCCGTAGAAACTTTCGACATTCCCTCTTTCTATGCCCGTAATGACCACAATGGTTGCAATAGCTTTCGAACCAAGTATTGGTATCGACGGACTTCCCCCGCTCTTGTGATCTTCCTCGAACTTGAGATCTCCCTCTACTTTGACCTCGAGCACTGCCTCTGCCTCGACCTCATCCTCTACCTCCATTTATGCCTCCCCCTCACCTGCTGGTTTCTGAGACGAGAGCATAAGACTGGTCAGTCCCAGCTTCCTTCCTTCGTGCTTCCTCATTCATCAAGGTGTCTGTGACCATCTGCATAGTCACGGTACCATTTGGAGCAGAATTACTGAGAGTAACAACAAGAGTCTCCCAATTATCAGGTAGAGAGCTAAGTAGAAGTGTTGTTTGTTCTTCATCTTTGAGGACCCATCCAGTGGTGCTTAATTGGTTCACAAGATCCTGAAACTGACTCATGTGTTCCGACACAGAAATGCCACCGCGTAACTTGTGGTTCACTAATCGTCTCATCAACAGCGTTTTATTCCGAGCAATTTTTGCTTGGTACATGCTACTAAGTTTCTCCCACAGTGTGTGAGCACTTTGCTCTTGAGAAACATGATGGAACACGCTATGATCAATCCACTGTCGGATTTGTGCGACGGTTTTTCTATTCTTCTTAGCCCATTCTTCATCCGTCTTTTTATCTTGTTTGATGCCATTATTATCAAGAGGATCTGCTAAATCTTTCAAATTCAGGAAATCCTCCATCCGAGGTTTCCACATGTTGTAATTTGTGGAAGTGAGCGCAATCATTGTATCCGAAGATGACTTTTCCATGATAAAAATGTACACTTATTCTCGTACCTCAATTTGGAAGCTAAATTAGGCCAAACGGAGCACACCGTTGAATCCGGAATGGCCAAAAATGGTGGGTACCGGTCTCACCTCTTCAAGAACCAGAAGGGAAAAGCGTGAACCGGAGTATTGAACCATGAATCGAACCGGACCGGTTCTGGCCAAAACCAGTGGGCAGCCAACCAGGCGGATGACGTGGCACCACCTGGCTGTGACGTGTCTGTGACGTGGCAGATGACGTGACACCGACGGTGGTCCAATCGGCCGGTCATCGCTGACGTGGCAGATGACTTGACGCTGCCGTGTCGATGATGTGGCGTGACCTGGTGATGATGTGCCTAGATGACTGGTCGTCTTCTCCGGCGAGGTTGCTGCCGGATTGGAGTACTGCAGCGGCTTGACTGGTAGGAGAGAGAAACTTTGACCGTACGTTTGGAGGCCTTCCGGTGCTCAAAAAATTCCGAAAAATATATTTTTGGAATCCTCAAAAGGAGAGCTTTCTAATGGTAACCTCAAAACAAGATTCTGGAACAAAAAAATTTGACCAAAAATTCAAGTAAAATGGTGAAATCTGGATTTCTGGACTAAATTGGCTCTGATACCACTTGTTAGGATTGATAAGTTCTTCTATTCATAACCAGAACATAATTACAATAGGAGGAGCAACTCTCTCACTCAACTATTACAAAAAACCAACCCTTTCATACACTCACACTCTATGTGTATCACTCTCTGTATTTCACTCCGATTTTTTTATGCCTTTGAACAATGGAATAGCATCCTATTTATAGGCAAGACTGGAGACATATTCATTGGAGCCCATGCTACAACCCATGCTACAACCCATACCTTCTCTCCATGCCTCTCCATGCTTCTCTTCAGTGGGCAGGAGATGGAAGACCATCCCATGGTATGGAGGATGGAGTGGGCTTGCTAGGAGCTGGAATTCTACACGAGTTTTCATTTTTTGAAAACGCTCCATGACTACTTCATTTGTAACTGTATCAAGTACATCTTTTTCGACATAACAAATAAGACAATCATTCATAAATTGGTCGCCGATCCTATTGCGCAGACTTGACTTCACAATTTTCATCCCAGAAAAGCATCTTTCAACGGTGGCGGTTGCAACTGGCAAAATCAATGCCAGTTTAAATAGTCGATATACTAAATGATATGAAAGATGTTTTTTGTTGTCCACCATTGTTTTAGCAAGTTCGCCTAGACTTTTCAAGTTAGAGAAGCGTTCATCATCAAGGACATCATTTAATAGAGCTTTAGTTGATGCTCAAGAGTGTGTCGATCTTCAAAGTCAAATTCATCAGGATAAAACTCGGCCAATCTCATCAATTTCAGTTCATCAAACCCACTAAAAGAATCACTTGGACTCAAAGATCCCGTACACATCAGCAACTCTGTATTCACCTCATCAAACCGGTCATTGAATTCTACAAGCTGCATATCTACAACTGTATAAAAACCATCCACAAAATAATAATGAAAGTTAGCGGTGTTACACTTTTTACGAGGCCTCTTTGGATTAATGTAGTCTTCTTCCATCCTCAACATTGAAATGTCATGTTTGTCACAAAAATCAGAGACTTTCTTCAAAAGAGAACCAAATCCATCATTCCGAATCTCTTGCATGTGTTGCTTAGTTGACCTCACCAATGACATAACATTTAGAATGTCTTGATCTTTTCTTTGTAAAGCCAATGACAAAGAACTTGTGAGCCCCAAAATCAATAACATCAATTGTAGATAAAACACGAAACCAAATGATTGCAAATAGACAAGAAGACCATGTGCCTGACGTCTTTTCACGTCATCTTTACCATCTTTTTCAACAAATTCAAGAACTTCAACAACAGATGGAAACAACTCAACCAAACGTAAAAGTGTTTTGTAATGAGAACCCCATCGAGTATCTCCAGCTCTTTGAAGCATAATCTCCTGATTCATACCTTTTCCCGTACTAATCTCATTATTACTAATGGATTGCATAACTTTTTCCTGATGACTTTGACGTATCATATCTTTCCTTTTGAAAGAAGCGCCAACCACATTCAACAATAGAGATATCATATCAAAAAAAATTCCCGCTTCAAAATGTTTTTGGCAACCGCCACAATAACTAATTGAAGTTGATGGGAAAAACAATGCACGTAATATGCTGAACTAATTTCTCTCAAAATTAAAGCCTTTAGCCCATTAAACTCGCCCCGCATATTACTGGCACCGTCATAACCTTGACCCCTAACCTTACTCAAACTCAACCCATATTCAGCAAATAAAGCATCAATAGCGCTTTTAAGAGATAATGCAGAAGTGTCCATGACATGAGTAACACCAACAAATCTTTCTTTAATTACCCCACACTTGTCAACATACCTCAAAACTATAGCCATTTGTTCCTTATCGGATGCATCACTAGACTCATCAATCATCAATCCAAAAACATCATCACCAATTTTTTTGACAATAAAGTTCACTATTTCTTGTGCAAAACAATGAGCAATATCTTTCTGAATACTAGGAGACACCATTTGATTATTTCCAGGAGCATTTTTAAATATGACTTTCCGTACAACCTCATTTTGATTTGAGGTATACTTCATCATTTCTAAAAAAATTCCTCTGTTGTTGGACTCTTCAGTCTCATTATGACCACGAAATGGCAACCCTTGATGCAATAAAAATCTAGAAACATCAATTGAAGCATTTAATCTGATGCGATACTCATTTTTTGCGATCTCACTTTGCTTATGAAGAGCAACACTAATTGATTGATCTTGCTTCATCAAAACTTCACACCTTTTGGCAGCTATATTGTGAAAGCTACCAACAACACCAACATGGGAACCTAATCTTTCAGTTTTGTTCCAAGTAGAAAAGCCTTCTGTTACAAATGCATCATTTCCTGCCCGCTTGATTTTCATAGTTATCTCTAAACAAATAACAACACAAGCAAAATGCTTTCTCCTCCTTTACACTATATTCTAACCAATTCCTATACTGATCAAACCAAGCAGAATTAAATCGTCGCAATTTTTTACCAATAATTTTCTGAGGAAAATCATGGCCACGGGGTTGGCAGGGTCCCCTAAGCAAGTATTTTCTTCTTATTTCATCTCTTTAATTGGGATGATATTATGAAATTCTTTTCCTTTTCGTGGGATCCCAAGGAAGATCATTCAAATTGATTTCAGTGGGCGGTGAAGGGGTGCTATTTGATACATTAATATTTGAATTTTGTCCCACATCCCCGCTTTGATTGGATGGAGGCGGTGATTTTCTTTTATAGAATCGTGTTATCATCTTTTAATCTGTACAAAAAAAATAAAGTTTCATAAAATATAATTAATTTACAAAAAATACAATGTTTATTAAACCCAAAAAGAACTCCTAATAAACTAATAAAGCATAGTTGAAATCCACACATGGACACACCAAGAGCCCTAAGATGTCAAGGAACTTTGCAAATAATTGCAATTCTATTATTCTAGTATCGTACAGAATTCAATAACTCATTCTATTAGATTGATTTAATAAAATTAAAATTAAAATTATTAGTAAATTCTAAGAATTAAAATTGATGCAATAACTCTATTAAACACATAAGATAAATTAAAATTATTAGTAAATTCTAAGAATTAAAACTCCTATTAGATTGATTTAAAAAAATCCTAATTAATAGCTACATAGTAAAGATTTATGAAGCAAAATATTAAAAACTGGATAGTCAGAAGCAGGGAAATAACCGCAAAATTTACTAACCTCAAAAGATAGTGTATTACTCCATCGCCGGTCGATGAACAAGGGCGAATTTATAATAGGAATTCAAGATCAACCAAATAACCAGTGATGCTAATCCTATTGGCTTGTGTAGACTGCCGTTGTTGTGCTCTCCCAATCGGCCAGTCCGGCAGTCCGCAATTGTGCTAGGGATTAGAGAGGATTTCAATTTTGAATATGAGAGTGGATGGGCCGTATGGGCCTGTAGTTTGACTTTGCTTATTTTTTTAAAGACAACTCCTATGAATAAAATTAAAAAATTAAATTAAGGGGATGGGATGTGGGGCCATGTCACAGTGTCACACTATCACTTTATGGCTTGAAGTTTGACTTTTACTCATCTATAATAGAGTATTGATATTTTAATGGGGGCACACGTTTTTTTTATTAGGGGCACTCCTTATATTTATAATATTTATAACTACATATAACACTAAAAAAATTAAAAATGGAAGGTCGTTGGGGGCCTGTGCCCCCATTAACATCAGCATGCATCCGCCCCTGCCGACCATCCATTTCACGTCTGGCGTTCTGTCGTGCGACAGAGGATCTTGATTCATGAAACCTGCATACTCCATATATTTAAAGCTCGACAAACTCTTTCAAGTTTCTGTTTAGTAAGGAAAGTGTAGGCTTAAACATTTGTTTAAACCACATGTAATGTTTATTTACATTAATACATATGTTTATTTAAACATTTAATGTTTATTAATCCATATTAAACCACATGTAAATAATATTATAAAGATGCATAAAGTGCATTATCAGATAGGTAATTACATATGGAGTGCATACCCTATAATTAGACAACAATATTTATTTTTTTACTACAACATGATTGAGTAAGCATTTCAAATAAATGGATAACAAAGATGAAATCGAGCGAGCTCGGGTGAGCGAAAACAAACCAGACTATGTAAGTGAGAAAGATGGCGTATTTGGATGGACATGAAGTCAGTAGTAAACACTACAAAAAGATATTATTTCAAAGAGGCTATTAGGTAAGGCGTGCCTTAGCTTTAAAATGTGGTTAGTGCAGCTTTTACAAGTTGTGTTAGTGTATGGAATTTAAAGAAAACCTCTTAACTTGAAGAGTATAAACCACATTTTAGCTAAGAAATGGGGTGTATTATCGATTTCTCTTGATGAATAGAGAGAGTGGTTCTATGTTTCCATGGAGGCGTAAGACGTTCATTAGTGATCACTTATTTGATAAGGAGATAGATCAGTTTCCACTTGGAAGTGTTGGTTTCTATAAGAAAGATAGTAGGTGACATCATATGCCTCTCTGTAGTGTGTCTCCTCTTTCACATGATTGAATGCTTCATCAACATCTAACCTTAGGCTGGTGATGTTGAGTTTTTTCCTGCTGACTACTTTTTTTACTCCATTGTAGTTTTCAGGCATCATGTCTTCCTAAATTTTACTCCATTTTAATCCATGCACCAGTAAACTAAAGATAATTTGCCTCACTTAAGGGTTAGTAGGTCTGTTCAATTTCCTTACTTTGAGCATCCATAAAAACATTGGTCTTTACTTATATCTTACAGCAGCATATTAAACACCTTGTAACTGTCTTAATATATACTAATCCTCTAAGTTCAATGGAAATTACAAAATGTTGTGAAAATGTGAAATACTCTGTAGCTTCTAAAGAAAATGCTGAGTTTAAATGTCATGTGTTTTGCCCTTTCTAGGATATCTTGCACGCATAAACTAACACCCAAGAGATTCTTCTTCTTTTTCCATATCAATTATTGCTTTATTTATCAGCGCATCTTTACAGCATAAATCAAGCCTAAAAAGTTAATGAAGACTTAAAACCTCTACCAAAGGACAGAATGGTCCCCCAAAGAGTATTGATATTTTATGCACATTTCAATATCAAATAAGTGCCATCATTCTAAATCCTAGATTGAAAGCATTCATGTATTCAAGTGTATGGGTGGACCCGGTCCCCCAGTATTGAAGCCTGGAACCAACCCAATTTTTACCGGTTCTGGTCCAGTCACGGGTACCCGGTTGGTCCCGATTCTGATCCCGGGCCAGCACCCCTGAATTTATATAAAAAAATCAACTAGCTGTTGGGACCAGAGACATACCCGGTCTAGTCCTACACAGTAACGGACCCGATTCCAAGCCGAGCCAGGTCCACCCCCATTATTATAGTGTAATTAAATCCAAGTGCACTAAACTTCTTCAAAAGCCCATCTATTAATCCATAACGAACAGACAATGAGTAATATTTCTTAAATCTGTCTCTACTTTTCAATCATTCAATTTTGATTTCCCATATGACACATCACATTCTGTTGGATTAATGGCCCAATGTGGGTTAGCCCATAAACCCTTAGAGGCCCACCCTACGAACGTCCCCAAAAGGCCCAAGACAACTACTTAGCCCCCCATTATCTGGGCGAGGTCTGTCCCCAACAGGACCTAGCCCAAGGGACGTACGTATCCTAGCATAGGTAGATGCCTTGACCCAGGGGCAACGGCAGACGCACGTCTCGCAGGACTTGGCCCAGCAGGAAACACGAGGCAAGCCCATGGGGACGAACGTCCCTAGAAGGCCCAAGACAACGGGATACTCTTCCGATTTTCCGGGGGACGTACGTATCCTAGCGTAGGTAGGTACCTTGGCCCATGAGCAGCACAAGACGCACGTCTCGCATGACTCTGGGCCCAGCAGGAAACAGGAGGCAAGCTCATGGGGACGCATATCCCCACCCCTTGGCGGATAGCCAAGATCCTGACGGGATTCTGCATTAATACAGAAGATTTGGTGATTGCGCATTTAATGCAGAAGATTTAGTGGTTGGGATCAAGCCATCCACTGCTGGGTTCAACACATCTAATTACCCATTGGCGGTATAAATAGTATCATTTATTTTAGTGTAACAGAGGGGGATAGAGCACTCTAATATTATATCATTGTAGCATTCATAGTAGCTCGTAGCATATCAATTGTACGAACGGCCTCACGCATCTATTACAGCGTCCTAACAGCTTGTAGCATAGCGGGAGACGAACGGCCTCTCGACTTTGTAACCCCTTCAGTGCATAATAAGGATTCTTATTGAGCCTTCCTTGCTTGTTTCTTCATCTGTTTCACCTTATCCTCCATTTGAAATCCTTGGATGGTGTCTTGGGCCTACGGGTTGAAGGATAAAAACCTCAACATTGGTGTCGTCTGTGGGAAGGGGGAGGTGCGGTCATAACTTCCCCCGAAGTCTTTAAGGCCTATTACTCTATGAAGTTTGATTTCAAGATCACCAACAACGAGGCTGAGTACGAGGCGCTCATTGCGGGATTGAGATACACAAGGGGCCTCGGCGCAGCTCGTCTGAAGGTGATAATGGATAGCCAGCTGGTGGTTACGCAGATGAACGGGGTAGCTGAAACCCAGGAAGAACGAATGAAGGTCTACAAGAAGCTGGCAGAGGAGCAAACTGCGCAGTTCGAACAAGTGATATTTGACCAGGTACCTCGGGTAGAGAACGCCGAGGCGGACACCTATCCAAACTAGGCAACCCTATATCTGAGGATCAGGAGACGTCCGTCCCCGAACACCTCACGGGATTTGCTAGATAAGAGGTGATCCTCCGCCCTGCCATGGAGACCATCCAGGTACAAGTTGTTTCTTTTGCAGAGCCTAGTTAGGCAAAGAAGGTAGCCAGCTATCTCAAGGAGTTAACTTTCCCCCTTGATAAAGACGGGCGGCCCTTCGAAAGAGCCCCATGGATTAAGAGATGAGCTCCAAGCTTCGAACTTATCAATGAGGAACTATACAAAGAGACGTTCGACGGTCCTTATCTCAGATGCTTACCGCTGAACTTAGCTGCAGCAGTCATGGAGGAAATTCACGAAGGCATCTGCTCCAGCCATCAGGGGGCCCGGACGATAGCAAGGAAGATCATCCTACAGGGGTACTACTGGCCGACTATCCAGCGAGTCTGTTTCAACCACACCCAGAGGTGTGCAGTATTCCAGCAGTATGCCCCAATGCCCGGACGACCGGCTAGCTTCTATATCCCAATGACCATTGCATTGCCCTTTGCGAGGTGGGGGATAGATTTGCTAGGACCCCTACCCAAGACCGAGCCCTTGGCAACAATCACAGAACTCCACTGCCAGTGCTTTGTCTGGCAGAACCTCTTATGCCGCTTCGGCATCCTGGAACAGATCATCACGGATAACGGCCGCCAGTTCGTCGGCAAAGGTTTCGAAGCATACTTAGCCAAATGGGGCATCAGACACCCCAAGGCCTCTGTAGCATACCCATAGTCCAACGGCCAAGTAGAGAACATGAACCGGATCATCATGGACGGTATCAAGAAAAAATTAGAAGATTACTCTTCAACCTGGCCGGAGCGGCTGAATTACATCTTATGGACGTACAGGACGACCCTGAGGATAGCAACCGGGGAAACTCCTTTTGCACTGACGTACGGCTTCCAGGCCAAAGTCCCTACAGAGGTACTAGTGCCGACACACCGGACAATGCATTTCCTGCCGGAACGGAATGAGGAAAACCTACGCGCTAAGCTGCACTTCATTGAGGAAAGGAGAGACCTAGCCGCCCGGTGCATGGAGGAATACCACCGGGTCACTGAGAGGTATTTCAACAAAGCAGTGAAAGTCAGGGGGGTCGAGGTCGGGGACCTGGTGCTAAGGAAATGAGAGAAGAGTAAGCCGCATGAAGGTGGTAAAATGGCCAAGAAGTGGGAAGGGCCGTACAGGGTCTACAAAAAATACACCATGGGGACGTTTAGGGGAGAGCACGGGTCGGGTTCGGGCGGGTCGGGTCTGCGGGCATCAAACCCGTTCGGATTTTTTAATGTGATTCTTGAACCCAACCCGCGTTGTTTGGATATCGGTTTTTTCGGATATTAGAAAGTCGGATAATTTCGGATATCGGTTCGGATATCGGTTAGTTCGGTTATAGTTAAAACACATTGAAATTGCATCATTAGTTCATTAATATGAACTGTCAAAGTAAATTAGACAATCCAAGCAACGCAATTGGAAATTACAACCAACTAAATTACTTAGCAATCCAAGCATAAACTAACTAAGTATTTAAATTAAAACCCAGTACCAAAATAACCAAGTAATTAGACAGTTATCAAAAAATATAAATTAGGCCATATTGGCTATTGCAAACCCAGCAGGCCAGCACCACTGCACCATAGTTTACAAAGCATATCAAATACTGCAAAACCAAGTCTTCTCAACTTTAAGCCTGCACATATGACATATCATCAATGAATAAATGCATAATCACAAATCACAATGCACAGAAATATTACATATTGGTTCAGATTGCTTCTTGTCATTTCAAAACTAATTGGGGGCATCCAAAGTAGATGGTGGTAGGTTTCAAGCCATCTCATTATGTAAAGATACATTGGAGGCCAAATCCAAATTACCACCAACTACTCCTAATACCAACCCAATCTTATTTCAGTATATGGTGGCAGCTTTCATCATAACCAAAACGGGGCAAATGAAGAACAGAAGAAGCAGTTAAGTTGTCAGGAAAAACAAAGGGGCAAATGAATAGCACCGGAATTTGAATAGGGGTTGTGGGCAGTGGAAGACATCCAACACCAACACTTCCAACACCTATTGTTAGTCACCTTGGTAAATCATAAATGAGCAATAGAAACAATGTTGACAACATGTCAAAGCTTCCACTATTTGAGGAGACAATAAACTTGTAATAAATAAGTAAACCATTAAGTTAACGGGTGAAGGATCCACAGAAGATCCAGAAGCATTTTCAGTAGCAGCACATGTCCCATTTATTAAAGCAGCAGGAGTTGAGTTTGATTCAGAGCTTCCACCAACACTATCTGTGTAATTACTCACATAATCTGAAAATAACTCAGCCAGAGCAAGTTTGATATTTGCAAAAAATTTCTCACCCTTTTTTTGAGTATACAAAGCATTGAACTGAAAGGGCATGTATTCAAACTTGTCCCTAGGGTCTAGAACATTTTCAAAGAATATGAGATAGTTCATCTTTTCAGGATCTCCCCAATACTTATCAAGTTTGGATTTCATAGTACTTCCAATGGTACTTGTAGAAGGTCTATCTGACTTCATCAAGTCCTGAAGGACCATAAACAGATCAGACACCTCTGAGAAGAAAGTATTAGAAGTAACATAGAGAGAGCCTGAAATTCTGAGTGTCATATCATAAAAATTTTGATGAACTGTGACCAAAGACTCACAAGAAATCCAATCCATAGTATCTGGAGTGTCAACACCCAAATCAACTGCATAACTGGTTACATTCTCCTCATAAGCTTCAAAAACCTTTTCATTACATAAAGCTGACTTAAGCATTAGGTATGTGGAATTCCACCTAGTTGGAACATCAAGGTGTAGTCCACATTTAGCTTCCACCCCAATTAAGTCAGATATGTCCTTAAACTTTTGAAGCCTAGCAGAAGAATTCCTAACATACTTAACTGCTTCCTTAACCCTAGACAGAGAAGTGTCAGCTTGTTTTAAACCATCCTGAACTGCCAAGTTTAGAATGTGCGCAATACATCTCATGTGAAGATACTGGACTTTAACAGAAGAGGCCCCCCAAGATAATAGTTTTTTCTTGAAGAAGCCTACAGCTGTATCATTACTGCTTGCATTATCAACAGTAACAGTAAAGATGTTTTTTAGCCCCCACTCTAAAAGGCAGTTCTCAAGAGCCTTAGCAATGTACTCCCCTTTGTGAGAAGTAACCTGGACAAAGGAAATGATCTTTTTCTGAAGCTTCCACTGATGGTCTATGTAATGAGCAGTAATACACATGTAGTTGATCCTCTGTACAGAGGTCCATGTGTCAGTAGTAATACTTACCCTTTGTGTTGTCTCCCTAAATAGCTTTTTCAAATTCATCTTCTCATCCAAGTAGATTTGGTAAATGTCCCTTACAATGGTCCACCTAGAAGGGATCTTAAATCTAGGGCAAGCTATGGACATAAACTTTTTAAAACCCTGCCTATCAACAAACCTAAAAGGAAGCTCATCAATTATAAGCATTTCTGCAAGAGCTCTTCTAATTGCAGTTTGGTCAAACACCCAAGTCCCTAAAACCCCAACAGGTTCTTCAGTAGGACTTGATTGGAAGGTTAAGAGGGCTTGCCTAGTGTCCTTAGAATGAGTGTTCTTCAGACAACTGAGCATGTGATTTCTTATAGATGAGGTGCCATGTTTTTTTGAATGACAAGCATATAATCTTGCACAATATATGCATTTCCCTTTAACAAGAACTCCCTTTTCATCATAAATCTTGTCAAAGTGTTCCCATACTTTGGACCTGGGTGCAACCTGTTTCCTCTTTTGGCCAGAAACCTGGATGCAAATATCAGTCTGTTGAGTGGTATCATTATTCTCTATAATGGGAGCTTCCACTGCAGGTTCCTGGCTTAGAGGAGGTTCACCAGATACAGGCATGGTAACACTATCTTGACCATCCATCTATATAAGTAAATAAGCAATTGCATACACATAGGTAGATTAGGCTTATGGCATTGAGCTTCCACATTTTTCTCATAATAGAGGCTTCAAATGTTTACCTTTCATATATGATATATCTTTCTCATATGCATACAGAAACACAAGGTAGTCAGGCTCCATCATCATTCACATATGCATAATCATATATTGGACAATAGGCATACAGCTTTAAGAATTCAGTACAAGCCTCAGTCCATCATCATTACATATGCATAATCATACATTAGGCATACAACTTTAAGAATTCAGAACAAGCCTCAGGCTCCATCATCATTCACATATGCATAATCATATATTAGGCAATAGGCATACAGCTTTAAGAATTCAGAACAAGCCTCAGTCCATCATCATTACATATGCATAATCATACATTAGGCATACAACTTTAAGAAATCAGAACAAGCCTCAGGCTCCATCATCATTCACATATGCATAATCATATATTAGGCAATAGGCATACAGCTTTAAGAATTCAGAACAAGCCTCAGTCCATCATCATTACATATGCATAATCATACATTAGGCATACAACTTTAAGAATTCAGAACAAGCCTCAGGCTCCATCATCATTCACATATGCATAATCATACAGTTTAGTACTCCGAATTCATATATAGGATACTTAGTCAGTGAGGAGCAAGGATTCATATTTCACCACAACTTAGAGACATCAACATATTATTAAGCATGAACACATCAACATAATCATAGATTCATAGTCACTCGTCAACATCATAGATTCAAATACAATCATCATAGGGTTTCAGCAAGAATCATTCATTTTATCAAACATTCAAATACAAATTCACAACAAAACCGTAGATATCAATACCTCAGAGTCAGAGACAATGCAATAGACTACAAACTTTGGAATGATCGAAGAACGATTTCCACCGATTAGGGTTTCAGCGAATCAGCAAGACTGTGTGCCTTTCTGTGTGAGAGCTTCCACCAAAATACCAAATAGAAGTATAGAACTATAGGATTCTCAACTCTCAAGTCTCAACTCTCAAGTAGTCAAGTGTAATTGAAGAAGGAAATCAAAGACCGAGAGAGGAGAGTAAGGGTTCAGACATAAGAGAGTTAGAGAGAGGATAGAGCGAAGAGTAGAAGACAGATCGAAGAGGCGGATAGGGTTAGGCCGGGTAGAAAAGTTATACGTAGGTATATATATAATCCAAAACGACGCCGTTTTGGTATGTCGGATTTTTCGGGCGGATCGGGTTAGGGTTTTATAAACCCTACCCGCAACCCGGTACCCGCCCAAACCCATATAATTTTTCGGATATGGATAGTCGGATCGGATATCCATATCCATTCGGATAAAACCCGGAAAAAAAAATCGGGTTTTTCGGGTCGGATCGGTTTTTGCTCAGCCCTAGGGACGTTCCTCCTCCAGACCATGGAAGGGCGCGCCTCTGGTATATGGAACATAGAGCATCTGAAGAAATTTTACCAATAAATCTACTCAAATTCCTTTCACCCAAAAAAATGGGGGAAGAGGGAGACATAACTCCCGGAAGAGGGGAATCCCCAAGAGGATAAACTCGTTCCTCATCAGCCACATAGGCCTAGCTCAACTCGGATCCAAAGGACCGGGCTAAAAAGCAGGTACGACGAGCGGATGACGGAACAAAGAACAGGGGAATCCCCAAGAGGATAAACCCATTCCCATCAGCCACGTAGGCCTAGCTCAGCTCGGCTCCAAGGGCCTAAGCTAAAGAGAAGGTACGACGAGCGGATGACGGAACAAAGAACAGAGGAATCTCCAAGAGGATAAACCCATTCCCATCAACCACGTAGGTCTAGCTCAGCTCGGCTCCAAGGGCCTAAGCTAAAGATCAGGTACGGCGAGCGGATGACTCAACAAAGAACGGGGGAATCCTCAAGAGGATAAACCCATTCCCATCAGCCACGTAAGCCTAGCTCAGCTCGGATCCAAAGGACCGGGCTAAAGAGTAGGTACGGCGAGCGGATGACGGAACAAAGAACAGGGGAATCCCCAAGAGGATAAACTCGTTCCCATCAGCCACGTAGGCCTAGCTCAGCTCGGCTCCAAGGGCCTAAGCTAAAGAGCATGTACGACGAGCGGATGACGGAACAAAGAACAGGGGAATCCCCAAGAGGATAAACCCGTTCCCATCAGCCATGTAGGCCTAGCTCAGCTCGGCTCCAAGGGCCTAAGCTAAAGAGCAGGTACGACGAGCGGATGACGGAACAAATAACAGGGGAATCCCCAAGAGGATAAACCCGTTCCCATCAGCCACGTAGGCCTAGCTCATCTCGGATCAAAAGGACCGGGCTAAAGAGCAGGTACGGCGAGCGGATGACGGAACAAAGAACAAGGGAATCCCCAAGAGAATAAACTCGTTCCTCATCAACCACGTAGGCCTAGCTCAGCTCGGCTCCAAGGGCCTAAGCTAAAGAGCAGGTACGGCGAGCGGATGACGAAGCACAGAAAAGTGACGTTCAACAAAGGGAAATTGCTCGCCAAAATGCCGAGTACGGACGCAAGAGACGCCCGTCTCCACAAAGCGGCGGTAAACCAAGATCCCGACGTGAGATGATTATCATTCGCAGTACGATCGGCCCCTCAATGCCATCGTATCCCGCTCACGGACGGCTCGTCCATACCTTCCAGGATGGCGACCACCGTCACATGCAGGACGGTCGGCCCCTCGGCGCCATCGTGTCTAATCTAGGTCAGGCTCACTGTGCAGATAAAGGTCATGATCGGGATGACGGATAACGGAGGATGCATAAAATGAATCTTAGGGAGGACTATCGTAGCAGAGACGAACATCTCCACCTTAAAGGCCGAGGGTCTGGCGACAAGCATCATCCACTTGGGGCCGAGGGCCACGAGATGAGCCTCATGGCAGAGTGCCGTGAGACGACCAGCATATCAAAGTCATAACGTCCCAAGGAGGCCCAGCCCAGCATCCGGGGGACGAACGTCTTAGAGAAGCCGAGTCGGGTCTTTAGGGACCGATCTTCCTAAGCATGCCGAACCGAGCATCCAGAAGGAAAATTTCGGAGGTCGAACATCTCTAGGAACTCGGGCCGAAGATTGACGCTTAGCATGACGAGGTCGGGGCGCCCCCGAGTCGTACATGACGAAGCTGGACATATCAAGGCTGAGGTTCTAGGAATTGAATGCCCGAAGGAATTTGAGCCGGGCATTCGGGGACCGAACGGTCCAAGCCCTCGCACATATGCCAACGAAGACAGAGGACGAGCGCGAGCAAGATCCACGTGCTCACTCATCAAGAAACTGGGGGAATTGTGTTGGGTTAATCACCCTACGAACGTCCCCAGAGGCAAACAACGGAGAATACCATCCCTCAATACGGGAAGACGTACGTCCCCAAACACCCCAGAGGCCCGTTCACATAGACGGCCAAGTACGGAGATCCAATGAATAAGGTAAGACGTTCGGAGATCCATAATACAGCAGGCAACCGTCGCTTCAGGGGCGTCAGCCTAAGGCAGTACGGCGGAAGCAGTTTTACTTCAAGGCCCATCGGACGGTCGTCCCCTAAGCCCAAGCCTTCTGGTGAGCTCCCTGGAAACAGCCCAATGAAGAGAAGAGGTTCGTCCCCATGGCACCAAACCTGGAAAGAAGATAGCTGCATTTCAAGGCCCATCTCAGGGGACGTACGTCAGGAGACACGGAATGGCTCATCAACTTAGTAGGCGCCAAGGGTATTAGCTGGCGACGTACGTCGGATTCAATTCTACTTCCTTATGTCCCACGCACGCTCAGAACATCAGAAGTGCGGGACTTGTGTTGGGTTAATGGCCCAATGGGGGTTGACCCATAAACCCTTAGAGTCCCACCTTACGAATGTCCCCAGAAGGCCCAAGACAACTGGTTAGCCCCCCAGGGGACGTACGTATCCTAGCATAGGCAGATGCCTTGACCCAGGGGCAGCGGCTGATGCACGTCTCACATAACTTGGCCCAGCAGGAAACAGGAGGCAAGCCCATGGGGACGAACGTCCCCAGAAGGCCCAAGACAACGGGATACTCTTCCGATTATCTGGGGGGACGTATGTATCCTAGCGTAGGCAGGTACCTTGGCCCAGGAGCAACATGAGACACACGTCTCGCAGGACTCTGGGCACAGCAGGAAATAGGAGACAAGCTCATGGGGACTAGGCATGGACCCAACCGGGCCGAACCGGACCGGAACCGACCTGGCCTGTTACTGTACGGGCCCGGACCGGACCCAGATGGCCGGTTCCGGGCTTTAGCCCGGGTGGGGCGGGCCTAGCGGGCCGGTTTCGAGCCCACATTTATATGAACCGAATCGGCCGGTTCTGGGCCATTTTTTCAGAATTTTTCTTTTCCTTGGGTAGGGTTGGGTGTTTTGGGTAGGTTTAGGGTGGGGGTGGGTGAGGGTCGGGGGATAACAGGAAAGCCAAAAAAATTAGACATTGAAACGGCCCGGCCCAGTTTGGCCCGGACCCGGTATCAACCCAGGCCGATTCCGGGCCCAAGTATCTGAAAAAAAGCCCGCCCGGGTCCGGCCCGGAACCGGACCAACCCGGGTCCACCCCTAATGGGGATGGACGTCCCCACCCTTTGGCGGATAGCCAAGATCCTGGCTGGATTCTGCATTTAATACAGAAGATTTGTTGGTTGCGCATTTAATGCAGAAGATTTGGTGGTTGGGATCAAGCCATCTACTGTTGGGTTTAGCGCATCAAACTACCCATTGGCGGTATAAATAATAACATTTATTTCATTGTAACGAAGGGGGACAGAGCACTCTAATTAGGGGTGGACTCGGGTCCAGGTCAGGTCCGGGTCGGGTCCGGGCCGGGCCTAGGCCCGAGCGGGCCGGCGGTTCAGGAGTGGTGGACCCGAGACCGGCCCGGGTAACCACCGGGTCTGGGCTGGGCCGGGCCCATTATCAATTTTTTTCCCTCTTCCTAATTAACCCCCCCTCCCACCCCCAACCCCCCAAACCACCCCAAATGGCCCAAAATACCCAGCTCAACCCGAAAATTTAAAAAAAATTGAAAAAAAAAATCAAAATTGGCTCGAACCAGGCCCGGCCGGGTCGGGCATTGTTTTGGGTGACCCAAGCCCGGACCGGAAAACCCACGGGTCGGGCCTACCCGGACCGGTCACTGACCGGGCCATCAGGTCGGGCCGGGCCGGAACAGTACCGTTCCCGGGCCGGTTCCGGGTCGGGCCATCCGGCCCGAGTCCATCCATAACTCTAATATTATATCATTATAGCATTCATAGCAGCTCGTAGCATAGCAATTGTACAAACAGCCTCACGCCGCATATTATAGCGTCATAACAACTCGTAGCATAGTAGGAGACGAACGGTCTCTCGACTTTGTAACCCCTTCAGTGTATAATAAGAATTCTTATTGGGCCTTGCTTGTTTCTTAGTTTGTTTCACCTTATCCTCCATTCGAAACTCTTGGGTCGTGTGTTGAGCGGCTTGGGCCTACGGGTTGAAGGAAAAAACCTCAACATAGGGGTGGATTCGGTTCGGGCCACCTGGCCCGTGACCCGGCCCGACCCGCTATTGTGCGAGCCCGGGACCGGCCCGGTCTGGCGGTCCGGGACCGGATGTAGACCCGAACCGGTTGGGATGGGCGGGGCGGGCTCGGTTCCAGAAAAAGTTGACCCGGCCCGGCCAGGTCGGGCCCGGGTCCGGGTCCAACGGTCATTTTTTTTTTAAAAAAATGTTTTGGCCAAAATAGCCGTTGGGGGTGGGCTGGGGACAACCCAAACGGCTATATAGCCGTTGGGTGGGATGCAGGGGGGTCCGGGGGGTTTGGGGGTGGGGTAAAAAAAACCTATAAATACTCCTAATCTTAAACATTTTTGCATATCTTATTCTCCAATATATTATATTTATTATTTATATATCTACTTTATATTAATTATCTACTTATAATTTATAAATACATACATTATAATATTATATTACTTATATTTGTTATCTAATTATATATTACTTATACATTTATTATATCTATTAATATAGTTGGAATTATATCTAATTAATTTGAAGTCATTCTATTACTCCCATCCGAAAGACCGAAAGTCCGAAAGAGGTACGAAATTATTCTATTATTTACACTTGTTTAATTTTGTATTAACGTTACTTGAAAAAAAACTAGTTAATTCTCATAATAGTTAAAGTTAAACTATAATAATTTGATTGTTAGTAAAAAAAAATAGGTTGTACAAAAAACTAGTTGTAATTCTCATTATAGTTAAAGTTAAAGTGTATTAATTTCATTGTTAGTAAAAAAAATAGGTTGTACACAAAACTAGTTAATTCACTAGTTAATTTGATTAAAGTAAACTTTAAAATACTAATTTGCTATAACTCGAATTAATAGTTAGATTAATAGTTAATTACTTTATTACAATTTTTTATTAATTGCTACATTTGACTCTAGTTTAAAAAACTAGTTAATTCTCATTGTAGTTAAAGTTAAAGTATATTGATTTCATTGTTAGTAAAAAATATGTTGTACAAAAAACTAGTTAATTCACTAGTTAATTTGATTAAAGTAAACTTTAAAATACTAATTTGCTATAACTCGAATTAATAGTTAGATTAATAGTTAATTACTTTATTACAATTTTTTATTAATTGCTACATTTGACTCTAGTTTAAAAAATTAGTTAATTCTCATTATAGTTAAAGTTAAAGTATATTAATTTCATTGTTAGTAAAAAAAATAGGTTGTACACAAAACTAGTTAATTCACTAGTTAATTTGATTAAAGTAAACTTTAAAATACTAATTTGCTATAACTCGAATTGATAGTTAGATTAATAGTTAATTACTTTATTACAATTTTTTATTAATTGCTACATTTGACTCTAATCTCTAATCTCCATTCTCCAATCTCCATCTTCATCTCCATCTATTGTAGGATTATTATATCTACCATTTTTAACTTTTTGAGATAGAAAGTCAAGATGTCATTATACGGTATAATTTTGATAAGCAGAAGGATCCGAAGACCGAGATGTGGTACGCAACTTGCAAATGGTGCGGGGAAAAATGTAGCATGAGGGTTTCAAGCAGATACATGATGACAATGAAACATATTAAGTCATGTGACAAAGCCAAATGTGATTGGGAGGTGAGGGAAGTTCCGATTGATTACAATTTACAAAATGTTTGTCTCTTGAAGTTTGTTTTAATTTTCAAATTTAGTTCCTATTTCATTTCAAATAAATGCACTTGAAGTTTGTTTTTAATACTTGTATAAAACTATAAAGTATAAAATATAAATTATAAAAAAAAAATATTACTTTAACCAACCCGGCCCGGCGGGTGGCCCGACCCGTGACCCGGGCGGGTGGCCCGGCCCGAACCAGACCCATCCAACCCTCAGGCCGGTCCCGGGTCCATGTGATACAAACCGGTGGCCCGGGCCCGACCCGGCCCGAGTCCATGCCTACCTCAACACATTCTATTTGTAAATTGTAATGAAAAAACACAGTAATAATTTTCTGATTATGCTTCAAAAGTTTGAGATCTTTTATAATTTATATCCTAGTCATAAGAATTTTTAAATTGGTTCTGTCACACGGAATCACGGATACACGAAGCCTCTTGGAAGTTGGAGCACACAAACTCAGCCAGACTTGGAAGTCTTCAAAAATAATATGGAGTATATACATCTCAAAAACTAGAAATAGTATAAATCAATTCCCTCAAAAGTTGATAATCGAGTTGAGCAAATGCAATTTAAATTGCTACAAATCCTGATCACTTCCCATGAAAAAAAAGAGAAGAAATATTACAACAATACATCCCTCAACTCGTGCCTCAACCGGCTCCCATGTGAATCGATGTAACTATACCAATCCCCCCGACAACAAACGTAAAAGCTTATAAATAAACACTGCAAGAAGCTCTAGCTACTACTTACTGATATAGAAAAAAAAAACAAAAAAATTGTACATTACATTGTGGACCTACAACTATGACGATACATTGACTGCTGTCTTGATTTCAAGTGGCCTCAAAGCTCCTTGAATAATCTCCTGAACAGTTCGATTTCGGCGGCAAACCTCAGAAATTTCTTCAATTGGAACTACCAAATTGTTTACATTTGCTCCCGATGCCGCCTCTGATAGAACTTGTAGGAACTTAGCCTTTTCCAACTCAGTAACAGCTGCCGATGGGATTAAAGAAACACAGTCCTTTGTCCATTCAAGAGCTTTTGTCCCATATGCACGACTCAAGGAAAATAATGCATAAGATACCTACATGCCAAAAAAGGCTCGGAGTTAAGTGGGCTATAATTACCAGATATGCACAGACATATAAAAAAGACAAACCAGGCAATTGCAAGTTGCGTTGTACCGTTTCTATCCGTGAAATAGGAAGTGCTCCGGTCAGACAAGCAACCAAGGCCCTGGCAATACTAGGCCCTCGGGGAATAATTACATTGTCTCTAATACATACAAAGTTCTCTCCTTGATAAGAGTTTGAAAAATCAAATGTATCGGACAGGAAATGCAATATTGAATTGGATGCCTCTCTGCAAGGTAACATTAGAAAATATAAACATTTTGATATTAATATCATGTTAAGTAAAACAATCTATGGTCAAATTGTAAACGTCAAAGAAGATACTGCTCTTTAAATATTAGATACACTAAGTTTTCTTTCAAAGGTTTGAACACACTTAGAGTGATTATGATATCAGGCAGGACCAAAGGTTAGCAGAAATTGGGACAGCGAGCCCAACTGGAACATTACAATAAAAATAACCATCACAATGGACATCCTTAGAGAATGGACATGGTTTAAAATGTTGGAGGTTTTTAGACTCTCACATTGAACAAGTAAAAGGAATAATGTTGGACTAATTAGATCTTAAATTAAACTAATTCATACTTCCTCTGTCCAGATTAATTTGCAATTGGTGGTTTTTAAGGTTGGCTGACAATAACGTTGAATCTTTCCTTTGAGTACTTCAATCAGCTTCGTTAATTAAAATTTACATAATCAGAAACTATATTAAAAGTTCAATAGAATCACAAAAAGAAAATTAGAGTATGATAAAGAATTGATACACAAAATAGGAGAACAATAATAAACCATGCTGACCAATAAAAGTAAAAGTACAAATCATTTTGGAACGGATGATGTGGATTGGATTCAAACTTTTAGTACTCCCTTCGTCTAATAATGTAAGATATGTGTGGTTTTAGCACGAGATTTAAGAAAAATAAGGGACGAAGTGATTGTCTTACTATTCGACCTCCAAAAAGCAAGAGAAAGTAAGATAAGTCCACAAAAAAAGTAAAAAGTGAAAGGATAGATGAAGGGATAATGCGGGAGATTAAGAAGCTACTAAAGTTCAATTTAGGACAGTGTTCTTATTCTTTGGGACAGAGGGAGTATAATGTTTTAGTTGTTTTTTATTTGCAGTATTTTTTGTTCTTCATAATACTCCAATTTCATATGTCGATTCATGTTAGCCAACCTCAAACTCTTTTGGGACTAAGGCTTGGATGTTGTTGTCTAATGGCATGAGTGATCCCGAACTCAATCCTGGATTTATATCAAATAATAGTATATCCCCTCCTTCCCTTATATAGGGTTTTCAAATTCACATAGTTTCAAATTGAATACATTAAATGCTGGTAATGAATTAGACCCCCAAACATTTTTTTTAAAAATGCTTCCTACCAAAATTTCATTAAACGATTGACCCTTAAAAAACTTATTCTCCAATCAAGAAATGTTTTAGAGAGAAGGGAAAGCACCTGTGCTGTACTGTGACACCAACCATAGCACAGTCCACTAATGATGGAAATACAGGGGATGGGAACAAAAGGTGAGGACAATATCGAATACACCTTGATGCCAACAAAAAACAATCATCTGCTATATCCGGTCTAGAAGTGAACTCCTAGAAAGAGGGTATCACTCGTCAAATTATCAAATATTTGTATACTATGAGAAGAGACAGAGATCATGCATCAGAAGCCATACCTCGATTTTCGTAAGGAGACATGTCGTATGACTGAAAAGAGACTCGATAAGATTTTTTAGGTAGCCAGCGCATGATTGATCTGAACCAAATATCTGCAGCAAATTTTGCAATGGTTACAACTACAGATAGCTAAGGAAATTGGATATTATAATGTCTGAGAAGACAACAACAATTTTACCTTAATAACCTCACTAGAGAGATAAAGGAAACAAGGTTGATGATGCTGTCTGTACAACACCTGTATTTCCTCAAGCATAGCTCCAATAGTGACTACCATGAGCTGCTTAGAAGTCCGCACCTAAATAACAAATAAGAGTTTAATGTAACCCCTAACAAACAAGTGACATCTTTGAAATTGTAACCAAAATAACACTCTGACTTTTAAATGCTGAAAACAAAATCACAGAATTCTAAATGAATCAAACACCACTCAAAATAAATCCAAGTAACCATTTACTTAGATTGTCAAGAAAATATTTCAAAGTCAATCTTTTGTACACCTTTACTTACTTTATGAACATGAGAACTTCACAAGAATCCTCAATGTTTCCTAAATACATGCTGAAAATTTAGCATTCACCATTTCCATCCATAATCATCAGTTTGTATCATAAAGAAACTTCAGTTAGTTTGCTTTACAAGGATTCAATATCTCATTTAATTCATTGTAAATCAACAAATTTTATAGAAATAATTCACTCTCCATACTTAAAAGGAACCATGTATCAAACACTCTTTATCCAGAAAGGAATCATGTTTGATACTTTGATTGAATGAACTTTATTTTCTGTGCACTTTGCCAAAAAAGTCCCAAGTTTATACGATAAATTTAACTAAACCATAATTTCAAAAGTTGTGACATCCTCACATCGTAAAATATGATTATGGATGGACATAATTTAAATGCATCACATCACATAAGAAATTAAGACTGGAGTGAGCCGGCGTTTTGGAGTACCAATTTCTGTCTAGGTTTTAATGACAAACTTCTTTGCTAACCTGAATTTCATCACGTTTTAATCAATCCCAATCACCTACTGTCCTACTCTCTATTAGTACTCCAATTCATAAATCACTTATGCCAAAAGTATAGCTAGATCAGGACATGTTAGTCACAACATATGCAACACCAAACTAAATAAACTTGAAGTTCATACCAACTATTTTGGGACTAAGGCTCGGATGTTGTTGTTCATACCAACTAGACTAAGAGCAAGAGCAATACAATGTGGCTAAACACCAATAATCTATATAAAAAATTACTGCTGAATATGTTTAAAAAAATATGCCAACCATAACAAATGAGGTATCATGATAAAATAGGAAAACCCAAGAAAAGAAAGAGAAAAAGAAAAATGAAAAATCTAGTAGAGTACGTCAAGGGATATTAGACAGTCTAAATCAGCATAATTTTTATTCAATCCCGAAGAGGAAAATGTGAAGAGCAAACTCACAGCATGTTTACATGCCCGACAAAGAGACTCCATCGTTCGCATATCCCAGGCACGACTGTGACATAAATAAATAACAAGGAAAAAGAGTCACACATGTAATTTGCTGATTTCCAGAAGGGAAAGCATAACAATCAGATTATATAAAATAATTGTTAAAAAATATCAGAGCTTTCATACGTATCAAAGATGGCTTTAAAAATTGGCCAGAGTTTTTGAATTGCATCTGCAACAGCTTCCGGGTGATTTACATGTCTGCAAAAGGCTAGAGTCCACAGAATACAAACATAGTGGATTAAAGAAAAAGAAAAAAACAGAATCAGAAGCATACCGAAAAATATTTGCAAGTCGGTCAATGTGAATGGTGAGCTCACGAGGTGTTTTTTGTCCCAATACAGCAGGACCCTGATTGATTATCTCCTGCTAAATCATCACACGAGTTAATTGTGACAGTTCAATTATTGTTAATAAAACAATAGAAAAGTGAGTAACCTGCAAAGGAGAAACTGCAGGTAAGCATATTGCCTCAAGTGCCTTCTTGGCATTTTCAGGAGTTAGTTCTGTAACAATCATGCTGCAACAAAAATAATAAGGAGAATGAAATAAGCATTATTATTTAACATGAAGATGCAATTCAAAAACAACAATACCTAAGAGCTTCAACTAGATGCAATGAATCTTCAGCAGAAACCTTGAAGGTGCCTTCACCATTTACTGCCCTTTCATATATTTGAAAGAGCCCATCCATGTATCGATGAAGTTCTTTCTTGCAGTCTACAGAAAACTTTAAGTGTTAGCATTTAAATTGAACCATGAAATAAATAGCCGAACTGCTGATATATCGCAAAAATAGCAAACAGTATATTCCTACGAAAATCTTAAAAACAAAATAAATACAGTTTTACGTCAGCTGTACTAAAACCTATAGCATAGCATATACCACTGCATAAATTTCTGAATGCCAAAGCAGCAGCAGCTGCTGAATCTTCACACACATTCATGCCACTCACAAGGATATCTAAGAGTGAGGGCAAGAATGAGGATCCCTTTGCAGCAGCATCAAGCCATTTTGAATAAGCTCCAATGGTCAAGCAAACTGACAAAGGAAGTGAAAGATGAGATACACTTATAGGGGCCAAGAGTAAAAATCATTAGTGAAACAAAAAAAAACGAATGCTGGATATAAGATGGCATAAAAATTAAAAATAAATAATCGATGCAAATAGATGAGGATAAGAGAGCAGGTTTTGGAATAGAGAAGGCACAAAAGTAAATTACCAGTCTGAAGAAGTTGGTATTGGTGAGGGAGCTTAGGCATCAAAGACATGACCTGCAAAAAAACAAAATTTTTGCTAATTAAGGAAGTCCAATACAAATCTTTTTTCTGTGTATATAGACTATATTCATTTTCATTCATCATTACCCCAATTCCACAAAGGCTCCCACCTTGGGTGGGGTAAGGGGAGGTCGGATGTATGCAGTCTTACCCTTGTACTAACGCACAGGGAGACTGCGGATGACCCATACTAGGAGAGAATTCTTTTCTATTTTTTTTATTTGCATGGGGGGTGGGGGCCGTGGGGGTATAGAGTTTATTCACATACCTGAGGCATGACTTCAGAATCAACAACAGAAACAAAATCTGATATTGCACGTATACAGTACAATGCAGACTCAGCTGGACGCCAGTCAGATGCACAGCAACTTACAGCCTGCAAAAATCATCAAAAGTATTTTTCCTAATTTCAAGGGTACACAATAGATACAGAGAACAGTAAATAGAAATTACAAGATTAGGATGTGTAACCTTCTTTCATTGTATCCATTACATTACACTTCTAATATATTCAAAATATTGTGTTCACTCTCTTATTTTGGCTTCTGATGACTGGCGGGTTGTGTTTGTTTGCCACCCGCCAGACCCATAATATATCAATACTTTACACCATGAATAAGATTTCAACTCTGAAAAACAGTTTGAGGAACCTGTTCTCAACTAAACCCGTAACCACGTAGACGTAAAATATTAAGAGCTGTAACTCATCAACTCATTAGCTTCTCATGATATCACATTTATCCACATTTGCATCAAGATAAATCAATTAAAGTTTACCTCGGTCGTGACAGAACTTAATTAGTCACACTTGATACAATCAGGCAATATTTTGGCAAAGTTAAAAACAGGAATTTTCTATAATAAAAGAGAAAGATATTTACCTCGACCAACTTCATATAAAGAAGTTTTAGCGTAGCCTCCCCTCCCAGAACCAATGCTGCATCAATTAATGCATCTGCAACAGCTGACAACATGACATTGTCCATAAGTATATATGAATAATCAAGTGTAGCTCTGCTCATGCAAAATGAATGTAAGGTGCGCTAAGACCTCCATCTTATTTTTATCTTCTTTGTCCATACAACTAACACCAATTAATTCCCAGTGTTTAAACTGAAATTCTACAAATCTTCTTACAAGTACAGATTCTTCATACACTAAGAAAACACAAAAATTATATCTTCAAATACTTCTTTGTACGTCAATATGTGTGGCTGTGTGGTCTCTAAGAATAATTTGGGTTGCCAACTTCACGTGATGATTTGGGAAAAAAGTACCAGAATCACACAATACACGGTTTTTACAACGTAGTGCGCACAAAAAAAACTGTCAAAAAAGTATATTTTTGTTTATATATACCCGATTACAGTGTAAGATTTTACAGCTCTTTTAATTCATCTGTTATTCAATTTGAGCAAATAGAACCGTACGTACAGGACATAATCTGTCTTCTATACACTATTCAGTGAAGGCATCAAAACTACACATAAATACTCCATTTGAGGTACAGTACTGTGAAAACTGACAATAAAACATATGTATATACATATGTACTTAGAAGGTCTATATGAACTATGAAGACCTTAAAAAGATGTGTCATAGGCACAAAAGTGGGAAGCAAGTCATTACATCCATACGATCTTTTACTCTAAGGCATTATCATCAGACATCCCATCATCGCCACCAACTGATTACTAGTCACCGTCTTTAAAAATCCCATGCTTCCTAGCCACTTCACCTGCTTCCCAACAATCCTCAATATCTCTTGAACCTCAACCCTACTCTCCACCAAATCATTCCATTCCTGCGCCTATCAAATCCTCCACTCATGACCTCTTTTTCTCCATAACCCTCTTGTCCAATTGTTGTATGCAAAGGTGTACTTCAATGCACCAAAACTCCTCTATATCCTCTAGCAAATTTTGATACCTTTTACCACTGCTCGCAATCCCGTGCCTTGTTTCTTCAAAGTCTTCAATGAAATTCCCATTCCAAACTCTGCTTCTGAAGCATTAGGAAAGAAAGAAACGAGGAATGTTATGCAAGAGGAAATTAGAGCTCTTGAAAAGAACCATACTTGGGATATTGTGACTAAACCACTTGGCAGGCATGTTGTAGGTTGCAGGTGGATCTTTAGTGTCAAATACAATTCTAGTGGATCTCTTGAGCGCTACAAAGCTCATCTTGTGGATAAAGAATACACTCAGACGTATGGAATTTGACTCTCAAGAGACCTTTGCACTTGGAGCCAAACTCAATACTCTGTATCCTATTATCCTTGGCATCTCACTTTGATTGGCCTTTATTCCGATATATGTCAAGAATGTTTTCCTCCACGGTGACTTGCATGATGAGATTTACATGGACATTCCACCAGGTTTCAATAAAACTTCAATATCCACTTCTATGCATGTATGTCGACTAAAAATGGCCCTCTAAGGTCTCAAGCAATCCCCTCACGCTTGGTTTGACAGCTTCACTCAGGTTGTTCGGGCTGCTGGTTATAAACAAAGTCAGGGGTCTCGAGCATACTCTTTTTACAAGCACTCTCGCCTGAGGGGTCACTATTCTTTCAGTAAATGTGAATGACATGATTGTGACCGTTAACGATCCAGCTGAGAAACAACGTCTTGAAATGCAGCTCAAATCCCAATATGAGATGAAGCCTCTTGGTTCTCTCAAATGCTTTCTTGGAATTGAAGTTGCTCGCTCATCTAAATGCATCTTTACCAGCCAACATAAGTACATTACAGAGACAGGTAGAAGTGCTTGTTGACCGGTTAGGCGGTTAGTGCACCAATGGATCAGAATAATAAGTTTGGCCTTGTTATTGATGAACCCAAGGTTGATTCAACAATGTATCAGCGTCTGTATGGCAAGCTTATATATATTTCCCATACCAGACCTGAAACTGCCTATGTGGTTAGCATCCTAAGTCAGTTCATGCATGACTCAAGGAAATCGGATCTTGAAGGGAAGTCCAAGACAATGAATCATGCTTACTGAGGGGGGACAATTAACAGTCCAAAGCCTTCACTGGTGCAGATTATGGTGGCTCTCTCGTTGACCGCAGGTCATCTACTGGTTTTTGTGTTCTCTTCGCAGGAAACCCTCATGACCTGGAGAATCAAGAAACAGAGTGTGTGGCACGATCATCGGCTGAATCTGAGCTAAGACCCCTTGCCCATGGCCTGTGTGAACTTCTATGGATCACGATTATTCTCGCTGATTTAAGAATCAAATGGAAAGGGCCAATGGAGATGAGGTGTGACAGCAAATCAACAATCCACTTAGCTCATAACCTCATCCAGCATGATCATACCAAGCATATTGAGATTGAACGGCACTTCATTAAAGAGAAGGTTGTAGAAGGTTTGATTGAACTAAGATACACTCCTTCAGAGGATCAAGTCACATGTGTTTAACAAACCTCTTCACAGTCCTAGGATTCAGAGTATTATCGTCAAGCTAGGCATGAAGGATATCTACAAACCTAGCTTGAGGAAGAGTGTTGACAGACTGAAGATACATCAGTAGTCTAGGAAATACCTTCTTTATTATTATGCATCTTTAGTGTCTACTCATGTTGTAATTAATACTAGTCTCTTGTGTCTGTTTAGATTATAATAAAATTAATATGTTCAGTACGTAGACAGTCACTTTGAGTTTCTAGGGTTTCTGAACAGACATTTGCCAGGTTTCTCTCCTTAGAACTAGTTTCCAATTAATATAGGGTTGTACTTCTTGTTTTAAGTGTGTCCGATTAGTAATAAAATCACAGAAAACTTCACATAAAACAACAACAATGATTATAGACAATGTTGCCGAGTTCTTCCTAACTCTCTTTGCTAATAAATTGGGCAATTTTTTGATAAATTTTTATTTATACAAAGCATTCCTCTCTTAAATAGATATAGGTAGTTGTGACTCCTGATAAGTAGGGATGTGGACCGTGATTTTAAACTTCTGATATTTGCATGAAGCACATTTAATTAACTAACACATGGTCAAAAACTAAGGCACAACCACACAACAAAGAATTTGACGCCAGAGCCCTTGACCAATAAAATGTCATAAGTCATAACACACCTACAAGGCTACAAATATAGTGAGGTATTTTAGTCCATCAGAGTAGGATATTTATTCTTCATTTAACAAGGGATGTTGTACACATTGGATACTCATTGATAATATCTAGTTGTTAGTTGATCCGTATTCATTGTGCTCAGCTAAAAAGGTGGTATACCAGACAATACATTGCAATCAATATGTTAGCAATATGGGATTGAGATCGAGTCCAAGGTAGGCTTGGGGTGGCAGGGTGCATGGGTAAGGGCAGAACCTACCGGCTAGGGTTACTCCTCTTCTTGCCCATGGCTGAAAGAGCACAGAAAAGCCCGTGACTTATCTGGGAATATTTTCTATCAATCCTTCATATTATTGCTGAATAAAGAATATAAATAGGCACCATGCCTTTACATGATAGAGTTTTAATCTTTATATATATAAAAATAGAATCGTCAGATGAAAAACTGTTCCCGCCTTGCAAAACACTATCCACGTACTGAATTGATTTTTAGTTTCATCATGGGTCTGAACTGCAAAAAAATGTTCCTACCTAATGTATCGGCCATTATCAATGGCCGGATTTTAAACCGCAATGACTGGCCACGTTTCGCTTTATTAATTTGTAAACTTTGACTCCTAAATTCCTAATAAAAGTACGTGGCATGGTAGTTGAGAGTAAAGTGGTGCCTCTTGAAAATATACTAACGTGTGGTTTCAGGTTTGATTAGCACATCAGTTACAAATAACGGGGGAGGCTAACAACTATTAGGTCTCCATATAGTTTTAATGGGCTAAAAATAAAATGGTTTGGTCCAATCGGTATTATTAATTTTTGGGTTGTTTAGAATACCCTCAAAAAAAATAATTTTTTTTACATCTATAAAAATGTCTATTTATGTTAGAAAAAGTTGGCTGAGGAAAAACTAATAATGACCTCATGTGATATTTCTTTTTTATCATGTGATATTCCTATTGTATTGCTTTCTTAAGAAAGTATCTGAACTTTTATCTACAATTTTAGATTTTATCACTAATGCATAATGCTTTGTCTTTCTCTACTAATGTCGTCATATTCTTAGTTCTTACATTATTTGATGTAACACCTCAAATAGTGATATTTATTAAATTGAAAATAAAATTATATTATATTTATTTCAATTTTTATCAAAGAAGTTTTGAACTTACATGTAATGTAGAAGATATGAATAATGTAATAGGCAAGCAGTCAAGAGTATAAGGCTGGAACAATAATTACACTTTCAAAAGAGATAACAAATATATGTCCTTAAACTTTATGTGTGAGAGTAAATATACCTTTAAAATTTATTTTGAAACAACTAAACACACAATTTATAAATTGCGAACCCATATACTCTTAAATATATACTTTATACGAAGTATTAGATAACATATACGGAGTATATCCTTAATTATATATGAAATGACATATATACATATCCCTTAACCAATTTGACAAAGGGTACTTTATCATTTTTTGTGTTTAATTGTTCTCAATGAAATTTGAGGCATATGTCTATGTTTGAATTTAGGAAAAATTGACAAGAATAATCCCACCTTTCACTGGTCTTCTCATAATAATCCCACCTTTAAATAATCCCAAAATAATCCCACCTTTGCACCTCATCTTCTTTCATTGGACCCTGACCATGTTTTTTACTCTGTCTCTGAAAATTATATAAATAATCTCACCTTTCACTTTTTAATTATATCCTTATAAATGTGAGATTATTTATATAAGATTTTTAAAAAAGGTAAAAAAAACTTGGTCAGGGTCCAATGAAAGAAGATGAGGTGTAAAGGTGGGATTATTTTGGGATTATTTAAAAGTGGGATTATTATGAGAAGACCCGTGAAAGGTGAGATTATTCTTGTCAATTTTTCCTTGAATTTAATATAACAACGCAGATATGTTTCATTTTTTACCATACCATACACATTTCAATTTCCTTTAAAGTAAATATATGTTATTGATATTTTAATTGTAAAATAAAATATAGAAATACATAAAATATTATATCCCGTGCATCGCACAGGTATAATACTAGTCTAACTAAAACTGTAACATTTAAGGCTTTAATACTTCTATTACTAATATGAAGTAAAAAAATTATAAATTAAATATAAAAATAACATCAGGGCAGATTCCTCTTCTAATTAAATTATCGCTGGCCCATGTGTTTCCTCCTACAATATGGAATCCCATAAAATGCATCCGTAAATGACCGTAACACAATACCATATAGTAAGAGAAAATGAGTACCATATCTAGTCTGCTTGAAATCGTTTTGGTCCTCCTTTGAAAGATCTGAATAATCTTTAGGATATTGAACGCGGAAGGTGACCTGTGAGACGAATACAGTTAATTAACAATATTTTGCTAGTCCAGAAAATAAAATGTTCCACGGAGTACAGGTTTCTTCTCTTCAACGAAGACATAAAGTTAACAGTCCCAACCACTACCAATTATGAAAGGACGACATCATGTCTAATTCATTGCAATAAAAGTCTCCTCTATGAATTAGAATAAAAAGAATGAATGTATATGAATAAGGAATCAACAGAAATAGCACACCTTCTGAACAAAGAAATGCCAAATGTAATAAATGTTTCTGCTATTGATTACATGGACCACATTGCTACACTCGTAAATGTCAATGAGAGATGCAAGCTAAAGATAATTTTTGCAAAATAAAAATTTCTTATACATAATGCAGTGACAGAGCAAATTTCTAGGCAGAGAACTCACCAATGAAACAAGTGACTCATATGATGATTGAAAGACCTGCAACCTGCGGTTTCTCTCAGCCTCTATTGCTGCCTCACTACCGAGCTCTTGATAGGAATCCCTATAAGCTTTAAAATGTGTGTAAAAATCGTTGCATAGAATATGCAGAGAGAAAATGCCAATTAGCATTTAGCAGGCAATGAATCTCACCTTTCAATCAATACCATTTGAAGATTATGCCAAAAGTTGAATGTCATTGAAGCAATATCAAACTCTGGATGTGAAGCAACTTCAAGTAATGCATGCACTATAAGCATTGATTCATCAGAACCTGCAAATAGGTACTTCATCCTTCATCGCATGCTTAGATAATCATCATATACTCAATTTCAGAAGAAATGCATTAAATTACACATTCTCTGTCACGTGCAATGTATCCTGCACACAACTTTCCTTGAAAAACGTATTAACGTAATAAAATATATACCTGTTGCGATTAATTCAACATATGCATCTCCCATATCAGCAAATAAACGAGCAATGGCTTTTATATCTTCCTCATCCTGAAAGTTGGAACAAATAAAAACGAATTAAAAATGTATTCCAAGAATATGACTTCAGTCTTATATGTGATTTGTCAGTACAATGCCCATACAAATTCTGTATACGAAAGCAATCTATATCAGATAGATAATGGAGGAGAAACATGACAGAACACCTGAGCCTAGAACTTTTATATCCAAGTACAATTGAATCGCTATGCTTGAAAAGAAAAAATATTGCATTCAGTAATAGAGAGATTGCAGCACTTCCATTTTGAGAGAAATTACAGAAGAGAAAAAGTCATGGAATGCAATCTAACTAACAACGAACCTCATGAAAATAGCTCAAACTACAGGTCAAATTATGTGGGACTTGACCAAACTTTGACAATAAAAATGAAAAACACAAACAGTTGCATTAATTTCCCAATTCTACAACATTCATATGATTTTAAGAGCATAAAAATGTAACATGTGCCGTCTATAAAATCATTGTGGAAAAGAAGCTAACTCAGAGGCATCACCCCCTGCCCAAATTATTGCATACATCTGGTACGTTAGTTTGGTTAGCCCTCTTCATTCACAAAGGGCGGGATATTTCTTATAGACTTCTACATCACCTAATAACCTAACAAACCACCTATGAAATAATTCCATCTCCATCCAACAAGTAAATAAACATTGTTTTAAAGGGTTACTAATTCACTAAAAAGGAAAACTTGTTCTCCATATATACCTGGCCTAATAGATCTCCCATGAAAAAATGCCACACATCTTTAACACACATACACTCGCACAAGGGAAAAAATCAATTAGCATTAGAAAAGGAGAGCGGCTCTAATCAATAGGTGGATTAGGGATTTAGTGGATTGTATTGTTTCTCACATAAACTGCGGTTTGATAACTCCATCACTAGATGATTAGGGATCTAGTGGATTGTTTCTCACGCCTCATTCATTTTCATTTACCCCAGTGCCGTAAAGGCTCCCACCTACGGTGGGGTAAGGGGGGGTCGGATGTACGCAGTCTTACCCCTGTACTAAAGCAGGGAGAGACTACTTGGCCAAATAAACTTACAATGAAAAATACACACTTTGAGCATGAAATAGTTCAACTAGCAACGGAAGGCAAAAAGATCATCAAACCAGTAATCTTTTATGAGCGTGGTTGGGATTATGGCAGACTCAGCCTCGAAAAGCCTAAGGAAGAAGAGTCATGTCCTTGACAGTAACCCTGAAGGATTGACGTCATTAAATTCTACGTAATTAAGCTTGGAATTGTAACTATCATATTATTGTATGATAGTTAAACTCATATTTTTACTGCTATATCTTGGTGGAATTGTCTTCTCTTTTTGGCATCGATATCATGGATCGATTCATGTTAGCCGACCCCAAAATCTTTTGGGATTAAGGCTTGGATGTTGTTGTTGATCTTGGTGAGAAAGTAGTGCTAAGTTGCTAGCCTCTTTCAGTATTGCTACAAGGATTATTGACTGAAAAGAATACGAAGGGAATTTGAGTTTGCACCTCATGTTTTGGGTGATATTTGATTTTGCACCCCATTTTTAAAATCATTAATGTATGCACCCCATTAGCCCAAAAATTGTTAAGGAGTGGGGTGCAAAGTCAAATGATTTTTAGTGAATTGGGGTGCATGCATTAATGATTTTGAAAATAGGGTGCAAAGTCAAATATCACCCAAAACATGGGGTGCAAAGTCAAATTCTCCTGAATAAATATGAAACTATTTTTTAATATAAATATGAAACCATTACTCAAGTAAATACGAAAAAATATGAAACTGTTACTAATATTAGTATATTACTAATGAATAATACTAAAGAATGTTGGAAACCCACAAGCCCACATCATAAATAACTGCAAATAGTACCAGAATATCAATACCTTCGAAGAATCTCTCAGCTGAGGTTTTAGACTCATAACTTGAGGAACAATTACTTGAATCAAAGGCAACTGAGGGGAACCTCCGTATAAATTTCTGGCAGATGTATAGTGTATTAATTCAGAAACCACTGCAAAATGATAAAACGAATATTAATGCATATGAAATTGAATGAATTAGTTGAGGAAAACTTAAATTCAGCTAAAATTGAGAAAAGCTATCCTTAAACAAACTAGAGAGATAGAGAACACACATTATTTTTGTGTTGAGAAATTAAAAAAATAAACTGCATTGGATGGCAACGCCAATAAATGTGAGTGATAGCACACATGTGGAAACAAAGATAGACCACACAATAAGAATATCAGGAGCCAAGAGACAAGATACATGTTAAATGACAAATGCCTCCTAAAACTCAAGAGTGTAAACACATGCATAATTAAGGCATGGTATCCAACACATGGTCCTCAAATTGATCTAATTAAGGCATTTCTTAGTGGATCGGTAGACGCGCTAAAAAATGAAAATATCTCTCAGAGCAATTTATTCTCAGGGGTCATCCGGAAATCTCTCTGTGCTTTAGTACAGAGGTAAGACTGCGTACATCCGACCTCCCCTTACCTCACCGAAGGTGGGAGCCTTTGCGGCACTGGAGTAATGATGATGATGATGAGCAATTTATTCTCAGCTGTAATGAAAAATCAAATTTGATACGCTTATTTTTAAATTATTAATAAACTGGACTGGATGAAATGTCAAATGCAGCTTTTGATTATTACAACAACTTCATAAAGCCAAGCTTGCATATCTATAGTTCTATAGAGGGATTATTCAACCAAATGATTCACACGATCCAACTCCACTGCTTAGGTATGCATGAAGGTGCATTTGTTGGATCACTACATGCTTCTGAGACATTGAGGTATTCTGAATAGAAGCTAGGAATAATTAGTGAAAGAGATAAATGCTAATTAGGAAGCTGCCTAAAACTGCCAAGTCACAGATTTCTTTCTCGGCCACTTTGGATTCCAGATTCATCCTTCCTGATCATCCGATTTCGTCGTTGATATTTCCGACCATAGAATTGGTCTGTAACAGATTATCCTCAAGGTTAAAAGCTAGTAATATTTTTTGGTATGTAGCCAACACTTCCTATTTTTGGCAAACTAAAATGCAGACAACTGAAAACTAATGCTAATCATCCACTCAACTACTAATACTTCAAGCAAGGGAATTACAAATAAAATAAAACTTAATCCACAGCTGTACTTTAAATGAAATAGAAAAAAGTATTGTACTAGACTTGCATGAATGCATGCAAGTGCACTTTTCGCACAAATGCTAACATTAATGGATATGTGAGGATTATTAGTTATTACTTATGAGTGAGAGGTTAGCAGTGGTCACTTAAGTTGTATGAAGTTATGAACCACTTCGTATTCCTTTCCGATGTATCAAAAAAATGAACCACTTCATATCCAGCTTCTACGATGGTATATGAACCTCATATCTTAAGACCGCATTGAGCCATATTGGTCAAAAATGGTTCCCAATATAGGTTCCAGCACCACTCATGTATATGTCATCTTGCTTATTGTAGGAACTAGGAACCAAATATAAACATGCTTCGTCTCTACTTTGATTTCCTCCTGTGTCTGCTATAAAAGGATTGGCAGAATCACATCAACCTGCTATGGGTGAGTGCAGAGTAAAAGCCTAATCTCAACTCAGAGCGTACAAATTGCTTTGTGAGTTTGTGAAGAAGGTTGTCGGCAGCTTATGAAAAAACAAAGAAGCATCACTAAAGCACCATAAGCTAATCCACAAAGTTTTGCAGGAATATGTCATGTGGTATCAGGGAAAGGAATGGCAATGCGGCAATGCGGCAATGCATGGGAATAAGAGTACATGAAAAAATATGTGTGGGTTCCAGCAGCAGGAAAAGTGTATATTAGCAGTTGGCTAACCTTCGCTCGCTGAGAAAATTTGGGAAAATTGGCTCAAAATGGACATTATGAAAACAAAAATCAAGGATAGACCAACCCATTAGAACATGAAGATCCATGTGGGAAAACAAATGCTAACTACCCTCCTAAATCTTAAGAGTTAAAAGACATGTATTATGTATATTGTTGAACATTGAATTCATATAATCTGTCACGTCACAGAACAAAATGCTTGGAACACCAGATTTAAATCCTTGGGATTGTATTTTACAGCACACTATGTTTGGGGTACCTGGTTTTACAGCCCAGTGATAGTCATGGGCGCAGCTAGGCGGGCATCCTAGGCCCTGGCCCACCCCAAATTTCACATTTATTTATATTCATTTGTGTAAAAAAATCCAAAAAAAAAAATATACCGGCCCAGCCCAATATACCGCCCTGGCTACGACACTGAGGATAGTATTTGTCAGCTTGTATTAGACTTTTACTGTTGTAGGGTATAATATATACTTAATATGCCTAGATCAGTGTGGCATTACAGTATTGCACTCAGTAAATCAAGTTAGGCACCTGGTTTCACAAACCTAGAATTGCACTTTACAGTTTATTTTAACCTTTTCTTACTGTTAATGTATCTTATCTACTTTTTGTAACCTAAATAAGTGTGGCATTGTATTTTATGTTAGTAAATCAGGTTTCATTAGCAATGAATTTCTCAATATTCAACATGTATGGAATGATATTCAGAAGCCATATGTTAAAAACTACAACAGTGTTTGAAATGTAGAGGTGGCATGCATCTGCATTGAAATGTAATCAACTCAGAGAGACAATCTCAAGATTACCGTTTGCCAGAACTTCAGATTTGATATTGAATAAAAAACAACTCAGAGAGACTATCTCAAGATTACCATTCACCAGAACTTCAGATTTGATACTCAATAACAAACAAGAAACGAATTAGGTAGCAAATTATGCAGCCAAGTTCAGTGTCCCACAATAGTGTTCAGGAGGGGGCTTGTGAAAATCTAAACTGCCTCGGGGTGCATCTTGTTAAGCCCTTAACCAGAAACATATATTACTCAGATGCCAAAAATATTGACAGGATCGTCAAACTTTCCTGCAATGTTCAATGAAAAACAGAAAACCACCTCAAGTTATTGATATTACCATTTACAGATGCCTCTGACAGCATATCCGAATGCAAGCTTGTGAGAGCCGCAAGAACTAAAGGGTGTGAAGCCAGAGTAGCTGCAGGAATTCTGAAACCAATGAAAATTTCGACCAGTTAATAAAACAAGCTTGAATGCAATACCCCTAGCTCCAATTACACCAGCCTACACCCCAAACAAGCACGAAAAAAGTTAAGCCAGTAAAACATGCTTGAATGCAATACCCACTGGCTCCAAGTACACCAGCCTACACCCCAAACAAACAGGAAAAATAATTAAGTCGCTGTTTTTAACTTCATTCTAGACCAGCTCCAAATATCCAATACAAAGTTTAGCAACGCAAAAAAAAAAGATTTAAATGGCAATCATTACAAGCATTACAAACTCTCAAACATGCAACCCTTTATGAGCCAAACACTTGATCTCAAAGTCCCAAATTCAAAATAGTTTTAAATGACAGAAAAAAACAGCTAGAAAATAAACTCAGCCTAGAAATCTCTGAAGGTCAAAATTCTTAATCTATTTCCAATAGAAAAATTCACTAGCACCACACATTAATAGGCTAAGCCGCTAAGGGGGTGTTTCCCATTGACTCTGATTCGGCATCTTTAAAACCAGAAAGTGATTCTTTTTTTAGTATTTGCCATGCTTGTGTCGTGTAGAGTAAAGAATCGACTCTGAGGGTTTGGAAAACCTATTGTTCGAATACGATTCGTGTATAAAAATGGCAATTCTAACAAATAAAAGTGACAATGTAATGTATATAGAAAACAATTCATAACAAATACAAGTGACAATATAAGGTATATATAAAACAATTCATAACAAATACATGTAGTACTACCTTAGTCCCACTATGCTTGGGACATGAGGAAGTGACACACATATAAAGAAAAGAGAAATGTGTGGTAAATATCAAATGTGCAGAGTATGAATGAATTTGAACCACAAAAATATTACCATTTATGGTATGTGACAAACTTAGTGTGGCAGATGAAAAAGAAAAGATAGGTTAAAAATAATTGGATCAAAGGAGAAATAAATGGAACAGTTATAATGGTGTCACCTACGTGATGCTTCAGGTGATAGAAAACACCCGCCATGGCTGCTCACCTCAACGGAAGAGCACCAAACATTGATGAAATAGGCTTTCACTGGACATTCATAGGACATACCCACGATTATTGTTTTACCAAACGTATCTTGACTCAGCAACCCAACCCACCAAGTTCGCATTTTCTTTCTTTTTCTTCTTTCTTTCTTCTATTTTCTTCATTTTCGTTTATTTACCTTCACACTTAACTTTTTCTATATGATTTTTGTCATCTCTTAAGCTAACAATCACATGATTGTTTTTTGCTAAAGTTTTGGTTGTATGTTTTATTGTAATAGATAATAGACTCCTGTTTGGAGTTAATCTGATGAATTTATAATTATCTACTATAGTTCATATTATATTTATAATATATATTATGGCAAGTGACGATGAACTGAGAAGCGAGCAATTCGCTGCGCTTTGCGCTAAAAGCGAGAGATTGGCCACTTTTTACCACCGAGAAAAAACAAAACTAGATACTAACTTCAGCTCCATACCCCCCCCCCCCCCCCAACACACACACAAGTCTCAACTCAAATAGTGAAAGAAGTATTGCCAACAAAACATTATTTTTATGAATGGATTGAATAAAAGATAATAATTCAATAATAAATAAAAAATCAAGCACCCACTCAATTTCGTACTGCTACTACGAGATATAGAGAGAAGAAATAATACCTATGTCTTAGACGCAGCCAAGAGGCAAATGCCTCAAGGACCTGTAAAGAAATTAAGAACCAAAAAGGATTTCAATATAATCATAAAACTTTTATATTGCCAGAATTTTGAAGTTCAAGAAAGGTGTGAAGCAAGGAATAAGAAGATATAGTAATCATGAAGTACAATGCAGATAATGTCATTGCTTTTACAGTTTTACATAATCAAGGCCTCACTTTATTAAGGGTAGATCAGATGAAGTCATCAAACTCTAGAGGACACGAAATGAAAAAAATGTTATGACAACAGGTGCATTGTCCAATGTTTTCAAGAACATGTTGCTAAAAATAGTAAACATCAATAAAATTTAAATGACACATTTCACTTCATACTAGTAAGCGTGAGAAGATGGCAAGCATCATGCATTAGTGATGTTGGGTTTCTTTTGAAATAGTTCAACTTTAAAAACCTATCAGCTAGAAAGAATAGAATACCAAAAAGAGGATCATGAGATGATTGACTATACTCATCGTTAACACCAGCAAGCATAAAGCCCAAACTCATTACATCTCCTATTTTATCTATAATACACAAAACAAATAACCCATTTTTAACTATTACCTCTGTTTTCTATTAATTGTCGCTTTAGGGGGGATATTGTTACTGAACAACTATCGCTTTAGGATATTATGAGAGATTTAATTGATCATTTTGCAACATTACTTTTCTCCGTCCATAAGTGTTATGCAGTACTTCAAAACAATACTTAATATGGGTTACTTTAGTCATCTTATACTACTTTACCTAGACTTTAGAAAGATTTATTGCTTTCTGAGTACGTTTGCAAACGCCTTAAAGAAAACGCCTTAAAACAACACTTAAAAAGGAATGGATGTGGTAATCACTATTTCATTAAAGGCTAATAATCCAAAAAGCTTTTTCCTCCATAAAGAAAGCAGTAATTATGGGGAACATAAGCAAAGAATACCTGCTCCTTGAGTTCACTGATATTCAAGCATGCAGACAAGATAGAGAGGGCCGTATCTATTGCAGATGCGAGTTCCTTTTCAAACTGGCGACGTCTATCAGGACGAGCAGCTATCTTGTAGTTGAATACTTCCTAATCATTAAGACAACCATCAGAGCCAAATTTGAAAATAAAACTAGTTGTGAAGTGTTAGGTTATCGGTAATTCAACAGTAATTCTGAGCTCAAAAATGGCGATGAAGATCAAAAACAAAAGTTCATTGTTTAACCGAGAGACAAGAATACAATTCCAAGTCGTTTCCGACTCCCAGTCCCGAGTCCCAAGCCCGATAATTCCAACCACCTTCTCTTCTATTCCCAGCCTACCTTATTTATTCATTCACTCATGGGCCAGCCCACCTCCACTTAGTTATAAGGCCTACACCCCTTTTATTACAAAATATTAAGACTTAATAATATTCTTAGGTCTCTATCATGAAGGCAGGAAATGAAATGGTGATCTCACATAAAAGCTAATTAACCTGGCTTAAAAGCTATTACCTAAACAAAGCATTTGATTATTGAGCACAGACATATATGGCACAAATGACAATCGCCATTTGTCACCACATTGGCATTTTTAGAGTCCTTCGCCATAGCACCAGTCCGTGGCAAAAAGAATACATGAGGCGACATTTCAGCGTCATTGACTGTGCTAGTTTAGATAGTTTTTTTAATAAATAGGAACGCATTAATTAGGGATCGGGTCAACTAGGAATTAGGATGTTTTCTTTTGGACTGTAATTTACTGGTTTGGTCTGGTCTGGTCTGTTTAAGTCTGGTCTGGTATGGTCTGAATTGGTTTGTCGGTAAATGTCTGGTCTCTGTGTATTTTATAATTGTCCAAGTCTAGTCTGGTCTGTTTAAGTCCGGTCTGATCTGGTCTAATCTGAGACTGAAAACAGTACAAAAGAAGGCATCCTTAGGCTACAATATAGATTTAAAAACACCCTAAATGTCTAACATCTAACCAAGCCTTATTATAAGCAACCAACACACCAATGAAAGGTTGTGCATCGACAGAGAAAAGCCAAAAGTATCTAATATTTTACTCCCTTTGTCTCATACTCTCATTTTATGTGGTTTGTAAAGTGGTTGAAAAGTAAAAGTTGTGGTTTGAGTAAAGTAAAATGATATGAACCATGTATTTCTTGCCAAAAAAACAAGACATTTATTTCAAGAAAAAGTAAAACACATAATTCGGAACCAAGGGAGTATATGTGTATTGTTTTAAGTTATTTTCATGTAGAACTGCACGCGCATATTCTTGTTTCTACCTTGCTGTCAAGACTAATATCGCTATATTATGATAGCTACTATGAGCCCGTTTGGTAATATGAAAATCAGCTGAATCGGCTGATTTTGCTGAAATTTATGAAGTTCTAGCTGACATAGCTGGATTGGCTTATTCTGTTGTTTTAAGAAAAAATTATATTTAAAATATATTTTATTAATAAAATAAAGAAAAAATTGTATGTAAAAATAGCTAAAATGGTCCTCTATAGTAACTATAGCTAATACAGGCAGAAAAGTGACTTCAACCTTACTTTTTCTTATTATTACACAATTCGGCGCGCGAAATCAAAGGTTACGTCTGTGGTAAAAAAGTTGGCTGATAAGTCGAAAAACAAGATTACCAAACGGACTCTATATCATACGTAGTAATTATATTAGATGTTTCAGTATTAATATAACTAGAAAAGTATATATAATGTTAGAACTTAGAAGTTATTTTAAATCTTAAAAGTTAGTTTAAAAACAGTTTAACTATGTTAGTTTTATGCATTACAGATTTACAGTATGTTTGCTTTAACGTGTTATGTTAGTTTTGTGCTAGTTTTATGCTAGGAAGCACGGAAACGTCAAAATGGCCCAAGGTTCCGCTTCCGAAACGTCCCGGAAACGGGAAACGTCCGGAAACGCCACATCAGCCCATAGAAACGTTTCCGGACCAAAAATTAGAAAAAAAACGTAGCGGCCCAACCTAACCTTAATCGTCCGCCTCCAGCCAGCTTCGCCCGGAGATCCAGTTCCGTCTCGCCTCCAGCCAGCTTCGCCCTTCATCCTCGCCCTTCGCCGATTGCAGCCGCCAGCCCGCCAGCCTTCGCCGATTGCAGCCGCCAGCTGCCAGCCCCCCAGTTAATCACCCTTCGCCCTTCGATTGCAGTTGTCTGTTAGGGACCCGGTAGAATAAGAGTAAATAAGAAATGTAATAGATAGAGTAGTATGAATAGAAAGGGAGTGGGCAATAAAGAGTAGGCTGTTTTCTGACTCTAAGTCTTGTGGGGGGCTCCGGCTCATTTGTTACCTTGTTGCCTGTGTGAATAAAGTTGTCATTGAGTTCTTGTGTAGATTCTGTGAATTGTTGTTAAATTGCAGAGTTCTAACATTGGTATCAGAGACTTCGATCACTGTGGATGGTACAGAGGCACGCAAGGATGGAAGCACGAGTGGATAATCTTTACTCTGCGCAAATGGATTTACGATTAAGCAAGTTGGAGAAAAGTCAGAATCAATTTGCGGAGCTATTGGCAGCAGCGCAGGCGAAACTCACGACCTTGGATAATCGAGACCAGAACATATCCAAAAGCATGTCGCATACTTCGCATTCAACGCATCGCACCTCAGGGCACAGACATGCGAAGAGTCGATCACATCTTTCGAATTCTTCGCAAGGCTCAGATAATCATCATCGAAATAAGCGACGTTCAGCTAACTCAGAGGAATCGGAAGACCAGAGGCGTCGCATAGGACCTGGAGAACAATCGAGGAAGATTAGGCCCCTTCCGATGTCTGACACACAAAATTCGTCACCGTCATTCACCAGCTCGCGGTTGGAGTCACGAACTGTTTCCCCTAGTTCGCAGTCGCGAACAGTTACTTTTGGTTCACAATCGCGAACGGCGTTGCTCAGTTCACAGACATCGTCGCATCAAGAGGATCAATTGGAATCATCGCAGTCACCAACTTCCTCCCTCTGTTCGCAATCGCGAACAATCTCTTACCATTCGCGTGACTCTTCATCGCGACTGAAATCTAGAACTGTTTCTTTCAGTTCTCAAGTGCTAACGCCAGCTGTTTCTCAACCTGCGAGAGATTATTCCCAGTCGACAAAGAATACCGGGTTGAAGTCCGCTGAATCTGTTATCAAGAAACCGACAGCAGACAAAAACGAAGAGCTATCTACAGTAGCAGAAGGACCTAAAGCTGGCACAGTTGCTGGATTCCTAAGTCGTTCACAGGTGTCATTTATGTCAAGAGAGGGATGGCTGGGCACTCCATCGTTGACAAAGATCCAGAGCAGGATGCGAGTTTTGGTATTATGAATACTATGGGATATCAACAGGAAGATATAAAAGGTATGGAAAACATGGATTCAGATTCTAACTCATCTCCAAAAGATGTTTTTATCGAAGAAGTGATCATTACTCTTGGACTAGAAAACATGACACACCACGAAAAAAAGATAGATGACAGTGGAAGGTGTAGTCTTGAGGTTCCACTTGGTGAGAACAGTTTATATGCAATTGCAGCAAGCTCTGAGAAGTTTCCAAATCTTTTATTTTTCCCTATTCAAGTCGATATTGCAATTAGAAAGTACATTCTAGGGACTGCCATTAATCTGGTGCAAGAAAATATCAATGGGACTGTTGTCTGCAAAGAGAAATGTGGTTCATCCGTCTACGTTGCTCGCATACATTGGAATGGAAAAGATCCAAGTACCCCTGATTCACCTACCAACTTGTGGGTTGGCATCTTGACAGGAGAGCTCAAAATTACATATTCCTTAAATAAGAAAACAGTGGGAAAATTTGTGGAACAATATATTGAAGCCAAGGAAAAGGTGAAAGCGAAACCAGGTTTGAAAATGGAGATGTTTTTTTCTGATGATGGATTTGCTTACCTGCAAGTAGACCAGCTTTGGAAGTTTTACATGGGAAATAGTCCTTCCTGTTCCTTAGTTAGGAGAACTGCAGCTGGAATATTGTATCTCCTTTCTTACTTGTTAAAGCCTTTAAGGCCTTCCGTCTCAAATGAGGAAAGTAAAGAATTAAAAGAGGAAGAAGTTGAAAGGTACAAAAAGGAGTTTGCATCCAATACCGTATTAGTTTCAGATGATGGAAACTATGAGGAGCTGCAGAAAAGTGAAGACATATTTTTTGCTATAGAGTGCTGGAAAGAGAATGAACCGGATGAAACTTCACTACAGAATTCTTCTGTTACTGAAAGTTCTGTGATCTTAAACGATCTCGTACTGAAGTCCTTAGTCCATCAACCAGTCAAGTATTGGGAAGGGAGAGGTGCAAGGATGAAGAGGAAGCAGAAGATCTTGGCTGCTTCCCATCGCCCACCTTGAGGGCAAGGTGGATGTTTAGGGGGGGAGATATGTTAGGGACCCGGTAGAATAAGAGTAAATAAGAAATGTAATAGATAGAGTAGTATAAATAGAAGGGGAGTGGGCAATAAAGAGTAGGCTGTTTTCTGACTCTAAGTCTTGTGGGGGGCTCCAGCTCATTTGTTACCTTGTTGCCTACGTGAATAAAGTTGCCATTGAGTTCTTGTGTAGATTCTGTGAATTGTTGTTAAATTGCCGAGTTCTAAACATTGTCGCCTTGTCGGCTCTAGTATTAAACTGTGCGGGAGTGTGCGGCTGTGAATAAAGTACTCCGTATAAAGTTTAGTGGATTGAGTTGCTTTTCTTTTTTTATTGCTTTTGTTTAGTTCAGTCATTAAAAAAGTTTATTTAAATAAATAAATTTCTTAAAAAGTATAAAGTTTAGTGAATAAAGTGATTTTTATTGTGCTTTTTCAGTCCATTATTTTACCAATAAAATGTAAATGTAAAAAAAATTATTTTCTCTTCATTTTTAGATAAGCTCTATGGATGTATCTGGTTTTATTACTAATACTTTAGTTTTTAGTGCGACGTTTCCTCGCCGTACCCGTACCCTTAATTTTTGAGATTAAGGTTTCCCCGTTTCTGTCCCCGTTTCTGTTTCCGTTTCCGCACCGGTGCTACTTAGGTTTTATGTATTACAGAGTGTTAGTTTTATATTAGTTTATGTTTAGATTCCAGTATTAGTTTATGTCTACAGGTCATATTTATACTTATTATCTTTTTATGTATTGTGGCGATTGGTGACGCCTTATATGCGCCATCACTATGGCCACACTGAACTGCCTTGGCCGCAAGGTGGTCGCCCCATGACAACTATGCTATTGAGGCAACGTGTTATATTGTTCTCAACATCTCAAGTTTCATTAAAAGATTAACGTTCACCAAAGCATACCAGCAGTTCTCAAGTAGCAGTAATGTAAACCAAATGACATGGATCAAATATGTGCACAAAATGCAGGAATTCATATACAATAAGAAGCACAATAATATAAACAAGCAAATAAAGTTTTCAGCAAGAGATTATCTTCAAAAGTTTAAATACCTCGGGCAATACTTTGACAAGCTCAAGAAAACTTGGTATAAACTCAGGATGAGAATTCATTCCATCTCTCAGCCAATTTATTATGCCACCATCTCCCCAATCTTCAACAGAAACGTGAACAGCCAATGCAGCTACAGCAAGACTGATCTATATTATCAAGAAACTTTAGTACTGAAACATACAGATAAAAATTAAAATCAGAAGTATTCCTGAAGAATCTAAGTGTTACCTGAGTTCTAACTTTTGGAGGACCTTTATGAAATGTTTTTAACAACGTCTGCATCCCAAAATTAAAAATTAAAAAAATGAAAGAGGCAATCACAAAATGTTAGTCATCAGCTATATCCATTATGTCTTTAGTACAAGTTGCAAAAAGAAACATAGTAATGAATCTAATGATAGGCACTAAGATTTTCTCACTCATGAAATTATCCGTCAACAACTCTTTTCTCTAATCACCGCAGATCTTCTGATTTTTTCATCATTTGCAATGGAGCCAAAGACTCACTATTTTTTGGCTTGGGAATATGATGGAATAAAGCAAAATGGCTTACTAAACTATATCCACTTCTTTGTTATGAACCAGCAGCCAGTCCATGCAATTTTTGACACGATTTTCACTATGGGTCATCTGGAAACAGTCTCTTTGTGCTTTATTGCAGGTGTAAGACTGCGTACATCCGACCCCCCTTTTCCCATCGAAGGTGTGGGAGCCTTTGCGGCACTGGGGTAATGATGATGATGATGACTTCAGATCTTCTATTGTGTTCTATGTTTTATCACCGCAAAGGCCCAAACATCACAACAACTAATTTTGCCAACTATGGAATATAAGAATTAAAAGGGGAAGGTTTGTCATTTAGAGTTAATAGCATTAAAAAAATGATTGAACTCGTTTATTCCTTATTTCAGAAAAGAAAAACGGATTGATTAAGAGTTCAGAGTTGAGACAGTTTCTTTACAAGCATTTAGGCTTTACACAAACTGGTGACAAAATACTACACACACATTATTGCAGTTTGAACATAAGTACTTTCTTACAGTGCAAACAACTTTTAGTATGTGAGATTAAATGGTAAACATTGCCCTATCAAATGGTGCAACGTTTCTACACTATAGAGAGGTGATACAGCAAATTCTCATAATGCCAACACATAATGGAACACTCACATTTAAAGAATCGCGAAGTGGACGAAAGGCTTCAGATGGCAGTTCTTCAAAATCCCGTTGAACCTGAATAACATAATTTTACCAAAAAAGGTTTACAGACCGAAAGGCATAGGAAAACTCATTTCGGAATATAGTGGAATATAGTGGATTTAATTTTACCAAAATTAGTAAAAAGATCACCTTGCTTCTGAGAGTTTGTGAACAGAAAATTAAGGTCTCTTGATTACTAGAAGCATCATGAAGCAAATTATCAGCCACCTAACAAAAAAACATCAGCAGTAAGTGTGACTGATCTCAACAGCATGTTGCTGCTAAGTCCACTAACAGCTATATTTTTCTCCTCGAGTAATGCTTATTTATCTTTAATTTGATAGCATATTCATTTATTGAAAGAAAAATCAATGTTAGGTCTTAACAAAAGTTTTGTTCCCATATAGGATTGTAATGAGCCAGGTTGTTAAAATTGGTATTCGAGTCGCAAAACCATACAACTTTACAACTCTAAACTAAAAAACTGATAAGAATGAACGCAGAACCATATATCCATAAAAGCATGAAAATCGTAATAGGATCATAAAGAATCGCATGGAGTCACACAAAATAGTAAAAGAATCGTGACAGAAACATGGTAATGAACTTTTAATGAAGAAGATCGGAAAAACATTCAAGATGAGTATCAATGACTCTTTGTTTCAATATATATTTTTTGTGTTTAGAATATCTTAGATGCTTAGGGTTGAGGCCGTTGAGCTTTACCTTATTCAAAATTTCAAATAGATTGTAAACTTTGTTTGTGACGTTACATGTATAGTTTTAAGCTATGAGTTGAGTTAGTATTGTTAATTTGTTATCTTGTGGTGCTTTTTATTTTTCAGTTTTGGCGAGTTTTGATAGAAGTCATAGAACTTTCATAAAATCTTACTGTTTACAGTTCAATTTTCAAAACCTGCTACTGTTGGGTGGTGGAGATCTAATCCACTCAAATGGTGAAGGAAAGATGTTCGGTTGCTTGGAAGCCGAAGATAGTCCAGTTGCTTGGGGCCGAAGCTAGATTGCTTGGGATCAAAGAAAGCCCATTCTCTAGAATTGTCTTCCTATCTCTATAATAGATCATTAGTGAACCCAAAATACATATCACCAGAAATTGTAAAGCGTTCTCAGTAACAAAACCTCTCTAGTTCGCACGGTGAACTAGCCAGTTAGTCTGACCGGTGAACCACTTTAAATTATTGTGTTCTTTAGTTCTCGCATCTTACAATCATGTGTGTGAGTTTGTTAAATCCTAACAACTGCCAGTGCAAAACATGGAGGTCAACATCGTGATTGGTTTCGGCATCTCACCATCTAGTTTCTTGTAACTTGACAGGAAAGGTAGATGTGTAAGCATGTGCTTTTATCTAATTGGGTGACGGCTGTCGAGGACCATCTACGAGTAGATGCTCTTAGTTATCAATTGATTTGATGCCAACTAGAATGTCCTTGGACATTTTTGTTATCTTGAACAGAGTGGATGTGATTCTAGGAGTGCCTTGGCTTGCAACTTTGGGGGATGTCTATTTGAACCGGGCCAAGATGAAGTTGGAATTTAAGGTGGCCTTAGGAATTAGAATTGTAAAATTTAAGGGTGGTTTATCTATGTCTCCCACGGTGTTAGTACTTAGTAGTTGCTCAACGCAATTACACTTGAAATTGCACCTTGAGGTTTCTTCTTCAAATATATATGCCTTTTGGCCAGCATACGCAGCGAGGCATAATGCAATAAACTTTTAGTGTTTAGTTGAAATATTTGGGTAAGCCTCGATTTCTAATGCAAAATTTATTTTGAAACCTCTATTTCGATGTTAGAAAAAGTTGAGTCATAGCATGTAGACAGTAGACCATCTCTTAAAACCAGTATTCAGAGTTCAGAGAACAGAGGACCAGATCAACTGCATCTTCTGATCTTCATCCACAATTAAAAATGTCATTGGCTCACCATTCATCGTGATAAATTTTCTTGCTGCTGTGATGCTGACAGCACAAGGAAAAAAACATAAGCAATTGGAGATAAACCACTCAAGGCAATTTGCCACACACCCACCAAAAAACCTTGGGTGAGTGGATGAGTGTAAATTTATTCATGATTAATTTCATTTTCGATACCAGCTTTTCATACAAGTATTGGCATCCACTGGAATTTGAAATTATTTTAAACAATTTAAGACTGTTTCCACTTGAGTACTCCGGAACAGGAAAGAAAAACAAATAAAGACGTCATATCAGTAAAAAGGTGCAACCATGTGCATAAATAGCTATTCGTTTACACCTCATGTACTATGTAATCTTACAGGCAGCATCAGTCGATTACCCAACCCCAAAGCACAATGAAAACTGGCATGCTAGTCAGTGCCTCCCCCCAATTAAGTACAAAAACTAAAAATTCAATTGCAAGCTGCCTTTGTGAAAACCCACTATGGAAATTTTAACCCACAACTAACCTGAAATTTTTAATATCATCTTGTTTGAACAAAACAAATGATATGGTGCCAAAACTTTTATTTACACCTAAATTAAAATTTCAAATCTATAGCTACGAGCGTGTGAGCATACTGAGCAATAAATTTTCAATTTTCTAATTCTAAGCTAATTATGTACTCAGATAAATTTAAAAAAAAAACTTTTTTGAAATTGAGCATTGGAAGGATGACTTTACCACGAAAGTTTACCAAGGGTAGTCCGGAAGGAGATATACTGATCGTTTAACAAAAGTTTCTGTATCAAACCTGCCATGCGTCGATGGTGCGTTGAAAGTCTTGAAGCCATCGATCAGCTTGCATCCGAACGGAGTCATCAGGGTGATGGTATAGTGCATTTAGGGCTTCCTTCACAGTGTTCTGTAGCTCCATCTCGAATCGCCTCCCCTCCAATGCCAAACCCTCCTACTTCAAACATACAAACAAATACGCAAATATATGCACTTGATCTCAATATACTTGTATGCAGTTGCTGTTTTGTTGTTTGTACCGAATTTTCAAAGTGGACGAACTGAGGTATGAAGAAAAGGGTAGTCTGTGTTTGGATTTTTGGAGGGTTTTGGCGCTTCCGTTGAGGGTTACGATCTGATCTAGTTCCGGATCAGCCAGAAAGAGGCCCCATATGATGTTTTGAAAAAAATAAAGTAGGATTTAAGTTCCTTTTGCCGGAAACTTTCGATTGATTTTAAAATGAGGAGAGAGTCCTTATAAGTCTTTATTGATTTTAAAAGAGTCAAATAAATCTTTATAGTCTCAGTCGCCATTTGGAGAGGTTCCGGTGCAAATTTCAGCTAAAACTTCAATCGGAAAGGCATTCAAATGAAGTCTTGAAGACAACTGCGCTTTTAATTGCGCACTTATCTTCAATACTTCATTTGAATGTCTTCACGATTCAAGTTTTAGCTGAAATTTCGTATGAGTAAACTAGACTTGATGAATAAGATGCTCAAAAAATTTCATCAAAAAAATTCACCGAGAACCGCCCCGAATGGCGACAGCCAGACAGAGACTCCTATATAAGGACAGACCATTTTTATGCAACTTCGAGGACCAATCTGACTCTTACCTCATCTCTACAATTATATAAGCATGAATGTTGTTAGGGGTATAACTGTCTAGATAAAAATGTTCATGTCTTCATCTGCTTTGCTCAATTGTACCGACGGCATATTTAGTTAAATAAATCAAACATGTGTGACCGGGTAAAGGATTACACCGTAAGATTTGCCGTTAATCTCATACAGTCACACGGAGTAATTAATCCTCCGTACGTTAGGACTAAATCCTTCCTCTCTCGTTTGCCCGACCCTCCCTCTTCTGGTTTTCAGTTCAACCAAGCACGCAATAAAATTGATGCACCCACATGCGGTGCACTCAAATATAAATTGTCCATGAGTGTTGTTTGCTAATCTACCTCGTCTTCTCTCCCGAAGGGTAAGTAGGTGCATCCCTTAATTTTGTTAATTTGATAAACTTAAGTCTTAAGTTTGTGAATTTGATAAATTGCTTTAATTTTTTGTTTACATAGCCATGATAATTTGTGAAGATGTGCTCATAGTTCGTGGTTTATAGCTTGATCTGAGGTCTAAACCAAGCTGCTGCTTCGGCTATGTTCATAAGGTGTAAGAGTGTGGCGATTAATTCGGTGGTCACCGGGTTGGAGCAGAGTGCCACGCTCCAGACCGCATCCGGGTCACGTAGACAACCGCCGTACAACCCGATAAGAACAACAACAGTTCATCCCTTTTGAATTGTACAAGGCGTCCGATTGATTCTATTGTCAAACCGATTAGTAAACACATACAATCAACATCAATATCATAATCAAACAAATGCGGAAATAATAATATGTTTGATACTTAGCCACACATGGCAAAACACGGGCATGCAGGCCCCAACTGTTTTAAAGAAAACATTGTTCGAAAATCCATGAGCAGTTTACAAATTTGAAATAAGAATGGAAGCGCGGACCACGTCTTCCTTCTTGATCAATCACCTTAGGCAAAGGTGCAGGTAGTAGAACTCTAGCCTTAACCTGAAAAATGTGAGGGCCCCCGGAGGGGTCAGTACTCCATAGAAGTACTAGTGACAAGCAGGCTATATGAAGAATAACTAATGTTTCAGACACGAGACCCAAAAATAGGGTGATATATATATATATATATATGTGTGTGTGTGTGTGTGTGTGTGTGTGTGTGTGTGTGACTCATCCACCCGATGACATACTGTATATATATTTGTAAAATACTCAACCCGTAGGTCATTTCATTTAAAAAGTCTTTTAGAGATAAAGTTCTTACCTGACTTTTCTCACTCCTTTCCCGGATGCCTAGCTCACAAGCTACATTTTACATTCATAATATCCTACCGAGTTTTAAGAGCATTTAGCATCCCGGGGATACTCTACCCCAACCGAGTTTCAGGATCATTTACTGTCCCGGGGATACTCAACCTCAACCGAGTTTCAGGATCATTTACAATCCCGGGGATACTCAACCCCAACCGAGTTTCAGGATCATTTACAGTCCCGGGGATACTCAACCCCAACCGAGTTTCAGGATCATTTACAGTCCCGGAGATACTCAACCCCAACCGAGTTTCAGGATCATTTACAGTCCCGGGGATGCTCAACCCCAACCGAGTTTCAGGATCATTTACAGTCCCGGGGATACTCAACCCCAAACTTATTCCTTACCAAACCCTAACCTGGATATGGCTAACCTTTCATTCCTTTAACTATGTACAATATCTAACCCTATAGTCATATAACCATCCTTAGGAACCAACGTGGGCGGGTCCCACCTGAACGGCCCACATTAACCTACTCAAAACAGTCCATTTTGAGCATAACACAATACTCGATCGAGTACCCACCTATACTCGGTCGAGTACATGAGACAGTAGCCCGTAAGGCCAATTTTTGGTGTATACTCGATCGAGTACCTACCCATACTCGATCGGGTATAGAAGACAGTAGCCCCTGGGGGCAAGTTTTCAACAAATACCCGGTCGGGTATTTGCTAATACCCGGTCGGGTATAGCAGTTGACTTGGCGGTCAATGACCGTTTGACCACCCAAACGGAGTCTGATTAACGTGAAATTTTACATGCAAGTACTCTTTGACGTCCTTAATCCAAAAACACCTATTTGGGTCCTTGGAACATCATACATATCAATTTGTGATAATTTCACCAATCAAACCTATAAATCATGCTTTCTAACTATGTTATATTCTTTAACATAGCATAACACATACTTTAATACCATTAATCAATCCATAAAACATATTCTTGATTAATTTATCTAATCTCATGCCTCACGAAAAAATTATAAAGCATTAAGCCGTCTTCTCACCTTAAATAAAGCTTATGAAGTTCTAGCCTTCCTTATTGAGCTCCGACGAAACTCCGACGAACTTCAACGAACTCCGGCGACAATTCCGGCGACCCTTTCAACTCCGTGAAAGTTCCTTGAATACCTTAGACAAGTTAATAACAAGGTTTTATCATCAAACAACCCATACTAATACAAATAACCTCCAAAAGATTATTTTCCGGCGAACCGGTCACTTTGGCTTCTAAGTCCGTTCTTGGACCTAGAACCACCTTCCAACCCCTCATTCTACACTTCTAAACATGTAGAACAATACTAGGGGTCCTTCACATGCTATGTAAGTCATATGATAGGTTAGAATCAGAGGAAAAGTTATTATAAGGTTATTACCTTAACCCTCCTCCCTTTTCCTATCCTTTTTCCTCTTTAATCTTCTCTTTTGATAAAGTGCAAATACTTGAGAGGCGGTGTTACACAGAGAGCGGAGGTTTCCTACCAGTCTTCCAGATGCAGAGCATCGAACGGTGTTCCCTCTGGCGTCCAGGCGAGTACCTTAATTGATGGTGGCTCCACTATCGAAAATCAACCCGCGCAAAACGTAACCCTGAACACACATTTTCTGTTCCTCTATTAAGTTTATATTCAGACAAGATGTAGGACAGAACCTTCCCACTGATTTATCTTCCTCCCGCTCCTTTCCTCCATGATAGACCAATTAATCTTATTTATCTGAAATTGTGGATTCCTATTGCCGGTTTAGTAAATCCAAACGAGGTATGCTTTTCATTTGACATCTTCTCATGTATATGACTTTGGTTTCTGTGTTGATGATATATTGCACTCTTTAGTATAAAGAGCTTTTGAATTTCATACCAATTTCGCTCCAGGGTTATATTAACGAGATCCATAGATCGAGATAATTTTTCACTTCAATTTTAGTAGCTTTCAGAAGTATCTGATTACTTATCATATGTGTATTTATGCTCCGTATATACATAACCTACTTGGGTAATCACTAGGTCAAGATTCCTTGCTTATTGATTACTTCTAAAATTCCTACAAGACAAATTCAACCAGCATATACCTCGGTAGAGGAAGAAGCAACAAGAAAAAGGAAGTGGTAGCTACATCTGAACCGACCCCATCCCCCTTTTTACAGAAAATGGAGATATGAATTGATATATTGATTGAATCCGTCGGGACTGATGGGGCACGAACGATCTCCCTTGATCAATGGGTGGATTCAAGAGGCGCTCAATTTCTTCTTTCACCTCCTTCATTTTGACCGGACAATTGGATGCGAATCTTGCTCTACCATCTCTTTATTTCAAAATAAATAAATGATGATTCAAGCGGGATTCAGCATTTTTTAACATTTGAAGTGTTTTTTTTTCTTTTCTTTGCTGATTCCTCTCAATGAAATTTGCCATGTTGCACTAAGTTACTTACGGATGTATGCACTTAATAGATTGAAGCTGTGGGAGAATCTGTAACGGATTAACCCGGAACACCATTTCTGGGTCCACCACTTCTGAGATGCAATCAATAGATTGGAGCTGGGTCCTCCCCTTCTCCTTAGGGAACCATATGGCGACTGGAAAGAATTTCATTCTCCTATCTTTAAAGTTGCTGTAACGGATTAAGCGCTAGAACACCCGAATGTCCTTACTCTCAAGGCTACATCCTTCACCAGATTAAGGAGGAGTTCAAGCCTCAACAACTGAGCTTATCCATGCGGTTATGCACTCTTTGAACAGGAATCCGTTTAATCCGAGATTTTCCCGAAACAAAATCTTTGAAAAGTGGGTTCCCCTCCAAGGCGTGAAAAAGGGAGAGATCTCTATTCAAATCAAACGAAGAGTTCCTGAAAATGAGAAGAAATCGAGCTTCGGCTCTAAGTCTTCCGTAGCTAGAGCACGCCATAATATTTCTAACCAGGTAATGGAAGCTAGGCCTCTGTCATTTTTACATAACTTATACATAGTAGTATAAGTTAAAAAGACAGAGCTTTGGATCTAAGAAGTTTTCTATACAATTATGAGATAATACTTTAATTTGTTTTCTATTTTTAGATATATAAAAGATCAAACTGATGCAAATAGATGGCTGATGAGGATAATGATGCTATGCTTTACTCCCTTTGGGTGATAAGGTATTTCTAATCCTAGCATACAAGTTTATTCAAAGAATTGTTTTAGTATGAAAACGAAATCCCTATTCATAGTTTTGCAACTATTTTTGATTGGAAGGGTTTATTTTACTGTTTTTTATAAAATGGAAATCTTTCTATTTCCTAATAGCTGGACTATTATGATTTATTTTCATATGAATACCTTGTGGTTCATATGAATCCCTTGTTCTTTGCGGAATTCTATTAATACAACTTATTGTGGTTCATTTTGGGTTAGTGTGATGATTGTTTTATTGTTGTCATATTTGCTTTATTTAATTTGTTGGTGCAGGTTTTGTTTAGTTAATTATTTCTTGCAAAGGGATTCCATTCCTCCTTAGAGAATGCATACAAAGAAAGGCAGAGTAAGGAGCAACCATAAGATTTTTATCTCTTATGCACTGTTTGGTTATCTTTTCATTGATACCGAGCTCTCTCAGTTTATTGCTGCTGATAAGCTACGTTGCAAGATCGACAAAGTTGCTGCAATGTTAGAAACAAACTGCCCTGATGCTAAGAATGCCCTATACCAGGCCACGACCACCATTAAAGTATTAAACAAGGGGATTTCTTGTTGAACCGAATCCAAAAGCTTTCGTGAGTTATTGATCTTAAAGGCATTATCCTCTTGCTCTAGCACAACCATTCTAGATGTAGTCATTCACCTCCCCTTGAACATCGAAATATGGTTCAATTTTATTCTGTAACAAAAGAAAAGACTCAATCTGATTCCTTTTGTTTTTGTTTGTTTGTTTATTTATTTTTAATGAGATGCATTCAGAATTGTGCTACGCGAACGTATTACCACTTATCTTACTCTTCTAAAAAAAATACACTAATCAAGTTCAAGTAGTAAAACAATAAATTGATAGTTACTCAACCTAAACCAAGGAATTAATATCCCTACAATTGTCTTGGGCATTACCACGAACGCGCAACGCGCGTTATAAAACTAGTTTTAAAATATTAGTCAAATGTTTTTTATTTCTGGTGAGGGTTACGATCCGATTTAGTAGGATTTCAGTTTTTTATTTCTATTTTTTGTTCTCCAATTTTCTGTTTTCATTTTCCAGTTTTTCTATCTTCAATTTTCTGTTTTCATTTTTTAGTTTTTTATTTCCAAATCTGAAAACATGTTCATCAATTGTTTTCACCTGGTTATGTGACTGACCTGAAGACTTTAAGTACAATCTCATTCCTAAATCAAATGTAGTACAACTCAAGTAGGGTACTAGGTCCCATGTATAGGAAAGTCGGGATCAGAACTGGCCGGTCCCGATCGATCTCAACGACTAGTTTGACGAATTCTTTTCCTATTGATTGACAACTCAACGGCTTTTTAAAAAATTTTCACTTTAAATCTGAGATTGAACCGCCGGGTCACTGACCGGTCCGAACATGAACCGTCGGGTCGTTGACTGGATTGGCCCGGGACCGCCCGGTTGTCGATCAGGTCGTCGGGTCATTAGCCGGACAAGATGGGGACTGTCGGGGCATTGATTGGACAGGACGGGGACCGCCGGGTGGTTGCCTAGATAGGACGAGGACCATCGAGACGTGGATCGGACTAGACGGAGACCGCCGAGTCGTTGACCAGACGAGATCGGATCGGACTGGACAGGGGTTGTCGGGTCGATGTGGACCGGACTGGACGAGGAACGTCGAGTCTTCGATCGGACCGGATCAGGACTATCGGGTCGTCGGCTGAGCCAGACTGGAGCAGGATTGCTCGGTCGTCGACCGGACAGGGACCATAGGGCCAATGACCAGACCCGGCCGCCGGATCGTTGACCGGATCAGATAGTGACCGTAGGGTCGCTGAACGGACTGGAACTGGCACCGAAGCGGGACCAGATCCACCACTAGACATAAGTATGCAAATTAATTAGAGCAGCACTGCAGCATCCGCGTTTTCCAAATTTGGAAAACTAGTAAATGTCACTTCTCTAATTCATTAAGGAAAAGAGAGACATATCTCATTTTTTGGTTTAGGAAAAAGATTTGGTAAACGCATTTTTTCGTTTTCCTTTCTCCAGTTTCCAACAATTTTCTTTGGTAAACACGTTTTCTGTTTTCACTTTTCTAGTTTTCCGAAAAACTGGAAAATATCTCTGTTAGTAAATAGGCTCTTAGATTTTAAAATAATATAGCAAGCTATGTAAAACAACCATTAAAATAATGGAAAATTCTTAGTGTACATTATTTTTACACAAAGTGTACACAAACACCACTAGTTTTATGTGTACACAAGCAATTCGTTTAATAAAGGGCAAGACTTGTGTTAATGCGAACAAAATAAGATTTTAACAATGGGTAGGTAAAATCCATATAAGCTCACGGTAAATAAAATGGCTAAAATAAAACGTTATAATAATTAGTGAAGTTCCAAATCATTTGATTAATGTTAAATCATAGCTTTTCATTCAAATAAATCATGTTACATGTCAATTGAGTGTCTACATCTATCGGATTTCATATCACTTTAAGCTGAAATCGTCATCCGAACATAGCCTTACTTTAAATATTTTGTTGTACTCTTTATTAGATATTTAGATAATAAAATGAGTTACGTACATATATATTACCAATAACTTAACTTGGCGAAAAAGTGACCAATAATAACAAAGACATACGGAGACCAGTAAACAAAAGATGGAAATGGCGTTGTTGCCCCCCCCCCCCCCCCCCCAAACAGTTATGAAGAGAACAAATAGATATGCTCAGTTTGGAGGAATTATTGGAAGAAATTGATGCTTGATCGCGAAGAAAACGAACATCATGTTGGAAAGGTGTATTAGTAATGTGCGGAAGTGGGAGACAGTTAATCTGAGTCCCAAAGATCCATTTAAAAAGATAGGAGGAACGTATGATGAATGTGAAGTGAAGGCTAAGATATTATTTTGAAGATTGATCAATGTTTATAAATTACTTGTGCATATTTGTTTACGGTTTTGATTGTTTGAATTGATTGGGATACATGGCAAGTTGATAAGTGACTATATGATGGAAGAGTATACATTATACACTAATGAAGCTGTAGTAACTCTGTCTACCTATGTTACGACCATTGGTAATTATTTAACTTTGTTATGACAGATAATTACATTCAATAATTTTATATATAAATACTATTTTCTATAGTAACTCACATATCGAATGATGATTTTGCGTTGAACGTGAAGCTAAGTCTGTGTGTACGCAATATAGATACCTTAAATTAGTAACTTTGCCACATAAGGTAGTAACTTATCGCACATATAGATAGTAATTACGTTTAAGAAATAACTACTATCTTTTCATAACTTGGAGATTGAAATTTTACTTTATAGTGTACGCAATGAGCGTGTATAATAACGTACATATTCTATCAGTAACTCACGTTTAGTTGAGAGAATAAATGCATAGTATCAATTACTACCTCCGTCCCGGTGGACTTTGCCAAGTGCAAAGTAGGTGAGAAATAAGAATAGTAAAAACCGTGTGGTTGAGATTTGTGCAGTGGAGAGAGAAATGTGCAGAACCACAAATTAGTTGTTTTAATAGGAAAGTGACAAAGTTTTTTAGGACAACAAAAAAGGGAAAGTTGACAAAGTCCAATAGGACAGAAGGAGTATATTCTTTGTTCCACTATGTCATACTGCAATGCCGAGTTGCTTATATAATAAATGTGATTGCTAAAAATGAACAGTACCGAACGAGTTTAGGTCTAAGACTGAACTGAATCGAACCGTTTCAATAATCACAATATAAGTACGGATTCGGCAAAATATTGAATCAGACAGAACCATGCCCACCCCTACTTTGGTCTGTATGTAATTTATAATCGTCCAAGTTTTAGGTGCTCCTGTCTATTTAAGGATGTTTTTACTTGGACTGTAATTCGTCCCAGACCAGACCAGACCAGATCAGACCAGATCAGATCAGACCAGACCAGTTCAGACCATACCAGACCAGATCAGATCAGACCAGACCAGACCAGACCAGTTCAGACCATACCAGACCAGACTTGGATAGTTATAAAGATACAAAGAAACTAGACCAGACCAGACCAGATCAGACCAGATCAGACCAGACCAGACCAGATCAGAGCAGACCAGACCAGACCAACAAATTACGGTCTGGTCTGCATCCTAAGTTGATCTGCAATCTTAAATCCCTCCGCTGCCCTCCCTCCCCTTTTAAAAAATCCGACGTTGGGTCGTTCCGCTGCCCCTCCCTCCCCTTTACCGCACGTCTGTAACTTAGACTTCGCCATTTTAGGGAACGACCAGTACCATCTTCCTCTTATAGAGTACAGGGACTGCTTTTGGAGTAATAGGGATGGGTAAAGAGTCGGAGATTGAAACTCCGTCGTCGGATATAGCCATACCCGACGAATGGTCCGACGCCGCAGAAACCATAGCCCATAACTCTGTCTCTTTGCCCCCACCAGTCTCCTTGATTTGCGGCCCCAAGAATTGTGGCAAGACTACGTTCTCCCGCCACCTTCTCAACGTTCTTCTTAAAAGGTCCTTTTTTCCTTTTCATTGTACTAACCTTCGCATTATAATACTCTGTATTATTATGTTGTGAATCGTTTTTTGCCTTTTTTGTGCGCTGTGTTTAAAGTGAGTGAAACAATTTGACATAATAATTGCAAGTGTGAAGTGTTGTTTGAGCTTTAAATTTCAGCACAAACATGCGTGTAAACTTACTTGAACTTTTGATGTAATAAATTAAGTGACACGCTGGAAATGGTCTGTGCTAGCATTTTTCTAGTCCAGTCACGTGAAATTAACAGTGGTGCGTGGAAATGCTCTGAAGTTGTTAAGTTTTCTTATTGAATTGAGTCAATTGACTGCCGATATCTTTATAGAATGTCCTTCCTTATCACCTATATTTTGTTGCTAGGGATAATGGAGTATTTGCCAGTCATTTGAGATTATTGCTTGTATGTTTTCAATAGTGAAGAGTTAATTAATGGGAGGAGATGTAGGGACATACACAGGCAAAGCTTTTGCTAGATGTGGAGTTTTTAATCTTTTATGCCCTTGATAGTTGATAGCACTCCACAATGTTTTAGGTGTGGAAGTTGTCACTTTCTGATAAGTGGTAGGTTTTGTATCATTTGACGTTATTATTTTTTAAACATGAACATTTACTTATTATTATTGGCCTTTCAGGTACAAAAAAGTGGCTTATTTGGATACTGACGTTGGACAATCAGAGTTTACACCCCCTGGTTTTCTGTCACTCACAATAATAGACAAAATATCTGCTGGTATTCCATATACCGAGTAATATCATTATGTGAATTGATGCACACTACTGTTCTGTGAATAATCTGCAGGCGTGTTAATAGTATACTTTATTGTGTTCTTTTACTTTATTCCCAGATTTGACAATTCCATGCCTAAAAACACCAGACAGGTACTTGACCCTGAACTTTGTTATAAAGTAAATCTTACATAAGCTATGCACTTGTGATAGTATATACTTGGGCACTTGGCTGCAAATTAAGAAATGTTGTATGACTCAAAAATCCTACAACAACAACAACATTATCCAAGCGTCGCAAAGGCTCAGTTGTACACAGCCTTACCCATGTACTAACTACCAAAGCACATAAAGATTGTTTGCGGATGACCCATGATGAAAACCACCTTGAAAATTGCAGGGACTGAGTGCTGCTTCATAATAAAGAAGCGCATACAGTTCACTGAGATGTTTTTCTTTATGACTCAAAAATCTTAAAGGATGAAAAAATATGACAGTGAAATATTTCGGAGATGAAGGTCACATAACATCCTTGTAAGCGTTGATATGAGAATTGGTTGAGGCATACCCCTTGAGGCTCAAACTAGAACCATTGCTTCAGGCACTCACTTGGGCTTTATTTTTTTTAAAATGAATAATGTCATTTTGGTTATTTAGCCACCCATGGACTGGCCCGGCTATAATTAATTAGAAGTAAAAAAGTGAGGAAAGGAGACTTACATATGTTAAGACCTAAAAATGCGTATGTGAATGCTAAAAGAGTAAAGTGGACTTGTAAGATTTTGGGTTGAACTAGCTAATTGATTAAATCCAATCATTTAGTGTGGAATGTGGACCCTAAGTGCTTTAACGGCCAGTTAAGTAACCCAACTTCTATCAGTAGTATTGAAACAGGTTTTGGCCCACTTCGTTTATTGATTGTTTGTGTGCAAGTCTAACCCCAACTATTCGTTCTCCAAGTGTGTCGCCTCTGCATTTGAGTTTCAGTTTAGGGGGACTCAAATTGCAATTACGCAACCAGTTAGATTCAAAATAACGCGGCCGTCCACTTTTAGGGAGTGTAAGACTTAAGACTAGTGCCACATTTAAATACTAAAGAGAGTAAACTGTGTTTATAAGACTGGATTAACTTGCGCAATACTAATTTTTCATTTTAAATTTTCTCTCTCAGATGCTATTTCTTTGGTGATATTTCATCGAAAAGGGACCCAAAACTCTACCTGTCATATATTTTTGCCTTGTACGATCATTATCGGGAAAAGTATTGCATGCATAATAATAGTAGTAGCGCTTCTAATGGTGAAATGCCTGTTGTGATTAATACTCCTGGCTGGGTAAAAGGTTTGTTTTGCTTTGTTTCAAATTCATTTATGTCCATCATTTTAGCTTATTCTTTTTTTTTTGCTTGATTTGATAGAAGTATTTATGCATTGCTATGTTTCTATTGCAAGCCTAGGCATTGGCTATGAGTTACTTGTGGATATTCTGAAGTATACATCTCCTAGTCATGTCGTGAAGATTTGCATATCTGCACAGAGTAAGAATCTGCCAGAAGGGGAATTTTGGTTGGATGAGGGGGAAGCTCCACTAACAAACCTAATTGAGATCAATTCAGCTCGTCAGGACTCCTTACAAAGATCGTATGTTCCTTCTTTAGTTTTAAAAGCATTATTAAAATATGCTGAGTGACGAATTACTTCCACCTTGATTTGTATCCTGTTGTGGTCACCTGAAAAGAAAGAAGATTAGTTAGCACTAAATGCATCACCTCTTCTATAATATGTATTTCTATGTGTTTTTTAAGGATCTTGGTGGGAAAGGATGCTCCGTTTTTTAGAGACCTTCGGATCATAGCTTATTTTAGACAGTGTTTTCCCAGTGATGCTAATATCACCACAACCAAGGAACTAGCTCGCACATTAGCTGCACACCCCCCTTACCAGATTTCTATATCAAGCATCACAATTAAGCACCTTCACTGCCAGGTTTGCTCTGATACTAATATGTTTCTATGAATGATCTGAAGAAATTGAACTGGGAGTTTTGTGAATGACTTCTCTTTTGGTTGAATGGTTTGTTTTTTTGCACCCTCACATTGTTTTTGTTATTTATTTCACAAGTTTAAACAAGCAAAAGAGAGTGCTGATTAAGAGAGATTAAGGAGATAAACTTTAACTTCTCTGATGAGTGATGATGCACATTATATTTCGTGTTAGGTGCCTAAGAGTGAGGTTTTCTACAGCTTGAATGCGACCATTGTTGGCTTGGCAGTTAGTTCTGTAGATTCAGAAGACATGCCTCACTGTGTTGGTTTAGGTTTGTTACTCAAAAACTTTGTTTTATTTTCTTTAGGGATCGAAGACTGTTTCTAATAGGAAGTAAAGAGGCATTAGCAAATAGAATGACACACACACACACACACACCCACACACCCACCCACCCACACACACACCCACCCACCCACCCACCCACCCACACACACACACACACACACATATATATATATATATATATATATATATATATATATATATGTACACACACACACATATACGGAAAAGATCCTGTCCAGCCGGAGCCCAGAGGGACAAGATGCTCTGTCCGCCACCGTTTGGGGCGGTTCCCGGTGGATTTTTTTGATTTAATTTTTTGAGAATGTTCCTCATCAAGTCTAGTTTATCCACAAAAAATTTCAGCTAAACATTCAATCGGGAAGGGATTCACATAATTTTTTTTGAAAATAACTGCGTTTTATAGGTAAATTTTGGCGCAGTTATCTTAAAAAATTTATTAGACTGCCTTCTCGATTGAATTCTTAGCGGATTTTTTGTGTGGATAAACTACACTTAATGAAGAGCATGCTCAAAAAAATTCATCAAAATATTCCACCGGGACCCCCCAAATGGCGGTGGCCGGACGGAGCATCCTATACCTCCGGCTGGACAGGATCATTCCTATATATATAATCATTTTTATAATCAATAATTAATAATGACGAGGTGGCATTTTTGTAAATATTTAACAATAACTGCAAAAAAAACATTTGAATTTTGGGTAATTATGAATATGACCCAAAATTCACATGGGGAGGGTTCTAGTGGATTCACATGGGGTCATATTCATAATTACCCAAAATTCAAATGTTTTTTTTTGCAGTTATTGTTAAATATTTACAAAAATGCCACCTCGTCATTATTAATTATTGATTATAAAAATGAATGATGAGAATTAGAAGTTCATATTTTAAATTGTGTTCTCATTAAGAGGGGTTCTCATAAGAACCTCCCCTATGTGTGTGTGTATCTATATATATATATATATAGAAAAGTTCAGGAAGGCAGTCGGGAAGGCAGTCAAATAAAATTTTGAAAATAACTGTGTTTATATGTATATTTTGGTGTAGTTATATTCAAAAAATTATTTGATTTCTTTCTTTCTTGATTTTTTTGCTGAAATTTGGTGGACATCATCTACATCTCATGAGGAACATGCTCAAAAAAATATCAAAAAATTCATCAAAAAATTCCACTGGGAATCACCTCAGATGGCGGCGTTCGGTCGACGATTCCGGTCAAGAAGCCCTGACCGGAATATTACTCTACATATATGAATATATGTGTAGAACTAGGTTCAAGTGAGAAAATGATCTTGGAAGAGAATTCAGAATGAATCTGGACCCTTAGATTGTATTATGTGAAATTCAATGTGCTTTAGGTGAAACTGAATTATGTATTGGGTGAAATTGTAATGTATAGCACAAAGGGTACCAAAAAGTTGCATTATGTGTAGTTGAATTGTGCATTCGGTGAAACTCAAATGTGCATTAGGTGAAATTTAAATGTGCAGAATAAAAGAAACAATGCAATGACATTTTTTGTACCTTTTATTGTGCACATTTCAATTTCACCTAATACACATTTGAGTTTACCTTTTATTCTGTACATTTCAATTTCACCTAATTCGAATTTCAGTTTCATTCGAATGCACAATTCAGTTTCACATAATACAATGTAACGGTCCAGATTCATTCTCATATTTATCTCTCATGGAAGTATGTTTCAATAATTTATTTAACTGGCTTTTCTATTGAATTTTATGCTGAAACTTTGTGGAGATAATCTACACTTGACGAAGAATATGCTCAAAAAATTTCATCAATAAATTCCACTAGGAAGAACCGCAAACGGCCTTGGCCGGACGGTGGCCTCCCGGCGGACCGCCTGAGGAGATCTCCCCCTGCTCTCTCTATATATAGGATTCGATTCCACTGGAAAGTGTAAATGGTTTTACCTTTGGATCAATTTGATGCACTATTGTGTTTAACTAATGAACTTTTTCGTGGAGAGAAAAGTTTGGTTTATTTTTCTATTGCCACCACATTTTTATTATCTAGATGACTGCATTGTTGGCATATTTAAAGCCATTGGCTATCAAGTCTTATGTACCAAATTTATTACGTAGTACTATTTTTCTTGGGAAACACTTTTCTATCTGAACCTAAGTCTATATACTTATACTTGTATATAGAGAGAGAATATGAATAAATGAGAATGTGATCTAATGAAAGAAATGAGAATAAATCTTCTGCATTAGATTTGAGAATTGTGCTCTGTCTAAAATAGAAATGTGCACCGCCGTGAACCAGAAACACGTTGACATTTCTCTAAATATAAGTGCACTATGAACTGTGCATTCTTTGAAACACAAATGTGCACCACCATGATTAAAAAAGTGTACCGTTTTACATCATTCTCATTTCTCACTGGAACCGGGTTCTCTCTGTCTGTGTGTTTATTAGTGTTAATAATCTGGAAGAGTAAATAGAACAAGACTCTCAACTCTCAAGAGATAACTCTCCAAGAGCCCCGAAGTAACTCTCCAGCAAAAAGGGAGTTCATGCCCACAACCATGTTGTACAACTGTGTAAAACTTTTCATGCCACGTCTAGAAGAGGATTCACTTGTAGTCTACTAGGTCAATATACCATATAATTAGCTGATAAATAAATTAGTTACTAAATCGAATATGCTAATAATAGCCCCACCTTGTGCTAATTATGTTCTTGATTGACTGCTCATATATTGCTCTTATTGAGTTATTACTACCCTGATTCTCTGTTGTTCTGGTCAAGATCTGTATCTATTCCTTAACTGCACTGTAAAAAAGCACTTTGCTGATATTTGATCCACCTGGTAGAAGATACTTTTGGATATCTAATTCTGAGGGACCTTTTTCTAATTTATTTTTTTGTTCCAGATTGATGTCAAATAGAGGTTTCAAGTTTCAACAATTAATAATTTGTTCTTTTTGTTCAATAATGGATCAGGAATTGTGAGAGGCATTGATACCTCCCGACAGGTCCTTTACATGATTACCCCTGTTCCACGCGACAGTCTGGAGATGGTCAACCTTTTGCTGCAGGGGTTTATCCAAATTCCTACTCCTTTATTGCAAGTGAGTTTTGCCCACTTCTTGTATCTTGACAAAAATTAACAATCACACAAGGAGATAAGAAGGATATATTAGGAAAATGTTAGATGCACAATAAGAAGCAAACATGATGAAAATATCTTTAATGTTGCAATTGAGATTTTTCTAGATGATATTAACTGGGGAAGAGATGGCACAGCGACTCCATTCACTCTTTGAATGCACCCTATTTCTTTGGCATTGCCTATTTTCTTCATTCATCTGTGCATCAAGTAAACTCGTTTTAAATGTTCTTAGAAGCTACTGTACAATTTTGTTGTTAACCTTGCCTAAACATTTGTGTCATGAACTTGTTAGGGTTTAATATATATAATTTCATGTGGGTTTTTTCAGGTGCAGGGCTGTATATCACCTTACATGTCTGCAAATGCATTGCCGGCATGTTAGGAAATTATTAGTGATGCTGCTTGTAACAGTGCGCACTACACAACTTCTCTTTACCAACTTATTTTTTACTAACTTATTTTGTATCGTTTTAATGTAATGTCTCTAAAGGATAAAGTAAAAAGTACTATCAGAGGATTGAACTCCTAATTAAATACTCCCTCCGTCCCATAATTTACTTCCAACTTTCCCTTTTCGTCTATCCCAAAAAGAACTTTTTCCCGTTTTGACAAAGAATTTGTGGTTCATAGCAATTCTTACACATTCTTACACATTTCTCTCTTCTCTGCACAACTCTCTACCACACAATTTCCACTTTCTTAATCTGTGTGCCATTTGTACTATGGAAGTAGGGACGGAGGGAGTATCTTATTCTTCATCCTTCTCTAGCATCTTATATGGACAATCTCTATTCTTGTTGTCCTTATTTCTTTAATGTTACTTCCAAATCAGTTCCAATCATACAATGTCATCTCATCTGGTCAACTCCATATGTGGTTTGGAAAGAGTTTTCTGTAAGAAAGGATTGATGGACGAATGTAATGATGAAAAATGATCTAAATCTAATAATATAACATTGCGTATGTTCCTAATACGATCAGTTTACTCATACAGTTAAATTGCAAATTTGTCCTCCATGTTTCCCTCATGGAACATTTGCCCTTGGCAATTTAGCATGACAAGTGTCTGCCTTTTGCAAATTTATCCTCCATGTTTCCCTAATGGAACATGTGCCTTAGCAATTTAGCACCACAAGTTTCTGCCTATATTTGTAGATTGACCATATGAAAATAAAAACACCATTGTAAATATAAAAAAAAAGAGCAGAAAGAAGCTGAATATGCTGTGCAGGAACGATAATCATTGAATATAAAAGAGCAAAAAGAAATTGAATATATTATACTTGGTAGTATAATATATTTATCCTGTTGATTTATGTGCTATGTAGTATTGGTATAAACATAAATTAATTAGAAATAGAGTATGAAGAAGAATAGTAATCTGAGGAACCAGAGGTGGACCGTGGGTGATACACTGATACAGCATGTAAGGAAACTGCACACTTCATAGTAGGCATGGACTTGGGCCGGGCCTAGGCCCAGTCGGGCCGCCGGTTTGTAACTCATGGACCCGGAACCGGCCCGAGGTTTGGACGGGTCCGTTTCGGGCCGGGCCACCTGCCCGGGTCACGGGTTCAGGCCACCCGTCGGGCCGGGTTGGGCCGGTTAAAACTAATTTTTTTTATATAATTTATACTTTATAGTTTTATACAAGTATTAAAAACAAACTTCAAGTGCATTTATTTGAAATGAAATAGGAACCACATTTGAAAATTAAGAGAAACATACAATATGAAATACATTTTGTAAATTGTAATCAATCGGAACTTCCCGCACCTCCTGATCCTTTGGTTTTGTCACATGACTTAATATGCTTCATTGATTCATTGTCATCCCGTATCCGCTTGAAACCCCCACGCTACTTTTTTTACGCACCATTTGCAAGTTGCGTACCACATCTTGGTCCTCGTGTCCTTCTGCTTATCAAAATTATACCGTATAATGGCATATTGACTTTCCATCTTAAAAATGGTAGATATAATAATTCTACAATAGATGGAGATGAAAATGGAGAATGGAGATTAGAGATTGGATGTTGGAGAAGATGTGTATAAAAATGTTAGAAAATAAGAGTATTTATAGAATTTTTTGTACCCCACCCCACCCCCACCCCCAACGGCTCTTTGCCTCTATTGAATTATTGATTCAAATTTCAAACAACCAAACTACCAAAGTGGCTATATAGCCGTTTGGGGCTTTTGATTTCAATTTTTTTTATGTTTTAGTTTGAATAAATTACATAATGTAAAATTAATTAATTAATTTTATGAATTTAGTAAAAAATGCTACATATAAAAAATGAACGTATATTTATTTGAAATATGAACTACATGCTTACAAGTTACAATTGAGAATTGAAGGTAAAATTAAAACATGAAATAAATACTAATCAATCATTCAATCGGAATCTCCGACATAGGTAGAGCTAGGGGTGGACTCGGGTCCGGGCTTAGACCTGGGTGGGCCGACGGTTCAGAAGTGGTGGACCCGGGACCGGCCTGGGTAACCACCGGGTCCGGGCCGGGCCGGGCCGGGTCCATTATTAATTTCCTTTTTCCCTCTTCCTAATTAACCCCCCTCCCACCCCAACCCCCCAAACCACCCCAAATGGTCCAAAATACCCAGCCCAACCTGAAAATTAAAAAAAAAAAATTGAAAAAAAAAAATCAATTTTGGGCCGAACCGGGCCCGGGCTTGGCCGGGTCGGGCCTTGTTTTGGGTGACCCGAGCTCGGACCGGAAACCCACGGGTCGGGCCTACCCGAACCGGTCACTGACCGGGCCATCGGGTCGGGCTGGGCCGGAACAGTACCGGTCCCGGCCGATTTCGGGTCGGGCCACCCGGTCTGAGTTCATCCTTAGGTAGGGGTGGACTCGGGTCCGGGCCGGGTCCGGTCCGGGTCCGGGTTGGGCCTAGGCCCGGGCGGGCCGGCGGTTCAGGAATGGTGGACTCGGGACCGGCCCGGGTAGCCATCGGGTCCGGTCCGGGTCCGGGCCGTGCCGGGCCTCCGATTTGGATTTTTTTTTTTCCTTTCCTAACCCCCCCACCCCCCACCCTCCCAAACTCCCCCAAACCCATCCTACGCATCAAGCCCAACCCGGGTGGAACCCCAAAAATGAAAAAAAATAAAAAAAATTCAATTTGGCCCGGGCCCGACCCGGCCGGACCGATTCACCAAATTTAAGACCCAAGCCTGGACCCGCCGTACCCCCCGGGCCTAGGCCCGACCCGGACCCGAGAACCGGGCCGGTCCCGGTCTCGCACAGTAGCGGGCCGGTCCGGTCCACGGGCCGGGTGCCCCGACCCGAGTCCAACCATATCCTTAGGTAGAGCCACCCTCGGTTGTACATTCATCCATAAAGTGTTGGGATGAGGTGAATTTCTTGAGCTGTACGAGCCACTTTCAACCAATCGTGGTAGCATATAAGCATCTCAAGATATTCTGCGCTCAACCTCGTTCTTAGGGATGGACTGGTTCCGGTTCGGGCCCGATCGGGCCTCACTTCATGAAGGGGAGGCCCGGAACCGGCCCGGGTAACCCCCGGGTCCAGGTCGGGCCTCGGTTCTATTTTTTTTTTGGCTTTTCCTAGTTAACCCCCAACCCTCCCCCTCACCCCCAAACCAACCCTAACCACCTCAAATGGCCCAAAATACCCAGCCCAACCCAAAAACTTAAAAAAAATTCAAAAAAAAAAAATTGGTCCGGCCTGGGCCCGAACCGGCTGGGCCGGTTCACCTTTTGAAGGGCCCGAGCCCGAACCGCCATCCCACCGGGCCGGGTGGCCTGAACCGGCCAACCAACCGGTTCACCGTTCCGGTCCGGGCCCGCACAGTAGCGGGCCGGTCCGGTTCCAGACCGGTTGGCCCGGCCCGAGTCCACCCCTACTTGTTCTACATTGCGTACTTTTTCATGAAGTTCATAGCGCTTCAAAGGCCTTTTCAAATTTGAAGGGGCGAAAACTCGAAAAGCATACGATTTTGAACTTATAAAGTGGGCAAATTATATTGTGGTACCGGTATACCATGTGCATCCTATACCGGTACCACATACGGTGCCTTTTTCCCCTTTTTGAAGAATTACGCACGTTTCTTTTCTTTTTCCTCTTGCCCTCCAGGTTTGTTTGGACTTTGGAGAACCATTTCCTCTCTTTATTTTTCTTTTTTGTTTTCTCCAATTATTTTCACCTCCATGAAATTACTAAAAACTAATTTTGATTTTATTTCTTTCTTTAACTAATTAAATTAAAATTGAATTAACTTTTTTCTTTATCAATTTATTACGGAGTACTAAGTTTCTTAATCCACATAAAATAAGTACTATCAAATTTATTTTTGGTGTAATATTTTTTTCATTTATACACTTTTTTTTGTAAAATATTTTTCATATTCATACATTTCTTTTATAATATGGAGTATATTTTTGATCTCTTTTATATGTTTGTAGTTTTTTTACGATATTAAGTTTATTTATTTCGATTTAAATTTGATAAAACATGAGATTACATTTTTCATATGTGTGAGTTACGTTACAATTTCTGGAGTTACATTTTATAGTATATGAAGTTACATTTTCTTGTCCACGAGTTACATCTGTTTATGGGTGAGTTACACCTTTCTATGTGTGAGTTACATTTGCATTTATCTCAACAATTTACATTTTGCATACATCGAAGTTAAATTTTCCATCAATGCGAGTTATATCTTTCATAACACGAGTTACATCACAAAATAAACCCATGCTATTGAAACAAAAAAATTCTTTTCTTTTGTAAAATAAGATTTTTTTGGCAATTGTTTTTTGGAATTTTCTCTCTTTAAAACATTTTTATGGCCCTAATATTAAAAACAAAACATATTCACTATTTACGCAAATTAAATAAAAAATATTAAACTCCTTGTTTTCAATGTTTACATTTAATATTATATGAAATTACATCTTCTTATGCACGAGTTACATCTATTTATGCATGAGTTACATCTTAATGTACGTGACTTACACTACGAAATTAAATCTGGCTAATGATAAAAAAATGATTTTTTAACTATATCATTTTTATAGCACTAATATTAAAAAAACTTATTCACTATTTACAAAAAGTAATTGATCAATTAGTATCGATTTTCCATTAAAACCAATGTTTATAATATATATATATATATATATATATATATATATATATATATATATATATATATATATATATTCTATTTAATTATATCATTTTTATGGCCTTAATATTAAAAATAAAACATATTCGCTAATTCAAAAGTAACTGAGTAATTAGGATCAATTTTTCATTGTTTACATTGAAATCAATCTAGTTTTTTCTTATATTTCGTTTTAGATGACTTACATTTAAAGTTGACTCAAGTTACATTTCCTATCAATGTGAGTTTTTTTAAACGGGAGTTACATCACCGTGCTACTGAAATACAAAATAAAAAGTTACTGTTCATCCGTGGGTACTGTTCATCCGTATTTTATCCCTGGGAGCATGATGCTCATAGTGGGTCGATACCACAGTATACGGACTGTATAAAGTGTCGTGTTTTTCAATAATTTATTTAACTGATTTCACGATTGCAGTTTAAACTGAAATTTTGTATATATGTTCTACACTTCATAAAGAACACGTTTACGAAATTTTATAAAAAAATCAATTCGGAAGGCCCTTAAACAGGATCAGCTGGATGGTGGTTCTGGTCAGGCACACCTAAGGAGAACTGATATAAGGAGAGAAATGCGACTGATTTTGGAACGTTAGATTGAGTCATTCTGCATTATGTGAAACAAAATTGTGTACTTGAATTGTGCATTAGTTTAACCACAAATGTGCACATTTGAGCTTTGCATTGTTATAACTATAAATGTGCACATTCTTGAACCATAATGTGCATTGTTTTGGAGCGCTTTCATTTCTCGCGTTAAAAGGTGTTCCCACCGGAATTAGATCATACATATTGGATCAAATTAAAGCACAATCTAAGGAGAGAAATGAAAATGAATCTGAAATGTTAGATTTCAGAGTGGTACATTATTTTAGTAAAAAAATAGAACTTTTTTGCACATTTGAAACAAATTACACACATTCACATAAAAGTATAATGTTGGATGTGAGTAAGATTAATATTTCAAGCTTCAAGACAAAACCCCATGAGAAGAGCAAAAGTGTTACAAGTATTCAAAGAAAATGTCTCAAATTTTTTGAAGGCACATGACATAAAGGTAATTAAACTGGTGAAACAGCAATCCTTCCAGAAACCCGATCAAGATCTTGCTGCCCTTTGGATGTGATCTTCTTTCCACCTCTTGGCTAAAAACCAACCATCTTCATTGCTTGCAATAGATGTAAAATATGACAGACAATAACACCGTTGCTCTTACAAAAATGATGTGGGCGACTTCCATTTCTTTTGTTACCTCCATAAATTATTTGGAAGGCACCAACTCCAAGACCCCCTCGTCGGTAAATCTTTTTGACCATGGATGCGGATCGGATGTAGCACCAATTAGGGTCATAAGAAGGAAGCTATTTCAATTTACCAGATTTCACAATATTAGTCCACTCTAAGGTGAACAAAGTAAGCCTTCACAAATTAGTGAGGATAAATGTCTTTCACAGTTCTGGGTGCCGCCATTCCTTGGATTTCTTATCGTCACCTTCAATGAGAATTAGGATTTCTAGACAAAACATTGCAGGCTCTAGGGGGATTAAATAAGAGGAACATAAAAGATAAATTCCCAATACCATCATAGATGAGTTGATTGATGAACTTGGTGGTTTTATAATTATCAGCAAGCTTGACCTAAGAGCAGGTCATCACCAACTAAGGATGAACAAAACAAAGAGGATGTTCATAAGATGAAAATCAAAATACATGAGGCACATTACGAGTTTCTTGTAATGTCCTTTGGATTAAGTAATGCATTAGTTTCATTTTAAAGTTGGATGAGTTTAGTATTCAAGTCATTATTGAGGAAATGTTTGTTAGTATTTTTTGATTGCATACTAGTGTACAACAGAAACCTTTAAGATCATTGGAAGCATTAAAAATGGTATTTCGGATCATGGAGGAGAATCAAATGTATGCTAAAGCTTCTAAAAGTGCCTTTTTGATGCCTAAAATTGAGTACTTGGGGCATTCTATCTTTGAGTCAAGAACTGGGACATACCCCAAAAAGGTTGATGCAATGACTAATTGGCTCGTTTGTATCTTTGGCAAATAGTCGAGAAGCTTTTTTTGGGATTTTCTAATTATTACAAGAAGTTTGTAAGGTTTTATGGTGCCATAAGTAAACCCTTGACAAATCTAGTGAAGATAGGAATCTTCGTTTGGGATAATGTAAGCCACCTTTGAAAAGTTAAACATTGCATTGACTTCTGCTTCGGTTCCTGCTCATCCGACTTCCCTAAGGTGTTTGTGGTTGTGACAGGTGCATAAAATGAAGGGTTGGTGCAGTGTTGATGCAAGAAAGTCATCATTTTGCCTATATAAGAAGATCCTTGAGAACTTAGAAACTACTCCCTCCGTCCCTAAATTTACTTCCAACTTTCCTTTTTCGTCTGTCCCAAAAAGAACTTCACTTTCCCTTTTTGGCAAAGAATTTGTGGTTCACATCATTTGTCTCTCCTCTGCACAACTCTCCACCACACAATTCCCACTTTCTTATTCACCGTGCCACTTTAATTTGGAAGAACATTTAGGGACGGAGGGAGTATATGTTTATGAGAAAGAGTCTCGTGCAAAAATGGAAGCAATATCTGATTGCTCAACATTTTATTATCAGAACAGATCAAAGGAGTCTTATAAATTAACGGGTTATTACAACAGAGAAATTTCCACTCCATTCCAACAATTTTTGCTGCCCAAGGGGCTGAAATAATGTATATATATGTGTGCCCCTCCTAGCCTCGGATTTGGAACAACAAGCTAAAGATAAATATGCTTTGAATGACCTCTTAACTACAATTATCTAGTTGTTGCAACAATATCAACTACTGGATAAGTATTCCTTCCACAATGGATTGTTGAGAAGAAATGGGAAGATGGTTATTGAAACTAATGCAACTTTGAGAAGAATGTGCACCATACTTCTCGAGTAATTATGATCAATTATATTTGTTCTACTAGAAGGGACACAACAAAAAGGTTAGCAATTATATCAGGAATTGCTTAGTTTGCCCAAGCATACAAGCTTGAGAATGTAACCTATTCAGATAATGTTTTCAAACTACATGGGTGGCCCAAGAGTTTGTAAGGGATAAAGATGTGACTTTCTTGAGTAAATTTTCAGGGACTATTCTCTTTACGTGAAACGGAGTTGAAACTCTCATATGCCTATCATCCACAAACTCATGGCCAAACCGAGGTGGTGAACAAATGTTTAAAAACATACTTAAGATGCATGTCTGATGACAAGCATAAGGATTGCAGCTTGTGGTTACCCCTAGCTGAATGTTGGTTCAATACTCATTTTGAAGCATCGGCTGCCATGACTCTATATGAGACATATATAATCAACCACCTCCCTTGTACCTTCAATATTTACCTGGAGAATCTAAAGTTGAAGTTGTGGATAGATCGCTGCAAAGGAGGGGGAAGATGATCAAAATGCTCAAACAAAATCTTAGTAAGGCTCAAGCAAGAATGAAACAAATGGTTGATGAGAAGCGGAGTGAACGATTGCTTTCTAAAAGAGATTGGGTATATCTTAAATTACAACCTTACATACAACAGTACAATTAAAGAATAATCAGAAATTAGCATCCAAGTTCTTTGGACCATTTCAGATTGTGGAAGCTGTTGGTGAGGTAGCATATAAACTCAAACTTCCTACATAATGTCAAATACATGATGTGTTTCATGTCTCACACCTTAAGAAATTTAGGGGTGAATACCTATGGGCTATGGCCAATCACATTCTTGCATTTAATGGAAATGCACACATCTTTTTAAATGGGTGGGTACCGACCCAGGCCCGGACCTGAACCGGTACCAGAGCATACCGGGGCTAGCACCGGGCTCCACTTTTCAGAACCGGTAACTCCCGGGCCCGACCCCGGCCCAGATCCATCCCTATTAATAAGGATGTTTTTACTTGGACTGTTTTCAGTCTTAGATCATACTATACAAGACAAGATTTGAAGAGTTATAAAATACATAGAGACTATACATTTATTAGACTAGATGAGACTAGAAAATTAAAATCAAAGTAGAAGACTTATTTATGGTTAATAAATAGGGAGTGAGTCATTTGCAAAATAAAATAAAATAAAATAGGGAGTCAAAAAAAATTACACTAGGCAGTTAGTTGATGTCTGGTAAAATGTCCGCCATGCAATTCCGTCCGGTGCACGAGTTGTGGAGCTTCAAAGCTGTCTGTATATATCTCCAATCCACGTCACCATCTGATCCTCTTTGGCACCCTTTCGAGTTTCGATGGGAATGTCACCTTTCTCGTCTTCTTCCCTAATCAACCTACACCACACATTGCGTGAAATCTGAAGCGAGGGGTCATGAACTACTGCAATTCAAGGATTCACTCACCCACGGCCAAGATCATGATCTGGGGTTACCTCGGTTTTGTTCTGCGCGTTATTGATGTTTTGTCTCCCCCAAAAGATTCAAAATGACAACGCTGTCGTTCAGATGTTTCGTCGAGCAGAATGTGGGCAGACACGGGGTTGCATTGATTTACGCTGTTCTGGAATTTGTCATGATCGTCTTGCTTCTTCTTGACGGGTTTCTGGCTTTCTTCTCCACCGAATTCGCCAAGCTTTTCGAATTAAGACCCCCCTGCGTCCTATGCACCAGGATAGATCGCTCACTGGTTCATCATAGAAACTTGACTTCCTATTGGAGTGGCTCTGTCTGCGAATATCACAAGAGGGGCATTTCCCCCCTCGCGTATTGCCATGCCCACAAGATGCTTTCGGATATCAGAACCATGTGCGAAGGGTGCCTTCTCTCCTTTGGAGGCAGCGCCACAAGTTGTGACAGGTACTACAAGTCTCTGGTGGGATTCCTGCATAAGGATATCGACTGTTGCTTTGCTGTTGACAACAAAGATCCCAGAATAATTCCACCAAGTCTTTGCCAGAGAGATTCTTATGAGGGAAGTAATTCTGTGATCCAGAGGTGCTCCTGTTGTGAGGAGCTTCTGAGGAGGACGAGATATGTGAGGAGTGAGTCTTTAAAAGCCCCCATGGCTCCTCCCCACACCCCTCAAGCTTGGATGACAAATACTGAGGAAATGGGCAGTCGTGACTTGCCTCTCATTTCTTACACAGATGAACTCAAGTGGATCTCCAATGGTGATGATGACTTGAATGGAGGTAACATCTTCAAAATAGCACACTTACAGTTTTCAGTTTTATTAGTTGTTGAATGTGTTGTGCATACCTGCTGGGCTGCTGGCTGCTCTTCAGGATTCCTGTCAACTCTTGCAAAGTTAATGGACATGAACGGGAGGGATTTCAGATATAAATTCTCTTACTAGTTTTATTATTTATTTATTTAGGATGATTATAGAATAATGACACCATATGGCTCAAATAAAAATATAGGACAAAAATGTGAATTTTACTGCAGAGTGCAGAGTGAAGGTGATTAGATTTTGCAGTAGCAGTGGCCTTGGTGATATTTCATTTTACTGCTGTCCATTACTTTTGTTTAAGGAGAATTTTAGGAAAATGTGACAAATAATGACATTTTTTTGACTAATACTTATAATATGGTGTTATGCTGCTGCAGCTAGGGAGACTAGTAAACCCACAACAATGCCATTGCTTCCAGAACCTGGGGCACTGCATGAGGAGGTCTGCAAAACCCCAAGCTGCAGCAGATTGAACAAGTTTTTCGGCGTACCTTTGTCAGATTCAAGTCAAGTTAGTCCTAGATGGTGTAATAATAAAAAGTCAAGAAAGATGTCCATTGATTTCCTCTCAGATCTCAGTGAGATGAATGCTGATACGAATGAAGGAGACGATGACATTGTATTTTGTCTGAAGAGACAGGTTCTTTTGGAGCGAAGGTCTCTCATGTCTCTCTACATGGAGTTGGATGAAGAGAGGAGTGCTTCAGCTGTGGCCGCGAACAATGCAATGGCAATGATCACCCGGTTGCAGGCTGAAAAGGCAGCTGTCCAGATGGAAGCATTGCAGCATCAGAGAGTGATGGAGGAGCATGCCGATTATTACCGAGAAGAGTTGCAAGTAATGAGGGATTTGCTGCTAAAAAGAGAGGAAGAGGTGAAGGTTCTAGAAACCGAGCTCGAGATGTACAGAGACACACAAGGAGCAATGATCTATAATATAGAGAGTGAAATATGCGAGGTTGATGCTGATGAAGATTATCAGAGAATGAGATCTCAATGCATCTCACCCTTTAGTGTGATATCAGAGTCCGGAAACCGAGTTATTGAAACCGATCACAATCGTGCATTACTTCCTGAATATTCTGGGCCACATGCGAATGAGGACTTGGAGGATTCGTCTCTAGAGACTGAGAGGTCTCGCCTTCTGTCATTGCTGTCAAATATTGAAAAGAAAATCAGCGTCCCATCGGGTGAAGGATCGCTTGTTGAAGTGACATCAAACGGAGTGGAAGAGCATGATCCTCAAGGATGGGGTAATTCAATTTTCTTTTTTAACTATTGTTGTTTAGTCGGTATGTTATTGCGGACAATGTTAGAGTTCCACATCAAAAAAATTCAGAGAAATGATGGGTTAATAAGACATGAGTTGAACTAGCTAATATATTGGGTTTCTTTCCGATGTATCAAGAAATGCTAATAAATTGGGTTCAATTTTTTAGCGTGATTTGATTCAAGTGCCTTATGACACAGTTAAGTGATTCCAATCCAATCACTAATTCGCTTAAGTGCCTGCAGGATATGAAAAAAATGGTTGCCTTGCTAGAGAAATGTCATCCATCAGAGAAAGATTGAGAACCATTGAAGCAGAGAGTGACTTCATAAAGCATGCCGCAATGACTTTGCAAAGGGGGGATGAAGGGATCAAGCTCTTGACAGAAATATCTGAATCTACGAAAGCTTAGGGCTCTATGAAGACATCGTCAGACCCCAACATGACTTACAAGTCAGTGATCCTCCCAAACCAATTTTGCCACTTTTTTGCTTGCTTTTAGAGTGTCAGCTAATTTTAGACGGTTATTTAATTCAACCTATGAATTTCATGCCACTGACAACAATATAGTAGTTGGGATGATGGTGGTGATCCTCCTAACCAGCAGTTCCATCATCCATCTACATTATCCCTTTCGAAGTAGTACCATCAAGTTCTCTGAAATATGCCTTAGAGCTGCATTTTTTACTTGAAATGACCACTGTATATGCCTTCAAACATTCTAATAGTATCAGATTTTCAAGATTTTAGCTTATTGTTTTCACATTTGAGATACAAAAATGGCGAATAATTATGGTACTCTCTATAGAGTATAGTTAATATTTACTAGGATTACTCAAGGAAGCAGACTTGCTACGTAAAGTATAGTTAATATTTCCAGTGTAATTAAATTTATGATTGGTTGATGGTACCAAATCAGTTGAGTTGACCGGGTGACGGAAAAATCGGGAGAGTCAAGCATCTGAAAGTACCAGGACGGAAACCAGAAGAGTTGCAGACGAAATCAGCTGAGCTGTCTCGCATCACAGCAAAGAGGGTCCTAAGATTTTGATGATGTCTTCACGTTGGGATGCGGTTTAAATCTAATGTCAAAATAGCATGATGACGGTTCAGAGTCTTCCATTACAAGTTTTCAGCAAATTCTGTGCAGCGAGTTCTTTTTGCGCACTGCAATAACACGATCTGAACTGTTGTGTATATAATAATACTACGCAATAATTTGTTTGTTTGTTTTAGTTCCAATGAAGATTATATGACGACTCATCAAACACTAATGCATATGCGCAGCTCCGAAATGTTCTGCAGCGGATGGCTATGATGTGTAAAATTTAGGTGGATACACTCATATACATAACATAGATTCATTGCTGATTTTACTTAATTCCCATATAAACTCTTTCATTTTCCCCATGTTTCTTGGTTATAAGGTAATTTTTCAGGGAATGTATGCATACACATAGCTGGGTCTGTGTTTCATTTCATGGCACGTAGTCATATAACGAAAATTATATTTCTCACCAAATCGACTTATGCCCAATGCTCAATGACACTATCAATTACTAGTAGTTTGTATTACACTTTTGAAAATTATGATCACTTCACGCTTGTTAGTTTTGTACTTCTGCTGAATATTGAAGGTTGTGGGTTTAATTTGATAGGTTGTGGCTTTTTTATAGGGTGATTTTGTTCACAACCCTCAATTTATTTGCTATTCACAGCCACCAATTATTTATTAATAAAAATACATCATTAAAAATAATTTAACCCTTCATATTAATACATTCAAATATAATCATAAATTTATAATGAGTTAAACACCCTTTGTTTATAATCACTTAATTTTACATTAATATTAATCATTTAAGTCTTCAATCACATTTTTTGGTTACAAGTCCCCAACAATATATATATATATATATATATATATATATATATATATATATATATATATATATATATATATATATATATATATATATATAGTAGTGTTCCGGTCAGGAATTCCTGACCGGAAGCGCCGTCCGGACGGCGTCATTTAGGGCCCTTCCCGGTGACATTTTTTGATAAAATTTTTATGGCATGTTCTTCATCAGGTCTAGTTTATCAACAAAAAAATTCAGCTAAAAACTCAACCGGGAAGATCGTCAAATGATTTTTGAAAGATAACTGCTCCGGAAAATACATATAAAACGCAGTTAACTTCCAAAAACTATTTAACGACCTTCCGGAATTCATTTTTAGCTGAATTTTTGTGTGGATAAACTAGACTTGATGAAGAACATGCTATAAAAATTTCATCAAAAAATTCCACCGAGAAGTTGGTCAAACGCCGCCGTTCGGACGGCGGTTCTGGTCCGGAATACCTGACCTGAACATTTGTGTGTGTGTGTGTGTGTGTGTGTGTATATATATATATATATATATATATATATAGGGATTGGTTCATGTGAGAAAGGTTCTCTAGGCGAGAAATAAGAATAAAATATAGCCTTTGATTATGAGAATCGGATGGTGATTAATTAACCATTATTAATCCTAACTAAAATGAAACGTGTGTTTTTAAAAGGCAAGTGTGCAGCCTCTTTAATAAAAGAGGGCATGAATGTAAAATAACGTGAAGCGGTTGGGATTCATATTGCAAGATTATCGGTGCAGGAGTTTCCATTTATCAGAAACTTACCATGAAACTCCTGCTTACCAAAAAAGAACATCGGTGCACGAGTTTCATTATATCGGAAAAATCAAGCAACATGATTTAGTGCAGCAAAAAGGTGTGAGAGAAAACCCTAGTGTAGAGAAAATAGAGAGCAAATTTGAAAGAAGAAGATGTCGAGCAAAGAAAAAAGCAATCTCATGGCAATGACCTGGTCAAATTGTGCACAACAAGGTAAGACAAAAAAATGTTGTAGTAAATTTTTTATGTGTTTAATTTCGAATGTATATCTTTGAGTTTGAATAGATTTGAAGCATAGAATGCATGGTGAAACTGAAATCGTGCACTGTTTCAGAGAGTTTGTGGATATATGCTATTGAATAATTTTTTTCATTCCACACATTCGAGGTGTAAAGTGGGTAATGAGGAAGTGCACGATGCCATAGTATAAGGTGCAAAGTAAAATGGTTAATAGAGCATATTAAGAAAACCGAAAGATGGGGATATATGGTGTTGAATATAATTAATTTTTTTCAAAAAACTAGAGTTGCAATGTGGGTAAAGCAAAGTGCATGACGGGATAGTAATAGGTGCAGAGTAGAATGGATCATAGAGCAAAGTATTCTACAACAATGTACATCGGAGAATACATATAATAGTTCATAAAGCATAGTATTTCACTTCTTCCTATTTTTTTCACTACAATGCACATTGACCATTATTTTGTGATGTGTGTTTTCCATTGTATTTTACATATGTCTTATTTGAGGCCTCTAGCCAATGATGTGCATCATGGATTATAAATCAAATGCATGACTTTGTGATCATTGTATGTCAATTGCCTTTCTTTCTTGTAATTGATCCACTTGTGAGTGCATTTTTTTGTTGAAGTTTGGAATTTTGAAAGTTTGAAGGCTTTGTGCACTAGTAAATGAATATGAGTGCAAGTGGTTTGTTGAAAAGATGTGTTCAGGGAAATGTAATATTGTCCAATATGTTTCTTTATTGAGTAATTGCAGCAGTACGTAATAGATATGGATAGGTGCCATACAAATAAGGGAAGACTTCAAGACAATGAAGGAAGGAGTAACATGTCACTTATAACTATGGGTATGAGGAGTGGAAGATTTCTTCCTTGGAAGGAAAAGTTTGCAGAATAGGATAAGCAGAAATGACAAGAACCAGAGAGACATCAAGAGAAGGAAGAAAATGTGGAATACATGCAAGTAGTGTTGGACTCGGGTCGGGCCACCCGGTCCGTGGACCGGCCCGACCCGGTTCTCGGGTCCGGGTCGGGCCTACGCCCAGGGGGTAGAGCGGGTCCGGGCTCAGGTCTCACATTTGGCGAACCGGCCCGGGCCAAATTGTTTTTTTTTTCATTTTTGGGGTTCCACCCGGGTTGGGCTTGATGTTTAGGATGGGTTTGGGGGGGGGGGGTGTGGGAGGGTGGGGGTGAGGGGGGGGGGTTAGGAAAACAAAAAAATACCCAAACCGGAGACCCGGCCCGGACCCAGACCGGACCTGGTGGCTACCCGGGCCGCTCCCGGGTCCACCATTCCTGAACCGCCGGCCCACCCGGGCCTACGCCCGACCCGGACACGGCCCGGACCCGAGTCCACCCCTACATGCAAGGTGTTGAAAATGATGACAAAAATAGTGATGATGACTTCACCACACTGCCAAAGTTATTCCCATTAGTCATCAAAGTTATAATGCAAATTTTCCCTTGAATTTGATTCAACGTGCAATTATATGTTGTTATCATATAATTGTGCATAAAACATGTATGATTTACATAGTACATTGATGCATATAAATAAAACATTTTCACATAGGGTTGTGGCTGAAATTTGAAGCCTAGTTGAAATTTGAAGAAGTGCAACAGTTAATCATAAATAATGCATCAATTACATGAAAGCAAATTCATTGATATACAATGCTTATAAATCAATGAATTTGCTGTATAAATCATAATGCACATTTTCGGCCACAGGGACCCAAAGTAGACATATTTAAAATGAAAAGGAATATCATATACCACTTCAATTATGGTGAAGTGAAATAGAAATTTAGGAAGAAGTGTAACAAGGGATGATAACAAATGCATAACTTAGATGAACCAAGGTTCACTAATATACAGTGATAACAAATACATGATCATGTTGTATAAGATTTAGGTTCAAATGAGAATAGTATCTCAGGAAAGAAATAAGAATGAAGAAGAGCCGTCCGATCTTGTGCTAATTCTCACATGCGGCTACTCCCTGTAAAGGCTATTCACGTCATTTGATTCTCAGGTAGCGCATAACGTACGAAGTTTTTTTTCATTTACGTTCTTTCCATAACTGTTTCAAGATTTCTTTCCTTTCCATCATTGTTCTATGTTTGGCTTCTTTCTCTTTCCTTTCCTTACCAAATTCTTTCGCGCTTCTTCTCAACCAAATTCTTTCACGCTTCGTCCCTGTCAAGCCGTTTCAAGCTTCAATTCTGCCATGGAAACCAGTTAGCATCGCTCCTCTGTTTTTTGTTATGTTGTCATTTTGATTTATAGTTGTTATGTGCTCTTTGTTTCTGTATTGTACGTTGAATGAAACTAGTATTGCCCCTTGAATGAAACTAGTATTTTACATAATGCATATGTTTAGTTCAATACATTCCGTATTAGTTTGAATGCAATCGTCTGGTGCACTTTTAGTTTGATTTGCCTTGTCAATTTGTGTGAAATTCTTTTAATTTTTTTTATAAGAATGCAGGTCAACATTTGATTCAATGCACTCTAATTTGCATCGTGATTTGTAAAAGTATTTACGTAATGCACTTCTACTTTATTTGTATTATATTTAACAATGTTTTGTTTACTGCACTACACGATTTATTTAGATGTAGATACATGTGTTATGTAATGCACGTTTTGTTTAAGTCATGTTTATGTGAAGAACTCTTCATTGTAGCTATCATCCCTGTCGAGACACGAGGTGTATTTCCTTGTGAGCGCACCTGATATGCAATCCAGCCATGGATAATAGTTAGCTTCAATTCTCTGTTCTTTGTTATTTTGCCATTTTATTTACATACTTTGTGTCCTCTTCATTTTTGTTATTGTTTATGATTTAATGGGTTTGTATAAATGTGAAAATTTAATGGCTGATGTGTTTGTATTTTCTATTTCTATGGGTGGAATGTATGTAAGATTCTAGTAAATTTGTGACTGAGAACTAGGTTCAACAATTGTCTACTTGCACTCCAATTTGAGCGATGATGCATACAAATTTTGTACGTAATGCACTTATAGTTTACTATTAGTCAATTTCAAATTTGTTTTGTTTAGTTCACTCCATTCTGTCTTATGATGCTCATACATGTCTTACATAATGCACTTTTAATTTATTGTATCTTTGAATGTATGTAAAAACCTACGCGAAATTATGAAATTATTTTAACCGAGAATTGAGTTCATCAATTTCCTAGGTGCACTCCAAATTCCATGATGATTCACACAAATGTCGTACATAATGCACTTCTAGTTTAGTGTTAGTAAATTTCAAATTGATTTCGAATAGTGCACTCCATTCTGTATTACGATGATGCATAATTGGTTATGTTTAGTGCACTTGTATTTTGACCGAGAACTCAGTTCATCAATTGCTTAGGTGCACCCCAACTTTCACGACAATGCGTACAAATGGTGTACCTAATGCACTTGTAGTGTACTGTTAGTAAAGTTCATTCTAATTTTGTTTAGTGCACACGATTCTGTATTACTATGCTAAAAATGTGGTAGATAATGTAGTTTTCCATTGGTTTGTCTCTAAATGTATATTTATGTGCATAACAATGTTGCTTCTTTAATTTGATACAAATGATGTTGATTTCAGTGCTTCTAGCTTCCGCAATTTGTTAACCTTTTGATGCTAATACAATGCACATTTCACTAGGATCCACTATGTATTGAGCATCTGAGTGTGATGTCGATGTAAAACCATGTGTTGGTATGTTGTTTAGAGACCTGCTAGATGGTATGCGGTTTTATGATGAGTATGCATCAATTTGTTGTTGTGAAATACCCACCTCAGCAAGTTCAAGATAAAGGTTGTGGTAGGAGGATCAAAGGTGACAAGGAAAAGACAATTGAAGTAATCAAGAAGAGTAAGAGACTACACAAAACATATAATCAGAAGGGGTATCACGCAGCAGGAATTGTCCTTTAAACTCGGAGAAATGATTGTAATTTGTAGTGAATGATCTGTAGTGTTTACTTCATTTTCAAATTATTGAATACTTCTAATTTTATTTCAATTATTCAAAACTATATGGTTTATTATTACTAAGGATCATTTACAGTTATATAACAGTGTTTACTGCTATGTATTGCATTATTTAATTTGTACATTTGTCTATGTAATTGATGCACTTTGTTATCATTATGTGCTGCATTTCTTGCCATTTTCTACCGCACTACAAAATTCACCGTAAAAGTGCATTATGAATTAGTGAACCTTGGTTCATCTAAGTTATGCATTTGTTATCATCCCTTGTTACACTTCTTCCTAAATTTCTATTTCACTTCACCATAATTGAAGTGGTTTATGGTATTCATTTTCATTTTAAATATGTATACTTTGGGTCCCTGTGGCCGAAAATGTGCATTATGATTTATACACCAAATTCATTGATTTGTAAGCATTGTATATCAATGAATTTGCTTTCATGTAATTGATGCACTGTTTATGATTAACTATTGCACTTCTCTAAATTTCAACTAGGCTTCACATTTCAGCCACAACCCTACGTGAAAATGTTTTATTTATATGCATCAATGAAAAAAAAAATCAATTTGGCCCGGGCTCGGGCCCGACCCGGGCGGGTCGGTTCGCCAAATGTGAGACCCGAGCCCGGACCCGCCCTACTCCCGGGCCTAGTCCCGACCTGGACCCGGACCCGAGAACCGGTCCGGTCCCGGTCCCGCACAGTAGCGGGCCGGGCCGGTCCACGGACCGGGTGACCCGACCCGAGTCCCACATTACTTGCATGTATTCCACATTTTCTTCCTTCTCATGATGTCTCTCTGGTTCTTGTCGTTTCTGCTTATCCTATTCTGCAAACTTTTCCTTCCAAGGAAGAAATCTTCCACTCCTCGTACCCATAGTTATAAGTTACATGTTACTCCTTCCTTCATTGTCTTGAAGTCTTCCCTTATTTGTATGGCACCTATCCATATCTATTACGTACTGCTGCAATTGCTCAATAAAGAAACATATTGGACAATATTACATTTCCCTGAACACATCTTTTCAACAAATCACTTGCACTCATATTCATTACTAGTGCACAAAGCCTTCAAACTTTCAAAATTCCAAACTTCAACAAGAAAATGCACTCACAGGTGGATCAATTACAAGAAAGAGGCAATCGACATACAATGATCACAAAGTCATGCATTTGCTTTATAATCCATGATGCACATCATTGGCCAGAGGCCTCAAATTAGACATATGTAAAATGCAATGGAAAACACACATCACAAAATAATGGTTAATGTGGATTGTAGTGAAAAAAATAGGAAGAAGTGAAATACTATGCTTTATGAACTATTATATGTATTCTCCGATGTACATTGTTGTAGAATACTTTGCTCTATGAACCATTCTACTATGCACCTATTAGTATCCCGTCATGCACTTTGCTTTACCCACATTGCAACTCTAGTTTTTTCAAAAAAATTAATTATATTCAACACCATATATCCCCCATCTTTCAGTTTTCTTAATATGCTCTATTAACCATTTTACTTTGCACCTTATACTATGGCATCGTGCACTTCCTCATTACCCACTTTACACCTCGAATGTGTGGAATGAAGAAAATTATTCAATAGCATATATCCACAAACTCTCTGAAACAGTGCACAATTTCAGTTTCACCATGCATTCTATGCTTCAAATCAATTCAAACTCAAAGATATACATTCGAAATTAAACACATAAAAAATTTACTACAACAATTTTTTTTGTCTTACCTTGTTGTGCACAATTTGACCAGGTCGTTGCCATGAGATTGCTTTTTTCTTTGCTCGGCATCTTCTTCTTTCAAATTTGCTCTCTATTTTCTCTTCACTAGGGTTTTCTCTCACACCTTTTTGTTGCACTAAATCTTGTTGCTTGATTTTTCCGATATAATGAAACTCGTGCACCGATGCTCTTTTTTTGGTAAGCAGGAGTTTCATGCTAAGTTTCTGATAAACGGAAACTCCTGCACCGATAATCTTGCAATATGAATCCCAACCGCTTCATGTTATTTTACATCCATGCCCTCATTTATTAAAGACGCTTCACACTTGCCTTTTTAAAACACACGTTTCATTTTAGTTAGGATTAATAATGGTTAATTAATCACCATTCGATTCTCATAATCAAAGGCTATATTTTATTCTTATTTTTCTCCTAGAGAACCTTTCTCACATTAACCAATCCCTATATATATATATATAAGGAGCGATTCCGGTGAGAATGATGTTCCTGGAGAGAAATAAGAAAATAGGAGAGCTGTTGTGATCTTTGATCTGATGGTGGAAAATTGCAATCTAATTAACTATCATAATCTCAAAAATTAAGGAAAGTAGTAACTTGCATAAAATGTGTTATGGTTAATTTGAAATATAAGGGCTTTTATGTAAATCAATTATGCACTTTCCTTTTTATTCATACGGAGTTAGTTTGGAAGTTTTTTATTTAGGAGTGGTTGACATTATGACAAGTGTCCTAATATACTGATTAACTTATACTATCATATATACATTTTTAATATGATTGTTGCATCAATGGTATACGGGAAGTGCATCGTTAATAGGTAGTGCATCGATATTAGAATCATTTATTCCATGGACCAAATGATTCCTCTTTTTCTTTTTCTTTTGAATTTCATATTTTGTTACAAAATTCGGATATGTTAAGTGTAATTCAAATTACTGTATATGTGTAATAAGGCTTATACGTGGCTATATTCTATAAATAGCCATGTAGGCATGTGTTTGTGTGTGGCTTAACCATTTTTGAGCAATAATAAAGATTCTCTCCCTTCTTTCAGTTAAGCGGTCATACCCTTCAATTGATATCAGAGCTTTTCGTTCCTCCGGACCGGAAAAATAACTACCACCATATTCAGCGTCGTGATTGATCTAGAGCTCATTACAAGCATGTCGAATTCAACTGGATTTCTTGGTAACTTACCTGTTCTGGATGCGAAGAACTAGGACAGGTGGTGTATTCAGATGAAGGTCGTCTTCGGATACCAAGAAGTGATGGATGTGATTGAGGACGGAGTGCCAGTTCTAGGTCAAAATCCGAGCGAGGGAGAAAGACGAGAGCAACGCGAGGCCAAGAAGAAAGATTGCAAGGCCTTGTTTCTGTTGCATCAGTCAGTAGATGACACTCATTTCCAGAAAATATCCATGGCGAAGACTTCTCAAGAAGCATGGAAAATTCTGGAGCAATGTCATGTTGGCGGAGATAAGGTAAAGAAAGTTCGTTTACAGACTCTTAAACGTCAATTTGAGTTGTTGAAGATGTTAGAGTCTGAAACAATTGCTGCTTACTTTGACCGTGTAATATCAGTTGCTAATGCGATGAAGAGATGTGATCATGAAGTAAAATCTTCTGATATTAATGAAAAAATTATGAGAACTTTGTTGAAAAAGTTTGATTATATTACATGTGCGGTCGAAGAATCAAAAGATATTACAACTATGACTACATAAAGTTTACAGAGTATTCTTGAAGTTTATGAGCAGAAAATGGTGGAGAGAGATACTGAGGATTAGTATGAGCAAGCTCTTCTGACTCAAAGCTTCAAGAAAGCTTCGAAGGGAGGTGAAAAGAAAGGCAAGGGGAAGTGGAAGAATAAGAAGGATGGTGCTGAGAAACCTGAAAAGAGTTCCAAGGAACAAAGCAAGAAAAATGGGAATCAAAAGAAGAAGTTTGACAAGAGTAAGATCCAATGTTATAACTGTAGTAAGTGGGGTCACTTTGCGGATGAGTGCTGGCATGGTGAAGGGAAAGACAAAAATAAAAGGAAGAAAAATAAGGAGGAAGAGGCTTATGCAGCTGCAGAGGAGAATTCTGGTGAGGAAGAACATGTGGTACTCATGACTACCACTTGTGAAGAACCTAGAGCTGGTGAAACAAGTGAAGTAGGAGAGTCCTGGTACCTTGATACAGGATGCAACAATCATATGACAGGACATAGATCCTGGTTGGCAAATTTTGACAAAGAGAAGAGGTGTAGTGTGATGTTTGCTGATTGAGTACCATACAGGGGGAAGGAGTTGGTGATGTGGTGATGACTGGCAAGAATGGCCAGCAAGTGATTCTGCAAGAGGTGTTGTATGTCCGTGAGATGAAGTGCAATTTATTGAGCCTGGGTCAATTGCTAGAGAAAGGGTTTAACACCATCTTAAAGAATAGTCATCTAGAGCTTTATGATCCTGTTGGAACTCTAGTTTTAAAGGTTCCTTTATCCAAGAATAGGACCTTCAAGGTTAGAGTAAAACCCATGGAAGTTCAGAGTCTAAAGACAACTATAGTTCATGATGATGCTTGGTTGTGGCATGGTAGATTTGGACATCTGAACTTCAAGATCCTAAAGCAGCTACATGAGAAGAGTATGGTGATTGGAATTCCACCCATTTCAATACCTACAATAGTGTGTGAAGAGTGTGCAGTAGGAAAGCAACACAGAGAATCATACAAGCATTAAGTTCCTGATAGATCAACCAAAGTACTAGATATTGTGTTCTCAGATGTATGTGGGCCATTTGAGGAATCTACACTTGGAGGTAACAGATATTTTGTTACATTTGTGGATGATTTCAGCAGAATGGTGTGGATCTATATGGTCAAAGCCAAAAGTGAAGTCCTGAGCATATTTGTTAAGTTCAAGAAACTTGTTGAAAAGCAGAGTGGCAATTCAATCAAGGTTCTTAGAACTGATGGAGGAGGAGAATACACCTCAACTGAGTTCTTCAAGTTCTCTGAAGATAATGGGATACTTCATGAAATCACAGCTCCTTATACTCCTCAGCATAATGGAGTGGCTGAGAGGAGAAATAGGACAATTGTGGATATGGTGAGGTGCATGCTCAAAGGGAAGAAATTACCAAAATTTATATGGGGAGAGGCTGCTAACACTGCAGTATATATTTTGAATAGATGTCCTACTAAGAAGTTGGATGGAGAAGTACCTGAGAAGGTGTGGTCTGGAGTGAAACCCAGTGTCAATCATTTGAGGATTTTTGGCAGTTTGTGTTACAAACATATACCAGACCAAAAGAGAAAGAAGTTGGATGATAAAATTGTTCCAATGGTGCTAGTTGGTTATCATACTACGGGTTCATATAAGCTGTTTGATCCTGTCAATAAGGCCTTTGCATACAGCAAAGATGTGGTGTTTGAGGAGACACAAAATTGGGATTGGAACTCTTCTAGCAAGGACACTAGACCAATCTCTGCACTATATGATGAAGGGAATTCTGGTGGTGAGAATTCTGATTATGTGAATAATGATAACCAGTCTATGCAGATTAATCAAAGACCTCAAAGAAGTAGACAACAATCAAGAAGACTCATCGGATATGAGGTATATAATGATGATGAGATTGATGAAGTAGGAGAATTACTACATTTTGCTTTGTTAGCTGATTGTGAGTCTCTGGATTGGAAGGAGGCACTGACTCAGGAAAAGTGGAAAGAGGCTATGATTGAAGAAATAAAGTCAATAGAGAAGAATTCTACCTGGGAACTTACATCATTACCACCAAACAAAAGACCAATCAGTGTGAAGTGGATTTTCAAGACCAAGTACATGCCAGATGGTACAATTTCCAAGTATAAAGCTAGACTGGTTGTCAGAGGGTTTTTACAGAAGGAAGGACTTGATTATACAGAGGTTTTTGCACCTGTAGCTAGAATTGAGACAATAAGAATGGTAGTTGCTTTGGCTTGTAAAAAAAGGTGGAGGATGGCTCAGTTAGATGTCAAATCTGCCTTCTTAAATGGGGAACTGAAGGAGGAAGTGTATGTAACTCAACCCCCATGTTTTGAGATTCAAGGAGCAGCTGATAAAGTTCTCAGGCTCAGAAAGGCTTTGTATGGGTTAAAGCAAGCTCCTAGAGCCTGGAACAAGAAAATAAATGCATATTGACATGATATAGGTTTCATAACCTATGTAAATGAGCATGGTGTATATGTCAAGAGAACTAGGAGTGACATTGTGGTGATATGTTTGTATGTTGATGACTTGTTGGTAGCAAGTAATTCTACTGATCAAATTGAAGGTTTCAAGGTTCAAATGAAGCAACAATTTGATATGACAGATTTGGGAGACTTGGAATATTTTCTAGGGATGGAATTTTGCACTGCAGCAGGTGGAATATTCATACATCAAAGGAAATATGTCAATGATATGCTGAAGAGGTTTCAAATGGATAATTGTAATCATGCAAACAGTCCTATGGAGTCTAAACTTCAACTGGGAGTTGGTGAGTTTGAGAAGGAGGTTTGTGCCAGTCAGTTTAGAAGCATGGTTGGATCTCTAAGGTTTGTTGCAATACCAGACCTGATATTTTCTTTTGGTGTAGGACTTATCAGTAGGTTTATGCAGCAACCTAAACAGTCTCAATATATGGCTGCAAAGAGAATACTAAGGTATCTTAAGGGTACAACTGAGTATGGATTATGGTATCCAAAGGAAGTGAAATCTGAAGAAGAAGAAGGTTTATTGGGTTTTTCTGATTCAGACTGGAAAGGAGATGTTGTAGAGAGAAAAAGTACTACTGGATATGCATTCAAACTGAATGGAGCCACCATATCTTGGAGTTCAAGAAAACAACCTAAAGTATTATTATCCACTTGTGAAGCTGAGTATGTAGCTGCAGCTTATGCAGCATGTCAGGGAGTTTGGATTAGTGCATTACTAAGTGAGATTCTTGGTGAAAGACAGAAGATGTTTCAGTTGTTAGTTGATAATAAGTCTGCCATTAATCTTGCTCAGAATCCAGTGTCACATGGTAGAAGTAAGCACATAGAGCCTAAATATCATTGGCTGAGGGAGAAAGTCAGTGAAGGAAAACTACTTCTTGTTTACTGCAGCAGTGAAGAACAGGTAGCTGATGTGTTAACAAAAGCACTCCCAGTTGACAAGTTCAAGAGGTTTCGTGCACAGTTTGGAGTCATGAATCAAGTGTGATTTGTTTGTATGGAGAGTGAATTTGAATTAAGGGAGAGTGTTAAGTGTAATTCAAATTACTGTATATGTGTAATAAGGCTTATACGTGACTATATTCTATAAATAGCCATGCAGGCATGTGTTTGTGTGTGACTTAACCATTTTTGAGCAATAATAAAGATTCTCTCCCTTCTTTCAGTTAAGCGGTTATACCCTTCAGGATAATCATTCAAATTTCTTTGTCAAGATTTGTGCATTAATTTTGACTCATTAGGATTCAGTTTGTCTCTGCAATTTCATTCATATAATAATGCACATTCTTTATTAAAACGTTGCACCTTTATTCTAACTTTGTGTAATGTTAATTCCATTATTTGTTCATCACTTTTTAATTTCCCAATTCAAACAACCCTTTATAGTTTAGATCATTCTTTTTCTGTAAATAGTTCAATCCATTTATTCTCGAAGTTTAATATTTATTTTGAGACACTAAAAGTGCATAATTAACCAGTGTGAAATTCTTTTACATTATTTTATTGCTAAAAGTGCGATATTATGATGCACTTTGTTGTTAAAACGGGACACATTTTCAAAAATTCAGAGGAAGTGATCACATATTACGTGTGCAACATTAATCGAGTATTCGTGCATTACTACATTATATTAAAAAGTGCTCCATAAGTATCATGTGAAAGTGCACTAAAATAATGTAAAAGAATTTAAGTGCATTATATTAAAAAGTGCATCATAAGTATCATATGAAAGTGCACTAAACTAAACGACAAAAGTGATGACAATTCAAAAGTAAATCAATATCAATATATAATTCATATTCGAGAAAACAAGAAGGGAGTAATGATATACTATGACAAAAAAATCACAAGTCGCAAACAAAAAAACAATACACATTACTATTGTTGAAAAAACAACATATATCAATAGTGCATCATAAATCTACGTACTCAATTTAATGTGTAAAAAAGTTGCACAATTTTGTATACAACATTGCACCTTTGATATATTTTAAGTGTAACATATTTGACAAACCCACAACGTACAAAGTGAATAATAATCTTTACACAAATCACCCTAACTAGTGAATTACACGAATAGAACTATAACATCTAGCCACTAAAACACGTATAAGCAAAGTGACTGCAACACAAATAAATTCCATTGAAAATATATGAAAAATACGCTATATAATTTGTTCATCTTCCTCCAGTGATAAAGAATAACCCAAAAGCCAATCAATTATGTATGTGTTGGAAAACCTGATGCTAGGAAGGAAAAACGGTGCACCAACAAAAAATAAAAGTGCAATTCACTTAAGAAAACGAATATGCCGGCCGAGAAAAGAAACCCATAGTTAGGTTCAACAAAAGAAAGCACACAAAATTCTTCTAGGAATTTTTTTGATCGGTAGGATAATCAATTTGGATGAAATTTAATATCAATTGGATGAAGTTTAATATCAATTTAAAGAAGGAAATTTCCAGAAATAACGAAGAGAAAATCTTGGTCATAATAGGTAGCAATGATGATTTCACAATAAAGCCCTCCGTATAAAAGAATTAATCTATCCGAAAATTCATGTAAAATGACACATCTAACGGTGGAGATACTTTCTTATTTCTCTCTAAGATGTCTTTCTCATTTGATCCTAAAACTATAGAGAAATGAATCTGGACTGTTCATGTGCGACCAGACCGGACAGATCCTTCGTCCGGCCACCTCAATTTGAGGTGGTTCCCGGTGGTATTTTTTGCTGAACTTTTTTGTGTATGTTCTCCATCAAGTCTAGTTCATCCATACCAAATTTGAGCAAAAATTCAATGGGGAAGGTCATTAAATGATTTTTGCATGATAACTGCGTTTTATATGTATATTCCGGACCAGTTATCATGCAAAAATCATTTGACAACCTTCCCGATTGAATTTTTTGCTGAAATTTGGTATGGATGAACTAGACTTGATGAGAAACATACACAAAAAATCCAACCTGGCCGGACATGAATGTTACTATATATATATTGATATATATATATATATATATATATATATATATATATATATAAGAGATCAAATACAAACCATACTTAAAATACTACTTACAAACTCAATAATATGCAACACTTTGAACTTCAATATGCAATACAAATAATATGCAACACTTTGAACTTCAATATACAATACAAATAAAGTAAAGATGCACAGTTTGTGATAGTTTGTAGGTTAGCATGGGAGGATTAGTTTGATTACATACAAACTAGTCTTGCTATGCTAACCTACAAACTACTCCCTCCGTCTCGCTAACAATGAGACAAGAGAGAGTGACACACGAATTAATAAAAAGTGGTTTATGTGGTTGATATTGAATTGATAAAGCAAGAATAAAATAAGAGTGATTTAGAGCCACACAAACTTTACCAAATCTGGTATAGGACAATCTTAGTGGGATGGACCGATAAGGTAAAATGAGACAATCATAGCGGGACGAAGGTAGTATCACATAACTGTGCATCTTTACATTATTTGTATTTTAAATTGAAATTCAAAGTATTGCAAATTATTCAAGCCATAAAGTAACGGTTTCGTATTTACATTATTTGTATTGCATATTGAAGTTCAAAGTGTGCATCTTTACATCATATGTATTGCATATTGAAGTTCAAAGCGTTGCATTATTGAGTTTGTACTTTGTAGGTTAGTAAATTAAGCATGCTTTGAATTAGGGGTGGGCATAACGGTTCGGTTTGACCGAACCGAACCGTACCAAACCGAATTAAACCGAACCGAATCCGAACCATTTGTAGTTTGGTTTGAGTTTGGTAGTATTCCTCCCAAACCGTATTAAACCGAACCAAACCGAACCGAAATCATAAAACCGAATAAAACCGAATAAAACCGAACTAATCTAAAAATGAAATAATTTCTTATTTTTTTAAAATAACAAATCAAAACCTAATTACACCAAACTAAACCAAACCAAAATATAAGATTTCTCTCATTAATTTGATTGATGTTAGTCTTTTTAAAGCTTTAATTCCTTAATTTTAGTGTCCGAGACTAAAGTTTACTACAAGAGTTACATTCACAACTATAACAATTATAGTGGTTTAAGTAGATAGTATTTAACTACTACGTATAATTTATTATCTACTACTACTATATATTTGGTTCATTACGTACGAGCACCAATTTTGTTTTTGTTTTGACTTTATATATAATTTGATTCATTCACGTTGTTGTTGCTTACAAATGTGTCATGCTTATATATTTTTAGTTCATATGTGTTTTGTTACTGTTTGCAAATTTATATCTAACATTATATTTGGTTCATTACTATCGCTTCTTGGTTCATTATTTTGAGTTTTTTTTTCAATCCAATCCTTAATACTTTGGTAAACCGAACTCCTAACCGAACCGAACCATACCAAACTGAAACCAAACCGAAACTTAATCGGTTTGTATTTGGTATATTTTCTATCAAACCAATTAAACCGAAACCGAACCGAAACCGAAGAAAACCGAACCGGAAACCGAAATGCCCACCCCTACTTTGAATGTGATCTCTAATACACACACTGTGTGTATGTGTGTGTGTGTGTGTGTGTACACACATATGAATTATATATATATACACATTTGTATGTATATATGTATATATATAGTTCTTTTATTCATCTAAAGAATACATAATTACTGTATAAAATATGGGGATTTTTTACAAAACCCAACTGAAAGTAATTGTTATATATAATTCATGTGTGTATTATCACACTCTTAATATATTGATTAATATTATATTTTTAATATAATATTTAAAAATATACAAAAAAATCATTGTTAAAAAAGATCACACATGCAAATATGTGTTGAGTATTGAAATAATGTACTTCATTACTTTAAAAAACAAAAAATTAAAAGAAAATGTACTTCATTTAGGGGTGGACCGGTTCCGGTTCGGGCCTGGGCCCGGCCTCGGTTCATGAAAGGGGAGGCCCGGAACCGGCCCGGATAACCCCAGATCCAGTCCGGGCCGGGTCGGGCCTCGGTTCATTTTTTTTTATTTTTTTTGGCTTTTCCTAATTAACCCCCAACCCTCCCCCCTCACCCCCAAATCACCCCAAACCACCTCAAATGGCCCATCATACCTAGCCCAACCCAAAAACTTAAAAAAAATGCAAAAAAAAAAAATGGCCCGGACCGGGCCCGAACCGGCCGGGCCGGTTCACTATTTAGCAAGCCCGGGCCCGAACCGCCTACCTCACCGGGCCAGGTGGCCCGAACCGGACACCAACCGGTTCACCGAGCCGTTCCGGGCCCGCACAGTAGTGGGCCGGTCCGGTTCCGGGCCGGTTGGCCCGGCCTGAGTCCACTCCTAACTTCATTACTTAATATGCACATTAAATGAGATTCAGACATGTGACCTCTTTCTTGAGAGTGTCACAGTGATGTCATCAAACCACAGGGCTGCACATTAATTATTTTAAATGACATGATTTGTAATATTTAATTTGATGGCTGTAAATAGAATTACTAATAAACAAATTATGTAGAATCATTATAAATTTATGACTATGAATAGCAAAATGGGAGCTGTGGATAGAATTGCCCCTGCTCAAATTATAGAAGAAAAGTTCGTTTCTTGACTTGACTTCACTTGGTCTAGCAAATGGGAAACCAAAAAGTTAAGCTACTGAACTTGATGGAAGTATAGGCGAGGATCACAGAAATATCTATATCATTGACAATTTTGGCAACCCCCAATGGCTGATGGCTGATGCAGTCCGCCATCTCTGGTCAACAATTAGAGTCGACCTTTCGGCTAAACCAAATCACATTGATCTGATCCAAAACCAACTCATAGCTGAAACTTGATCAAACCAAATCGCACAAAAAATACAATGAAGCCCTAACAACTCCGAAAATAAAAAATCACTCATCCAGACTAAACACGAAGTTTGGTTTTGAACTAAACTATAGAACGGTTTCACCCCACGTCAAAAGGAAACCAGACTTCCCCAAAATTTTCATAATGAAACCAAACAAAATGTGATTTTAATTCGGTATAGATTTTTATCCCATTATGAATCAGACCAGACCGTGTCAACAGCAAACCAGTCTTCCCTAAAATTTCCATAATTTCTTTTATAACAGCATAGCCCACTAGCCTCTTTTCCAGTACATACGCAATGACATTTTTTTCCTATATAAACGATACATGCACAAGATATCCCAACTAGTTTGAACACAGGACTAAAAGTCTCTCAGCGGCTGCTATTGCCATTATACATATATAGCAATATACGTACCTGAATGTTTTTCATCAATCGTCCTCAGATAATAAAAAATGGCATCCTTAATGAATCATGATTGCTTAGGATTCTGTGTCATCCAGATGATGTTCTTCAGCTGCATGGGCATGACAGTTTTCTTGCTGCTACCATTGGTCTTCCAGGCTGCAGATCCTGACCAAGTGCAGGACTTCTGCGTTGCAAATCTGAATACCTCCACTCTTGGCATCCCCGTCATCAATAGCGGTGCCTTTCCTTGCAAACCAACTTCAGAGGTGAACTCTGAAGACTTTTTCTTCGATGAGTTCATGACCAACAGGAAAAAAAAAGGAAACAACACCACAAGTAATGAAGTGTTGTTTGGATCAAGATTGACCCAAGCCAACGTTCTGACATTTCCGGGACTCAACACACTAGGGATTGCAATGAACCAGGTTGAGATATCCCCAGGAGGGCTGAATCCAGTGCACTTGCACCCACGCGCCAGCGAGTGCGGAGTAGTCATCACGGGCAAAGTGCTTGTGGGGTTCGTGACGTCAGCAGGGAACGTGTATTACTCCAAAATTTTGACCAGAGGTCAGATGTTTGCGATTCCTAGGGGCCTGGTGCATTTCCAGATGAATGTTGGGAGGAAGAATGCTTTGATATATACTGCTTTCAACAGCCAGCTGCCTGGCGCCGTTGTCCTTCCCCTAACCCTCTTTGCTTCTAACCCTGTCATTCCTGAAGAGGTCTTGACTAAGGCCTTCCAAGTAGATCCCCACATCATCCATGGGATCCGTGCTAAGTTTGGTGCTTGATCAATTACCCCCACACACTTTTTTGATCTATAATCAAGATAACTTCTCTTATAAGATCAACTACGTAATTTCTTATGAAATACCTTTGTTCATGGGTGTACTAGTAAATTTACCAACATGTGGCAGTATTACATGTCATGAATTAAAAAATAATTTAACATGTGGGATGGTATTTATAATTTGAGAGTTTTGATCAAGTTAACTTAGACCCAACTCTTACTCTTAACATGATATTGGAGACTCGCACTTCAACTCCTAACTGTGATAGTGCAGCATCATGTGAAAAACACAGCCCCATAGTTGGCCTTAGTTGAGAATGTTGTGGCCTGTAGGCATCCTACACCGATTAAGTAAATAAAGAAGACCTTAACCATCGATGGAACTAGACTGCCCGGCCCATTCTGTATCAGAGACTCACAGAGATGGGTGCGTCTAGGACAGTCAATGGGTCGGGTTTGGACCCGCATCCACCATAACACATTTATGGATCCACATTTATGGATCCACATTTATTTCCGTTTACCCCAACTCATACCTATACAGTTTGACCCATTCAAGACTTAACCCAAGAATCTCTCATCATCATTACCCCAGTGCCGCAAAGGCTCCCACCTACGGTGGGGTCGGATGTACGTAGTCTTACCTCTGTACTAAAACACAGAGAGACTGTTTTTGAATGACACATAGTGAAAATCGCGTCGAAGTTTATGTATGTGACTATGCTCATAATAGTATATAAAATACTAAGAATCTCTCATCATCATCATTACCCCTATACTTGAACAGTTTCCGGATGACCCATAGTGAAAATCGCGTCCAAAATTGCATTGACCGACTTCTACTTCATAACAAAGAAGTGCAGACAGTTTGGTGAGCCATTTTGCTTTATTCCATCATATTCTCAAGCCAAATTACTGAGAATCTCTATTAAATAAAAATCATATATGTATGTGGCTATGCTCATAATAGTATATGCTCATACTTAATCTAAAAAAAACTATTTGTGTGTCTCAATATGGGCATTCTAATCAACCCACTTTTGAGACCAATTGAATCTAGATTTGAAACACTTATCCTAGTAGTCGGATATTAGGAATTTGGGATCTGATCCAGAACATCAAATAAACTAACGGGTCCAAGTCTCAATGATGAAAAACGCTGTCCCAGACTTGACCCGACCCATTGAAAGACCTAAATGCATCCTTTTTATTATGGTGGAAAATGTGGAATAGAATTAATTCCACTTTTGGTCCTACGAGTTTTGTGTCAATTCTACCTTTAGTCCACGTCTTTCACTTTGTCCACTTTTGATACTTGACTAATGTTTTTTAACCGTTTGAGGTCCTTTTCCGCGATTTTAATCATTGGAAACTGAAAGCTAAACTGATTTAGGCGGAATGAATCTTTCATTCAGAGACGGTCAATTTAAATAGATTACATCACTAACAACTAACTCCTAAAATATACGATCTAAGCTAAAACTATGCTAACAACCCTGACTAAGTACAATAGTTATCTAATTACAATTAAATAGATATGTACGAGTAAATTTAAAATAGCTAACACGCCCCCTCAAGCTGGAGCAAAGATATCAATCATGCCCAACTTGACTAAAATTTCTTCAAACATTTGCTTGAAGAGCCCTTTAGTTAGTACATCTGCTAGGTTCTCAGTTGTTGGCACATAAGGTATGCATATTTCTCCACCCTCAAGTTTTTCCTTGATAAAATTTCGATCAACTTCCACATGTTTAGTTCTGTCATGTTGCACTGGATTATGTGATATGCTAATGGCAGACTTGTTATCACAATATAGTCTCATGGGCTTCTCTAATGGCATCTTCAACTCGGTCACCACGCGTCTTACCCATATTACTTCACAGATCCCTTGTGCCATTGCTCTAAATTCAGCTTCTGCACTACTTCTTGAGACAACATGATGTTTCTTGCTTCTCCAAGTGACCAGGTTCCCCATACAAAGGTACAGTAAGCCAATGTATATCGTCTATCAATACTACTCCCAGCATAGTCAGGTCAGCATCTGTATACACCTCAACTTGTCTGTTTTGGGTTTTCCTGAACAAAATTCCTTTTCCAGGGCTACCTTTAAGATAGTGAATAATTCTGTAGACAGCTCAGAGATGTTCTTCAGTTGGGTTGGGTTATGCATGAATTGGCTGACTAAGCTTACTGCAAATGCTATATCAGGTCTTGTGTGAGCTAAGTAGATAAGCTTCCCCACAAGTTGTTGATACTTGGTTCTGTCCACAGCTTCCTCATTTTCACTTCTTCCAAATTTTTGATTTGGGTCAATTGGAGTTGAAACAGGTTTACATCCAAGGATACCTGTTTCTTTCAGCAAATCAAGTACATATTTCCTCTGATAGATCACAATTCCTTTCTGGGATCTAGCAACTTCCATACCAAGAAAGTACTTGAGATTTCCTAAATCTTTTATCTCGAATTGTTGAGCTAGGAAATTCTTTAATGTTGCCAATTCTCCCTGATCATCTCCTGTCAATACTATGTCATCCACATATACAATTAGTACTGCAACTTTACCTTCTACACTATGTTTGTAGAACAAAGTGTGATCTGATTGTGCTTGAGTGTACCCTCGTTTCTTTGCAGTTTTTTTCAAATCTTCCAAACCAAGCCCTAGGAGATTGTTTGAGTCCATATAAGGCCTTCTTCAGTTTGCACACCTTTTCTGCGGTAGTATCACGGTCAAATCCAGGTGGAACTTGCATAAATACTTCTTCTTCCAAGTCTCCGTTAAGAAATGCATTCTTAAGATCTAGTTGTAGTTGTGGCCAATCCAAGTTTGCAGCTAAAGAAAGAAGTATTCTGACAGTGTTAAGCTTTGCAACTGGAGCAAATGTTTCTTCATAATCTAGCCCATATGTCTGAGTGAACCCTCTAGCTACAAGTCTAGCTTTGTGCCTGTGAAAGCATTATTATATCTAAGAATATGCTTTAGGAATATGCTCTAGAATATGCTTTAGGAATATACTCTAGACATTATTATTGTATAGCATCTTATATAGGAATATTCTATCTTTGTAATATATATAGGGCTTTAACCCTCTAATGAAATACAAAGAAAATCTTTCCTCCACTTTTCAATATTATTCTAGTTTATATTTCAACATGATATCAGAGCCATAAACAAAAAAAATCAGAAAATCAAATTAGCATAGCTAATTTCCCAGAAAATCAAATTAGCATAGCTAATTTCCCAGAAAATCCGTTCGCATGCAGTCTGCCCACTAGACCTCAGAAATTTTCAGGCTACACATTCCATCACCGCCGTACCCAGGTCGTGCGCCTACCTCCGACGACCGAGAAACCAAAATCCGGCACCTAAACACCACGCGAGTGAGCTACACGCGCCGCCACTGCTCAGCGACTTCATCTCATGCGCCGGCGCGTGGCGTCTGTTCTGCGGCCAGATTTCCGATCAACAAACGCCGACCGGCTCGCCTACATATCGCCTATCCATTTCTGTCGCTTCTCTTTGGGGTGGTTAGGATTCGTTCCAGCTCTGGCAGCACAAGCTTCTTCCTTGCAGCCTTCATGACCGACCATTATTGACGAGGGTTTTGGTCTTCAGCCAGCTCGCACACTCTCTTCTGGTAAGGATATCTTCACAGAGCCTCTACTTATTGTGCGGACATGGAGAATACAACACTCAAAGAATATTGAGGTTACATTCCTTTATTTTATTTTATTTTGCTTAAAAAAACAAAAAAAAAGTACATAAGCAAAAAAAAAGGAGAAATGTTTTGTACGGGTAAATTTGACAAAGGAGTAATATGCAATTACTGCAAGAAGCCCGGACACTTGATCAAAGAATGTAGAAAATTGCTATTCAAAAATCAAGGAAATCGGCTTGTTCATGTTGCTTCCGCTACCAATTTCTCCGATGGATCAATTGCTATTTCTTCAGACGAGTATGCCAAATTTAATTGCTACCAAGAATCACTAAATCATTCCTCTGTCCCTACTTCGGTAGTTGCCAATTCAGGTATTTCAAACACATGTCTTGCCTTGGGGTTGGAAATCTATTAGAAGCTCATTACCGATTAGGACATCCATCTCTCCCACTAATGAAGCAAAATATATCCTCAGTTCAACAAGGTGTCATCTATACAATGTGAGTCGTGTGAATTTGCAAAACATCATCGTATTAGTTTAAGTCCTCGACTTAATAAACGAGCAAACGCTCCGTTTGATCTTGTTCATACTGATGTTTGGGGGGCATGTCCTGTTGTGTCCAAATCTGGTTTCAAATATTTTGTTACATTTGTTGACGATTATTCTCATATGACATGGTATACTTTATGAAACGTCGATCAGAGTTATTTACTCATTTTTCTGCATTTTGTGCTGAAATTAAAACTCAATTTAATGTTCCTGTTCGTGTGTTGAAGGGAGACAATGCCCAAGAATATCTCTCGGCTCCGTTTAAAACTTTTATGCTTCAAAATGGCATTATTCATCAAACTTCATGCGCAGACACACCTCCTCAAAATGGATTCGCTGAAAGAAAGAATTGACATCTGTTGGAAACTGCAAGGACTCTTCTATTCCAAATGAATGTGCCTAAACAGTTTTAGGCAGATGCCGTGTCTACCGCATGTTTTTTGATAAACCGTATGCCGTCTTCTGTTTTAAATGGTAAAGCTCCTTATCACTGCCTATTTCCAAATAAAGAGCTTTTTCCTATCCCACCTAAAACATTTGGTTGCACTTGCTTTGTTAGAGACGTTAATCCTCATCTTACAAAGTTAGACCCTAAATCATTAAAATGTATTTTTTGGGTTATTCTCGAGTTCAGAAGGGGGGTATAGATGTTTTTGTCCAAGTACAGGTCGATATCTTGTATCCATTGATGCATCATTTCATGAAAATACACCTTTTTCATCATCCAAGACAGATATTCATGGGAACACTGATGAAATACTCATTTACTCGGTCACTATACCAGAATCTACACCTTCTGTAGTTATTCCACATGTTACTGTTCCCGACCCCAGACCGCCAGTACACTTGGTTTACACCCGTCGAAACAGAGCACCAGATCACTTATGCCCTCTGTGATTACTTATCCTTATATTGGTCCATCCTTGAGCTCATGTCCTGAACCAATACATGCATCTTCAGATCTTGTCTCTACATCAGATCTTGACATTCCGATAGCACTACGTAAAGGTACACAGTCTTGTACTCATCCTATTTCTTCATTTGTGTCGTATAGTCAGTTATCCACTGCCTCATGTTCTTTTATTGCTTCCATCGATTCTATTTCTGTTCCTAAATCTGTTAAAGAAGCTTTGTCTCATCCTGAATGGCGTCATGCCATGGTAGATGAAATGAATGCTTTGTATCTTAATGGTACTTGGGATTTGGTAGACTTGCCTACAAGGAAGAAGTCTATTGGATGTAAGTGAGTCTTTGCTGTTAAGGTTAATCCAGACGGCTCTGTTGCTCGGTTGAAAGCCAGATTAGTTGCGAAGGGTTATGCTCAAACCTATGGTGTTGATTATTCTGACACTTTTTCTCCTGTTGCTAAATTAACATCTGTCAGGTTACTTATTTCACTCGATGCAACTCATGATTGGCACTTACATCAGTTGGACATTAAAAATGCCTTCCTACATGGTGAACTTCAGGAAGAAGTTTACATCGAGAAACCTCCGGGGTTTGTTGCTCAGGGAGAGTATGGTAAAGTTTGTCGACTTCGAAAATCTCTTTATGGTCTGAAACAGAGTCCTCGTGCATGGTTTGGGAAGTTCAGTCGATCAATTGAACAATTTGGAATGGTCAAAGGCAAATCAGATCACTCTCTCCTTTACGGACGAACGAAAGCAGGTATCACATTGAGTGATCAGCGGCTCTGATAACATGAAAGCTAAACTGATTTAGGAGGAATGAATCTTTCATTCAAAGACTGTCAATTTAAATAGATTACATCACTAACAACTAACTCCTAAAATATAGGATCTAAGCTAAAACTATGCTAACAACCCTGACTAAGAACAATAGCTATCTAATTACAATTAAATAGATATGTACGAGTAAATTTAAAATAGCTAACAGAAACAATGCCGGAAGCACCATATATGGGCGAAAACATAATAGTCATGTATCAAAAGTGGACAAAGTGAAAGATGTGGACTAAATGTGGAATTGACCTAAAACTCGTAGGACCAAAAGTGGAATTTATTCAGAAAATGTGTTTCAATGCATAGGATTACACTAGCAGTGATTTTGTTTGGTGCACAGGATTTTGTTTGGTGCAATATGATTTTGTTCAGATCAAGCTAGTACAATCTTATGCTCCAGACGGATTTTTGTATATGCAAAATGTGTTCAGATCATAACGTAAATGGAAATCAATAGCTCTATTATATATAGCAGGAGATCAAGAAGGCCTCATCTCTTAACGTTTTGGGTCATAAGAACCTCAATTGAACAATTCACAAAACTGAATTTATCCAAAAAAGCTGACTTAAGACATTCACTCAAATACCAGAGCCATGCAACGAGCCCATAACGGTATGCCGCAGGCCACATAAACATGTTACATGAACTATGTTCCTTTAAATGTGTTAGCTTATACAACAATTTAAAGAGCTACATTTTTAGTGAGACTAAAACTTCTTCATTCATATTTCATCTCACTTCCAAACCTTCTTAACCAGAAATTCTGAGCACTAAACAGACTTAACTCATAAATGAAAGTTTCCATATGGAGGTTTAAGACTTCCTAATTCATAATTTAGCAATTTACACCTTTGGACTTATAAATGACAACTTCAATTAAAGCTTATCGACATCTTTCATTGGGAAAACTACCTCCAACTATCATAGTGTGTCAGAAGATGTGCTTTACAATTTGAGCCTTCTTTTAGAATATCAATCAAAACCTTTTCCATGAATCTATAGTTGAAAACTACCTCAGACTATTATAGTGTGTCTATGGTGCCTTCCATTTTGAGCCTTTTTCTAGAATTCCAACCAAAACCTTCATACGAACAGAGCGAACTAAGGGATGGCAATTTAACCCGACCCAATGGATACCCGTACCGAACCGAACCGGTCAAACAGGGGAAACCCGCTTTGACTGGGTAACGGGTATGGGGCGGGGAATACCCGATTTATGTAAACGGGTAATGGGGCGGTTATGGGTTTATACCTACCCGCCCCGTTACCCGCCCCGTTTAATTTGGATACGGTTACCCGCACCATTACCCGACCCGGACAATTAACTTACATATTTTAATAGTTTATGTATTTATTATTTAATATATTAAGTATATATGAATAGTAATACATTAGTATATGACACTTATTCCCTCTAATTTTTTGAAAAATATTCAACTAATTGACTATCCTTTGCAATTCTGAGGAGTTGGTGCTCAAAGTTCACTATTTTAGATTTTTAATTTTCAATATCATTCATCATCCTTCCTTTGTCAACTTCTACAAGATTTATTTTATTCACATATTGATTATTTGATTTTCGTGATTTTCTGTACACAATTTTCACATTGTGACTCTCTTAATTTTTCATCCAATAACTTTCATAAAGCTCACATATGAGTTTAAAGTCCAAATATTGGGAAACATTACTCTAGATTGCTTTAATTTATGTAATTGCTAATAATTTTGTAGAGGTGTATTGGATGATTAGATTAATTTTGATTGGTTGCTCTAATTTATATCAAGATTTAAATTTAAATTATGAGGTTTCTAAAATAGTAACTACAAAAATACCTAAATCATAGTATTCGAAGTACATTTTTAGAAATAATTCCAAATCTATAATCAAAATAAAAGTTGTGGACAAAAATGCGACTCTAGTAACTTTAGTACGTGTATATAATTTTATTCAAATATTACATCGTAGTGACTATAAAACTTTTTTCCATCATTTGCAATGGAGCCAAAGATTCATTATTTTTTGGCTTGAGATTATGATGGAATAAAGCAAAATGGCTCACTAAACTGTCTGCGCTTCTTTGTTATGAAGCAGCAGCCAATCCATGCAATTTTGGATGGGATTTTCACTATGGGATTTTCCCTATGGGTCATCCGGAAACAGTCTCTCTGTGCTTTAGTACAGGGGTAAGACTGCGTACATCCGATCCCCCCTTACCCCACCGTAGGTGGGAGCCTTTGCAGCACTGGGGTAAATGAAAATGAAAATGAGTGACTATAAAACTTACCCATGATAACTTATAGTCGCATCTATGTCCATATATTTTTTATTAGTACTCCCTCCGTCCCGCTAGAAGGTTCCCGTGAACGGTTTACGATGCTTGACTGATGATAAAGCAACTTAATCCTTGTTCACACTCTGATTATTTTTAGTAAATAAAATTAACATATTAAGAAACTACATTAAAACCGCTGCAAAGCCTGATAAAAAAATGTAAATTTGGTAAAAATTTGATTTATAAAGTAAAAGATTAAAAATGATTTAAGTTGACCATGAGAATAGTGGACGGGAATCTTCTAATGGGACGGAGGGAGTAATATTTTACGAAAAAACTTCCTATTTTCATTATGTTACTTGTATACGTCATTGTTCTTAAATTTAGATGTTGAATGCTGGTGGGGTATGATTATTGAATTTTTGGAAGTTAAATGTTTTTGTGATTCATATTTAGAATTTACTATCGAGACAAGACTTAATCTTTTGATGTTGATGTGGTAAGAGATTCATAATTTTGAATCTAGACATATATAATTTGTGAATATTAGGTTCAAATGATTGCATTTTTTTGTAATGTTTTAAAAAACTTTATATGTGGTGCTATTTAATTTTGATTTTAATTTAGGTGGTCAATTATAAGTAGTTAATCATCATTTTAGAATTTATACTAATTTTGAAGAAAAAAATTTATCTTTTAATAAAACGGTTACCCGCGGGGAAAACTGTTACCCGCGGATAAAAATACCCGACGGGTAACGGGGCGGTTTCGGGGAAAAATATTATCAAACGGGGCGGGTACGGGTAATGGTATACCCGACCTCGAACCACCCCGTTGCCATCCCATCAGCGAACGTAGGTCTCAGCTATTCTACACTAGTTAGGTCTAAGGATGGTTGCGCTTAACATAGGTAGCATCATAACTCATAGATACCTACATAACCTAACTATCTCATTGCAAACTAGCAATGTCTCAATTTCTTGCCGCATAGTCCCCAATCTATCCAAAATCTCAGTTCATACCCATGAACCCAACTAAAACAGGAAATGTAGGATTGGAGTCATAATAAAACTTGTACAGCAAATAGAGGAGAAACAAATAAAGAATTAATCTGGAACAGGCAATGTACAGTTTTGCGGCCAAAACACGGAGTACTGCGGTAGACAAAGTAAGATTTGAAATGCAGACATTAGCAAAAACATGGTTCTATATCACAGTAGGAACACATTCGTGTTACTACAATAACTGATACTATGATTTTGCATTGTGTTCTATGTATGTGGTTCTAAACCAATTTGCGAAACAAGTCTGGTCAGGTGACACCAATACCTCAAACACCAAGAAGAGCGCATCCCCCTCTCCCTCCTAGCTCCACGGACCTGAGAGATGGGCATCCCGGAATCCTGGGGTGCCACCACCTGATGCAGCTGGAGAAGGTGTGGACGTGATGTTACTTGTCCCTGGTATGCAAACAGAGGGTGGTGGAATTAAAGGGAGTCCTTGTTGCCCAGAGGGTGCAAAACTGGAGGGGGTGCCTCCTATGACACCCATATTAGTAGTTCGTGAAGAGAAAGGGGCCTGTTTTGGAAGACATTGAATGCATATCAGTATCTAAGAGACTATGAGAAGATCAGTCGGGAACATCACAATAATTACGCAAACTGAGATCACTTGAGGAAACAAAAAATGCTGAGCAAGTAGCTGAGAATATGTAGTAAGAAAATAAAATGTTTATGATGCCATCACAGGCCTTTCAGAATTACTACTGGAAAGGTTGCTGATACTACTTAGAGTTAATAAATCGATTTTGTCCATGAATTATTTTTACGAGTCCATTGGCCCTCCCCTGACTGCAATTTGGACCCAATTTAATCCTCCTACATACATGGCTCTCATCACAATAGGTACAAAGGGCATTCTTGTCCATACAAAGGATTAAAGAGACTATAAAATAGATGCAATATCAAGGGCTGAATCGAGTGTCAAAAAAAGCTGAATACCAGGTTTTGAGTAATATCTAATATTGTGTAGTAGACAGACTAAAATAGTTACTTTTTTATTCTACTCTTTATAACCATAGAAGTAATAGCGTTATTTTGTGGTTGGTGCAATGCGTATGGGTGGTAGTGAGGGAGAATGCCCAAAGCTATACTGCACTGCAAAAGATGGGATCCTACTGATTGTCCAGCTCACCGGACTGTAGCCCTGTAGGGCCTCAACAATGCTACACTAGGGGTGGGTATGGACCAGTTCGGTTCTCGTTCCGAAACTGTCAGATTGCAGTTCTGCCACTATGGTTCCAGCAGTTCCGTTTTGTTTAGAATTCTAGCACAGTAATTTGTCCATATAAATAGCCATTAGGTGAGTGTTTCTGTAAAGGGGGTCAGGGTCTAAAAAATGTGATAAAGATGTGATAGCCATCAGGGAAGTCTGATAGCAAAATTATCATTCTACTTCTGACTTTCTGTTGCAGAAGGTGGGCGGATTAGGCTAACCCTCTGCTTTCTTCTAACCCTAGATGCAATCATTTGGTTCTCTAGATGTAAACAAAACTCATACAAGCATAGTCTTCTTTCACATCAGCTAAAATACTTTTGAACATCATGCAGAACTAAGTCCCAGATCCAAGTCTCAACACTCCCAAGTCCCAGATCCAAGTTTTGCCTGCCTTCTTCTTTCTCCCTCCCTTCTATTTATACTCTTACTTATGGGCCAGCCCAAAGTTAACTAGTACCTGGCCCAGGACCTCTAATATAATATCACAATTATTTAATATTAATCTATTGCTACTATTATTATTCTCTACAGACCAGGGCCCTATCATATCTCCCCCCTTCGAAAACCACCTTGTCCTCAAGGTGGGTGATAGGAGACGGCCTTTATCTTCCACTTCATCTTCATCGTGGTGCCTCTACCTTCACAGTATCTCACTGATTTCTGAGCGGGGATCTTCAGCACTTGATCTTTCCAATTGACATATGTTTCTACAGCATAGGATCTATCTGGTGAAGTTTCATTCTCTTCATTAACCTTCAAGCCTTCAATAGCCACAAACTTTTCCTTGCTTTCTTGAGGCTCCTCTGAGGTTCTCTCTTCTGAAACTATCAGTGTGCTGGATGCAAGGTTGATGTAGCTCAACTTCAGGTCTGCAAACAGCCTCATGCAAACTTCTCCAATTTTCATCCACTTTTCTGTACGGCAGCTAGTATCAATGACAGAATTACTTGTAATAGCAGGATTTGTTTCATAAAACTTCAACAGCTGACAGCAGTTGTGCACAACAGTGCTGTCATGCGATTTCAGATTCTCTAACCGCCAAAGTCCCAAATCTGAGAATTTTTCTTCTTTCCATTCCCCTATAGGCTCATTAATTAGAAGGCTATGCTCAACCACCAGAAGCTTTCTGAATGGTATAGTTGCTTTAGTCTCTTGAGAAACAATGTTGTGAGTCAATCCATTATCAGCCATAGCAGAATTTGTGTTCATGCCCTGAACACCAGCATTCTCCTCTACCTGTATCTGCTCATCAGGGAGTACTGAACTAGAAAAAACTTCAAATCCCTTTGACACTTCACTCATTGACCTAAGATTGACAGTAACATTTTCAGAAGTAGCATGATAAACTTTACCCAAAACCGAGTTGAAGGATTCCATAGCACTTCGAGAAGCTTCAGATTTCAGAAACCGAATGTCCCAATGAAGCATGAGCTGCAGCAACCATTGTCCTAATAGGCAGTATCAGAACCTCCACACCCCTAGTGGTAGAATTTCGAGTACCTTCACTGCCACGTTGATTGTAATTTTTATCATTAGGAACACTAGGATCAGCTTGCCCCAGATTCTGCGAAGCCATTGCAAGTGGGGACGGTTGAGTTGTATTATTTTCCGAATCGGGTTCCATGATTGACTTTACAGCCGGCTTCCGATCAGTGTTCCTTGTCGGTGGTGGATTTCCCAGCAATCCATTCCTTGATTCGACTAAGTCTACATCTCCGGAAACGGATGCTTCGAGTAAGAACGATGAAGCTGATGAAGCTAGCGCACTGTGAGACGCGACTTGATATGTCATCTGTAAACTGGTAGAAATGGTTCTCATTAGTGAACTGGGAGAATTTATTTGCGTTGAAGATGGTTGAGGATAAACAGTTCGTGACGAAGCCTTAGAACTGGAAGTCGATACTGAAGCCTGCGAATTGGGAGATGTTGTCGACGACTTCTGCAAACTGAGAGAAGTTCTTGTCGACGATTCCTTGTTCTCTATCTTCCGACTGTGTGTAGGTTGGAAACGCCGCGTTATGGCTGCCTTCAGAACCTCCCAACTCTTCTCTCTCGTTTGAGTCTCCCACCATTGAAACCAGTCAAACGCCCTATCCTCCATAGCTTCTGCTGCGACTTCAACCTTATCTTTTTCTGTAGTAGTATTGAGAGTGAAATATCGTTCCATCCTATCCATCCATCCATAAGCGTCACCACCATTGAAAAGGGTAATTCCATCCTTCCATAAGCGTCACCACCATTGAAAAGGGGTAATTCCATCTCCCTCTTTGTTCTGTTAAAACTTGGATGGCCCTTGTAGTGATTGCGTTCCTGATGCGAAGGTAAGTAATCATAATTACCTTCTGAACCTTCTGGAGTAACGGAATCTCTCACATGTCTGCGATGCGGATTGTGCGAAGAATTTTGTGCGCTTAGCGATGATCCCTGCGAACTGGAAATATATGATAGCGTTGAACTCTGGGACAGATGAAACGATGTCAGCGACTGAGACGACATCTGAGAACTGGAAACTACTGTTCGCGATGGAACTTAAGCCGTTTGCGATGACAACTGCGAACAGAAAGCTTCTCCTCTCGATCGCGTCGAACTTGGTCGTGAACTGCTGGCTGATGAAGTTCGCGGTTGCGAACTGAGAGAGGAAGTCCGCGAGTACGAAGATTTCTGCGAACTGACGAGGTAGCCGACTTGGGATGACAATCTATGAGGAACAAGTTGCGACGGAGAACTGGAACGATTAGGAGCGACTGGTGAAGACACCTTCGACCCTGTAGTAACCACTCGCGATCTCCTTCTCGCCTGTAAATGTTCTTCCCTAGCAGCTAGCTGTCTGGCCAGGTTTTCCGCCATAGTTTTCATATCTGTTAAGTTCTTCTTCATAGATGTCTGCTTCCTCTCCAGCGAATCCATCATCTTCTCCATTTCTGGTGTACAGAATTCTTCCATGCTTCCAGGTAGTTAATATTCTCGATCGATTCAGATCCTTTGCCTCCAAGAAGTGAGTGCTCTGATACCAATGATAGGAACCAGACAATTTACTGTATATTAATTCAGAAGAAAAGAGTACATAAGCTATTACAATGGCGGATGATTGTAATTGTCGTACACAGAGAAGAACAGAGAGAAGAAAAGAACGATAGAGACACTTCGAGTAGTCTCAACACTCCCAAGTCCCAGATCCAAGTTCTGCCTGCCTTCTTCTTTCTCCCTCCCTTCTATTTATACTCTTACTTATGGGCCAGCCCAAAGTTAACTAGTACCTAGCCCAGGACCTCTAATATACTATCACAATTATTTAATATTAATCTATTACTACTATTATTATTCTCTACAACCCAGGGCCCTATAAGGAATGGGCCTATTATTAGAGATAATAATAAGTGGGCTTGTACTATAAATAGAAGTACTATAAATAGCAAGGAAGGGGGAAAGGAGAAGGCAGGCAAGTACTCAGTTGAGTTTTGGTTAGGAGATTGGGCATCTTGAATGGTCCACAGGCTTTGTATCCCTTCTGTGATCTGTTCATCTTTGTGAATAAAGTGTTTCAATCTGTTCATGTTCATTTCTACTGATTTGTATACTGTTCTGAGTTAGAGAATTCCAGAGTTCTATCATTGGTATCAGAGCATAAGATGGATTCGCTGGAGAATATGAGGGATTCGTGGGAGAGGCATCAGACATCGATGAAGAAGAACTTAACAGACATGAAAACAATGGCGGAAAACCTTGACAGAAAGCTAGCTGCGATGGAAGAACTCTTCCAGACTAAACGACGATCGCGGTTGCCAAGGACTTCCTTCAGTTCGCAGATGCGAACTAATTCTTCCAGATTGTCGCTAACTGAGCAATTTTCTTCTCAATCGCGAGAAACTTCTTCAAGTTCTCTGGTTTCGTCGCTGGACTGTTCTCTCAGTTCGCAGAAGTCCTCGTCAACAACGTCCTTCAGTTCGCAGATACGAACTAATTCTCCTAGAGTGTCGCTAAGTGCGCACGTAGAAGTTCCCAGCTCGCCATCGCGAACTGTTTTGCCTAATTCGCAGAACTCGTCGCGTGCGCAGGTCTACTCTCAGCCGCGAGCAGTTCCTTCGAGTTATCTGGCTTCTTCGCGAACGTCATCTCATAATTCACAATCACGAACTTCTTCGCAGTCGCGAAGAGTGTCTACCAGTTCGCAGGTCTCAGTTCGCAGAGCTCAGCGCACGACTTATCACAGTTTGTAGGACTCACTGCAGGTTTCTTCGCATATTTCTGCCTCTCACAGTCCGCAAATGGAGTCAGTTTCATTTCCGCAGCAGTCTGTGAGTCAGCTACATCCTAACTCTGAAGATACATTCATCATTGGTGATGAGGAACGAGGGGAGAAAACTTTTGTGGTGATTCAGTCCATTTTCATGGAATATGAATCTGCCGTTGATAAAATGGTTGGTTCAAATATTTGGGAAAGCTCTACGGGGACAGTCTGTATAGAGGAAACTGTATAGAGGAAACTGAGGAAATAGAAGAGGATGAATCAAAGTCTGAGACAAAGGACAAAATTGAAATGCACAATCAAAATAATTCCTCTGCAGGGTTTGATAGTTTGAGCTATGTTCACGATTATAATTCTGAACTTATGAAAGTAGCTAACAATAGTGATGCTGAAAAAGTACTGCACCACTATCATATCACAGAAGACGAATTGGAGTTCTTAACTATAGGGACCACAGATGGTGTGCTGAAAGCAGTGGGAGGGAACAACATGGAAGGCCTTATGGTTCTAATGGAGACTGCCTGGATGTTTCAAGGTAAGGTCATGGGGTGATTGAGCAAGGGGTAGGAATAAGGGAAGCTGCTGGGGTCAGACTGCTAATATTGACACAAGGGATGGGAAAGCATGTGGTTGTGCTTGACCATCAGATCCATATGATTGTTGACATGTTTGATTTGTTGCCTTGGATTCCAGTGGATTATTCATCCAAGAATTCATTTCACTTAGGTACTCCTTTTCGTAGCTGGAAACAGAAAATACCTTCGAGTAGTCTCAACACTCCCAAGTCCCAGATCCAAGTTCTGCTTGAACACTGAGTTGAAATCAACTGAGTGTGTAATCAAGAAACCGACGGAAGACAAAAACGATGAGCAATCTACAGTAGCTGGAGGACCTGAAGCTGGTACAGTTGCTGGATTCCTCAATCGTTCACAGGTATCATCTGTTTCAGGAGCCAGAAATGTAGTTGAATCCAGAATGGGATTTCACAGGTATCATCTGTTTCAGGTTTGGAACTGGATACGAATTATGGTATTAAGCAATCTATGGGATATGCACAAGAATATCTGGAAGGTATAGATAATGTGGATTCAGATTCTAACTCATCTCCAAAAGATGATTTGATGGAAGGAGTAATTATTACTCGTGGACTAGAAAACTGGACACACCAACAAAAGAAGATAGGTGACAGTGGAAGGTGTAGTCTTGAGGTTTCACCTAGTGAGAACAGTTTATATGCAATTGCAGCAAGCACTGAGAATTTTCCAGACTTTAAATTCTTACCTCTTTAAGTTAATCAGGTGCAAGAGAGTATAATTGGGACTGTTGTATGCAAAGATAAGTGTGGTTCATTTGTTTCTCTTGCTATTGTACTTCGAGATGGAAAAAGTCCAAGTACACTTATTTCACCTACCAACTCGTGGGTTGGCACTTTGACAGGAGGACATGAACTGAACTTTCATAAATCAGCTGAAGCTACTACAAGGGCAGCTGGATTTTTTATTGCAGAACCTTTATATGATGATATTGATTACAATGAAGAGGCTTCAAGGTTTGGTTATCATGTAAAACAGGTAGGACCTCATTCAATTTCATGTCACAAGCTTGGTCAAAGTGGATATGGGGATAGGAACACTGCAGAAAGGGGTGAAAGAAGTATTTATCTTTGACAACATAATTCCAGGGAGTTTTCATCTCCAGTTTCTGCTCCTGTTTGCTGTGAAAGAAGTGACGATGAAAGGTCAAGTAATGAAGGTCATGACCAAGCAATCTGGGATATATTGGGAAGGGAGAGGTGCTAGAATGAAGTGGAAGTGGAAGATCATGGCTGGTTCCTATCACCCACCTTGAGGACAAGGTGGTTGTTTAGGGGGGGGGGGGGGGGGGGGGGTAGTGATAGGAATGAGCCTATTATTAGAGATAATAATAAGTGGGCCTATTAATTAGATGATAATAATAAGTGGGCTTGTACTATAAATAGAAAGGGAGGGTAGGCAAATGAGGCAGGCAAGTATTCGGTTGAGAATAGGCTGGGAGACTGGGCATCTCGAATTGTCCTAGGCACTGCATACTTTCTGTACTCTGCTTCTACATCAATAAACTTCCTATTGATCTTGTTTCTTGATAATTGCTTGTGATTTCATTGTGTTCTGAGTCGGATTTACCAGTGTTCTATCAACTACTCTTAGGTTCCTCATAAATAAGCCCTTAACAATAAATGCCAATAACGTTTACAATATAAATCTTAACCTAATGCTAAAAAAGGAACAGTGTGCATTAGCCCTCTTGGCCTCTTTAAAACTCATTGTGTACTTACTTTATTGTGAACAGGCTTCCTGTATTGAGAGTCTGGAGATGGTGACGTACTGTTCATACGAAGCAAGTTGCGAGAGTGCATGTTTGGGTTGGAAAAATCATCACCTTCTCCTTCAGCTTCAGTACTGAGTCCATCTGACCCAACTCTAGGTGTGCCAAGTCTAGTCATAGATCCAGTGTCATTTGTAATATCTACTTGAAGAGGTATTGGTGGGCGACCCATCATTATTCCTTGAGACTGTCTCCCCTTCAGTATCTCTTCAGCACCAAGTATCTGTCAAGCGACAGAAAATGCATCATGTCGCAATGCATATTGCAGGAACTGATTAAAAGAGTAAGGACATATAATCAGGCCTCCATAAAAACCTATGAAAGCACAAGGCATACCTGCTTCAGCAACTGCACCAAACTATGCTTCTTTGCATTTAAAACTACCAGTTTCTGCTCAACCTCTTTTATCCGTTTATCACTGGGTACATCCTCTTTGTTGTTAGTCTATCAGCATGGTAATTACAGATTAATGGAAACAAGAAGGAAAGAATAGAACATAATAGATAATATCTAGAGAAAAAATACAAGCTAGCCATAATTAGGCAGACACCAGAGCATAAACACAACAATTTCAGCTGATTGTACATTTCTATCAGCCTATCAGGTATTCAAGATGTGAAAAATGAAAAACCAAAAAAGGTAAAATGGAGGAAAAGAACAATGGTTTACAACACTACTTCAAGGGTTGCCATTCTCATTCCAGGCCAAAATGTCAAATGATTTTTTTATGACACCTTTCTTGATTGATGATGGATTTTGGTAAAATTTGGGAAGTAGAAAACAATGTTTATAAGCATTGTTAGACAGAACGCCCATTCTTATACAAGAACTCAATGGAAAATGTTTTTGGGTATACCAGCTTTCTTGATCGATGATGATTTTTCAAATAAACATACTCTGGAGAAATAAACCACTTCTCTTGAAAAACGTAGGCTTCAAAGTAATGAAAATAACATGCAAAAATCACTACACTTGATAACCTCCTTTACTACACAAAATATCCGGAACACGGATGAGGCGATGAGCCTTCAAATAATAGGGCATGAAACTACAAATTTAGTGTTCATGTGATAAGGATGTACAGTAATACAGAAGATTATAGAAGAAGATTCAAGAAAACTAACTGCAATTTTATTAGAGAAGAAGAGCAGTAATCGTAACAAATGACCGAAGCCCCCAGTTGAGCCGAAGCCCCCCAAAAGAAAGAGAATAGCTCTCGATCTTCCCAGAATGATAAAGTCTAAACAGCCTACTAAATCTCCCTGGCAATGGGATACTTGTATGAAGCGATGGATAGAGCCAAAGAAGCTATAATAAAGGCTTTCAATGGAAAAGAAGAGAACTATAAAGCTACTTTCGAAATCATTGATAGAAGATGGGAAGATCAGCTCCATCATCCACTACATGCGGCTGGTCATTATCTCAATCCAGCATGTTTCTATGATGATCCTCAAGTTGAATTTAATAATGAGATCACAACTGGACTCTATGCTTGTATCGCAAAGTTAGTTCCACAACAAAGCGAGCAACTAGAGATTATTGATGAGTTGTCCAAGTATACAAGAGCTGAAGGCCTTTTTGGAATCAATTTGGCAATTTTGACAAGAAAGACTAAATCACCAGGTACTGTCAGTAGCCATAAAGTAATATATCTATAGTTTCTTCATAAATCATAATATCTAAAAAATGCAGCTGAATGGCGGCGCTTGTATGGAAGCACAACTCCAAGCTTACAAAAGCTGGCAATGAGAGTTCTTAGCCTAACTTGTAGCTCTTCAGGCTGCGAACGCAATTGGAGCGTGTTTGAACAAGTAAGTTTTGAATTGACAACTTCTAGGAATCAAATATTAAACATTTAAAACAAGTAATGTATATTTCTTTATGTTCTAGATTCACACAAAGAGAAGGAACAGGCTAGGAATGAAGAAGCTAAATGACTTAGTATTTGTGAAGTACAATGCAACTTTAAAAGCTCGCTTTGACTCTAAAGATATCACAGATCCGATTGCTTTAGATAACATTGATGATTGCAATGAGTGGTTGGCTGGAAATGTGAATGCAAGTGCAGCAGATGACTCGGTTTTCAGTGATGATGAAGGTGATGGCTTGACGTGGGGTGCTGTGAGTAGGGCAACGGGAGCAGAAGAACCAATAAGATATACTAGAAAGCACTCCAGAAATGCGAGTTCAAGTACTACTCGTAGGCTTGTGGATGAGGAAAGTGAGGGAGAAATTGAAGAGGATGTTGGGGAATACAAATCAGATAATGGAGAAGAAACTGACTCCTCTTTTAATGACGAATAGTCCTTCACAAGTTTAGCGAGGGGAAATAGGCTCGGATTTCAGTGTCTTTTAGTTTTACTTTTAGTATTAAAGCCATGAATTCTAAATTTAGACTTCTGTTTTTGTGAATCATGACTTTATTTTGGTGAATCCTAGCTTTTTTGATGCATTTGGTTCAATATGATGTTACATACATCATATTTGGTATTTATAGAATAGTATATGTGACTTTATATAAGTAATGCGCTTCACCCGAGTCAGGCGAGCGCTTTTTTGCGCTTTGCGCCTCAAGCGCTGGAAGACTCCTAGCGCTTCAGGTGCGCTTTACGCCTTTGACAACCTTGCCCCTGCTATCTTCTATTTATACTAAACTTATACACTTTATTCTTATTAATACTCTAATAGGCCCGGTCCTTTATTCTTAGTATCTATAGGCCCGGTCCCTAACAATACTCCCCCCTTAAACATCCACCTTGCCCTCAAGGTGGGTGATAGGACACAGCCACCAATTTCTTCTTTTCTTTCATCCTAGCACCCCTCCCTCTCCAATACAGATTTGTCTTCTGGATATTTTGCTTTACTACTTCCATCTTCCACTCTATGTAATTCATAGCATATTTCCACAGACGCCAGAAAATTTGATCCAAAACTTTGATTCCTGCAGATTTTTGGAAGACCCAGGTGCGGCCTGCTGCAATATAGGGGACAACTACTTCATGCTTTTGAACAGTATGAACACTTCTTCCTTCAACATCCTGTTCACTTGATGATTCATCTCCTTGTAAAATCACCTTCTGCCCTTGTACTTCCCATTTGAAGGTCTGACTTTGGAAGTTAATCTCCGTGTCTCCCAATCTTGTTAGCCAGTCCATTCCCAAGACTAAATCCGTGCTCCCCAGCTCCAATAAGTAATAAGTTTGGTGAATACTAATTCCTTGCACATTCAGATCTACATCTGCACACCTGCCACAGATTTGAATACATTCTCCATTCCCTAACTGCACCCTATTTCCCTGAAAAGGAGTATAGGGAATCCTCCACTTTTCCACCTAGCTTAGTGACATAAAATTGTGTGTAGCACCTCCATCAATGAGTACATTTACTGTGTTTTCACCTTCATGCCATCTCATTTTACCTGTCACCTTAAATGTTTTCACAGGGGTTATGTCTATCTCATCACTTAAAGAAAACTGCATGGTCTTCAATTCTAGAGGTATGGTCTTATCCCTGCCAGATTCCAGTAATTCAACTTCAGAATCAGCTTCACCCTCTGAATTCTCCACTAGGATCATTTTATAGTTCCTCATCTTGCAGACATGTCCTCTTCCCCAATTTTCACCACATTCAAAACAGAGTCCTTTCTTGCTTCTGTTTAATAGTTCTTCTTGGGATAGTCTGGGACTTGCCTCATTAGATACGCAGCTTGGACCTTCTTTCCTGCTTTCATCTCCCCATTTCTGGCCTGAAGATTGGATCATGATAGGAGTAGTCTGCCATTTCCTCCTTCCTTCATCCTTATTTTTCACAAAGAAAGTTTCAGAATTCTTGTTCTCAATCGCGGATGCAGTATCCATAACTTCTGCCAACGTCCTAGTTCAATGTAACTTCAATTCTGCTCTTATATCTCTTTTCAACCCCTTAAGAAAGGCTCCTCTCAAGACTTCTTCAGTTAAGTGGCCTTGTGAAGCGATAGCCTTTTCAAATTTATTTCGGTATTCCTGAATTGTCCCTTTCTGTTTCAGGCTAAACAGAGGCCCTAGTGGATCTTGTACCATATCAGGTTGAAATCGCTTGGTCAAAGCTTGAGTAAAAGAGTCCCAGTTTTGATGCGTAGCCTGTCTCTCCCACCATTGAAACCAGTTGAGAGCTTGGTCCTCCATGGCCACTACAGCGACATCAATTTTCTGTTCCTCTTCAGTTTGATTCAAGCGAAAATATCGGTTCATTCTAACCAACCATCCAGAAGCATCTTCTCCATTAAAAATAGGTAAGTCGATCTTTCTACCTGTATGATGAGGATGACGTTCCCTGTGATGATGGCGGTGTTGATGTCGACGTGGAGGAGAATAGTCGGAATTGTTTTCCGATCCCTCTGAACTTGCCGATTGTCGCGAACGATGATGGTGAGGTGATCGATGATGGTGAGAAGTGTGATGCGATGTAGATGTGTGATGCGAGGCAGATGATCGATGCGACGCAGATGATCGATGCGACCTACTTCTTGATCGATCCGTTTTTTTATTTTTCAACTCGGCAAATCCAGCTTGCATCATCGCCAGCAATTCTTCGTACTTCGTATCGATCTTCGCACCTAATTCCCGCTGACCTCGCTCGACGTTCCGTTCCATTTCTGCCATCCTGCCTTCCATTTTCTTCCTCGTGCCAACCATTCACAACTACAACCAGTCTCTGATACCAATGATAAGGATGTACAGTAATACAGAAGTTTATAGAAGAAGATTCAAGAAAACTAACTGCAATTTTATTAGAGAAGAAGAACAGTAATCGTAACAAATGGCCGAAGCCCCCAGTTGAGCCGAAGCCCCCCAAAAGAAAGAGAATAGCTCTCGATCTTCCCAAGTCCCAGAATGATAAAGTCTAAACAGCCTACTAAATCTCCCCTGCTATCTTCTATTTATACTAAACTTATACACTTTATTCTTATTAATACTCTAATAGGCCCGGTCCTTTATTCTTAGTATCTATAGGCCCGGTCCCTAACATCATGCCTTTCTTATAATAGTTTAAGAAAGCATGATGAACTTGTACTTGTCAGGTAAACAGTAATCTTAGTCAACGTGTTAAATACAAAATCAAACTGCAACCTCAAATCATCAGGCCATCTACATGAACCAATAGATGAAAATCTCTCAAGGTCATCCACCAAATCATCATCTTCCACTCTTTTCTGCCATGTACCATATGTTCACTAATTCTATTTATTCCATCTTAAGCTGCAAGCTTCCATGAATTATCATTAATGAAGTACGGGACTACCCACTCCAATGAATTTCACTAGTTCTATTTATCCCATCAATGAACTATCATTGACGAAGTGTCTCCGTATGCATGTTGCAGGCTACATTACAATCCAAATACTTAAGTTATTCTGGAAACTAAACTGTCCTGCTTCAATGTAGGTTGCAGCCAAAGGAATGTGGTTTATCCTAATGAACAAACTAAAGTTGTTGTTCAGTTCGAAAATTTGAAGAGTGAAATGACCATTAGTTCATTTAGCTACCTCTAGTCCTCTACAAAATTAGTATTGTGTTGTTGTAATCATCGTCTATATGTTTGATAAGGAATTATAAGAGACCATACACACTAGTAGATTTATGGAAGTAGGCATGGGTAGGGGTGGGATCGGTCCGGTCCGGGTCAGGTTTTTGCTAAACCCAAAAATTACCCGTAAGGTCGCGGGTTATGAAAATTAGGGACCGAAACAAAGCCCACTATATTCGGTCCGAGTCGGGTTTTTTGTAGTCCGGGTTTGGTCCGGGTTCAGGTTGGGCCAGTTAAAGCCCAAATGTGAAATCGTCTCATTTTTATTTTATATTTTAAAATCTATTTTCAAATAAAATTACTCCCTCCGTCCCTTAAAACTTTGCCATCTTTCCTTTTTGGGACGTCCCAAAAAACTTTGTCACTTTCCCTTTTAATCAATTATTTTATGGTTTCTGTTATTTCTCTCTCCTCTGCACAAACCTCAACCATACAGTTTTTACTTTATTATTCTCCGTGCCGGTCAACTTTGGCAAAGTTTTAAGGGACAGAGGTAGTAATAAAAAGTACAAACCGCAAATTATAACACAAATATTAGTCTCCAAAATCACCGAGAATTCAAATCCAAAGAAGACAATTATCATAATATTTTGTTTAAGATGCATAAAAATAAATAATATAGGTGTTCTAAAAATGTTACGAAATAAAATTTATGGATAAAAATGTGACTAAAGTTACTATAAATATGTGTTCATGCTCATTACGGTAAATAAATTGAACATACTTGTAGTCACTAAAAGTTATTAAGTCATTTTTTCGTCCACCATGATTATAATCATATACTAGGAATTAATTTATAAATTATATTGGTATATTATATTGATTTTATATTAAAGCTAATTGTTTCGGGGTTTTATCGGTCCGGGTCGGGTTATAGATTCTAGGGCCCGTTAATGAGCCCGAAATTTCAGGTTCGGTCCGAGGTTTTTTATTCTGGCTGGTCAAAAAGAAAAAACCCGGACCGATATCATAATTTGGGCCGGACCATGGCCGGTTTCCGGGTTTCGGTTCCGTTTTTCCCAGCCCTAGGCATGGGTGTGCCCACACACTCTCTCTCTTGCATTCATACAAGTTATGCATTGACTTAATTCTTATCCCGATATTTCTACTATGATCACTTATCATAAACACGAAATATAAACTTAAATAAGACACAGGGACCTCATTAGTGAATAACAGGATGCACAAAGGAGGGAGAATATATAAGAGCGAAGGTTCCAACTCATTTCTATGGTAAACTAAAGTGGATCACCAAATAGGCCATTACTAAATTTCGAAGGCACAATCTTATCCCAAGGCACCGGAGGAATAGGTCTGACACTCATTTAATAGATTTTGTGTTTTGCATTCTTAAAGAGAGGGTATGCTTTGAATGTTCAAAATTTGTTTGGAACTTAAATTGCATACCATTATTTCATAACAAAGGCTCAAATAAAAGTTGGACTTTGATTCAACCATTTCAAGGTATAGTATGAACTTTTAATGCTTTTGATTTATTAATGATATGAATAGATTTATAATTTAGGTTTATTACTAAACATGAATTTACTTTTTGCTCATAAACAGAAATAAATATAAATATAGAAACAAAACAAAATTTGAAGATTAGAATCATATTCCCCTAATGCAATTTACCAGTCTCTCTGATGTCTCGGCCTTTACACCATCAACCTTTCTATTAAGGACCACGTCAGATTCCACCACTAGTTTATTCGAGAACTCCACACCATGAGCTGCTTTGGTTACCGTATGTTCGTAGCCTTCGACCTCAACCCCAACCTCCGGCCGCTCCTCCCCCTTTTCATTATTTGGTTGCTCCACTTGGGTGTGAACAATCTGAACTGCGACTTTGGAAGCGATGTCGGCAGGGGAGGGGTTAGGGTTAGAGGTTGCAGGAACAGCCGCGGCCGCTGCGGTTTCGGCTTCGGTGGTGGACTGGAGGCGAGAGAGAGCTTTAGATCGGCGGCGGAGGAGAACCCGGAAGTCCTTCAGAGAGATTTTGGGGGCGGGAACGAGCCATCGACGGGGAACGTCGGTGGCAACTTTGTGGAGGCTACCTTTGTATAAGGATATTGCGACCATCTTCAGAGAGATTCTTCTCTATCGGTTCTGTATTGGTTCGCTGCCATTCATTAGCAACAAAATCCTATGAACGGAAGTCATCAACAAAAAAAGTTCACAAAACATAATAAGTCCGTATAAAAGCTGGTATAAGACTAGCTACAAACATCATTTTGATTAATTAAATTCAGACTCTCGTTAATTCATACTGTATTGGTCCTTCATAGTCTAGGAGGATACATCAAAAATTAGTTTTTTCCGGATTAATGCTAATTAAATAAATAATTCTCAAAATACTGTCAGATTAAAAATAATTCTCAAAATAGTGATGGAGTTAACAAGTTAAGAAAAGTCTTCACTTGAAGTGACGGTTATTCTGCACGGTACAAAGGTTGTTTGTTAAAGTGGCGGCTCTTCTGCACTGTAAATCCAACCATAGCTCATTCAACCGAAAAAAACAAAAAACTGCTCCTTACGGTCCAGTCAACTCAGAAAAATCAAACAACTGCTCTTTATAGTCAATATAGGTTGCACTGGATTTACGGTGCACAATATATTCACATAAATCACTTTATTTATTTATTTATTAATGTGTTGACCACTAATAACCATGCTTTCATTACAAACACAGGCGATGAGGTATGCTCGGGCATTACTGCACTGTGTGCTGATGTACTAGGCTGAGTAGACTATAGATATGTGGCCGCCTCTCAGTATTTCATGACATCTACATCCACAACACCTCTTCCTAGACACTACGACGTGATAGAGTGGTCCTTCAGCCTCGTAACCGGCACAGACACCCTCGACCACAGGCACAACCACAGCCTCATGAGCTTTATGATGAATGATGATGATCACGTTGACTTGTGATATTTGTACTTTACATTATTATGTGAAACATGAACTACCTGATCGAATTATTTTTTGAAACACTGAATTTATTATCAACTTTATGTGATATTTCTAGTTTTGTGATCCAATGTAGTTTCATTGATTCGTTTTGTGTCTTTGATATGTTATGTTTTTAGCAACCTATATCGATTACAAAGAGTAACTGTTTGATTTTTCTGAGCTCACAGGACCTTAAGGAGCAGGTTTTTGTTTGTTTTGGTTGAATGAGTTGTGGTTGGTTTTACAGTGCAGAAGAGCCGCCACTTGGATTGGTGACTTTTGTACTGTGTAGAAGAAGCGCCAATTCAAGTGGCGGCTTCCCTTAACCGCGTTTAATTGCAACAGTATTTTGGGAATTATTTTTAACCCGACAGTATTTTGGGATTAATTTATTTAAGGGAAAAGTACACTTTACATACCTGTGGTTGTGGCCGTTTGCAATCAGGGGTCTGTGATGAACTTTGCAACAAACCCAAGTTTGTGCTTTCCTACCGTTACCACCCACGGGGTCTAAGCGACTGGGCCGTTAGTAATACGCTACGTGCCACTTTTTTTTGCTTACGTGGCTTTTAATCCCAATCTATTAACACCATGTGTGATTACATGGCTTTTTATCCCTAGTCCATACCGTGTTAACCTATTTGGACCATATAGGCATACGAAATCCATTCCCCTCTTCCACAAACACAAATACAAATTTGAAGAGATGAGTTCTTCTAATTCGAGCTCATGTGCGATGGATGGAAGACAACAAATCAAGAAGTGCGGCTGTGGAGTCCAAGCTCCTATTTGGACGACGACAACAGAGAAGAACCGGGGGAAAAAGTTTCATGCTTGCGGCCGTTATTCTCGAGGGGGCGAACAACAATGCATTTTTTTAGTGGGTTGAAGAAGATACATGTTGTACTTGTCTGCATAACTTAGATGCTGTTATTGAGAAGGTCAGAAGACTTGAAGAATATGTCCAGATGAAAGAGTTGGAGATGGAGGGTCAAATAAAGAACTGTGTGCGTGAAATTGGTGTGTCGAAGGTTCAGACCATGGAACTGCAACTGCGGATGTCTAAGAATCATAATGTCACTTTTAAGTGGAAGCTGCTCTGTCTGGCCATGTTAATTTTCATGTTCTTTGCAAGTAGAAGATTTTAGGTCTAAGTTCTTTGCTAAGTTTTCGATGAAATGACCAAACCATGTGTAATTGTGTTTGGAGATTCCTTTAGTTTAATTTCATGTGAGGCGTTTTGTTGTGAGTGATGTCCAATGTAATGCACCAATGTAAGAACCTTGTAAGGGTTGATGTCAGATTGTATGAAGTTTTTGGCTGTAACAATTTGTGTGAACTTGTTTAATGTTATAGCAGTTTATTTCTCCACATCTTCTTTTGGTCAATGTTATAGTAGATATACTGGGAGTGCTGTGAACTTCTTTAATGTCATTGTGGTGTTACAGAACAACTTCTTTTGGGTATGAAATTCTTAACCCAAAAGATTGATTCTGGCTTTACCTAAAACAGAACATATGGTTTGAGTAAACAGATTACCAAAGTAAACAGATACTTTCCATCCAACACATACGAAATTCATCCAACAAATACAAAACTGAACATATACCAAAACACTGACCTACAACAACTTCAGAACATATGCTAACCACAAAATATGTTCCTTACATAAGTATCATTACAAAACACATGCTTACTAAGGCATGATTTAAAAGTTCATATACTGATATCTAAACATGTCTACTAAAGCACCATTCTTCTTCTCCCCACAACAAAACTGCAACATTTCTAGTCTCTTGTCAGTTAATCCTCAACTTTGTGTGCCCTGAAAAAAGTAATAACATCATAATAAGTGTAAAAACAACACATTACAAGAGTAACAATGCAGTCCATACAATTACCATTGAGGGCTGTGTACTTGAGGACCTAGTTACTCTTTTGGAAGATGGTTGGGGTGGTTGTGAAGTGCTGATTCTCCTTTTCTTCTTTGTTCTTCCTCCAGTGCTTTGGGAAACCGGATCATGGGTCATGGGAGTTGTCAATTCACTGTCATTATTGGTTGTCTGAAGTGGCTCATGGGAGGTTGGTTCAGAAATATCATCAACACCCTCTGCTTCTGTTTGGACATTTTCTTTCTTTCCTAATCTCTTTCTCCTTTGCCATGGTGTTTCTCCAGTTATGGATGTCTTACACCCTCTAACATTGTGTCCCACTTGCTTACAGTTGCCACAAATCACCTGCTTACCTGCCCTAGACACCTTGAAAGGATTCCTTGTTTCATCAGGTTGTTTAATCCTCTTCTTTTCTGGTATTCCTGCAGGTTTTCTAGGGATTAGGGGCACAATATCTGGACTCTCTATCCTCTCCCACTCATCTTTACTTGGCAGAGGATGGATAATGTGTTTATACACAGCTAAGTAGGTGGATTTAGCATAAAAAGGACTTACATAGTCTTCAGGTTTTTCTCGGTTTGCATATATAGCAGACACTCCATGCTTACAAGGGATGCCATTTAAGTCCCACCTTCGACATGTACAAGTCCTGTCTTTTAGATTAACCACATGGCTAGTATCATAAAAATCTACCTCAAACAATTTGTCCCCAGCAGGAGTGGAAAAACAATTCCATTATGTTACACACCAACATGTCTTGAACATCTTTATCACACACTATCTCTTGCAAGGTGACTGGTCCACACAACTCCCTAATTGAGAATCTTCTAAACCAGATTTTTACCCCATTTGTATAACCCAAATCTGCTGCATATCCCTCCAATTCGAACTTGCTCACATAGTCAATGTCAACTTTATCTTTTTTCAAAACACGGCCTCCCACATACTTTTTCTTTTCTTTTGGACAGTCCCACTTTCCACCATGGTGAATTAACAAATTCACGTACTCACTCATACCAAACCTGCACATATATTCAATGCGGAAAAACTACACTTCAATACCAAAAAAGAATGAAAATTTAAACTGCAACACAACCTACACATACCCATTAACACTTCCAACGAACCCATTCGCACATTAATTTACCTACCAACCAGGTTTTCCAACAAGCGTCACACCCTAACCAAAATATGTAAACCAAAGAAACAATTATTGGAGTACTTACTTTCACGTGAAGACTCTAAGGACAAAAAACTACAATTCCATCTGCCAGTGCTTGCGTTATTGTCCTTTGTCTGCTTCGACCAACAATCTTTATTCTTTCCCAACCGGAGGTGTAGAATCGAATGGGAGGAAGAATTGGGTTTTCTTCAGCCCTAATTTCACCTAATTGTAATTGGGTTTTCTTCAGCCCTAATTTCACTTAACTTTTGCATTTTTAAGTAATTAAAATAATACATCTTCATTGGAGCTTAGTTGAAAAAAAAAATGCCACGTAGTGTATTACTAACGGTCCAGTCGCTTAGACCCCACGGGTGGTAATGGTAGGAAAGCACAAGCTTGGATTTGTTGCAAAGTTCATCACAGACCCCTGATTGCAAACGGCCACAACCACAGGTATGTAAAGGCAAATTATAACGTGGGATCGGCCCACCTTCCGCATGGTGTGCCGATCTCACTTTTGTCAAGTTGCGCTGTTTTCTTTTCTTACTAGAGCTTCTTCCTTCCCTTTTTTGCTATTCTTTATTTATTTTTCTTTTCTTCAATTCTTCTCCATTTTCATCAAATTAAAATGTTAAAAATTTAATTGCAGTTTTAATTTTTCTTATCTTCAATTTAAATTATAATTGAATCTATTTTTTTATTCTTTATCAATACATAACAAAAAGTTTAATAATCTAAATAAGATAAGTACATTGCATTTCATATTCATACACTATTTTTTGTAATATCTTTTTATATTCATATATTTTTTTGTAATATATTTTTATATGCATACATTCAATATTTTTTATTGAGTGTTTATTTTGATTCTAGCTTGGGTTACATTTGATAATATACGAAGTTACATCATCTTATACTCAAGTTACATGTTATTATGCGTGAGTTTCATCTTGTTATGCGTGAGTTACATCTTCTTATGCGCGAGTTACATACTTTTATGCGCGAGTTACATCTAATTATTTGTGATATTTTACTTATCTTTATCTTGAACTAATTAAATTCTAACTGAATTAATTTTTTTCTTTACCAATTTAATACAAAATTTTATTTATTCACATAAAATAAGTATATTGTATGTCATATTCATACACTATTTCTTACTTTGTATACTTTTTTAATATTTATTATACACTTTTTTTGTAAAATATTTTTTACATTCATGTACTTTTTTCTATAATATATTTCTCATCTCTTTTATATGTTTTTTGTGTTTTATAGACATTAAGGCTGTTTATTTCAATTTAAATTTGAAAAAACATGAAAATAATACATTTTTCGTATGTGTGAGTTATATTTATAGACAATTTCTATAATTAAATTTGATATTATATAGAGTTACATCTTCTTATGCACGATTTACATCTTCTTGTGCGTGAGTTACATCTTTTTATACGCGAGTTATATTTGAATTTCCTCAACAAGATACATTTTAATTTGCATACACTAAAGTTAGATTTTCAATCAACGCGAGTTACATTTTCTGTAATAAGAATTACATCACAACATAAAGCCTACTATTGAAACAAAAGAATCGTTGTTTTGCAAAAAAATAAATGTTTCCAAAAAAATGTGTTTTGGCAAAAAATATATTTTGAAAAAAATTTTATGGACTTAATATTAAAAAAATATATATTCACCATTTATGTTAACCCTTGCTATTAAATAAAAAAAATCACTTCTTTTTTACAAAATCAAAATGAGTTTTCGGCCAAAAAATGATTTGTTGGCAAAAAAAGATAAAAAAAACATTTTTATGTCATTAATACTAAAACAAAACATATAAACTATTTAAATAAAGTAATTGAGCAATTAGACTCCTTGTTTTCATTAAAATCAATGTTTTATTTCTTATAATTCGTATTAGACAAGTTACATTTCAACTTGCTTGTTGTTACATTTTTTATTAGCGTGAGTTACATTTTGTTACACGCGAGTTACACCTATTCCGCTACTGGGACAATGGAAAAACAAACATGAAGTTACTGTTCACGCGCGTGAACAGTAACACGTTTTTTTCTGTGGGAGCAGCATGCTCACCGTGGGCTGCTCCCACGGTATATGAACTGGTATGTAAAGTGTACTTTTCCCTTTATTTAATTAGCATCGATCCAGAAAAAACTCCTATTATAAATTTTTATGTATAAAATGTCATTAAATTTTTATTGCTTTGAATTTCAAAATATTATGTTTTTATGATGTTTACTAAAACGAAATTAAATATAATTACAGTCATATTTGTGTGTTGGCAAATGTAAAAGTCAAATTGTTGCAATTATTAAAGAACGAAATATAATATTTATGTAAATTTAATTTTTTGTTTATCATTTCTAAAATTTATGTTGATTTTTTTCAGTCCATAACTGATAATAACAATTTCCATTTGACCTCAAAATAACTCTGACTAATATGTTTCCTCTAATTCTTTATCATGGTATTCAAAAATTATTTGATTTTTATTTTTAGAAGATTTTTAATATATATTTTTAAAATGTGAACAATTAGATTTGTATTGTTTTAACTCTCATATCATTCTCAAAAAAAAATAAACGGATAGATTTTAATATTTCAAGTAGATTTATGTAACTTAGAATAATTTTTTTTCGTTTTTTACATAAATATTACTAAAATAAGACTTATTTACACAAATATGATTATTAGGTACCACTCCATATAATGTAGTGTCATAGTAACTTAAGTTTAAAAGATGAACATAAGTTACTGTTATTTCATTACTACTTTAGTCACTAGTCACATTTTTGTAAATAATCTTTATTTTAGTCATAAATATGCAATTACTTCTTCCGTCTTTTTTTAGTTGAAACAGTCGACATTTCACGTTTGCCAACGCACAACTCTGACCGTCATTATATTTAATTCTGTATTGGTAAAAATAAAATAAAAATCAGATTATAAAACTTAGTAATGAGATGAATTTAACAATATTTTTCAAAAAAAATAATTCACATACATTAATAAATAAAATGTAGTCAAAGTAAAGTACATAAATAGTGTATATATTCCAATGTTGCAATTATTGCGATACAAAGGATAGTATTTCTTTTTTTTCAAGTATAATGATTTCAGAGTTAGAGATGAACTAAAAACAAAACCATGCATATTACAACGATGAAAAACAATAAAAACAAAATTACAAGGACGTAAAGCATATTGTGTCATATTTGCAGGAACTAAAAACACACTTTTTTTGAAAGGAAATCACGTATATTCATATCATTAGCATTTTTCTAAAACTCATTAGGCGCTAGTCGGGTAGTTGAGGGGCGCCTAGCGCCTAGGCGGCTGACTAGGACGATTTCTTGGCCGACTAGACCGATTCCTTGGCCGACTAGGCCGATTAGTGCTCTACAGTTACGACCAACTAGGCTGATTAATCGGTCCGACTAGGCCGATTTTTAGAATAGTGATCATTAGTTTCAGAATCATTACATCAATCAAAGAAAATTCATCCCTGACATCAACTAATATCCACCAACTACGACGGTAAATCCTACGATTAGACATAGAAACGGTCGTCCCTAAAAGAACGACACGAATCACTAATCACGAGACGGGTTTGACATAGGTATCACTAGTCCTATAGATCCATATACTTTTAACGACATAGAATAAGCTAAATTTCCAATCATCACGACAAACCTATCAACATAGACTTTAACATGAATCTAAACAATAAAACAACAATAACAAATATGATAAATTTCGTGAACCCTAGCACCTCGTTCAACTCATGATTGTGGTCACAAGGAGGTCGGGTCATCAATACGGCTTGGCTTTGATTGATCTTCCATTGTTGGCCGAACGCTGACCTTCGCGAAACCCGTCGCTCCCCAATATTGAGTTACCGTCCCATGCCTCTAACTGCTTCCCAAGAGTATTGAGACCACCACCATAGTTTGATTCCCCAAAGGCTAACCTCCCCTACAAGGATCTTGCACCGCCATCTGCAATGATCTGCTGAGCATCCATCCCGTTGTCGCTTCACCCAAGCTAACTCGTCGATATTCGATGAAATATGTCAAATCACAAGTATCGACCGACCAAACCTGCAGAAGAAATCTTGTGAAGAATATCTTAAAACAATCGTCAAATGCAAAGCGGCGATAGACAAACTAATGCAATTGGGGGAGAAGCCAAAAAATGAAACGAAGAGGACAAATCACACTTCTAACTGCCGCACTAGCATATGGTTGACGGTGCCCACAAAAACCTACCAGACGAGGGAGACAAACCGCTGGGTTATTTCACGCTTAACTAAAAACATACTTAAACCTAGATAGAATACAAATTGTTCATGGTAACATCTCTAAGATATGTGTAGTATATATTTGGACACAACAAAACATATTACTAACAAATCTAAAATATGGGAGATCTACCCAAATAGGACTAAAACATAACATTTTAAATATGATCTACTAGTTTGAAATGTCATAAATAGGATTTCTTGATTAGATCAAAATACCCTCATAGGGTTGTCGTTGCTGCCCCGAGGTTGCCCAGGTCGCCGGACCACTGGTCGCTGCAGGAATTTATTTTCCAGAATTCCTCCGTTGATCAGGCAATTTTTTTTTTCGTCGGAGTTTGCCACCGCCACCGACGCAGTGACCTTAGTTGTGCAAGGGAGTTAGAGAAACATTTAATTAGGTTAATTAATTAAGTTAGAGGTAGAGATGAAATTATTAGTCTTATTAGGGATAACCAGACATATGGTTCTACTTTTGGAAGAATGTTATGTTTTAAGTCTTATTTTGAACAACTTTCTCAAAGAATATACGGAGTAGCGTTCTTCAAAATAGAATCATATGTTTGATTTCCCTTAAATATGATTAAACATTACATTTATAATCCTAATTTAATCAATTAATATAATTAATCGCTCCATGGTTCACTTACATAACCATGATGGATCCGTTGGTGGCGGATCAATCCAGTGGTGGCGGTGGAGAACTCCAACGGCAATGACGAGTCTCTGACAGAACGGCGGCACCGACATTTGACAAACAATTGACAGGAGACAGTCTGGTGGCAGTCTACTGACATGGGGAAGCACCATTCCTACCCTATGAAGCTATTTAAGCCTAGTTAAAAATAAAAAGTCTTGTTTATGAAATTCTAAACATTAGATCTTATTTTTTGAAAATGACATTTTTTGTCCTATTTGGGAAAATCTCTCAATATAAAATATGAATACATATTTTATATTTATATATATATATATATATATATATAATACATTTCAAGGCTACAATATATAAATAGTACATTTTAAGGCTATAATTACGGAAATTATTGCCACATGTCATGCTCTGAGCAACTCATACATCATAATACTTTAATTTCTCCTTTTAATATAGATATTAGAATCACGTTTAACATTTAGAACTAAATTACCGGAAGATATACCTAAATTTATGTAAGTTTAGTTTCTTTCATAGATCACGTAATTTTGTATTTTAGTAAACATTAGTTTACATGCAATTTACTAATTTATAACTTCCCAATTGTATTGAAAAACATCAACTTCACTTAATTTCCTAATTGCACTAAAACTGCATGTACTAAAAAAATCTAGAAAAAAATGAGTTGAATTAGTTTGTATCTCTATCTCTATCTCTACATTCCCATAAACATGAATATTGTTAGGGATTTAATTGTCATAGAAAAAATGTTGGTGTCTCCTTGTGCATTTGACGATGGTACAGAATACATTATTTACTTCACCCCGAAATGATATGTCAAGCAAAGGAGTGGCAGAATATGTCTGTCTAAAGACGGTTCTTATTTTGGAATAATTGTACCTTAGCTTCCGACATTCAATTACATATTCTATTCTTTACTGTGTGACCCAGCCATCCATCCATCCTCTTCATTTTCCGTTCAGAAACGTGTTGGCACTTCCATGGAAGCCGAACGGCCATTTAGAAGCTCAAGAATACTCGATGTTCCACCTATAAATACTTCACACCAGGTGTTGAACAGATTTTGAAATTCGCCACATTCTTTTGTAAGTTATGTATCCTCTCTAGGAGCATAGAGATATATCTCTTGGAGTTTCATGGAGACATATTTGCTTTTCAATTGTATGGTTTACTTTGCTTCGTTCCTCTTGCTTATATGTTTCTGTATTCGTAGTTTGACTCATTTTCGGAAGTAATGTTTCTTTCATCTACATAATCTTAGATTGTTTTTATTATCATTTTACCCCTTCTTTTAGCTATGATTGTTATGTGTTTGCTGATCGAAATGCCCATACGAACTGTTTTAGGTGTTTCAATTTGAAGGAATTTCTTTTTTGCTGGTTTAAGTGTTTATGACATCTGTATATGTTCCATGAGACAATGCTTTACAATTTTGTCCACACACCTTGTTCCCAAGCAACTAAAAGTGTAGAATTTATGCTTTTCAATATCCACTTCTCAAACAACAAGTCAAGTTGGTGTGAAGTAGAAAATTACACGCAATTACTTCTATTCAAGCAAGTAGAGTAGTATGTAACAACATGAAAGGAAAAAATGAGATAAACAAACACTAAACGTATAGCCCATTAGGAGAAATGAAAATAAATGGATTATTTGTCTTAATTGAGTTGCATAATGTGTAGTCTGTTTTATTATTATTATTATGTTGGAAAAATTGAGAGTATTTCAAATGAATAAAATGTTATTTCCTTTAATTATTTTTCACACACTAATTTAATAATAAATCTTATACATCTCTTATACATAATAAAATTATAATTATAATAATTATGTTTGAACGTTACAACACTTGGGATAGTTTGTTGACTATTAATTAATATGGTTAATGAACAAATTCATTTCCTCCTGGAAGCAACACCGGTTCTTCTTATGTCCATCAGTTAAGAATCTTTTTTATTAATGTTATTGTATTAATTCTATTTATTACCATATTAATGCTGCCAAAATTTTGAACGGTTCCTTTATTTTGAGGAGTTGGGAGTATATATGTACTACATGGATAGTACGAAGAGGAGGAAGAAGAAGCTCCCTATGATTTACTCAGATATGTTCATACATAACAAAGTTTTACTTACAAAATTTTGGTTCAATCACATACTGCTGGATTAATTATATTATTCGACTCTCGTTGTTCTATTACCGGCTTACGCCGAAGAGCTCGTTTTATCTTGGGGAAAGGTTTTCGCTAGTCGGAAATACTTTTTTTTAGGACAGCGTTTACGCGACTCGAGCTATATTATTTTTCTAACACTGTTTTGCAGGTTTATCCGGCCAATTTCCTCCAACAATCTCAAGAAAGTAATTCGCGTCGGATATGCCTGCACATATCAACTCACAAGGCGTTGTCGCCGCACTCATCGGAGCTATGTTATCTCTACTTGTGCGTTGCGAAGTAGCTTGTGATACACCCGCATGGGGAGCCGTATTAATCGGATTAACGCTCAGAAAAGTCTTTTGCGTATAGTGGTTAGTCTCTCTACTTTCCTACTTACAATACGCCATACTTTAACACCACTTTTTAACAAAAAATGGTATTCATTTATTTCGTGATAAAATGACAACTATGAAAAACAACAACCCACTAAGATCAAGTTTAAACTTGGTTTGTAGTGATGATAATTTTACTGCGGTTGTTTCTCAAAGTTGTAAAACTAGTGATGTGAATAAGTGGGTGGTGGACTCCGGAACTACCAAACATATTTGTAAAAAAAATGTTTTTACCTCCTATACTATTATAGGCGATGGTGAAGAGCTCGTGTACCTAGCGGACTCTAAAACTGTTAAGGTGCATGGAAAAGGGAAAGTTTTTCTGAATCTCACATCGGGGAAAACTTTATCACTAAATGATGTGTTTCATGTGCCCGAGATTCGGACTAATTTGGTTTCCGGTTTTCTCTTGGGAAAAGTTGGGGTTAAAGTTTCTTTTGATTATGACAATTTTGTTATGACCAAAATTGACGTTCTTGTGGGAAATGGCTATTGTAAGAATGGACTTTTTGTGCTTAGTATTTCCAAAATGTTGCATGATGATGCTTCTGCGTACTTACATTGTGTTAATTATTGTGTTATAATAGATGTGACGTATGGTAATTTTTTGTTGGTCTTTATTTTTGTTTGATTTATGAAACTCCTAAATATCTTAAGATTGATATTTAGTGATATGGGAGCAGCTCTAGAAAATTATGATAAAATTGATGAATTTATATAAATTTTATTAGAGCATCTACACTGTGTTTGGAGGTGGTAAAAAAAAACTTTGTCATATTTATTGATGATTTTTCGAGATAAACTAAATTTTATCTTATTTAAATTTAAAGGCGAGTTTTTGATAAAATCATTGTGTACAATTAAAGGTTGAGATATAAATTATCTCTCTATGAATTCTAGAAGGGTTATGCACCTGTGTTTAAATATTTAAAATTGTGGGGGTGCTGAGCTAAATTTTTATTACCTATTTCATTTAGTGAAAATGAGATTTATAACTCTTGTCACTTTTGCATAAATTGAAATAGTGGAGCATATATATGATTTTCTTAAAAGAAAGAAATAGTGTGCTAATGTGCAATGCTTTATGCTATATTATTGATGTTATTAATGTGACCGTTTTTGGAGAATGTGTACACACTAAATGATGCATGTATGATTATTTGTTTATACACCGTTGAAACAAAAAAATGATGAATTTTTTGAGAATGTGTTTCCTTTGAAAATTGAACACAAGACCGTTGCGCCATATAGTGATTGTGATCCATTACAAGGAAATAAAACATTTAATGATGAACCCTCTAGTGGTAGTGATGCATTAAAAGAAAATTATTCTTTTAATGATGAACCTTCTCCTTTGAGAAGAAGTAAGAGGCCAAGGATAGAGAAATCCTTTAGAAATGATTTTTATTCATACCTTATTAATCTTATTAATGATGAACTTTTGACTTATTCACAAACTTTTTATTCATCAAATGGATATTAAAATTGCATTTTTAAATGGTGAACTAGAGGAAGAAATTTATATGGTGCAACCGGAAGGTCATGTAGTTACTGATTAGGAACACAAATGTGAAAATTTTGATGAAGTGTTATTCGCTTATGAGAAGTAGATATAAGTGTGAATACACTAAATGTGAAAATGGTGTGTGCATTATTGTTTGCTTGTATGTGGATGATTTGTTAATTTTAGTGTGAAAGACTTGGGGTTAACAAAAATGATTTTGGGTATATATGAAAGTCACAAGGAAGGATGATGGTGTTTTACTATCTCAAGAGCATTATGGTGATAGACTTCTAAAGAGGTTTGGATATTTTAGTGTCACACACGTGAGTATCCCTTATGACTTTCATATGCACTTAAAAAAAATAGAGGTGATCGTGAGGCTCAATATGAGTATTCTCAAATTATTGGATGTTTATTACAGTTTATAAATTATACTAGGCTCGACATAGTTTATGTTGTCGGAAGATTGAGCTGATATACTCATGACCCAAGTAGGGATCATTGGACTGCGTTGAGGTGGTTATTGAGATATTTGAGAGGTACCATTAATTATGGTATTTTTTTTGAGATTATCCGTTGTAATCTATTGATACAACGATGATACGTTTTATTGATAAATATCCATTGTCCTAAAGCGGTACAATGATGTTATATGAGAATTATCCATTGTACTATAATGATACAATGATGGTATATATTTTATTGAGAATTAGCCGATGTACTAGAAGGTGACATCGATGTTATATTTTATTGAAAGTTATCCGTTGTATTGCCGAGATACAACGACGACATCTGAGTATACTCAAATGAGATAAATTAAAATAGTGGATATCCATTCACCCTTAAAAGTGGTGCAATGATGTTTGAGAATGGAATTATTTCCATTAATTTTGTGAAGTCGGAAGGAATTAGCTACTCCTTTAACAGAATCCCTAGGACGAAAAATGATAACCGAAACATCGAAGGAAATGGGACTAGTGTCACTTTGAAACAAATGGGGATGGGAACCCAACTTGTGTGATTGGAGATCCCATGAAGCAAGTTCATATGGGTAATAACAAGTCTTCCATTTAGTTCTGCTAGCCTAACTAAAATCACCCATTTCCATGATGTGAGATATAGGCTAGAAACCGCATTCTTTGAGAGGGTGAGCTTAAAGCTCTTAATGATTATCATAGCCTTTAACTTAAGGATGGTGTGCAACAGCGGTACACACTTGATGATATCACCTATATGAGTGTGAGGTGGGGCCGCCTCCATGAAGCATGACAAAACTTCTAGAGCACTCATGAAAACCAAGCACGCGCATGGCCTTAAGGCGCACAACGGCGTTGTTGGGATATTGACCTAGAGGCCCAATACCCAGATCGAGAAGGCCCAAGATACCCGGCCCAAGCAACGGGCCCATCATTCTATGATGAATAGATCCAGTAAAGAATTCATGCCGAACGAGGTTCGGCCCAAATAAAGGTTGGCCCAGTAAGAAGACATACCGAACGAGGTTCGGGCTATATATCGTACTTGGGTCAATTTGACAGCATCTCCAGTACAACCCAACATCCCGTTCGAGCAACGGCCAACCAGCAAGTGGCCAGGTGCAATTAATGCGAGACTGTGACATCAGCAAGTGGAAGCATGGATGACCAAGTCGGTGGAACAACGGCCAATCAGCATGAGGCAGCTCATGCTCTCCATTAGTATAAATAGAAGGTTTCAAGTCATTGTAAGAGTTAGCATTTCAATACTCAGGCTCTAGAATAACATCATTGCTCTTATTTATTGTATTAAAGCATAGTTTTCGACCTACCGATCGGTAAATTCCTTGTAATCAGATTGGTTAATTAATACAAGTGAGCTTTCGAGTGTTAGTTAGTTCAGATCTTATATTTGTTACACACCTTGATTCTGTGCCATTCCTGATATATCCAAAGTTCGTGTTGTGCTTTCGGATCTACGGGATTTACCCTCAACATTGGCGCCGTCTGTGGGAAACTTGCAAAAAGTTTCACTTTCAAATCATCCAAAAAACCTCTATTTTCCAAAAATGGTCAGAATCAGTTCCTATCATACAAACGACGGTTCACGCCGTCACGGGAGGAGTCACACCCCGGGGAGTCAAAACCCTCAGGGACAATGCAGTCGAGGATCGCATCCTCGTTTCGATGGGGATTTTGTGATTCCTGAATCTCTGAGAAGAAATCCTCAGGCCATGCGTGACATGGCCCAGGTCATGCAGCATATGGCGAACGAAGAGGAAGGAGGTTCCAGCTTTACAGGGGAGACCCCACGCACGGAAACAACCACGGCGTCATCCTGTTCACATGTCCATCGGGATAATCGACGTAACGCCCAACCAACAACGCACCACAGTCCCAGTGACCGAACCCTGGTCGGATCACAAGCTAGAGGACCAACTCCCGTTGGTCATCAGTTCCAGTATGCCAAGCGGGAAAATACTAGGGCCCCTCAGCGGCATTGGGACCGGGACTGTACGGATATGAGGGCTCCACCACCGCCCCCTTTGACGGCCCAGGAGGAAGAAATGGCCGAGATGAGGAGGCAAATGAATGAAATGCGGGACCAGATGAGCAGGGTACCTGTACAACCTGCCCCAGTTCAGCTGGGAATTACTTCCCCGTTTACTAGGGAACTCATGTACGCAGATATCCAAGGGGGTGCCAAGCCCCCGACCGGCCAAATTTATGATGGGGTGGGAGATCCCCACGTACATCTGAGGAGTTACCAAGGGGGACTTATGCTGCTAGGAGCACCCGAGGCCGCCATTTGCCGGTTGTTTTTCAGCACGCTCAGGGGGCCTGCCCAGGAGTGGTTCGGGACACTGCAGCCCGGGTCAATCAACAGCTTTGCCGAGTTATCAGCGTTATTCTTGGCTCAGTTTGCTTCCACTCCCAATCCCAAACGGCATTTCAGCTATTTGACCAGCGTGAAGCAAAACGCCAAAGAGACCCTCAATCAATTCCTGAAAAGGTGGAGGGATGAAACTTTAACGGTGGGAAACATGACGGATGATACCGCCATTACCCTATTCACAAATGCTCTCCGAACGGGGGAGTTGTATAAAGAGTTGAAGAAAAATCCGGGTACGGCGTACGCCGAGGTATTAGATAGGGCTCGCAAGCATGCCGCCCTAGAAGAGGAGATAATGATCAGGGATAAGGTCATTACGCCTGCTGCCCCGATCAGAATGGCCGATCGGCTGGGTCCTAGCCCAGCGGCCGCTTTACCTCCCAAACAAGGGAGATTTACACCCCTGGTCCTATCAATAGCGACCATCTATCAGCACGAGAGGGACAATATTCCCATCCCGACTGATTCTGGACAGTTCATGGGAGCGGATGACAATGCTTTCTGTAAATATCACAACAGAAAGGGTCATGCCACCAATGCCTGCAGGGCCCTACAAACAGCCATTGAGGATCTGATCCGAAGGGGCCATCTGGGCAAATATGTGAATAAAGATCCAAATGCTATGGGCACGTTGAAACCGGCCATGAAACCTAATAGCTGGCGCCGGGATGCTCAACGTGACGCCTAGCCTCAAAATAATGTGTATGTTCCTCCCAGGGATGAGCCAGAGGGCTCGGGAGGCCCTGGAAAGAAGCCTCGAATGGAGGTCAAGGTTATATTTGGGGGCGGGGAGACCGGAGATTCGAACGCCGAACGAAAAAGGTTCGAGCGAAGTCTTTATGTGGGATCCGTCTCCGCTCCCCCCCCAGAAGAAAGGAAGGACAGACCCGATCACGTTCGGGCCAGCTGATTTACCCAACTCTCCAAACCCACACAGGGATGAACTGGTGGTAAGCATGTGTATTGACAATGCTTTGATCCGCCGAGTACTGGTCGATACCGGGAGCAGTGTGAATGTATTGTATCTACAATCATTCGAGAAAATGGGTCTACAAAGGAGCCAACTGACCCATCTACGGACCCCACTGGCAAGTTTCACCGGTAACTGCATCGAGGCGGAGGGGACCATCCAATTAATGGTTGAAATTGGGGATGAAACCCACAAAGCATCACTCCGAATGACATTCGTGGTGGTAGATATAAAGTGTGCCCACAATGCCATATTGGGCCGACCGGGATTGGAAGATCTGGAGGCAATAGCCTCTGTCCGCCACTCATGCATCAAATTCCCTACAGACACTGGGGTAGGGGTGGCCAGAACTGATCCAACGACAGCCCGGACATGTTATCGGGAGGCCCTAAAACAGATGAACACTCGTGGGATGCGGGTTAATACAATTGAGGTGGAAACACACCGAACGGAGTTCGAGGCACACCCAGAACCCACCACCCTTCTTGAACAAATCGACCTCGACTTCCCCCCGAACCGTAAGGTGGCTATCGGGGTAGATCTGGAGGCTGATATCCGGGATGGCGTGATCGCCGTCCTCAAAAATTTTCAGGTGCTGTTTGCCCGGGGGCCAGAAGATATGCCCGACATTGATCCGGAGATAATATGTCACAAACTTGCCATTCGGTCAGATGCAAAACCAGTCCAACAGAAGAAACGGTATCAAGCAACCGAACGGCGGGAGTTCACAAAGAAGGAGGTGGCCACCTTGCTAAGAATAAAGCACATCCGTCCGGTAATCCACGTAGAATGGCTATCCAATGTGGTTCTAGCCCCAAAACAATCTACTTGGAGAATGTGCGTGGATTACTCTGACCTGAATAAAGCGTGCCCCATGGATCCCTATCCAGTGCCGAGGATCGATCTGCTAGTGGATGAAACTGTCGGATGTGAATTACTGAGCTTCATGGATGCTTTCCGGGGTTATCATCAGATATTCATGCACCCGGCCGATGCAGAGAAAACGGCGTTCGTTACTTCGGATGGCGTGTTTTGCTATATCGTCATGCCATTCGGATTAAAGAACGCAATGGCAACTTTCCAGAGGATGATCGGGATGCTGTTCAAAGATGTGCTGGGTGTCACAATGGAAGCCTATGTTGATGACATCCTGATCAAAAGCAAAAAGAAGGAAAACCATGTCCTGGATATAGAAAAGGTGTTCGGGATAATGCAAAAAGCAAATATGAGGCTGAATCCCAAGAAATGTGCTTTTGCTGTAAGAGGAGGCAAATTTTTGGGGTACGTGATGAGCGAGAAGGGGATTGAGCCCAATCCAGAAAAAGTAAAGGCAATTGTGGACATGGAGGTTCCAAGAAATCTCAAAGAAGTGCAGAGATTGACCGCTCGGTTAGCAGCCCTGAGCAGATTCCTATCCAAACTGGCCGATCGAGCTATCCCGTTCTTCCAGATCATGAAGAAAGCCAACCCTTTTGAATGGACGGCCGAATGCCAAACGGCTTTTGAAGATTTCAAGACATATTTGTCTTCCCCCTGGTCTTGACAAAACCCGAACCAGGGGAACATCTGTATATGTACCTTGCGGTAGCTGACTTGGCCGTAAGCACAGTACTGTTGAAAGAAGAAGATGGCATTCAACGGCCAATCTATTTTGTAAGCAAGGCGTTGAACGGCCCGGAAACCAGGTATACCTTGTTAGAGAAAAATGTACTGGCCCTGATAGCTGCCATTAAACGCCTGGCACCATATTTTCAGACCCACCCGGTAACTGTGTATACTACTCAGCCACTAGCCACCATCTTGAGGAATCCTATGGCAAGTGGACGCATTACCAAGTGGAGCCTCCTGATCGGGCAATACGAGGTGGATTTCAAACCCCGACCTACTATCAAAGGGCAGGCTCTGGCAGATTTCATTGCAGAATGTACCGCCCGGCCCTCAGAAACAGATTCAGAGAACAATGGGCTGGATAACTGGTGGGAAATGTATGTGGATGGTGCAGCTAGCGCTAAGGGTTGTGGAGCTGGAGTTGTGATCACATCGCCCGAGGGGTTCAAAGCATATTATTCCATTCATTTTGACTTCAAGGTAACCAACAATGAGGCTGAATATGAGGCTCTCATTGCTGGTTTAAAATATGCAAAGGCCCTGGGTGCCGATCAGTTAAAAGTCCGGTCGGATAGTCAACTGGTAGTACATCAAGTAAACGGCACTGCCGAGGCTAAAGAAGAAAGAATGAAGGCCTACAAGGAGATAGTTGAGGGGCAGATAAGTAAATTTGAACAGGTGGTGCTCGACCAAATATCCAGGATTGAAAATACTGAAGCAGATATTTTGTCCAAGTTAGAAAATGCGGCGTTCGACGATCGGGCACAGGAGATCCTGGCTCATATCCAACGTTTTGCCCATCGGGAAACATTGGCGACCCCAGCAATCATGGTGCTCCAGATCGAGGCCATATCTTACGCCGTCCCGAGCTGGGTCGTAGATATGACCAACTACCTGAAAGACAGAACCCTCCCACAGGATAAAAATCCTGCTTATCACATAAAATGCATCTAGAGGAGGGCTTCCATGTTCGAATTGGTAGATGGGCGGCTGTACAAAAAGACATTTGGTGGGCCATATCTGAAATGCCTCCCACCCGATCTAACGACGGCTGTAATGGAATAAATTCATGAAGGTGTCTGTTCCAGCCACCAAGGGCCGAAGACACTAGCCAGAAAAGTCATCCTGCAAAGATATTATTGGCCGACTATCCAACAGGATTGCTTTGCACATACTAGGAAATGTAAGGTATGCCAACTATATGCACCGGTCCCCGGACGGCCTGCCACTTTCTACACTCCAATGACGGTGGCCCTTCCATTCACGAGATGGGGAATAGACCTGTTAGGTCCTCTACCTACGGCACCTGGAAACAACAAGTATATCATCGTGGGGATAGATTACTTTACCAAATGGGTAGAGGCCGAGCCACTGGCCAGCATCACAGATGTTAAATGCCAGAAGTTTGTCTGGAAAAATATCATTTGCCGATTCGGAATCCCTGAACAGATTGTAACTGACAATGGAAGGCAGTTCGTGAGCCGGAATTTTGAGAACTACCTGGTCAAATGGGGAATCAAGCATTCCAGAGCGTCCGTGGCGTACCCTCAGGCGAATGACCAAGTGGAAAATATGAACCGTACTATCATGGATGGTATGAAGAAAAAGCTGGAAGAATACTCCTCGTCGTGGCCTGATCAGTTAAATTATATTCTATGGACTTACAGGACCACACCCCGAACGGCCACGGGAGAAACTCCATTTGCCCTTGCATATGGTTTTCAGGCCAAAGTACCAACGGAGATCCTAGTTCCCACACACCGAACGGTGCATTACAGCCCAGAACAGAATGAAGACAACTTACGGGCTGAATTGCATTTCATAGAAGAAAGAAGGGATCTGGCAGCTGCACGAATGGAAGAGTATCTTAGAGCCACAAGAAGATACTTTGATAAGCAAGTTAAAATTCGTTCAATCGAGGTAGGGGACCTGGTGCTAAGAAAGCGAGAAAAAAGCAAACCGCTCGAAGGGGGCAAAATGGCACAAAATTGGGAAGGCCCCTACCAAATATGTAAGAAGTATGCTTCAGGAACATTTGGCCTACAAAATACCGAAGGCCGACCGGTAGGAACTTGGAATGTGGAGCATCTAAGGAAATTTTATCAGTAAAAACGGCTGTTGCCACCTCTAAAAAAAGGTATAGAGAGGGAGACATAACTTCCACACAAACTCAGCCCATGGTTAACTCGATCATTCCGGATGACCGAATGACGAACGAGTTCACAGCATGGAAGGAAAATCAATTCTCAGCTTAGGGAGTTTTTGACTCTAGATTTATGAAAGAATAAAGGGATAAAAAATGGCTTGAAGAATTGAGGCTCAGAAAATCGGTGCCCGTGGTTAACTCAATCATTCCGGATGACCGAATGACGAACGAGTTAACAGCATGGAAGGAAAGTCATTCTCATCCAACAGCTTGGAGTTTGACGCTCAGATAGTCTCACCTCAGCGGTTAATATGAGAATCGATTCTGGAAAACCGAATGACGAACATATTAGCAGTTTGGAGGGAGCCATTATTTCAGCAAGAGTTTTGACCCTGTAATTACGCATTGATGAAGGGATCAAAATGGCCTGGAGTTCGAGGACAGTGATTCTCACCTCAGCTTTTTAACACGCAGAATCATTCCGGATGACCGAATGACGAACGGGTTAACAGTTTGGAGGGGGCTGAGTCGTCAACTTGGCCAAAGTCGACCCTGTAATTACGTACGGGCAAAGGGATCAAAACGGCTTGGAGATGGTGTCAAGACTGTAAGATATGGATTAACCGAGCAACGTTCGGATAAGGTACGGATTGTCGCCCGGGGAATCGGAACTATGGTTTTGAAAAAGCTCGCCTCAGTCATGAACTTGATTCGGAAGCGAGTCGCCCTTTTAGCTATAAGTAAGGAATGACCCAAATTCGGTGATCTTGCTTACAGTTCGAAAAGGGTTACCTCAGACCCCTAATATGGATGATACGAGCCAGAGAGAATAGTTCGGAATGCATCGGAATTATGGGTTTGGAAGGGAGATAGCCTCACCTCAGCTTGTTAACATGTGGAATCATTCTGGATGACCGAATGACGAATGGGTTAACAGTTTGGAGGGAGCCCCTATCCCAGCCGAGAGTTTGACCCTGTGGTCACGATCAAAACGGCTTGGAGGAATTCACCTCAGCTAAGAGTTTTGAACCCGTGCGTCACGAACGGAAAAAGGGATCAAAACGGGTTCGGGAAAGGTGTCAGAACAATTGTAAAGAGAGCCTCATCTCAGCTTGTTAACGTGTGGAATCATTCTGGATGACCGAATGACGAACGGGTTAACAGTTTGGAGGGAGCCCCTGTCCCAGCTGAGAGTTTGACCCTGTGGTCACGATCAAAACGGCTTGGAGGGATTCACCTCAGCTAAGAGTTTTGAACCCGTGCGTCACGAACGGAAAAGGGATCAAAACGGGTTCGGGAAAGGTGTCAGATATCAAGATACATGAGCCGAGTGAGGTTCGGCCACGTAGAAAAGGTTGTGAACAAAAAATCAAAGGAAGATAGAAAAAAGACAACAGATAAGGAAAGAAGTCCAGTTTATTCTTCGGCATTACTAGCCGGAATATACAAGAAGAATGAATAAGCAAAAAATTACAGCAAGGCTACACTTCTGGAGGATTGCCGTTCGGGGAGGATGTAGGCTGAGAGCTCCCTGCCTGCACTGCATCATCAGGCGCTGCTTTGGACCTTTTCTCCATAATGCGATCATATGTATTCCCGAACAGATCGTCAAAGCCTAATTCGTCAGGATCGAACGGCTTGGGGAAATGCTCTAGGATCAATTCAAGGTTCCTGTCCAGAAGCAGGTCCTGACTTTGCTTCACAGTTTTCTCGGTCAGAACATCCAAAAAAGATTTCCCTTCCGGCGTGCTGTCCAGGAGGTCGATCCCTGCTTTGATGGGATCTTCGCTCTCACGCAAGAATTGGCCAAGGTGGGGACCCAGGAATTGTCGGGCCGTGTTCTCCAGAGCGACGTTCAGCCCCTTTCCCCGTTGAAAATCCACTATGGATTGATGTGCAATCTGGGAAGTATTGACCGTGTAAGGTTCGGGCAGATGATCGCCAGCAGCCTTATCGAATTTGATACCAGCAGATTCGGCAGCGCGCACCTTGGCCCGGAGTTCTTTAAGCTCCCGGTCGCGACGACGGGACTTCTCCTGCATCTCGGCCAGAGCAGCTTTTGCCTTCTCACCCTCCTTGGCCTGCTCTTGGAGATCGGCCACTAACTTCCGAGCGGCAGAAAGGAGGATCTGACTGTCATCCCGATCGCTGGCCAGGGCTTTCATTTCCTTCTCAGCTGCAAGAAAGGCCTTGTGATAATACACGCCAGCCTGAAAACGAGATTACAATGAAAGTCAGATAAGGTAAAAAATGAATAGTAGGAAGGCATGGATCTGAATGAGGTGTACCTTGAGTGCTTCCTGGTGACCTGCTTCGAAAAGATCCGACCAGTGAGTCAAGTTGGTGAAGCTCGGGGGAACTTTGATTGCAGTGTGACACCACATAGAAGATGGCATCAGCCCGAACAGATACCTCCCCTCTGATCTGGGCCCCATATTTGAAAATTCAACAAACATCCGATCATCGATCGGTGTGTCAGTAAGAACCGGAGTTGAGGTTTTGGCAGGTACCGATCTTTTGGGTTCAACCTTCGGACCGGTCAAATCAACCACATGGTCGATCGGGATCAGTTGATCGCCATCATTCCCTTTGCGCTTCTTACGGGTTTGCTCCACCGAGTCACGATCGGCTATCATCTTCTCCTTTCCTTTACCGGAAGAAGCCGTCAAGGTGGCAAAAGAGATAGAGCGCCGGACGGGTATGAGAGATATCACACCTACAAGAAAGAAGAATAAAAAATAAGAAGCTGATTTGTGAGAATGAAGGATGATCGGGTTAAAATCTTACTACGCTTACCGATTCCAGCAGATAACATGCTCGAAGTAGTGACAAAACTCCGAAGACTTCGGGTCCCTCCCATCCGCAAAGACTCAGCTTGGGAGCGTAAAACGGCGTCCACCCTGGGCTGAGAATCCCGAACGGGGTATGCGTTCCACCTATCCGGGAATGGCAGAGAATCACCTACCCGAACGAACAAAAACCGCTCCTCCCAGTCAGCCTGCGGGGTAACATTCTCTGTGAACAATTGACGATCAGAACGAGCTACCAGCTTCAGGTACTCGGTCGTCCAGTAAGGCTGATAGCAGTAATGGTGAAGGAACAGATCGACGCTTGGGGTGATCCTCAACTCGTGGCACCGAATAATGAAGCCTGTCAGAATGCGGTAGGTGCTGGGCACGAACTGAGCGGGCAATACAGCAACCCGGCGTAAGAACTCCACAATGAATGAATGGAGAGGGAACCGAAGCCCAGCAGTCAGGGCATCGAGATGCACTAGCACGTGCCCCGGTCGGTGCCTCATCGGGTGCCGAATGAATCCGGCGTAGTACTCCCTTGGTGGGGGCAACAACTGGCTGAGTTGTCGTTCGACATCTTCTGGAAGACGTTGTTTTTGTTTGCGTATGCGAGTGAAGTGTAGGGGAATGCGGGGTGGCCGCTCGGGCATCTCCTTATTATAAACTTGGAGGTCATCTCCGGACTGGCATCTGTCATCCTGTGGCTGTTCGGTATGTTTGCTGGCCTGAGGATTGGCGGGTTTAGGTGTTTGGGACGAAGAGCCTTCGGCCTTGTTACCAGCAGATGTTTTGCTTGTGCGAATCAGAGGCATCTCTTCAGATTCTGAGCTAGAGGGGTAGTACATAAAAACGCTGGAGGAACTCTGGGAATTCTAGAGATAGAAGGCTTGAGAGTATGCAAGAGAATTCTGGGAATTCTAGAGAGAGAAAGCTCGAAAGAAAAGTGAGAAAACAGCAGGAGAAATTAGGGGAAGCACCTCACTATAAATAGGGAAAGTGCCGCACAAATCCCTAATCCATGAGCAACACGTGGCATAGGGTGGTTACGATTAATCTGGGGCATTTATGATCCATTTTTTGTGCATGTACCCCGGACGGGCTTACAGAGGATTAGCAAAGATCACAGGGACTTGCTGTTTAGAAAAACTGCTAAGTCCTAAAAGTTAACCTGAAGCCCGACCGGCTATCAATGTTGTAAAAGGTTATCTGAAATCAAACGGTTAAGCCCTAAAAATTGATCTGAAGCCCGAACGGCTACCAACTTATGAAGAAGCCCAGATGCGAAGAAAACCAAGAAAACAGCTGTTCTAAGATTTGATCTGAAGCTCGACCGGCTATCAACGATGTAAAAGATTATCTAAAGCCAGAATATGCTAAGTCCTAAAAAATGGTCTGAAGCCTGAACGGCTGAGTCCCAGAGAGAAGGGGTTTTTTCCTTAATGAATTATCAGAACTTTCTGATGCCCGAACGGCGATCAACGGCATTAGGAGTGTTTGAGCAAGAAATAAAGTCAGGAAATCGGTTAAGTCCTACAAAACGGGCCGAATCCCGAATGGCGAGTAAATCATGCAATAAAGACAGAAAAGACAGTACACAAAGCTTCATGCAAAAAAGGGGTATATATTCATCGGTTCTACTGACCGGGAAGTACAAGCTACTTGGAGAAAAGAAAATTACAACAAGTAATTAAAAAGTACATATAAATTATTGGCCGGGGGCCATTTCCTCTCCCTCTTCATCATCGTCTTCATCATCATCAGACGGGGGTTCAGGCTCTCTCCCAGCAGCCCGATCAGCTTCCCGTTGCTGATCTCGCAGAAATTTCTCAAATTGAGCTTGTATAATATCATCCTGGGGAAGATCAGAAGCCTGAACCGGCCTCCCCAGATTGTTTTGAAGCTGAGCGACGAAGGGACGCAGCAGGACCTGGCCGATCTTGCCATAAAGATCTGTGACGATGGAATCGCTCCATTTTTTGGCCTCAGGATCCTTGTCCAAGAGAGCCACCCCTGCCGTTAGCCGACCAGCACCTTTGGGGAAACCCTTCAAGTACGCCCCAAAGGCGAACGGGATTTGAGTCCTTGCGTGATCATCCTTGATGATGGAGAATTCATCAGAGGATTTAAATGTTTCCCGGACGGCGGACAGATCCACGTTCACTTCATAGGGACCGTCCGGGATGCTGGATGGCATTTCTTCAAATTTGACCTGTGCGGCCTCAGCGGCAAGGACCTTGGCCTGGGAAGCTGCAAGTTGGACCCGAAAGGTACCGAGCTCAGCATCCAGCCTCTGCTTCTCCTCCGCAAAGGCCTTCCGTTCGGCCTCCAGAGAGGTGATGGCTGCAGCAGCATTTTGCTCAACAGAAGATTGGGCAACAATCAGTTCCCGCTCCTTGGCCAGACGGGCTTCCCGCATTTGAAGGGTGTACAAACCCATCTACAGAGCGCAGTTCGAGAGTTAGTAATGATTACAGAGAATAAAATAAAGACAAAGCGCAAAAGATAATGTACCTTCAGAGCGGTCAAAGCCAGACATTCTTCAGATTGCTCGACCGGCAATTGAGGAAGGGAAAAATTGTTGAACCAAGAGGAGGTCGACCAGATCTGGCTCGCGGTAGAACCAGCCCTTTCTAATACCTCATGGACAGGATCAGATAAGGAGATCCGCTCGACCTGACCAGTAATATGGTCGGTGTGGGTCTCACCTGCGTTCGAGGGTTCCCCCCGAACGGAGTCAAAATGCTGAGAGAACTGATGCAAGTGGTCAGAGCCGAACCGATCGTCGACCAGCATGGCCTCGAATTGGTCCTGATGGACCTGCTGTATTGGCTGTGGCTCTGGAGGCGGTAGAGAAGAGGCAACATCCTGAGCGGGAATAATGGAGGGAGTAGGTTGGGGGTTCTTCCTGGATTTTTTCCGTTTACCGGCCCCACCGGCTGCGATAACTCTGCTATCATCCATAGGTAGATCTGGGTTTGGTGCTGAAAAAAGACAAAGGACAATGTTAGTATCGAGCGGCCTTAGCGTGTGAGAAACTAGAAAAAAGAACAAAAGAACGTTTCTCGCACGGGAAGGACCGCCCGGACCATGGCACTTGGTTTCTCAAAACAAGTAAACCCAAGAGAACGGGCAGTACCTATCCCGGCTGTAATAAGTCGTTCAGGAGTCAGATAACTCATGATGTCCATGCATTTATCCTTCTCCACAGCAGGCACGTCCTTGTAAATTTCTTCAGTGAGGACAGGATCAGGAGTCTTGCGGGGGAAGGCATTCCATTTGCGGGGAATTAGACCGTCCGGGACAGACACTAAGAAAAACCGGTCTTTCCACCCTTTGATTGAAGTTGGGTTTCCCTTGAAAAGGATGTGTCCCGTTCAGGCACTAGTGGCCAGATAGCCGTGGGTTTGTTGGGGGGCTACCTTGAAGAATTGGTGGAAGAGTTCTAGGGTTGGTCGGGCGCCGGCATCTTTACAACGGCAAATAAAACCCGCCATTGCCCGATAGGAGTTCGGCATAATTTGGGCCGGTACAACTTCGTAGAAATTGAAGAAAGAAATGTAAAAGGGATGTAGCGGAAACCTAAGACCGGCCCTAATTGAATCAAAATGAACTATTGTCATTCCGGGCCTATGACGCATTGGGTGAAGCCCAGCTTGCAAACGGAAATCCACCGGGTCAGGGATAAGGGCCGGAATTTCGGCCCTATTATGGGAGGTCAGCTTTTGCCGCCTCTCCCTAATCAATTTTAGGTCAAGGGTATGGCGAGGAAAATCGTTGGGACGTCCAGCCTGTTAGTATATATGTCCTAGCGACAATCACTTTTTAGAGATATATGTACTTGATCACATTCAGTTTTATATATTTGATATATACGGTATTACACATTGATGATTAAGCATTTCGATTGTCAATGTCTTATTCATAATTGTGTTCCCTTGGACTTATGTTGTCAATAAGTAAGTGGGAGCTTATATGATAAAACATAAGGTCCTAAAAAGGCCCCAATCAATGATCATCAAGAATGGGATATTGATGATATGCGATAAGATTGGTATGTGGACTGCATCATACTTTTAGAAAGTATAGTTGATCTCACGACTATGAGTTCCTGTAATTCATGATGGTCACATAGATATTTTAGAGAATATTGGCATACCCACTGAGAAACCATTTGATAAGTTCTATTCATGTGTCTATGGGATTATCGGCGTATAGAGTAGTGTAATAGTCCTCCGACTTGAGGTCAATACGTACTACATGTGCGGAGTGATGTACTTTGACCATGACTAACGCCGCACTCCAATCGGGGTAGATACGGCATGTGTTGGGTGCATCACGAAGCACATGGAGTAGTAGTTGAGCCAAGAAAGGATTCATTCCTCATAATAGATTAAGAGAGAACATTCTACTTCTCATATCTAGATGGATCATAAAGTCATTGGCCAATGCAAAGATATATTCGTTTTGGATATCGAATATGATCGTTATGGATCATCTAGAAAGATTGAGAGACAGAGACTGAGTTATTGGGATAGACACAATATCATGTTCTAGACTTAGTTGAATGTTCGTTGAATGAAAGGACCGTATCACTATGAGCTCTATATTACAGGGAGTTTGAATAAGTCCTCGCAAACGTCCTTATATATTAAGTTTATCTGGTAAATCGTCTAGGGATTCTACTAAGACCTTAATTTGATTAGTGCTCAATATATAAGGCCCTATGGGTCACACAACAAGTGATTATACCTTCCGATTGAACTGTTAGAAGGAATTAAATATTATTAATTAGATTAAATAATATTTAATTAGTAATACTGAGAATGAATTAAATATTAATTAGATTAAACATATTTAATTCATGAAGTTGAAGGAGAGTTCTATCTGATAGAATTAATTAAGTATGATAAATTAGATTTATTATACCTAATTAAGGTGTATTTATTATTAAATAAAGTTGGTATTTTCTTTTATGATTTGGAATTAAAAGAAAAGAAAATGAAATAAATAATAATACTTATAACAAGTAGAGAGTGGCGTGCAGCCACCTCTCTAATGTTATTGTTATTATTATATTATTTTGTTTAATCTACTTATTTAATTAATAAGGAGTATTGGTCCTATTAGGACTAGAACTCACTAATTAGGAAGACTTTCAATGTGATTGAAAAACTAGTTTAGAACTAGTATAAATACACCATTCTCCTTCATAATTCATAGACCAGTTTTCAGATTCAGTATTACCAGATTATTTCCCTGCGAAGAGATTTCCTAGCCTTTCTCTTAGGGAGATCTAACCGTTCTTTCGGAAAGGAGAAATCACGTGGATACCAAAGGTCAAGGATTATCACCGCTAGGCTTGAAGATCTGTAAGTTCTGACTCAGATATGTTATTATTGTTTTATTCGTTGTTTTTTCATAATCAGGGAAGATCTGTTTTGGAAAATTTTAAACTTCCGCTGCTGTACTTTCGAGGTACGTTACATCAATTTTCTAACAGTGGTATCAGAGCCAAACTGATTCTAATGACATAATACAAATTTTGGTAGATTTTTTTTCGTGAGATAAAATTATACTCGGTATAATTTTTCAGAGAGCAATTTTTACTCGAATTTAATTTTTGAAATTGATTGATACCGGTATATGATTTTAGAAATCTTCACAAAGATATTACTCCGTACATCTTTATACACCATATTTCGTTTGCGCTAAAATTGGTCCGTGTTCATCGCGATTCATGGAGATCGGATTTGCAAGGCACGACAACCTGGATTTTTTTTTGTCATTATCGGTAAATCTGGAATTTCTCAAAGTAAAGGAGCCGCATAGCAAAATCGGAGATCTGCGTTTCATCTATACGCAAGGATGAAATCATCGACCTCTTCTACATCTTTTGTTTATTTCTTTTTGACCAATCTGCGCTGGACGAGCTACGACTGTCCATCAATTGAGGAAGAAATTCAGACAGATGAGAGACGATTACGTGACAATTTCCGAAGAAAGAAGCTTCGTCGATCGTTTTGGTTTTCAGTTTTCTCCATGGAAACTCGACCGCCATTAATGGTGGTTCGAATATTCCAGTAAGAACGAAGGAACAAGGAACACCAATTAGACTATAAATTTTTGTTTTCTTTTGAATAAAATTCGATTTATCAAACTAAACAAAATTTTGGTTATGCTTGCCAAATTTACAGAGTATCCAACTAAGAGGAAGATCATTCTGTAAATTGTTCGTAGACTTAAAGATTGGATCTGTTTTGTTTGTTTTGTAAATTAAAAAAAACTTGGGGACTTTCTTGTATTTTTGAAGTCATACTCCCTGATTTCTTTGTTCAATTGGGATACTCTTGAAAGAATACGAAGAGGACAAAGTTAGAATGCCTGGAGGTCTGGAAGGAGAATTTGTTTACGTCTGGGATTATTCGTAGTATAATTTTTTTTAATCCGGAAATCTTTTTAGCATTATTGTTTTCGGTTGCATTACTATTATGTGAAGCATGCCTAATTAGTTGTTATACTATGATACTTGTTTATAAATTAGATTTATAATAATGCATGCTTTGATTTTATGTATGTTTGAGTTAGATCTCATTAACATATTATTTGATAATATGATTAAATGATTTAATACCCGATAAACGTTCCCCATAATTAAAATTTAAGTCTTATCTAGGATAACGACATCACCCATCATAATTAAATTAGTAGAAATATTTTTTCGTTAAAGAATATTTCACCCAAGTGTTTATTCCATTCGACAAAATCTAGAACTAATTTATAGATACATATGTTTGTGATCGTGTGATGGTTTTGACTTACCTAAATTAGCTCGAGTCGCCCAAGCGTCAGTGTTAATTTAGGGATGTCGATCAATTTATAAAAAAAAAATTGATCAACCAAAAGTTGCTTGGACGCAATTGGTATGGGGACCTACCCATTATATTATTGCAGTGATCAGCCCAAGCTGGGACTGTAATAGTATGAATGAGGATTTTGGCCACTATGATTGTAAAACATTCCATGTTCCTTTTATTGGGGTCAAAGAGCATGTAAAAATAGTGGGAGCTAAATAATTAAAAGTCCATATTATTTATTTAACTAGATGTGATCGTAGGAATTAATATATGACTTTAATTCCGTTCTATTTGAACTTCTTTAGGCTTTTAGGAATGTCGAATTTATCATTGAGAAGTATTTTGGATACATGCAAGCTCACTGGACCAAACTTTCTGGACTGGGAAAGAAATGTGCGTTTAGTTCTTAGACAAGAAAATATTGAGTATGTGTTAGACACACCGGTACCCAAGATTCCTGATGCCAACTCTCCTGAGTTTGCCACGTTTGACCTGATTGCTCGAGAGAAACACGTCACTGATGCTAAAATTGTGCAATGTGTTATGTTGGCTGCAATGTCTATGGAGTTGCAAAGACAACACGATAGGATGAGTGCCTTCGAGATGCTTGAACACTTGAAAAGTCTGTTTGATTCAGAAAGTCAGACTCTAGAGTATGAACTTCTGACAGACATTTTCAAGTGTAGGCTTCAAGAGGGTGGCAACGTGTCTGAGCACGTCCTCAAAATGATTGGCTTAATTGAAAGAGTTGCTACCACCAGAATTAAGTTTGAGGATCGTGTCTCAGCTGCTATCATCCTATATTCGCTTCCGAGTTCATTTACTAACTTCATTGTGAATTATAATTTGAACAAAACAAAAGCGACCATGCCTGAACTCCATAACATGCTCAAGTCTTATGAAGCCTCAACCTCTAAAGGAAAGACTGTTCTTATGGTAAGCTCTAATGCTAAGTCTCGTTCTAAGAACAAGAATAAGCAAAAGAAGAAAGGTAAGGTTGGACCTACTCCTACAGCTCTGAAGCCTAAAGGTGGAGGTCATATGAAGCCAAAGGTTGCAAAGGATGTTTGCCTCTACTGCAAAGAGAAGGGGCATTGGAAGAGAGATTGTGACCTGTATAAGGCTAATCTAGCCAAAGCACCGGGTGCTTCAAGCTCAGGTATGTTTATCATTAAATAAATATGTCTATAACTAACTCTCATTGTTAAAGTATTAGATACAACTTATGGCTTACACATTTGTAAAAATGTGCAGAAGCCTGAGAAGCAGTGTAGCAGTTGGACTGGGTAAAATTGACCTACGCGTGAAGGCTGGAGCAAAAGTTGCTGCTGAACGTGATAGGATCTTATAGTTTAGATTTGCCTAGTGGTTTTAGATTAGAATTAAATAATTGTTATTTTATTCCTTCTATTACCAAGAAGATTATTTCCATTCAAATGTTAGACATTAAAAGATTTCTGTTTCCATTTTGATAATAATAATTGTTATTTTCGTAAAATGGTGTTGTTGTGGAAATGGTTTTCTTATGAATGGTTAATTATCAATCGACATATTAGATATTAAATGAATAAAATAAAAGGATCTCGATTAAGTAATCAGAAAAATTACTACCTATCTATGACATTGCAAACTTGGTCAAATTAATGAAACAAGAATAGCAACGTTAAATAAATTAGATTATTTAACACCATTTGCTTTTGAGTCATATGGAAATTGTGAATCTTGTCTTTCAAGTAACTTGACTAATAAACCTTTTCTAGGAAAAATGACAACAAGCCAAAGAGTACTTAAGTAAAATTTCTGATTTATTTAAAATGTCAAAGAATTCGATCATAATGAACTCTTCTAGAACACCTTAGAAGTCTGGCGTTTCTGCAAGGAGAAATAGGGCTCTGTTAGACATGGCTAGATCTATGATGAATTCATTTTCTCTTCCAAACATTCTTTTGAGGATACACGCTATAAATCTCAATATGCATTCTGAATAGTTTGATCAGTGCAAAACGTACTATATGAGTTATAGTATAATAAAAGACATTTTCTTCACATATTAAATATGGGTTGCCCTACATATGTACAGAAATGTGCACTAATCAAATTGAAAGCTAAAGTAACATAGAGAATTAAGATTTGTTAGATTGTCTAACGAAGGATTCAGTGGGAGAATTAAGTTGAAGAATGTCTCTAGGAGGATATCCTTCAGCTAGTGGGAGTAATATAGGAAGCGCTTCGCACCAGCAAGTGATTCTTATGAAGAAAGTAATGGCATGATTGTCTTTCCTTCTGCACCTAACTCTCCCTCTCTGAGTATAGCACCAGAAAACTCTCTAAGCATTGGATAGTCCAATGAAAGAGAACCTCTTCACGATCAAAATGAACAGCCTGAACAAAACGCAAAACATTCAACTCTGCAGAAGTGGTTAGGCTTCCTCATGGAGGATCATGATGATGTTAAGATTCCTGATACGGATGAACCTGAAACCTACATAGAAGCAATATTAGATGTTGATTCATAGAGGTGGCAAGAAGCCATAAAATCTAAAATGGACTCGATGTGTATCAATCAAGTATGGAACTTGGTTGACTTGCCTGTTGGGTTAGACCCATTGGATGCAAAATGATTTTCAGGGAGAAAATTAATGCTGAAGGCAAGGTGAAAACATACAAAGCTAGGCTAGTGGCTAAAGGTTATAGTCAAAGAAAAGGAATTGACTATAGTGATACCTATTCGCCAGTTGCAAAACTCGAGTCCATTTGGATTTTGCTTGTTATAACTCCTCAATATGATTATGAGATTTGACAAATGGATGTCAAAACCCCTTTCCTTAATGGAAACCTCAAGGAGGAGGTGTACAAGGTACAAACTGAAGGTTTTATATCCACATCAAATTCTAATTCAATATGTTAATTAGAGAAATCTATTTATGGGCTAGAACAAGCATCTAGGAGTTGAAATATTAATTTTGATGAAAAAGTCAAACCGTTTGACCTCATCAAATGAAATGAGGGTGCTTGCGTGTTTAGAGTGCGCAACAAGGATAGCATGGTCTTTATAATCATATATGTTGATCATAGAGAATGATATCCCCTCATTGAAGTCCGCGAAAGAATGGTCATCCAAAATCTTCATGAATATCTTTTGTCTATGGTAGACAGAAAGAACTAGTAGAATTTAACTATTCTAGCACTAGTTTCATGTATGATAAGAAACACTACGAGTCACAGTCAGTATATATTTTTAGTCTCAATGTAATAGTAATGCTAGTAAATTCGACAACTAGAGCCTAGTAAATTGTTGCATTTGATGCAACATAGGTAAGCGTTTAGATACGTTAGTTCCTTAAAGAAATAAGGGTAGTTCCTAGCGACAGTTATCCAATAATTGTTATTGTGACTGTACCGGTGCATTTTCACAAGCTAAGGAACTAAGATGCAAAGTAAGGAACTAAAAATTACCAGTATGCTATCATGTTTTTATAACAAATAGCAAGATGAGAAGTTGCAATAGAATGCCTTCCCGTAGAGGACAATTTGGCTGGCCCTTTCACCAAACCTTTAAGATTCGAGAAACACACTAAACTTTTGAGAGTCTAGGTGTTAGACGCATCGGTGATTGGCACTAGGCCAAGTGGGAGATTGTTAGTATATATGTCCTAGCGACAATCACTTTTTAGAGATATATGTACTTGATCACATTCAGTTTTATATATTTGATATATACGGTATTACACATTGATGATTAAGCATTTCGATTGTCAATGTCTTATTCATAATTGTGTTCTCTTGGACTTATGTTGTCAATAAGTAAGTGGGAGCTTATATGATAAAACATAAGATCCTAAAAAGGCCCCAATCAATGATCATCAAGAATGGGATATTGATGATATGCGATAAGATTGGTATGTGGACTGCATCATACTTTTAGAAAGTATAGTTGATCTCACGACTATGAGTTCCTGTAATTCATGATGGTCACATAGATATTTTAGAGAATATTGGCATACCCACCGAGAAACCATTTGATAAGTTCTATTCATGTGTCTATGGGATTATCGGCGTATAGAGTAGTGTAATAGTCCTCCGACTTGAGGTCAATACGTACTACATGTGCGGAGTGATGTACTTTGACCATGACCAACGCCGCACTCCAATCGGGGTAGATACGGCATGTGTTGGGTGCATCACGAAGCACATGGAGTAGTAGTTGAGCCAAGAAAGGATTCATTCCTCATAATAGATTAAGAGAGAACATTCTACTTCTCATATCTAGATGGATCATAAAGTCATTGGCCAATGCAAAGATATATTCGTTTTGGATATCGAATATGATCGTTATAGATCATCTAGAAAGATTGAGAGACAGAGACTGAGTTATTGGGATAGACACAATATCATGTTAAAGACTTAGTTGAATGTTCGTTGAATGAAAGGACCGTATCACTATGAGCTCTATATTACAGGGAGTTTGAATAAGTCCTCGCAAACGTCCTTATATATTAAGTTTGTCTGGTAAATCGTCTAGGGATTCTACTAAGACCTTAATTTGATTAGTGCTCAATATATAAGGCCCTATGGGTCACACAACAAGTGATTATACCTTCCGATTGAACTGTTAGAAGGAATTAAATATTATTAATTAGATTAAATAATATTTAATTAGTAATACTGAGAATAAATTAAATATTAATTAGATTAAACATATTTAATTCATGAAGTCGAAGGAGAGTTCTATCCGATAGAATTAATTAAGTATGATAAATTAGATTTATTATACCTAATTAAGGTGTATTTATTATTAAATAAAGTTGGTATTTTCTTTTATGATTTGGAATTAAAAGAAAAGAAAATGAAATAAATAATAATACTTATAACAAGTAGAGAGTGGCGTGCAGCCACCTGTCTAATGTTATTGTTATTATTATATTATTTTGTTTAATCTACTTATTTAATTAATAAGGAGTATTGGTCCTATTAGGACTAGAACTCATTAATTAGGAAGACTTTCAATGTGATTGAAAAACTAGTTTAGAACTAGTATAAATACACCATTCTTCTTCATAATTCATAGACCAGTTTTCAGATTCAGTATTACCAGATTATTTCCCTGCGAAGAGATTTCTAGCCTTTCTCTTAGGGAGATCTAACTGTTCTTTCGGAAAGGAGAAATCACGTGGATACCAAAGGTCAAGGATTATCACCGCTAGGCTGGAAGATCTGTAAGTTCTGACTCAGATCTGTTATTATTGTTTTATTCGTTGTTTTGTCATAATCAGGGAAGATCTGTTTTGGAAAATTTTAAACTTCTGTTGCTGTACTTTAGAGGTACGTTACATCAATTTTCTAACACAACCGCCATGGAGGCTATTTCGTCCTCGGATTTGGTGTCGTCGGAATCTTCACTGGAGGAAGAGGAAGTGCTAGGAAGGTCCTCCGCCTCAGCACCGGCATTCGTCGCCGTTTCAGTAGAACCACCGGCAAACGGGACTGTAATGACGTCCACAATGGCGGCGTCACGGTCATCTCCATGGGAGGCCATCTCCGAATCAGAGGAATGCTGTTTGGGGCTCATCTCGGTCGAGCCAGAAAGGAAGATAAGGAATCCGGATTTGAGAAGTTACCTGAGCGATGGAAGCTGGGAGAGAATTGCAGGGAAATCAACAAGGCGCAGAGAATTGCAGAATCGAAACCCGGAATTGAGAAGTTAAAGGCTAATTTATAGCCTTGAAACCACCGTGCCAAGAACCAATCAGAGAGCGACACGTCACTAGGAACATTTAAGCTAAACACGTGTCTAATGAAAAGACTAAACGACGGTTATCATGATGAATATGGGGAAATAAAGCGGCAGCCGTCGAATCTCAGCATGGGGAACTGATTACTTCTGTACCCCGATCGCCATTCGGGGTATTATAACATTGATATACTTCCTAATGCACTCACTTCGTTCGAGACATCGGAAGTGGGGGACTTGTGTTGGGATATTGACCTAGAGGCCCAATACCCAGATCGAGAAGGCCCAAGATACCCGGCCCAAGCAACGGGCCCATCATTCTATGATGAATAGATCCAGTAAAGAATTCATGCCGAACGAGGTTCGGCCCAAATAAAGGTTGGCCCAGTAAGAAGACATACCGAACGAGGTTCGGGCTATATATCGTACTTGGGCCAATTTGACAACATCTTCAGTACAACCCAACATCCCGTTCGAGCAACGGCCAACCAGCAAGTGGCCAGGTGCAATTAATGCCAGACTGTGACATCAGCAAGTGGAAGCATGGATGACCAAGTCGGTGGAACAACGGCCAATCAGCATGAGGCAGCCCATGCTCCCCATTAGTGTAAATAGAAGGTTTCAAGTCATTGTAAGGGTTATCATTTCAATACTCAGGCTCTAGAATAGCATCATTGCTCTTATTTCTTGTATTAAAGCATAGTTTCCGACCTACCGATCGGTAAATTCCTTGTAATCAGATTGGTTAATTAATACAAGTGAGCTTTCGAGTGTTAGTTAGTTCAGATCTTATATTTGTTACACACCTTGATTCTGTGTCATTCCTGATACATCCAAAGTTCGTGTTGGGCTTTCGGATCTACGGGATTTACCCTCAACAGGCGTAATAACGAGAAATTGTGCAGGGTGAGAGATGACCGTTAAGACCCTGATTTACCAATAGTAGCTTGTTGGTTCATATAAAGTATATGTTTCACCAAAAGCTCGGTTTATTAAGACTTAATCGTCTCGGTTTGGTTCATAGTCTACGGACACCAAACTTAAAGTCTCATTCCTTTAATCCAGCAGAAATTTTATAAACTATTTAAAAAATATAAAATTATTCATTTGAAATATGTGGGGGATTGTTGAAAAAATTGAGAGTATTTCAAATGAATAAAATGTTATTTCCTTTAATTATTTTTCACACACTAATTTAATAATAAATCTTATACATCTCTTATACATAATAAAATTATAATTATAATAATTATGTTTGAACGTTACAACACTTGGGATAATTTGTTGACTATTAATTAATATGGTTAATGAACAAATTCATTTCCTCCTGGAAGCAACAACGGTTCTTCTTATGTCCATCGGTTAAGAATCTTTTTTATTAATGTTATTGTATTAATTCTATTTATTACCATATTAATGCTGCCAAAGTTTTGAACGGTTCCTTTATTTTGAGGAGTTGGGAGTATATATGTACTACATGGATAGTACGAAGAGGAGGAAGAAGAAGCTCCCTATGATTTACTCAGATATGTTCATACATAACAAAGTTTTACTTACAAAATTTTGTTTCAATCACATATTGCTGGATTAATTATATTATTCGACTCTCGTTGTTCTATTACCGGCTTATGCCGAAGAGCTCGTTTTATCTTGGGGAAAGGTTTTCGCTAGTCGGAAATACTTTCTTGAAGACAGCGTTTACGCGACTCGAGCTATATTATTTTTCTAACGCTGTTTTTCAGGTTTATCCGGTCAATTTCCTCCAACATATTATATGTGTAGTCATATAATTTGTATATTGCGCTTAAAGATATAGAGATAATGAATATGTGTTGTAGCATTGTAATCACTTCCTCTCTTCCTTTGATCCTCCACCCCGTCAATAATGTTACTGTTTTTCCTTTTTCTTTTATTTCTTATATTCTGTTAGTCTTTGTACTTCCTTGCTCTTTCCTTCCACTGGTACGCAACTTGGCATGGGACTTGACAGAGTTGTGTGTTGATAGATTGCAAACTTGACTATACCCATTTTTATAATTGTTCAAGCTAAGTGGTTGTCCTGATCTGATTAGACATAATAGTAAATTGATCGCGTGTTGCGTGAATGTTACATGCACAACACTCATTTTTATGAATTTTGTAAAATGTTTTCAAAATTAGTATATTGTTCATTTTTTATGAATTAGTTGGTGTTACAATAAAACACTATGAACAATGATCAAGTAATTGAGGTATGAATATTATTGGTGTGAAATTATATACTTAAATAAAGAGACAATAGAGGAGTTTGGGAGCCCTAGTATATATATTTGAAAAATAGTAAGACACTTTGAAAAGAAAATGTTAAAAATCTTACTATATACAAACCTAAGTGGAAAAACATTCCATTTTCCCGCCCAAAGTTACGGGTAAGAAATGGGTCGGATCCGTATCTAGTGTTATTGTCCGGATAATCTGCTTTTCTGGTATGTTGAAATAAATTGGGTAGCATGTTATCATTGCACCTTGGGCGAGAAGAAAGGTGTCAGGGAGAGTCAATTCTACAACTTTAATACGATTGAATTGTCAAATCAATTGCCTCTTCACATGCTCCTTATTTTGGGTATCCATTGCTCCTCCATATGTGAGAAGGTAAAGAAATACTCCATGAAAAACACAGCAAGCTTCCAAATTATTACATCCAAATCTTCAGAGCAACAACCGAAGGGTTTAGCTATCTGAACTCCGCCGTAAGAATACAATACCCGAAAAGTAGATTCGCAGATTCTCGCTTAAAAACTTTCTCATATTTCTATGACTTGAAACTTTCAGGAAATTAGCTCTGAAGATTCAAAGCCTCAGAATCCGATTTGAGAAGCTGAGTTGTTGAAGAGTGATCCATTTGTCAAGGTATCGCAAGAAGATGTCACAAAAAATATATTCATGCCTTGGCTTTTCTCATAAGTTTTGTTTTTTGAAGCAATTCAAAAATTATAAGCCATAGAAATCCTTTCAATAAATATTTCTTTCTTATATACTTCGTATATTAGTGATTGCGAGAGACCTGCAGGCTGCAGTGAGTGTCGATCGAACGGAAGCGGACCAGAAACTTCAGCAAAGGGCATTTTCAAAGTTGGGTTCTGGTTTTCCTTTTTCGTGGTTTTCCTTCAGCAAAGGGTGAACGTGACACCTGAGATCGATACAACAATCAACCAAGGATATTAGAAAGCAACAATGTTGTCATCATTGGGTGCCGATGTGTGTCCGACTATCACTAAATTCGACTGTGGCGGCCGTGACTGGTTTGTATCTCCAGCGACGGCCGAATTATAGTTTTGGCTACACCAGCCAACCTTACACTCTAGCAAGGGATTAGTGGAAGTCTGGAATGGTTATAAGCTGTCATTTCCTTGATTCCTCTCATAAACCGTTTCAGTAACACTCGGAAAGGTTGAAAGATCCAGCAAGGAGTTACTATAAGTCTGGAATTTTCCAATCAGATTCAGGGTCTCTCAACTTCAGGTCTCTCAAAATTGGTTTTAAAACTTCAATTGAAAGCAAAATACTTGAGTTTAATATTGTTGATTGCAATGATACTTGCATTTCTGATATCCAAAATGAAATTTTGTCTACTACGGATTATTATTTATATGTTTGTGTATATTATAAGTAGTTTTATATAATCCATAGATCAGAGAAGTGAGACAGAAAAATGGCAACAATTTTTGCTATGTCACTGTGTATTCCACTATGTTGGCAGTCCATGTACAAATTTCATGCGTGGATCGTTTTCCGTCAAGATGAGATGAAGAAAATGGAGATGGATGTAGAGATTAGGAAGATGAGAGAAGAGCTTATTAAAAGAAAAATATTAGGCAATGTAGCCACTGCTCTTTGTTGATTTTTTTAGTAGTATGTTTAAGTGAACCGTATCATGGATTCAAGACTCACATTATTTTAATGAAAAAGCTAATGCGCTTATGAATGTAATTATGTAATCAACAAGTTCTCTGTATTTTGTTTGGACATCTCCGTAATGTGGATCATTGTTCTAATATGTAAGGTTGAGAAAATATACCGATTAAGTTTATAGTCACCACACACAAATTTGCTGCCAATTAAGTACAACTGAAAAATATTCTTGAAGAACAATTATTTATCATAGATATAGATAGCACTACGCATGTGTTAACGGACAGAATAATGCATGTACCTCTTATATAGAGTACACTAAACAATAGCACCTGTTGCCGCAACAGTGAAACATTGATACATTTATGGTCTTCTACAGCTGGTTTTGATGGTTTCAATGCTGGTTTCTTAGAAAGCACTTGTTGTGTGGCAACTTTCCTTTTCTCCTCCTTCAACCCATTAGCAGCCTTAGCTTCAGGTTTATCATTTTCCAGGGCATTTATAGGTAAATCTTCTTCAGAGTTCAGACTCAAAGGTATCATTAGAATCAATTTCTTCTTCAAATTGTAGTTTAGAATATCCAAAAAAGTAGACACTTCCACTTTTCAAGTCATGAGAGAGTTCAAACTCTTTGTCAAGATACAAGTCACACATTATTTGTGATCGTTTTCTAGCTGAGAGAGTTCCTGTGACAAAATTCTCCTTTCCCACCTTCATATGGAGTAAAACATTCTTGGCTCCATGCCTCCATTGTCATCCCTTACCTCACCCAAAAATGCCTGGGAAATATGGATCACTTCTTCAGCGTTAATTTTTAGGGACTGCCCTTGTTTCACTTCAACACCCCAAAACACCATTGCAACTAGGAGAGAAGATAAAGCTTTTGTGGTGATGCTTAGAGACAGAGGGATGACAGAGTAGCCCCAAATGATAAGTGGACTAACATTATATATTGACATTTATTATTTTATTACTATACTATATAAAATCCAGTTATATACCTTTTCTTGTTCATATTAGCTAGCTATTTTATTCCTTCACTTAACTTCACGAAGGGGATAAAACATACCTAAATGAATAAGTATATTTAATGTTTTTGTTTTTTTATTATCAAATGACGAGGTCTGCTCTCAAAGGCATTTTTCATACTACGGTATAACATTTTGTTACATACTTTTTTTATTTTAGTTTGGCTATTTTATTTCCTCACTTAAACTCTACAAAAGGCACTATAGTTTTGTTGTTTGAATATATTAGTATTTCACCCGTGCGATGCATGGATGAATATCTTATCCAAATGTTAAACATAAAAAAAATTAATATGGATAATTATAATTAGTACAGTTAGCATAAGCTTGAATTAGTTTTTTAAAAATTTGAATACAGAGCGAACAATGCATTTAAAAATTGGAAAACATCTTTAAAAATAAATACAAATGGCTATATGTATACATAATTATGTTTATTTAACATTTCAAATATCCATTAAAAAAACTACATTTTGCAATCTTGTAACTCATTCAACTTGTCTCCATTTATGAGTATCACAATTGTATGCTTTAAATATTAAAGTAGAACTAAAAGAAGTCTATGTAAATAACACGTAGTACTCCGTATAATTATGACCGGTTAAAAATAATGTGTAGTACAAATGTTCTTTTAATCAAAACTACAATTTAAGTTAAGAGACTTAATATGAGGGTTTCTCAATTAAACCACTTCATCTCCCCTCAGACAATTTCTTCTTCTCACGCCACACTATTATCAATTTAATACCTGCATTGAATCGATCTATTAGGAAGAAATATTGTTTTAACACATGCGATAATTATTGTGAGTTTTTCATATTTTTTTGATTTTTTATTTTATGACTTTTTTCTGGTGAGGAGGTGTTTTTGAGGACTTCTGCAATGAAATCAGTTCATTTTCCAAGCATCTCCATTTTTTCTTATCTTTCTATTCACGGCATTTTAGTGTTATTTTGAAATTTCATTCCTTAAAAAAATCTAGTTGTATCTTGTTCCAACAATTTTATTAAATCGATTTTGAGAGTTTCACAATATTTTGTTGCAATTGTTAATTTCAAAGTTATTGTGATGCTTTTTAGGTGGAATCATTATATTTTTATCTGTATTCATGATTTCCTATTAAAATTTGTCTTGTCAAAAAGCAAAAAAACAAACTAAAAGATTTTATTTTAAATAAGATGCTCTCTTAAAGAAGCTACTCCTCTTTGAATTACTAAACAAATTGCGTTCATCGACTTCATCTCTTTGGAAATTGACTACTTCATACTACCTCCGCCCCTTCTCGTCCACTATTCACATGATCAGCTTAAATCATTTTTAATCTTTTACTTTCTAAATCAATTTTTTATTAAATTTACATTTTTTATCAGGCTTTGTAGCGGTTTTAATGTAGTTTCTGAATATGTTAATTTTATTAACTAAAAATAATCAGAGTGTGAACAGGGATTAAATTGTTTTATTGTCAGTCAAGCATCGTAAACCGTCAACGGGAACCTTCTAGCAGGACGGAGGGAGTATTTGTTTAAAAAGTGACAAACATGCAATAATTCATTTAATTGAAATAACCAATCAGAGTCCATTTAAAAACACATTCTACTTTTTCTGGTACGCACTACACAGCTTAGGCAACCCAAACAAATCACTCACTTCAGCGTTTATCCAGATGAATATGATTTACCGGCAAATCTTAATTCATATGTCAATCTCATCGCTTTAATGCCTTTTTCTATAATATACAATTTTAAAAAGTGGGAGCCGCGGAATCAAGCTTGTATATATATTGATTTTTTCAAAACTTTAGAAATAGATCGAAATATTTCAAAGATAAATCAGATTAAAAACTTACCAACAAAATAGAAAGTTTGATGTAAACAATAGTTAGCCTTTTATAAAGAACGTGATAGCCTGAGTCATGAAGATTGAATCCATATAACCTGGATATGAATCTCCGCTATCCTTTATTTCCCATGTTGACTTGCTTTGACCGATATCTTTAATCATGCATGCAGACAATTTTAATGGGTTATTATTTTAAATGGTTATTGGTGAGAAGAACAACTGCTCAACAATTCTTGCTCTTATATACAGGCGTTTGAATGCTTAGAAATAAAGTACCCATGCATATGAGTATATATTGGGAAACTCAACGTTCCACTTTGATTTCTTCCCAAAGTTACTACGGATCAGAGTATTAAATATGAGCTGTATTGGTCCGACTTTTAAAGCAACAACCTGTTATTGTTTTGCTTATTTAATAGATCCGGCCATCATTTCATCTCGATCAACGGTATTCAATAACGGGATACGGAGTATTTCTTAGGAACTTTCTAGGCAGGATTCTTGAGTTGCAGCTACACAACATCTCCATACACCTTGTAGCTTTTGGCGGGAACTTGCTTTGCAAGTTTCCTTTTGCTATTATATTATAATAATAATAGATCTTAGGAGTTGAAAACATGTTATTGAAAACAACACTGACCAATTTAAGCCTTAATGAAAATCTATCATTTAGAAAACTGAAAAACTGAATTGTGATTGCTAAAAAACTGCACACAAAGTGTTTTTTATTTTCTTTCATATGAACTTGTGGAGACTATTTAATCACAATTGATGTGTCAATAGCATAAGAAGTGCATCAAAAAACGCAGAAAAAACATGTGAAATTGAACTGAACAATTATTGAATTGTTCGAGACCATTTAGTAACAAACCCGATTCTTATTTAATAAAAATCATGAAGTAAAAACGCAAGAAAAAGTGCATGGAAGCGCAACACAAACACATGTGGTGTGGTTTTATCTTCCTGAAATATGAACATGTGGAGATGTTAAGCACAATCAAAGGCTTAAGTAATACTCCCTCCACCCCGAAAAGGTTGGCCAAAATTGACTTTCACGTAGATTAATAAAGTAAAAACTGTGATTGGAATTTGTGCAAAGGAGAGAGAATTAATTTTAGCCACATATTCCTTACTTTAAATGAAAATGGCAAATCTTTTTGAGACATCTAAAAAAGGAAATTTGGCCAACCTTTTCGGACCGGGGAGTATAAAACAAGCAGTAAAAAATGCTGGGAAAATGCAACGAAAATGCAGGAAAATGCAGCCAAAAATGGAAGAAAACGGCAGCAAAAATCGCAGTCAAAGCATGTTAACAATTTATATAATACCATTTCATTTATAAATCCATTATAATGTTTTATATATGTGCTTTTGATTGCCAAATGATGCAGCCTGGTTTGGAAGACTTTTTTTGCACACAATTTGTTTAGAAAATGTATTTTTATCTATTTTTGAAGATCATTTAGAGTAATAGGCATACATTTTTTGCAGTTCAATTTAGCTATCCATTCTAGTTTAACCTGGACATAGTATGAAACATGCAGTCTTTTTTTAGTATCCTTTAATATCAACTGGTAAAGAGGTTTATCAAAATCAAAGACTTAAATAATATAGAACACAAAGCGAAAAACATAGGGACAACACAGTGAAAATGCGGGGACGCAGTAAAAAATGCAAGAAAACGCAGCAAAGAACAATCCCAAGCTAACCTACGTAAACCACTGACGCTGGAGTACTTCCGGTGTCTTTAAATAGTGAAGAAGTTAGATTTACGAGTATATAGTTCAAGGCAATTGTGAATTCACATCTACAACAATAAAAGTATTATATTAGGCACATAAACAAACAACTAGTGGGTTTAGTTCATATGTAAAAGCTTCTAAAGTTTTTGAGCTTGTATTCATGTGTATGACCACAAAACAACTTCGTATGAAAAACAAAGTGTTGAATTCCACCCCCCCAAACAAAATCATACATCAAGTTTAATCAATCATTAGAGACTTGTGGAAAAACATCATAAAAATTGTTAGAAAAATGATATTAAAAATGTGAGTTTAACCAGATAAAAATTACGAGTTTAAACAAATCGCCAGACAAACCACCAAATGCAAGAACAAAATAATAATAATAATAATAATAATAATAATAATAATAATAATAATAATAATAATAATAATTAACAATATGAATAAATAGATAGAATAAGAAAACTTATTGCAGGATCGCCTGTTAAAACGGACTGGTCTTGAAGAAAGATAGCCCCGTATCCCGATAGATATTCGAACGGATCTGGCTAGCTCGCTCCCAGGATAATCTTACTCCGTTTCAGACTTGTAGCTACCTCTTGACCGAAACCTTCGACCGTTGCCCGTTTTGCCTTTGAAAGTAAGAATGACTCAATGAAAGAACTATGAATTCTATGCTCTCGGACACAAGAGAATTATATTCCGTGAAGACAAGAAGAGTTCAGACAGTAAGTTGTCTTCGCACTAAGAGGAAAAAAGTATAAGGTGGTTTTCTTTGTACGTTGGGCAAGAAAAAAATGGATGGAGAATTTAGTGGGTTATCTCTACTCCTTTTTGGAAATCAGGCACTCATAATATATACATATGTTGTAGTATAGAGAAAAGAAATGGGTTTTGGATGTACATGCACAGGCTGGTCCGAGTAGCAGTTATGATACCAATTAGTATAGCCATAACTTTTCTGTTTCATCAATGACTCTCTCCACTTGACCGGTTGTCTTCTTAATAATTCTGAAATTCAAAATTTCAAATTATTAATTACATTAAATTGCATACGGATGTAATTAAAATGAAATATCCATCCAAATTCCAAGAATAAAATTTTGTCCTGAGATCAAATAGTCTCCAAAGCTGAGTCATTTGTTTAATCATTTGGATCACCTTATTATCATATTATAAGAGACAATTTATTTCTAAAATGGAAAAAATAGTCTTCATATTAATACATCACTTTTACAATCATTACAACTATGGATTCTTACTGAAATAAGTCCATATATTATAGTTGTACTTTGATGTATAATAAATTTTTCCCAATTCTTATTTTATACATGTACACTTTAGGACTCATAAATGAGACCCCAAGAAAATAATATTTTGTCATATTTCCAACAATCCCCCACAAATTACAACTTGAAAAAATTCCACTTTTGGTCCCATGACTATTATACCACTTCCACATTTAGTCCCTTACTTTCAGATTGTCCATATTTAGTCCGTGACCATTTTCACCTCACCACCCCTCGTCCTTCTGGCCAAAATTCCGGCAAATTTAGTCCACTTATCAGCCTCAGAATCAGTCTTTGCATTAAATTTTATATAAGGTTGGGTTTTTCATATCACTCTTTGCATTAAATTTGGTTTTTCATACCTAAAATTTGCATTAAATTTGCCGGAATTTTGGCCGGAAGGACGAGGGGTGGTGAGGGGATAATGGTCACGGACTAAATGTGGACAATCTGAAAGTAAGGGACTAAATGTGGAAGTGGTATAATAGTCACGGGACCAAAAGTGGAATTTTTTCTTACAACTTTCAGGACCAAGTATACACTCTGGGGCATAATGGGATGACCTCTGTAACACCGTCCCCAAGCATATTTACTTAGTAAATTGTGTAATAAATCTTGAAGAATGAATTATGAATTTCGAAGTTGTAAATTTTTATTATTTCTTTTACGTGAATAGTAGATTGCACGTGGAGCCCACACCGGGAACGGGTACCACCCGATAATTCCAGAACCACATATTATATTCATCTTAGTCTATATAATATGTATATGGTGGTGGATATTTTAGTTGGGCCACAGAAAGGGCGTAAAGTTGACCCGTTAGTCAAACGAGGCCCAATTAACAGTATTGATAATTTATCGGATAATAGCCCAGAATGAATTTCGGACATTTCTAAATTTAAGTTGGAGAACGTACACCTTTTCTAAAGGCCTATAAAGATTAGGAACGTATGATATATTTTATTTGGCCCGATAAAATAAAATATAATTAAAACAGTCTGAGAAATACAACTTTCGGGACCGATTGTACAAATCGGGACACAAAGGGATGACCTCCCACATGAGTGGGGGCCACCCCACGTTTTTGTGCTCGAATTAATGTGAGGGGGGGGGGGGGGGGGGGGCTGGTTTGACTTAGAGTTGAGGTGATGAGCGTCAAAAGTACAAGCAGGACCCATTTTCCTTATATGCCAAAAGAGACAAAAAGTGTCATCCCCTCCTCCCTCCAACCATAGAGCTCGACCCAGGCCACCAAGAAAGAGAAAGGAAGCTCTCAAACCCTCCTCCATAGCTGCAAATTTCGAGCTCAAGAAATAGAGGTCCAAAGAAGAAGATTAAAGAAGGAAAAAGATAGGAAAAGTGCAAAAGATTAAGGTAATGACCTTATAATGACTTTTTCTCTTTTTCATATCTATCATATGACTTATATAGCATATGGAGGACACCTAGGATTGTTCTACATGTTTAGAAGTGTAGAACATGGGGTTGGAAGGTAGTTCTAAGTCTAAGAACGGACTTAGAAGCCAATTGACCGGTTCGCCGGAAAATAACCTTTTAGAGGTTATTTGTGTTGATATGGGTTTTGTAATTGATGGAGTATATGGGTCTAGGCCCCAGGACCCACATACTCAGAAGAACAGAAAGCACAGCCGCCTCGAGGTGCCCTCGTCGGCCAGAAGAGACCCTCGTCGGCCGAAGAGGGCCAATCCAGAATATGGTCTTGAGGCCAAGGAACCAGGGTGTCCTCGTCGGCCATGCCCTCGTCGGCCGCGCCCTCGCCGGCCACGGAAGTCTCACAGAACCGGATCTTATACTTATTCATTTGTATAGCCCATTAATGGCTTTGTATTCGGCCCAATAGCGGTCCAGTTGTAAATGGGCCTCCCAAGCCCGTATTTTCCCTATAAATACTTCCTCTGGAGGTAGTTATCAGGGTGACAAATTCATTCTATTGAAGCATATTATTGCACTTCTCTCTCTAGCTCTCACTTCTCTCTAGACAATTACTCTATCATTTGGTGCTCTCGTTGAGAGCTAGAACAATCAAGTTAGCACCCTTCGTCGCTATCAAGCGCAGCTAACCACTGATCATGGGAAGAACTAAATCAAACCGCAATCTCGTCAGCAAGGCCATCCTTGAGGACCAGGAGGCCAGGGAGCACGAGGAGGATGCTACGGCCGACCAGGTCGGCGGAGGGGACGTCTTCCAGGAGGCCATCAACCTCACGACGGACCTCCGCAACCAACTCAACGGCGGAGCTCCTGACGCCCGCATCGGCTTGGACAAGAAACGAGCTGAGAAGACAGACCACGCCCCGGCCCAGCCTATGGCCGCGGCCTCTCCGTCTGTGGATCCACAGGTCCAGGCCGCGCTGTCGGTCATCATCGCCAGCTTGACCCAGAACCCCACCGTCCTCAGCGCACTCTTGCCAAGGACCGGGGGGAACGTCACTCCACCTCCTCAGCCCCAACCGTTGGCCGTCCAGATAGGCAACGATGAGGGCGTGATGGCCCAGGACACGACGTCGTCCCACTCCCACCCCACTTCCCCTCTTCGGCCTGGGCAGACCCCAGCGCGTGGAAAAGCCTCTGCCTTCAACAGGCTAGGTGACACGCGCCGTCGTCCGGTTTCAGAGAGGATGGCAGGGCGGATTGGTGAGCGTTGGCCTGGCTCGCCAAGGGAAAGCTTGGGGTCTGTGTCCCGGACAGCGGACCAGCCCCGCCTGGACAAGGGCAAAGGCAAGTGGCACGAGGACGACGTGCGCCACCGGATCAATGCAGCCCACGACGAGCGCATGAGAAACCAGCAGGGCGCCGCTGCGGCCGCCAGGGACCCCCGGGACGAGGTCATCGCCCAGCTGGAAAGGAGGCTGGCTCAGATGCAGGCCAGGCAATCGGCCAACACCCCCACGGCTGGCGCCTCCAACGACCCCGGCCTCAACGCTCTCATGAACAAGGTCAGCGCTCTGGAGAGGGAGTTGGCCGAAGGGAGAGGCGACCCCATCATCCAGGTCAGGACCAGGACCCCTTTCACCAACAGGATGCTCTCGGCCCCCATCCCGGAGAAGTACAGGGGGAACGCCATCAAGTCCTACGATGGCCGATCAGACCCCCAGGAACACTTCAGCCGTTATCAGAACAACATGCTGATGGTGAACGCGTCAGACGAATACCTCTGCTGTTGGTTCCCTCTCTACTCTTGAGGGGCCAGCGTACGAGTGGTTCAACGCGCTCCCCGAAGGGAGCATTGACTCATGGCAAGACCTTGCCCAACGCTTCCTCACCCACTTTGCCGGGAGGAAGCGTGCGAAGAAGTATTTCACCCACCTCCTCTCCGTCAAGCAGCAACATGATGAGTCCCTCCGGTCGTTCATTGATTGGTGGACGAGGGAGACCGAAGAATTCGAGGGGGACGATGAGCGCACCCTCCTCGTCCTGTACCAAGGAGCCCTCCGCAGCTCCTCGTACGCCAGGAGCCTCATCACCGACCCTCTGAGGTCGTACACCAAGGCGCTCCAGCGTGGAAGCTTGTACGTCGACGCTGAAGAGCTCCACAACCACAAGAAAGAGGGAGGTCAGGCCTCCAAGAAGACAAATCCTTCGCTGGCCCCGGGTCCGTCCCCGGCCGGCCAGGGTGCCCAAGGCCGTCACGGCTCTGGTGGACAAAGTAAGAAAGATCGCCACTGGCGGCCGAGGTTGGAACGGTCGGGAGTTGCCCTCACTCACCCGGTCGGCACCATCCTCGACTATGCTGAGAAGCACGGCCTCATCGAGCAGGGTCCTCGGCCGGCCGAGGAGGTCCTTGCGATCCAGCAGGGCGGCACATACTGCCGGTTTAACAAGAACTCCTCGCACAACACCAACGACTGCATCACGCTGAAGAAGGCCATCGAGCGCCTTATTCGTCAGGGGGAACTCTCCCAGTTTGTTAAAGGTGACCCACGCAAAAATACATGGGTAAACACCAGCAAATCAGGGGGCGAACCCTCTACGAAGAAGCGGGAGATTGGCAGGCTCAGCGACGATGAGGACTTCGAAGAGCCCCCGCCAAAGAAGAACCACATTCACCTCATTGTGGGAGGGAATACTGGGGGGACTCCGCCAGCCAGAGAAAGAAATGGGCCCAATCCCTCTACATTGGGGAGGTGTCCCACGTTCCCCCCAGCCGAAGAAGCAGCGAACGGAGGCGATCACCTTCACAGACAAGGATTTGCCTCCGGGTACAGAATCACATAGGGACGCCCTCGTCATCCGGTGTGAGATCGGGGACTCCATCATCCACCGCACTTACATCGATACGGGGAGCTCCGTCAACGTGATGTACCTGGATACCTTCAGGCAACTGAAGCTGGACAGAGCTCTGCTGAAGCCGATCAAGACACCGTTATCCGGCTTCACCGGGGACTCCATCGACGCCGAGAGCACGATAGTCCTCCCCGTGGAGGTCGGTGACGGCCCCCACCGCACCAAGATTGACATGGAGTTCATGGTGGTCAACCTCCAGTGCGCCCACAACCTGATCTTGGGGCGGCCAACGCTGGAGGACTTGGAGGCCATCATCTCCATGAAGCACTTGTGCCTGAAGTTCCCCACCAATGACGGCATCGGCTACGCCAGAGGAAACCAGAGGATAGCCAGAGCGTGCTACCTCAAGCTAACGAGGTCGGCCGAAAGGGAAGGGCAAAGGATAGACACCATCACGGCCTCCATCGCCAAGGACGAGGAGAGGCCGCATGCCGAACAAGCCGAGGAGGTCGAGGAAGTCTCTCTGGATACCTCCCGACCGGAGCGGGTCCTCAGAATTGGGAAACAGCTCCCACAGGACCTGCGGGACGCCATCCTCCTCGTCCTACGGTCATACGCCGTGGTCTTCGTGTGGGGCCCGGACGACATGCCAGGCATCAGCCGCCAGGTGATTACTCACCGGCTGACCGTCGATCCGTCCTCCGCGCCCGTCAAGCAGAAGCGGAGCTACTTATCCGCCGACAGGCGGGACTTCGTCAAAGGGGAGGTTGCAATGCTCCTCTCGATCAGCCACATAAAAGAGGTGAAGTACCCGACGTGGCCAGCCAACGTCGTCCTCGACCAAAAACCGCCGACATTCAGAATGTGTGTTGATTACACTGACCTGAACAAGGCGTGCCCCATGGACCCATTCCCTCTCCCCAACATTGATCTGCTGGTGGACGAGACGGCGGGGTGCGAGTTGATGTCGTTCCTCGATGCTTTCAGAGGGTACCACCAAATTTCCATGCATGAAGATGACGCTGAGAAAACGGCATTCATGACCCCGGAGGGGATCTTTTGCTACCTCGTCATGGCCTTCGGACTCAAAAACTCCGGCGCCACCTATACTAGGATGGTGGCCAAGATCTTCAGAGCAGTCCTCGGCCGGACGAGGGAGGCATACATCGACGACATGATCGTCAAGAGCAGGCAGGCCTCCACCCATGCCGACGACCTCCGGCAAATCTTTGAAATCATGAAGGAGTTCAGGCTCCGCCTCAACCCCAAGAAGTGCGCCTTCAGCGTCCAGGGCGGCAAGTTCCTCGGCTACATGGTCAGCCGGAGAGGCATCGAGATAAACCCGGAGAAGACACAGGCCATCATCAACATGGAGCCGCCCCGCAACGTCAAGGAAGTACAGCGACTGACGGGGCGCCTGGCGGCCCAGAACCGCTTCCTCTCCAGGTCAGCCGAAAGGGCACTCCCCTTCTTCCAGATCATTCGTAAAGCCTGCAGCTTCAAGTGGACGACGGAGTGCCAGGAGGCGTTTGAAGAGCTGAAGAGGTACCTATCGTCCCCGCCCGTGCTCTCCAAGCCCAAAGCCGGCGAAACCCTCTTCTTGTACTTAGGGGTGAGCACGTCGGTCATCAGCTCCGTGCTCATCCGTGAGGACGAAGGGGTGCAGAAGGCCATCTTCTACATCAGCAAGACACTCAGGGAGGCCGAACTCAGGTACTCCCCCATTGAGAAGACGGTGCTTGCCATCGTCCATACGGTGAAGAAGCTGGGGCACTACTTCCAGGCCCATGTCGTCCATGTGCTGACCCAGCAGCCCCTCGGCGCGCTCATGAGGAGCCCCACTAGCTCCTCAAGTATGGTGAAATGGGTGATCTTCCTCAGTCAATTTCAGATTGAAATCAAACCAAGGCCATCCATCAAAGGGCAAGCCTTGGCCGACTTCGTCACCGAATGCACGGCAAGGGAGACAACCGCTACCGCCCCCGGGCCACAGCCCGATGACACATGGATCCTCTTTACTGACGGCTCGTCGGCCGCGAAATCATGCGGTGGCGTCGTCGTCCTCATATCCCCTGAAGGATTCAGAGCTTACTATGCCATCCGTTTCAACTTCAGGGTATCCAACAATGAAGCCGAGTATAAGGCCCTCCTCAGCGGCCTCAGACTCGCCGCCGGCCTCAGAGCCCGACACATCAAAATCAGGTGCGACTCCAAGCTGGTAGTGGGCCAGGTTGAGGGTACGTACGAAGCAAAGGAAGGCCGGATGAAGCAGTACAAACAAGCAGCGGAGGAGCTGCTGAAGACATTCGAAACCCACGAGATCACACAGATCCCAAGGGCCGAGAACGCCGAGGCCGACATCCTCTCCAAACTCAGCTCGGACACCCCGGAGCACATCTCCCAGCTAGCCAAGATCGAGGAGTTGAGCATGTCCAGTATCCATGTCAGCCCCGTCTTGTGCGTCCAACAGCGACCGGAGGACTGGATCTCCGACATCATCACCTTCATCACGACGGGGGAGCTGCCCCCGGACGAGGAGAGGGCCAAACTCGCCAAACTCAGGGCCCCAAGCTACACCATTGAAGATGGCAAACTCTACAAACGATCCTATAATGGCACTCTCCTTCGATGCCTGCACCAGGATGAGGCCGACGTGGCCATGGAAGAAGTTCATTGTAGTGTTTGCTCCTCACACCAGGGCCCTTTCAGCATGTCCCGGCGTCTCGTCGTCCAAGGCTTCTTCTGGCCGACGATGGCGCGAGGCTGTGCGGACCTGGCCAGGAAGTGTACCACGTGCCAGGTACTCCAGAAGGCCCCTGGTCGGCCAGCCGTCAACTACGCCCCCGTCAGCACTGCTATTCCGTTCTCAAGGTGGGGATTGACCTGGTCGGCCCTCTGCCCAGAGCTGCCGGCAACAACCACTACATCATCGTCGCAGTCGACTACTTCACTAAGTGGGTCGAAGCGGAACCCTTGGCCAGCATCACGGGGGCCAGGTGTCATAAGTTCATTCACAAGAACATTCTCACCCGCTTTGGTGTCCCCCAAGAGATCATATCCGACAACGGCACCTAGTTTGAAGCTGCACCCTTCCAAGAGCTCCTTCGAGAATGGGGGACGAAGCACTGTTTCTCCTCCGTTGCCTACCCCCAAGGCAACGGGCACGTTGAGAACGCCAATAGAACCATCATGGAAGGGCTGAAGAAGAACCTACAGGACGCAGGAGGGAGTTGGGTCGACGAGCTCCCCAACATCCTGTGGTGCTATCGTACCACGCCAAGGAGGGCGACGGGGGAAACACCTTTTGCCCTGTGCTATGGCTTTGAAGCTAAGGCACCCACAGAGTTCACCATTCCCAGCCGACGAGTGGAGCAGTATGATCCAGAGGTTAATGAGGAAAACATGAAGATCGACCTCCACCTGGTCGAAGAAAGACGCGAGCAAGCATTCATCCGAGCAGAGAACTACCGGCGTCAAGTAAAATCATACTATGACGCCAAGGTACGTTCCCGAGAGTTCCAAGTGGGGGACTACGTCCTCCGCCGAAGGGAAGCAAGCCAGCCGACAAAAGGGGGCAAGTTAGCCTTGAAATACGAAGGTCCTTACATCGTCAGCGCCGTGGTGAAACCCGGCACCTACAAGCTTAAACGCCCAAACGGGACCAATGTACCACGAACGTGGAATGTACACCATTTGGTGAAGTTTTATCAATAATCCGAAGGAGCCGGCGAAGCCCTCACCCTTTGACGAGTTATTGATTGAACGCCACCCTCAGCCCTGAGCCACTTTTGAATGAAAATCATGTTTCCTTTGATTTATTGGAGTTCGACTCGAACATGAACAAAGTGCCCTCATCGGCCACCTTAGAGCGAAAGGCTCAGGCGTGGCCGATGTGGCACTCTGCATCTGCAAACTTAGAGCGAAAAAGCTCGAGTATGCCCATTGTATTTTGTATCAGCAAAAGGCCTAGGCTAGCTGAGAGAGCACGTCGCATCGGCCCCTTAGAGCGAAAATGCTCAGGCAGGATCGACGACGTCCCCAGGACGAGGGGCCCGCAAACGGCCCGCGTCTTGAAACGGGAAGTTCACCGCGTCGTCCACGCGCCTGATCGCAGGACGACAGGCCTGAAATCATGGCCGAGGTGACAAAATCCCAAAACTCAGGGATGGGCAACGACGGCCGTTGGAAACCAACCAAAAGTCTAGCCCGCGTCATAAATAGGCGACGGGACCCCCCTGAGATCACGGACGTTATAAACGAAGTCCGAACCGGCCGAAGTGCCATTGACCCCTTTGGCCGAAGCCTGAAAGAAGGACACTCCCTGAAACGGGGAACAAAAAAAAAGGGAAGCCGACAGCCGTGCGCACTTGCCGGCCTCGAGCAGTAAAAATAAATCCCCACAAAACAGCCACATCTGGCTGAGTACATATCAGTTGAAAACAAAGGTAAACATTACCAATAGGCAATGTGGACGAAACGGCCACACACCACAAGAGAATTGACAAAGACGAGGCATGCGCCTATAAAACCCTAATCAAGGTGGTTGGGTGACACGCGAGTGGTAACCTTCATCGGCCATAGCCCTCTGAAGAGCCAACACTTAGCATGAAAGAAGGAATTACAACCTCGCATTTAAGACCTGAAATCGATCACCGAAAAGGACTCAGGACGAAGCGGGTACCAAAACACCCGCGGGAGAGTCAAACACAAGGGTGGCAACCCCTACCGGCCACAAGACTCTTGTTGGCCGTTAAGGGCGCTAAAACCAAGATGTTAGTTTGAGCTGAAAATCTCCAAGTGAATTCTAACACTTAGAGAAAGTTCTAAAGAAAGCAAATGTAAAGGGAGAGACAAAACACCTGTCACCGTCATCGGCCACACTGTCCTACTTGGCCGACGACAGTACCACGCAGAAGTTACATGGCGTAAAAATTAAGCTTTCCTCAAATGACGGAAGAACCCAAGACGAAGCGGTCACTCAAGTACCGATAAGCTCCCGTATCGGACTAACTAACGACCGGTGAGTCCTTGCTAACCAACAAACACACCAAAGGTGGCTGCTCAAGTCGCCACGGGGGACTCCAAACACAAAAATCGAAGGTATGGCCGACAAGGTGATGGATGGTCTACCCGGGGGTATATATCCGAAGGGTTATTACGGGGAATAACTTAGAGAGAAGTCAGAGCAAACAAGTAAGAGAGAGAGAGTGTATATTCGATATATATTCAGCGTGGTTACAAATGGGGAAATGGGGTGCTATTTATAGTAGCAATAAATGCCGGGCAGGGACACGTGTCAAGCGCTCATTGGCCGAGGGGTCACCTCAACTGGTTGGCGCTGGCAGCCGCATGTGGCCGCATTTAATGCGGCTGTTGGATGGGACGTCTGTGCGGGGTACGGTGATCTGTACGCATGTGAGGCGGATATCCTGTCGAGTGAGATGCCTTCGGCCATAGAGCAGTAGCCGAGGGCTCTTCCACCCGATGGCTACCCCGGGTGCCGAGGGCTCACAGTGCCGAGGGCTACTGTTTTCGCCGTTTTCTCCCAGTTTCTTAGTTTGCTTGAGAAACCCGTCCTGTGAGAATTTAGAGCCTTCGGCCAGGGGGCCGAAGGCACCCCTGGCGCGTAGTGCGGGCTGCTTGGCACTCTGGGCGCTGTGATTTGGGCCTGTTGGTCCTGTTGGGCCTTCGCTGGAGTAGTAGGAGTCTGTGGGCCGGGGGTTCCCGGGCCATATACTCCATCAGGAGTCCCTCACTCCTTTTGCCGAAAGGTACTTGAGGGAAAAGGAGTAATTTGTGCTTGCCCTTTGATGTTGTCCCATCGTGATTCCTGAAGTTGGTGAGGAGTTGTTGCTTTTATGTCCCTGCCGAAGGCAGTCCCTCAGTTACCCACATGTCGGGACTTGAGGGCTTGCTTTGTTGTTTGTTGGAATTTCACAGATTTTGTAATTTAATGGTTTTCCCGAAGGGGTCCTCCAGTCCCCCACTCCTTGAGGCACTTGTAAAGTGGTGAAAAGGAGTAAAGTAGTTACGTTGCTGTTGTGGGCCGAGGGCTGACGCTTTTCGTTTCATTTTGGGGGGATGCCTCGTTAAAAACCTCATTAGGAAAAACCCTTTGGGAAAAAATCCTAATGAGGGAAAAAGAGTGCACCGAATTCCACCAATGATGAATCGAAAGTGTCAAACCTTGGTACAAAGTGGAGAATGACGGGAATGCCGAAGGCTCTCTCCTCTGAGGGCTCCTGTGTTGATTAGCCGAAGGCTTGCTGTTGATGTCCTGGTGGTGCCGAAGGGGAGCCCCTCAATCCAGGGATCGAGGGCCTGCCAGATGAGGGCAGCAGTGAAGTTGTTACCGGGGGGTCCACTGTTTGTTGATGAGTTGGTGATGAAGTTACCCGAGGGCTCCCCCTTACCTGTGTGCCATGGGCCATCCGTCAATGAGGCACTCCCCGGGGGCTACCCGGTTTTGCAGTGCTGAGGGGGAAACCCCGAGGGGTGCCCTGATATGCAGCCCTAGGGATCTGAAGAAGTGATCCCGAAGGCGTGTGTAATGTGCTGTGTGGGGCACAACCCGGAGGCACTTCTGGGTGAGTGCACCCGGAGGCTATCCTTGATGAAGTGGAGTGAAGTAGAAAACCCGGGGGCTTCCAAAATATAGCCGTTGGAAATATAGCCGTTGCAATATGTAACGACGGGATATAGCCGTTGGGGGGGGGGCACACGTGGCGTGTGATGGCTGGCTGTCCGTGGGCGGCGTCACCGGTTGGCCGAAGACGCGGTGAGTAATGATGGCGTCCATCCGGAGGCCCGGAACCCAGGCCCAAGCCCGGATTCATCGCCTATAAATACCCCAAGGCCAGGCATTCCTCCGTGTGCGAAAAACTTGTTAGCGAAGCTCTGCCAATTTTTCTAGAGAGAAAAACAGCAGCCCCCGGTTGAATCCTCTGTTCTCAAGGTCAGTGCCCTGCTCCTCTCTCAAAGTTTTTAGTAAGTTCCGCCCCCTGGCCTTAGATTAGGTTTAGAATCCTGTAGAGAGCCTTCGGAGTCTTAGGCTTATTCGTGATAAAAAATGTCGTCCGAGAGCGATTCCCAGGACATCTCGAGGACGCCCTCGATGGAATACGAAGGTATCTCCGATGCGGAGTCTAGTAGCAGTCAGCCCTCGGGTGGTGATGCAGCTCTCGCCACCGAGATGCAGAAGGATTTGGCGGCCGAGGTCGAGGCGGAGGAGTTCGAGCGAACTGTCGAAGATGAGGAGTTAGCCCTCGCCGTCCAGATTGCTGAGGAGGAAGAGGAGAAGGAGAGGGCGAAGGTCACTGTGGCCGTCCTTCCCCCTCGGGGTGCTGGTGAGGCCAGTACTTCCCAGCCGCTGAATGCAGTTCCCATCCGAGTGGCCCCCGGGAAGAAGAAGAGGAAGACGAGGGCTGGCCCCCAGAAGAAAGTAAGGGCCGTCGATCAAGGGGGGCCAGTTGATCTACCAGAGGGTTACTCCTTCCTGGACACCGCCGCTCTGGAGATTAAGTCCCAAGCTGACAGGGCGGACATCTACATCACCCAATTGCACGTAGGGCCCTCGGCCGTAGTAGTCGAGCCGGGTCCTGATGACGTGCTATCCCGGCCTCCCGAGGGATGCATAGCCGTGCACGTGCTCTCGGTTTCAATGGGCCTCCGATTCCCTCTCCATCCGCCTTCGGGAGTACCTCAGGTACACTGGCCTGGTTCCCTGCCAATTGACCCCCAACAGCCATTCATACATAGCTGGGTTTGTGAACCTGTGCACACTCCGGGGGGTTACACCGAGCTTGGAGTTATTCTTCCAAAGCTTCAACCTATGCCGGGGGGGCCACACCAATGCCGAGGGCTATGCGAACTTACAGCAGATAGCCCAGTTCAAACTGTTCACCGAGGCCCCTTCTTCCAACAAGGGGTGGAGAGAGCGATGGTGCTACATCAGATTGGCCGACAGCCCTTTCCCGAGGGAGTTGCGGAATTGCTTTCGGCGCCATGTGAAGGTCAAGAGTGCCACCCTCGAGAAGGATGGTCTGAAGATTGCCAAGATTCCTGAGGGTCGGACAAAGAACGTAACCATCAAGGAGTGCACCCTCGAGGAAGACCTGTATGCCCTCGGATTCCTGAGGTATCGGTTCATTGGGGAGACCGATGAGAAGTATCCTCTCTACGATAAAGCCTTCGTGGGAGCAGGAGGTAGTGGCCGGGGGCTTTGCATTTTCGTACTTAGAGTTTTTTTGTTATGTTTGTTGTCGTGTCTCTGACCCCTCGGTTCTAACTATTCAACTTGTTGCTGTCGTTCTTTGCAGGTAGCAGGATGAATGCCAACGCCTTGTTCGCGAAGAGGAAGGGCAAGACCCAGCAAAAGGAGAAGGGGCCCTCGGGCCAGAAGCCAGTTGACGCGCTTTTCCCGAAGGTCATAGAGCCTTCCGCCGGGGACGCCCATGCTGCTGTGGGGACCGGGGGGTCGAAGGCCGAGGCGGCCGCTAAGAAGAAGAGGAGCGACAAGGGGGTGGAGCCCCCCACCAAGAAGCAGAAAGGCGCCGGGGGTGCTGTCGGGGGGGCGGCCCCCCTCATAGTTATTGATGACATGCCCGCTGTTGATGAGCCTCTGGCCTCAGTCCCCCCGAAGGATCCGGTGAATCCCCCCCGGGCGGAATCACCCCGGGAGATCCGTCAGCTCTCCTTTTCCCCCGGCGCTTCGTTGATGCACGACATTGCCGAGCCGAAGGCCTTCCTGCGGGGCATCACCTCGAAGATGGACAGGGAAGTCTTCGAGACCTACGATGACGATGCCCTCGAGAACAGGATCCTCCGGTCCTCGCTCACTGTAAGTATCCGCTTCCTTTTTCCTTATCTTGTCAGTTTAGTCTTATTTTTTCCTGAGGAACAATCTAACTCCTTTGATCATTGTTTGCAGGCCTGCATAGCCCTCGGGGAACAGGCCCGGAGGTGCGAGGAAAGGCGTCTTCACGAGGCTGCCCAGGATAAGAAGGTGGAGGGGCTGATCCGCAAGAACTCCGAGGCGGTGAAGCATGCTGCCCAGCTGGAGGAGGCCCTTCGGGAGGCGAAGGCGGCGGCGGAGAATGCCAAGGCTGATGGCATCGCCGAAGGCAAGGCAGAGGCCGAGAGGGCTGCTGCCGAGGCGGCGAAGAAAGCCGCCGATGAAGCCCAAACTGCTAAGGAGAGAGCTGCGGCCGAGGCCCGAGGGGAGGCAGTTGCGGAGTTCCTTGCTGAGGGCTGGAGGGCCGAGGGCCACAAGGAGTGGGTTGCCTCCGTGGTGGCAGCCTCGGTGGACGCTTGGGTAGAAGGCCCCGGGGTTGACTGGCTGACTGACAGGGGGGACGCCTACTACCAGGGGGGTGAGTTCTTTACCCAGCACCTGATCTACCGGAGGCTTGCTAGGCACTTTGGCGTGTCCCTCGAGCAATTCGACCCCTCGGCATATGGCCTCCCTCCGTTGCAACCAGATGTCAGAGTTCCCCTCCCCCCGGGTGAAGAGCGGCCGACAATCTATGATTCTGTAATGATAGGGGGTGACGGGGGTGGAGCCGTCGGGGGTGATGCTGCCGGAGAAGAAGTCTCCTCCAAGGTTGTCGTGGAAGATGCCCCCGGAGACAATGAGGTTGAAGCCGCCGAGAAGAGTAGTACTTAGTCACTTTTTTGAAAAAGCTTTGTAATGAACATTTGTCACCCCTCGGCTTTGGCCATACTCTTGTAACAAACACACTTGAATCCCTTTATTTTGTTGAATGAATGATTGCCTTCGGGCCTTGTGTATATGATATGCTTCCTTCTGATCTGTTCATTGTCGAATGTATGCCTTCGTCTTGCTTTGGATGTATGCCTTCTTTTTTTTTTGAATGTATGTTTTAGGACTTAGAATATTTTTCGATTGTAGCTTGCCCTTGGAAGCCTTCGGGAGATGGCATCCCCTGATGGATATGCAACCGAGGGTTCTGTAGGAATTAGGACTTAGAAAATTCCTCTAAGTGTAGCACAGCATGGGGCCCTCGGGTGTTTGTAGTAACCCACTTCCTAGGACTTAGAAAATTTTCTGAGTGTAGGTTTTCCCCTGTGAGCCTTCGGGTGTCTGTAGTAACCCAATCCATAGGACTTAGAAAAATTTCTAAGTGTAGATCTCCCCTTGTGAGCCTTCGGGAAAAATTTCAGGACTCAGAGATTTTTTGCAAGTGTAGTATGTCTTGTAGCCTTCGGCTACTGTGGAGCCCCAACTGAAATATTGAATAGGTCGGGGGCTAATTCTTTAGGACTTAGGAAATTTCCTTGAGTGTTGATTCCTTGTGTGCTGTAGCCCTCGATTGATAGGTAGCCTTCGGCAATTAGGTCCCTTGAGATGAGGGTGAAATATGTAGGACTTAGAAAATCTTCCAAGTGTAGAGTTTCCCTTGGGAGCCTTCGGGAGATGGCGTCCCTCCATGATGTATGAGTAGTTGACCGGGGAAAACATGTAGTACTTAGAAAATATTCTAAGTGTAAATTTTCCCTTGGGAGCCTTCGGGTGATGGGTGCCCTCTGATTCCACACCACATTGCAGATGCCCGGGGGCTACTCATTTAGGACAGAATACTTGTTTTTTAAGTGTTGTTGTATTGCATGGCCTTCGGCCACCATATTCCCTTGGCTGTAATAATGATTGGGCCGGGGGCCTAATCTTTAGGTATTAGAATTTTTTCAAGTGCTGCTTTCCTGTGTAGCCTTCGGGTGCCCGGGGGCTGCTCCTTCAGGACTTAGAATTTTTCTAAGCATAAATTGATGTCGAATCCTGTTGTTGTGAAGAAAGCCAATGAGGAGTGTGTGCCCTCGGCATACACTCTAAAAGTTGTAGAATTTGACCCTTGTCATGGGGAAAGGGCCCTCGGTATTCGTGCATAACAGGTGCCTTCGGCGTTTGTTTGAAGTACCGTTTAGTGGACCTTGGATAGTCCAGTCCCTTTGTATTGTTGAAGCCTTCGGTGTTTTTGTGACCGGAGGTGACCAGGTAGTGGACTTAGCCGTTTCCTGATAATATTTGTTTGAGTGGTATTCTTCGCGAAATAGGAGCCTTCAGTTACCGGAGGTGTTTCCGTGGGGAGCCCTCGGCTTGTTGTGATCTGTTGGAGTGTACTCTTTGATTTCTCGCTGAGTCTACTCCCCTTCACCCCCTCTTCCTTTTTTTTTGGTTGGTGGTGAAGGGAAGGCATCAAGAAACTTGGTTTCTTGGTAAGGCTGGGCCTATTAGGAGACCATCAGAATACACCAATGGCTCTCCTCCCTCGGGTTAACCTTCCGAGTTCCGAGGGGATCGAGGGACGTTTCCTGGGCACAAGATATGGTGGTCCGTAACCTGCCTCCCCTTGGGGGATGGCGCGGAAAGCGCCTCATTTTTGAAAGTCGTCCCCTCGGCGCTAGACATAGTCCGTGGCCTGCCACACCCTTGGGGTGGTGGCGCGGGGAGCGTTTCGGTTTGGAAGTCGAATCCTTGGCATTTCTCATACCTGTCATACCCTGGGGGTAGTGACGCGGATAGCGTTCCGTTTTTGAAAGTCGAATCCTGGGCATTTCTCATGCCTGTCACACCCTGGGGGTTGTGACGCGGAAAGCGTTTCAAGGAAGGGTTTTCATTTGCACACTAGTTGCAAATGGCCGGGGGCACTACGTGCCGCCGGCACCGATGGTGGCGCCTTCGGTATATGCGTCCTCGTGGGGTACGGCTTTTAGAAACAACACTTGGTGTTAGTTTCGATGTGTAGCCCCCGGTACTTGGTACCGAGGGGTCTTCTGTAGGAACACTTGGTGTTCTCCTTTGTTGCAGTTGATGGAGGTGTCTACCCTCGGTACTTGGTACCGAAGGGTCTTCAAGTGAAACACTTGGTGTTTCCCAATAGATGTTTGGAAGTTGATAGGAGAGCATCTCCCTGGCAATGGGCGCCGAGGGGTCTTCTGTAGGAACACTTGGTGTTCTCTTTTGTTGTAGTTGATGTAGGCGTCTACCCTCGGTACTTGGTACCGAAGGGTCTTCAAATGAAACACTTGGTGTTTCCCAACAGATGTTTGGAAGTTGAGAGGAGAGCATATCCCTGGCACTGGGTGCCGAGGGGTCTTCTGTAGGAACACTTGGTGTTCTCTTTTGTTTTAGTTGATGTAGGCGTCTACCCTCGGTACTTGGTACCGAAGGGTCTTCAAATGAAACACTTGGTGTTTCCCAACAGATGTTTGGAAGTTGAGAGGAGAGCATATCCCTGGCACTGGGTGCCGAGGGGTCTTCTTTGGAACATCTTGGTGTCTTCTGTAGGAACATTTGGTGTTCTCATCTTTTCTTTTTTGATGTTGAAGGTGGGGATGTACCCTCGGCACTGGGTGCCGAAGGGTCTTCTGTAGGAACACTTGGTGTTCTCATCCTTTCTTTTTTGATGTTGAAGGTGGGGATGTACCCTCGGCGCTGGGTGCCGAAGGGAAATGAAATACATGGTGTTCCTTCTTGTTGGTGATAGGAGTTCCCTCCCTCGGTACTTGGTACCGAGGGGTCTTGACTGAAAACACGTGGTGTTTTTACTGTTTGTTGTAGGTGTTGATGGTGTCCGCCCTCGGCACTTGGCGCCGGAGGGGGTTCTTCTCGTGGTGAGGCCTGGGGCCTGTAGTTAGTATGAGGGCTTGATGTCTTGAATGTATCTTCATTCTTCGAATTTGAAGGCCTTGGGCCATAAGATAGTACATTCACTAGTTATGAGGGCTTGGCCGCTCTTACATTATTGATAAAATTTAACTAAGTGGTGTACATTCCAGTGCCTAGGGACTTCTTTCCCGTTGGGGCGTTTGAGCTTGTAGGTCCCAGGTTTGATGATGGCTGCTATGATGTAGGGGCCTTCGAATTTTGGTGCCATTTTTCCTCCCTCGGTTGGTTGGCTGGCTTCCCTCCTCCGGAGGACATAGTCCCCCACTTGAAATTCTCGGGTGCAAACTTTGGCGTCGATGTAGCATTTAACTTGCCTTCGGTAGTTTTCTGCCCGGATGAAGGCCTGTTCCCGGCGTTCTGAAATGAGGTGGAGGTCGAGGGCCATGTTGCTGTCGTTGACCTCGGGGTCATACTGGATCACCCTTCGGGTGGGAAGGGTGACTTCCGTAGGAGCTTTGGCTTCAAAACCGTAGCAGAGGGAGAAGGGTGTTTCACCTGTTGCTCGCCGAGGGGTGGTGCGGTAGGCCCAAAGGATGTTGTGGAGTTCTTCTACCCAGCCACCGCCCTCGGCCTCCAGCTTCTTTTTGAGGCCCTCGAGCAAGGTCCGGTTGGCGTTCTCTACTTGCCCGTTGCCTTGAGGGTAGGCAACGGAGGAGAAGGTGTGTTTGATGCCCCATGCCTCCAGAAGGGCACAGAAGGGGGCTGCCTCAAATTGTGTCCCATTGTCGGAGATGATTTGCTGGGGGACGCCAAACCTTGTGAGGATGTTCTTGAGGACGAAGTGACGGCACTTCGCCTCTGTGATGCTGGCGAGGGGTTCAGCCTCCACCCACTTGGTAAAATAGTCGACGGCCACAATGATGTATCTGTTGTTGGAGGTACCCCTCGGCGGAGGGCCCACAAGGTCTATCCCCCATCGAGAAAATGGGACAGAGGTGCTGATGGGGGCATAGTTGACCGCTGGCCTGCCGGGAGCTTTCTGGAAATGTTGACATGCGGTGCACCTCCGGGCAAGGTCAGCACAGTCCCTGGCCATGGTTGGCCAGAAGTAGCCCTGGAGAATGAGCCTTCGGGACATGGAGAAGGGTCCCTGGTGAGCTGAGCAAGTGCCACTGTGCACTTCCTCCATTGCGACCTCGGCTTCATCTGGATGAAGGCACCGAAGTAGCGTGCCATTGTAAGATCGTTTGTAGAGCCTCCCATCTTCGATGGTGTAGCTGGGAGCCCTCAGCTTTGCCAGCTTAGCGCGGGATTCATTCTCGGGTAGCTGCCCTGTGGAGATGAAGGTGGTGATATCTGAGATCCAATCCTCCTGACGTTGTTGTATGTTCATAACGGGGCTTGCATGGATGCTTGAGAGGCTGAGTTCCTCGATTTTGGCAATTTTGGAGATGTGCTCGGGGGAGTCGGCCGAGAGCTTAGATAATATGTCGGCCTCGGAGTTCTGAGCCCTCGGTATTTGAGTGAGAGAGTGTGCCTCAAATACCTTAAGCAACTCCTTGGCCGCTTCCTTGTACTGTTTCATTCTCCCCTCCTTGGCCTCATATTCTTCGGAGATTTGGCCAACGACCAACTTGGAGTCGCATTTGATATGGATCTGACGAGCCCTCATGTTGGCAGCCAGCCGAAGGCCACATAGGAGGGCCTCATATTCGGCCTCATTGTTGGAGACTTTGAAGGAGAAGCGGATGGCATAGTAGGCCCTGAAGCCCTCGGGAGTAATGAGGACTACCCCTCCCCCGCATGCTCTGGTCGCGGAGGAGCCATCAGTGTAGAGGGTCCACCAGTCGTCCGAGGTAACCGAGGGCTCCCCGTCCGTGGCTGCCCTTGCGGTACACTCCGTCACAAAGTCCGCCAGGGCTTGGCCCTTGATGGCAGGCCTTGGGCGGATGTCAATGTTGAACTGGCTCAAGAAGATAGCCCATTTCACCATGCGGGAGGAGCTGATGGGGCTCCTCATGAGGGCGCCGAGGGGTTGATGAGTGAGGACCTGAACTGGGTGAGCCTGAAAGTAGTGGCCCAACTTCTTGACAGTCCAAACGATGGCCAACACCATTTTTTCCACAGGGGAGTACCTGAGCTCGGCCTCCCTTAGGGTCTTGCTAACGTAGAAGATGGCATGTTGGATGCCGTCTTCCTCCCGGATGAGCACAGAGCTGATGGCCGCCGGGCTAACCCCAAGGTAGAGGTAGAGGGTCTCCCCTACCTTGGGTTTGGAGAGCACAGGAGGTGAAGATAGATATCTCTTGAGCTCGTCGAAAGCCCCCTGGCATTCTGGAGTCCATAGGAAGCCAGCCGTCTTCCTCATGATCTGGAAGAAGGGTAGCGATTTCTCCGCCGATTTAGATAGAAAGCGGTTGAGGGCTGCCAGGCGGCCCGTCAACCGTTGAACTTCCTTCACGTTGCGTGGGGGCTCCATGTTGATGATGGCCTGGATCTTCTCGGGGTTGGCCTCAATACCCCTCCGGCTCACCATGTAGCCTAAGAATTTGCCCCCTTGGACGCCGAAGGTGCACTTCTTCGGGTTTAGCCGAAGGTTGAATTTTTGCATGATGGCGAAGATTTCCCGGAGGTCGTCAGCATGGCTGGAAGATTGCTTGCTCTTGACGATCATGTCGTCGACATAGGCCTCCATGGTCCGCCCTAGGACGGCTTGAAAGACCCGGGCCACCATCCGGGTGTAAGTGGCCCCCGAGTTCTTTAGGCCGAAGGCCATCACCAGGTAGCAGAAGATGCCCTCGGGAGTCATGAAGGCAGTTTTTTCGGCGTCCTCCTCGTGCATGAAAATTTGATGGTACCCTCGGAAGGCATCGAGGAAGGACATGATCTCACATCCCGCGGTCTCATCCACCAATTGATCAATGTTTGGTAGAGGGAATGGATCCATAGGGCATGCTTTGTTGAGATCGGTGTAGTCCACGCACATGCGGAAGGTAGGGGGCTTCTGTGCGAGGACTACATTCGCCAGCCATGAGGGATATTTCACCTCTTTGATGTGCTTAATGGAGAGGAGCATGGCGACCTCCTTCTTCACAAATTCCCTTCTCTCGGCGGAGAGGGGTCTTCTTCGTTGTTGCACTGCTTTTGCCGAGGGGTCCACCGAGAGGCGGTGGGTGATGACCCTTCGGCTAATTTCCGGCATGTCTTCCGGCCCCCATGCAAAGACAGTGGAGTAGGCGCGGAGGGCGTCGGTGATACCGGTCTTCAAATCTTCAGGGAGCTGGGCTCCAATCTTCACGACTCTCTCCGGCTGGGCCGGATCGAGCGCAAAGTCTTCTACGTCCTCGGCCGGTTCAGACCTCGGCCTTCTTTCCTCTTGGTCGACGGTTCCGGTGATGGTGTCAACACGGAGTTCCGTCTTGCTTACCTTCTTAGTGACCTGAAGATAGCAGGCGCGGGCAATTTTCTGGTTCCCTCGGGAGTAGCCAATGCCCCCCTCGGCGGGAAACTTGAGGCAGAGATGCGTCATGGAGATGATGGCTTCGAGGTCCTCGAGGGCTGGCCGGCCGAGGATGATGTTGTGAGCGCAGTCAATGTTGACGACGACAAACTCCACTTCGAGCTGGGCTCTATGGATCCCGTCGCCGAAGATCACCGGGAGGGTTATTACCCCCTCGGAATCAATAGTATCGCCGGTGAAGCCGGCAAGAGGGGTCTTAATGGGCCGAAGGGACCCCCTCTCCAGATGCAGCTCTCTGAAGGTGCTGAGGTACATTACATTGACGGAGCTGCCCGTGTCAACGTAAGTTCGGTGAATGATGGTGTCGTTGATCTCCGTCCGAATTACCAAGGCATCCCTGTGAGGAGAAGAAGTAGGAGGGAGATCTGCGTTGGTGAAGGTGATGGGTTCCTCCCTCAATCGTTTTACCGGGGGGATATGAGTGACTTCCCCTACGTAAAGCGATTGAGCCCACTTCTTTCGCTGGCTGGTGGAATCACCCCCTGTGTTGCCACCGGTGATCATGAGGATGTGGCGTTTCTTCTCCTGGTAGTGGGGGTATTCCTCCTCCTCCTCTTCCAAGTTTCTGATCTCCCTCTTCTTGCCGAGGGGGATAGTGTTTGGATTCACCCAGGCATTTACCCTCGGGGAGGTCCCTGATGAGAAGGTCCCTCCTGCTGAGGGCTCTGGACAAACTGGGACAGGTGCCCTGCCTGTATTAATCTCTCGATGGCCGTCTTCAGCTGATGGCAGTCATCGGTCCTGTGCCCCTGGTGCCGATGGAAGCGACAGTAGGGGAACTGAGGGTTGATAGCGTGTACCTCCGGGGGTGCGCGAGAGTCGCGCTCAACGAGGCCCCTCTCCTCGGCAAAATCGAGGATGATGCTGACGGGGTGCGTCAATGGTGTCCGAGGGCGGTCCAGGAGAATGGACTGGGCCCAAGTCTGAGGGTTGCTCTTATAACCTCCCCCGGGCTTGGCTTGGCCTTGCCGAGGGCGGTCATCGGAGGGTCCCGAAGTCTTGGGGCGATTTGGAGGAGCCCCCGGCCCTCGGTTATGCTTGTTGTCAGCCCTCGGGGGCTGCTGGTCCGGGTGTTGGTGATACTTCTCCACCTCCTCGGCCTCAGCATACCGGTCCCCCCGCTGCAAGGCCCTTATGTAGTCACGGGGGGGTTCAATGATGAGGCTCCTTGAAAAGTTGCCGGTGCGGAGGACGGTTTGTAGGAGGGCCAGGAGGGTCCCGTCATCAGCACCGTCGACCTTGTCGGCCTCCGTCCTCCAGCGCTCTAGGAAATCCCGAAGGGTCTCATCCTTCTTCTGGCGTATTGTTAGGAGGTGGGAGAAGTGTTTCCTCGTGCGACGCCTCCCGGCGAATTGTGTCAAGAATCGTTGGGCGAGTTCTTGCCACGAATCAATGCAGCCCTCGGGCAGCCTGTTGAACCATTCGTATGCTGGTCCCTCTAAGGTGGAGAGGAACCAACGACACAAATATTCGTCTGACGCCCCCACCATCATCATGTTGTTCTGGTACTTGCTGTAATGTTCCTGGGGGTCCGTTTTCCCGCTGTAGGGCTGTATGTGTTGCCCTCGGTATTTCTCCAGGATCCGGGCCGCCAATACCCTTGGGGTAAATGGCGTCCGAGTCCGGAGCTGGATGACGGGTTCCCCGGAGCCCTCGGCCACCTTCTTCTGTAACTCCTCCATTTTGGCCATCATGGCCTCGTATTTGAGATCTGAGTGAGGGGTGGAGGTGGTGGCGTGAGCTTTGTTGGACTCCATTTCGTCAAGCCGGCGCTGGAGGGACGCAATAATCTCGTCCCGGGGGTCCTTCGGGAGGGTCTCCGCCCCTGCGAACGAACCCGGACCGAGTGGGCCTGGTTGATTTGGTGCCGAGCATCATCGGCATGAAGGGGTGCCTTGCCTTTGTCCCGAGGGGGACGCTCCTCGTCTGCCCTCGAAACAGATCCCCCGCTTTCCTGGGGCCTTTGGAGTGTTTTCCCCCCGAGGCGGTCTTGGACCCCTCGGCGGTCTGGCCCTCCTCCGAGCCGGTTGAGGGCGGAAGTACGGGGCCTCTCCCTGTTGTCATTATGGCGGTCCCGGGACTGAACTTCCTGGGAGGATGTTTCTTGGGCCACCACCCCTTCGTCGTTTCTCACTCGAGGGGTGGGATTTCCGAAGGGGTGTGGCAGAGGGGGAAGTATGATATTTTCCCCGATCTGAGGGTGAGCTGGAGCCAGGGTGCCGAAGGCACCCGGGTTCTGGGTGAGCGTTTGGATGAAGGCGGAGAGCGCCGATTGTACGTCAATGGTGAGAACCGGAGGGCTGACTTGGTCATCGCTCCGGTTTTTCTTCTTGGCCTCGATGCCGAGGCGGGCATCGGGGGCGTTTTGTTGGATCTGAAGGCGTAGGTCGACAGCCGCCTGTTCCAGCCCAGCGAGGACACCGCCCTCGGGAGCCCTGTGAGAGGCTTCGGGGGCGTTGACGTCGCCGAGGGTCAGGTTCTTGTCTTCTACGTTCTTTGAGTTGGCACGCGTTGTCCTCACCATTTTGATAGAGGGCTAGTGTTTTGTGTTTGGTCGAGGGGGAGGGTTTCTTACTCGATTGTTCAACCTCTCAACGAGAGCACCAAATGATGGATGGTCTACCCGGGGGTATATATCCGAAGGGTTATTACGGGGAATAACTTAGAGAGAAGTCAGAGCAAACAAGTAAGAGAGAGAGTGTATATTCGATATATATTCAGCGTGGTTACAAATGGGGAAATGGGGTGCTATTTATAGTAGCAATAAATGCCGGGCAGGGACACGTGTCAAGCGCTCATTGGCCGAGGGGTCACCTCAACTGGTTGGCGCTGGCAGCCGCATGTGGCCGCATTTAATGCGGCTGTTGGATGGGACGTCTGTGCGGGGTACGGTGATCTGTACGCATGTGAGGCGGATATCCTGTCGAGTGAGATGCCTTCGGCCATAGAGCAGTAGCCGAGGGCTCTTCCACCCGATGGCTACCCCGGGTGCCGAGGGCTCACAGTGCCGAGGGCTACTGTTTTCGCCGTTTTCTCCCACTTTCTTAGTTTGCTTGAGAAACCCGTCCTGTGAGAATTTAGAGCCTTCGGCCAGGGGGCCGAAGGCACCCCTGGCGCGTAGTGCGGGCTGCTTGGCACTCTGGGCGCTGTGATTTGGGCCTGTTGGGCCTGCTGGGCCTTCGCTGGAGTAGTAGGAGTCTGTGGGCCGGGGGTTCCCGGGCCATATACTCCATCACAAGGGTAACAGGCAGAGAAGACTACAACCCCCAAACACTTAGACGGAGTGGGCACCCGAAACAATTGAGGGCACCCTCTTCGGCCAAGGCGTCCGCATCGGCCAACTACTTAGAAGTTTTTTCCAAAGCAATGACTGACTTGATACTTAGGAAAATTTTCAAAAAATTCTAAGTATTCAGGCAACAAGGCAAGCAAACATCCACACAAGGACGTCATACAAACACGTCAAGGAAAGAATGCGAAAACATTAAAGTAGGAAAGAAGCATTTCTTTTCATTCATTAGATTGGGAAGTACAAGGAGGGCTTCTAGGCCGTTACATAGTACAAAGTCAGAAAAAAAAACTACAAGGGATCATAACTCTGGAGGGGCTTCAGAGTCCTTCTCGGCCTCAGTTCCCTCTTCGGACGGGGCAACAGACGTACCGGCAGCTACACCCGACGTCGCAGTATCCTCAAACATGCTCCACTCATACGCCCAGTCGTCGCTGATGCGTGAGCTCTCAATGGGGAGCTGCTGTTCGGCCACCGGAAGCTCCAACTCCGCTTCAGGATGCCTCATTAACGAAGGCAGCTCAAGGCCGACGGCCCGTTCCTTGCTAACACCAATATCCAGGAAACGCCTTTGAAGCCTCCTATACAACAGCCGTTTCATCCGGTATTGGCCAAGGTCGTAGAAGATTTTCATCTCCTTCTCCCAGTACGCATGGCCGTCGGGGGATTGGGTCACCCAGTCAACGAGTCTGGCCGCCACGACCTCAAAGCAAAAGGGAAGCCGTCCCTCGTCCTTCCAACCGACTTCAAGAAACTTCTGCACAGCGGCATCAGCGGCTTTCTCTTCGGCGGCGCTAAGAGCCAGCTCTGCACTGGCCTTGCCCTTCTCGGCCTCCTCCGCACGCCGAAGGGCCTCGTCGCGAGCACGCTCCACGTCGGCCAGACGCTGGAGGGCCCCTTCCTTCTCAGCGGCCACCTGGTCGGCCTCGTCAGCCCTCTTCTTCAGGATCTCAACCTCAAGACGCAGCCTCTCCAAGCTGCCTAGCGCCTCATCGGCCGAGGCCACCTTTTGCTCGAACTGCCTCAGGCGAGAAATCTCTTTTTCTTGCCTCCTGTTGCTTTCCATCAACATGAAGGCACCCTGCAGCAAAAAAGGGGTTAGACAACATTGCAACAAAAAAAACGGGGAGAGGAGATTAAGACGAAGCGGGCACGATTACTTACTTGGACGATGTGGTCCATCCCACCATCGTACATCTTCACATGGCCGAGCTTCTTCAGATAAGCCCGGTCTTCGTCAGGGATAGCCTGAGAAATCACCTCGTGGCCGTCAACGATTTCGTTGAACAGCCCCCCTTTGACGGGGTACTCCACCTCGAGCTTGTAGGTCCCTTTGACCAGCTCTCGGCCGAACCCTTTCTTCCGGGCGACCGTTACAGTAGCAGGAACAGTGGAGAGAGTGGTGGACGAAGGGCCCGAAGGGTGGTCCACCAAAGCATCAGGGTTTGAACCCCCTCCGTCCCCAGAAGGAACAGCCGACGTCCCAGCATTACCGGCAGAGGAAGCCCTCTTCGACTTCTTAGGAGGCTTCATTCCCACCTCGGTCAACTTCTTCTGGCCCTCATCGGCCTGCCGTTTCTTCTTCGGCTGCACCGGAGGCTTGGCCGCAGCGGTAGCTCCAGGTTGTTGGGCCTTCAGCTCCTCGGCCGCTTTGAGATGTGCCCTCTTCATAAATGACATGCGATCCATCACAAAACCTGCATCACAAAACACACTAAGGGTTAGAAAACAGAATACAAAAGTACGACGAGAGGAAACGCATCAGAAGGGACTTACCATCGGCCTCAGCTGGCACCCCCAGATCGGGACCATCAGCCTCCTCATAAGACGTGGTCATCTTCGGCCACAACTCCACATCATCGTCAAGATCACCATACACAAAATACCGTACAAAGCCGAGGGCGGCCATTTTGTACTCGGTAATATATGTCTTCACACTCCTCAGCCCTCCTTTCAGGAAAGCCTCAACCTGAGCATCCAAGATGGAGCCCCTCGGCATATCATGAAGATTAAAACGGCCGGTATGGCCGACAGAGGGAAACTCTGTGCCCCCTTCACCCAAGGACACGAACACAAACTTCCCCTTCCAACCATGGATGGACGTCGGCAGGTCTGTGAAACTCCTCTTCTTGGGAAGTTGTTGAAGAGTGGCATACGACGTACAGTTCTGATGACTTCCGCGGCCTATCTGATATAGGTTCATGAACAGCGCCGTCGTCGGCCTGAAATCCAATTCAGCACACCGCAGGAGGAAGCCGACGATGAGCGAGTAGCTATTCGGCGTCAACAAGGCCGGAGGGAGCCCCACCATATCTAGGTACTCGGTGATAAAGGGATGAAGCGGGAACCTAAGTCCTTTAGCAAAACTCATCGGGTACACTCCGAAGTAGCCCGGGGTGGATTAAGGACATGGTCCGTCGGCCTGGGGGCCCTAACCCTGCCATACGGCCCCACATACATCTGGGCGACAAGGTATTCACCCGCATTACTCTGCGGCCTGATAACGTAGATGTTCGTCAAATCCAAGTAAGAGAAGGCTGGCCCTCTCTTCGGCCTCCTCACCCTCTTCGGCGGCGCGACGCCCTTCACAGCAGACACAGGCTTTGGGCAGGGAATGGCAGCCGACGTGGACGCCCCATCAGCAGTTCGAGAGACACCTGCGTCCCCATCTCCAGACGATGACGCGGACCCCTCGTCCGCACCGTCCTCCTCGGCCGGCTCCCCGGTCCTGAACGAGCTCAGATTCTCAAGCTCCTCACAGAACTCCTCGACCACCTCATAATCAAGGGACTGGGCAGAGGGCTCGTCGTCGTAAGGATAGTACTCTTCGTTGAAGCTTTTCATCTTAAACACTATTTCGGGTATACTGCAGCCTACCTCAAGATCTAAGGGTGTTCAAGCGCCTAACACTAGATCACTAGCCTAGGAAGCAAAGTATGCAAAGTACAGAGAAGGTTTCGTTGAACACTAACCTTGAACACGAAGAACACGAAGAACACAAGCTTGGGAGTTTATCTCTCTAGGAATTTGGCCAACACTTCGACAACTCAGATTGCAAGTGAGGATTCTCGCCGGATGGAGAGGGGAATATATAGAACCCCCCACCCAACGGTCACTACACGTGGCACCCTCCCAATGGCCACATCAACGGCCACCAACGGGAGGCCACCACGTCACCAATGGGCCTAGCCCAAACTACATATCAAGAGCCCACTGGCAACTCAGGCTCTACGGAACGGGAAAGGAGAGAAAACACCCAGAACGGCCAGGGAACTTTACGGCCAACAGAATACAACGGTACCCCAACGGCACCCGTATCGGCCACCCAGATGGTCACACCATCCCAAAGGAGATGAACGTAACGTCCATGAGGCCCTCGCGCTAAATCCTCGATGATAACCCTTTGAAAGCGACCTACGTCCAAGGGTTCTCCCACAGGGTACCTTGGTTAGGAAATCGCCAAAGGGTTGGATTCAAGGGCAGCATGAGGATCCCACTTCGGCCTACGTTTCAATCTACTCCTCCACCCCTCACTCACTCTTCGGCCTGAAGCAGTGGGGGACTGGGGGACTACACCGGCCTCAAGAATAAGAGGCAAAATCAAAAGAAATCAAAAAATACACCAAGTCCACAACTGCAACACCAGACATTCACCATAACGTCCATAACATCATGGTGCACCTTCGGCCACAGCAAAGCTTGAGATCACAGGACACCTATCGGCTTCGAAACCACATCACTCAAGCCAGGAACCAAGAGAAAGGTCAACATACCTAAACCACTGACGTCCATGTACCACAACGGCCTCGAGGTCCTCACAACCTCCTCTTCGGCCAGACAGTGTTATCAACCCCAAGCCTTGGGCAATATGACGCCTGGTCGTCCAAACACACAAGGCATCATCAACAACGGCCAAAAGGAATGCAGAGTATCCTCGTCGGCCTCACCAGCCCAAGAGGGAGACTTTACCTAGTCAGCAACCAAGGACAGGTACCACCTTCATCGGCCACCTGTGCCAGAAAACGCATCATCCAGCAAATGGAGCGCACCAGAGGAACAATAGCCTTCCCCGGCCGCACCAGGGGACATGCAACGGCCAAACGCAAAACACAGGGCCACCAAGCGCCGCGACAGGGAACGGCCAACGTGGCCCCGCATCGGCCAGGAAGTATCAAGCACATAAATCCACTCTCCTTCACTTCGTCTACATCTCAGCTTAGAGAGTGGGGGCTCCTGATGGAGTATATGGGTCTAGGCCCCAGGACCCACATACTCAGAAGAACAGAAAGCACAGCCGCCACGAGGTGCCCTCGTCGGCCAGAAGAGACCCTCGTCGGCCGAAGAGGGCCAATCCAGAATATGGTGTTGAGGCCAAGGAACCAGGGTGTCCTCGTCGGCCATGCCCTCGTCGGCCGCGCCCTCGCCGGCCACGGAAGTCTCACAGAACCGGATCTTATGCTTATTCATTTGTATAGCCCATTAATGGCTTTGTATTCGGCCCAATAGCGGTCCAGTTGTAAATGGGCCTCCCAAGCCCAAGGCTTGGGAGCCCAGCCCGTATTTTCCCTATAAATACTTCCTCTGGAAGTAGTTATCAGGGTGACAAATTCATTCTATTGAAGCATATTATTGCACTTCTCTCTCTAGCTCTCACTTCTCTCTAGACAATTACTCTATCAGTAATGATAAAACCTTGTTAGGAGCTTGACTAAGGTGTTCCTAACTGTCGCCGGAGTATCTTCGGAGTTAGCCGGAGTTTCACCGGAGTTCAACCGAGAAGGGTAGAACTTCTTAAAGCTCATTCGAGGTGAGGATGGCTGACTATATTGCTTATAATTGTTGGGTTAATTTCATAAGATTACCTAAAGTATTAAATGTGATTTTCATGAATTATTAATGATTAATAATGCGTAAATGAAAATACTATTGCATATGAGTAAATGAAGCACGATATACAAATTTAGAGAAATTGTGTATGATTATGTATTATGAATATGATGACATGATAATGAAAATAATTGCGAAATATTGTGATAACATATACTTTTACTTCATGTATGGAATTCATGAATGGATAAAAGTGATATTTTTGATATTAAGGCTAACCATACTTTTGATTAGTGAATCAATTAAAATGAAATGTTTAACTATGGATTAAGAACTTGGTTGTTCTAAGATTATCCGAATAGTATTGAAATACTAGTCGGAAATTTAATACAAATAATAATGGATTAATACTAAGAGATTAAATTGTGATTAGTGATGCCTTAAGTAGTCTTAAGAGATACTTTAAGGATGAATTGTATGAGCTCTAAGGTATGTTAGGGGTTGGCTTTAAAGGTTACTCTAAGTGAATGGATTCTAAGCACAAAATTTATTTGAGAATCAGACTAAAATGATGAATTAGAGTCGGGCTCTAGAGTAACATGGAAACATAGTTGGGTTGAGCCCTTGCCATGTAGTTGTGAAGTACATGGAAACGTAGTTGGGTCGAGCCCTTGCCATGCATTAGTAAATATCATGGAAATGTAGTTGGGCCGATCCCTTGCCATGAAATTGTAGGATTGCATAGAAATGTGGTTGGGCCGAGCCCTTGCTATGCAATAGTGATGTGTTGGATTTTGGCTAGCGGATATCATAGAAATGTATGCTATGGATATTATTTTCTGAATAATTATTTGGGGGGCTTGTATGTCTAAGATTGCCAAGTGTGGCTTGAACACTTAAATTAATGTTTCCGCTGCTTTAATAAATATTTTACATTATGTCTGTTTATGGATGTACTATGTGTGAATGATATTCAAGACGCCTTGTATAGTATGGGTGAGTCGGACTGTGGTTAACTATTCATACTGTACGGCAGGTTGTTGACGTGTCCGAGAATGTCCGGGGCGTGACAACCTCCCAAATGAGTGGGACCGCACCACAAAATTATACATCAAAATGTCAAGGGGGTGGATGGATGGTGATGGAAAAGGTTGAGAGAGTTGGCTTGAGGTGATAGGCATCAAAGGGGGCATAAGGGAACCTTCTCCTCAGCATGATTTGTGGAATAAGCCAAAAGAAGCCATTACTTCTCCCATCAATCATCCATTCGACCCAAGCAACCAAAAGGGAGAGAGAACCTTTGCAAAATACTATCTCCATAGCCAAATTTCGTGCTCAAGCAAAGGGATGTTCAAGTCGAAGATTAAGTGGGAAAAGGGAAAGAAAAGCTTGGTAAACAAAGGTAATGATCTCATTAACCTTTATCTTCCTTCATGAATCTCATATGATTAAATAAAGCATATGTTAATACACTACGCTTGTTCTACATTCGTAGAGAGGTATAATGAGGACTTGGAAGGTGGTTCTAAGTCCAAGAACGGACTAAGAAGCCAAGGTGACCGGTTCGCTGAAAAATAACATCTTAGAGGTTATTTGTATTCATATGGTTTTTGGGATGATGAGACCTTGTTAGGAACTCGTTTAAGGTATTCCTAGTGCTCTCATGGAGTTGAGATAGTTGTCGGAGGTATCGCCGAAATTCATTGAAGTGCGTGGGAGTTTCGCCGGAGATCAATCGAAGATGGTACAACTTCTTAAAACTCATTTGAGGTGAGTTGACGGCTTAATATGATGTCTTATATCTCTTGGGTTAAGTATGATATTACCTAAAGAAATGTTATATATGTTCATAATTATGTTTAAAAGAGTTCAATCATGTGATTAACCAAAGTGACTTGATTAGGCTTATGTGAGTTAAACAAGTATGTTATGCATGTAAGTGGTTTAAAATGTCACGCCCCAGACCGCATCTAAGCGCGTGTACAACCGCCGTATGACCAAGTGACATCACTCGCAAGTCAACGTGACTTAATCATACAAGGTGTCCATGAACATAATACATCCATATTCAGTAGTAAACATACATAACAACATCACATTTAAACCAATGAATAGCGGAAATATTCAACGGTAAAGCATGGGCCACAACCGGCCAAAACATGGGCTCACATGCCCAAAATAGTTTATAGTGAATCAAATATCCATGAGCAAGTGTTTGGTAGTTTGAAAGGAAATAAGGAAGCACGAACCATGTCTTCCTTGAATTGACTTCACCCGTAAGAAGGTGCAGGTAGCAAGCCCTAACTTCAACCTGAAAATGGTGGGGGTGGGGGTGGGGTGGGCGAAGGGGTCAGTACAAGTACCGAGCGAGTAGCAAGCTAAATGTAGCATAACTAAAGTTTCAAGTATAAGACCCAAACATAGGGTGATACATACACGTAAAGTACTTTCCCCCAAGTTATAAATTACATATCAGTATATATATACATTTGGAAATACCCGACCCATAGGTCATTGTTTATTTGTGAAAGTCATAGTACTCAATATCCTTGACTTAAATTCCAACCCACCCATATCCTATGAGTGTATAGGACTCATCCTGGTCCAAGTCAATTTATACATACGAGTTTGAGGACAGTATCGTCGTCCATGGATTCTCTACCATTTACACATATGAGTTTTGAGGACAGTATCGTCGTCCTTGGGTCTCCACCATTTATATCCGAGGTTTGAGGGCAGTACCGTCGTCCTTGGGTCTCCACCATTCATACATTTGAGGTTTGAGGACAGTACCATCATCCCTGAGTATCCACTGTTTATATATTTGAGGTTTGAGGACAGTACCACTGTCCCTGGGTCTCCACCGTTTACATATTTGATGTTTGAGGACAGTACCGTCGTCCTTGGGTCTCCACCGTTTATATACCGAGTTTTGAGGACAGTACCGTCATCCTTGGGTCTCCACCGTTTATATATTCATTCCTATGATCTACCACATATCATACATACATAAGGTTTATATCATAATCATTTATCAAGACTAAACAAAGTCTTATAGCCTAAGCATAACAATCCATGCAAAACCATGCACGAAAATCATCATTCAGCCATTACCAGCGTTGGTTCACATTTAAATTCATTTATTTGAATGCCCCGTACTCAAACCGGCGCCAGTTATAGCCTGAATTGGCGCTGGTCCACTTCCTCCTTTGCGGTCAATGGCCCGTTGACCGCCTGAACCGACTCCGATTGATCCGAAACTTAACCCAAACATGAATTAAGTCTTAAAAAATCAATATTTGCCATTTTGGCCATCCAAAACATCACACATGTTTTTATATCATTTTCATATCATTTCTCATGCATAATCATCATGGTTCATTTCACATAAGCCCAATCATCTTGGCTAATCACATGCTTAAACCATTTTAAACATCATTATGAACACACATTGAATTTAATTAAGTAATCTCATACTTAAACCAAGATTTACAAGACATTAAGCCATCCATTCACCTTGAATGAGCTTTAAGAAGTTCCTCCCTTCCCGGTTTAACTCCGATGAAGCTCCGACGAACTTTGTCAAACTCTGGCGATAACTCCAACGACTCTTTCAACTCCGTGAAAGCTCTAGTAACACCTTAGACAAGTTCCTAAAAAGGTTTTATCGTCATAAAACCCATATCAATACAAATAACCTCTAAAAGGTTATTTTCCGGCGAACCAGTCACCTTAACTTCTAAGTCTGTCCTTGGACTTAGAACTACCTTCCAATCCCTCATTCTACACTTCTAACTATGTAGAAAAATCTCAGGGGTTACTCATATGATATATAATCCATATGATAGATAAAAGGTGGAAGAAAAGATAGTAAAGAGCTTCTCACCTTAACAACAAAGGTTATTCTCTCCTTTTTCCCTATTCTTCTTCTTCCTTGGACCTTCTTCTTTGTTGAGCTTGATTCTATCAATGGAGAATGATATTTTCTGGGATTTTTCCTCTTTCTTGAGATGTATTGGCCGCAAAAGGAAAGGATAGGGGGTGAGAGTACTCCTCTTTGTCTTAATAGGCAAATGAGTGAGGGGGGAGAGCCAGTTTTGGTCACTTCTCACCCACCCATCACTCTCAAACAATGCTAACTCTCAACCCATATTGTGCAGCCCCCCAAATTGTCAACTTTGAGCTCTAAAAAACGTGGGGTGGCCCCCACTCATGTTGAAGGTCATCCTCATATGTCCCAAAGTGTACATTCGGGCCCAAAAGTTGTATTTCTTGGACTGTTTTAATTATATTTTATTCTATCAGATCAAATAAAATATATCAGACATTCTAAACCACTACGGGCCTCTAGAATGAATATACATTTACCAACTTTAATTTAGAAGTCTCTGAAATTCGTTTCGTACTATTATCCGATAAATTACCAATACCGGTAATTGAGCCTCGTTTGACCAACTGGTCAATCCTATGCCCTTTCCATGGCCCAACTAAAATATCCACCACAATATACATATTATCTAGACCAAGATGAATATAATATGTGGTCTCGGAAATATAGGTTGGTCCTCGCTCCCGATGTGGGCCCCGCGTGCAATTCACTATTCACGCAAAAGTAATAACAAAAATTTACAACCTCGTAAATTCATTAACCAGTTCATAAGGTTCAATACATGATTTACATAAAAGTAAATATAATTGGGTACGGTGTTACATAAAATGCATATAAAACATATGTGATGTTTTGAATGGCTAATTTGGGATATATTGGTTATATATGACTTATTACACATTGGGATTAAGTTTCTTAGCAATCAGGGCTATTTCGGGCAGTCAATGAGGCATTGAACATGGAGTTAAATATTGACCGGCGCAGGTTGGGGTCAAACCCGGCGCTGGTCCACTCTCGGCCAGCCCGGTTCTAATAAAATTGAATGGAACCGGCGCCGGTTATATGTAGAACCTGTGCCGGTTTGGCCCTATGTTGTCCAAATTGACTTCTTTGCATTGTTTTGCATGGATCGTTGTGCTTAGGCTATAAGACTTGGTTTAGTCTTATGTATTGATTATGATATAGACCCAATCTAAGTATGATATGTGGTAGATCATATGCTATGGTGGAGTACTCAAGGAAGTGATTGTCCTCAAAACTCAGAATATAATTGGTAGAGTACCCAAGGACGGGATTATCCTAAAAACTCGGAATATAATTGATGGAGTACCCAGAGACGAGATTGACCTTAAATCTCAAAATAGATTTGGTGGAGTACCCAGGGACAAGATAAGTCAAGAAAACTCATAGATACCGGTTAGTAACCAGGGATCGAATAGTGTCCTTAAATTACTTCATTGGGCAAGGATTGGTCATATACACTCTGTTAGTACCCAATTTTGATATATTTTGATGATGCCACTACACTTTGCACATGTACATTGTGTCTCATATAAAAACATTTAAATTAAGTGACAAAAATAAATGTACAATTTTTGAGACTAAAGAAATATTACCGGAAAAGTAAAAATGGAATAATGTAATTTTTATTTACCTTAATAGGATATTTAGATCCTACCGGCAAATATTATTTAAATCAAAGATTAATTATGTGTCACATTTTAGAGGAAAGATGCTCGAAAATAATACACATTCAATGTGTATGATTGGAAGACAAAACTAGGACCAGCCTTAAATGCCAAATCAAGTACTGGGTCCGGAGCATTAAAGTGCACACATGTGACTGCTTTCGAAATGATATTTCAGCGGCTGAAGACAAGGAAATCACTGAAAAATCAGCTCAAGCACAAGAAGACAAGTTAAACAACCCGTCCTTGTCCAAAATTCAACGAAAGAGATTAATCCATCCTAACCAACGGATGAGATTTATCTACTGGAGTAGCCTATAAATATAGGCTGAAACGAAAGTTTCTAACCAAGCTTTGAGCATCCAAAGTAGAGAAAAATATCCTTCGAGCATTCAAGAGCTATCTAGCAAAAGAGAAAGTGCAAACTTAACTTTACTCTCTGATTGGACTCATGCTTCACTAAACTTCCAGTTCATAAGCTATTTATTGCTAAATCATAGAAGTTTAGTTCCTAGTTGGAGGTTAGAACTTTCTTGTAACATTTCACAAATTGTTGTAAACACTTAGGAGAACTATTGTTCGGATCCTAAGGTGTGGATAGATAGATAGAGTACCCTTTAATCCCCACTGGATTAATTGAGAAAAATCTAAGGACTGAGTAACTCTGAGTGGTGCTATACTCACTGTGAAAAACCTTCAATCTAGGTCTAAGTGTTGTAAAGGCTAGATTGGCACTAAGTGTATTGGGCTTAACACTTTAGTGAAATCCATCTGAAAGAGAGTGGGACTGGACGTAGGAGGATTACACCACCTCTGAACCAGGATACACTGTGTGTTGATTTACATTTATTCAACAAAGCACACACTTAGCACTTCTCACAAAAAGATTGAAGTTTGCCAGCAGAATCCTAAGCAATTGTCTTAACTGACCCAACTGCTTATCCTACTGCTTAATTACTTACCTTCTTTGAGACTATTTTCACACAAGAGACGTGCATCAATATTATAAAAAGGCCTGTTTTATCAGCTTTCAGAAATTCATTTTCTAAGTATAGCAGGTGCCTCAACAGTTCCCTGGAGACCACCCAACTGCTGAGCCCTCTGCTCATAAACACTTATTTCCCTTGAACATCTCAAAATCACCAGATTCTCACAACATCATCAATAAGAAGTTTTGCTTAAATTGATCTCTGAAAATCTTCTTATAACTTAAGCAGGTGGCTCAGCAGTACCCTCATTACCACCCCATTGTCGCAACCACTGCTCCAGTAAAACTTTGTTTTACTCCTACTAGAGCATCTACTCAGACAAACCTCAACATTCTAAACAATATTCCCTAATCCCTTTCATCATAAAGTCAATATTTCTCTAGCAGTTGCCTCAACAGTTCCCTGCTACCCAGCCAACTGCTAAGCCAACTGCCAATCCAACTGCTAGCTATCTAAGTCAAACCTTCTCCAAGTCAGAAAGTGGTTATGCACTAACTATATAAAGGGTAAAGACTTCCGCTGTGCATCTATAAATCTCTCAAAAGATTATAGATTAACTCTTTAGAGGGAAAAGTTTTAAAAGTTTAAAAAGATTTAAAAGTCTATTCACCCTCCCTCTAGACTTTTACCCTATCCGGGACCATCACACTCATCGGTATTTGGGTGGGTTTGGAATTAATAAGTCAAAAACCATGAATACTATGATTTTTCTAGGTAAACGAATGACCTACGGGTCGGGTATTTTCCAAATGTATATACTTATATATATTTAAATATTTGGGGGAAAACTATAAGTTATGTATCACCTTATGTTTGGGTCTTGTTGAGGTTAAGTCCTGCAGATCTGAAAGCCCAACACACGCTTTAGATATTAAGGATATAGAAAATAAGTCGAGGATCCGAAAATATGCTCAAAAGCCCACTTGTATTAAGCGATTCGCTGATTACACAAGAAACTTCCCGAACGGTACGTCGGAATGGTGATAATACAATAATAAGAATGAGAAAGCTATTCTAGGCCTTGAGTCTCAAAATGCTAACCCTTTACAATGAGATTTAAGCCCCTATTTATAATAATAAAAGAGGATGGGGGTGATGACGTGGCTGAACCTGACTTGCTGCCGTTCTCAAACCACTTGGATGCCCATACTCCTACTTGATGATGTCATACCCTAACATTAAATGTCCCTTACCATTTGTAGGCTGCCCATTTGGGCTTCAGAACGATGCCCATGTTGATATCATTCATCAATCTAATCCAAGTTACTTGCATGACCCGATCCCCGTTCGGGACATAATCCTTCATGGTTCACTGGATCCCGTTCTGTATGACTAGTTACTGGGCCTATTCTTTATCTGTATCCTTGCTGACTAATGGGCCTAATATATTGGGCTTTTGGCCCAATATCCCAACACGAGTCCCCCACTTCTGATGTCCCGAACGATAGTGAGGGCATAAGGAAGTAGAACAATTTGGTTGTACGTCGTTCGACACTCGTGTATAGGACTTTGCAGGTTCCCGATGTCCTGATTTTACGGCCCATTTGCTGCTGTCGATTCAGTTTTCCATAACCGTCATGATTGCTGGTCAATTTCCTTATGGGTGACATGCACCCCCTCCCCCGCTCCTGGAGACGTGTCTTATTCTGATTGGCTTGCTAATCGGCGCCTGTCAGGCTATAAATATGCCTTGAATTTCTTGGTTATGGGTTTCCAATTCTTATTTCCTTCGTGCTTTAGCTCTGCTTCTCGCTAGGACTCCCAAGCTTTTCGCGTGTTCAGGTACCTCCTGCCCCTTCCTTGTTTTTTCGTACTCGGTTTTGGTCATTATGTCTTCTTGACCGTGCTCCCCTGTTTCCGAATTGGCCTCCCAAGGGGACGTTCATGATGCTGCCACCGTGAATGCCATAGTCGTCCCTTTTGTTGATGTAACCAGTGAAGCGACAACGGATGCCAGTGCAACGGGGGAGGATTCTTCCGATGGCTCCTCTTCTTCCGACGGATGATGAGCTCCAAAAGTCCATCTTGGAGGAGGCTCATTCATCGGCGTACGCCATGCACCCAGGAGGTACAAAAATGTATCGTGATTTGAAGGAAAGTTACTGGTGGTCCGGTATAAAGAGAGAAATAGCCGAGTACATCAGTAGGTGTCTTACTTGTCAACAAGTTAAGGCAGAACATCAGCATCCAGCTGGGTTATTACAGCCACTTTCCATTCCTGAATGGAAATGGGAACACGTGACCATGGATTTCGTGGTGGGGCTACCGCAGACGGTTAAGAACTATTATGTCGTATGGGTCGTGGTTGATAGGCTCACGAAGAGTGCACATTTTCTACCTATCAACACCACCTATGCACTGGAGAGGTTGGCCAAATTGTATGTGAATGAGATCATGAGGTTACACGGGGTTCCGATAACCATTGTATCCGACAGAGATCCACGATTCACATCACGATTTTGGCCGAAGTTCCAAGAATCTATGGGAACCAAACATAAATTTAGCACTGCTTTTCATCCACAGACGGATGAACAATCTGAAAGGGTTATACAAATTTTGGAGGATATGTTGAGAGCTTGCGCATTGGAGTTCCAAGGAAGTTGGGACAACCATTTAGCACTCGTGGAGTTTGCCTATAACAACAGTTATCAGGCAAACATTGGCATGCCTCCATACGAGGCATTGTATGGGAGGAGATGTCGTACACCTTTGTGTTGGGACGAGGTTGGCATGGCCAAACTCGAGAGCACGGAATTGGTGGAGATCACCAAATCAAAGGTAAAGATGATCCATGAGAGACTTAAGGCGGCACATGATAGACCGAAGAGCTATGCTGATAGCGCCAAAGAGCCTTAGAATTTAAGGTTGGAGATGAGGTATTCTTGAAGGTTTCACCTTGGAAGGGAATCATACGATTTCAGATCCGAGGGAAACTAAACCCACGGTATATAGAGCCATTTGTGATTCTTGAGAGAATTGGGGCCGTAGCATACCGCTTACAGTTGACTCCGGAGTTGGAGAAGATACATAATGTGTTCCACATGTCTATGCTTAAGAAGTATATACCAGGTCCATCTCATGTATTGGAGAAACCACATGTGGAAATACAGGAAGACCTGAACTATGCTTTGCAACCGGTAAATATACTTGATAGGCAAGTAAAGAAGCTGAGAAGCAAGAAAGTTCCAATGGTGAAAATCCTGTGGAAAAGTGACCGAGTTGAAGAAGAAATTTGGGAAACGGAAGCTTTGATGAAGGAACAATATGTTTTTCTGTTTGAATAAGCGTTATGAATTTCGGGGACGAAATTCCCGTTAAGGGGGTCTGAACTTGTAGCACCGTCCCCAAGCACATTTACTTTTTAGTAAATTATGTAATAACCCTTGAAGAATGAATCATGAATTTGCGAAGTTGTAAATTTTACTAATTCTTTTGCGTGAATAGTAAATTGCACGTGGGGCCCGCACCGGGAACGGGGACCGTCCGATAATTCTAGAATCACATATTATATTCATCTTAGTTTAGATAATATGTATATAGTGATGGATATTGTAGTAGGCCCATAGAAAGAGCAGAGAGTCGACCCATTGGTCAAACGAGGCCCAAATACCGGTATTGGTAATTTATCGGATAACAAACCGAAATGAATTTCGGAGACTCCTACATTAAAGTTGGGGAATGTACATCTATTCTAAGGTCCTATAATGGTTAGGAACGTGTGTTATATTTTATTTGGCCCGTTAAAATAAAATATAAATACAATAGTCCAAAAAATACAACTTTCGAGACCGATTGTACACTTCTGGACTCAAATGGGTGACCTCCCACATGTGTGGGGAACAACCCACGTTTTTTGGCTGCATGTGAGCATGGGAGACAAAGGAAATTTGCTTGGGGAGCAAATCAATTAAATGGAGTTGGACCCCTTTCTTATATTATTGAGTGAAATGCCAAAGGTGGCATTCTCAATCACCCCCACCCATTAGCTCGACCCAGGCCATCAAGAAAGAGGAAAGAAACTCTCAAACCCTCCTCCATAGCTGGAAATTTCAAACTCAAGAAATAGAGGCCCAAAGAAGAAGATTAAAGAAGGAAAAGATGGGGAAATTGCGAAAGATTAAGGTAATGATAAAACCTTGTTAGGAGCTTGACTAAGGTGTTCCTAACTGTCGCCGGAGTATCGCCGGAGTTCGCCGGAGTATCGCCGGAGTTCAACCGAAAAAGATAGAACTTCTTAAAACTCATTCGAGGCGAGGATGACTGACTATATTGTTTATAATTAGTGAGTTAATTTCATAAGATTTCCTAAGGTAATTAAATGTGAATTTCATGGATTATTAATGATTAATAATGCCTAAATGAAAATACTATTGATATGAGAATTGAAGCATGATATACAAATTTAGAATAAATTGTGTATGATTATGTGATATGAAAGTGATGGCATGATGATGAGATTAACTATGAAATGTTGTGATAAAATATACTTTTACTTCATGTAAGGAATTCATGAATTGATAAAAGTGATATTTTTGATATTGAGATTAAATCATATTTGGATTGGAAAATCAATTGAGATGAATTGTTTGACTATGAATTAAGAACTTGGTTGTTCTAAGATTATCCGACTAGTATTGAAATACTAGTCGGGAGATTAATATAAATAAATGATGGAATTAATCCTAAGAGATAGGGTTATGAATAAATATGCCTTAAGTAGTCTTAAGAGATACTTTAAGGTTGGATTGTATGAATACTAAGGTGTGTTAGGGGTAAACCTAAAGGCTACCCAAGTGAATTGATTCTAAGGCATAGGACTTGCATGAGAATTGGACTATGGAAATAAATTAGAGTTGGATTCTAGGATTGCATAGAAATGTAGTTGGGTCGAGCCCTTTCCATGTATTTGTGATCTTCATGGAAACGTAGTTGGGCCGAGTCCTTGCCATACAACTTTGACGTGTTAGATTGAGTTAGAGGATTGTATAGGAATGTAGTTGGGCCGAGCCCTTGCTATACAATCGGGGCTCGGCCTAACTACATTCCTATACAATCCTCTAACTCAATGGGGTTGTCGTGGCTTGTGGTCACGTGGAATTAAAATGGTGAATTCTAAATAAATATGGGCCCACGGGCCGACTACTTGACTTTATATAAAGTAAGTATTTTTCTAAAAAGGGGTAATCGAGGGCTATGGCCTATAATGTAATATCACCCTAGATTGAGGGTCTTAGAAATTGAAACATTGATTATGCTTAGCATAGTTGTCATTGTACTTGTCAAATGTTTCCAAATACTGACCTCCCCTTCACGGGGGAGGCCACCTCACAGTTTCAGGTAGGAGCTAAGCTTGCTACCAGGGTCCGTGGCTTCGGGAAGATTTAGGAGAGAAAACGTGGTTCGCGCTTCCTCCGTTTCTCTTTCAAAAAAATTATAATAATGCTCATGGATATTATTTTCTGAACAATCATTTGGAGGCTTGTATGCTTGGTTATGCCAAGTGTGGCTTGAACACTTGTAATATTGTTTCCGTTGCTTTAAATGAATACTTCACATTATGTTTGTTTATGGATGTACTATGTGTGAAAGATAATCCAGACACCTTGTATAATATGGATGTGTTGGACTGCGGTTGACTATTCGTACTGTACGGCGGATTGTTGACGTGTCCGGATAGGTCCGGGGCGTGACAATGCATCTGCTTTTAAGGGAGCTCATCAGCTAAGAACTCCAAAGTTAAGCGTGCTTGCACGGGAGTAGTCTTAGAATGGGTGACCCCCTGGGAAGTTTCTCAGGGCGCACATGAGTGTGAACAAAGTGCGCGGAAAAGGCTAGTGGCAGTTTGTGAGGACGGTACTAGAGGTCAGGAGTAACTACCTCGGGGACTGCGGGGCCGAGGTGTTACATAGTCCCTCTCGTAGGGTTTTTTATTCTCCGCCGATTTTGTGCGGCTACTTTGCTTCTATTGACGAGGCGATGTTTCCATGGCTGCAGACAGAAGTAAGGCAGGAACAGGAGGGTTGCTGCAACGACTCAACAGCGATGGTAGGGCACCACCAAGTGATGGACAAAGGGAACAGATGATCGAGAAACACATCGGGAAGGCATGTCTGATGATCGATTCGGCTCATCAGGAAACCAAACGCCGGAGGAATGGTGTGACGGACTGGAGTAGAGGCGCTAGGGTTTGGAGCCATGTCTTGCCCACGTCAAAAATCATAGCGAATGACCGGCCTCCTCCTGAACCACTATCGTGGGCTGTATGAGGTGCTAGAGTTCGTGAAAGTTTTCCTATTAGTTTTTATTATTTTGTCATTTGGTTTTTTGCTACCGTCTATGTTGGTAGGTTTGTCAATTTGTTTGGGATTTTAGCTCTTTTTATGTCATTGGGTATGTTTGAATCTATGAGAACAAAGACGGCTGTGTCAAGCCCGCTGCATGGTTAGCGATTCGTGTTGCTCTTTCAGGGGTGACCGTCTCTAAGTCTGATCATAAGGTTTACGATCATAGTTATTGATGTTTAGTTGATGTCAATTTTGTTTTTTCTTTAATTGAGGTAATTATTCTGAAACTTATGATATGAATAGAGACAAGTTTACGATAAAAAAGCCACCAATCTTTTTAAATTTGCCACTAATTGTTGAAGTTTTCACAATTTAATGACAGACGCCATATTGTTTTTTTACGAACCGGCAAAAGTGGTTAGAATTAGCGTGATAAATTTCGGTTATTTTTAAAGTACCGAGAGTCGTACTCCACAGTCCCATGATGCATTCACCTGATTTTTTATAACCCCGACGTTTTCAAAATTGTTTAAAAGAATTAAAAATAGAAAAAAATTGTTGATTCTTCCAGGAAGACGACCGACCCAAAACCTCCATAATCTTTCCCGTCTTCTTCTCTCTAAACATTTTTGCGATTCTATCCCAGTTTCCTTCTTATTCCCAAACTCTGAATACATGTATTTTCGGTCTTCCCTAACCATATCCTGATTCTGCGTTGATCACCCAACCTCTTCCTCTCTTTTTTCGCTCAATAAACCCCAACTCACGGTTCTATGTTTTTGCTGTTTAATTAATCTGCATAAATCAAATTAGTATGGAGTTTTGATCAAACGCTGTTTCGTTTATTTACTTTATTTTTGCTCTTTCAACCTTTTTGGGTCCATTGATGAACACTTGCCGCTCGGAGAACTCCCAGCACCGTTTTGTAGATTGTAGACCCCTTTTCACAAAAATAAGTTAATATTAAAACAATAGTTTGAGGATGAAGAGAGGAAAGGTTGACCTGGTCTTGTCTTTCAGCCGAAAGAAGTTGGTGCGGATTTTGATTTTCATGGGCCTTGTGTATGTAATCATGATGGTTCTAGAGGTACCCTTTGTGTTCAGAAGTAGGTCGAGTTTAGTTCCCCAGGAGGGTTTTGGGCATGGACACTTGAGCTCTAGTTCGAGGCCTAAGGTGCTCGATAGTGAAGAGAGCTTGGAAGAAAAAGAAGCTCCAATTCGGCCTATGAACGTTGCTTTTTGGGTCGGGCCATACGATTCTAGACATGAAAGGAGGATCAAAGAGTTGCCGCCAAATCATCCACTTTCTAGCCTGGTGCTTGACGATAGCTTCTCGAATGTGAGCAGCGAACGTGGGTTTGCTGGGATCCTGAAGTCCGCTGCTCAGGCTTTCGAACTGGGGAGGAGAGTTTGGGAGGAACTCGAATCGCTCAAAGAAGGAACAGTTGCTTCTACGGACAGTAGTAGTACCAACCACAACAAGACAGAGGAATGCCCACATTCCGTTTGGATGTCCGGGGAAAATTTTCAGGCGAAAGGTAAGATGATGGTGTTGCCTTGTGGGCTGACCCTGGGCTCTCATGTTACGGTTGTGGGGAGGCCGAAACGAGCTCACCCGGAGAGCGACCCGAAAATATCCCTGTTGAAGGAAGGACAGTACGTGATGGTTTCACAGTTCATGATGGAGTTGCAGGGGCTGAAGACAGTTGATGGGGAAGACCCTCCAAGGATTTTGCATTTCAACCCGCGGTTGAAGGGGGATTGGAGTGGGAAGCCTGTGATTGAGCATAATACTTGTTATAGGATGCAATGGGGAACCGCTCAACGATGTGAGGGGTGGCGGTCCAATGATGAGGAGGAGACTGGTATACTAATTATTCTTTAAACCAATTATTGTTTTTACAATAATTCTGATTAAAATAAACAGTGGACAGAATTCTGTCTTTAATAGCCAATTGATCATAGTGATCTTGTGTCAGTTACTGTAGTGTAGTGATCATGACTCTGATTACCATGTTGATGTTTAATTTTACTTTCAGGTGACACTTATGAAGCTACTGTAGTGATCATGTCTGAGAGATTTTTGTCAATAAGTTTTATTCTAGTAGATTTATAGGAAAACCCACTTAATATTATTATGAATATTGAATATTTGGCACTAGTCATCACACATGTTTTCTTGTTTTTTTTTTGTTGGATAAATAATATTGTTCACCCCGTTTGTGGGGAGGGAGCTAGTTTTTTGTTGAAATGAAATTGCATCAGTCTTCCTAAAACCTTTTAATGTATATATATAATTGATGGGTGAACTTAAAAGGGGATTGCAATTTTCTTATTGCATCATGTTGGTCCTTTATTACAGTTGATGACCAGGTCAAATGTGAAAAGTGGGTTCGTGATGATGACAATAGTTCTGAACAATCAAAGGCCACGTGGTGGTTAAACCGGCTAATGGGGCGAACGAAGAAGGTCTTAGTTAATTGGCCATTCCCATTTTCCGAGGATAACTTGTTTGTGCTAACTCTTAGTGCTGGCTTCGAAGGTTATCATGTTCACGTCGATGGCAGGCATATAACCTCATTTCCATACCGCATTGTATGTAACATTCCTTACCTTTTAATGTTTTTAGTAAAAGGGAATTGAGTTTGCCCTCCAGTTTTCATCCTAATTTGAGTTTACCCCCATTTTTCATATGGTTGATATCTGTTTAAAATGAGGTGCAAACTCCAATTTGAAGAAAAATGGGGTATAAAGTACTACCTCTGTGCCAAAATGTTTAGCCAAATCTTAAAATTTGGATCATCGTTTTGATTAGTATAATATTATGAAGGTTATAAATTTTATACTTTTATGAAAGCACTTTTAACAAAGAACATTTTCATATCATTTTTATATTATAAATAATTTCCAATAAATATATATTATTGGTCAAAGTTTTGGATATGGCTAATTATTTTAGGACGGACGTAATATGAACTAAAATTTTCTGGTGCACATATTAGTGTTTCAAAAAATGGGGTATAAAGTCTAATCCCCCTTTACCATGACAAAATCTAAAATGATATTTTGCACTAAGTTTTTTCCCCTGCTTCCTTTAGGGATTTGCACTAGAGGATGCCACTGGTTTGTGGTTAAATGGTGACATTGATGTTCATTCAGTCTTTGCTGCTTCCTTGCCCACATCCCATCCTAGTTTTGCTCCACAAAAGAATCTCGAAATGTCAAGCAGATGGAAGGCCCCACCTCTCCTTGATCGACCCGTGGAACTATTCATAGGCGTTCTATCTGCGGGCAACCATTTTGCTGAGAGAATGGCTATTAGGAGGTCATGGATGCAGCATAAGCTTATCAAATCTTCAGATGTTGTTGCTAGATTCTTCGTTGCACTGGTAGGTGAACCAGAACAAAAACATCCTTTACGTTGAATGCAATTTCAGAATTGGAATTTCATGTTTTGAAAAATGATGCTTGAACAGCATGCGAGAAAGGAAGTGAATTTGGAGCTAAGGAAAGAAGCTGATTTTTTTGGTGATATTGTCATAGTTCCATACATGGACAATTATGACCTTGTTGTCCTCAAAACTGTTGCGATCTGTGAATATGGGGTAAGCCATTTGCTCGCTGACCCTTTTGTGTTGGAAGAGCAATCACAAATTTTACCTCCTGAGATTAAGCTCTTTTTTCGATCTTTTTTGTGCAGGCTCATGTGGTTTCTGCCAAAAATATCATGAAATGTGATGATGACACATTTGTGAGGTTAGATGCGGTTGTAAATGAAATAAGTAAAATACCTGAAGATAAGAGCTTCTATATCGGTAATATAAATTATTACCATAAGCCCCTGCGAAGTGGTAAATGGGCGGTGACATATGAGGTAGTTATCTCCTTGTTCATATTTATAGCGTTTTTTGCTTCTTTGCTGCATATGTTTGTGTTTTGTGATTAATTTTTCCCAATATGACCATGAAATACATCTCTCTTTGAACTGAGGGGCAAATGATTATTGTGGAACCATTTTGCCCAACATCTATTAAATATGAAATGACAAACCAAAATACGTAGTATATAATATTGGACCAGCCCTCCTATAATATAAGCTCGACATTTGAGTGTATTGCGCTAGTCTTAACGTGGCATAAAAACCAATATGATTTATCCCACATCGTCTCATACGAGGTGTGAGACCTGATCTATACCGTCATGAGGGTTCTTGAAGGTTCAGTTCCACACTGATTAGATAAGAAATAATAAACTAAAATATGAAATATCTAACCACTTCTGTTATCTGACCTCTTAGGATGGACCCTAAGTCTTAATAGTTATCCCTTCCTCGTGTCTTGAATATGTCAATTGAAGTGTCCATTATGGGTTGCGGTTTATCCCATTCTCATAAATCATTTTGTTATTTCTTGGTTGATATAGGAATGGCCGGAAGAAGAGTACCCACCTTATGCAAATGGGCCAGGTTACATAGTTTCATCTGATATCGCGCACTCCATAGTGTCTGAGTTTGAGAAACATAAGTTGAAGGTAGGAGGGTACATACTTTGCTTCCATCTGTTGATGCCTTTATGGTAAAAGAGTAAGTTCATACATGTGTAACTTGTCATTTTTCTGGGGTTGCAGTTGTTTAAGATGGAAGATGTGAGCATGGGGATGTGGGTAGAGAAGTTCAATAGCACAGTAACTCCCCCGGTGGAATATGTGCACAATTTGAAGTTCTCACAATCCGGGTGTGTGGATGATTATTACACGGCTCATTACCAGTCTCCCCGACAGATGATTTGCATGTGGAATAAACTGCAGCAAGGAAAGCCTCATTGCTGCAACATGCGATGACAGTTTGGGTTCATCCTTCTCCATATATCTCAGAATCTTGTAAGAAAGAAAAGGGGAGAGGACAATCTAGGATAATCAAGCTCCCTCCCCCACCCATCCGCCTTGTTTTTGCAGTGCAGTTATAGCATTAATGCTATTATAGTCTGTAAATGTTTCCTGAATTCTTGCTCTCAGTTACGGTAGTAGGGTTGCTTTAGAATATTGTTATTAATTCAATTTATTTAGCTCTATCTTGGTTGTTTCTTTTATCATGTAACTAGTTTTATAGGAGAATAATAAATGTAACAATTAACTACTATGATAGGAGATTTTAAAAATTATACTCAATTAACTAGTTTTATAGGAGAATAATAAATGTAACAATTAACTAGTTTTATAGGAGAATAAGAAATGTAACAATTAACTAGTTTTATAGGAGAACAATAAATGTAACAATTAACTAATTTAACAATTAAACAATTAATTTCGAATTAACTAGTTTAACAATTAAACAAACAATTATTGTCTAACAATTTTTAATGCATGTAACTATTTCCAATAAACTAACAATTAACTACTTTTATATTAATAAAGAATGTATGAGTGTGTAAACTAAATTAATGGGAGTGTGAGAGTGTATAAGCAATTGGATAAGTAGATAATAAGTGTATAAGTAGATACACTTAATATATATATTTATAAGTAGATAATAAGTAGATTAACTAGTACGAGTAATATATAATACTTCGTATTATATTTATAGTATATATAATATAAGTATATTACTATAAGATGAGTAATACACTTATATATAATACTTTAATATATATAAGTATATATTAAGTATATGTAATATGTAAATATAAGTAAATAAATTAGAGATAATTATATATGTAATATGTAATATGTACATATAAGTAAATATATATAAGTAACAATAATATAATAATTAGATATTAATATAAATAGATAATAAGTAGATAATAAATTTTATAAATATAATATATGTAGTTATAAATTTGAGAAGATGAAGATGGAGAAGATTAGTAGAAAATAGATATTAGAGAGTAGGAATATTTGGAGAAGATCTGTAGTAAATTGTATAGAAAAAATTGAGTATTTATAGATTTTTTGTACCTCACCCCCAACCCCAACCCACCCCGGGACCCCCCGAAAGGCTCCCAACGGCTATAGAGCCGTTTGGGTTGAATTACAACGACTATAAGGCCTGTTTGGTTGGCCAAAGATTTTTTTAAAAAATATAGCCGTTAGGCTCGGACCGGGCCCGAACCGGCCGGGCCGGGCCGCCATTTTCCTGAATCGTGCCCGAACCGCCCTACCCCCCGGGCCGGATCAAAGTCCGAAAGCCCATAAGTTACCCGGGCCGGGCCGGGCCGGGCCCACACAGTAGCTGTCCGGGCCGGTTTCGGCCCGACCCAGCCTGTCCAGGTTTGGTCCATCCCTAAGTCCGGGTAACTTTTTTTAATTAGAAGCATGAATGTTAAAAAACATTATGCATTATTCTTGATATAATCTATTCATTAGAATTAAGATGTTTTTACTTGGGCTGTTTTCAGTCTCAGACCAGTTTAGACTTGGATAATTATAAAATACACATAGATCAGACATGTACCAAACCAAACAACAAATTTCAGTCCAAGTAAAAACATACTTAGATAAATCGAATTTAAATCAAATTTTTGAATGCAAAATGTAAAAATTAATAACAATCTGCAAACATCAAATGATAGAATTAGTATAATAGGAAGTGCCTCATATAGGAGTAAAATAAGGGATAAATTCTTAAATGGGAAAACACGCTCACAAAATTTCATAACAAATTCGATCCGAAAGCACTTCAAATGAAAGAGATCTAAAATTATAAATTGTAGGTCTACTTTACATAATCATCGTCCACTATGAGAGAGAATATATGTTTTGAAATAATTAAATTGGTTTATAAATTGAAATAAATAATTTTGATATTGGCCAATTGAAACTAACATATCTTTATTGATATCAACATGAGACAACCCATTATTATATATCGAGGAACTATTTAATCTTGGAATAGAATTCAAGATTATTTTGCTACTAACCAATTGCTCTAGATCAAATAATGACCTTGATATGGAGTAGTATTTTTAAGTTTGATGTACCCAGAACATGTGGGGGGGAGGGGGGAGGGGGGGGGGGGGGGTAAATTAAAATGGATCGGGTCTAATGCTGGTTTGTTTAGTTAAGATGTTCAAATTGAAGAATCTTAACTTCAACACGATTAACTAGTTTCAGGTCATGTACATGAGTCGACTCTAGGCTGGGCTTTCAGGTCATTTGGGCGATTCTAAACACGAACATTAACTTTTTAGAGAAAAACATAATCAAGGTTCTAACTCTCCTATATAGCTTCATATACAAACATGTAAGAATTATATTGTTCTTACATAGTTTCTGAATCCGGACTAGAGTTATAGTTATAGTTATAGCTATATTTTGCTCCACAAAGACTAACATTCGAGTTCCGGTTCAAAACTAAATTTGTGTCATATCCTAGACATCGTCAAACATAATTCACTTGTTTAAAATATTGTTGGGATATTTTAGGGCCCGGCCCAAGAATCTGCTCAAAATATCCCTAAGAGACCATGTTTAATGGAGTCCAACAGAATGGAAGAACGAACGGGCACTGTCGTAGAGTACATGTCGAACGGTAATTACCAAACGACATGAACATTACACTTGGCGTAGAAGAGAGCCACTCATGGAGGGTCAACCAAGAGAATTGGTGGGAAACCTCAGTATTGGTGGGAAGTGCATTTAATGCAAGAAGTATGGGGGGTTCCATGACGCGAGGGTCATCCACTCGTAATCTGCCACATCACCCTCAACCACTCATCCATAGTATAAATACTAGCATTGATGTCATTGTAAAGGGTTAGCTGTAACATCTTCCCCAATTATATTTACTTTTAAGTAAATAATGTAATGAACCTCGTCAAATGGTTAATGAATTTGCGAAGTTGTAAATTTCCATTATTTCTTTCGTGCGAATAGTATATTGCCCGTGGGGCCCACACCAAGAGCGGGGGCCGCCTGACGTTCCCGAAACCATACATTTTATTCATCTTGGTCTAGATAATAAATATATAGCGGTGGATATTTCATTTGGGCCATGGGAAGGCCCAGAGTTGACCGATTGGTCAAAAGAGGCCCAAATTACCGGTACTGGTGATTTAACAGATAACAGCCCGAAACGGATTTCAGAGACATCTAAATTAAAGATGAGGAATGTATATTCATTCCAAAAGTCCATAATGATGGGAAACACATAATATATTTTATTTGACCCGATAAAATAAAATATGATTAAAATAGTCCGAAAAATACAACTTTCGGAGTCGGTTGTACACTTCAGGACACAAAGGGATGACCTCCCACATGAGTGGGGGCCACCCCACGTTTTTGTGCACTCAATAAGTCATATGAGGACTGGCATGACAAGGAATATGTGGAGGAGGACTTTTCCCTTTGGCATCAAAAGTACATAGGGGACCCCTCCCTCACTCATTTGTCAATTAAGACAAAAGTGAGTCATCCTCTCTCCCTCCAACCTATGTGCTCGGCCAGACCACCCAAGAAAGAGGAAGAAAAAGCTCTCCAACCTTTCTCCATTGCTGCAACTCGAGCTCAAGCTATAAGGGTCCAAAGAAGGAGGTTTGAGAAGGGAAAAGTTAGGAAAAAGTGAGAAGAAGTAAGCTAATGACCTTGTATTAACTTCTCCTTTATTTTTCTTCTACCATATGAGATATATGACATATGAGGAGACCCCAGGATTGTTCTACATGTTTAGAAGTATAGAATGAGGGGTTGGAAGGTAGTTCTAAGTCCAAGAACGGACTTAGAAGCCAAGACGACCGGTTCGCCGGAAAATAACCTTTTAGGGGTTATTTGTATTAATATGGGTTTTATGATTATAAAACCATGTTAGGAACTTGACTAAATGGTTTCTAGAGTTCGTCGGAGTTTCGCCGGAATTTCGCCGGAGTTTCGCCGGAGTTCAACCGAGGAGCGTAGAACGCACTTAAGCTCATTTAAGGTGAGTGGACGGCTTAATATCTTATAACTTTTGGGTTAATTACGAGATTGCCTAAATAAATGTTATATGTATTCATAATGAAAGGGTAAAGGAAGCCTAGAATGAATATTATTGACTAATATACATGATGATTGAGTTGAGATGTACAAGGTTTGAAATGGCGGTCAACGAAAATGTTGACCGATGGGTAATGGATTAATTAATACCAGTTGGTATTAGTTAATCATAAACTTATATAAACGCATGACTTGCATGAGTAGAGATACATAAGATTTATGGATTGATTTAGCTATGAATGAATAAATATGATATAGACTCTATCTAGGTTGATAGGAGCTGATCATAGGATCATATATTGGTGGAGGACCCTAGAACTTAATGTTCTTAACACTCAAATTATATATTGGTGGAGGACCCTAGAACTTAAAGTTCTTAACACTCAAATTATATATTGGTGGAGGACCCTAGAACTTAATGTTCTTAACACTCAAATTATATATTGGTGGAGGACCCTAGAACTTAAAGTTCTTAACACTCAAATTATATATTGGTGGAGGACCCTAGAACTTAAAGTTCTTAACACTCAAATTATATATTGGTGGAGGACCCTAGAACTTAAGGTTCTTAACACTCGGATTATAAATTGGTGGAGGACCCTAGGACTTAAAGTCCTTAACACTCGGATAAAAAAATTGGTGGAGGACCCTAGGACTAAAAGTCCTTAACACTCAAATACAAATTGGTGGAGTACCCAAGGATTATGTTCCTCAAAACTCATAGATTATGATATTGAAGTATGGACAAGGAGGAGTCCTATACACTCATAGGCATATGGGTGGGTTGGGGTTTTTAGTCAAGGATGTTGACTATTAACATTTTCCCAAATAAAACGTTGATCTACAGATCAGGTATTTTTCCAAGTGTATATGTACTACTAAGTATTTCTTAACTTGGGGGGAAAGACTATTTATATAAGTATCACCCTATGTTTGGGTCTTATACTTGAAACGCTAGTTATTCTATATTTAGCCTGCTACTCGCTCGGTACTTGTACTGACCCCTTCGGGGGGGCACCATTTCAGGTTGAAGTTAAGGCTTGTCGTCTACACCTTTGCACGGGTGAAGAGAATCCAGAGGAAGACGTGGTTCGTGCTCCCTCTACTGTTTCAAAAGATAAACTATGCTCATGGATACTTTTGTATTAATACATTGTTTTGGCCTGCGAGCCTACATTTTGGCCATGTGTGGCCCACGATTGATTATTGAATATTTCCGCTATTCAACTAATCTAAACTGTGATGTTGTTGTGTATGTTTACTACTGAGTATGGATATATATTATGTTCATTGACGCCTTGTATGATTAAGACACGTTGACTTGCGAGTGGCATTACTTGGTCATACGGCGGTTGTACACGCGCCTAGGTGAGGTCTGGGGCGTGACATTAGCAAATTAATATTCACAACACTATACTTGATTGTAGTTCTTGTATTAGCACTTTACTTTGTAGATCCTGTTCGGCCATTTCAGTGTGATCACCATATCTCCTTGAATACATTTATTTGTTTGCTTCTTCTAATTGATCATTATTGACACCTAAGTAATTAACGTGTTGGACCTTTGGATTTGGAGGAATTAACCTCAACATTATCGCCGTCTGTGGGAAACTGAATTAAAAGTTTTCGAGTAAGCTCTCACACTAAGCCGTATATCAGAAAAACTCTTCACACAAGCAAAATGGTCGGTATCTCATCTGAACGCACACGAGACATCTCCGAGCAACCGGAAAACAGCCGAACATCACGCACCTTGATGACTGTTTTGCAATTCAGTAGTGCTTGAACGCATGGGGATGGGGGGATGTCACAAACCTGATCCCACTGGAGGCCAGGAGAGACCCTCACATCATGAGGGAACTGGCAGAGACCATGCGTCGCATGGCTGACGAGCAGGATCCAGAGCGGACTGTGTACTCGGCGGAGACCGAGCGTACACCTCCCCCCATCCACCGCCACATGTGGTCGTTTGATGAACGAACTGATGGCACTGAGGTCTCTCGTGCCTCGGTCCACACAAGAATTGGCGGGACGCCACACTCCCAAGACATGGAGGGGCACAGGGGAGCAGGTGCGTCTAGATACAACAACAGACCAAACCTCGATCGTGCCTCGTCATGGTGCACAACCATGGAACCCACTCCCAATGTGAACCGTGTGGGCCACCGTTTCCAATATTCAGAGACGACACAATGTAACCATGGCATGTACAGGGATTGCCCCAACAATGGACGATCATGTGACCCCGGGCCATACGGTGCGGGATGCGGTGCTAGCCGCAATGCAGGGACAAATCAATGAGCTGACTCGTCAGTAAAACATGACACTTACGCAGCCTCGTGTCGGGATCACTTCTCCCTTCACGGAGCACGTCATGGCTGCCAAGATTCCAATGGACTGTAGGCCCGATCAGTCTAGTTTACAACGGGGTCGGGGACCTCATGAACATCTCATGAGTTACCAAGGGGGGCTCATGCTGCTGGGAGCGATCGATGATGCTATTTGTAGATTATTCTTCACCAAGCTTTGAGGCCCCGCTCAGGAGTGGTTCGGTCAGTTGCGACCAGGCTCCATTGGATGTTTTGCCGAGTTGTCTGCGCTTTTCCCGACACAATTCACCTCAAGTGCAACCCCGAAGTGGCACTTCAGTTATCTCACCAGTGTCCGCCAGGTCCCAAGGAATCCCTCTCCCAGTTCTTGATGAGGTGGAGAGACGAAACCCTGAAGGTCGAACAGTTGTCCGAATGCACTGGCAATCTGAAATTACCCTTTTTACTAATGCCCTCCAGACCGGGGAACTATACCGAGATCTAAAGAAGGATCCGGGCACCAGTTATGTCGAAGTGTTGGCTAGGGCCCAAAGATATGGACGAACCGTGTTGCCACCTCTGACCGAAAAATCGAATTGTGAGGCCATAAGTATGGACGCACCGTGTCGAGAAAATGGAACGGGGGAATCGAAACTATGACTTAAGCCTCACTTCAACCATAAGTATGGGCGAACCGTACCCAAAAAATCGGAACGGGGGAATCGGAACTGTGGTTTGGAGGTGAGCCGTCATCTCAACCATAAGTATGGGCAAACCGTCTCGAGTGGATCGAACAGGGGTATCGAAACTGTGGTTTAGAGATAATCGGCCAACTGGCCATAAGTATGGACAAACCGTTCGACAATGCCGGACGGGGGAATCGAAACTGTGGTTAAAATTCTCACCTTAGTCATAAGTATGGACGAACCGTGTCGACAGAATCGAATGGGGGAATCGAAACTGTGATTTGGGAGGTGACTCATCATCTGTAGACGAACCGTTTCTGGATACCGGACGGCAGAATCGAAACTGTGGTTTGAAGGTGATTGACATTTTGATCATAAGTAGGAACGAACCGTATCAAAAAACTCAAACGGGGAATCGAAACTATGATCTGGAGGTGACGAGCATCTGTCATAAGTATGGACGACTCAAGGGGGAGTCGAGGAAGGAAGCCATTTCGAGCCGCTCATAAGGCTGGGACTTTGGAACCAAGAACCGGAGAACCGAACTGGACTGTATCGTTATGACCCGGTTAATGGTTCAGTTCCTATTTCTTATTAACGGTTCGATTCTCGGTTCCTGAAAAAAATATGTACTTGGAACCGTTTGGGAACTGTCATATATACTAATGTGTTTCTTATTAATTGTTTTTTATTTATTAAAATTTTCAGTTTGGTATATATTTATATTATAAACTCAAGTTTTGAGGTTTGAAATGATGGTAATCATATTTGTAATTCAAACGTTTTGAATATTTTTTTGGCATAAACTTAACAGTGATGTGTAAGAAATTTTTAAAAAATTAGGAACCGTTAAATGACAAGAACCGAATAGTTAAGAATGGTTCAGTTCCATATTGGTTCTATAAAAAATTAATATGAATCGAATCGTTATTAAAATTTGATATTTTTCAAACGATTCCATCTATTTCACCTAGGAACCGAACAATCTCAGGCCTATAATGGTTCCTCAACGGTTTTTATTATACAAAAACATTTATTTTATAGAACACTACTAACTTTTACTACCTCCGTCCCATAAAACTTGGTCAACTTTCCTTTTTTGGACGTCCCAAAAAATTTGTCATTTCCATTTAAAGTAGCAAGTATGTAGCTAAAGTTATTTCTCTCTCCTCTTCACAGATATAAACCACACAGTTTTTACTTTATTAATCTACGTGCAAGTCAAAGTTGACCAAGTTTTATGGGACATATCTCAACATTACTAACTTTTGCTTAATCAGAAGGTTTAACAGGAAAGAAAAAGAAAAAGGGAAATCTGAGTTACGAGTGATTCTGGCTTATACACGCCCTCCCATCCCCAAAGTGCTTGGGAACTCAGTTTTAGGTTGGCGGCGGACAGAGACTGAGAGTCTGAGAGACGAGCCGCCCTCCATAACCCTTCTGTTTCCATCTTTGAAGTTTCCCACTTTTTCTCAACAGAGCCACAAGACTCTTCATTCTTTATGTGCTTCTTTTTGTTCTTATACCTGTTTTCATATTGATCATCAGTATCTATGGTTACGTTTGAGCTGCTGTGGTGAGTCTTCTGCTTCTGGATTATCTCTGTTCTTCAGATTCTTGTATTTTTCACGAATTTATGATACACCTTTTTTTGCCTTTCTTTAGAATGCTCTGTAACGTGTGTATGCGTTATTTGGTAATCTTCTTACATTTTGTAACACTTCATCGATTATTCTTTTTTTTTCGGTAAATTGTAAAGCCTGTGTTTGCTGTTCTTTATTTGATCTCATAAGCTTACTGTATTGAATCAACTGTGTGAAGTTTGAAATTTTACACAAGTATTAATATATGAAAATGAGTGGTTGTATGGGAAATGGGACTATGATGTCTCCTGCTTGTAACATTCACATTTCATCCCATTAACTTGATGAAAAAGAAAACTTTTATCTTCTATTTTGAAATTGTAACACCTAGGGTATACTTGAATCCTTGATAGGTGATGGATGTGCTCACAAATTGCTAATCACTCTTGCTCCCTGTCAGGATAAGAAATGTGCTGATGTTCTGTTGTTTTTCTTCATGGAATATATATGAAAATATTTGGTGTTACAGACTTGAATCTGTGATTTAGTTGGCTAATGACATTGGTTTCCTGTTTTCGTATGAAATATATTGTTCTTTAGCTGGATGATGATGCCCAACTATGTCTGATGGTGCAGTTTCTTTAGGGTACAGAAAAAGCTTTCAAATTGTCTTCAACATTGAATGTATTAATAAGGGCAGGCTTTTTAGTTTGGTTTGACTGAACTGAACCGAACCGGAATCATCCAAACTGATATCAAACATTATTAAATTCCATTTTAGTTTGGTAATGTTTTTTCTTGCAAAGTGTATTAATAAGAACCGAAATTGAATAGAGGAATAGAATAAGCCTTAATATACATTTAAAAAAATCCAAACAGAAGTACAAGTACATTGAACCAAACATAATCAAACCAAACCAAACGTAGTCTGGTTTTAATTTGGTAATCATTCCCAAAAATGTTTTAAATTGAACCAAAAACGAAAAGTAAACCAAACTGAACTTGAAATGCCCATCTCTAGTGTTAATGTCTACTGCATTTGCTGTTTGATGCACTTCTTGTTATATGCGTAAATATTCTTCTCTTAACTGACTATGGAGTTGGTTAAAACATTTGCTTCTTGTTTGTGTTTCCAAAGCATTTTGTTAGTCTGCTATTATTGCTCAGTTCGAATCTATTAGATTTAATAAATAGAGTCCCGTCATTGATTTTTTTTCAATTGCAGACCATGTTACGGGCAAAACAGCTTGGTACCCTCTCCCACTCTGCTAGGTCCATCATCTTTGGTGGGTCCCGATGCAATGCAGCAGACAGTTCATGTACTTGTGCCGAGGATGAGACCTGCATCTCTAAAAGACCACAAACAAGGAATGTCCTTGCACATCCACAAACACCTTCAACCTTAATACTTTCAAGACATGCTGAGGACGCCACAACCAAAAATAACAATCTAGACCAGAAAGTTTCTCGGCCACAGGTTATACCTCCTGCCACTAATCCAACGGTGGTGGGAGCAGATCGTGTCTGTTATGGTGGAAGCTTGGAAGAATCAGACATCACATATTCACCGTCTCCTAAATCCGATCAATTTGTTAGGGTGGGTATTGCAGCAGTCAATTTTTTATCAGATTTAGTAAATTATAAAATTCCAATAAAAGATGGAAATGGATTACTGGACTCTTCCCTTACCTCCTATGTTGTTGAGCATGCAAAACCTGCTTGTAGTGCTAAACCAGCAGCCACAAAAACATTTGCAAGAGAACAAGGAAAATCTTCAGTTGAGCCTTCAGCATCAAAGTCTGTAATTACTTCTAGACGAGGAGGAGATGGTATCAAGAGCAACAGAGGCGGGAAACATGGTTCTGTCAAAGTTGTTCCTCCTCTTTGTGGTGAAGGTTTGAGAAATTTTGTTCAGTCAGCTGATGTTGAGGGTCATAAGTCAACTAGCTCATTAACAGTAAATGTTGTTCCTGCTAATTCCCACTACATAAAGAGGACAGGAGCTCAGGAGTCAAGACCCTGTCCAAACAGCCACATGAAAGACAAGAAGCATAAGGATGATGAGGCAGATGGTTTGCCCGCGCCTCCTCTAAGAAAGACCAGAGGAGCTCATACCGGAGTTTTCCCAACCGCGCGGAAGTTTCCGGATTCTGGGAATCTTGTGGAAACAGTTTCTCACATCTTGCAACACATGAATTGGGGCTCAGAGACGGAAGAGTTTCTTCAGAAACTTGATTGTTCGTTAAATGTCTATCAAGCGAACCAAATTCTTAAGAAGCTCCAAGATCATTCAGTAGCCCTTGAATTTTTCCACTGGCTGACCCAACAGCACGGGTTTAAACACGACGGGCATACCTATACCACTATGGTTGGCATCCTTGGACGTGCCAGGCAGTTTGGGGCTATAAACAAGCTGCTCCAGCAGATGGTCAATGATGGATGTCAACCGAATGTGGTGACCTATAACCGGATCATTCACGGGTACGGGCGGGCAAACTACTTGGGTGAAGCATTGGCTGTCTTCGACCAAATGCAGAAAGCTGGGTGTGAGCCGGACCGGGTCACTTACTGTACACTCATTGACATTCATGCAAAGGCAGGATATCTCGGCGTTGCCATGGACTTGTACCAAAGAATGCAAATGATTGGCCTTTCACCAGACACATTCACTTACAGCGTCATCATTAACTGCCTGGGCAAAGCAGGCCACCTGGCGGATGCTCATATGCTTTTCTGCGAAATGGTCAACCATGGGTGCATGCCAAACCTGGTAACATATAATGTCATGATTGCTTTGCATGCCAAGGCGAGGAACTACAGGACTGCTCTAAACATTTACCGGGACATGCAGAATGCCGGGTTTGAGCCGGACAAGGTGACCTACAGCACAGTAATGGAGGTTCTCGGGCACTTTGGGCACCTAGAAGAAGTGGAAGCAGTATTTTCTGAGATGAAGAGAAAAAACTGGGTCCCGGATGAGTATAACTACGGCATCATGGTGGACCTGTGGGGAAAGGCTGGGAATCTTGAAAAGGCAATGGAGTGGTATCAAGCCATGCTGGATTCTGGTCTATGTCCAAACGTGCCCACTTGCAACTCCCTCCTTAGTGCTTTCCTTCGGGTCCACCGATTATCCGATGCATATTACTTGCTCCAGACCATGCTAGGTTTGGGTCTCGCTCCATCTTTACAAACCTACACCTTGCTACTCAGCTGTTGTACGGATGAAGCGCAGGCATCACTCGACATGGGATTCTGTTACGAGCTGATGGGAATCACAGGTCACCCGGCCCACAGATTCTTAGTGACAATGCCGTCCGCTGGAGCTGACGGGCGGAATGTGAGGGACCACGTTACCCGGTTCTTGGACTTGATGCACAGCGAAGATAGGGACAGCAAGAGGGGACTTGTGGATTCAGTTATTGATTTCCTTCACAAATCTGGGCTCAAAGAGGAAGCTGCCTCTGTCTGGGAGGCAGCAGCAGTGAAGAACATATACCCAGATGCCGTACGAGAGAAAGGTGCCCTTTACTGGCTGATAAATCTTCATGTGATGTCAGATGGGACCGCTGTGACGGCTCTCTCAAGGACACTGGCCTTATTTCGCAGACATATGCTTTCCTCTGGAGTCTGTCCAAACCGGATTGATATAGTGACTGGGTGGGGCCGGAGGAGCAGGGTGACAGGTACTTCTCTTGTGAGACAAACGGTACAAGATTTGCTCAGCTTGCTTAATTTTCCATTTCTGCCTGGTAATGGTAACTCTGGCTGTTTCGTGGGGTGTGGACAGCCCCTTGGTAAGTGGTTGGTCCAACCTTACGTCGAGCGCATGCATTTGCTATAGCTATTTATTATGTTGTTCATAGTCCGTATTATGAGGTGTGATACCAGTCAGATCAGGGGTTTGTATTGGAATTTGGAACCGATCATTTTGTAACATGAACTGCATGCATCTCTTTATGGATCAGTGGTTTGATGCAGTTTTACTTGTGCCGTTTTTTTCTTCTCATTCGTGTTGCAGCTCATACTTTAGGTTCTGTTTTGACCCCTTAGAATGCAAGGAATGAAAATGGCGAAGCTTGGGGATTTTTTTTTAAAATTATGGGGAGTCCTTCAAACTCGATGTATCAATTTTAGATCTTTGTTCAGACTCCTTTTATCAGAATCTATTTAAGATCTCTTTCCGAAACCCTTTGATTTGTATATTCTGCTATATACTCCCTTAGGCACAATGGATTTTGTCAATTTTCATTTTTTAGTTGTCCAAAAAACTTTGCAACTTTTCAATTAAAACAACTAATTTGTGGTTTTCATTTCTCCCTCCTCTACACGAATTAGACTTTTACTTTTCTTATTCCTCATCTCATCCAAACTTGGCGAAGTTACTGGGATGGAGGTAGTGAAAGATCAAGTACATCTGTACATCTGCTCATTGATAATATTCGTGTGATGATGCCAGCATGATGTTGACTGTGTCTGCGTCAACGCATGGAGCGGAATGACATCAGTCATGTACTCATGTTTACTCTAATCGGATTGTCGATTTCAGTTAGCCATGGACCGGTTCCGGGCTGGGCAGGTCTCGGGCTGGTCCTTTTTCTTTTTGCTTTTCTAATTAACCCCGACCCCCACCCCTGACCCCCCAAACCCGCCAAAACATCCAGCCCATCTAGGGAAAACAAAAAAATGAAAATAAAGGTCTGAACCGAGCCCGGCCCGGCCTAGTCGGTTCCAAAAGAAGGGCAGCCCGGAATCATCCCGCCCTAACTCCCTGGGCCGGTCCTAGGCCCGGAACCGGTACCCGACTCCCGAGCCGGGCCGAGCCCGCACAGTAGCGGGCTGGGCCGGTTCACGGCCTGGTCGGTCCAGTACCGGTCCAACACTACACACGGTACTATTGGAAATTTAGTCATATTCCCGGTCCCAAAATAACTTCACACTTTCATTTTTGGATAAGTCCAAAATAAACTTCACGCTTCTATTTTTGGCAACTTTTTAATATAAAGTTACTCTTATACTCTTACTTTATTACACACTTTGCACCCATTTTATCTCTCTCAGTACACTTTATCTACTATTGGAGGAGCACAATGAGAAAGTCAAAACAAAAAAAAAATAACTTTCTTAAAAACGGTAAAGTTAAACACTGAAGTTCTTTTGAGACAGCATATGACTTCATTATTGAATCATACGTCGATGTCACTCATGTATGGGCGTGCGGCCTCAGTATGACCATTCATTTACGGTGAGTTCACTTTATAAATGAGTACTTTACACTAAAGCCACATATACTTTATAAGGTCATATGTTGAGTCATACTCCCTCCGTCCTCCAATTAAGTTACCACTTTTCTTTTTGAGTAGTCTCTAAATTAAGTTCACACTTTCTTACTTTTCTTATTTGGCAAATTATCTACATCAAAACAGTGTCAAACAGTGCAAAACAGTGCCACACAGTGTCAAATAGTGTTTGAACAATGTAAAACAGTGCACTCTACAGTAAAGTCAAATTTAATTTCTTAATACGTGTGAAGTCAAACCGGGAACTTAATTGGGGGGCGGTGGAAGTATATGATTCCCTTAAATTTTTTAGCAATATAGGGAGTGTTTAGCTCTGTTTTCTAAAAGTGCTTCTGTTCTTTCAAGAAAAAGAAGCAGATATTAGAGTGTTTGGGTGAAAGTCCAGAAGTACTTCTGAAGGCTCCAAAATGTTCCTAAAAGCAATTTTTTAAAAGTTGTGGAAGATCAACTTCTGAAAACTGATTCTAATTCTACTTTTGCTTTTAAAAAAGAAGCAAAAGCAGAATCGATTCCAAACACCCCCATACTCCATTAAACAGATAGTACTCAAATACTTCATTTTCGAAAAACTAATACAGAGTATAAATTTTGTATCATTAGGCAAGCCCCCTTATGTTTTAATTAATCATGCACATGACCCTTTTTATGAATAAATTTAACAATTTGGAAATCACTTTTCCTAATATTCTGATTGAATATGCAAGTAAATACGTCAAAACTTCTAAATCATACAAAAATTTTAATCAATTTTCTTTTATTTGACAATTGAATTTGTTCATAGAAGAGATTTTGCGCATAATTAATTAAAACACAAGAGAGTTTGACGCATTTTTAATCACGGGGGTTAATGCGCCGAATTTTCATATCACATGGGAGTTTGCTGCATTAAACCCTTTAATAGTACTATAACTTAGCATTACACTCTGTTCTAAAAATCATTCTAGGCGTCCGACTAGTCCCCGCCTAGACGCTAGGCGGTGGCCAGGCGCCCCGATTTTCATCTAGGCGCTCCGACTGATTGATTTACTGTCTAGGTGATTTAGTCGGCCGTCTATGGCGCCTAGTTGGCTGCCTGAGTCATCTAAATTCGCCAAACATTACTTTACTTTTTAATTTTCTAAGTGACATACATACTTTAACTTTAGCCATGGATACAAAGAAATGAAGTTGTAAATTAAGATCAAACTATATATGTTTGTATATATACCAAAAATTTATCATTATTTATATTTATTACATAATGAACTTAATGATTAGTTATATATCATATACTACCTCCGTCCCATAAAACTTGGCCAACTTTCCTTTTTTGGACGTCCCAAAAAACTTTGTCATTTCTATTTAAAGTAACAAATATGTGGCTAAAGTTATTTCTCTCTCCTCTGCACAAATATCAACCACACAGTTTTTACTTTATTAATCTACGTGCAAGTCAACATTGGCCAAGTTTTATGGGACGGGGGAGTATAACGTATGATTAAATGTGATAATTCTATCATTCATGTTTGTTAATGTGTGTGTATTATTCACACAAAAGTACAATATTACTTATCATATTTATGCAAAAATATAGATAAAAATGCAATTTCTATGTCTCCGACTAGTCCCCGACTAGGCACCCGCTTAGCCGCCTAGGCGCTAGGCGCTGGGCTGGCGCCCGACTAGCGCCTAGCGCCTTTGATGGAGTATATGGCCCCGGGAACCCCCAGCCCACATACTCTTATTACTATAACAAAGGCCCAATGAGCCCAGGAAACACAGCAGGCCCAAATCACAGCGCCACAAGTGCCAAGCAGCCCACGACGTACACTTGGGTGCCTTCGGCCCCCATGACCGAAGACTTATAAACTCGCAGAACAACTGTTTTAGGCAAACGAAGGTACTGGGAGAAAACGGTAAAAACAGTAGCCCTTGGCACCTAGAGCCCTCGGCACCTAGAGGTCCTCAGGATGAAGAGCCTTCGGCTAATCATCTACAGGCGAAGGCATCTCCTCGACAGAATCTCCCACCCACATGCGCTGGGTCAATGTACCAAGTACAAACGTCACATCCAACCACCGCATTTAATGCGGCCACATGCGCGTGCCAGTGCCACCCCATTGAGGTGACCCCTCGACCACCAGAATGATGACACGTGTCCTTATCTAGCATTTATTGCTGCTATAAATAGAACCCCTTTCCCCATTTGTAAATCACGCTCAATATCAATATACACTCTCTCTCTACTTTTGCTCTGACTTCTCTCTAAGTTACTCCCGCAGTAACCCCTCAGATAGATACCCCCAGGTACACTTATCCATCATTTGGTGCTCTCGTTGAGAGGCTCGAACAATCAAGTAAGAAACCCTCCCCTTCAGCTAAAAACACCTACTAAAAATGGGAAGAACCACCCGTGCTCAGTCCAAGAACCTTGAGGACAACAACCTGGCCCTCAGTGAAGTCAACGCCTCGGAGCCTCTAACAAGGCCGCCGAGGGCGGGATCATCGCTGAGTTGGAACAGGCTGCTGTTGACCTGCGCCTTCAACTCCAACAAAACGTTCCCGATGCCCACCTTGGCATCGAAACCTGAAGGAGGGACCAGAGCGAAAATCAAGTGAGCCCTCCGGTTCTCACTATCGACGTACAGTCGGCATTCTCTGCCTTCATCCAAACTCTCACTCAGAACCCAAGTGCCTTCGGCACGCTGGTACCCCTTCAGCTACAGGTCGGGGAGAACGCCATTCCTCCCCCCCTCCGCCTCCCTTCGTGAACCCTATCCTTCGGCTTGGAAACAACGAGGGGGTCATGGCCCAAGACACCGCGTCCCAGGAGGTACAATCCCGGGACCAATGCGAGGCAAATAAAGAGAGGCCTCGGACCTCCGCCCTCGAGAGACTCGGAGGGGCGCAAGACCGTCGAGGGGTCCAAGACCGCCTCGGAGGAAAGACTCTCCAAAGACCTCAGGAAAGCGGGGGTTCCGTCTCGAGGGCAGATGAAAGGCGTCCCCTTCAAAACAAAGGCAAGGCACCACTCCACGCTGAAGACGTCAGGCACCCGATCAACCAGGCGCACTCGGCCCGTGTTCGTTCGTAGGGGGCGGAGGCCCTCCCGAAGGATCACCGGGACGAGATTATTGCGGCCCTCCAACACCGGCTTGATGAAATGGAGGCCCATCGAGCACATACCGCCACCGCCGCCCCTCATGCAGATCTAAAATATGAGGCCATGCTGGTCAAAATGGAGGAAATGCAAAAGAAAATAGCCAAAGGCTCCGGGGAACATGTCATCCAACTCCGGACTAGAACGCCATTTACCCCAAGGGTATTGGCGGCCCGAATTCCAGAAAATACCGGGGGCAACCCATCAGGCCCTATGAAGGAAAGACGGACCCCAGGAACATTACAGCCGCTACCAAAACAACACGATGATGGTGGAGGCATCGGACGAATATTTGTGCCGCTGGTTCCTTTCCACCTTAGAGGGACCGACGTACGGATGGTTAAACCGATTGCCCAAAGGCAGGATCGATTCGTGGCAAGAACTCGCACAGCGTTTCTTGACACAGTTTGTGGAAAGGCGCCGAACAAGAAAACACTTCTCCCACTTGCTAACAGTGAGGCGGAAGAGGGAAGAGACCCTTCGGGACTTCTTGGAACGCAGGAGGACGGAGGCAGATAAGGTTGACGGTGCCGACGACGGGACCCTCCTGGCCCTCCTACAAACCGTCCTCCGCACCGGGAACTTCTCAAGGAACCTCATCATTGACCCCCCCCCCCCCCCCCCGCAATTACATAAGGGCCCTGCAGCGGGGGGGACCGGTACGCTGAGGCCGAGGAGGTAGGAAAATGCCATCACAACCCTGATCAGCAACGCCCTCGACCAGATGACAAAGGCAACCGGGGGCCGGGGGCTCCCCATAATCAATCCAAAGGTTCGGCACCCCCCGGTGATCGCCCCCGGCATGGCCAAGCCAAACCCGGGGGAGGTTACAAGGGAAACCCGAAGGCTTGGGCCCAGCCCATTCTCTTGGAACACCCTCGGACCCCCTTGACACACACCCCATCAGGGTCATCCTAGACTTCGCCGAGGGGAGGGGCCTAGTGGAGCGCGACTCTCGCGCACCCCTAGAGGTATATGTCGTCAACCCCAATTATCCTTACTGTTGGTTCCATCGCAACCAAGGGCACAACACCGACGACTGCCATCAGCTGAAGACGGCCATTGAGAGGTTGATACAGGCGGGCCACCTGTCCCAATTCATCAGAGGCCCTCCGCCTCAGGGGACCCTCACTACTAGGGGCCCCCTAAGACACCAAACACCATCCCCCTCGGCGACCCGAAGGGCAAGAAAAGGGAGATTGGGAACCTCGACGAGGAGGAAAAGTACAACCAGTACCAGGAGAAGAAGCGCCACATCCACATGATCACTGACGGCAACACCGGAGGCGACTCCATGAGCCAAAGGATGAAGTGGGATCAATCTCTCTACGTTGGGGAGGTCAACCACATGCCCCCAACCAAAAGGCCGAGGGGGGATCCCATCTATTTTACTGATGCGGATCTGCCCCCGGGTGCCCTTCCTCACAGGGATGCCCTCGTTTGATGGTGGCAAGATGACACCAAAGTTTGAGGGCCCCTACATCGTCGCAGCCATCATCAAACTAGGGACTTACAAACTACGACGCCCCAATGGGACAGAGGTACCTAGGCATTGGAATGTACATCACCTAGTTAAATTTTATCAGTAATACTAGAGCGGCCAAGCCCTCATAACTAATGAATGTATTATCCTACGGCCCAAGGCCTTCAAATTTAAAGACATATTGAAGACACCAAGAACAAGAAACAAGGCACGTGTGAGCGGCCAAGCCCTCATGCAGACTACTGGCCCAAGGTCTTGTCACAAGCAAGACCCTTCGGCACCAAGTGCCGAGGGTAGCCACTCCAATCACCTACGACAAATGAAGGAAACACCAAGTGTTTTTAAGAAGACCCCTTGGTACCAAGTGTCGAGGGTACGTGTCACGCCCCGGACCTACCCGACACGTCAACAACCCGCCGTACGGTACGAATAGTCAACCGTAGTCCGACTCATCCATACTATACAAGGCATCTTGAATACCATTCACACATAGTACATCCATAAACAAACATAATGTAAAAAATTTATTAAAGCAGCGGAAACAATTGATACAAGTGTTCAAGCCACACTTGGCATAATTAGGCATGCAAGCCCCCAAAGTAATTATTTAGAAAATATTATCCATGAGCATTGTTTTAAATTGTTTTCAAAACAGAAACGGAAGAAGCACGAACCACGTCTTCTCCCTTCGATCTTCCCGAAGCAACGGACGGTGGCAGCAACCTTCAAGTTCTACCTGAAACTGTGAGGTGGCCTCCCCCGTGAAGGGGAGGTCAGTACTTGGAAACATTTGACAAGTACAATAGCAACTATACAAAGTATAATCAATGTTTAAATTTCTAAGACCCTCCATTCAGGGTGATATTACATTATAGGCCATAACCCTCGGTTACCCCTTTTTGCCTATTTAAATCATACTTACTTTATATGAAGTCAAGTAGTCGGCCTGTGGGCCCATATTCATTTAGAATTCATCATTTCCATTCCCCCGTGACCGCAAGTCACGTTAACCCCGTGGGGTCCCATAGAGCCCCAATTGTATAGCAAGGGCTCAGCCCAACTACATTTCTATACAATCCTCTAACTCAATATAACACATCAAAATTGTATGGCAAGGGCTCGGCCCAACTACGTTTCCATACCAACCATAACTTCGTGGCAAGGGCTCGGCCCAACTACGTTTCCATGAAGATCACAAATACATGGCAAGGGCTCGGCCCAACTACGTTTCCATGCTAATCATATTACATGGCAAGGGCTCGGCCCAACTACATTTCCATGTCATCCTAGAGTCCAACTCTAATTATTTTCATAATTCAATTCTCAAGCAAATCCTATGCCTAGATTCAATTCCCTTGGGTAGCCTTTAGGGCTACCCCTAACACACCTTAGTGTTCATACAATTCAACCTTAAAGTATCTCTTGAGACTACTTAAGGCATATCTATTCACAATCCTACCTCTTAGGATTTATTTCATCATTTATTTATATTAATCCCCCGACTAGTATTTTGATACTAGTTGGATAATCTTAGAACATGCCAAGTTTCTATTTTCCAATTGACATTTCATTTCAATTGATTTTCCAACCCAAGTATAGTTTGATCCCAATATCAAAAATATCACTTTAATCCATTCATGAATTTCATACATGAAGTAAAAGTATATTTTATCACAATGTCATCATAGTTAATTCCATTAACATGCCGTTCCATTCATTTCACATAATCATACACAATTATTCTAAATTTATATATCATGCTTCACTTACTCATATCAATATTATTTTCATTTGGGCATTATTAATCATTAATAATCCATGAAAATCTCATTTAATTACCTTAGGTAATCTTATTAAATTAACTCACTAATTATAAGCAATATAGTCAGCCATCCTCACCTCGTGATGTGCTACAATAGTTGCCCTTGTTAAGCCCCTCGATCAATCCCCGTTCTAGGCCGATTGAAAGTGAAAATCTGGACTGCCGGGCCAAAGCCGGGCGGCTTTCATGAAAGCCGGACGGCTTTCGTAGTCTGCAACTACGAACAGCTTCCTATATGTGGCGGTTTCTGGCGATTTCGACTCCTATCGATTCACCAACTCTTCTAAGTTAATTACCACCACTTTGTATCAATATTCTACACTTTTAAACGTGTAGAACTCATGGTTTAATCCACCATATGATTTCTCAAAAATCATACACAATAAACTAGTTAAAAGATTGTTTGTTGAGTTCTTACCTCAAGAACAACCCCTCTTTCCTTGGATTTCCCTTGTTGTTGCTTCCTCCACAGTATGGATTAGCTGAGAGAGTTTCCTGGAGCTCCTTCCTCTTAGTTGGTTCGAAATTATGCAAGAGAAAGGGTGGGGGTGCTCTACTCAATCACCTCCTATCAAAGGTGGGATAGGAACATGGAGTGTGGGATTTGTCTCTTGGAGACTTCCCACCTACTATGTACGCCCCCCAGCTGCCTTCTGGTCATTTGTGATACATAAAATCGTGGGGTGGCCCCCACTCATGTGGGAGGTCATCCCCTTATGCCCCGATGTGTATAATCGGTCCCGAAAGTTGTATTTTTCGGACTATTTAAGTCATATTCTATTTTATCGGCCGGATAAAATATATCACGCGCTCCCAATAATTATGAGCCTTTAGAATATATGTACATTCCCCAACATTAATTTAGGAGTCTCCGAAACTCATTTCGGGCTGTTATCCGCTAAATTATCAATACCGGTAATTGGGCCTCATTTGACCCACCGGTCAACTCCATGCCCTTCCCATGGCCCAAATAAAATATCCACCTCCATATAGATGTCATCTACACCAAGATGAATATAATATGTGGTTCGGGAATTATCAGGCGGTCCTCATTCCCGCTGTGGGCCCCACATGCAATTTACTATTCACGTAAAAGAAATAATAAAATTTAACAATTACGTAAATTCATAAATCATCTTTCAAGGTTTACTACATCATTTACTAAAAGTAAACATGCTTGGGGACGGTGTCACAGTACGTACTCCTATCAACTCCAGACAACGGAAAACACCAAGTGTTTCCTTTGAAGACCCCTCGGTACCAAGTACCGGGGGCCGTATGCTGAAACAAACACCAAGTGTTGTTTCTGAAGCCGTACCCCTCGAGAACGCATTTATACCGAAGGCGCCACCTATCGGTGCCAGCGGCACGTAGTGCCCCGGCCATTTGAAATCAGTGTGCAAATGAAAACCCTTCCTTGGAACGATTTCCGCGTCATTACCCCAAGGGAATGACATGCAACTAATATGCCCTGGATTCGACTTTCAAAAATGGAGCGCTTTCCGCACCATTGCCCCAAAGGAGTGGCAGGCATCTAATATGCCCAGGATTCGACTTCCAAAACGAAACGCTCCTCGCGCCATTACCCCAAGGGTATGGTAGGCCACAGACTATGTCTCGTGCCGAGAGGACGACTTTCAAAAGTGAGGCGCTTTCTGTGCCGTCCCCCAAGGGGAGGCAGGCTACAGACTATGTCTTATGCTGAGGAAACGACCCTCGATCCCCTCGGAACTCGGAAGGTTAACCCGAGGGGGGAGCTAATGGTGTATGTTGTTGCCTCCCGATAGGCCAAGCCTTACCGAGAAATTAAGTTTCTTGAAGTCTTCCCTTCACTACCCAAAGGGGGGGGGGGGGGGGGTGAAGGGGAGTAGACTCAACGAGCAAGCAATGAGTACACGACTTCAACAATCCACGTCGGAACACCCTTTGGCAAACAGGAAGAAGGGTTGTTACAAAACAGAAAGGTCATACCGAGGGTTCTCCCACGGGAATACCCCCGGCACCAGGAAGCTACTAATCCCAGAAGGCTGCAATTCAACAAATACCATCAGGAAATGGCAACACCGAAGGCTCTAATCCTACAAAAGGGATTAAAATTGGCTAAGTCCACTCAACAACGACTCAAGGGATACCGAAGGCATCCACTTTTCGTCTGCCCTTACTACAACATGAATGTCTTACAAAATTTTCCTAAGTCCATACTTTGGAACCCACTATGGCCGAGGGCGCCTGCTACACAATACCGAAGGCGAGTACCCACAGACATGATCTTGAATTTCCTGAGTCCAAGTCCCCGCAACCCTCAGCACTACAATCAACACCGGAGGCTAGTACTCACAGGGCTCATTTGCCGAAGGCCAAGTGACAAGTGACACTTAGGAACTTTTTCTAAGTCTCAAATATTAGGCCTTCGATCAAATCATCATGCAAGTCAGGGGGCCTAATAACCGAGGGCCACACAATGCACACCATTTAGAAAAATTTCTAAGTCCTAAATGGTTGGCTCTCGGTCAAATCTCCATGCAGCCAGAGGGGTCACACAACTGAAGGCTCGGTGGTGAAACTACACTTGGAAAAATTTTCTAAATCCTAAATATTTGGCCCTCGGTCAAATCTCCATGCAGCCAGAGGGGTCACACAACCGAAGGCTCAGTGGTGGAACTACACATGGAAAAATTTTCTAAGTCCTAAATATTTGGCCCTCGGTCAAATCTCCATGCAGCCAGAGGGGTCACACAACTGAAGGCTCAGTGGTGAAACTACATTTGGAATATTTTTTCCAAGTCCTAAATGTTAGGCTTTCGGCCATACATTTAGCCAAGCATACATTCACGCACAAAGGAAAAACAAGGCTGGGAAAGACGAAGGCATCCATTCATCAATTCACAAAAATAAAAGGCAAATTGTTATACATAAAGGCCGAAGTCGAAAGATTGTACATGTTCATTACAAGAAAATTGTTCAGAATTATACAACAACAAGATCATCAGCAGCTGCAGCATCACCCCTTCATCAACTTTCGAAGTGGCGTCCACTTCGGCCCCTTCCTCTTCATCCTTGGCCTCCTTCAGCAGCTCAGAATCCTCTAAGCCTGGCCTCTCGACATCTGCAGGAAGGGGGACTCTGATGTCAGGTTGGAGGGGGGGAGACCATATGCTTGATAGCCGTTATATTTAATTGTGTTTAACATAAGTATTTATAAGTATTTGTTGAAGAAAAGAAGAGAAATTGGGAAAACAACTTCAAAATGAGAGCTAAAGCATAAAACATTGTGATGAACGGCTTTTGGGTCCAAAAGGATGACGTTTTACCCATAATTTGAGTATAACGTATTTTATAGAACTCGAAATCACTCGATCCGAGATTCATGTGAATGCTAACTCAATAAGGAACAAATGTTATGAAGACGTCATGGCCAAAATATGAAAGGAACAATATTCAATCAACAAACAAAGTCAGATGTTGCTGGTGGGATTTAAGGATGCATACCTCTCAGTGTTTTAGCCATAACGTTTGATTGGATGAATAAAATCACGTTATTCAAGTTTTGGTGGATAGAAGACTTCATTATCTACAACTATAGTGAAGGAATCATGTCCAAATTCGTAGCGGAACATCCCAAAAATCCCGGTACAAAAACCGACACTTTCTGATCCATTTCGGAGGAAGAGAAAGGAAGTATATTTTTTGGGCGCAGCAACCGGCGCCGGTCAGCCAAGAACCGGCGCCGGTCGGAACGTTTTTTCACGCACAAATGAGCCTGTTTTAGACCGGGGCCGGTCATCCTACCAACCGGCGCCGGTTGGGTCATTTTTCTGCTAAAACACAACGACGTGCAAGCTTATTCTTGATGGGAAAACTTCATCTTCCTCATATTTGATCAAATATCTCCTCCATACCTGATTGTTGGGCTTGAATAGACTAAAAGATGCCATTCTTTAGCCTATATAAAGCCTTCAATTCATCAAACATAAACATTCCATTCCATAGATTAATTCTTAGCTTTTATATTTTTGTTCTTGATTTTTTTCTTCAAGTTCTTGAGGAGGGAAGTTCATCCTCCGAAATCATTGGTGTTTAGGTATTATTTCCTTTGTAATTTCATGTTCCATTACATTTATTATTGTATTGTGATTAATATGAGCATTAGAGGCTAATTTCTTAGCTAAGGCTAGGGATGAACTTCTATGCCCACTAGGTGTTTGATAAAAGTTCTAAACCAATAAATTGTGATTTATCCTTTATATATTGATTGTTTATGACTATGGTGTACAACATAGAAGTATGTTAAATTTAGTTTATACTTGCAATTAACGTTGAAGTCTAAACTATGAACACTAAAGGATAAACATATATAGTACCGAGAATAGAAATATATCCGCTCTTATATGATACGGGTGTGATATCTTGATATTCAACGGGGTTTTCGGTAGATGAATGTAAGCCGTAACGGGACTTACACGTAACGAAAACCACGCTCTCGCTGCCTTAACCGGAGTTGAGAATATATTAGCGACATCGTATTCATAATTATTGGCAAAGAACTAATATTCAACCCTATTTAAGCATTTAAGTGATTCCCGAAGCCTTAGTTGTTGTTATCATTTATCTTGAACTCAAAGTTAGTTAACGATTATCTTGTTGAACAAAAAGTGAAAAAACCAAAAATATAAAACACAAATCAAAATCCCTGCACTTTATTCAATTCTTCATTTAACGTTATCTACTCTCGGACTTGAATTAAACAACGTTTCCTTGTGGATTCGACCCGGTATTTTACCGGAATTTATTACTATATCGGCACTTGTACACTTGCAAGTTTAGCCCGATCAAGTTTTTGGCGCCGTTGCCGGGGAAACGGTCTTGTTTAATAAAGACCAAAGGAAAAAAAACAATCACTTACAAATCCTGAATTTATTTTACTCTTCTTCACTTGATCTTGGAAAGGTTTATTTTTGTGTGTGTAGATATTCCTTTGTGTTTGCATGCACTTGAGAAGTCAAGGTTCAAAAAAAAAGAACTTGCAAACACATTAGGAAGGAGCAAAAAACCACAAATATGATGCCCACACTAAACGAGAGGAAGAGACCCGTTGTTGCAACTTCCCCGTCTTGCATTGTACTAAGCGAGGAGGCAAGAGACTATGAACTAAAGCATAGCTACTTCAACGCTATGCCTCAGTTTCATGGGCATTCGGGGGAAAATCCACTGAACTTTATCACGGAGTTCTATGGATTTATTCAAGGGATTCCAAGGAATAAGCTCGCCGAAGACGATCTCAAACTCAAATGCTTCCCCTACACTCTCAAAGGGGCGGCAAGAGGATGGTTTCTAGAGCAAACTCCAGCGAGCTACACAACGTGGGAAGGTATTTACAATGTCTTCATGTCTAAATACTACACACCCACCATGACTCAAGAGCTTAGGCAACGCATTTTCAATTTCAAACAACAAAATGGTGAGCTCTTTCAAGACGCATGGCGGCGTTTCAAATCATTGCTAAGGGAATGTCCACACCACCGCATTCCCCTTGATCTTCAAATTGACACGTTCTACAATGGTTTGAATGCACCTTGTCAAGCCATTGTAGACAACCGAGCCGAGGACTACATTGGAAACAAGAATGAAACTCAAGCACTCTGAATCATTGAATCCATTGCCTCAAATCCCCAACTTCAAGGAGACGATTACAAGGTGGTCGGGATGAATGAAATCTCTATCACAAACGAGATCAACAAAAGGCTTTAACAAATGGAGTCAAAAATTGAGCAGAAATTTCAAACGGCCCTTCAAGCCGTATTGGGAGGTGTCAAACAGATAGCTAATGTGGAGAGCATTCAAAGCCCGGAAGGTGATTTATCTCAACATCTTGAGGAGGTAAATTTCATGAACTCTTATGGGAACCGGGGAAACAATAATCCTTCTAATCAACAAAGGTGGAACCAAGGGAGCAATTGGAAGCCACAACCCCAATCCGAAGCACCTAATTTTGGGCAGTCTAAGGAGATCACCATGGAAGATATGATGCAATTCATGTCCAAAAGCATGGCAAACATGAAGACTCAAAATGAAGAGAACCATAGTAGAGTGGAGGCATCCATTGGGAATCTCCATTCTCAATTCACCAAGTTGGATCTTCGCTTCGAAGATCAAAATATGAAGCTCAACCAACGCATCGACACCATCGAGCAATATACCAAGGCGTCCATCCGGAATCTTGAAGTTCAAATGGGGCAACTCGCCAAAAAAGTGAGTTCTAGAGAGCAAGGTAAATTCCCTACAACTACAGAGGTCAATCCGAGGGAGAGCATCATGGCCATTACCTTAAGAAGCGGGAGGCAAACAGAGGACCCCAAGATGCCGGAGAGGAGAAGTACACCGTTACCACCTATAATGGATCAATATGTTCCCCCCATCCCCCATCCACAAAACTTGAAGAAGAAAGGAGATGATAAGAAATACAAGAAATTTCTTGATATTTTCAAGAAATTGAGCATCAACATACCTTTTGCGGAAGCCATTGCGGAAATTCCATCATATGCAAAATTTCTTAAAGGTATAATCTCCAACAAAAAGAGGCTAGAGGAATTCACAACAGTGGCACTAACGGAGGAATGTAGTGCCATTACTCAAAACAAACTTCTTCCAAAACTAAAAGACCCCGGAAGCTTCACTATTCCATGCTCTATTGGAAAAATCGGGGAGGTAAAGTCTCTTTGTGACCTTGGTGCCAGCATAAATCTTATGCCCTACTCCCTATTTAAAAAGCTAAGTGTGGGGGAACTCCAACCAACAACGATAGCCTTACAATTAGCGGATAGAACAATCCGCTATCCAATAGGCATCATGGAGGATGTTCTTGTCAAAGTAGGAAAATTCTACTTTCCGGTAGATTTTCTTGTTTTAGACATGGAAGAGATGGAGGTTCTCGTCATCCTTGGGAGATCATTTTTGGCCCCTTCCGCAGCCGTCATTGATGTACAAGCAGGCACCGTAAGGCTAAGAGTGGAAGGAGATGATGAAACATTCCATGTGTGGAAGACACAATCCATTCAAACTCAAAACATGGAGGACAACACAAACCGTTTCACACCTCCCAAGGTCATAAACATCACGGACATCAAGAAGGCACAAACATTTGAGCCCGAGGATCCTCCAACACACCCTGAAGACGTACTTGAGATCACACCAACGAACAACGAAGCTCTCCCGAAACTCTACCCGATGAAAGGAGGCACAATGATAAACTTCTACCGGAGAAAAGCATCACATCCACCGCCTTAAAAGAGGTACGTTCGTCCGGCCTATGACGTTAAACTAAGCGCTAATTGGGAGGCAACCCAACAAAAAAAATCAATTATAAATAAATATGTTAGTTATACACATAATCATTTTTATTTATAATTGAACAAGAATCAATTATGAATAAATATGCTTATTTACAAAAACATGTTCGTATTTATTTATAATTGATCAAAAAAAACCAAAAAAAAAATCAAAAAATAAAATCAAAAAAAGAGGCATCATCTCAGCTCAGGTATCATTGATTTCCTACTCTCAAGAACACCCCGTTCCACTATCGAGGATCTCATCTTTCATTACGTTTTCCAACCAACATTGAGGACAATGTATCTCAAGTGTGGGGGATGCATCTCATGGTTAGTTAAACAAATTTTGTGTACAAAATAATTTTTTTTAGGAACGTAAAAGTTGTGATAATTCTCTTTTTAATGGGTATTTGGTTGAGAAAGTTTTGATTATTCACATAAACTATCATTTTGTTAGATTTATTACATTACTCTTTACTCTTGAAAACCATTCCCAAAATAAACCTTGTGACTAGGAAACACCATCTTCTTCCATTTCCAAAAATGGTTTAAGTACATCTCAAATATTCAAGAACCATTTTGGAAAAAAAATCATCCCCATATCTCATCAAATAAATTGGGATGATCAAAATGACTTTCAGTAAATGCTTGTTGAGAACCAATTCAAATGAGTTATAAAAAAAAAAAAAAAAAAAAAAAAAAAAAAAAAAAAAAAAACTCATGGTCTCTTTCAAGAATTTCAATTGATCCACTTCTATACTGAAAAGTCAAACACACCAAAAATGCCATCCCACACACCCAAAAAGTCCTAGTCACACAACCCACTCATCTACTCTCAAAGGTATAAGTAATTTTTCTAAATCTAATGATAGTTTTGTGTGTCTAATAGAAATTTGGTTTTGGACCGAGAATGATAAAAGAGTTTACATAATTTTTTACCTCTCTTAAAATTAAAATTATTTTTGTTCATATATTTTTGTTGAAACTAACCAAGGCATCAAAAGGTGATAACATTGCTCGAGGACTAGCAACGCTCAAGTGTGGGGGGATTTGATAGACGTTATATTTACTTGTGTTTAACATAAGTATTTATAAGTATTTGTTGAAGAAAAGAAGAGAAATTTGGAAAACAATTTCAAAATGAGAGCTAAAGCATAAAACATTGTGATGAACGACTTTTGGGTCCAAAAGGATGACGTTTTACCCATAATTTGAGTATAACGTATTTTATAGAACTCGAAATCACTCGATCCGAGATTCATGTGAATGCTAACTCAATAAGGAACAAATGTTATGAAGACGTCATGGCCAAAATATGAAAGGAACAATACTCAATCAATAAACAAAGTCAGATGTTGCTGGTGGGATTTAAGGATGCATACCTCTCAGTGTTTTAGCCATACCGTTTGATTGGATGAATAAAATCACGTTATTCAAGTTTTGGTGGGTAGAAGTCTTCATTATCTACAACTTTAGTGAAGGAATCATGTCCAAATTCGTAGCGGAACATCCCCAAAATCCCGGTACAAAAACCGACACTTTCTGATCCATTTCGGAGGAAGAGAAAGGAAGTATTTTTTTTGGGCGCAGCAACCGGCGCCGGTCAGCCATGAACCGGCGCCGGTCGGAACGTTTTTTCACGCACAAATGAGCCTGTTTTCAACCGGGGCCGGTCATCCTACCAACCGGCGCCGGTTGGGTCATTTTTCTGCTAAAACACAACGACGTGCAAGCTTATTCTTGATGGGAAAACTTTATCTTCCTCATATTTGATCAAATATCTCCTCCATACCTGATTGTTGGGCTTGAATAGACTAAAAGATGTCGTTCTTTAGCCTATATAAAGCCTTCAATTCATCAAACATAAACATTCCATTCCATAGATTAATTCTTAGCTTTTATATTTTTGTTCTTGATTTTTTCTTCAAGTTCTTGAGGAGGGAAGTTCATCCTCCGAAATCATTGGTGTTTAGGTATTATTTCCTTTGTAATTTCATGTTCCATTACATTTATTATTGTATTGTGATTAATATGAGCATTAGAGGCTAATTTCTTAGCTAAGGCTAGGGATGAACTTCTATGCCCACTAGGTGTTTGATAAAAGTTCTAAACCAATAAATTGTGATTTATCCTTTATATATTGATTGTTTATGACTATGGTGTACAACATAGAAGTATGTTAAATTTAGTTTATACTTGCAATTAACGTTGAAGTCTAAACTATGAACACTAAAGGATAAACATATATAGTACCGAGAATAGAAATATATCCGGTCTTATATGATACGGGTGTGATGTCTTGATATTCAACGGGGTTTTCGGTAGATGAATGTAAGCCGTAACGGGACTTACACGTAACAAAAACCACACTCTCGCTGCCTTAACCGGAGTTGAGAATATATTAGCGACATCGTATTCATAATTAGTGGCAAAGAACTAATATTCAACCCTATTTAAGCATTTAAGTGATTCCCGAAGCCTTAGTTGTTGTTATCATTTATCTTGAACTCAAAGCTAGTTAACGATTATCTTGTTGAACAAAAAGTGAAAACCCCAAAAATATAAAACACAAATCAAAATCCCTGCACTTTATTCAATTCTTCATTTAACGTTATCTACTCTCGGACTTGAATTAAACAATGTTTCCTTGTGGATTCGACCCGGTATTTTACCGGAATTTATTACTATATCGGCACTTGTACACTTGCAAGTTTAGCCCGATCAATGCTGCCGGATCAAAAGCCTTCGGCTCGATCTTCAGTTGGCGGGCCAGCTTTCTGTAGATAAGGGCCTGGGTAAAGAACTCCCCCCCTAGCATAGTAGTCCTTGCCCTTCCGGGCCAGCCACATCGCCCCGGGGCCTTTCACCCACCCGTCGTCGGATGCCTCCACCACCGAAGCCACCCAGTCCTTGTGGTCTTCGGCCCTCCACCCCTCGGTCATGAAAGCAGCAACAGCACTGGCAGTAGCCTCTACTTTAGCAGCCTCGGCATCCTCGACGGATTTCTTCGTGGCCTCAGCAGCGGCCCTCTCGGCATCAGCTTTCTCATTAGCTGCCCTCTCCGCCGCAGCCTTCGCCTGCTGGAGGTTCCCTTCTAGCCGGGCCATCTGCCTCACAGCCTTATCGTGGATGAGCTTTTTCATAGCCTCATCCTGTTGCGCCTTCTGGAGGCGCTATTCATCAAACCTCCTGGCATGCTCACCGAGGGCTATGCAAGCCTGTTAACAACCAGATAGAGGAGTTAGACTATTATGCAACACATAGAAGAATTAGACTACTATGCAGGAAAGAAGAAACTTACAGTGAGGGAGGACCGGAGGATCTTTGACTTGAGGGCCTCATCATCAAGCTTACTGAGGGCTTTCCTATCCAGCGAAGGAGTGGCCCCGCCCTGAAACTCCCGAGGGTCCACGGTGCCATGTGTAATGGTGGCACCCTTCGGCAGGGAGAACCGTATGTCCTCCCGGGGCAAACCTACTTCACCCCCCTATGCCGAGGGAAGGTTGGAAGCAATCGTCACCACCAGAACATGGGGCTCGGAGGTGGAGTGCTCATCCACGATCAGCACTGGGGGAGCCTTCTTCCCGGCATCCCCCTTTTTTGGTCTCTTCCCCTCGGGGGTTGGACCCTTGCCTGCTGCCTTCCTTTTGGTAGCATCGTCCGAGGGCTCACCACCCCTCTTCAAGAATTCCCCGAGGGGCTTCTGCTTACTGGGCTCTTTCTTACCCGGGCCCTTTGCTTTCTGTTTCTTCAGAGCGGCGAAGGCATTGATGTCCATGCTAGTACCTGCAAAAGAACGAGGGCGGGTTAGGCCGAAGGGTCAAAGGCGTCAACAAATATCAAAGTGCAAAAATTCCTAAGTACAAAAATTAAGGCCCTCGGCAGCTACCTCCTGTTCCCTCAAAGGCTTTGTCAATGAGGGGGTATTTCTCATCTGTTTCCCCCAAGAAATGACGTGCACTTGTCGTGAGGTGCACTCAAAATAATTAATCAATACAACACTTATACGTAGTATAACGTAGTAGAGTTCGTATCCACAGGGAAAGGAATAATTCTCTTTTTATAAAACTAGTAAATAAAGGGGGGTTTTTGAGATTGAATGATTTAATTTAAAAAAAACTAAGATGAACAACCTATATGTGTTTATTTCAGAGATAAAAAAGGACTTGGCATTGCTACTGATGGAGTATATGGCCCAGGAACCCCCGGCCCACAGACTCCTACTACTCCAATCAAGGCCCAACAAGGCCCAGAAGGCCCAACAGGCCCAAATCACAGCGCCCAGAGTACCAAGCAGCCCACAAATGCGCACCAGGGGTGCCTTCGGCCCTTGACCGAAGGTTCTAACTCTCACAGGAGGGCCAAGACAGCAAAACAAAGTTACTGGGAAAAACGGCGAAAATCAGTAGCCCTCGGCACCTGGAGCCCTCGGCACCAAGGGGGTCCCCAGTACTCTGAGCCCTCGGCTAGTCCTCTACAGCTGAGGGCACCTTTCCCGAGATGATATCCGCGCCTCATGCGTACAGATCACCGTACCCTGTACAACGTCCCATCCAACAGCCGCATTAAATGCGGCCACATGCGGTTGCCAGCGCCAACCAGTTGAGATGACCTCTCGGCCAATGGACGCTTGACACGTGTCCCCGTCCGACATTTATTGCTACTATAAATAGCACTCCATTTCCCCATTTGTAACCAAGTCACAAGTCATAAACGCTGAAAACGCTCCACACTTTACAATATACTTTCTCTCTCTATACTTACTTGCTCTGACTTCTCTCTTGTTGCTCCCCGCAATAACCCCTCGGATAAGCTACCCCCCGGGTACACAGTCCATCAGCTACTTTCCACTTGTTGATATATTATAGTCGATCATTGTTATATCTATAACTTATTCCCTCTTGAATACTCAATCGGGGAGTATATCCACTTCATCGAGGGTAGTTATTAACAACAACCGTTCATTAATAACCCTTACTATTAATCAAATATAGAACAACGCCTTATACCGATTTAATAGTAGCATTTAATCTTTCTAACTCCTTGATGAAATCAATTGAGATTGATAACCTCAACACAACGGTTTCGGTTTAACCAACAAAATTAATCCCTCTTAAGTTTATTAACCACGACCGTGCATTAATAAACCGAAGTTACTTACTTGTGAAACCATCAACGATTAACCATTGGTTCGTTGATCGTTTCTAGTTATAATTAATATATGAAACAAAACTAGTTGATCCTTTAAGTAATGTTCAAAATATTAATATGAAATATGAGTAGGAATTAATTAATATTAAAGGAAGAATATTATTAAAGAAGATGAATCCTACTATAATTAATATCAAGATGTTAACTAATTGTCATCTTAGCAACACTCCCCAACATTAATATAGAGGAAGAAAATATCATTCTAACTAATGTCGAGATGTTAACTAATTGTCATCTTAGCAACACTCCCCAACATTAATATAGAGATGGTATTAAGGAAAGAACCATTAATTAATATTCAAGGAAAGAAGTTAAGAAAATAACTCACAACTTTAATAATCAACAAGCTTCAAGAGCAACACCAAGAAATGGAAGTTTAGCTCCTCATTTGGCGACTAAACATGCTATAAAAATATAAGAAATGCTATTCTAAACTGAGCTAAGAAGTATATGTGAATTGGTGATTTTATTGTGAATGAAAGGGGTGTATTTATAGGCTTTTGGGAGCTGCAGGGGCTGATACCCGGGGTATATAGGATACCCGACCGGATATCTTAGGAAATTTCCCAGAAAGTCACTTTTCTGGGCATACCCAACCGGGTATGTCGGCATACCCGATCGGGTATGTGACAAATCTTAACGAAATCTTGCTCCCACGATCATTTGTTCCCGGATTTGATTTGGACAATCGAATCAAGCAAATACCCGATCGGGTATAGGCAATACCCGACCGGGTACATGAGTGTTTTTTCCAAATCGAAATCTTTCTTGCCTCCTTGCACTTTCCTTGATCTTTTAAGGTCCAATCTTGATCCCTTGGATGATCTTTGACCTGTTTAGCTCAGAAAAGTCCTAATCTAAACAAATTACAAATAAATATGAAAATAAAGTATTACACCAAAAGTGTGTAATTTCCTCAACTAGAACTAATAAAAACTAGTTAAAAATACAAACATACAATCGAAAATTACATGAATATCAAAAAACGATATCGCCGGAAGCCGAGGGCGTACAAACCATCCTCAAGGGTGCATTCCTTGATCGTCACGTTCTTCTTTCGCCCCTCCGGGATCTTGGGAATCTTCAAGCCATCTTTTTCGAGGGAGACACTTCTCACCCTCTCATGCCGACGGAAACGGTCCCGCAACTCCCTCGGGAAGGGGTTCTCGGTTAGCCTAACATAACACCACCGCTCCCTCCAGCCCTTGTTTGAAGAAGGCGCTTCGGTAAATAGCCTCCACTGGGCGATCTGTTGTAAATTAGCAAAGCCCTTGGCATTTGCATGGCCTCCTCGGCAAAGATTAAAGCTTTGGAAAAACAAGTCCAAGCTAGGTGTCACCTCCCGGGACTGACAGAGGTGAAGAAACCCAGTGATATATGAGTGGCTGTTTGGGGTGAGTTGCCAAGGGACCAAGCCCACAAACCGGAGGTACTCGCGAAGGAAGGGGTGAAGGGGGAACCGAAGGCCCATTGAAACGGAGAGAATATGCACCGCAATGCACCCCTCGGGCGCCCGGAAGAGAACATCTTCGGGACCAGGTTGCACCACGACAACTGAAGGCCCTACACTCAGTTGGGTCACATAGTATTCAGCCCAATCAGCCTTCGACTTACACTCTAGGGTGGCGGTGTTCAGATAGGAGTACCCCTCGGGCATATCGACAGGCTTCCCCACGTCTGCAACACTCCCCTTTTTCTTGGGAAACTTCATCTTCTTCTTGCCCTTCACCGAGGGTGCCGCTCTGAGAGGTTCCAGGCGGAGGGCTCGAGAGGTCACTTCCCCGGTGGCTATGGCCGGAAGGATGGCGATTGTTACCCGTTGGCGCTCCCTCTCCTCCTCCTCGATGGCAGTTTGCATAGCGAGGGCCATCTCCTCGTCGGCGTTAACTTGCTCGAAGTCCTCGGATTCGGCTTTGGGGACCAGATCTTTTTGCACCTCCATGGCGAGGGCAGAATCACCACCGGCCGAGGGCTGTTCGTTTGAAGACTCCACCTCGGAGACGCTTTCTGTTTCAAGCGAGGGCTCCCTCGAGATGTCTTGCGAGTCACTTTGGGACGACATTTTTTTAGGCCTAGAGTACAAGGGTTTCTAAAACCGAAGGCTTCCTAAAGAGCTCTAACAATTAATCTAAGTCCAGAGAGCAGAACTTACTAAAACGGTGAAGAATGGGTGAAGAACTGGCCTTGAAAACGAGGATTGGATCGAAGGAAGATTTCTCTCTCTAGAAAAATTTGGCCAGAGCTTCGCTACAACTGAAATCGCACAAGGAGTGGAGCTCAGGCCATGGGGTATTTATAGGCTCCCCAATCCGGGCTTGGGCTGAAAACTGAGCCTCCGGTTAAAAAAGTCATCATTACATGTCGTCGTTTCACCCAACCGGTGACGCCCGCCCACAGCCAGCCAACGGGTACACGACACGTGGACATCACCTCCAACGGTCATATTCCAACGGTCATATATCCCAACAGCTATACTTCAAGCGGTCACTACGCAGCGTTGCCTTCAGCTGGCACCCCTCAGACAATATTATGCATGCCTTCAGACTCCTTCACCAGGGGGAGCCCTCGAGGTAACAACGGAAAAACCCCTCAAAATGTTGAGAACTAGGGAATCCCCCCAGGGCAACACCTTCAGATCCCCTCATCAGTGGCTAGCCTCCGGCTAAAACACCAGGGAACCCCTCGGCACACAGGGACTATCACTGGCACTCATCAACCACGATCACGCCTTCAGCCTCATTGACTGGGGACTACCCTCGGCAGTCCTCGGGGTGCTCGCTCATGATTATCAACTACGGACGCCTTCGGAGGAATGCTCCCAGCAGACCCTTCGGGATATCAACAAAGCTCCTTCGGCAACTCCGCAGACACGCCCTCAGATCAAGAGTAGCCTTCGGCATCAAGGTTTCACCTTCTCGATTCATCATTGGGGGAATTCGGTGCACTCTTATTCCCTCATTAGGATTTTTTCCCACAGGGTTTTTCCTAATGAGGTTTTTAATGAGGCATCCCTCCAAAATGAAACGAAAAGTGTCAAACTTCGGCCCCGTGCAACAGCAGGCACCACTCTACTCCTTTTCACCACTTTACTAGTGCCTCAAGGAGTGGGGGACTGGATGACCCCTTCGGGAAAATCTCAAAATAAAAACCTCAAAGTGCAAAGTGTCAAAAATCTCCCCAAAACAGCAACCCGATCCCTCAAATCCCAGAATGTGGGGGACTAAGGGACTGCCATTGGCAAAACGTGCAAACGAAGAACTCCCCACAACTTTACAAACTACAACGGAGCCACATCAGAGGACAAACACAATTACTCCTTTTCCCTCAATTACCTTTCGGCAAAAGGAGTGAGGGACTCCTGATGGAGTATATGGCCCCGGGGACCCCCGGCCCACATACTCTTATTACTATAACAAAGGCCCAATGAGCCCAGGAAGCACAGCAGGCACAAATCACAGCGCCCCAAGTGCCAAGCAGCCCACGATGTACACTTGAGTGCCTTCGGCCCCCATGACCGAAGGCTTATAAACTCGCAGAACAGTTGTTTTAGGCAAACGAAGGTACTAGGAGAAAACGGCGAAAACAGTAGCCCTCGTCACCTAGAACCTTCGGCACCTAGAGGTCCTCGGGATGAAGAGCCTTCGGCTAATCATCTACAGCCGAAGGCATCTCCTCGACAGAATCTCCCACCCACATGCGCTGGATCAACGTACCAAGTACAAACATCACATCCAACCACCGCATTTAATGCGGCCACATGCGAGTGCCAGTGTCACCCCGTTGAGGTGACCCCTCGACCACCAGAATGATGACACGTGTCCTTATCTAGCATTTATTGCTGCTATAAATAGCACCAATTTCCCCATTTGTAAACCACGCTCAATATCAATATACACTCTCTCTCTACTTTTGCTCTGACTTCTCTCTAAGTTACTCCAATTTCCCCATTTGCTCTGACTTCTCTCTAGATACCCCGGGTACACTTATCCATCAGCCTTTTAGAACATTGATTACACTATAATGAGAACAAACAACGTACATTTACAATAGTGTTTTAAAATTGACAATAGTGCATCGGTGATACCAAATTAAAACAAAATCCCGTAGTTATAAAAATTGGTACCGTGAAGAGTATAACTATGTTATAAGAATCAGACTCAGGCCTGGTAAGTCATCCCGGAACCCGGTGAACTGGCAATTAATTCGATCCAGTTGTCCTCTAGCACATTAGTAGAGTCAACCAGAATACTGTAAAATTGTCCACCAAACTAGGGGTGGATTCGGTTCGGGCCACCCGGCCCGGCCCGCTACTGTGCGGGCCCGGGACCGGCCCGGTCTGGCGGTCCGGGACCGGGTGTAGACCCGAACCGGTGGGGATGGGCAGGACGGGCTCGGTTCCGGAAAAAGTTGACCCGGCCCGGCCGGGTCGGGCCTGGGTCCGGGTCCAACGGTCATTTTTTAATTTTTTTTTGTTTTGACCAAAATAGCCGTTGGGGGGTGGGCTGGGGACAACCCAAACGGCTATATAGCCGTTGGGTGGGGTGCAGGGGGGTCCGGGGTTTGGGGAGTGGGGGTGGGGTAAAAAAACCTATAAATACTCCTAATCTTAAACATTTTTTCATATCTCTTCTCCAATTCTTCCTAAATCCTATTCTTAACTCTCTACTCTCGTATTCTCCAATATATTATATTTATTATTTATATATCTACTTTATATCAATTATCTACTTATAATTTATAAATACATACATTATAATATTATATTACTTATATTTGTTATCTAATTATATATTACTTATACATTTATTATATCTATTAATATAGTTGGAATTATATCTAATTAATTTGAAGTCATTCTATTACTCCCATCCGAAAGACCGAAAGTCCGAAAGAGGTACGAAATCATTCTATTATTTACACTTGTTTAATTTTGTATTAACGTTACTTGAAAAAAAACTAGTTAATTCTCATAATAGTTAAAGTTAAACTATAATAATTTGATTGTTAGTAAAAAATAGGTTGTACAAAAAACTAGTTGTAATTCTCATTATAGTTAAAGTTAAAGTGTATTAATTTCATTGTTAGTAAAAAAATAGATTGTACACAAAACTAGTTAATTCACTAGTTAATATGATTAAAGTAAACTTTAAAATAGTAATTTGCTATAACTCGAATTAATAGTTAGATTAATAATCAATTACTTGATTACAATTTTTTATTATTTGCTATATTTGACTCTAGTTTAAAAAACTAGTTAATTCTCATTATAGTTAAAGATGGCTGAAAGCGGCCCGTAGAGCTCAAGAAATTGACATCACTCCATCCCAACACTTTATGGATGAATCTACAACCGAGGGTGGTTCTACCTATGCTGGACAGCCGGAGATTTCGATAATTCGATTGAATGATTGATTAGTATTTCATGTTTTAATTTTACCTTCAATTCTCAATTGTAACTTGTAAACTTGTAGTTCATATTTCAAATAAATATACGTTCATTTTTTTATATGTAGCATTTTTTTTTTGAATTCATAAAATTAATTAATTAATTTTACATTATGTAATTTATTCAAGATAAAACATACAAAAAAATTGAAATCAAAATTCAAAAGCCCCAAACGGCTCTATTGAAATTTGAATCAATAGAGGCATAGCCGTTGGGGGTGGGGGTGGGGGTGGGTGGGGGTACAAAAAAAATCTATAAATACTCTTATTTTCTAACATTTTTATACACATCTTCTCCGATCTCTAATCTCCATTCTCCAATCTCCATCTTCATCTCCATCTATTGTAGAATTAATATATCTACCATTTTTAAGATGGAAAGTCAAGATGCCGTTATACGGTATAATTTTGATAAACAGAAGGACCCAAAGACCGGAATGTGGTACGCAACTTGCAAATGGTGCGGGGGGAAATGTAGCATGGGAGTTTCAAGCGGATACGGGATGGCAATGAAGCATATTAAGTCATGTGACAAAACCAAAGGATCGAGAGGTGCGGGAAGTTCCGATTGATTACAATTTACAAAATGTTTGTCTCTTAAAGTTTGTTTTAATTTTCAAATGTAGTTTCTATTTCATTTCAAATAAATGCACTTGAAGTTTGTTTTTAATACTTGTATAAAACTATAAAGTATAAAATATAAATTATATATAAAAAATATACTTTAACCGGCCCGGCCCAGCGGGTGGCCCGACCCGTGACCAGGGCGGGTGGCCCGGCCCGAAACGGACCCGTCCAACCCTCGGGCCGGTCCCGGGTCCATGTGATACAAACCGGCAGCCTGACCGGGCCTAGGTCCGGCCCGGGCCCGACCCGGCCCGACTCCACCTCTACACCAAACCCGAACCCAGCAGTCCAGCACCACCATCAACCGCAAGCACCACTGCCAAGATGAGTCGTCAAACCCCGGCCACCTCCCCAATTATGATAAAAACGGAAGAAATAAACAAGAAAGTAATTTATGTAAATTGTTCCAGCCTCTGAAAGTATAATACTAGTATGGAGTAACATTTATCTTCTGCAGTTTTCTTTGTAAGTTAAAAAATGCATGTCCGTAACATGTAGATATGCTTGAGTAGTTGAGTCTTCACGATTAGTGCTCTTTGCATCTTCCAGATTTATTCATGGCATCTCAGGCAACACATAGTAAAATTCTAGTAAATACTATGCAGCTTGCATGTGGCTGTGTCACACAGCAAGGCAGCAAGCAATAAGACTATAAGAGAAAAGGTCAAGAGTTTCTGCGTTCCATTACCATCAAAACGTACAAATTATTGGGCACCTCTACTCGATTCAAAAAAGTTCTTAGACAGAGAAGTCAAAATGGACAGGCTGTGCATTGCTAACATAGAAGGCTATCAGCATTGGTTCTCTATACAAAGCTTTCTTTTCAATGTGAAAAAAATGACCAATTTACCTTGCATGCCCGTCCCCCTGTCTACAGATGATAAATAGACAGATAGATGGATAGATAGATATAACTATGTTGTTAATGTTGTTGCCATCAGCGAGAGTCCACAAACTCCTCCGTGATAGCTCAGAAAACAGTGGCTAATAGTAATGCATCCTCATAGAAACCACCACCTTATTGGGCGGGTCCATGGGACTACAAAAAGGGGGGGAAACAAAATTGATGATGATTGTGAAACTTGTTCCGTGGACTAGAAGGCCAAAAAACATCTAGACTTGATCTTTTCCATGTCCCGTGATTCTCCCTCTTATCTTGAATTTGCACTTGGAAACGTATGTACTCATCAGGCTAAGAACTCATTCAGCTTCTCTTCCTAATGATCTCTCACCTTTTGAAAGCGGTTATTATATATATCTATATATAGTACTGGCTGGAGATTGTGCAATCATTTCAGAACTTAATTTTAATTGTTACACAGCTTCGAAGAATAGGAGTTGCGGTTGCAGATGCCCTCTTTCACACATGGTGACAACATCAACCCAGCTGCCAATGACCTACCAGAACAGGCAACCATTATTATTTATTAGTTACCTATTATTAATATTATTATTATTATTCCACTCCAGGTCTACAAGTACACAGGGCATATTGAAGACGAAGAAATTTTACCTTCACAGTCTGGTCATCGTACATGATCCATTGTTCATGACTATGACTGTATGCAAAACAGTGATAATGCTGTCCATAGTAGCAGACCTAAAGAGAGACAAGAGCGACCACCGATTAGATCCCTACCCCTTTTGAAAAAATGATTCAAAGCTATTTAAAAAATGATTATCATATTTAATGTAGGATTATAATATCTTCATTTGACCAGTAACAAAAAGCAATTTATCAGAATCAGAAGAGATAGCAGCTGCTAATAAGAAAATGGCTACACACCAGCAGAAAATGATCAACTATATTATTACTATAAGGAGGTTTACCACTGAAACAAGGCAATGTTTGATTTTTGGATCAAGACCACGATAGAGGACACTGATATCTATCTCAGTAGATAAGGCTGCTAATGTACCCTTTATGTCTTCAACACTCTCACAAGTATTCTGCCAGCCCAAAACTGCAAGAAAGAGACCAACATTAAAATCAAATATCACAATAAGCAAAACACTTTTGGCCTTCACTTTTCTTCCCTGTTAGAAGAAATTTTACTCAGATGTCTTCTCAGTGCTGCAACTCTTGAAAATGGTGCACAAAACAGAAGTCAAGCACTACAACTTCCTCCACGAATCTCCGTGGAAAGAATAAAAATGTAAGATAGTCACCAACTCACCAAAAGCACTAGACAGGGTAAACATAGAGTAGATTTATGGAGACCCATATGACTCCATAACATATGGGGTACTGTGGCACCATGATCGCCACCCCATTTTTTAGTGGGCTCTGTTTTAAAAAAATGGGTGGTGGTGATGGTGCCGCAATACCTCATATGCCTCTATAAGGGAGTAATATGGGTCTCTTTAAAAAATTTGGTAAACAGATGAGAGTACCTGTTGTGAAAACATGTGGAGGAGTGGAGAGGAAATGGTGGATGTGGTTATGTTTCCCACATCCACCAGCATCTGGATCACATGCCAACTGGTGGTTCATCTCGACAAGATTCAGCAGCTCATCAAAGGAGTTATCTTGGCACATAACCTGAAAAGGAAACAGATATAGTTTAGTGAAGTAGACCCATAAAAAGCAGTGAACTACTCGTTGGTCCTAGAACAGCTTGTTCAATTCTCTGATTTGTGACCAAACTAAAGGGCATCATTGCAATTATTACATCCAAATAACATGCCTTCATTGTTCGGAGAGCACTTGCATTAATATTGTGAAAGAAAGAGGTATATTTCAGATGTCTAGACTCTAATCCACATTGGTAGCAGTTCATCCGTTCAAAAACATCCATTCCAAAAAGAGAATGTACAATACAAGCACTGTTTGTGCAATCCCATGAATCCAAACAGCTGCTACTTTCTGCTGATTCCGAATCACAAGCACCCAAAACTGATGTAAATGATTGGTGCAGGCAATCAAATATCACACCCAGCACTTCAGAAGCATCATTCATCTGGCCCTGCACGTGAAAGTTGTTTGGATCAGTATTTCGAGGCAGGTGGGGATACAGACAGGCTTAAGATGTAAAACTGTACAACAAATAAATCCAAGACTTATTCCCAAAAGAGTTTGAGGTCGACTAACAGTGACTAATAGTAAATTTGATTTACCTCCTGGAAAAAGTTACTATCAGGATACAGGTTGCTCAAGGCAATCCTCAGTGAATTAGGAGCAATTGCATCTTTTCGTGTTTCTGACGATGATGCCAAACTCAAAGCAGTAAAGATATCATATAAAGAACATATGACGCATGGATCGCCAACATGATTGTGCTCTGGAGAAGATCTCAAGAATTCACCTCGAAATCGTCTTAGATGCCACAGTGACTGAGATTTAACACAAAAGCAAACTTCTCAGTTACAACACTCCAAAGTCACAGTCACACGAAGAAAATCTGAACTAATCACAGATAATTATATGTCCTGTTGTTGCACAATCATGAACTAAGATTAATACATTCTTTACTAAGCACCTGAATAATAACATTTAGGAAGCAATTGTATTCACCAACTTCATTCTTAAGCCCTGTTCCATATACATCAATCCCATTAACAGCAGTTCCAGAAGCAGTATCCTCGTATGGAGCTCCTGTACCAGCCGGCTCAGAAAACATACGGACTGGTGTCCTATAATGAGGTAATGGAAACTTTTGATGCGCATGGAAAGTGTCTGTAAAATTTTGAGATCAACTCTCTAGGGTAAGTCTTCATTCAGAAGTAAAAGATTGAAGTACTATAAAATCTGAGGATGAATAAACTACGGAAAACAGGTTATATAAAAGGGATACTGTACTGTTTTGGAATAACAGTTTAGACAACTGATTGTGAAAAGAGATTCAGTGAAAAAGTGAGTACCATGAAGTTGTTTTGGTTTGAAACATGGGATACACGATACACCAGTTGATTAGAAACGCTTATACAACTCACTCACCACGGCATGTGCAAGGAAATTTTACTAAAACCGTAAATTGAAAAAACTATTGTTTTCTTTCACAACAGCTTTATTAATCAAACCGTACACAGTAGTTAATGTAGATAACGATAACACAGCTAATATTAGTCAACCCCATTTTGGAAGCTACACAGAATTAGTAACTGAAGCTACAAGGCTTGCCAGAAACTAAAACTAAGAAGACAATATAGCCATATAGGCATGTAAACCTATTATGGTATTAAAAAAACTTAACAAACATCAAAACACAGAACACACAGGAGTATGTGACATACCCACTCAGGGAAGAGGCAATGAAAGACACAACCACAAAATATACAACAACAACCAATGAAGAAAGATGAGACAGACAAACATACCAAGGCTTTGTCGTACAGCTGTCTTAAGATCAGCTTGAAACCTTTCTTCGTCATCATCCTCCACTTGCTGTCTCGAAGTCTTTGGGTCAATATCTTCAGAATGCTTTTTTTCTATATTGCGAACAGAAATTGGCTCTCATTAGCACGAAACGATCAAGTGCACATGTCTATTATGTAATCATTATTAATATTTGAAACAGAAGCGTGCATTTATAATTTACCATGTCAGTACTAACCAAAAGTATACTGCTCAATTTTTTGTTGGTAACGCCACAGGCTTAATAACAAAGAAGATAGACCAAATGTGTATTAATCAGCGGTTGGGTTTGGATTTTGTTGAGATCCCAAAGTACCTAGGTTTAGGCTTTTGAGATCCTACTCTTTTTTATTCTTGTATCATTCTTTGAGATGGGTAGAAAGTCTAACTTCAGGTACTTTGATTGTGTTGTTTCTTCCATGAGATTGGAGTAGTTGATGTTGGTTAGATGAACATTCTTTGCAATGAAATTTGTTAACGTCAGAGTTAGAGAAAGTTTGAACTAGTCAAATAACAATAGAATTGATTGCGCAGTCATTATTCCGCAGATCAAGTGAATCTCTTCAAGTCTTCTGTATCGGTTATTAGTTTCAACCAAAACTGAATCATCCCATTAACTATCAAGTGAGGATCTGAAGCCTCCGTAGTGTTGGCACGTGTGGCGTGTGCAGCCAGTTCTCACTGAAGAGTGCTTTGACCTAAGACTTGGGGGTGTTATAAGGCTGCTAATCTGCTATAAGACCTGCTTTATTGTACATATTAGAATGCTAGGCAATGAAGAAATATTTAATAAAGAATATCAGTGTCATAGTCACATGGTTCACGGTACGGTTCGATACGGGGAACGAGGAATGGGAACGCGGTTCGCTAGATCTAGCGTATCCGATTCGGAGGGGCGTAGGTTCATTTCGGTACACGTTTGGTACGATGTACCAAATGTTCGGTACGTTGTACCTAATATTTTGGTACTATAATAAAAATATAAATCTGATTTATAGAATACAGATTTCAACATTGAACAAAAACAGATTTCATAGCATGATTTCATAACATTAAACAAAAGCAAAAACATCAACAGTTATTAGAGTGTAAAATTGATTAATGGGATCAGAAAACTAAGAGTCTAGGAGCCTGGTTCGAAAATCAAAATACGTACTCTGGAAATCTGTGCGACAAAGGGAAGTGAAACGAAACACAAAGTCGCAAACTAAGAGTCGTAGTTTTGAAGCTGTGCGACGAAGGGAAGTGACGGTTGAAATCTGGGAAACTATCTGAAACGACGTTTTGAAGCTTTGCGACCAAGGGAAACGGTGACTTAATTCGCTTCCACCATCGATTGGGATCGATTTCAAGATCGATTAAGAACGACTCTGAAGAGCGATTGGGTACGACTCCAAGACCGTACCGCATATCGTTCAGGCAATCGACCGGATCATTTTCGTACCACGATTCGGTACGGAACGATCGGTACGGAGTTCGCGGTAGTTCTAGTGATTTATGTTTCTATGATCAGTGTTGCAGAGATGCGTATGTTAAGATGGATGTTTGGTAAGACTAGAAAAGATGACGTGCGCAACAAAGAAATTCAAGATAGAGTGGTACAGCGAAGATAGAAAGTAAAGGCAAACCAGTTGCATTGGTTAGTGCTAATGGGAGATTGGATTGGCATCAATAATTGGATAGTGTTATCTTAGGCAACAAGATGACACTGGCTATGAAGAAGAGACCATATGCAAATTGTTAAATTGTCATCAAAATAATAGGGTAAACACCAGTGCTAACCTAGTGAGCCATCCAAAGATCTTGCTTCACCAACTTCAGTATTTTCCCCTCCTGGAGGAACTGCTTGGTTCTTCTCTTCATTATGTTTTATGGAACCCTTTTGGCGCCTACTCCGCCTTCCTGCCTGTCGATCAGAAATTGAAGTTCTCTCCTCAGCAAATCTTCCATTAGAAAATCCTGAACAAGATAAAAAAAATTATAAGATTTATAATGGCATCTTAAAAAAACCAGGCAACTCTCTCGTACAAGTGTAGATTTTAAAGAAGAAAAGCAATACCAGCTGTATGTATATCTGAATCCATGGTGTGTATTGGAAGGGCTGCTGAAGTGCATAGAGAACCATTATTCTGACGCAACGCTTCCTAAAATTATAACCCATCATGACATAATTATTTGAGCTGGCTATATATGCATGTGGCTAGCCATCCTCCAAAAACAAAAAATTTGGAGGTCCTAAATAAAAAGGGCCATAGTTATCATAGTTTAGCAGGGTATGTAAACACACATACACATGTGTATACATGCAACCACACACATATGTATATACATGCACACACACATGTGTGTAGATATGTATATATGTATTTGTGTATGTATGTGTGTACCTGTATATATAGGCCCACAAAAACTTTACCTGAGTATTCCTCTGATGTTTATTGACAACTTGATCTTGCTCCTCGTTGTACTTTAAAACAGTATTATGCATTGCAGTAGCAGGAATCTCCAGATGCGTACTGGAAACCTTTTTATGCTGTTCAGCAAGATGCTTTAGTTTAGCCTCATTTTCAATTCGTCTTTGATACTCCAAAGTTTCTTCAAGCTTTCTTTCCTCAGCTTCAAGCTCAACTCTGCGCCTTTGTTCCTCCTCCTCCTGACTTACAGAGTTGTCGCTATCCACAGTGGCAAGTTCCGACTCTTCCTTGCCTCCTCCATCATGAGCAACATATAGTGAGCTACCAAAGCATAAGAATATTGAGAACATTAAGAAAATATAGACCTTTCTTCGGAGTATTAGCAGTTCACTGTGTGTAAATGTATTTAAAATGTTATGGAGACATACACTTCTTCAGTAGTTTCGGGGTGAAGAGCTTGCAGTCCATTCCCATTAGAACTCTGAAAAGATCACAGGTTACCTATCAATTTTGCTCCTGAAAGTGACTACTTCCATAAAAAGAATAATCAAAAGATAGAATGACACTAAGGTTCAAACCTTTGAATCCTTATTTTTTCTATGTTCCTTAATCTTTTTCTTATCCTTTGACTTTTCATGGGAATGTTTTGCATTATCACTTCCTCCATTAGAGCTTTTCTTGGAATCAAGAGCAAGTTCTGCCAGAAATGCTTCTCTTACAGCATCAGATTTCTCTGTGGCATCTCTCTCAGCTAGATCCTCTAACTGCGCCTGCAGAAAAAATGGTCTGGCCTCATCATTTAGAACAACAGAATCGAAGAGAAAGGAAAAGAATTGAAACTTTCAAGCAGAATGTAATCATTTGCATACCCGCAGATATGACTTCACTTGAGAGACTAAGATCTGCCTGTAATCATAGGCAGATACAGACTCAAGCTGAACTTCCAACTGTTGCATCCCACTAACCACTCGCATGATTCTTGCATCAATTTTGCTCAGCTGCATTAAGGAGAAAGTTAAAATAAAAGAATGCCGAGAGATTGTTAGTGTAACTTGAGGGAAACTGAAATAGCAATGACTAGTTCACAAACCTCAACCGAAACATGTTCCTTTTGTCGTTGTATTGCAACTTCTACACATGAGTCTGCCTGAGCGAGGTAGTCTTTTACCCTCCAATCATCATCATGGCCAGATTCCAAATCACAAAGATGAGATGCAATACCTCCATATGTATCTTCAAATCCAAACTGATTAACATTAAGAGAGTCTGCATCTTTCAGCACACTTGAAATTGCTTCAATCTCAAATCTGTAGTTGGAACTAGTAGCATCATGATGATTTTCCACAAGAACCTCTCGTCGCTTCTTCAAGGCAACATCATAACTTTGGTGGACCAAGTCTATCGTGTGCTCTCTTTTCTTACCTTCTTCTAAACACATATCTTCAACCGCCTGTAAAGCCTCCTCGTAACTTAGATGTTCACATTTTCTCTCGCACAAGCCCTGAAGTTCGTAAAATTCCTTCTCAAGTAATTTTACAATTTCCATGGCCTGTTGGGTTTTCTCTTCTCTTGTGCGCGTCCAGGATGTCAACTGCTCAGCACTAGATCTACCCATAAAAATCCATGATAACAATTCATCAGAATCACATAAATCCCCATTATCAATTCGGATGTTAGAAGAAATTGCTGCAGAGTTGAGATCAGTGAGAGCTCCATCATGAAACGCACTGGGACTAAGCCTGCATGCCTTGAAATACTCATCAAACAACAAACAAGAACCATCGTCACTCAAAGTTATGTTCACCACATCATCAACTCCTCGACTATTACTACTAGTATCAACTATAACAGTACTTCTCTCAGGATACCTACCGAGGCCACTAGAATGGGAAAGTTCCTGAAGATATTTCAATATTTTCTTAAGTTCCTGAGCACCTAAGAAGCAAATACACAAAGGAGACTGACGAATATTGTGGTTGAACAGCTGAGATCCATAACCAAGACTCTGCAGCTCCTCTAATGCAAAATGTATAACCTTGCTCAGATGACTAGAACCAAGGTATTTGTTTTTAATCAGTACTTGAAATACAGAATGTATCCTTTCAAGAAGCTTCTCCCGCTCTGGATCATCAGCTACTGGCCAGCTTTCAGAGGAGGCAAATATTTTGGCGACTTCATTGCCATCATAGTCCATCCAATTATCTGTGATCTTATCATATCCTTTACTATCAACTGTACTTATTCGGCATCCATTCCCAAATGTCTTCTTGCTTGGTGAGCAATTCCATTCGTACCAATTATTGCAATTGGAGTTTGAAATGCCATCCTTAGACTCATCAAGACCATTCCCCCCATATGTGTTTTCTAGAAAACCATGCACTCGAGATTTTAACTGTTTTTCAACCATTGTTGCTACAGCATTAATATCTAACGGTTTCCAAGAACAGTTGAGAAGCAACTCAGCCCACTCATCTTCCACATTTTGAGGCAGCACTGACTGCAGCTTGGGAGACAAACTGCACATGTGCTCATTCATGACGTGCTGAATGTGCGACTCTGAGTCAACAAATCTTTCCTCACAGTGGCAACATGTCCAACATGTCCATGATTTCTTAGCTTCAACAAACAACAGAACTTCAGATAACACTTCATTTGCCAATCGATCCTTCAACAAGCGAAAATGGGATTTAAGCTCCACAATTTTCACCCGGAGCAACTTTTCTTTCATATCCTTACTCATTGAATTCCAATAGGAGCACACTGAGTCCCTTCTCTCCATGGAAGACACACTCTTCCTCACATTTCCACCTTTCCGTCTCTCATTTCCTCTCTGTACTGGTCCAGTCGGTGATTCCAAACTCCTGTCCCCATCATTTAATTTTGTGGTTGATTCTGATTTCTGCTGCATTAGTCTTGCAGCAGCCACTCGAACCTCAATCTCTTTCCTTCTCTCCTCAGGCGTCTTAGTAGCCTTCTTAATTTCATTGGGCTTTTTTGCCTGTACTATTCTTAATTCCATTGGATCCTCAGTCATCCTCCTAATCGGTATCAACCGGAACTTCTCATCACCCGCTCCAAAATTTTTCACCCAGGTTGAAATAGATGCAATGTTACACCTCTGAATCAATGTCCTAAGTTCCTGTTGCACATGAGATATCCTAGCCTCAGCAGTGGTCACCTTCTGTTGGCTCTCCTGTAAGCTCTCCTTTGCAGGATCAACTGGGTTTTCAATTGCCAGTGCCCTCTCACATTCCTGGACAACCTCCTCATACCCCTTGCTCTCGTTTGCAGCCTCAAACAACAAGTTGGAATAGAAATGTGCAAACTCAATTGAATTAGGGGCAAGCGTGACTGCCTTTCTAGCACTGTCCAATGCATTCTTCAAATGCCTGTTCTTCACATTGGGGTCATCAATAATGGATGCCACTTTCACACAAACAGTACCTTGGACCCGGTGAATCAAAGCCAAGTTTGTTGGGTTATCATGCTTCGCACCCAAGTCCCTCATCAACCTTAGGGCTTTGGTGTGATTCCCTCTTCGCAGGGAGGTCAGTGCTCGCTCGCATTCAAGCTTGATATTAGCATAAGAGGACGAAGCATTTGTCTCTGATTCAATTACCCCCGTGTCATTCCGAATCAAGGAATTCTCAGTGACGGAATCGAGATTGTGGTCCAATTCCAGCGACTCTGGAAGGGCCGCCCCATCGACAGCCGCGGAGGAAGCCTCCAGCTGCGCAACTGAGGGTTTGGAGCGAGGACCGATCGGCCGCTTCTTGTGCCCCATCAATTTCCCCTATACGAATTCACGGAAAGGCATATACGCATCTACCTCTTTTATGCAATTAATTAATAAACACGAAACTTTGTGCTTATTATGTCTCTGATGAACTGACTGACTACTCACTGTGAATGAAGAAGGAGAACAGATGGACGCCAGGAAGAGGTCGGAATCGATCGACTGCCCATCACCAGGAGGCTGGATTCATACACATACATACAAGTATATATAGATGCTTACGTAGAGGGGGGTTAAGAAGGCAGTGAGAACCGGGGAAGAGGTGTTGTTTGGTGCATGTGTAGAGCACTGCTGAACCTGTAATCCTGTGCACAGTGAGGAGAAAGACGAGTGACTTTGATCCGTGGACGAGGACAAAACAGGTGATTAATACTACATTACGTATTAATAGTACTTTATTAGGTATGATGAGCATATTGCTTTTGGGTTTAGGTTTGTATAGGTTGCGATTCAGTCAGGTTTGGAACTCAATAAGAAACATTTTAATATAATTTTCATATTTTTAAATAATTTGTATTAAAAATATTATTTGTTCAACTTGATTGTCATTATCCAAGAAAAGTTAATATGGCGAATCTTTTCGAGACGAAAGAATGCTATTTTTCGGTTTGGTTCGTCTGATCTAGTTCAGTTTGGTTCGGTTTGAATTTGTTGTTTTTTAATAACATATGAAGGATTTATTGAAAATCTTTAGTTCGGTTCAGTTTTATTCAGTTTTCTCGATTTTGATTCGATGTTGTTTAATACGGATTGGAAGAAATATAACCAAACTCAAACTGAATTGCATATGGTTCGGTTCCGATTCGGTTTGATTCGATTAAGCCAAACTGAATTGCATATGGTTCGGTTCCGGTTCGGTTTGATTCGATTAAGCCAAACTGAAATGTCCACCCCTAATATTAGGCCAATTCCGATTGACACATTTTGAACACATTTTTATACATGTCCTTTATTTTGTCTATATATGAAGTATTACAGAGTATTATATTATTGTTGAGATTTATTCCTCTCGGTCCAAGGGCGCAATACTTTCCCTTGGGCTTTCGTTGGATTTTTATGGGATGGTTGTATTTTAGATGGTCATCTAGATAGCAATGAGGCACAAACAGTAGCAAGAAAGAGTGAAGGTAAAGTGTGCCAAGTTCTATTGATGACTTAGAACGATTACAGCACACTCTTAACGAGCCCGAACCTCGATCCTCTATACTAAGGTGGAGGAATACATAAGAAGTAGATAGAGAAGCTAATGCTATTGAATACAAGTTGTCAACTTCCTACAATGAAATAAATGTTATTATTTATACCACCACGTATGGTGGTAGATGGTGGTGGTGACGTGGCGAGCACCTAGTGGCTAGCACCCAACCATAGAATGTTCCATATGTGGTGCATTAAATACACTTTCCGTCAAATCCTTGTTTTCCTATCAATTATTAGCGGTCTAGGCAATTTGCTCAGGGTAGCGTCGTGCGGGTCTGGGACCTTCACAAGCTTTCTGAATTCGTTTACCCGCAGGGCTATTGGGCCTACCTCGTGCTGGGCCAATTACCCCAACAATTATGTACAAACAACTTTCATAATTTCGACAATTTTTAAATCAATTGTTTGTGCATACAAGTAAGATAGAGGTGTGCACAAAAACGTGTACTAAAGCAATATTCCTTAATATTAAGACCTTATTAAAAAATGATACGTCCTCTGTCATAGTTTAAGATTCTCATTGAAAAGTAACACAATTATTTAGTCAATAACTAAGGTAGTTTTGAATACATTTTAAAAAGTAGTTTTGATGGTATATGACATGAAGGTCATTGATGATAGTGGTGATGCTATAGGCGCATTATTTTAAATATTTGATGATTAATTCATCGCTTAAGGTGCAAATTATTTCTTGGAATAGAAATGAGAAGTTTTAATTTGAACGTAAAAAAAAAACAAGTGAGAGGTTTAGGTTGGACAGAGGAAGCAATCCATTTAATAATATAAGTCTAGTTTGTTTAAGATATTTCTAGTTGCTCTAGTTTAATATTTTATATTAATTCATATTAATATTCCTAGCAATACAATAAAACATTGATTTGTTTTAAGGAGTTGCATGTGATTCTACTATAGAGTCATATAGACTAGACGAGCACCACCATATACTATTTTATTGGAGCTCCACAAAAGTCATATATAGCTCTTTAAAATTTTTTGCATGGATCCAAGAACAAAATCTTTCATTAGAGACATTAATTTCAAGGAACACTACAACTAAAATGGCCTTTCGTAACACTTGAAAAATGTTACAGTAGATAGTTAAAGTGTTACAATAGGCTAAAGCAACATTTTTGGGTGTGTTACTTCATGTCTTGTTGCATAAAGTCATATGCAGCACTTTTAATGATGTTATGCAACATTGACTAAAACTGTTACATTAGTATAACAAATGAAACACTATTCTGCAACGTTGTAATCCACATCTTATGCAACACTTTTTAGAATAAAATGCAACACTAAAAGGGTGACTTTAGGCAACACTTTCTAATATTTACGTAACATATATATCATTTTCTTTTGCAACATTAATATAAATATATAATTATGTAACATTTACGGATGTACTTTACGCAACATTTTTTTGAAAGCTAGCAACAATTTTGAAGATTTATAAGCAACACTATTTTAAAAACTATGTAACATTTGCATTTTCATTATTATTATATCAAACCTTTCTTACCAATGCTAAGATGATTTAGAGTCACAATTTCATTTATTATGAAACATGCATATAATAACACTTTTTAATATAATAATAAGTGTATTGAAATAATTAATAATGTGAAATATATATCGAACGCATACAATGTACACCTCTTATTTAAACTACTAGAGCTAGAAAATGAACTTTTTAATCCCACAATAGCATATTGATCATACAAAGTAATTGATTTCTTGATAAGTTTATGCTAGCTAATATCTCATCCACCAATATAATTTCCTTGTCTTCAATCGTGATCACGTTGTTCTCGCTTTGTCCATATAACTAGATTTGTCCATGCTAAGGAAACAAATTAAACTTCACTCGGATACATATAACTTGGTCAGTGCATCATATATCCTAGGACCGTCAACTTTTCAATGTAAATCATGTCATGATTGTCTCGTGTGATCCTGCACATTCCATATACAACCCTTAGATTAAGGGCCTGTTTAGCAAGGTTGACTAAAATTCCTCACTCTGTTAAACAAGACGTCAAAAGCGACTTCTTATATTTACTTCGTAAAAAAACACAATAAGCAAAATAAAACAACCAAACTCGAAAAAGGAGCCCAAGACACCAACAGTTGTTTGACTTATTGGTAGCAATGCAAATTTGAAAATACATAAAATAATTATTCACAAACTTAAGTCGTTTATAATTTCATACATAAGGACAAGGAAAATAAGAATAATGGTTTATATGAACAAAAAAGTAACATGGTTTTAGCGTCTACCAAATATAAAGAATAAATATAGACAACTAGATAAATAAATTTAAAACACAGGAATGCAAAGTGACAGTTGCTTACAGATGAAAATTGATACAAAAAAAGTAAATTGATCTACTGGAAATATAATAGCACTGCATCATCATACTTGATCGATATAATCCTGCAATAGAAACGTTTTAGCAACACTTTAAAGCATATTAAATATTTTATATACTACTTTTTAGAAGAGAGAAGAAAAGGTAGAAGCGTAAAACTGGCTACATACTAAAGCAAAAAGCAGTAGCACCGTGGTCATATCATTCTATCAAATAGATAGAAAGCATTGTAACTACATAAGATGGTCAAAACTAAGTAATCAAGAAGTAGTACATGAAGTGCCTGCAAAATTGTGAAAATGCATCAAAAGTGTACATAAACAATAACAGATTTTTATCATACTAGAGTAGAGAGATCGCAATGAACAAATAGTGGAGAGACAAAAGCATAAAGGGGAATGTTAAGAAGAGGAAGAGAAGATAAATAACTTATTTGATGAGTGAAAGAAAATTATAATGGCAAAAAAAGAATGGTTTGATTAAAACGGTGTAGATTTTTACCTTCAACTTATTTTTATTCTTGGATGGAGTCTAGCTAGTTCGTTAAAATGATATCAACTGCACATAGTTAACATTTGAACTAAATATTTAGCATTGTAATGCGTTTTCCTTTTTATTAATTTTTCGTTTGTTAACTACTATAAGTTCTTCATTAAATATTATATTGATATTAATAATAATGAATCATTTATTTCAAATATACTTCACTTCTGTAAGGATATAGATTAAAATCTGGAATCACTGCGAAAAGTTTAGTAACAAACAGTAAAAAAACATGATATCATTCATAATAGAAGAAAAACACAACTATAAGTTTTCCACTTACATAGGGTTTTCATAACTAGTGGATCCTTAACACTTGAAAAAATTCCACTTTTGGTCCCAGAACTATTATGTCACTTCCACATTATGTACGATACTTCCGATTTCGCCACATCTTATCCCATCGTTTTCTCCCGTTACCATTCCTCGTCCTTCCGGCGATAATTCCGACGGGGTTACCGGTTTTCGCTTTTAATGAAGGTCATTTTAGTAAAATCAAGTCCCTTTTAAACAGCTAACTATCACCTAAGCCTCTCTCCTTCTACTATACACTCTGTAATTTCCATTTCCCCTTCAACGGGTGTGAGGAGCCCTAGAACATAATCTAAGGATGATAACACGATTTACTGAAGTTCCAACAATTGGAATGGGGCGAAGAGGACATGGAGAAGGGACGAGTGTGGAAGACAACCAGAAAGATAAGAAATTTCTCTGACCTAATTTGGGTAAGAAATTTTGTGAAGTTGCGTATGAATGATGTGGGTAGAAAATTAGGTGAAGTGGTAAAGAGAAACACAAAAGGTTTTTTATGCTGTTGGAGAAGGTATGGTAGGGTTATCTGTAGTGAGATTCTGTTTTCCCTTTATCTTTTTGGATTTGACAAATGGGACCAGATTATTTTTCCTTTTTAACTTTATCTAATGGTATGTGGAATGGTTTGTGTGTAGTGTACTTTGAAAAATTGTATTTTTGATGTTTGTATTGTGTATGTATTTATTATGTGGCTGTGTGTACCACTTTGAATGATTGACCTACCACATTGAATGCCTTTTTTTAAACAGCCCTATGTGAGACTACATTTAGTCTCAAGCTGTTGTGTGGAGGAAAAGTCCATGCCACTACCAGACCTACTTACAGGGGAGGCACTACTCATCTGTTTCGTGATCTAGATGTGGATGAGTTTGGTCTAATTGTCCTGAAAGAGAAAATACAAGAACTTGGTTGCACTGATAAGGTAAGAAGGGTGTTTTCCTATTTAGATTCTTCATTAGAAGAATTGAAAGGTGACTCAAAGATTTGGGTCTGTGTGAATAATGGAAATGCGGGTAGAGTTGTGGAGATTTGGGTTGAGTCAGAAGAAGGAAATTTCTTAGAAGAAGAGGATGAAGGTGGAGATGGTGATGATGACTTCTCTGGCAGTGATTGTGCTTACAGTGAGGAGTTAGAAGATTTTTCTGGGGATGATGAAGATTCAGATCTAGGGGACTTTGTTTCTAAAGATGATAGTGATTTTTCCAATAACATTGATCCAACAGCTGAGTATGGAGGGCTGCACACCAACACTGAACAAGAAAACATAGAAAACCATCCATCATTGGTAGATCCTAAACCAAACTTTGAAGATGATGCTTCCATTCATGGTCCTGATTCTAATGGTGATAAGTGGAGTGATTTATGTGCCCGGACTGATATGCAAAATCCTACCTTCAAGCCGGGACTGACCTTTGCTACCAAGAAAGAATTTAAAGAAGCATTTGAGAATCATGCTTTTAAGACAGGTAAGGACCTAAAGTTTTCAAAAAGTGATAAGAAAAGAGTTGTTGTCAAATGCAAGCACTCAGACTGTCCATGGAGAATTAACCTCAGAAAGGTAGCAAATTCCCACTCTTGGAGGATACTACAGTATCACAGAACACATGAAGGGTGCTCTTGGGTGTATCACAATAAAATGGTTAACTCAACAAAGGTTGCTAAGAGGTGGTTAAAGGAGATCAAAAGTCACTCCAACTGGAAGAACAAAGAGTTCAGGCAAAAGGTACGTACTGATGAAAGGTTTCATGTGACTGAAAGGCAGGCTTATAGAGCAATGAGCAAGGCTAAAAGGTTGCTTAGAGGTGAAGAAGATGACTACTTCAAAAAAATGTGGTGTTATGTGGCTGAAATAAGGATGAGCAATCCAATGAGCACATGTGTTGTTAAATTAAGTGAAAACATAGAGCTGGATGGCCAATAGAGATTCTTAAGGATGTACATGTGTTGGGAAGCATCTCGAGAAGGCTTTAAAAGTTGTAGACCAGTACTAGGTGTTGATGGCACTCATCTGAAAACCATGACAGGGGGCAGTTATTAGCGGCAGTTGGGGTTGATGCAAACAATAGCATATTTCCATTAGCATATGCTATTGTTGAGGGGGAAACAAAGGAGTCTTGGTCCAGGTTTTTGAATCTAATAAGAAGAGATGTTGATATCACAGAAGATAATGAACATCTATTCACATTCATGTCTGACAAGCAAAAAGGTCTGATTCAAGCTGTGACTGAGTTGTTTCCAAAGGTTGAACATAGGTTCTGTGTAAGACATTTGCATGGGAACATGAAGGTGGCTGGGTTTCATGGTAAAGCAATCAAAGACAGTCTATGGGAATGTGCTAGAGCTTGTATTGTCAATTCATTTAAGGCTGCTCTTACAAAGGTAAAGGAAATAGATCAAAAAGCTTTTGAGTGGCTGGTAGATAAAAATCCAAGGGAATGGTCAAAGTCTCATTTCTCCAAACACTCCAAAACTGATATGCTCACAAACAACATATGTGAGTGTTTCAATGGTGTGATATTAGATGCAAGACACATTTACCATTAGGGAAAAAGCAAAGAAATGGACCTCCAATGTATGCCCCAGAATGGTAAAAAAGATACAAGAAATTGAGAAGTTTGCTGCAGGTTTGATAGGTTATCAGTGTGGAGATAATGAGTTTGAGATTACTGGGGTGAGTGGTACCCAACATGCTGTAGATTTCGAGAAAAAAGTTGCACATGCAGGGTGTGGGACCTAACTGGCATCCCATGCAAGCATGCTATATGTGCTATTTGGCTGAAGTTTGGAAAAGGGTCAGTAGATGATTATGTGCACCCATGTTACACAAGGGAAGTTTACCTGAAGATATATGCTGGGTCAATAAAACCAATGGCAGGGCCTGATGAGTGGCCTCTTTGTGAAAGAAGAGCACCTCTTCCACCTCTGTATTCAGCCAGACCTGGAAGACCACGAAAGCTTAGGAGGAAATCAGCTGTTGATGCATTGCTGAGTACAGATGAAGTGAAAGTGTCAAGAACACACTTTAAGATGCATTGCTCAAATTGTAAGAAAGAAGGGCATAATGTTAGGAGGTGTCCGGATGATCCTAAGAACAAAGAAAAGCTGGTAAACACATATTGCACTCATTTTGATTATTCTCTTATTCATACACTCTTATGTATAACCACATCTTCTTCTTATTTTTTGTATAATCAGTTGCAACCTAGGAAAAGAAAAAGAAAATCCACAACCAAGCACGTTGTGGGTACCAAACATGGTGATGGAGATGTTGGAACACCTATGGTTGATGGAGTAGGTACTGTGGATGGATCTGCTACGGTTGATGGAGAACCAACAGTTGAAGCACAAGTTGATGGAGACTCTGCAACAGTTGGAGCATCTGTGCTTGATGGAGAAGCTACAGTTGAAGACCTATATGAGGACAACTTGGTGGATGTTACTTTGGACTTTGCAGTGTCTCCTTCTATGGAAACTGAATTTCCTATGGTTGTTTCAATGGAGGACACATCAATGTTTAGTCAAGACACTGAGCAAGGCATTTATGAACACAAAGAATGTGAAAAAGAGAATGAGGGGGAAATGGAGAACACACTGAGGAAACTGATGATGACTGCAGTAAGGAGATAGAGGTGAGAAATCCTCATGGGGTCAGGATTAGCTATGGACCACCCCCTGATTCAAAGACCTCAAAAGGTCAGAAGTCAGAACTAAAAAGAACCAAGCCTCAGAAGTTGGACATTAAGAAGAGATCAACCTATAGCACGAGATCCAAAAGCTCTTTCAAGTCTATCTTTTTTGGGAATGATGCACACCCAATAGACCTGGAGTAGTTTAATATAATATGTAATATGTTTTGTGTAATATGTAAGTTTAAAACAACCCATCTGTATTAAACATCTTATCTGGTTGTCTTTTGTACTGAGGATGCCATACTCAGCCTTTTGTACTATGTAATATGAAACATCTTATCTGTCTTTTATTGAGGATGTTATACCCAACTTGTTCTGTTTGTAATCAGGTTCTATGTATTCAGTTTGTGTTGATGTTGTTGTTATGGGTTGTTATGGTTTTTCTTCATGTTGTTATGCTTTAGGTAGTATGTTTTGTTGTGCTTTAGGTTATAAAAAGAGACCTGTGTTTTCAGCAGCTTGGTTTTCAGTTTGTGTTCATGGTGATTCTTAGTTTACCTATGTGTTAAGATTGTAAACTACCAACACCTTATCAGAACATGTAAACATAATAAAGTCACTTGCAAATCAGTTTGAAGTAACAATCAACTGTTGCTTAATACATCAGAAAAGTCACATTAAGATCACAACATACAAGACAAACTATTACATATATGCGTACATGGATACAAAAACAACAATTGTTACAAAACACACAATCTGAATGAATTTAGTTTTTTTTCTCTTCATTTTGTATTTCTTCTTTTCATTTGCTTGTAACTCTTCCACCTTCAAATGCAATATCTGCATTTGGTCTTCATAGCCATTCAATTTTTTCAGCAACCCAGGAATAATTTTTGGTGACCTCTTGCACATTGGAGGGTCAAACCAATTCATGAAGCCACGCCCCTGACATCTCTGCGAATTGAGGTTTCCGGTTAACAAGTTGCTCAAATAACAAAAAACAAGCATTGTTCAAAGAAATTCACCTCACTTCCCACACATTTCCAAAACCTTCTCCCACAGTTATCATGTTTCCATGTGGTCAAAAGCTTCATTTCAAGCCCACGGTGAATGCTTAACCGGAATCCATTCTCCATATTCATACTGACCTATTGATTTTGAAGAAGAAGAATAACTGGTAGACATGCATTTTGGGTTGTTTGTGCTTCACCGGTGAGAAGAACGATAGGGTAGAACGAAGGAGTTGATGGTTGAGGGTATCCGATTTAGGGTTCAAAGGAGAGGTAGAAGATGATGGTAGAATAGCTATGTACGAAGGATTTAAGGACATGCGTTGGACAGGAATAAGTGGAAAAGGAACTTGATTTTACTAAAATGACCTTCATTAAAAGCAAAAACCGGTAACCCCGTCGGACTTATCGCCGGAAGGAGGAGGAATGGTAACGGGAGAAAACAATGGGATAAGATGTGGCGAAATCGAAAGTATGGTACAAAATGTGGAAGTGACATAATAGTTCCGAGACCAAAAGTGGAATTTTTTCTTAACACTTTCATAGATGAGAAGTCTCATTATTTGGTCATGTGCACTTACTGATAGCAGCAAGCAGAGCATACAGAGGGATGCATGGTGTCAATATATGGTCTGCTTTTTTTTACAAAGAAAGAAAACCGAGCCAAAATAAAACCATATGGGGGGTTGGGCCTGACCCATATAATACAATTAAAGACAGGTAAAAACATTATGGAAGAAATCTAAAAAATGAAAAGCCCAAGTTTATCTGCTAGCAGTGCTTTACGGGTTGAGCCTGGGAGTTCAGGTCAATACATGATCTGCAAATTCAGCAATTGAACACTTCCTTATATAGATGAAACTACACAAACCATTCTTGAAAGAAAAAAACACATAAGATAAAACACACACAACTCCAACTTCTAATTTTATGTGCCTAAAGGTAGGCCCCAAAGCGAAATATGCTAAACGGAGACATTTAAAACTATTCTTAACTGCACCAACAAACATCACAACAACAAGAACGACTTTATATATATCTCATGGTTACCACTAAACTTTAATGTTCAAATCTTAAGAATGATGTCACGCCCCGGACCTACCCGGACACGTCAACAACCCGCCGTACAGTACGAATAGTCAACCGCAGTCCGACTCATCCATACTATACAAGGCATCTTGAATACCATTCACACATAGTACATCCATAAACAAACATAATGTAAAATAAACATTTATAGCAGCGGAAACATTTAACACAAGTGTTTATGCCACACCTTGGCAAACATGGGCATACAAGCCCCCAAATAATTATTTCAAGAAACAATATCCATGAGCATTATTTAAATTGTTTTCAAAACAGAAACGGAAGAAGCACGAACCACGTCTTCTCCCTTTGATCTTCCCGAAGCAACGGGCGGTGGCAGCAACCTTCAAGTTCTACCTGAAACTGTGAGGTGGCCTCCCCCGTGAAGGGGAGGTCAGTACTTGGAAATATTTGACAAGTACAATAGCAACTATACTAAGTATAATTGATGTTTTAATTTCTAAGACCCTCAACTCAGGGTGCTATTATATTATAGACCATAACCCTCGGTTACCCCTTTTCTTCTTTTAACTGTACTTACTTTATATAGAGTCAAGTAGTCGGCCCGTGGGCCCATATTCATTTAGAATTCATCATTTCCATTCCCCCATGACCGCAAGTCACGATAACCCCGTGGGGTCCCATCGAGCCCCAATTGTATAGCATGGGCTCGGCCCAACGACATCTCTATACAATCCTCTAACTCAATATAACATATCAAATTTGTATGGGAAGGGCTCGGCCCAACTACGTTTCCATACCAACCATAACTTCGTGGCAAGGGCTCGACCCAATTACGTTTCCACGGAGATCACATATACATGGCAAGGGCTCGGCCCAACTACGTTTCCATGCTAATCATATTACATGGCATGGGTTCGGCCCAACTACATTTCCATGTCATCCTAGAGTCCAACTCTAATTATTTTCATAATCAAATTCTCAAGCAAATCCTATGCCTAGAATCAATTTCCGTAGGTAGCCTTTAGGCCTACCCCTATCACACCTTAGTGTTCATACAATTCAACCTTAAAGTATCTCTTGAGACTACTTAAGGCATATCCATTCACAATCCCACCTCTTAGGATTTGTTTTATCATTTATTTATATTAATTCCCGACTAGTATTTTGATACTAATTGGATAATCTTAGAACATGCCAAGTTCCTATTTTTCAATTGACTTTTCATTTCAATTGATTTCCCAACACAAGTATAGTTTGATCTCAATATCAAAAATATCACTTTACTCCGTTCATGAATTTCATACATGGCGTAAAGTATATTTTATCACAATGTCATCATAGTAATTCCATTAATATGACGTTCCATTTATTTCACATAATCATATACAATTATTCTAAATTTGTATATCATGCTTCACTTACTCATATCAATATCATTTTCATTTAGACATTATTAATCATTAATAATCCATGAAAATCCCATCTAATTACTTGAGGCAATCTTATGAAATTAACTCACTAATTATAAGCAATATAGTCAGCCATCCTCACCTTATGAAGTGCTGAAATAGTTGCCTTTGCTAAGCTCCTCGATCAATCCCCGTTCTAGGCCGATTGAAAGTGAAAACTGGGTTTCTGGGCAAAAGCCGGGCGGCTTTCACGAAAGCCGGGCGGCTTTCGTGGTCTGCAACTACGACTAGCTCCTTTGAAGTGGCGGTTTCCGGCGATTTCGACTCCTATCGATTCACCAACTCTTCTAAGTTAATTAACACCACTTTATATCGGTATTCTACACTTTTAAACGTATAGAACTCATGGTTTAATCCACCATATGATTTCTTGAAAATCATACAATAATAAAACTAGTTAAAGATTGTTTATTGAGTTCTTACCTCAAAAACAACCCTCTTCTCTTTGGATTCTCTTCCTTGCTGCTTGGACTATGAGAGGAGACTTCCCTAGAGCTTCTCTCTCTGTCTTGGTCGAGTGGGTGGTTCAAGGAAATGCTAGGATGAGTCATTATCACCATCCACCTAAGTCAACCCATAAAAACAAGGGAGTAGGGTAATGGTGGGTATGAGTTTTGTCTCTTGGAGACTTCCCACCTACTAGGTACACCCCCCCCCCCCCCAGCTGCTTCCTTGTCATTTGCAGCACATTGGGTCGTGGGGTGGCCCCCACTTATGTGGGAGGTCATCCCATTATATCCCGGTGTGTATAATTGGCCCCGAAAGTTGTATTTTTCGGACTACTTTAGTCATATTTTATTTTATTGGGCCGGATAAAATATATCACGCGTTCCCAACAGTTTTGGGCCTTTAGAATAGATGTACAATCCCCAACATTAATTTAGGAGTCTCCGAAACTCATTTCGGGCTGTTATCCGCTAAATTACCGATACCGGTAATTGGGCCCCGTTTGACCAACCGGTCAACTCCATGCCTTTCTTATGGCCCAAATAAAATATCCACCTTTATGTAGATGTCATCTAGACCAAGATGAATATAATATGTGGTTCGGGAATTATCGGGCGGTCCCCGTTCCCGCTGTGGGCCCCACATGCAATTTACTATTCGCGTAAAAGAAATAATAACATTTAACCATTACGTAAATTCATAAATCATCTTTCAAGGTTTATTACATATTTTACTAAAAGTAAATATGCTCGGGGTCGGTGTTACAAGTTCACCCCCCCTTAACGGGAATTTCGTCCCCGAAATTCACAATGCTCATTCAAACAAAAAAGCGTATTGCTCTTTCATCGAAGCTTCCGTCTCCCAAGTTTCCTCCTCAACTCGGTCACTTTTCCAGAGGATTTTAACCATTGGAACTTTCTTGCTTCTCAATTTCTTGACTTGCCTGTCAAGTATCTTCACCGGTTTCACGACATAATTCAAGTCTTCCCGGATCTCCACGGGTGGTTTTTCTAATACATGAGATGGATCCGGAATATACTTCTTAAGCATAGACACATGGAATACATTATGTATTTTCTCCAATTCTGGAGTCAACTGTAATCGGTATGTTACGGCCCCAATTCTATCAAGAATTACAAATGGCCCTATGTAGCGTGGGTTAAGTTTCCCTCGGCTCTGAAATCGGATGATTCCTTTCCAAGGTGAAACTTTCAAAAATACCTCATCTCCAACCTTAAACTCTAAGGCTCTTCGGCGCTTATCGGCGTAGCTCTTCTGTCTATCCTGTGCCGCCTTAAGTCTGTCACGAATCATCTTCTCCTTTGACTTGGTTATTTTCACCAGTTCCGTGCTCTCGAGTTTGGCCATGCCAACCTCATCCCAACACAAAGGTGTACGACATCTCCTCCCATACAATGCCTCGTATGGAGGCATGTCTATACTCGCCTGATAACTGTTGTTATAGGCAAACTCCACAAGTGCCAAATGGTTGTCCCAACTCCCTTGGAACTCCAATGCACAAGCTCTCAGCATATCCTCTAATATCTGTATAACCCGCTCGGATTGCCCATCCGTTTGTGGATGAAAAGCTGTACTGAATTTCAGTTTTGTCCCCATAGATTCTTGGAACTTCGGCCAAAATCGTGATGTGAATCGCGGATTTCTATCGGATACAATGGTTATAGGAACTCCATGTAGCCTCACGATCTCATCCACATACAACTTGGCTAACCTTTCCAATGCATAGGTGGTGTTGATAGGTAAAAAGTGCGCACTCTTCGTGAGCCTATCAACCACAACCCATACGGCGTCATAGTTCTTAATCGTCCGTGGCAGCCCTACCACGAAATCCATAGTCACGTGTTCTCATTTCCATTCAGGAATGGATAATGGCTATAACAACCCAGCTGGATGCTGATGCTCTGCCTTAACTTGCTGACAAGTAAGACACATACTGATGTATTCAGCTATTTCTCTCTTCATACCCGACCACCAGTAACTTTCTTTCAAATCCCGGTACATTTTCGTGCCTCCCGGATGCATGGCATATGCTGATGAATGGGCCTCCTCTAAGATGGACTTTCGGAGCCCATCATCCAACGGCACACACACTCGGTCACAAAATAATAAGAGACCATCGTCTCTTTCCCTGAAATCCTCAACCGGTCCCGCTAGCATGCGTTCCCGGACCTTCATGAGCTCTTCATCAGTTTCTTGACCCTTCTTGATCTCATCAAGTAATGTAGGTCTCACCTCGAATCTAGCTAACAAAGCACCGTCACTAGATACCTCCAATCGGGCTCTCAATGCCCTCAAACTAGTCAACAATGCCCCAGACGAATTCTTTCGGCTCAGGGCATCCGCTACCACGTTGGCTTTACCGGGGTGGTACTCGATAACTAGATGGTAGTCTTTTATCAACTCCATCCACCGTCTCTGTCTCATGTTTAACTCTTTCTGAGTAAACACGTATTTCAGGCTTTTGTGGTCAGTGTATATATGACATGTTTCCCCGTAGAGATAATGTCTCCAAATCTTTAACGCAAATACCACTGCCCCCAACTCTAAATCAAGAGTAGGATAATTTACCTCATGCTTCTTCAACTGTCGTGAAGCATAGGCAATCACCCTCCCATCCTGCATTAAGACACATCCAAGCCCTTGGATGCTCGCGTCGCTATAGACATCGTACCCCATACCATGTCGGGGTAATGCAAGTACCGGTGCCTCGGTCAATCTCTTCTTTAGTTCAAGGAATCCCTTCTCACATCGGTCATCCCATACAAACTTGGCCCCCTTTCGAGTGAGCTTCGTCAATGGTGACGCCAAAACTGAGAACTTCTCCACGAACTTTCGGTAATACCCTGCCAATCCAAGGAAGCTACGAATTTCCTTGACGTTCTTTGGCCTCTCCCATTCAGTAACGGCCTCAATCTTCTTGTTATCTACGGCAATCCCTGATCCTGAAACCACATGCCCGAGAAAGCCAATCTCCCTTAGCCAAAATTCACATTTGGAAAACTTGGCATAAAGTTGCTTCTCCCGTAATGTCTCAAGAACAAGTATCAAGTGCTCCTTATGCTCTTTTTCACTCTTTGAGTAAATCAAGATATCATCTATGAACACAATCACAAACTGGTCCAAGTATTTATGAAATACTCGGTTCATCAAGTCCATAAATGCCGCCAGGGCATTGGTTAGCCCGAACGACATGACTAGGAACTCGAAATGACCATACTTTGTGCGGAACACACTCTTTAGTATGTCATCCTCCCTTATCTTCAGTTGGTGGTACCCCGACCTCAAGTCAATCTTTGAAAACACCGTTGCTCCTCGGAGCTGATCAAACAAGTCATCAATCCTAGGCAAGGGATACCTATTCTTGATTGTGACCTTGTTCAGTTGACGATAGTCAATACACATTCGAAGTGTTCCATCTTTCTTTTTCACGAAAAGGACCAGTGCTCCTCACGGAGAGTGACTCGGCCTTATGAAACCGTTATCCAATAGCTCTTGCAATTGGGTTTTCAACTCATTAAGTTCAGCGGGTGCCATTCTGTATGGCGGTATAGAGATTGGTTTGGTGCCAGGTTCAACCTCGATCACGAACTCAATCTCCCTATCGGGTGGAAGTCCCGGCAAGTCTTTTGGGAAGACATCCGGATACTTGCACACTATTCTCACATCATTGATGTCTATCTCTCCTTTGGTTTTGTCCACCACATACGCTAGGTATGCGTGGCATCCCTTTCTCATCATATTCCTCGCCCTCACGGCGGATATGATACAACTGTTTGATTTGCCTCTATCTCCCTCGAAGAGTAAGGTCAACCCTTCACCGCCTTCGAGTTCAAGAATCTTTGTGTAGCAATCGACCCTAGCATGATGTTTCTCAAGCCAATCCATCCCGAGGATTGCATCAAACTCGATCATACTCGGCGGTACGAAATCACACGTCAAGTTCTGTCCCTCTACCTCCACCTCACACGATGGATAGTGGCTATCTCTCTCGATATCATCCCCTAGAGGCGTGGACACCAATAGGGTTTGAGTCATCGGTACAAGTGGTCCGTTGAATCCGCTGGCGAACGCCTCACTCACAAATGATCGTTGCGCCCCGGTATCAATAAGGATCCTTGCGTCTCTCCCGTTTATCTTTAGTGTTCCTACATTCATAAGTGATGTAAGACACACTATCTAATCAATAGGCTTGTTTCTTAAGTCGTAGAGTATGTTGGTCGTGGTTCGGGTGAAGTCCGTTCGACACCCTCCCGAAATTCCTCGGTTTCTAACCTTTAGAAACGCTCTAGGACTAAACCGGGTGAAAGCCGGCCGCTTTTCACGAAAGTCGGCCGGTTTTCGTCTGCGAGAAAAATCCCTGTATGTAAATCACGAAAGCCGGGCGGCTTCCACGAAAGCCGGCCGGTTTTCGTCGCCGCAGTTTTTATTCATGGAATGGGTTTCGAAGCCGGCCGGTTTCTACGAAACCCGGCCGGGTTTCAGCAGCGCAGGAATCCCCAGGCCCAACGAAAGCCGGGCGGCTTTCGCCAAAGTCGGGCGGCTTTCAGCTGCGAGAAATTTCCCAGGTCAGGCATTTATGAAAGCCGACCGGTCTTTACAAAAGTCGGCCGGTTTTTGGTTGCGAGGATTTTCCTGATTAAATGTTGACGAAAGCCGGGCGGTTTTTGGTGGAAACCGGCCGGCATTCGTCGCCGCAGTATTTTCCCAATAAATCAAGACGAAAGCCGGGCGGCTTTCGTCAAATGCCGGGCGGCATTCGCCCAAGGCGGGGATTTTTCCTCCCCTTTCCCCTACAATCCCGACCAAACCGTCGGGGTTACAAATTTTGCACATTACAAACACTCCTATTGCATACAATGGAGTTAATAACATGAGTTTAAGATTTTACCCGCCACGGAGTCCGGGTTAGCACGTGCGTCCGTCATCGCATAGACCCTAGCCTGGGTCTTGCCTTGGTTCACGGATGGTGCGTTGCTTGTACTTGGCCCTCCGTGCGTCGTGCTCGCGTGAGGTGCCCCTGCTCGGTTCCTACTTTCCGTAGTCCCGCTGCTAGGTCCTGCACCCATGACTCGCCCAAGTTGTGGGCAGTTTGATCTCAAGTGCCCCGTCTCCCCGCATTGGTAGCACCTAGGGGGATCGCGGCACTCGCCCGCGTGGTTCCTCTTGCAGTTGTTGCACCTGTTAATGCCCGAGCCTTGCGACCTCGAGCCTTGCCCTCCTGGGCCTTGATTTCCCCTAGATGGTGGTGCGGGCGTTCTGAAAGACCCACCTCCCCCGTGGTTCCCCTTCTTGCTAGAACCTTGGGGGCCGGTGTTCTCCCATTTCCTCTTCTTCGCCTCCTCGACGTTTTTCAGTTTTCTTTCTTCCCATTCCTTCTCCCCTTTCAGGCCTTGCTCCACCACTTGACTAAACGTCATGTTAGGCAATTGTGTTGCCCGTTCACGCACGTCTAAGTCTAAAGCATCCCAAAAGTGATTCACCATCTGGTTCTCATCACAAGCATACTCCGGTATGAACTCCGCGAGCTCCCTGAACTTGTGCTCAAGTTGCCTCACGGTATACTTGCCTCCTTGGGTCAAGTTGGTGTATTCTCTCCTCTTCAAGTTCACCTCGAAGTTGGAGTAGTATTGGTTGAAGAATTCCTGCCGGAAATTCTCCCAAATTACGGCCTCACCGTACTTCCCCTTGACACCGTCCCACCATGTGGACGCCATCCCCTCTAGCAACCTTGTTGCTACTCTCATCTTCATGTTTGACGGCAGCTGCATATCAAGGGCCGCTTCATTGAACCTCTTGATCCACTCCGCCGCAACGGATATATCTCCCATTCCATCGAACGGTTTACACCCCAGGTCTCTTGCTTCCTTGAGGTACTTCGAGATCCTTATTATCGGGACCTCGACACCTCGATCTACTCGGGACTCTACATGTCCCCTAGAACCCGCATGGCTTCCCCTTCTTGAAGCCCCTCCCAAAGCACGCCTTGCCCGGCGCCTTTGGCGATCCTGTTGAAATTGACGGAGTAGTTCCTCCATCCTTTCCAGAGCGTCATCATCGTCGCTCCCCTCACTAGCATCATCATACTCCCCATCATATGGGTTCTCAACCGGCTCAGTTCCCGGTTGATACGTTGAATCCTCCTCAGACTCATAGGACTCGTTGACTGTTCCAACATAACCGTCACTCACGGTCTGATCTTGGCCTCCACGGCCCTGTCCTCTGGACACCCTAGAAGCCCCTCTACTGCCTTGCACGGATCCTCCCGGTGCTCGGCCAGTTGGGTTCCTTCTAGTTACTTTCCCGGTACGTTCCATTTCTGAAAGAAATTGAGAATGAGTCATTAGACTCGTATCAAATGTCAATTGACGGATAGGTACTTAAAGACATCCTTTGGATCAAATCACCGCCATACCAATTGTTAAGGGTACCATCTTAACAATTAGAGACATTGCAACTCAAGTACCAAAAGTTCTATAAGTACAAAACCTTATGCTCATGGTTTTCAAATTCGTTTTCAAAAAGAAATTTTGAAGCTTCATTATGATGTTTACAGACTAAGGCTCTGATACCAATTAAATTGTCACGCCCCGGACCTAGCCGGTTTTTAAATTGTCAACAACCTGCCGTACAGTACAAATAGTCAACCGCAGTCCGACTCATCCATACTATACAAGGCGTCTTGAATACCATTCACACATAGTACATCCATAAACAAACATAATGTAAAATAAACATTTATAGCAACGGAAACATTTAACACAAGTGTTTATGCCACACCTTGGCAAACATGGGCATACAAGCCCCCAAATAATTATTTCAAGAAACAATATCCATGAGCATTATTTAAATTGTTTTCAAAACAGAAACGGAAGAAGCACGAACCACGTCTTCTCCCTTTGATCTTCCCGAAGCAACGGGCGGTGGCAGCAACCTTCAAGTTCTACCTGAAACTGTGAGGTGGCCTCCCCCGTGAAGGGGAGGTCAGTACTTGGAAATATTTGACAAGTACAATAGCAACTATACTAAGTATAATTGATGTTTTAATTTCTAAGACCCTCAACTTAGGGTGCTATTATATTATAGGCCATAACCCTCGGTTACCCCTTTTCTTCTTTTAACTGTACTTACTTTATATAGAGTCAAGTAGTCGGCCCGTGGGCCTATATTCATTTAGAATTCATCATTTCCATTCCCCCGTGACCGCAAGTCACGATAACCCCGTGGGGTCCCATCGAGCCCCAATTGTATAGCATGGGCTCGGCCCAACGACATCTCTATACAATCCTCTAACTCAATATAACATATCAAATTTGTATGGCAAGGGCTCGGCCCAACAACGTTTCCATACCAACCATAACTTCGTGGCAAAGACTCGGCCCAACTACGTTTCCACGGAGATCACATATACATGGCAAGGGCTCGGCCCAACTACGTTTCCATGCTAATCATATTACATGGCATGGGCTCGGCCCAACTACATTTCCATGTCATCCTAGAGTCCAACTCTAATTATTTTCATAATCAAATTCTCAAGCAAATCCTATGCCTAGAATCAATTTCCGTAGGTAGCCTTTAGGCCTACCCCTATCACACCTTAGTGTTCATACAATTCAACCTTAAAGTATCTCTTGAGACTACTTAAGGCATATCCATTCACAATCCCACCTCTTAGGATTTGTTTTATCATTTATTTATATTAATTCCCGACTAGTGTTTTGATACTAATTGGATAATCTTAGAACATGCCAAGTTCCTATTTTCCAATTGACTTTTCATTTCAATTGATTTCCCAACACAAGTATAGTTTGATCTCAATATCAAAAACATCACTTTACTCCGTTCATGAATTTCATACATGGCGTAAAGTATATTTTATCACAATGTCATCATAGTAATTCCATTAATATGTCGTTCCATTTATTTCACATAATCATATACAATTATTCTAAATTTGTATATCATGCTTCACTTACTCATATCAATATCATTTTCATTTAGACATTATTAATCATTAATAATGCATGAAAATCCCATCTAATTACTTTAGGCAATCTTATGAAATTAACTCACTAATTATAAGCAATATAGTCAGCCATCCTCACCTTATGAAGTGCTGAAATAGTTGTCTTTGCTAAGCTCCTCGATCAATCCCCGTTCTAGGCCGATTGAAAGTGAAAACTGGGTTTCTGGGCAAAAGCCGGGCGGCTTTCACGAAAGCCGGGCGGCTTTCGTGGTCTGCAACTACGACTAGCTCCTTTGAAGTGGCGATTTCCGGCGATTTCGACTCTTATCGATTCACCAACTCTTCTAAGTTAATTAACACCACTTTATATCGGTATTCTACACTTTTAAACGTGTAGAACTCATGGTTTAATCCACCATATGATTTCTTGAAAATCATACAATAATAAAACTAGTTAAAGATTGTTTATTGAGTTCTTACCTCAAAAACAACACTCTTCTCTTTGGATTCTCTTCCTTGCTGCTTGGACTATGAGAGGAGACTTCCCTAGAGCTTCTCTCTCTGTCTTGGTCGAGTGGGTGGTTCAAGGAAATGCTAGGATGAGTGATTATCACCATCCACCTAAGTCAACCCATAAAAACAAGGGAGTAGGGTAATGGTGGGTATGGGTTTTGTCTCTTGGAGACTTCCCACCTACTAGGTACACCCCCAGCTGCTTCCTTGTCATTTGCAGCACATTGGGTCGTGGGGTGGCCCCCACTTATGTGGGAGGTCATCCCATTATATCCCGGTGTGTATAATTGGCCCCGAAAGTTATATTTTTCGGACTACTTTAGTCATATTTTATTTTATCGCGCCGGATAAAATATATCACGCGTTCCCAACAGTTTTGGGCCTTTAGAATAGATGTACAATCCCCAACATTAATTTAGGAGTCTCCGAAACTCATTTCGGGCTGTTATCCGCTAAATTATCGATACCGGTAATTGGGCCCGTTTGACCAACCGGTCAACTCCATGCCTTTCTTATGGCCCAAATAAAACATCCACCTTTATGTAGATGTCATCTAGACCAAGATGAATATAATATGTGGTTCGGGAATTATCGGGCGGTCCTCGTTCCCGCTGTGGGCCCCACATGCAATTTACTATTCGCGTAAAAGAAATAATAACATTTTACCATTACGTAAATTCATAAATCATCTTTCAAGGTTTATTACATATTTTACTAAAAGTAAATATGAACTAATTGAAAAATATATTTTTCTTTCACCAACTTAATAAGTGAGCTTGAGGGTGAAATAAGTTAATTAGTTTATAGAGTCAAGTATTCTCTTTTTAGAGATAAAGTAACAATATACATCACTTGACATATTGACATATATCACTACATCTCAGCTTTTTAAATGCTAGTAGAATAAGAAAAAATACATATCTTAATGGTGAAAGGAAAGACTGCTAATTTCAATGGATTCTAAAAGAGACATCATATAATGAAGTAACAACCATTTCAAGTTTCACCACGCAACTAAAGCCCCCGATAAATAGAGGCTAAATGTCTCATGGTTTTGAGGTAATACCCACTTAAAACATAGTAATGGCAAGTAATGATTTTCTTGTATTCATAGCCTCTATCTAGTATTAGAACATAGTAACGGAAAGAAAAAAAAGATTTTTTCCCATCAATTCTTTTCCGTAGTCTTTCATGGGTACTATGGAAAAGAGTAGCTTAATTCAGACCTTATTTGACAATTACAAACTCTTTTTTAAGGAAGCATTGAGCTATATTTCTAATTCACAACACATTGAAAACCTAACTACAATTAAAACTAGTTCTCACATTCATTGTTTAACCACTACGCCATCACCAGAGTGAAGATCAAAACAGAGGATAGAGAATAAGAGCTGATTAGTATAAGATGGGAGTAAAGAGCTTACCAAAGTCTGATGGTGATTCTAAAGTGGAGCGCATCAGCCGCATCGCAACAAAGTACACGATTTACTTTGATTACTACAGCTTTGGGCGTTGTGGCAGTTCTGGAGCGTAACACCTTGGGGAATACGCTGGCATTTGAACATTGCCTGAACCACCAGCGGCCACATGATTCTTATTTTGATCGTCAAGGTCCACCCGTGATTCGCGTAAGTTCTTTTGACAATGGAACCCCTTTTCCCGACGATGTCATGTTTCTGGTAGGTGCACCGGAAGGCAGAGTCAGCTGCCCCTTTGTGCGTACGGACTACATGGACGAGCTCTCTTCGTGTCTGCTGGTGAACTCGTAGCTAAATCGTAACACCCAGATGAAAATTGCGGGTGGAGTAGATGAATGTACATCTAACTGGACTGAGGAGAATTTGAATTGAAGCTCGACTTGAGTTGCGAATTAGGAGTATCACAACTTCAAATTCCGATCTGAGCAAGGATTAGAGAACTAGACCCTAGGTTTTACTCATATCTGAGCACGAGAGCAGGCATCAAACCTAATTCCACAAATACTCGCTAATTATGTTACATAGTCATTATGAAATGTAACACTTTCAAAATAAATGTTACATAATACTTAATTATATGCAACACATTGTAATATGTGTTACATATTTGAGTGCTTTAGATGTTTATGTAACATTAATTAATTAGTGTTGCAAAATTTCGATTTTAAATGTTACATGTAACAAAATAATATGTGTTGCAAACGATGTGTTACAAAAAGTCGATTTTATGTTGTACTGGAATGTCTATATATCATTTAAGAAGTTTCATAGAACTTTTTATATGTTAATTAAGACTAGAGATGACTTGTTTGGTAATAAGTCACCCGTCACCACCTTTCAACGTGGATTGACATTAAATGTTTTGTTGTGTAATTTTTTCTTAAGGTTTATTTTTATGACCGAGTCAAGCCTAGAATAGTGGACCTCTATTGTCATCAAGGCCAATAAGGTGTTTTGGGTGACAAAATTATCGAAGAGACTAGGCGTGCCTTGCTACATCTGGACTACCACGATTCATTTCTAGAATATCTATATATATCTTTTGCCTTAGTTATCCTTCTTCCACTATTCTTTAGCAATATTTTACCATTTTATATACCAAGTAGCTTTAATTTTTTTTGGCTTTATTTGCGACCAAAGGCTTGAGATGCATTATCACATTGAACATTATTTATTTGTAAATTTACGATTTGTTTTGTCATCATTTCTCTTGTGAGATTTGTCATTAGGTTTACACAATCGAACTCATTAAATCATTGTAAGGAAAAAACTTACTTCATGCTATTATTTTAATCTAGTTGTGGTGTCTTATAAGATTAGCAAACATGAGTAAAAAATACAGTAATCGCAACACGACAGACATTTTTTATTTCTTGAAATAATCATTCAAGAACCGTCACAGAAAGTATATATATTTTTTAAATATTCTCACCACACTATCCTTGACATGCTCTAAATGATTTCAACCCAGGACTCTTCTACGAGTGTTCACAAAATTTGTATCTACTCCCAAATCGCCAAGTCAGTAACATTTTTTAGTACATATTTGTTTCTAATAATATATAGTCATCTCTAGTATATATATATATGGGTTGGTTCAAGTGAGAAAGTGTCCAACTTCCAAGAGTCTAAGAGAGAATCGGAAGTAAAATCTGACCATTAAATATAATTTATCAAAATGACGATGAAGATTATACTCAAATGATTGGAAATAGTGTGTTTTACTAATGATGTTGAATTTTGACTCGTTATTATTATCATCAACATTACGCATGTTGCTATTGAAAAGAAAAAAATAAACCATTGTTGCATTACCATCTAGACAATTAAACTAAATTTATTTAAAACCTTCCTTTTTATGTTTTACTTTCACTTTGAACTCACGATTCTCATTTTATCTTGAGAATTAAATGGAACAAATCATCATAACTAATTTATTAGATAAGTTACCACATCAAAAGCTCATTCATTCACATTTGTTTACTGCTGAAGTATTCATAATGCATTTTTACGATCAATTAGATGCATTTTAACTTCAACAAGTACTTACTTTATATACAATGTAACAATTTCACGTTTAGTACAAATATTATACAAGTTAAACATATTTGACACTTCAAAAGTACATTATAAGTCTTCCAAAAAAGGTACATTATAAGAAAAGTTGAATATTATGTCATTTAAACATTTAAGGTGGTGCATGTTATACATTTTACATTATAGCCTACATATTTAAGTTCCATTTTACTCTAGACTTTTGTACATTATATTTTCCTAACTTTTAGTAGATCGAATGTTGGAGTTGACATATGTTGAGATATATGTACACTTGAACATATTATTATTATACGACCGATCAATAAATTTGTTAGTATGACTAATGATTTATCTACAGATCTTAAGATGGCGTAAACCGAATGGAGTGATGAAATTAAACACTGATGCTCGTTACTTATCTGGTTTGGCTTCGGGCGGTGCGATTCTGAGAAATCCAGACGGATGTTTGGTTTGCGCAGCTAGCTTGGATCTGGAGGCATCATCGGCATTGGAAGCAGAAATAAAAGCCATTTCAACAGCTATTCGTTGGGCGACGGATGCTGGTTATGGCGAGTTCGAGGTGGAGGCAGACTCGGATATGGCGATTGGCTTTCTTCAAAATCCAGCGGTGAGGAAATGGAAAACACTTATTCAGGAAACTGTACAGATTGCAAAAAGGAAAGGGTTATCCTTCAGGCATGTATATCGGGAAGTTAACGAAGTTGCGCATTATTTGGCCCAATTCCATTCTGGGCCGTTAAAAGAATTTCTCAGCCCGATCGATTTACATGTGATGGCTAAGCGTTACGTTTCCATTAATGGATCTTTTTGGTATAGCCGCGTTACGTTTCCATTAATTTCTGTATCTTGTTTAAAAGAGGTTTTGGTATAGTCCCCCTCTTTTTTCGTATTCAGATCTAATTTTTAATAAAATCCTGGTATCTGACTCCCGGCATTTACCCCACTGATTTTGGTGGTTTGCCTTCCGGGATAAAAAAAAAGACTAATGATTTATCTTATAAAGTTTTGTTTAGAACCTTTGAGTATAAAACTTAGTTTCGTTTGGAAGCTAAGAGCATCAAACTCTTCTCTTATAACTAATTAATTAACTATTTGATGGAGTATATAGACTCGGACCCTCGGGTCTCACGACTATTGGGCCCGGACAGTGGCCCACACACGCTTATCGGACGTCATTTATATCATTTGTATGTACTAGATTAGTCTTTTATGTAGTTGGGCCTATCGGCCTATATTAGCGGCCCGACCCATTATTTCTCTATTTATACTCCTTTTGGAGCTTGTAACCCTAGAACACAACTCATTCATACTTTACTATTCATTCATCTTCTTCCTCACATTAGCTCAAATCTCTCCATTTTATTATAGTTTGGATACCCCTATAATCCATCAATGGTGCTTTCATTGAGAGATTAGAGCAAAATCAAGTGAGAAATCCCTCCCAATATAACCACAAATCCATTCCAATCACAAAAAAATCCAGAAAAACAGTTTGAAGAACACCAAAAAAAGGAAAATCAAGTCCGGAAGAATCTGCCCAGAATCGACCCAGCAGCCACCGGAAAACGGTTTTGAATACGAATTCCGGTGCAGATCCGCTGCTAACACCTGTCCCAGCATCGCAGGTCGCAGTCCGAAGCTCGCCCACCCATCTGTCATGGAAATCGAAGCTTCTGGTCTGCTCTTCCATCTGGTTGGTGACCGTCCCCTGCTCAACCCGTCCATGAGCGACACTTCAGGGACCTGCCAAGCGAGGATCACGCCATTAATGTCGTCGGAGAGGTCTTCACTGGAAAGATCGCCACTCCAGCCACCGTCGCGCGCCACAGCGGAAGCGGGCCACCTGAGGAAGTTCGCTGTCCAAGCAAATGCGTCGTCCCCATAAAGAGATGAGAAAGGAGGAGGCTCTCCAGAGCTGTTCTGGCCATGGACGCCACAACCAACGCTCTACCGGAAAGCTGAGCTCCGCCGCAAGCTCCGCCGCCTGCGATACCTTGGAAGCCCTTGGTGCTGGTGACGAAGCACCGAAGTAGGGATGAAGCTGTGCCGGCGACGCTGTCCTGGTGGTCCCCCGCTGTTTCCTCTGGAGCTTTTGTCCACACCAGACTGATGGAGGCAATGGCGGCTAGGTCAAAATCCAATAGCTACTCTTCAAGGCAAGCATGGAGTGTATAAGTCAAGGCCCATGAGGAATTAAATCATAGTCAATCTTACGGATTCATAGCCCAAGCAAATTTTTCAAAAGGCTGGCTATCAACAAAACACTTCATTCCAGCCCACTTAAAAGCTAAGTACCCCAAATTTCCTCCTATTTATACACTTAAAGTATTTATTAAATGATAGTAGTATAATTATTACTATTATTAATTATATCATTTCCACCACCATTATGGCGGGTTAAAACCCCCCGAGGTGGTGAAGACCATTATGACGGGTTAAAATTTCCCGAGGTCGCTAATGATGCATTATTATTGGCGTTATTATTTTTATCACTGCCATAAAACCGGGTCAAAAATCCCCAAAGTGGTGAACCCTAGCTCTAGCCTACCGAACATCTTTATTTGATGATTCAGATTATATTTAGGTCCATCGACCTACCCTAGTCACCTTTATTCGGCGACTCAGACATCTAAAAATGAGAGCCGCTACCGGTCGCACACAGCATTATGCCCAAGAGTTGTAAACGGTACACCTCGTTCTCCGAGACGCTAATCGCGTCCCCCAAAAGCCGTTGCCATGAACAACGCACCTATTGTATTCCGCTTATTTTTTGGAAATGTAAATAGAAGATACCACGTATCGTGTCAGCAACCTTAGAGCGAAAGGCTCAGGTATGCTCAACATTGTATTTCGTATCAGCCCCCCTTAGAGCGAAAGGCTCAGGTCTAGCTGAGAGAGCACACCGTTTCGGCCCCTTAGAGCGAGACGCTCAGGTATGGCTGACGGTGTCCCCAGGACGAGGGGCCCACAAACGGCCCACGTCTTGAAATGGCAGGACGACCGGTCTGAAATCATGGCCGAGGTGACAAAATCCTCAAACTCGGGGTTGGGAAACGGCAGCCGTCGGATACCGACCAAAAGCGTAGCCCGCGTCAAAAATAGGCGACGGGACCTCCCCGAGACCATAAGGCGATCTATATGATGCCCCACCAGCCGAGGGACTGTCGACCCCCTCGACCGAAGCCTGAAAGAAGGACACTCCTTGAAATAGGGAATCGAAATAAAAGAGGGAGAGCCGAAGGGGCGCGCACTCGCCGGTCTTAAGCGAAATCCCCCCCCCCCCCCCCCAACAAAAGAGGGAAGCCGAGGACCGTGCACTCGCCGGCCTCGAGCAATGAAAAATGAAATCCCCACAAAATGCGCTAAGTACATATCAGTCAAACACTATGCATTATGGACGCATTATGGACGAAGCAAGACCATACATGCGGATCAGACGAGCACCCATCGTCGTCCCTCATTTTTTAGACGAGCGCCCAGCGCCGTCCCTCATTTTTAGACGAGCGCCCAGTGTCGTCCCTCATATTCAGACGAGCGCCCAGTGCCGTCCATCATTTTTTAGACGAGCGCCCAGCGCCGTCCTTCATCTTCAGACGAGCGCCTATTTCCTGAATGGGGACCTTCCATCTACCCGCTCCATTTTCTTCAATGTATCTCAACGCCAACGTCGAATCCGTTTCAACCTGGAGATCCGAGTAACCCCTGTCGATCGCCCAATTGGTAGCATAGATGATAGCAGCAATTTCAGCTTCCAAAGGGGAATAAACCCTGTCTATCGCCCAGTTGGTAGCATAGATCATTGACCATCTATTAATCATTCATCAACGCGAATGATAAAATCGCACCATCAACACAATAAACATCCAAACAACAATTTTAAATCTTTAACGTCCCATAATCAGTGTCGGTCTTGGCACTGGACCAGCAGTGCTGTCACATAGGGCCCAAGTTGAAGGGAGGGCCCATTTTTTTTAAAAATAATTATAAGAATACTCAACCCTTTGAGCCATATATTCATAATATTTGCTAAATCTAAGAAGTTGTTGCCTGTGAGATTGGAACTCACATCACCTAGGGGAAGGAGCTAGTAGCTTACCAACTCACCAAGTAAGCCGGATGGAATACATTTGTCATTAGCATTAAACATACCTTTAGTGAAATCAATTAAAACATTTACTTCCAATTTATTGTAAGTGAAACATAATAAATTTAACTCTACATATTATTGGTATTACGTTACTTCCGCATACATGCAACATGTAAAATATAAGTGACGAAAATTACCATGTCCCAATTATTTTATAGAATCCTTCATCGGTCTCAAATTGAGTTGCAAAATTGACTTTTTGACTCAAAAGATTCATTTTATTCACTTAATTGAGATATCAATTCTTAACCAAATTTTAACTTGGTTTTTTCAACTTTGTAAAGATTTTAATGTAGTTTCTAAATATGTAAATTTTAATTATTTAAAATTGAATTAATTAGCAATAGGGGGGATATAACTTTAACATTGAGAATGAAGGCAATATTTTTTTTTCTTTGATACATGACCTTTTATTTAATTTTGAACAGGGCCTTCAATATCTCAGGATCAGCCATGCCCATAATATGTAGACAATCAAAACTAAATTCAAAAATAGATAAGTTAAATTTAATTTAAAGATGATATTGTTCAAGAACATCCAAACCGGCTAATGAATCTCTTCAAACTTGAGAGCCTATGTGATGCCATTAATCATCCTACATTTTAACGTAAAAGTACAGGATATTGATAATTAATATATCAATAAGTAGAGCTCACAATTAAAGAATATGTCATAAATTAGGGATAATTTACATGGATAACTTTTGACTTGTCATGGTTTGGCCAAACCATGGCCAACAAATACATAAGAAATAAATGGCCGAAAAAGTTATCAACAAGAAAACAACTAACATATTACTATTTCAAATGTTTACTCTTCTGGCTACCACTGTAACTTGCTTTGACAAAGTAAGTCATATATATTGCTTAATAAATACAAAATACATTATATATTGCATTACAGTAAGTTGTCATAGATGAATATGTATATTAAATTATTAATGCACTATATATATATCATATTACATTAAAACATAAGAGAAAAAACTAATGAGGAGACTGAGAATATGAATAAAAATCTTCATGAAGTTCTTCCACATTTTCTTGTGTTTGCTAGAGGTCTTCCTCTTGAACCTACAAGTGAACTTGGTGGGAGTTGACTTTGAACTTAATTGTGTGATGGTGGGGGTGGTAATTGTAAATTACCATGACGAGGTGGTGGCATTTGTACCACATTAGACATACATGTATTAGTAGTTTTGGACTTTTAATAATATAACAACAACAAACAAACACAATAATAATGTCAAGCTATTGATTCAATAACAACAACACCAAAAATATTAATAATAAGTCACTCAAAAAAGTTAGCCACTTACTTTGCTCTAGTTTTCCAAGTTCTTTGTAAAACTTAAGTTCTTCATCTGTAAGCTCTTTGTAGAATTGAAATTCTTCTCCTCTAAGCCAACCACTAGTACACACCAACGCATTAATCATCTTAGGAGTTAATGAATCTCTAAATGGATCCACAACCCTCCCCCAAGGCTAAACGCATTCTCGCTAGCAACTGTTGAACTCGGGATATTAGTTCAAATACATCTCTAGCAACCTTAGCAAGGGTTCGATAAATCCCACCATTAACTTTCCACCAATCTAGTAAATGAAAGTAATCAATTCTTGCACTTTCATAAGCATCATTGAAGTACTTACCTACTTCATTAGCTATCTCATTTAGTTTGGCCTCTCTTCTTTGTTTATTAAACTTCATTCCTACCCTTTCCTCCATATCATCCACATCATCGCCCCCCTCCTCCTCCACTTGAACCTCTACATAATATTAGTCAACATTTTTCCCTTGTATATATGCATCATACATTTTATTCAAGTGAGCTTTCACTTGACTCTTCGTAGCTTCAATTTGCATGGAAGTGAACCCTATTTCTTTCAAGTGTTCTTCAATCATTTGCAACTTGTACCTCAAATCAAGAGCTTGAGCCACAAAGACTATTAGGTTCATTTTTTACAAAAGAACCCTAGTACTTGTCAAAGTTGAGCTTCAGTGATTTGACCACACTTTGTAAAATATGATCTTTGGAATCCTTAATCTTTCTATCAATTTCTAGTTTCAAGTTCACCAAACTTCTCAAAACTAGATGTGATGCAGGGCTCTTGGTTGCCTTAAGTTTGATGGTGATATCATATAACTTCTTTAGAAAATCTGTGATGCCCATTGCCTTTTCATGTCTTCCTCTGCCACTCATCTCTTAACTTTCACTTTCTGGCGATCAACCTCTCTAAGGATGTTTTTACTTGGACTGTGATTTGCTGGTGTGGTCTGGTCTGGTCTGGTCTGGTCTAGTCTGGTCTGATTTCTTTGTATTTTTATAACTATCCAAGTCTGGTCTGGTCTGGTCTGATCTGGTCTGGTCTGGTCTAGTCTGGTCTGGGAGGAATTACAGTCCAAGTAAAAACATCCTAATTACTTCCTCACAAAAATAAGTATGAAATTGTGTACGAAATTCACACAACCTTGCAAAAACACATTTGTACTTATGAGCACTATGAAGCATAGACTAGGTTGCATCCACCTTATCACCGCGTCCAAAAGGAACAATTGTCTTCTTATCCTTCTTCTCCAATACCGCACAATCCCTAAACTTATCCAATTTTGCACTTGGAGATTGAATAAACTTCACACAATTATGAATACTCTCAATGGAGTCACACAACTCCTTCATCCCATCTTTCACAATCAAATTGATAATGTGGCACGAACACCTCATATGCGAGTGATAATCGTCAATAAAAAGATCGGTATGGTTCTTTAGCTTCTTCGTGTACTCAACCGCCACATTGTTGGAACCAGCATTATCAACCGTAATGCAAAAAATTTTGCTTATACCCCACTCATTCAACTTTTCTTCAAGACATCTACCTATATCACCCTTATGAGAAGTGATCTTGGAAAAGTTAGTCACCCTTTTGTGCAACTTAAACTCCAAATCTATGAAATGAGCGGTGACCACCATGCAAGTGATTTTTTGATGGAGATCCAAGTATCAATTATAATGCTCACCCTCAAATCACCAAGAACACTTTCAATCTTCGCCTTCTCATAACAAACCATCTCACATGCCTCCATACAAATATACTTTCTATTAAGAATCTTATGTTTGGGTTGAAGATCACTAATAAAATCTCTGAAGTCCGACTGGTCAACCACCCTAAACGATGATTCTCCTTTGATGATCCACTTCACACACCTCATGTCAAGTCATGTTTAACTTTATTGAAGTTATGGATTCACACCTCACCTCCCATACTCATTTGAGTTAGAATTTAATTGGTTGATTTGTTATAAGCTTATTGCAAAGAGGATATCCATTACACCTATATAAATGATTAAGAAAGGATGTTGTGCCATTTTTCTTAGAATCTACTTGATACTCTTTTTGGAAATAAATGCATATTCCAATTGGATACACATTGCCCTCACTATCTTTACCTTTTCCTTTTATATATACTATACAGACATACAATACTCTTTCTCGGTTTCTTTGTACCGTCAACGCTAGTAGAATCTTGCGCGGTATCTTGGGCTGTAGATGGGTCCTCAAAGCGAGAGCTTTGAGGTTGGAAACATGAATGAGCATCCATCTAACCAAAACTTAAGTTTGAAGTTGAAATCCATCTAAATGAGCATCATCACAATTGGTTGCATATAGCCAGGCATAGTATATTCAAGGATGTGTCTGTAGTTACACATAAATCATGATAGTGTTCTACCTACGAGTCTAGAACTAACATTATCATGTTAACCCCTAAAATTAAAATGGCATTGCCATAGAAAGCTACACCCAAATACACCACAAGAGATTATCACACCCAATAAATAGAAATTGTTATCTTCCATCTATTTTTATTTTTCATATGTATTCTGCTTGGTAGCTGAAACTTTGAAAATACTCCCGCTTGTGAGTAAAGACTTAACTATTTACCTAATCTCAATAATTTTACTCTCATAAATTCATAATGGACTTGGGTAGTTGGGAAAGATCATGTATATTAAATAGAGGGAATTGAGCTTGGCAAATTTTATTAATAAAAATAATGATTTTATTATATATTATATAAAATCGGTTTAGTTCAACTGACCTTTTCTAATTCTAAGACTGACACCGAACTGAGATATTCCTCGGTTCCCAATTTTTGGGTCTCAATTTTTTCAGTTTGGTTTGATTCTGTGTTTCCTTTGGCAACTCATTTTTTTCAGGTCGATTTTCAGTTTAAATTGCCAGCCTTGAGCATTATTATAGGAGTTTAGAGGTCGGTTTAAGTTAATATATGGATAAATTTCTGATTGAGTAAAATGTTGGTTTAACTTTGTTAGAATATTATTTATTGTGTTCAATTTATTTGTAATTTGTTTAATGAGTCTTTGTTTTAATTAGATTAGATGAGAGAGAATTAGGCCTAAATATAGTGCTCTTATTTAATGTTGGAAAAATGTGTTAAAAATTGCATTAAATGGTCATTTTGGAGCAATTATTTGAGTGGGGTCCACTTCCGATTTGGGTCGGGTCAAAGTGGTTTTGGATTGTCCTTGTTAAGGGCTACAATTCGATATGTGGTACACTCAAAACGGATAACGGGTGAATGAGAAATTGATTCTCGAAGTTCACTCGTTGAAATGGAAAAACTGGGAAAAGTGATGAGTTTCTAGTGTGTTTTATCCCACACCGAAAAACTCAAGGGATTTTCAACCCCTTATAAAGGGAAGCCTCTTTTAAGGAGTTAAGATTCCTAAAGGGAAAGGCTCTCTCTAACACGCAGGGGGGGTGCTGATCAAATCCCGAAACAGAGAAGAAAAACCGCGACTCGCGAGCGACCTGCGGACACGAATGCCGTCCAAAAATCTATCTCTCAAGAGATACGGTTAATTTTTGTTTTCTTCCCGAAACATATATTTTTTCCCAGAAGTGCTCCGGACAGAAGGCCTCGAACAGAACCCCTCGAAGGGGTGTTATGTTGGCTTCGGACAGAAACCCTCCAAGGGGTGTTCTGCTGGCTTCGGACAGAAACCCTCCAAGAGGTGTTATGTTGGCTTCGGACAGAAACCCTCCAAGAGGTGTTCTGTTGGCTTCGGACAGAAACCCTCCAAGGGGTGTTCTGCTGGCTTCGGACAGAAACCCTCCAAGGGGTGTTATGTTGGGGTCTTCTCTCGCGCACTTCTTCCGTTACAACAATTAATGCCCAACATTCTTCTCTTTTAATGCTGCGTTAAATGGACAGTTTATGGACGATTCAATGCCCAACGGACTGGTCATTGATGTCCAACGTTCAGGTCCATTAACACCCCATTTAACACACAACAAATCCTCCTATAAATAGCTGGCAGGTGCTTTGCAACAAACAAACGGTTTGACACAACGCACAATACTTTCCTCACGAATTTCTTGAGCTAAAAAACACCTACAACTACTCTGCAAAACTCCTTCTGTGTTCATACTTGCTTCTCGTTCGCTGGAACTCTTGTTTGTGTGCTCAAACATTAGTTCGTAGTCATCGTATCCTGGGAAACGATTGTTGCAACGCTCCTAGCACCGTGGGAGGCAACAAATACATTTTAAGGAAATCGTGCGTAGCACGAGCTTTGACTAATTCTGCTTCATCTCCTTTCTTGTTTTTCTCTAGTCATTTTATTTAATTAATTTATTTTTATTAATTTTCTTTATTTTCCGAAACACACCCATCAATCTTAAAACGTATTTGTTGAGCTTGTATCATACGGATACAATCTTAAAACGTATTTTTTGATTGTTCTACTGCGGTAAACAATCTTAAATCGTAGTTTGTCACTTTGGTGAACGAACTTATTTTTTTGTGTTTTCAGAAAAACGTTAAAGAACGGAAATGACTTCTCAAGAAAACGAGTTTGGTGTTGGGCAGAATGTTCTGAACGACAATCACTCTGAAAGTGGAGCACCGGTGAACAATGGTTCACAACGCGGTGCATCTACTTTGGCCAACCAAAGGGCTATCCCTATGGTGACTGTGACAAGCAACTCTGTGGAGAAACCCGAGAAATTCAATGGGTTAAACTGCAAGAGGTGACAGCAAAAGATGCTCTTCTATCTCACTACTCTCGGTCTTGCGAGGTTCTTGACCGAGGATGCGCCGGTAGCAACCGGGGGTGAGGTGGATGCGCAATCTTTCAACGCAGTTGAGGCATGGAAGCATTCGGACTTCCTTTTCCGAAACTATGTGTTGAACGGGCTGCATGATGCTTTGTACGACGTTTATAGCAAATTAGCTATGGCTAAGGAGCTATGGAATGCTTTGGACCACAAATATAAAAGCGAGGATGCCGGCGCAAAGAAATTTGTTGTTGGTCGATTCCTTGACTTTAAAATGGTGGATTCGAAGACGGTCTTGAGTCAAGTTGAGGAAATGCAAATGATCTTCAACGAAATTCGAGATGAAGGAATGACAGTTAGTGAGTCTTTCCAAGTGGCGTCAATTATCCATTTATTACCGCCGGCTTGGAAGGATTTCAAGAACTACCTTAAGCATAAGCGAAAGGAAATGAACTTGGAGCAATTGATCCTCCGTCTGCGGATTGAAGAGGATAACCGGAAGAACGATGGGAAACTCCCAATTGTTCATGGCGCCAAGGCCAACGTGGTGGAGCATGCAAAAGGCTCCAAAAATAAAAATAGTGGGAAGAGCAAGCTCGGTCCCAAGGGAGGCGTTTCCAAGACGAAGTTCAATGGAAAATGCTTCAATTGCAATAAAAACGGACACAAGTCCGCGGATTGCAAGGCACCCAAGAAGAAGAGGGACTCTCAAGTCAACTTGGTGCAAGGTGGGCAAAAGGATGAAGACATCATCCTAGCGGCTGTGGTTACGGAAGTCAACCTCGTTGGATCCAATTCCAAGGAGTGGTTTGCGGACACCGGTGCAACCCGACATATTTGCTCAAACCGGGAGTTATTCACTACTTTTGAGCCATCAAATGGTGAGAAGGTGTGGATGGGAAACTCGGCTCATTCCGCGGTTGAAGGCGTGGGCAAAGTGGTCCTGAAGATGACTTCGGGCAAGGAGCTGACTCTAAACCAAGTGCTGTTCGTTCCGGAGATACGCAAAAACCTGATCTCCGGTTCGTTGTTGAACAAGCATGGCTTCCCCATGGTTTTTGAGTCGGACAAATTAGTTTTCTCCAAATCAGGAATGTATGTGGGAAAGGGGTATACATGTGATGGGCTGTTTAAGCTCAATGTAATGACTATTATTAATAATAATAATAAAATCCCTTCTGCTTACTTGCTTGAGTCTTCCAATGTGTGGCATGGTAGACTAGGACATGTTAATTTTAATTCTATACGTAGATTAATTAACATGGAGCACATTCCTAAATTCACAATTGATGTGAAGCACAAATGTGAAGTTTGTGTAGAGGCAAAACTAACGAAAACGTCTTTCAAATCGGTTGAAAGAAAAACGGAACCACTTGAATTAATTCATAGTGACGTTTGTGATTTTAAATCAATACAAACACGTGGCGGTAATAAATATTTTATTACCTTTATCGATGATAGCACTCGCTATAGCTACGTTTATTTATTAAAAAATAAACACGAAGCAATCGATAAATCCATTCTTTATAAGAATGAAGTGGAAAACCAACTTAATCGACGGATTAAGACGGTTAGGAGTGATCGAGGTGGTGAGTATGAAGCACCAATTGGTGACTTTTGTGCTAGTGTGGGTATAGTACACGAACGTACCGCACCCTATTCACCTCAATCTAATGGTGTTGCCGAACGAAAGAATCGCACATTGAAAGATATGATGAACGCGATGCTAGTAAGTTCGGGCTTGCCACAAAATATGTGGGGCGAAGCAATCTTGACAAGCAATTACCTTTTAAATAAGGTTCCCCGGAAAAAATATGATAAAACTCCGTACGAGTTGTGGAAAGGCAGAAGGCCTTCCTATCAATATTTAAAACTGTGGGGGTGTCTTGCAAAGGTGCTTGTACCAACACCTAAGAAAATAAAAATAGGTCCAAAAACGGTGGATTGTATTTTTATTGGGTATGCACAAAATAGTAGTGCTTATCGGTTTTTAGTGTACGATTCGAATAATCCGGATGTACATAAAAACACAATAATTGAATCAAGGAATGCCTCATTCTTTGAAGATGTATTTCCATGCAAGTCCAATGATGGGCCTAGCACGTCAAAACGAACATTTGACGTAGCTATGGAAAATACTAGCGAGGGATCCGGAGAAGAACCCGAACCCAGACGTAGCAAACGTGCTAGAATCGAAAAATCCTTCGGACCGGATTTTCTCACCTACCTGGTAGAAGTTGACTCAGATATTCTAACATGTATGGTAGAAAATGAACCGGATTTTCTAACATGTTTGGTAGAAAATGAACCATGGACTTATACGGAAGCCGTGACGTCTACTGAAGGTCCTATGTGGAAAGAAGCCATCAAAAGTGAGGTGGATTCTATCCTTAAAAATCACACATGGGAATTGGTTGATCTTCCTCCGGGAAATAAACCTTTGGGATCCAAGTGGATTTTTAAACGGAAAATGAAACCTGACGGTTCCATCGATAAGTACAAGGCCAGACTTGTAATCAAGGGATACAAGCAACGTGAGGGCCATGATTACTTTGACACGTATTCTCCTGTGACGAGAATAAATTCCATTAGGATGATACTAGCAATTGCCGCATTGCGGAAATTGGAAGTTCATCAAATGGACGTAAAACCCGCTTTTCTAAATGGCGATATAGACGAAGAAATCTATATGGAACAGCCCGAGGGCTTTCGTGTTCCAGGCCAAGAAAGGAAAGTGTGTAAATTAATTAAATCATTGTATGGATTGAAACAAGCCCCTAAGCAGTGGCACGAAAAGTTCGATCATGCAATGTTAATTAATGGTTTTAAAATAAACGAAAGTGACAAATGCGTCTATGTGAAAAGCACAGTAGACGGCTATGTCATTTTATGTTTATACGTGGATGATATACTCATCGTGGGTAGCAATAATCTAATGATTAATTCTACCAAAAGCATGTTAAATTCTAAATTTGACATGAAGGATATGGGGCTGGCCGATTTAATCCTTGGGATTAAAATAATTAGAGGACCTGACGGTCTTACGCTAAGCCAATCCCATTACGTTGATAAAATCCTTACGAAATTTAATAAGGATGATTATCAAGAGGCAAAGACTCCATTAGATAAAAATGTACAACTTACCAAAAATCGTGGAGAGTGTATTTCTCAAGTAGAATACGCTAGGATTATTGGAAGCTTGATGTATCTAATGAGTTGTACCAGGCCTGATATTGCCTTTGTGGTTAGTAAGCTAAGTAGATATACTAGAAACCCCGGTGATGAACACTGGAAGGCAATAATACGGGTTTTGAGGTATTTACGTAAAACCCAAAACCTGGGACTGCACTATGGAAGATATCCAGCTGTAGTTGAAGGGTATAGCGACGCTAGTTGGATATCTGACATAAAGGACTCTAAGTCCACAAGTGGATATGTTTTCACTTTGGGAGGTGCAGCCGTGTCGTGGAAATCCTCGAAACAAACGTTAATAGCTAGATCCACGATGGAATCTGAGCTAATAGCCTTGGATAAGTGCACTGAAGAGGCTGAATGGCTACGCCATTTTCTCGAGGATATTCTAAGTTGGGAGAAGCCTGTCCCTCCAATATGCATACATTGCGATTGTCAAGCGGCAATTGGAAGGGCACAGAGCAATCTCTACAATGGTAAGTCTAGACACGTTCATCGTAGACATAACACCATTAAACAACTCCTCACAACGGGTGTTATCACTATTGACTACGTGAAGTCAAAGGATAACATAGCGGATCCGCTAACCAAGGCATTGGATAGAGAATTGTTGGAGAAGTTGTCACGAGGAATGGGACTAAAGCCCGTGAATTGAAAAGTTCTATAGTGGATACCCAACCTAGTTGGTCCTAGGTTCAAAAGGGACAACTAAATTATAGAGCGAAGGATGGTCACTGTGGGGGTCCCGGACTCCTACCCACTCCTCGTTAAAACAGTGACTCCCGCACGAGGTTAGCAAAAACGTTTGCTCTAATGATTCTAAAATGTTGATCTACTCGATAACATTGGAAGAGTATGCGGGATACTCGTGAAAGAATCACCTACGTGAGAGAGAAGATGGCCGCTTCAAAGGAGAACTGTAAAGGCTCAGTTCTTTAGAAACTCTTGCAGAACCAGGACGGTGACTCATGGCCAAAACGGGCACACCCATGAGAACGGAACAAAGTTGGAAGGTTCTTGTGTAAAGATAAGTCAATGTTTACACGACGGCAGTATAGTTCAAGGACATCGAGTCTACTAGACAGCCAATAAATAAACGTGTCTCTACAACGGAAGGTTCAAAGGATAAAACCTACATCTCCGTATGAAAGGATCATCCGGTGAACACAACATGTCCTCCTATCTTCGTGTCTTTTTAAGTCTCGAAAATCATTTTTCATTCATGTGGGGGATTGTTGGAAAAATGTGTTAAAAATTGCATTAAATGGTCATTTTGGGGCAATTATTTGAGTGGGGTCCACTTCCGATTTGGGTCGGGTCAAAGTGGTTTCGGATTGTCCTTGTTAAGGGCTACAATTCGATATGTGGTACACACAAAACAGATAACGGGTGAATGAGAAATTGATTCTCGAAGTTCACTCGTTGAAATGGAAAAACTGGGAAAAGTGATGAGTTTCTAGTGTGTTTTATCCCACACCGAAACACTCAAGGGATTTTCACCTCCTTATAAAGGGAAGCCTCTTTTAAGGAATTAAGATTCCTAAAGGGAAAGGCTCTCTCTTACGCGCAGGGGGGGAAGGGGGTGCCGATCAAATCCTGAAACGGAGAAGAAAACCGCGACTCGTGTGCGCGGGCGACCTGCGGACACGAATGCCGTCCAAAAATCTATCTCTCAAGAGATACGGTTAATTTTTGTTTTCTTCCCGAAACGTTTATTTTTTCCCAGAAGTGCTTCGGACAGAAGGCCTCGAACAGAACCCCTCGAAGGGGTGTTCTGTTGGCTTCGGATAGAAACCCTCCAAGGGGTGTTCTGCTGGCTTCGGATAGAAACCCTCCAAGAGGTGTTCTGTTGGCTTCGGACAGAAACCCTCCAAGGGGTGTTCTGCTGGTTTCGGACAGAAACCCTCCAAGGGGTGTTCTGTTGGGGTCTTCTGTCGCGCACTTCTTCCGTTACAACAATTAATGCCCAACGTTCTTCTCTTTTAATGCTGCGTTAAATGGACAGTTTATGGACGATTCAATGCCCAACGGACTGGTCATTGATGTCAAACGTTCAGGTCCATTAACACCCCATTTAACACACAACAAATCCTCCTATAAATAGCTGGCAGGTGCTTTGCAACAAACACACGGTTTGACACAACGCACAATACTTTCCTCACGAATTTCTTGAGCTAAAAAACACCTACAGCTACTCTGCAAAACTCCTTCTGTGTTCATACTTGCTTCTCGTTCGCTGGAACTCTTGTTTGTGTGCTCAAACATTAGTTCGTAGTTGACGAGCACTTTGTCACGATGCGTCAAAATAAATTCAATACTAAACACTTATATGTAGTATAGCGTAGTAGAGTTCGTATCCACGGGGAAAGGAATATTTCTCTTTTTATGATACTTAGTAAAAGGGGGAATTTGGATCGAGTGATTTAATTTAATTAAGAACTAAGATGAACAACCTATATGTGTTTAAGTCAAAGATAAAAAGGACTTGGCATTGCTACTTTCCACTTGTTGATATATTTTAGTCGATCATTGTTATATCTATAACTTATTCCCTCTCGAATACTCAATCGGGGAGTATATCCACTTCATCGAGAGTAGTTATTAACAACAACCGTTCATTAATAACCCTTACTATTAATCAAATATAGAACAACGCCTTATACCGATTTAATAGTAGCATTTAATCTTTCTAACTCCTTGATGAAATCAATTGAGATTGATAACCTCAACACAACGATTTCGGTTTAACCAACAAAATTAATCCCTATTAAGTTTATTAACCACGACCGTGCATTAATATACTGGAGTTACTTACTTGTGAAACCATCAACGATTAACCATCGGTTCGTTGATCATTTCTAGTAATAATTAATATATAAAACAAAACTAGTTGATCCTTTAAGTAATGTTCAAAATATTAATATGAAATATGAGTAGGAATTAATTAATATTCAAGGAAGAATATTATTAAAGAAGATGAATCATACTATAATTAATATCAAGATGTTAACTAATTGTCATCTTAGCAACACTCCCCAACATTAATATAGAGATGGTATTAAGGAAAGAACTATTAATTAATATTCAAGGAAAGAAGTTAAGAAAATAACTCACAACTTTAATAATCAACAAGCTTCAAGAGCAACACCAAGAATGGAAGTTTAGCTCCTCATTTGGAGGCTAAACATAGCTAGAAAAATATAAAGAAATGCTATTCTAAACTGAGCTAAAGAGAATGGAAGAAGGGATGATTTTTTGTGAAGAAAAAGTGTGCTATTTATAGGTGTTTTTCAACACCTTTGGCCGGGTACCCGACCGGGTCAAGTACTCACCCGACCCGGTCCGGTCAAAATCAGATATTTTCCCACGTTCTGGTGATCTTCGGCATGTTAAAGTGTCCGGGTCAAGTCAGACCCGACCGGGTGGGGTAGGGGACCCGACCGGGTGAGTGCAAAAATTGGATATTCTTCACGTTCGGGTGATATTTGCACACCGGGTTGTCCCCGGTCACTTCTCACCCGACCGGGTGAGGTAGTGGGCCCGACCGGGCCATGCACTTTCTTTGCATTTTCGTTTTTCACTTCTTACCCGACCGGGTCAAGTGTTATACCCGGTCGGGTATTTGCTCCTGGGCAGCCAAATCTTCTTTTTCTTCACTTCAAAGTCTTCCTTTCCAACACCACAAATCCTAACTAAACTTTACAACTGACAAATAAAGACTAAAATACAATTACAACTAAAATCACACAAATGTTTACAAACCAAATAAAACGTCAAACAATCACCATCAATGAAACATAAAAACATACAATTATGCACTACTAATTAGTGTGCATCAAACACCCCCACACTTAAACCTTTACTCGTCTCGAGTAAATCAAATCAAATCCAAGAAGTCCTAAATGACAAGAATATCAATACAAAACATCCAAGAGTGTTTTTACCACAATACAAAGCATCCCCAATAATAATTAAAGTAAATTGGGGTCTTCAACCTCATCTTTATCTCCATTTCTCTTTTGAACTTATCACCTTCAGGATCCTGCAAAATAGACATTTCTCTCATTCTCTCGTTTTGCCTAGGTGCCCTTTCAGGTTTTCATCCCAGCTTCCCACATTTTTTTATATTTGTCACAACCTCACTCTTTATTTTATTGCTTTAATTTTTGCTTGAGTTGCCCTTTGTGGGTTTTCAACTCAACAAGCTCTTTTTTTTGTTTATTTATTTATTTATTTTTAAGAAAATAAAATAAAACAAGTAGGATTGTGAGCATACCAGAACAATCTCTGCACCCCCACACTTAGGATCTGACACTGTCCCTAGTGTCCGCCTAGACCTCCACCTTGGTGTCCGTCCTCATCCATGTGATCCCCGCCATAACCACCATCGTAGCCTCCACCACCGGAGCTCGATCCTCCAAAGAAACCCCACTGAGAGGGGCCATACCATGATGGTGCAGGAGGTGGAGTGGTCATAGAGGAAAAGGAGCCCTGGTGTGCTACATAGGAGTATATCGGACCAAAGGTTCGCCGTTGATCCTCTTCATATCTCCGCCAGTCTTCCTGCCGTTGTTCATCCAACCTCTCAAAGCTATGCCTCTGTTCAGTTCTATACTGATCAACTCGCTCTTGAAGCTGGATGTAGTTATTGTTGATCATGTTCATGTTATTGAGCATCTGTTGCTCGAATGGTGAGTATTGGTAGGCTGGGGCATCAGGTTGTTGTTGTGGTGGGTTAGGTATCAAGGTGGGTTTTCTTCAGCATGTTCTTGATCCTGTTCATCCTGTGCATAGTGTGCCAGGATTGCCCCGGAGAGACAGTAGTGATGACCATCACCGATTTCATGGCCCACGATATCTAGGGGGATGTCAGGTGACAGGATATGGATAGTTATGTTTTGACGTGAGATGATAAACCAGTTGTAGATTGGTGTCCCGGTAGGTGTCATGTGAGATAGAGCCAAATCTTTGGTCTTTTGCACAAGCCATGACGTGCAAATGAGCTGTTTCGGGGTAATGGGGCCTAGGTCTACAAAACCATATAAAGTGGCTAGATGTGTGATTAGGCCCCCGATCACAATTTGTCTGGATGACGTTGCCACATTTTTGAAATGGATCCATAAGATAGAGGCAACGTCAACTGGTTCTGGTCCAGGTAAAACAGCTTGTGCCAGAACGCATACATCCCACATTCTTGTGTGGTGATTGTTCGGTCTTCCGAGGAAACAATTTGAACAGAATTTTAGAAAAATACGGAAGACCGGGTGTTGAACACAGTTCACACTCAACTTAGAGAGGTCCACCACACCTTGTCCTGTCATTCTTTTCCATAACTCGTACCCCACAAGCGTATCATAAGCACGAGCTTCATCAAACAGAGGGAGGCCAAAATGATGTGCAAATTCTCTTTTGGTCAATGAACGATTTTCATTGAGTAAACGAAAGGTGATGGTGTCATTTGCATGATCATCATCATCCTTTGTATACACATATGAACTAAAGAATTCATAAACCAAATGAGGATAAGTCACATATAGCAACCCAGTCATTCCAATTCTTGCAAATATATCACGCATGATCACATCAATCCAAAGGAGGGCTAGAGTAGTAATGCACATGAATCGGGATTGTTTTACCTCCCTTTGTGCTTGTCCCTCGAATAGTCGCTTTTGTGCCTCCGTTGCAAATTCCACACTTTCATAGTCCGCTACCGGTGGGATTGCCCTTGAAGAAGAAGCTTTGGATTTTTTGGAGCCATTGGAATTGAATTTTTTTTGGTTTTTTTAAGTTGATTTTCGGACATTGGGGTAGGGTGGGATTTGGATGGCTTTTATGGGTATGGGGTTGAAGAGGATGGTGAGGAGAGTAAGAATATGGTATTGGTTGAGGATTTTTTGGGGAGATTTCGGACCTTGAATGTCCAAGAATGGGGATTTTCAAATTTTGGGTAGGGTTTTTGGGTTTGGTTGATTGGGAAGGTTTTGGGGGATTTTATGGGTATAGAGATGGAGAGGGAAGTGAGGAGATGAAGAAAATGGGGGTTTTTAGTGGATTTGGTTAAGGAAATGGGGAGATTCGAAGGTTTGGGTGTTTGAAAATGGTGGATTTGGGGAATTTTGGTGTTGGGAGGAAGAAGAAGTGGGAGGGGAAGGGGGTGAGCCCGACCTGGTATTTTGTGTTTTCCCGTTCGCCCGGTCGGGTGGGGTAGTTTACCCGGTCGGGTGAATGCTATTTGCCCCAGGCAGAAGGTTTTGTGTTTGGTAGCCCGGCCGGGTAAAGTGGTCTACCCGGTCGGGTATAACTTGTTCACCCGAGGCAGAATGGTTTAGCTGGGTTGCCCGGCCGGGTGCAAACGTCTACCCGGTCGGGCGCAAAATTAATTTTTTGTTTTTCCCTCACCTCGCCCGGGTGGTTGCCCGGGTGTTTAGTTTATAGAAGTAACCCGACCGGGTCAGGGTTTATACCCGGCCGGGTCCAATCCCAGTTCATTTTTTTTTGTTTTTTTAACACACACTACTGAAAAAATAAAAAATAAAAAATGAAGAAATTGGGTTGCCTCCCAAGAAGCGCTTGATTTAATGTCGCGGCACGACGTTATATATTTATTTTTCTTTTATGTGGGATCGTGAACATCCCTTGTTTCATTTTTCTTTTTCGGCCTTCTCCAGTAAGGCCGGGATTTCTTTTCTGGTATCACTTTAATCCCAGGTGGGATCCATTCTCTTTTTGAAAATTTGAATAATTCTTCTTTTTCAAAAAGTTTGATTTTCTCATTTTTTTTTTCTCAACAAAAATATCCGGGGTTTGTGGTTCACAAACATTTAGAGCACAAAGAGATTGGTCTTTAATTTGTTTTTCGTAGAATCAAAAATGTTGAATTCTACCTTTTGATCATCAAACTCTAAAGTTAATGAACCATTAGACACGTCTATTTTTGTTTTTGCGGTTTTTAGAAAAGGCCTACCCAAGAGGATGGGTGTAGTTTGGTTATCATCTCCCATTTCCAGAACATAAAAATCAACAGGGAAAATCAAATTTTCTACTTCTACTAGCACATCTTCTACTACACCCTTCGGGTAAGTATTACACCGATCCGCTAGTTGAATCACTACACCAGTTTGATGTAGTGGGCCGAGTTGTAAGGATTTATATAAGGAATAAGGAATGACATTTATTGACGCTCCTAAATCCAACAAGGCCTTAGAAAATAAGGTATCCCCTATTTTGCAAGGAATAGTGAACATGCCTGGATCGCTACATTTCTCGGGGAGTTACTTTTTAAAAATGGCCGAGACGCGTTCACTCACTTCAACTTTTTGTTTCCCTTCCAGTTTATTTTTCTTTTTCATTGTGCATAGTTCCTTTAAGAACTTTGCATAACGGGGAACACTTTTGATCAGTTTGAAGAGTGGGATGTTTACCTCAGAATTGACGAATGTTTCGTAGATGTCCCGATCATTCTTCAGCTTCCTCGTGTCTTTCAATGCCTCAGGGAATGGAGGGAGTGGTTCATATGATGACAGTGGAGGAAATTTAGTATTCGTTGGCTTCTCCTCTTCCTGTTGAAAGCCTTCTTCAAGATCAACCTCTTGCTTCTCCTCCTCAACTTCCCGTGGTTGCAATTCTTTACCGTTCCTCAACATGATTGCATTGACGTGTTGTCTTGGGTTTGGCTCAGTTTGGGAGGGGAGCCTACCCGAATCTTTTGCTTCAAGTCGACTTACGACATTTGAAATTTGGCTAACTTGAGTTTCCAAATTTTGAATGCTCGACTTGGTTTCATGTTGGAATTGCATCATGGTTTGTTGGAATTGCCCCATGCTTTGCTGCATTGTTCCCATATTGACGGCCAACGCTCGAATCATGTCTTCGGTGGACATACTCGAGTTCGATGTTTGGCCTTGTGGTTTGTATTTTTGAGGAGGAGGATTTGTTTGAGAATTTCCGTACCTTAAATTCGGATGATCCCTCCATCCCGGGTTGTAAGTATTGCCTTGAGGATCGTACCTCCTTTGACCTTGGAACCCCAAAGCATTAACTTGCTCGGAGTTCTCTTCTTGTAGCGTTGGGCAAGAATCTGTGGGATGCACTTGCGTTGAACAGATGCCGCAGACCTTGACTTCTTGGGTTTTTGGATTTAAAAGGAAATCTTTAACCAAAGAAGTCAAGCCGGCTACTTGACTCTCCAACGAGTTGTTGGATTCCGCTGCCATGACTCGTTTCGATGACGACCTTCCGTTGTAATGTCTCAAGTTTTCGGCCAACTCCGAAATGAGGTCTCTTGCTTGAGAAGGGGTTTTGTTAACAATACTCCCTCCGCATGCCGCATTCACCATGCGTCTATCTTGATCAACAAGTCCATCATAGAAGTAGAGGATGAGATCTTGTTCTGAATACCCATGATATGGGCAACTAGCACATAATTTTTTAAAGCGCTCCCAATATTCATATAAGGTCTCATTATCCGCTTGCTCAATGTTGCTGATTTGCTTCTTGAGACCTGAAGAGATAGATGCGGGATAGTACCTGTCAAGGAAGCTCTTTTTCATTTGAGCCCATGTATTGATGCTCCCCGAGGGAAGATAAAATAACCAATCTTTGGCGGTGTCTTTGAGAGAGAATGGGAAGGCTCTCAGCTTGATTTGCTCCTCGGACACGCCATTGGGGCACATGCTTGTGCACACAATATGGAACTCTGACAAGTGTTTATTTGGATCTTCCCCTCGTAGGCCATGGAAAGAGGGAAGTAGATGAATGAGCCCAGATTTTAGCTCGAATATGACCTCCGTATCAAGAGTTGGAAAAGTGATACATAAGGGTTGTTGATTTAGATTCGGAACCGTGAGCTCCCTCAACGTTCTTGTTTCCAAATCCATGTGGAAGGACTCTTCGGATTCACTAGAATGAGAACTAGCACTTGATGATTCCTCCGAAGAAGTATTCAGAAATAGATTCCTGAATCTCTCGAAGGCTTGTTCTGTTTCGGGCTTTGTTTGGTAGGTGATTTGGTTTATAGATCGGTGTTTAACCATATACTCAAACAAAGCTCAGCCAAAATAGAAATCTTTAGATATAATTTTTTTTTTCTTGAAATAAAATAAAAAGAAAAATCAATTGCCTCTCCCCGTCAACGGCGCCAAATTTGACGAGCACTTTGTCACGGTGCGTCAAAATAAATTCAATACTAAACACTTATACGCAGTATAGCGTAGTAGAATTCGTATCCACAGGGAAAGGAATATTTCTCTTTTTATGATACTTAGTAAAAGGGGGAATTTGGATCGAGTGATTTAATTTAATTAAGAACTAAGATGAACAACCTATATGTGTTTAAGTCAAAGATAAAAAGGACTTGACATTGCTACTTTCCACTTGTTGATATATTTTAGTCGATCATTGTTATATCTATAACTTATTCCCTCTCGAATACTCAATCGGGGAGTATATCCACTTCATCGAGGGTAGTTATTAACAACAACCGTTCATTAATAACCCTTACTATTAATCAAATATAGAACAACGCCTTATACCGATTTAATAGTAGCATTTAATCTTTCTAACTCCTTGATGAAATCAATTGAGATTGATAACCTCAACACAACGGTTTCGGTTTAACCAACAAAATTAATCCCTATTAAGTTTATTAACCACGACCGTGCATTAATAAACTGAAGTTACTTACTTGTGAAACCATCAACGATTAACCATCGGTTCGTTGATCATTTCTAGTAATAATTAATATATGAAACAAAACTAGTTGATCCTTTAAGTAATGTTCAAAATATTAATATGAAATATGAGTAGGAATTAATTAATATTCAAGGAAGAATATTATTAAAGAAGATGAATCCTACTATAATTAATATCAAGATGTTAACTAATTGTCATCTTAGCAACACTCCCCAACATTAATATAGAGGAAGAAAATACCATTCTAACTAATGTCGATATGTTAACTAATTGTCATCTTAGCAACACTCCCCAACATTAATATAGAGATGGTATTAAGGATAGAACTATTAATTAATATTCAAGGAAAGAAGTTAAGAAAATAACTCACAACTTTAATAATCAACAAGCTTCAAGAGCAACACCAAGAATGGAAGTTTAGCTCCTCATTTGGAGGCTAAACATAGCTAGAAAAATATAAAGAAATGCTATTCTAAACTGAGCTAAAGAGAATGGAAGAAGGGATGATTTTTTGTGAAGAAAAAGTGTGTTATTTATAGGTGTTTTTCAACACCTTTGGCCGGGTACCCGACCGGGTCAAGTACTCACCCGACCGGGTCCGGTCAAAATCAGATATTTTCCCACGTTCTGGTTATCTTCGGCATGTTAAAGTATCCGGGTCAAGTCAGACCCGACCGGGTGGGGTAGGGGACCCGACCGTGTGAGTGCAAAAATTGGATATTCTTCACGTTCGGGTGATCTTTGCACACCGGGTTGTCCCCGGTCACTTCTCACCCGACCGGGTGAGGTAGTGGGCCCGACCGGGCCATGCACTTTCTTTGCATTTTCGTTTTTCACTTCTTACCCGATCGGGTCAAGTGTTATACCCGGTCGGGTATTTGCTCCTGGGCAGCCAAATCTTCTTTTTCTTCACTTCAAAGTCTTCCTTTCCAACACCACAAATCCTAACTAAACTTTACAACTGACAAATAAAGACTAAAATACAATTACAACTAAAATCACACAAATGTTTACAAACCAAATAAAACGTCAAACAATCACCATCAATGAAACATAAAAACATACAATTATGCACTACTAATTAGTGTGCATCAGTAGTCATCGTATCCTGGGAAACGATTGTTGCAACGCTCCTAGCACCGTGGGAGGCAACAAATACGTTTTAAGGAAATCGTGCGTAGCACGAGCTTTGACTAATTCTGCTTCATCACCTTTCTTGTTTTTCTCTAGTCATTTTATTTAATTTATTTATTTTCATTAATTTTCTTTATTTTCCGAAACACACCCAACAATTAAAGCTCACACGCCTAAGCTGCTTTCCTTATTGTAATATGGCTGGCTGAACCACTCCCTATAAATACAGAAGGAGTTGGTCGAAATCAGCTCTAAGTCTCTACACATTCTGTTTCCGCATATTATTCTGGTAGAGCACGTAGATTAGAAATTCTCTCTCTAGTTGTTCGAGTATTGTGTATTGTTCTTCATGGATTCATCATTCTATATACACGGTATACGTTATTGGTGAAATTTATCTTCTACTGTTTTAATTCTTTCTATTATTATTAGATTATTCGACTGTTGAAATCTGGGCATAATTCTCACAATTGGTATCAGAGCCTCCGCGCAATTCTGTTCTTGAGAATCCTCGAATTTTTCTTGAATTAATTTGATCAAAATAACATTTTTTTGTTGAATTAATTTCTTGATCTGTTCTTGGAAACTTACCAATTTTGAAAGGCTAATGGAACAAGGAAACCCACGGAAGACGAATCCCAGTAAAATCAGGTTACCAATTTTCGGTCATCCGAGATCCTAGATTTCAGACATCTGAAATTCAGACATCTCGTAGTACCGAAATCATTTGCTCACAGGTCATCCGAGATCACCATTGTTCGAAGTTTCATATGAGATCCTAGATTTCGGACATCACCCGAAATCATCTAATTTCGGTGGACTGAGATCAACATCCGAAATCCGGATTTCAGGACTGCATCCGAGATCAGCTCTTCTGAAATCCTGCATCGAGATCAGCTCTTCCGAAATCCTGCATTCGAGATCAGCTCCTCCGAATTCTTGCATCCGAGATCCGTTCTTTCGAATTCAACTGATTACCAGATTTTTTCAAGCACAATTCTCGCCTTTAAGTTCAACAACAGTCATGGAAGCTTATACACAAGGAAGTGATTCAAGATCTTCACTGCTAAAGAGGGGAGAATTTATTGTCTGGAAAGTCAGATTCTTAAATTTCAATAGAAGCAAGGACAATGAGAAAAATATTCTCAAGTCTCTAGAAGACCCATTGAGGTCTGGGTCACTGTTGTTGAAGACACAACATCCAATCCCTCCTCAAAGGAATCTGAAAAGTGGGAAGCGTCTGAAAAAAAACCTTAGAGAGAGACGCTCCCAGGATTTCGCGTCCGTACTGGCTATGGCGGCGCAAATGTCACGTGGAACCTTGGATTGAATTCGATTTCGTGGTTTTCTTGGTCGTTCTTCATTCTCAGTTCATTTCCGCACCTGGTTTTGAATTTAGATAAATGAATCGTGGCCAAAAAACCTAAAATCGAACATCAAATTTGCGAGAAATATTGTTCACGTTAATTCTGTATTGCGAGTCGATTTTGAGCTTTAACTTGAAATTTGTTTAGTTTAGCTGCAATTGAAGGAGTGCTGGGTGTTCGCCGGTACTGGGTGACCCCTGTGACTGAGTTTCTTGGAATTTTTGGGATCGCGTTTGGGTTTACCTGTTCGCGTTTTACCTGCTCTGCGACCCCTGTGGCTGGGTTTACCTGCTCTGCGACTTCAACGAAGACAGGTAGGCTACCGAGATGGCAAGGAAGAAGCAAGGAGTAGGGGATTCCTCCACTACGAGAACTACTACGTCGTCTACCAGATTTGTTGTCCTGGACGGGATGGAAGAAGACTTCCCAACCCTGACCTCTGCGAACTGCGTACAGGGGAAACCTGCTGCAAAAAACGCAGGTCCTCCTGGGAAGGCTGCGATGGATGCTGCTGATGCTGGGATGCCTGGGACTGCTGTTGCTAGGACTCCTGGGACTGCAGTAGCTGGGAATCCTGTGATTGTTGCTGATGTTAGGAGGCCTGGGACTGCTGGGTGCACTGGCAGTAACCTTGGCCGAACTCCTATTGAGCATCACGTTTGCACTGCTGGAAAATGGAAAAGCTACAAAGGATGACACTGTGCAGACAATTGCTAAACAGTCCGCTGCCAAGCCTTGGAACGCACTATTCAAAGACAACCGAGAACCCTCTAATGGTCTAAAATTGAGGTATATCCGGCCAAAAGGCAACTCATTAGACTTTGTTGATAGGAATTTCCCCTCCATGATTGAGATGTGGGGATTTTGCCTGGTTAGACTCTTTACCGGAAAACACCCCGGTCTTAAGACCATCTATGAATTGAAAAATACTTGGGGTGTTAGTTGTATTATGAAAACCCATCAAAAGGGGTGGGTTATTTTTAAATTTCACAATGATGAACATAGGCAAAAAGTTTTGAAAGGGGGACCTTATACCATTTTGGTATACAACTAATGTTAAAATCTCTCTCAGAGGATTTTTCATTTGATGATGATGAATTTCTTAAGATCCCCATTTGGGTTAAATTTCCCAATTTACATATGAAGCTTTGGAATGAGGAAGCTATGAGTGAGACTGCTTCCATGGTTGGGGTTCCACTATCCACGGATAAAGTAACCCAAGATAGGAGCAATCATCTCTATGCTAGGGTTTTGATTGAGTTTTATGTCTCCCAACCACCGCCATTATCATTTCCTATTCGACTACCTTCCCGTAAAGTAGTCAATCAAACTGTGGTTTATGAGACCTCTCAAACTTCTGTTTCCATTGCAAAGAATATGGGTACTACCCATTTATTTGTAAGAAACTGGCAACTAAAGAACGGGAAAAGGCTAACGAAGAAAAGGAAGAAAAGAGAGTAATCGAGGACATGGGGACAAAACTTAACGACAAGGAAAAGGAAAAGAAAAAATTACAAATAAAGGGAGATGAGGCTCAAACTAGCACTCCAGAGAAAGAGTTAAGGGCTGAGGAGGAGGGGGAGATACCTCGGGATGATAATGTGATTGCAACTGAGCCAGAAGGGGTACCGATGATTGCATCAAATGATGTGGGGATGATCTCCACACCTGAAGGGACACCGGATGACACGGAAAGTGAGGAGGAGGAAAATGAGGAATCAGACTCTAATAAACCTGTTTTCAGCGAAGATGAGAGGCAAATTATTGATGAATGTAAGATGAGAATTCTGCTCCTTAGAAGGAAGAAGCGACTAGAAGCTGAAGATGTTCAAGAAGAACTTGGCTAGCGACTTTTGTGTTTAATTAATTACTTTTTGGAGGATGTGATGTGATAGATGAATTAATTTCAGTAAGATACTTTATATTTAGGTTAGAGTCCTTCTAACTTAGGTAGCCTTTCTTCTGATCAGGTTTGATACATTGTATAATGATATTTTTGGATATTGTTAATATAATTACCCTTCATCCAAAAAAAAAGGAATCTGAAAAGTGAAGAAGACTATACTGAAGCCGAAAAACTCTGAGCAAAAGCTGATCTTCTAGCTGTCACATATCTGCTCCAAGCCATCCCCAATGACATGTTTATGCAAATTGATAGTCAGCACTGCTAAGGACTTGTGGGATGAAATTCAATAGATTATGCAGGACACTGATGTTGGAATTAAATCCAAAAGAGCTCACACCCTAACTGCTTATGATTTTTTTACTGCTAGATCTGATGAGGAGTTAGAAGACACATATCAATGCTTCCTGATGGTCCTTAATGAGATGAAGAAGATCAACATTCGGAAAACCAACATAGAAGTTAACCTTCGCTTCCTGAGGTCTCTCAAACCTGAATGGAAGAAAATAGCAAAACGAATAAGACAAAATAAAGATCCGGATGAGCTGACCATCCACAATCTCTATGACTATCTAGGAGAATTCTGTGAGAATATTCGTGAAAAGATGAGCCGACTAATAACTGAACAATAGAATTTCATCTCTAGGGGGTGTTTGGAACTGATTCTGCTTCTGCTTCTTTTTTAATGCAGAAGCAGAATCAGAATCAGTTTTCAAAAGCTGGTACCCCCCAGCTTCTAAAAAAACTGATTCTATGAGTAAATTAGAGCACCAGAATCACTTCTGCATTTTCACCCAAACACTCCAACTTCTGCTTCTGCTCCCTCAGGGAGCAGAAGCAGTTTTAAGAATCAGATCCAAACACCCCCCTAATATATAGGTAATATAGTGCTTTTAGGTATAAGATAAACAGACTAATAATTTAGCGCGTGAATTTTCTCTCTAATATATATAGTGTTTTTAGGTATAAGATAAGCTGACTACTAAGTGAGCGGAATAATTTTCTCTCTCTTATAATCTTTTAGGTATGAGAAGATTAGATAAGCTCCGTAATAACTGAGCTGAATAATCTTCTCTCTCATATGTAGTGATTTTAAGTATAAGATAAGATAAGTGGACTAATAAGTGAGCGAGAAAGTTTTCTCTCTCATATGAGTCACATGTAGTGCTTTTAAGTATAAATATATAAGCGAACTAATAATTGAGTACAATGATTTTCTCTCTCATATTTAATGCTTTTAGGTACTTCGTATACGATAAGATATACAAGCTAATAATTGAGTGGAAAATTTTCTTTCTCATACATAGTGCTTTCAGGTATAAGATAAAATAAACGAACTAATAACTGAGCGAGAGAATTTCTTCTATCATATGTAGAGTTTTTTAGGTATAAGAAGATACGCGAGATAATAATTGAGCGGGGGAATTTTCTATCTCATATGTAGGCGTTTTAGGTATGAGATGAGCGTACTAATAAGTGAGAGAATATTTTCTCTCATACATAATGTTTTTGGGTTTAAGATAAGCTGACTAATAAACGAGCGGGAGAAGTTTCTCTCTCATATGTAGTACTTTTAGGCATAAGAAAAACAAACAAATAATTGACATGGAAGATTTTTCTCTCACATATGTTGTATCTTTAAGTATAATAAAACAAGATGGGTGGACTAATAATTGAGCGGGATAATTTTCTCCATCATAGATAATGCTTTTAGGTATAAAAAGATAAATGAACTAATTAGTGAGCGGGATAATTTTCTCTCATATGTAGAGTGCTTTTAAGTATAAAATAAGGGGATTAATAAGTGAATGAAACATTTTTTTATATCATATGTAGTGTTTTTAGGTTTTTGACGAGCACTTTATCACGATGCGTCAAAATAAATTCAATACTAGCACTTATACGTAGTAGAGTTCGTATCCGCAGGGAAAGGAATGATTCTCTTTTTATGAAACTAGTAATTAAAAGGGGGGTTTTGGTTTTGAATGATTTAATTTAATTAAGAAACTAAGATGAACAACTTATATGTGTTTAATTCAAGAATAAAAGGGACTTGGCTTTGCTACTTTCCACTTGCTGATATATTTTAGTTGATCCTTGTTATATCTATAATTTATCCCCTCTCGAATACTCAATCGAGAAGTATCTCCAATTCATCGAGGGTAGTTATTAACAACGACCGTTCATTAATAACCCTTACTATTAATCAAATATAGAACAACGCCGTATACTGATATAATAGTAGCATTCAATCTTTTTTTAACTCCTTGATGAAATCAATTGAGATTGATAACCTTAACACAACAGTTTCGGTTTAACCAACAAAATTGATCCCTCTTTAGTCTATTAACCACAACCGTGCATTAATAAACCGAAGTTACTTACTTGTGAAACCACCAACGATTAACCATCGGTTCGTTGATCGTTTCTAGTAATTATTAATGTCGGAACGTTAACTAATCGTCACTTAGCAACCCTCCAACATTAATATAGAATGAGATTAAGGGAAGAAATAATAATCAAGAGAAGAAGTTAAAAAATAACTCACAACTTTAATAATCAACAAGCTTCAAGAGCAAAACCAAGAATTGGAAGTTTAGCTCCCCTTTTGGAGACTAAACATTCTATAAAAATATAAGAAATGTTATTCTAAACTGAGCTTAGGAGTATATGAGAAGGGATGATTTTTAGAGAAGAAAAAGTGTGTTATTTATAAGTGTTTTTCAACACCTTTGGCCGGGTACCCGACCGGGTCCGGTCAAAATCAGATAATCCGCCACGTTCTGGTGATCTTCACACGTCGTTTTGTCCCGGGTCACATCTGACCCGACCGGGTCAAGTAGGGGACCCGACCGGGTCCAGTGATTTTCTTGGCAATTTCGTCTGTTAAATCATACCCGACCGGGTGGGGGTTTCTACCCGGTCGGGTTTTACTCCTGGGCAGTCAAATTTCTTGTTTTCTTCTCTTCAAAGTCTTCCTTTCCAACACCACAAATCCTAACTATACTTTACAACTTATAAATAAAGACTAAAATACAATTACTACTGAAATCACATAAATGTTTACAAACTAAATAAAACGTCAAACAATCAACATAAATCAAACATAAAAACATGTAACTATGCACTACTAATTAGTGTGCATCAAACACCCCCCACACTTAAACCTTTACTCGTCTCGAGTAAATCAAATCCGGTCCAAGAAATCCTTGAAATGACAAGAATATCAACACACACATCCACGAGTGTTTTTAGAAACACATAATGTATATCCGCAAAAATATAACAGTAAAGAGGGTCTTCAACTCCATGTTTCTTTATCAACCTCAACCTTTCTTTTTTTTCGTTACCCTTAGGATCCTGCAGAAATAAAGAAAATATTTTCTCTCGTTCTCTCGTTTTGCCTAGATGCCCTTTCGGGTTTTTATCCCAGCTTCCCACATTTTTCTGTTTTAATCCTCACAACTCACTCTTAGTTTTGCTTTATTTTTGCTTAAGTTGCCCTTTCGGGTTTTCAACTTAACAAGCTTTTATAATTTTTTTTTACAAGAAGAAAGAGTATGAATGTGAGTATTCCATAAAACTCCCCCCCCCCAAGCTAATCAAAGCACTGTCCCTAGTGCTTGTGTCTGAGATGAATGTGTTTTTTTTTGTTACTTTTTGGGAGGTTTTGTTGGTGATTCGTGGGTGTGGAGATGAAAAGGGTGAAGAGGAGATGAATGAAATGGGTTTAATTGGTGGATGGATGTAGGAGATATGAAGCTTTTGACTTTTGGAAATGGAGGAAATTTGGGGTGTGGTTCGAATGGGAAGACAAAGGGGGGTGGTTCATTTTTTTTGAGAAATAAGTAGTATGTATTGCATAATTTTTATTTTAAAAGTATAAAAATGGAATTTATTGATTAAAAATGATTTAAAATTTTTTAAAAAAAAACTGTTTAGAAAAAACAACCAAACCCGGCTTTTTCCGTGTTTGTCGGGTCCGGGTTTGGACCGGGTTTTTCCGGTTTTTGACCACTTCTGGATTTTTAACTAATCAAACCGGGTTTTGGTCGGGGTCACTGGGTTTCGGGTCGATCCGGCCAGGTCGGGTCGGTTTTTAAACATAGTTCTTAATAGAGTTTGCAAACCAAACATGTACTACCACGTATCTAACAAATAGAGTATCTAATACGGAGTAGACTAATACACATATCTAACAAACAGAGTATCTAATACGGAGTAGACTAATACGATAGTATAACATTCGTCTTCTCAGCTTCGGCAAATTATACCGTGGGATCGGCCCACCTTCCGCATGGTGTGCCGATCCCACTTTTGTCAAGTTACGTTGTTTTCTTTTCTTCATAGAGCTTCTTCCTTCCCTTTTTTTGCTATTCTTTATTTATTTTTCTTTTCTTCAATTCTTCTCCATTTTCATCAAATTAAAATGTTAAAAATTTAATTGCAGTTTTAATTTTTCTTATCTTCAATTTAAATTATAATTGAATCTATTTTTTTATTCTTTATCAATACATAATAAAAAGTTTAATAATCTAAATAAGATAAGTACATTGCATTTCATATTCATACACTATTTTTTGTAATATCTTTTATATTCATATATTTTTTTGTAATTTATTTTTATATGCATACATTCAATATTTTTTATTGAATTTATTATTTTGATTCTAGCTTGGGTTACATTTGATAATATACGAAGTTACATCATCTTATACTCAAGTTACATGTTATTATGCGTGAGTTGCATCTTGTTATGCGTGAGTTACATCTTCTTATGCGCGAGTTACATACTTTTATGCGCGAGTTACATTTAATTATTTGTGATATTTTACTTATCTTTATCTTGAACTAATTAAATTCTAACTGAATTAATTTTTTTCTTTACCAATTTAATTCAAAATTTTATTTATTCACATAAAATAAGAATTTTGTGTGTCATATTCATACACTATTTCTTACTTTGTACATTTTTTTAATGTTTATTATACACTTTTTTTGTAAAATAATTTTTACATTCATGTACTTTTTTCTATAATATATTTCTCATCTCTTTTATATGTTTTTTGTGTTTTATAGACTTTAAGACTGTTTATTTCGATTTAAATTTGAAAAAACATGAGAATAATACATTTTTCGTATGTGTGAGTTATATTTATAGACAATTTCTATAATTAAATTTGATATTATATGGAGTTACATCTTCTTATGCACGATTTACATCTTCTTGTGCGTGAGTTACATCTTTTTATACGCGAATTACATTTGAGTTTTCCTTAACAAGATACATTTTAATTTGCATACACTAAAGTTAGATTTTCAATCAACGCGAGTTACATTTTCTGTAATACGAATTACATCACAACATAAAGCCTACTATTGAAACAAAAGAATCATTGTTATGCAAAAAAATAAATGTTTCCAAAAAATATGTGTTTTGGCAAAAAATATATTTTGAAAATAATTTTATGGACTTAATATTAAAAAAATATATATTCACCATTTATGTTAACCCTTGCTATTAAATAAAAAAATTCACTTGTTTTTTACAAAATCAAAATGAGTTTTTGGCCAAAAAATGATTTTTTGGCAAAAAAAGATAAAAAAACATTTTTATGTCCTTAATACGAAAACAAAACATATAAACTATTTAAATAAAGTAATTGAGCAATTAGACTCCTTGTTTTCATTAAAATCAATATTTTATTTCTTATAATTCGTATTAGACAAGTTACATTTCAACTTGCTTGTTGTTACATTTCTTATTAGCGTGAGTTACATTTTGTTGCACGCGAGTTACACCTATTCCGCTACTGGGACAATGGAAAAAAAATGAAGTTACTGTTCATGCGCGTGAACAGTAACACGTTTTTTTTCTGTGGGAGCAGCATGCTCACCGTGGGCTGCTCCCACGGTATACGAACTGCTCAGCTTCCGTGTCTCTTGCTTCTTTTACTATAACCACCGTTGATGATATCACTTGAAGTGATCATATTTGTTGTGAAGCAAGAATCCTCATTATCTATTCTAGACTCTTTGAACATATTGTTCAAAGTTTCATCTAAAAATACATTAAATTAGAATTTAAGATAATCTATTATAATATAATAGCAAAAGAAAACTTGCACCACAAGTTCCCACCAAAATGGTCCATTCTAGAAGCATGAGTGAGTTTCATAGGAAGAAGATAGTTTTTGCATTTATTGACGAATTGAAAATATAAAACATGCATCGGCATAGATATTTGCAATAAGTTAGCCCAACAAAATGATCTGGCGGTTCGTATTCCTAAGGTAGCATTTAATATGTTGAGTCTTCACACACATTAGTTTCCTCTATATAAGAGAGCGAAGTATGCGTCATGAGCCAATGCATTCCAAATTCCAATTTATCAAATTGATACCGAAGTATTAGTCGTGTCTCAAGAAAACATTCAAAATGTGAAGAAACATTTTGAATGTTTGTAACACTAAATCACCACGGCAGTCCGGGTTTGCATGAGAGAGTGAAACAATATCAACCAAAGTAAGTGAACCAGGCAATCAAAGTGTGTGTGGTTACTTCCAACCGTGAATCATATTTACCCAGCATCCATGGAATTCATATATGAAGGATTCTATATTTCAAACGGGGCATTTGTTTTCGATTAGTTCATATTTGAGTGATGTTATGTTGATACACAATGAAAACTATCAGTATTTCTCAAAGTTTTGATCTTTCTTGGACGGGATTCAAACTTGACGGCTTCTATGTGAATGTATTCAACGTATTACATTTTTTTATCATTATTCAACGTATTACTGTAAAATACAATTTCATAAAAATATTATTTGAGCGAGGTACTAATTTGAATTTAAAAAAACATGAACAATTATAGCAAAAATAATCCAGCAAAAAATATCTATGTTGTTACAAGAAAACAGATTTGGATATACTACGTAATTCATTGTATAAACTTATCTATGAAAACACAGTTTTTTTGAAAAAATGGGATTGCAATTTTGGAATTGAATAAAAGTTTATGAAATGAAGACAATTTCTTTAAACTATGTTTATAAGAATTGCTTATAAATAATATCTAAATGAACCATTTTTCATATATCAAATGTGTACGTAATTGCATCTCTAAAATTGAAAAAATCAAAGGTAGGAACTAGGAAGCTTTATTAGTGTTTTCCATAAAATTGCTTATAATCGATGTAAATAGTCATTATCAAAACATAAACGAAGTAATGAAAACTAATTTATATTCGGAAAACTGTTTTTGTGTGAACTTCAATCTCACCTGAAAAGAATAAAACGAAATCCGGAGACTGTATATTGTGAGATCTTTTCCCCGAAACCCTAACAATACCTACGTTTATAGACAACTACTTCATTTGGACAAAGAACATTTTTAAGAGCTAAAATTAAAACAAAAAGAAAAACATGTAAAAGTAAGAAAATACATACCAGAAAATTTCATTTCAGTATACCTTAAGCTTTGAAAGCAAAAAAATCAAAGTCGTGCAAAAAACAATGGAGAACAATTGAAGACAGAGGACCAAAAATGGATTACATCTGATGATCCCTTAGAACACATTCGTGCTCATTGATCCTTAGAAGACCATCTTTTTAAACATTAGGGAGTAACAAATGGCCGTAAAATTCACGAGATCCATTCATAAAAACAGATTTCTCAATAACTCATCATCCCAAACCAAAATATAACCATATGCGAGCTAAAAGGTGCAGAGAAATGCAAAGCAGAAGAAGATTGAAGAGGTGTTCGAGACGTAATTAACCCTAGGGTGAAATGCATTCATATATGCCTTGGAGAGTGGGCTGGATTTGTTATAAACTGATGGGGTCGGTGGACGTATTGGGTTGGTGAACTTTTTTTTACTACCAATATTATACTCTCCCTCTGATTCTTAATTAACTTTACACTTTCCTTTTGAATCATTCCATATTAAACTTTATACTTCATATTTCCTTATTTGTCTTATTTGGCAAACAAATGTACATCGCACAGTGCAAAACATTGTCAAAACAATGTCAAACGGTGCGAAACGGTGTCAAACGGTGTTAAAACTGTGTACTCTCCATTAAAATTTACCTCTTAGTAAATTTATTTCCTTAATATGTGTGAACTTAAAGTGTAATCTTAATTAAGAACCGGATGGAGTATTCAAACTTTCATATTTAGTTCGTTCCAAAATTATTATTTTTTGCAAAGAATTTGTAGTTCACAATTTTTTTACAGATTCTTACACATTTCTTTGTTCAACACAACTCTCTATCACACAATGCTCATTATATTAATCCCCGTGTCGTTTGTACTTTAAGAAATAAATATGAGATCGAGGGTGTAACAAATACTTAGTACTCACTATAAAATAGTAGAAATTACTCCTACTAAAACATTAATAAAGGAAACAAATAGTATTACTTATATTTTATTTTCAAAATATAACTTATTTGATATGATTAAAAGTATAGAACTTCCTCATTATTCATTAAAGAATCAAATAGTCATACTTTAGGAATTAAAACAATATAATGGTGGTCCTACTTGTGGCATGTTGTCTTTATTTTGGTCTTATTTTAAAAATATAGAGAACGACAATAATTAAAACCACTTGAACGAGCTTATTATATATGCTTATTTTAATGTAAAGGGGAACAGTTTCTTGGAAGCCATTTCAAGATCTCCCCAATACTTAGGGCATTTCATTGTGAAAAAATATTTAATTCATATATTTTTTTGTAAGGAATTCATTTTATTTAAATGTTGGGTCACTGTCAATTTTTAAAAGCCTGACTTTTATTGTTATTCTTAAAATCTACTTTTGCGAACTTCATGGGAATAAGTTCCGAACAATCATTTCTACACTAACTTCCCATAATGAAAATATTTTAATGAGATGATCAATTTATATGTCATAACATATACGATACCACATGATGTTGTAATCTAGGTGGATATATAGGTTTTTGGTTCGTTTTATCAATTTTATCAATTTGGTTATTTTAGAAAAGATTGGGAGAATTATTACCAAACAAAATCATATTATTTTTCAGTTCGCTTCGGTTAGAATTTGTTACTTTTTAACATATGAAGTTTTATTGAATTTCTTTAGTTTAGTTCAATTTTATTCGATCTTCTCGGTCTCGGTTCAGTTTGGTTTAATACGGGTTGGAAGAAATACTACCAAACTCAAAGCAAACTACTTATGATATGATTTCGGTTCGGTTTAGTTTGATTTGGAATGATCCGATTAAACCAGATTTTCTTTTGTTTCCATTGTTATTTTCTTTTAGCACTTTTCAAATTATGACCTCATTCATACATTATTTTGGTAACATTGATTTTTAATATATTTATTGTATATAGTAAGGTGTCGTTTTAATTGAGCACTTTTTTAAAAATTCGTATTGTGCTTAATATTTTACCAAATATTTCATCGTGTGTTGCACGGGGAGAATTTTGTATTAGTGTCTCATCATGGATATGTAAAATTTGCGTGTTACACTTATACAAAATTTTCTCCGTGCAACGCACGGGTGGAATACTAGTAAAAAATTAAAGAGAAGAAGAAAACGATCATAGAGCACAATAAAATAAATTTAAGGAATTAGTCCCAACCACAACCAATATACGGAGTACAAAATTTAAAGTCTCGAATCACATTGATTCGAATTCGGTATCCAGTCCAATATAAAAGACATAACGCCACTTTAAAATATTCCCTTTACCATTGGCCGTCAATCCTCTTCAAGAGTGAGATGGAGGATCCTTTAAATATTTCCTGGAACTCAAATGCAAAAAAGAAAAACACAATTGTTAAATTCTATCTAAGCTTCAATTCGTAATTCAACCAATTTCTAGTGCATTGAGCCACTAAATGCTTGGCCGCCCAATGTATATAATTCTATGTGATGAGCAGCGAACCAGTAGATGGGAATGGAGTATTATTTTATTATCTTGCTTCAAACGTGTGTACAATATGTTCTTATAACAATGAGCTGACTAGTCAAAAGGAAAGACATTAAAAGTAGTCCTAAAATAGGGATATTACATGATATAAATAGACAAAATAATATAATGCCCAATATAAGATATACGGTCCATAATACCCCCCTCAAGTTGGAGCATGGGGATCCAAAATGCCCAACTTGCGAAGGAGAAAGTGGAACTGAGTCTTTCCAAGAGCTTTTGTAAAAATATCCTCGAGTTGTACGGTCGTAGGAACATAGCTAGGAGCAATGAGATCAGTTGTGATAGCATCACGAATGAAATGACTATCCACCTCAATGTGTTTAGTGCGTTCGTGAAACACAGAATTCCGAGCAATATGTAATGCATACTGACTATCACAGAACAACAGAATAGCTTTGTCATGATTAATTCCAAGGCTAAGGAGCAAAGCTTTGAGCCATTTAAGCTCACACGTGGCTGCAGCCATAGCCCGGTACTCAGCCTCAGCGGAAGAACGAGAAACAGTAGACTGTTTTTGGTTTTCCAGGAAATAGGAGAGTGCCCAAGAAAAACCAGCCACCCAGACAAAGACCGTCGAGTGAGTGGACAAGCGGCCCAATCAGAATCACACCAACCCGTGAGAGAAAGTTCACTATCAGCACGGAGGAGAATGCCTTGACCAGGAGAACCTTTCAGATAGCGAACCACACGTAGTGCAGCATCCCAGTGAGCTTGACAAGGAGCCTGCATAAACTGAGACAAAATATGAACAGAATATGTCAAATCAGGGCGAGTAACAGCAAGATAGATAAGATGCCCAAGGAGACGCCGATAAGGCTCTGGATCGGTCAGAAGAGGTTCTCGAATTTTAGCCAAAGTATGATTTTGCTCAATAGGAGAATTTGCAGGTCTAGCACCAAGAAGCCATGTTTCAGAAAGAATATCCATGGTATATTTACGTTGCGTGAGAAAGAGACCCGAGGGACTACGGGCCACTTCTATCCCAAGAAAATACCGGAGCGGGCCCAAATCTTTCATGTGAAAGCAATCACCAAGATAAGCTTTAAAACGAACAATAGCATCATGATCATTGCCCGAGATAACCAAATCATCAACATAAACAAGAACATTAAGCTGAGTAGTTCTCTGAGTGCGCGTGAAGAGAGAATAATCAGCATAGGACTGAAGAAATCCATATCCTTTTAAAGCACCCATCAACTTAGCAAACCAACACCGGGGGGCCTGCTTCAAGCCGTAAAGAGATTTATGTAAATGACACACAAGAGAGGAATCAGAAGTAGCATATCCAGGCGGAACCTGCATGTAAACTTCCTCAGCCAAATCACCATGTAAGAATGCATTATGAACATCCATCTGATGAAGTTCCCAATTCTTGGATGCCGCAACGGCCAAGAAAGCACGGACCGTGACCATTTTGGCCACGGGGGCAAAAGTTTCAATGTAATCAAGACCCTCAATTTGGCGATTGCCAAAAATAACCAAACCAGCTTTAAGTCGTTCAATACTGCCGTCAGAGTGATATTTGATTTTATACACCCAACGACAGCCCAAAGCCCGTTTTCCGGGCGGAAGAGGTTGCATAGACCAAGTGCGGTTTTCTTCAAGAGCTCGAATTTCAGCCCGCATAACATCACGCCAACCTGGGTCCCGAACAGCTTCTTTAAAAGAGCCTGGTTCTTTACTAGCTGAGAGTGCCATGAGAAACACACGATAGCGGTCAGAAAATTTGTCACAATTAATATAATGAGCTATAGGAAACGGTGTACCTGAGTTGGCCGATGAAGAGGAAGAAACGGGGAATGGACTATCAAGCATGATTGTATGTGTCTCAAAGTCACGCAAACGTACAGACGGAAGTTTAACCCGTTTTCCGCGACCCAAGTCAGGTGAAGAAGACCCAGAAGCAGGTGGTACCTCAGATTCAGTGGTAGGAGCAAGAGCGTCAGTAGATGGCGGAGGAGGTGGGTCCAGTAAAGCTGGGGCAGCTGAAGGATATTCCCAGGTATCCAAAGGTGGCAACAATGGAGGATCCTCAAGAACAGGTACCGGAGGATTGGTGAAAGGAAAAACATCCTCAACAAATTTAACATCTCGTGACACAAAATATTCCTCGGTCTCAAGATCATAAACTCACCATCCTTTTTTACCAAAAGGGTACCCAACAAAAACACATTTGCGAGTCCTGCTCAGAAATTTATCCTTGCTAGACCGAAGATTGTAGGCAAAACAGAGACACCCAAATACGCGCAAGGCTGCGTAATCAGGCAATTTGCCAAAAAGGATTTCAAAAGGAGTTTTATGCTCCAGTAAAGAGGAGGGAGTCTGATTAATAAGGTGGGCTGCAGTGAGAATACACTCCCCCCAAAATTTAATGGGAAGATTAGCCTGAAATCTGAGAGCTCGAGCGACATTAAGAATGTGTCGGTGTTTGCGTTCTACACTCCCATTTTGTTGCGGTGTGGCAACACAAGAGGTATGAAAAATAATCCCTGATGTCCGAAAAAACTCTTTGAGACAATTAAATTCTGTCCCATTATCACTACGCACAATTTTAATATGTTGAGAAAACTGACGTTCCACCATAGCAAAAAAATTCATGAACACAGAAAAAACTTCTATTTTGTCAACCAAGAGATATACCCAAACAGCACGGGAAAAATCATCAACTATAGTCAGGAAACTTTTAGCGCCACATGAGGAGAGCGTATGATATGGTCCCCATAAATCACAATGTATGAGCTCAAAAATATGAGTACTTTTATTAGTACTGAGGGGAAAAGGGTCTCTAGTATGCTTAGCCCTAAAACAGATCTCACATGGCGAAGAACCAACAGTTGAGTATCCACTCACAGGTTAGAGCCATTTCATGACAGTATCTGACGGATGTCCCAAACGCCGATGCCAAGTGACAATCGAATCAGATCTTTTCTGAACACCAAAAATGTGAGCACCAGTGACGTCCTGGAAAAAATATAGTCCATTCCTCCGCTCACCCGCTCCAATCAGCCTCCTTGAGTGCCGATCCTGTATAGCACAAATATTAGAAGTGAATTGGATAAAACAGTCAAGATCATCCGCAAGTTGTGATACAGAGATAAGACTACAATTTAATTTGGGAACAAATAACACATGGGACAAATGTATCATGTCTGACAAATAAACTGTTCCCGCTTTAGTTGCCTGGACTTTCTGACCATCAGGCAGTCCAACCGTACAACTGTTAATTTCAATAATATCTCTTAAACACGAGAGATTTCCGATCACATGATTGGAGGCCCCAGTATCAATAATCCAAGAAGAAATATCAAGCTTACCAGAAACACTCTCATTATTAACATGTACCGAAAGCTGTCAAAAGAGCTCTCCACTCATCAGATGAAAACCCTGGTAGTCCCTGTCCATCACCTCTATTAATTTGGATAACCTTGTTCCCTTCATCAACCGTCTCTATCTGAGGGTTGAAGTGAGCACCGTCCACCGCCGTAGCATGAGCTTGAATTCCTGCCCATTCTCGCCCGAGCTTGAATTCCTGCCCATTCTCGCCCAGCAACAACTCCTCCACGCCGAAATGTGTCTCTTTCGCGACCGCCTCCCATTCCAGACCTTCAATAATCTCAGGCATCCAGCAATTTGAGAGTTCATGTCCTGAAATTTTGCAGCGGCTACGCACAGTGCTAGACCCTTCCACTCTATTTTTCTTGACTTTATTTGTCTCCTCCTTCAAGACAGAGAAACCCAGGACTTCACTCTCAACTTCAAGAGCCTGTCCCATATCGCAGACCCTATCCGACATCTTCAATTGTGACGCTCTGATACCATGATGAGCAGCGAACCAATAGATGGGAATGGAGTATTATTTTATTATCTTGCTTCAAACGAGTGTACAATATGTTCTTATAACAATGAGCTGACTAGTCAAAAGGAAAGACATTAAAAGTAGTCCTAAAATAGGGACATTACATGACATAAATAGACAAAATAATATAATGCCCAATATAAGATATACGGTCCATAATACTATGAATCTATAGAATACAATTAGGTGACTCAAAACTTTCTTTTACTTTTACTTGCATTTAAACAATACTTGGCAAACCTTTTGGATGTGTTTCATTTTTAGATTGATTTTCAAAACCGAATTTCTCAAACTTGCATTGAGTCACGATTAATCAAAATCATAGTAATCATAATGCTTTAATAAGTAAAGAAACCTCACATTTACTACAGGTTACATTTTTAGAATTTGTTTTTGGTTGTAACTTGTAACTAATATTGTGTTGTGTGGTGATTACACATTTACACACATCTTATTATAGGTAGACACCTTCAAATCAAATCTAATTCTTAAGTCGGGACTATTGGTCAAGGGTAAGTCCTTATCTGGTATTTCTATTTTATAGACGTTCTTTTAATAGTAATAAATCAGTTTTTATTTTACTTCTACCCGGGGCTTTAAGGATCAGTTTTGAACTACGCTAAATAAGTTCATTTTACTACATTCACACAATTTTCATTTATGGAATTCAGAATTAAAATTCACCATTATTTTCAATACATTTGAAGGACATGCGAAATCGTTTGTACTGGATTCATTGTTGTGTTTTGTCGAAAATGGAGCCGTCATGAAATTTTCATGTGCCCAGAACCATTTCTTTATTGTATTGAGTTATCCGCAATTTTAAAGTCTGTATTTAGGATAATTATATTGAGTTTCTCATCAAATAGATTGAATACTAAAATTAGTTTTGTTCTCATATACTCGAGCCAATAATTTAATTTGTTTTAACAGAATCTCCATATGGCAGTAACGTCGGACGTATCAGAACCCTAGCTCTGCGATGGTCTTGACGGCGCGATGGATCAACGAAGATTGGTAGAAGAGACGATAACATCAGGGAGAGCTGGTGTTTAATTTCTTCTGCGGCCAGTTTAACAGTTTATCTAACACATTATTGGAGCATTGCTTCGGAGCGGCGAAGGGCTTAGGTTCACGGCGGCGGCGGTCCTAGCAAGTCTAGGTTTTTGGCGGGCGGCGCTATAGCTTTCTTGGCGCTTCAGTGTCCCGTAGTTTTGCTAGTTTTCCTCATCTGGAGCACAGTGTCTTCGTGAATCTCAATTGTAGCACAGGGGAGATGATACGGATCTGGAGACTGTTCGTGTTTGGACTGGTTGTGCTCGTGCGGTATGTTGGCCAAGAGAGGGAGGCGAATCACGGGCAGATCATGGTGCTGAAGGAAGAAGATGAAGGGATGAAGATCCGCCCCCTCCTGAACCGCCGCCATGCTGGAAATGGGTGATTAGGGGTTGGAACACCGCGCTGGAAGATTGGGTTCAACGGCTCAATAAGTTCATCCTGCTTAAATTCATTGTCCCCATTTTTAGCCTATTTTCGAAGAATTTCGTTGCTATCGTTTTTTTTGGTATTTGCTTATGGTAATAGGTTTTTTACATTGGTCAAGGGTTCGGCTAGATTTGATATTGTTAGTAGGGGACAGATCTATTTTTCAGCAATAGCTGCAGTAAGCCCGTCTGGTGGTTAGCGATTCGTATTGCTCCTTTAGGGGTGATCGTCTCTATGTCTAATCGTAGAGCTAAAAGTAGTAGTTGGAAGGTGAAGTTTGTTGTCGGTTGTGGTCATTTTGAGAATGTTGTAACGATCCTGATTCTGATGATGTCAATATAGTCGTTTTCCTTTCAAAAAAAGAATCTCCTTATGGCATTATTAGCTTATACAGAGTAACTTGGAAGTTGGAAGGATCATCTCCATCAACATCATTTGCATGTGTACGTCCATATGGTTCATAAAATACATGTATATCAGCATATGATATGATACAGAGTATATATATTATATCATGCATTTTGATATGTGCTTTTGGAGTAATGAATGATTGACAATAATGGAATTTAAAGCAAAATAAAACATCCCAACATAGGTTATAGAGTGGAGCATCATGAATATAATTGCAGTAGAAATCTTGAAAATCAAGGATTATGTGACTTTTCGAATCAAAACCAAGGATTTCTAACCTCTTATATCATGAAATAGGATGCAAAATCCCTCGAAACCTCAAAATGCAGATAGCTCTAATCCTCTAAAAACATCACCAGCGGGAAAACACTGAAGACATTAGGCCCTGGAAATTTTAATTGCTCATATTGTATGGCTATGCTGGGATGCATCTCCCTCGGCAGAGAGTATTATTGTTTGTTTGTCTTCATCAAACATGTACTACTGCAGCAAATATATCCCTGTACGTACTGGCACGTGTATACATATATACCCAAATTAAAACACGTGTCCCCTACACGTGGCCCCAAGAATGAGGCTGGGTGGGTGGCAGAAATAATTGCCATACATTGAGCAGCTGAAAAGTTTTAGGCTGCTCAATGTCATAATTACCACATCATTGAGCAGGCGGCAGAAACACATTGTCATAATTACCACGTCATCATATGTTCTCTTAGACAAAGGAGTCCGCTGCAATCTTTAGAATCAAAGGCAATAATAGTTTTATCTCGAAGTTTCTCTACAACATTTCTTTACACCTTTCTCCAAAAAGTTTTGGCGGCAACTTCCTTGAGAAGTTTTCTTTTGCTATTATATTATAATAATAGACAATAGATTATGTACCATGTGTATGTAATTAGAGCCATCATTGCCAATGCAATGTGTTTAGTTAGACTCATTTAAGTTAAACACCGGATAAAATTTAGAATATTTCATAATAATGAAATTAGTTTAATCGATTGAATGTGTTGAAATTGACGAAAATATTATGCACACACTTTTAGAAGAAAAAAATATGACTACACCCATTTTTCTAAAAATGTACCCACCCCTACCCCTTGCTCTCTTCCCCTACCTTCCCCATATCCCACCACTGCCTCGCGCCCTCACCCAACAACACCCGTCGCCGACAAGCATTGGAAACCGCCGGCCACCAAAAAAGTTGTCGAAAATTTACAATTCATTTACAAATATATGACAAAAATTACTATGAATATAATGTCATTGTCACATTATGTGAAAATTGAACATAAGTTTTGTGACTTTTTATCCCCTTTATTTTACATTTTATGTTACAGTTTAAGCTCTTAGACTTTAGACTTCACATGAGTTCCGAATAAAAGTTATGTCTTTTGAGTTAATAGTTATAGTAATTCGAGTAAAAGTTATGCATTAACAGAGTTAATTTGCAAACACTAATTTTAAACTTATTATTTCCCTCGTAGTTTGCAAACGCTAATCTTGATTTTTTTGTTTTGTTATTTGTTATTATCACAAATAGATCACCAGGTTGGATGTTACTAATGATTACAAAATAATAGTCTAGTTGGTCTGAATCTCATCCTCAACCATTCATTGCACCTAAAACCATCGGTATGTCATTCCCAACTACAAGCTTTTGGCTTTACTTCCACCTTTGGCAGCCATCATCACAGAGAGTTTGTTGATCTCGTATAGTTTCCGAACAGGGAGTGAAAGTTATGTTGTGATACACAATCGATGAATAGTGCAAGCAACAACTAAAACGCCTGCCTTTGCAAGTATAACTGCACCCCCATCCACTCTTGGAGTCTTGGTTGCATTTGTCTCTTGTAAGGTCTCCAAGGATAGTATACAACTGAGAATAGGCTAACTATGCTCTAAACACTTCTTGCAGAGATATGGTGGTCACAAAAAAGAAGAAATGAATATAACATAGAACTGTCAGACAATGCCATTGATTTAAGCTCAGCTTGTGACCTCTGGCCTAAAATCAAAGAGCTTGAAGTTAAGGGGGAGGATTGCCTTCAAATCACAAAGATATCTATCTCTTTCCACCCTATAATGACAACCTTTTGTAATCTTTTTTCCTTCTCAATTTAATGGTATTCATCATGTTGAGTATGTTAGTATCCAATTTTGAAAGATTTTGATGATGCCACTATACTTTGCACGTGTACATTGTGTCTGATATAATAGCATTTAAATTTAAGTGACAAAAATAAATGTACAATTCTTGAGACTAAAGAAATATTACCGAAAAAGTAAAAATGCAATAAGGTAATCTTTATTTACCTTAATAGGATATTTAGATCCTACCGGCAAATATTATTTAAGCTCAAAGATTAATTGTGTGTCACATTTTAAAGAACAGAAGCTCGAAAATCAAATACATTGAATGTAAATGATTGAAGACAAAAATAGACCGGCAATTAATACTACATTTGTACATGGGTCCAGAGCATTGTAGCGCACACATGGGACGGCTTTTGAAATGATATTTCAGCAGCTGAAGACAAAGGAAATCACCGAGAAATCAGCTCCAGCACAAGAAGACGAATGTACAAGTCGTCCTTGTCAATTTTCAACGAACGAGATTAATCCATCCTAACCAACGGATGAGATTAATCAACTGGAGTAGCCTATAAATATAGGCTGAAACGAAAGTTTCTAACCAAGCTTGAGCATTCTAAGTAGAGCAATATTTCATTGAGCATTCACGCGATATCTATCAAAAGAGAAAGTGTGAATCTATACTTTACTCTCTGCTTAGACTCTTGCTTCACTAAATTTCTTAGTCACAAGTGTTCATTGCTAAATTTGAGAAGTTTAGTTCCTAGTTGGAGGTTAGAACTTTCTTGTTATCAAATCAAATATTGTTGTAAACACTTAGGAGAACAGTTGTTCGGATCCTACAGTGTGGTGAGATAGATAGAGTACCTTTTAATCCCCACTGGATTATTTGAGAAAAGTCTAAGGACTGAGTAACTTTGAGTGGTGTTATACTCATCGTGAAAAACCTTCAATCTAGGCCTAAGTGTTGTAAAGGCTAGATTAACACTAAGTGTATTGGGTTAATACTTTAGTGAAATCCATCTGAAATAGGGTGGGACTGGGCGTAGGAGGATTACACCACCTCTGAACCAGGATATATTGTGTGTTGATTAACTTTCATTCAACAAAGCACACACTCAACATTTCTCACAAAAAAATTGGAGTTCGCCAGCAGCATCCTAAGCAGTAGTCTTAATTGACCCTACTGCTTATCCTACTGCTTAATTACTTGCTTTCTTTGAGACAAGTTTTTCACAAAAACCTTGTAAACATCTCTACTACAAGTGTGTCCTGTTAGATTTCTAATTCACGAATTTTAAAGGTAGCAGTTGCCTCAGCAGTCCCCTGGTGACTATCCAACTGCTGAGTCCACTGCTCATATAAAAGTACTCTCTTGAAATCTCTCAAACTTCACCAGACCTTCACAACATTCCAAATAAGGAGTCTGTTCAAAATCAGTTTCTGAAACTTAAACTGAAACACAGCAGGTGACTCAGCAGTTCCCTCATTATCACCCAACTGCCGAGACCACTGCTCCAGTAAGACTCCCACTCACTAACACAAAAGCACATCTTCAGAAAGCCCTCATCATCCTGAGCAACACTATATAATTAATTTCCCCATACCCTCACTTTTACTTAAGTAGGTGCCTCAGCAGTTCCCTGGTCACTACCCAACTGCTGAGTCCACTGCTCTCATTAAGATTGATTATCAATCTATCTTGTTACATCTTCAGAGAGTCCTTTTCACTCTAAGAAAGATTATGAGTGAACTTTCATCATACACTAGCAGTTCCCTACTTTCTAGCCAACTGCCAAGCCAACTGCTCACCTTATAAACCCCAAAACTTCATCCATCATAGAAAGTTGTTATACACTATTTGTATAAGAGATTAAAGACTCCCGCTGTGCATCTATAAATCTCCCAAAAGATTATTGTTCAACTCATCTAGAAGGGAAAAGATTTAAAGTTGAAAAGGCTTTAAAATCTATTCACCCCCCCTCTAGACTTTTACCTCTATCCAGGACCATCAAGTGGTATCAGAGCAGAGTGTTCCTAGAGTCAGTTTTTGACTAGTTTGAACTAAAGATCCAAAACCACTATACTTCCCAAACACTTTCTAAAAATGGACAGTCAGCTAGCAAAGAATATGTTGTTCAACTTGAACAAATTTGATGACTGGAAGATAAGGATGAAAGCACATCTTAGTGCTCTACATGATGAAATGATGGAAGTGATTACAACTGGACATATCAAAATCATGAAGGTCAGCACATCCAAAACTGATGATCAAGAAGATGTGTACATTCCAAAACCTAAATTGGAATGGACAACTGAGGACAGAAAGAGAAACAACCTTGATAACATTGCCAAGGACATTCTCTTCAAATCTGTTGATGAATCCATATTTCCCAGAATCAGGAAATGTGAAACTGCCAAAGATGTCTGGGATGAGCTCACTAAGATTGGAGCTGGTGATGAACAAGAAAAGGATAACAAACTGACCATAGCCCTCAAGAAATTTGAGGACTTCAAAATGCTGCCTAATGAGTCTATTCATGAGATGGAATCCAGGTTCCTAAAGATCATAGCAGAGGTCTCAGACCTTGGGAAAGATCTATCCCAAAAGGAGATTTCCCTCAAGATCTTGAGAGGCATGCCCTCAAAGTGGGACATGAAGGTGACTGCTATGAGAGATAGCAGAGATCTAAGAACCTTGACAACTGACAAGCTCTTTAGTGATCTAAAAGCATATGAGTTTGAGATGAAGGAAATAAAAGATGAAAAAGAAGATGAATCCAAGACACTAGCCTTAGTGTCTGAGCCAAGCACATCAATATCCAGTGAAAAAACCCTCAACAATCTCCTCACTGACAAGCAGTTTGCTATGTTTGTGAGGAAGTTTAAAAGATTTATGAGGAAGGAGGAAACTGCCCCAAAGAAGCCATACAATATGCCACCCAGGAGACAAGGGAAACCTCAATCTAACGAGGACACTGTCTTGTGCTACAACTGTAGACAACCAGAACAATACAAAAATGAATGCCCTCTGCCTTTGGCACAAAAATACCAAGGGCAGCAGGCAACTGCTCAAAAAGGTGGATACAAAAGGACTTCAAAGGCAAGAGACAAGCCTTTGTGAGTGAAAAGAGGAAGGAGGAATCCCAAAGTGATGAGGAGAGCATCTCAAGTGATGAAAGCTCCTCATCTGGAAGTTCAGAAGTGCTTCCACCAGTGAGCTTAATGGCCAAAGACCATTACAATGATGTTGAGGCAACATCCTGCTCTTCCTATAACTCTAGTGATTCTGGACCAACTAACATTACACTGGAATCTTTATTACAAGATTTCTAAAAAGTCCAAAATCACCATGTTCTCTTAAGATCAAAAAATGACAGGTTAAAACAAGACATTAAGGCTACTCATGCTAAACTGTTAGATGCCTTAACAAAAAATAATGTCTTAGAAAAAGAGAACAAAGAGCTGAAAAACAATATGAATAACTTCAGCATGGATAGTAAAACCAGTGACCCTACTGCTGAAGTTACTCTAAATAGGAAGAGAAGAGGTCTTGGCTATGTATCTCCCACCAGACTCACTCAAAACTCACCCTCCACAAGCCATCAATAAAATACAAGAAAGCCAATCTACCAAAAGACTCATTCCCAAAACGTTCCCACAAGAAGGAACCTCCCTGCTCCCAAATCAAAATCAAAATCCCTGTATAAACAAAAACTTCCCAACCATCAAACCCCAAGAATTCGTTGGCAACCAACCAATAAGACCAACCACAGTCAAAACACTAAGCAGTCCCCTCCAAAAGCAAATAATCCCTTTCCCACATCAAGAAGGAAAAGGATTAACAAATACATAGCCATCCCCCATGATTACAACAAGCAAGGCCTTCCGGATCCTCAACAAAAGAACTCTGGTGGTAGAAGAATCAATTCATGTGGTTTTTTAAAACCATCCCACTGCTCATGAAAAGAAAGAAGGTGAGTCATCCAAATCAAAGAAGGATACGGGAGAGGCTCCAAGTTGCCTTCCCAGCAATGATATCCAAAAAGATGGAAAGATTTTTGAAGCAGGAGTTGACTTGTATGGCAGCCCCCTGCCAACAGTTAACTCAAACGGCAGCCCACTGCCAGCAGTTGCCTCCAGAAATAGGCCACTGCCATCTGATGACTCACCAAGAAACAACTTTCCAGGCACTCATGATATTCCTAATCACCCTATTCTACCAGATGATAGTGAAGAAGAAGAAGAGGTTGGCCAACAAATTCAGGCCAAAACAACCACATCTGACATAAGATGGTTGAACAAACATCCTCCTCACCAAATCATTGGAAATATCCATGAAGGGGTTCGTACCAGATCTGCAATCCAGAGGGAAGCACTTTTCTCATGCTTCAGCTCACAAACTGAACCCATGAAAATTGAAGAAGCCCTACTTGACTCTGACTGGATACAAGCCATGCAAGAAGAACTCAACCAGTTTGAAAGAAACAATGTTTGGGAGCTTGTGTCCAGACCATATCATCAACATGTGATAGGAGCCAAATGGGTATTCAAAAACAAGATGGATGAGGAAGGCACAATTGTGAAGAACAAGGCAAGACTAGTAGCCAAATGCTACTGCCAGGAAGAAGGTATAGATTTTGATGAAACCTTTGCTCCTGTTGCCAGACTTGAAGTTATAAGAATATTCTTAGCCTATGATGCCCATAAGCAATTCACTGTCTATCAAATGGACATGAAAAGTGCCTTCCTAAACGGTCTATTAGAAGAGGAGGTCTACGTGGAGCAGCCTCCTGGTTTTGAAATCAATAGAGAGAAGGACCAAGTCTACAAACTGCATAAAGCTCTTTATGGACTCAAGCAAGCCCCAAGAGCATCGTATGATACTCTCTCTGAATATTTAGTGACTAATGGGTTCACTAAAGGAAAAGTAGACAAAACACTATTCAAAATAGAAGAAGATCCCCACATACTGCTTGTTCAAATATATGTTGATGACATAATTTTTGGAAGCTCAAATCAAGCTTTATGTGAGAAATTTTCAACTCTCATGCAAAGTAAATTTGAAATGAGCATGATGGGAGAGTTGAACTACTTTCTAGGATTACAAGTGAAGCAGACTCCAAATGGTATCTTTATCAACCAAGCCAAATATACAAGAGATCTCATGAAAAAGTTCAAGGTTGAGAACAAGTCTACCGTAAAGATACCCATGAATACATCTCAAGGTCTAAGTCAGGATGAAGACAGCAAAGATGTTGATCCTACACTTTATAGAGGTTTGATTGGTTCCTTGTTATATCTCACCACTAGTAGGCCAGATATATCCTACTCAATTGGAGTTTGTGCAAGGTTTCAATCAAAGCCTAAGGAAAACCATCTTCTAGCTGCAAAGAAGATATTGAGGTATCTAAAAGGCAATCCTAACTCTGGATTATGGTACCCAACAAATGGAGGCTTTAACCTCTATGGATATTCAGACTCTGACTTTGCCGGGTGCAAAATTGATAGAAAAGGTACCTCAGGTACTTGTCAATTAATTGGTGGAAGACTTGTCTCTTGGTTCAGCAAGAAACAAAATTCAATTGCTACTAGCACTGCCGAAGCAGAATACATAGCTGCAGGCAGCTGCTGTGCTCAAATACTATGGACGAAACAACAATTGAAGGATTATAAAGAAGAGGCAAATGAGATTAGCATCACGTGTGATAACACAAGTGCTATTGCAATCACTCACAATCCTGTGTTTCACTCAAGAACCAAGCACATTGAGATCAGACATCATTTTATTAGAGAGCATGTTGAGAAGAAAACCATCAAGCTTGAGTAAATTCCCACAGAGAAGCAGTTGGCTGACATATTCACCAAGCCATTGAATGAAGCTAGATTCAACGAACTAAGACAAGAGCTTGGAATGCTAGATAATCTTGATCAGATGAAGGAATAACCATGCACCTATTCAGGGGGAACTTAATTCCAAAATCAAGGGGGAATTCCTAGCCACCTGCTGAGGGGTGAACTCTCAAGGTAGCAACCTGCTAAAGGCATGCCACTCAAAAATCACAAGGAATGAAGCATCCAGGTCCAAAAAGTCACTATCAGACTTTCATAAACAAAATGAGTAAGAATCCGAGCAAATGGCTCAGCTGTTGACTGTTATCCAGCAGCAGTAGGCTCAGCAGGCGACTGGCTACCAGTCCACTGCTACTTGCATAATGAGAAAAGGTGCATCAATACGTTCTTAAAATGGAGGATAAGCCTGGAATCAGGTAATAACAATGGAGGTAAAGACACTGGTTCACAAAGTCGGGCAGGTGCCTGCCAGCAGGTAACTGCCTCAGGAGCAGGTCACTGCTTCAGGCCAGTAGTTGGCTCAATTTCTGACAAATGTACATGGAATCTCAGCACATGGGTTATATCATCTTGATCACCTCATATCAAGGATTCCAAAAATGTACCTCTTGTTCTCAGAAATCATTAAAAATCTACTCAAAACATAGCTCCCTGCTACCAGTGTGTACACAGTTAATGCAAAAAGGCCAGCCGTATTCTCCAACGGCTATATTCCAACGGCTAGTTCCCGATAACCTATAAATACTCCCTCCGTACAACTCCTTCACACTTTTCACTTTGCAACCTCTTTTTACCATATTCTAAGCTATCAAACGCTCTCTTCAAACTCTCAAAAGCTCTCATACTCACTACCACCGCAATCTCTTTACTTCCTCATAAACACACATGGCCTCACTAATCCAAATCTCCAAGTCCATATTCACCGGCTCGATCCTCAACACCTCCAAAGCACTTGAAAGAGCTGACAACAGTGATCTAATGAGAGACTTACTGAGGAAATTAGAGACAACCGGTCTCATGAAAATGGCTACCTACCCGTATCCCTGCTTCTACCCCGAAGTAGTCACAGAGTTCTACATCAACTCCATTCCTGGCACACTAAAATCAGTGGTTCTGGGAGTTCAAGTAGAAATTCAAGAAAAAGACATCCAGGAACTGCTCTCTCTTCCCGATGACGAAGCTCCATCGGTAGATGACCATGTGGTTGATGAACAAGAATTCAAAGAAAAAGAATTCCTTCCAAGGGCTCAACACCTCAGCACATTCAAGGTGAAGAAGAAGTTAATGGTTCAAGAATACGATGTCCTATTGGACATTCTCTACAAATGCATTGACACAAGAACCACGACGCTAGACGAGATCAATGCCCAGAGAGCAAAGCCACTAGACGCCATAATCATCGGGTCACCATACAAATGGACGAGGTATGTACACCAAGAACTCACAAAATATACAACTAAATCACACAAAGGAAGGAAGGACGGTGGCACTCTGCCATTGCTAGGGTATGGGTTTTTCATTGGAGAACTGTTAAAGAAGAAAAGCATAGTAGGGACAACCAAGGAGACAACCAATTGGAGGAAGTTTCTCTTTCAAACCTCCAAGGCAAGGGCCCCAGAAATCCCAATAGCGGTTGACTCCTTCATCTCCAACGAGCCTCTCCAAATTACCTTTGATAAGATCAAAACAAAGACTGCCAAGAGTGTTAGGAATATTTTATGGTGTCCAATCTAATTAAATATCTTTGTATTTGTGTAGTTATTAATTAAACGTGTAATACGGGCCACAAATGTGTATCAGCCCGGGGGCTTCCTTGTAACCCGTAAATCAGCTAACTTCTCCTATAAAAGGAAGCTAACTTACGGGAACCCCATCTATCGAAAATAGGCTGAGAGTAAGTAGAGGCGAGATAGAGAGAATGGTTTCTGCTGCTCTCCTTCTCGAGGGAGAGCAGCGGGGTTTATACGGTATACCAGATTCGGTTTTAATCTTCTCGATATCTTTCTATCTGCTTATTCTTATTGTTATGGTTTTTTGATTGTTAAATATCTGGGTTTATCAATTGGTATCAGAGCCGAGGCGTGAAAAAAGTTGAATCTATCTGCGTTTTTCGAATCTGCTTTTTCGACAGATTCTGTTTTTCTCTAGTATTTCATTATCTCGATATTTGCCTTTGTGATATTTTTTTTGGTCGAAACTTTGTAAAAATTATACTATTGGAATCGCCTCCTCTTACCGATTCTACATCACTTCTTTGTTTTCGATTTCTGCAATATTTCGATTTCGAAGATCTCTATACTGAGATCTCGAGATCCTATTTTTTCACCGCTGCAGAAACGATTTTGACTTGAATTTGGTACAGGAGGAATCGCGAGATCATGGGCTTTTCAAAACTGTTTTCAAAATTTCAAAACTCGAAATTTTCAACTTGAAAGATTTCGAGATTTTTTGAGATCTCGATACCTTGGAAGATCTCGAGATTCTGGTTTTTATATGACAGGTAAGATCTCGAAGTTTTTGAAGATTTCGACATTTTACGAATTTCTTGATGTTTTGAATCTTTCAAAGTTTGGAGTTTCTTGAAACTCAAAATCGTTCGAAGCTTGATATCTGATCTTTCTGTTCATAACATTTCGAAGCTTAAATTATAGGATTTTTGGATGAATCTCTGCTTTTCAAAGTTTTTCAAAGTTTTCGATGTTCTGATGTTTTTCAAACAGCAAGTTTTTCGTATTCTGACGCTTTCGAAACTCCAAAGTTTTCGATGTTCTAAACATTTTGAAATTCTAAAGATTTCAAAGTCTTGAGGTGTTGTTTTTGCAGGTGGATTTTGACATTCTTCTAAGGGATAAACTCGAGATTGTAATCTCGAGATTTAAACCTCGAGATTGTAATCTCGAAGTTTAAACCTCGAGATTGTAATCTCGAGTTTTAAACCTCGAGATTAGGATTTCAATAATTTACCTAAGAATTTTCTTTAAAATGCACCTGATCTCGATATTCCAGATCGAGAACCTCAACTTCGAAAAATTTCCTCAAAATCTCAAAATTCAAACTTTTTGCACGTCTTCACTGTTTTGGCCATAACTTTTGAATCGGTGATCCGATTTTAGCAAACTTTTTGTTGTTGGAAAGCTAACGAAAAGATCTACATTTATTCTCTGGGTTTACCCCATAACCCATTTTCACGCGCCCTCACTCGCAGTCTTTGAGGGTCAAAACGTTAGTTTTCCGACAAACTTTGTAAATCACCGATGTCAAGAGGTCATTTTAGGCAAATCTGATCAAATTCTTCCAAAGTCGAACCAAGGGTCGAATAGGGTCTAAGCTTCAATGTAAAGGTCCGAAAATCGTAGATAATTTAATGAACCTCGCGTCAACGGTCATCTTACAACAATCAACAATCAACCACTGAAGCCTCCTCTAACTCATCAACATTATGTGATCATCAATATGCTGAAATTCTACATGATGAGCTCAGGGAAACCGTCATGTGTGGTACTTGTTCAGATTGCTCCACACACATGGCGAGTATGACGAGCTGTGAGCAATCAAACCTTGCACATTCTGAGGGGGAGTTTCAGTTTTCTCCTCATGGCGCCTTACACCGACAAAGCAAGGAATCTCTCAAAGGATGCAACATTTTAGGGGGAGTGTTCAATGTTATCCTCCCCGGTGCCTAACAATGACAAAGCATACTGAGTGCTCCAGTTGAGGGGGAGTACAAAGAGAAAATGAAGAAAGTAATGAGAGAACATGTCCCTATGGCTCAGTAAACCCAACTAAGCCTACCCAAGGGACAAAGCCGAGCGTAAGTGAGTGAGTGAAAATTATGAGCATTAGGAAGCAGAAGGCTCAAGTGAGCAAGGAAACAATAATCAATGATGAGTCTGCTACCTCAATTGCCTGCTGTGAATTAAACATTTACTCCTAGCCACTCAAATACTCTGGACTATCCCCATAGGTTCATGACTGAATTTATTCAGATCCCGGGTAGAAGCCGTTGCATTTTGTCCAAACGGCGCATGCACAACCCTACCCTAGACCACTCACTTGTCTCCCAACAGACATGTGTTTAATCATATTTCACAGGGAACCGCATCCCTCATTACCGTCTCCTTCCGAGACAAGTAATACTGACTACAGTGGCCTCAGCCCCATGCCACTGAATTTTCATTGATCACGTCGTGTCTAATAACCTCACTCCCAAATGTTTTGAATTTTCTAGGACACAGACGCACTTTTAGAGTCAGTTGCAGGTTTTCATGACCTGCGAGAACCTCCAGATGGCTCATCTATTACAGATGTAGACCAATGATTGGAAGGAAGTCCTGCTATTGCAACATAAGAATCACCAACATTTTCAGGCCATCGCTTTAGAGTTTATCTCTATAATGATGAAAACGGGTGTCTACACGACCCCGGGGGGCTACGTTATCATTTTATCATTCTGCTTGTTTTTCCTGTTTTTTTCTGCAGAATAAAAGAATAAAGGCATGACGCCCCGAGTCATCGGATCGTCATGAGGGGGAGAGTGTTCCACATGCTGTTTAACTCTCAAAAATCATTCTCGGACACTTCTCTCCTCCAACACTCTCTCTACTATCTCCGTAACTCAAATGGTCGGCTATGCTCACAATTCAACCATCATTATGTTCCGCTGTGCCACCGACAAGTTCTCCTCAAAAGCATTCATTCCAAATAGTCAAAAAGACTACATTGTGGAGGAGACAAAGGTCAAATACTCGTGTCCTGAAGATGAATTCCATGGGTGATTCCTACTCTCCAAAGAATATTCATTCTAGAGGCGTCACCGGACTTCATCCAAGCTGATCAAGAGCAACTTCTGGAAGGCAAGGACTACATGCAAGATACTGAAGGTCCCTCAACCCCCGACATCAAAGATCAAATTGTCAAGAAGACATCAAAGGGGAGATTGCAAGGATTTCTTCAGATAGCCTTCCTCAGAAGTCAAGTTCAAAGACAAAGGAAGCTGAATAACAACAAAGACAAAGATATCTGCGCTGCAATGCTGATTCAACACGATTGAACACCAAGGGGGAGATTGTTAGGAATATTTTATGGTGTCCAATCTAATTAAATATCTTTGTATTTGTGTAGTTATTAATTAAACGTGTAATACGGGACAAATGTGTATCAGCCCGGGGGCTTCCTTGTAACCCGTAAGTCAGCTAACTTCTCCTATAAAAGGAAGCTAACTTATGGGAACCCCATCTATCGAAAATAGGCTGAGAGTAAGTAGAGGCGAGATAGAGAGAAGGGTTTCCGCTGCTCTCCTTCTCGAGGGAGAGCAGCGGGGTTTATACGGTATACCAGATTCAGTTTTAATCTTCTCGATATCTTTCTATCTACTTATTCTTATTGTTATGATTGTTTGATTGTTAAATATCTGGGTTTATCAGCATCTCCCCTCCACATGCTCTCAATCACCGCATTAAATGCGGTGTCACATCCGACCACCGCATTAAATATAGTGCCACATGCTATGCCGGTGCCAGATGCTGTGTCTAGCTGAGTTGACTCTCCACCGCTGGTTACTTGCCACGTGTACCCTCACTTATTGCACCTAGCATTTATGGCTGATATAAATAACTAGCCTCTTCTTCATTATAAAGGATCCCAAATCCCAGATCCCAGATCCCACATCTGAACTCTTGAGCTCATTGAATATACACCTCTCTCTCTCTCTCTTACTTGTTCCGACTTCTCTCTACATACCCCTCGGCGGTACCCCCTGATATATATCCATCACACACACACACACACATACACACACACACATATATATATATGTGTGTGTGTGTGTGTGTGTGTGTGTGTAAACCTTTGAAATAAAAAAAATCTTTGCCAAAATCATTTGTGCATCACGCGGGTGAATGACTAGCAAAACATTCTACGAGAAGGAAATATTTCAACAAAAGTTAGTGTGGGGCAAAAGGTGTTCATTCTCAGACATTCTTTAACACCTTCAGCTATAAGCTTGCTATTCAAATTCCAGATGCGAAGATAGCCAAACTGATTATTATGTCACAATTATAAACAAAAGTCAAAGACAATCGTCATTGTGTGTTGATTTATTGTTCAAAAAAAAACTATTTTTAGTCATACTCAACTTTACGTGGTTGTGTCAAGAGTAACCAATCGCCGAGCATTAAAAATTACACTGTAAATGATGGCAGAGCAATGAATATTGAAACCGAAAATGTTGTGTATAAAGAAGTGTTTCATAACATTTAACTTTAAATGTAATGTTTTCAAATTATATTTACACCGCGTGCTACTTGCTATTTTGTGGCGTAAATGGTATTGAATATGTTTCCTTTTACATCAAACTTTAATTTCGTACAAAGTATAATTCTAAACGATCCAATTAATAATACAAGTTTGTTATTCCATTTCAAATTTGACTTAATTTAATTCTGTGAAATTTCATCAATCGTGCATCGCACATGTGTTCTATTGATACGCACAAATGGAGATCCTATAGCTGCAATTGTTGAAAGCATATTTCCGGAATATGTTGAATCTGCAGGTGATATGAGTTGTTTGCGGGACCGTACCATTTTGACATCGACAGTAGCTGTGGTTGAAGCCGTTAATGACTATATGACGGCTCTTAATGTTGGTGAAGTTTCAAGAACTTATCTGAATTCTGACAGTGTTTCAAAGGTTAAAGGCAGGGACCCCAGTGAATAACGGAGTTCTTGAATAGTATAAAATTATCTGGTGTACCGAATCATTAGTTAACGTTAAAGGTAGGGACCCAATGATGCTTTTGCGAAATATAGATCATTCAATGGTGTAGCGGGACTCCGCTTATTCTAACGAGGCTCGGCGATCATGTTTTGGAGGGGAAGATTTTAACTGGTGTCAATGCTGGACAAAAAGTATTAACTCCTAGATTGTCCTTGACCCCATCCGATGCCAACTTGCCTTTCAAATTTCAAAGGCGACAATATCCTGTTATGACTTCATATGCTATGACTATAAATAAAAGTCAAGGTCAATCTTTGTTCCGTGTTGGATTGTTGTTGAAAAAACTGGTATTTACACACGCACAATTGTTTGAAAATTCTAATTGTTGATGAAGATGAAGGAACCATTAACAAGACTCAGAATGTTGTATTCTAAGAAGTGTTCAACAATGTTTAAGTTTACATGAAATGCATATTTACAATGTTATGATTTCTACGTATTTGTTGGATACTTTTTATTTTTTAAATAATGGTTAGTGCTATCTTTTTAACCATAATATTTTAAGTGTGTTTTGTTCATTGCTTTCATTTATATCAATATTCCATAGAGACAAATGATGTCATCAATCGATAGTGTAATTTGAATTAATGAAAAATTTATCCGTGCAAAAACAAGGGAGTTTATTACTACGAGTACAAATTTTCGTAATTATTTGTGAAATTCTTCGTTGCGAAAACTCTGGTTCTTGATCTTGGGGAGAAAAGTCTCGATTGCGGAATCGATGATAATTGATATCCCGTATATCTATTTGCAGCGCCTGCTCTAGAAAACAAGTCTCGTTCTGTTTTCAATGCGACCTCATGATATCCCCCATAAACCCACCGTAGACAATCCTCTCTCTGATCTCGCCATGTCCTGTTCCTCCCCGATCCACCAGAACTCCGATGACAAGGTAGAGAGCAATAACAGAGCCAACAAGAAAAACAGTAATAGCCACAGAAGCAGCCCGAACAATGATGTTAGTAGTAGTAGTAATGTCGTCGTTAGGAGAGAGCGGCCATCGAGGGAATGCACCAAACGTGCTGCAGCGAGGCTGCAGGCTGCTGCTGCAGCCGAAGCTGAGGCAGGGGCTGCTGTCAAAGAGCGGAGGAAGAAGACTGTGGTCAGGAGGGGGACGTTGTCTGGTAATAAGGAGGAGGAGGAGGAGGAGAGGTTGAACGAGAGTGAAGAGGACGGAGAAATGGAGGAGGGGGAGGAAAGGGATGATGGGTTAATCAAGTCTTCTAATAAGCAGCAGTATAGTAAGATAGTTACTCCTTTAGTGGGAGAACC